>JAUPFN010000014.1:30163094-32663094 GCA_036924255.1 Apodemia mormo | reverse complement strand
TATCGACATTACTATTTCGCTCTTTTTCTTTGTGAATTTGTGATTTCAGTGTTGTGTAATGATAGAATGTTCAGTTGTTCCAAATAAATTAGTAAGTATATATATATATATATATATATATATATATATATATTGCATTATGCATTGATAAAAAATGCATTTATCTCATTTTACCAGTAAGTAGACGATTTGTAAAAATTCAACATTTTTTTGGGTTACTTTAATATTTTAGAATGTCAATTTTTTATGCGTACTGTGACTGCAGATTGTCTTTTTACCACACGATTGTGTTTTTTTTACATACTATTACACAGAATTTTTGTAACTTTGACAATATTTATGTATAAATATATATATATATATATATATATATATATATATATATATATATATATATATATATATTGTGTTTTTTTTACATATATATATATATATATATATATATATATATATATATATATATATATATATATATATATATATATATGTAAAAAAAACACAATCGTGTGGTAAAAAGACAATATATATATATATATATATATATATATATATATATATATATATATATTTATACATAAATATTGTCAAAGTTACAAAAATTCTGTGTAATAGTATGTAAAAAAAACACAATCGTGTGGTAAAAAGACAATCTGCAGTCACAGTACGCATAAAAAATTGACATTCTAAAATATTAAAGTAACCCAAAAAAATGTTGAATTTTTACAAATCGTCTACTTACTGGTAAAATGAGATAAATGCATTTTTTACTAAATTCAGTTAAAAATACAGTAACATATTAATTTTCGTGCGCTATCTACTGGTAAAACCGAATAAATGTAATACCCAATGGCAGCAGAGATAACGAGTTTGTAAAAGTGGTAACTTCTTAGTTTTAAAAAGAAAAATACTAGTATAACATAATAAATAATCTTATGACTTAAATACGTTTCAGTTTATACAGTCAAACAACAATAAATATGTTTAAAGCTTTTTACATTTTATAGTTTCAGCAGTAAAATAGTAAGAATTTCTCTGAGAAAATATCATAAACGCATTTATTTTTATGAACCTTATAATTTAAACTCTATTAATATTATAAAGTATCCAAGCCGGTTGGTCACCGAGGAGAAGTACGACCAATTCCCTCCAAATAAGGAAAGAAAATCACAATTAAAACTAAAATCCAAACAGAGCAATCGTTTAAACATTTGTACACTAAATGCACTAACTTTAAGAACAGAGGAAAGTCTCAAAGAACTAGAAATAGCTACAAATAATATTAAATGGGATATCCTTGGTGTGAGTGAGATGAGAAGAAAAGGGGAAGGGATAGAAGACCGAGGTAACTATATTTTGTACTATAAAGGAGCAGAAGCTGGTCATTATGGAGTTGGCTTCATAATAAAAATGAAACACAAAACTAGAATAATTGAATTCGAAGGCATATCGGAAAGAATAGCCATTCTTCACATAATCATCCCTCACTACAGTAAAAACTGGGTAATCATCCAAGTGTATGCTCCTACTGAAAAAGCAGATAAATGTGATATAGAAAACTTCTATAATACCTTATCCGATCTTGTCGATAGGCATTCAAGTAAATACCTAATAATAATGGGAGATCTAAACGCTCAGGTAGGAAAAAGAGAAGCTGGAGAAGAATCAGTCTTAGGAAAATACGGTCACGGAAAAAGAAGCAGTAACGGACAGAAGTTAGTCAGCTTCTTATTAGAACACAACCTCACACTGCTCAACTCAGTTTTTCAAAAAAGCCCTAAGACTAAATGGACATGGAGATCCCCAGACTGGCAATATAAGAATGAAATTGATTATATAATAACAAATAAAACTAAATATTTTGCAGACACTGGTGTTATCCAAAAACTGAACTTTAACACCAATCATCGTATGGTTCGTAGTTGCCTATACGAACATCAAACAAAAATTTCAAGAAGGCACATTATTCACAGGCAACTGCTTCCCACAGAACTTGTTTTAAAAGGACTTGACCATCTTTCTATGAAGAATCTAATGGAAATTGCAAACTAAAACGTAACTGTAAACGAAAAATATAACCAAATTGAGTACAAAATTAAAGAACATATCAAAATCTACCAAAACAGCAAAAATGCAAAAGGGTTATCAGATAAAACACTAGATTTAATAAATGAAAGAAAACACCTTATATGTAGAAAAGAAAGCAAAGAAAACCGGAGAAAAATAGCAAAACTAAGTAAACAAATAAAAGAAAATATGAAGAAAGATAGGAAAACCAAACGACTACATACTCTGGAAAGATACATACAAAAAACAGGCGGCATCAAAAAAGCCTTGAAGGAACTGAGAGAACAAGGGAAAGAGTGGATTCCTAAATTAAAGAGCAAACATATGGACGTAACAAAGAGGAAGGAAATCCAGAAAGTAGCCACAGACTTTTTTACAACACTTTATTCGAACAACAATAATTATAGTTCTAAAAAAGTAGATAATGTGTCAAGAATAGTAGAGAAATATTGCATAGGATTTGAACCAGAAATAATGAAATCAGAAGTTGTAAAAGCTATTAACTCACAAAAATTGGAAAAGGCGAAAGGGCCTGACAACATACCTAATGAGCTGTTACGAGGTACTGTTGATGAAATAAGTACAGTGTTAACAAGAATATTCAATGAAATTCTGTATACAGGTGTCATTCCCAATCAATGGACAA
Organism: Apodemia mormo; assembly: GCA_036924255.1. Taxonomy (NCBI): domain Eukaryota; kingdom Metazoa; phylum Arthropoda; class Insecta; order Lepidoptera; family Riodinidae; genus Apodemia; species Apodemia mormo. Next base: position 32,660,384 of record JAUPFN010000014.1, on the reverse strand, counting down.
ACTCATATATTATTCTGATTCACAAGAAAGGAGCTAAAGATGAGATTGATAACTACAGACCAATTAGCCTAATATCAAATGTATACAAAGTCTTTGCAAAAGTTATACTAGAACGAATTTCGAAAAAACTAGATGAAAACCAGCCCAATGAGCAAGCCGGATTTAGAAAAATTTTTTGTACTATCGATCATATCCATACAGTCAAACAACTGCTTCAGAAATATAACGAATACCAAAAACCTATTTACCTTGCATTCATTGACTACTCTAAAGCTTTTGATAGTCTTATCCATAAATACATTTGGTTGAGTCTGGAAGAGCAAGGAATTAGCGAATGTTACATTAAGATCATTAAAAACATCTATAGCAAAAGTAAGAGCTGCATAAAGCTAGAATCAATAGGATATCCCTTTCCAATAAACAGAGGTGTCAGACAGGGAGACCCTTTGTCCCCAAAATTATTTTCGGCAGTGCTTGAAAGCATCTTTCGGAAAATGGATTGGGAAAGTTTTGGCCTAAATATTAATGGACAACGTCTAAACAACCTCAGGTTTGCTGATGACATAGTTTTGTTTGAAGAAGACCCAAAAAAACTTGAAACTATGATTCAGATGCTTGCACATAGGAGCCAAGAAGTGGGACTTAAGACGAACCTGGAAAAGACAAAATTGATGACCAACTCCGAACACATCGAACTTAAACTAGATGGGACTAGACTAGAATACACTGAAGAATATGTTTACCTTGGACAAATCATTTCTCCCACTGACCAAATGTCAAAAGAAATATACAAGAGGATAGCCAACGGACGGAGAAAATACTGGTCTCTTAAGGAAATCATGAAAAGTGAAGATCTAAACATACAAATAAAAAGTAAAACTTTTAATACATGCATCCTGCCTTGTATAACTTACGGCTGCGAAACTTGGGCTCTCACCAAACAACACAGAGAGAAACTAGCTGTATGTCAGAGGGCAATGGAAAGGAGTATGTTAGGTATAAAGATTAAGGATAAAATTCCCAACTCGATCATCCGGGAAAGAACAAAACTACCTGACATACTCTCTAGAATAGACCAACAAAAATGGCGATGGACAGGTCATATGCTGCGAAGCACTTTGGAGAAGAGGTCCAAGCAAGTGACCCTCTGGTACCCAAGAAACGGTAAGAGGCTGAGGGGCCGACCAATAAGAAGATGGGAGGACGAAATACGACAGACTTTGGGCCCACACTGGACTAGGATTGCCTTGGACAGGATATACTGGAAAGAATTGGAGGAGGCCTTTGCCAATAGGTTCTCCGAAATTAGGGATTTCTTATGAATGTAATTTAAATACCAAGTAACATCTAAGATTAGTTGTATATCTAATTTCGGAAATAAAGGCTATTTTATTTTATTTTATTTTATTTTAATATTATAAAGTTATTTATTCAATTTTACTAGTTAAATACTTCCAATTTTTTCCGGATGACTTTTTTTAATTTTAAAATGGGTGAAAGTATTGAAATAGTAATATCTCTGCAGGGGTGGGTTTAAGGGGTGGTTCCGAAATTTAAAATGGGGCTTATTAATTACAGAAAAATGAAAAAAATGTTATCCAAATAACTTTTTTAATTTTAAAGTGGGTTAAAGTAGCGAAATAGTAATTTCTTCTGCAGGGGTGGGTTTAAGGGGTGGTTCCGAAATTTGAAATGGGGCTTATTAATTACAGAAAAATGAAAGAAATGTTTCCGAATAACTTTTTTTAATTTTACAATGGGTTAATGAAGCGAAATAGAAATATCCCTGCAGGGGTGGGTCTTAGGGGTAGTTCCGAAACTTGGAATGGGGCTTATTTATGGCAGATAAATTTAAGAAATATTTCTGGATAAATTTTTTTTAATTTTGAAGTGGGTTAAAGTAGCGAAATAGTAATATCTTCTGCAGGGGTGGGTTTAAGGGATGGTTCCGAAATTTGAAATGGGGCTTATTAATTACAGAAAAATGAAAGAAATGTTTCCGAATAACTTTTTTTAATTTTACAATGGGTTAAAGTAGCGAAATAGAAATATCCCTGCAGGGGTGGGTCTTAGGGGTAGTTCCACAATGAGGTCATCTTCAAATTTTTCTTACATGAAAAAAAGTTTCTATCCTTCATCCTCCGGGTCGTCAGATCCTATATCAGAGTCCTTTTTTAATTAAGTTTTTTTTTTCGATTTTTCGTTTTGTAAACGTTCGAAACTTCGAGTACGTAACTTTTTTGAGTAATATGTACATTTTTTTCTCATAATTAGGTATTCAGAATACCAAATACTGAAGAAAGTGGCTGAATACTGAATAATAACTAAATATTCATTGCATCTCCAATTCACAGCTTGTAGCGACATATATTAGGTATAATTGCATATATCGCATTATAATCATCTTGGGGTGAAAAATAAATGACTGCTATCATATGAGAGGAGATCGTATCATATCAGTGGAGCTAAAATATGTATTATCATTCCTAGTTCCCTGACGGGATAGGTAGAGTAAACATAATCTCTATACACTTTCCAGATCACCACAATTAACCAGTTTTTCATTTGCCGAGATAAGCGGTGATCCCCATCACTGCAGCTTATCAACCTGATAACAATTATAGACTATTTCTAGTAATAATGCCCAACCCAGAGCATGGGAGTGCTAGAACACCATCCGCCCTACTCAGAGCTACTAATAAGATTTTGGACTTTAAAAAACTCAATAACACTTTTGCCTGACCAGAGGATAAATCCTGGAACCTCATTATCTCAGTGGGGCTATCTACTCATTATGCTAAAGTAATAATTTAAATAGATTTAAATTAAAATTGAATTATGGAAAGATTCAACCATCTCCTATAGACACCAAAGATATTAAGAATGGGTTACGATCTTGTGACAAGGTCTAATGTCACATACATACATTTACCGTCTACCCTACCCTCCAAAACAGAAGACAACAGTGACAAGCACTGACGCTATTGCAGCAGTAATAGGTAAGCAGTGGTACCAGACCCGGGGTAGACAATGCAGAACTCTACCATATAGTAGCCACGATGGTAGTGACTTATATAGCCAATTGGTCACCTTTTAAGACCTGCCTGGCAGAATGGCAGTTGGCCTATTCTTCAAAGGAGCCCAGAACCAACTTGGAGGTCTGACTTACTTTCCTTTATTTATTAATTGTGATATTATATTAATATAAAACAAAGAGAGTTGAGATTTATTTCAACTTGCTTATTTGATTAATGACAAAAATTGTATAATGGGCTATTAAATACAAAAAGTTATAAATTGCAAATGCTTACTTCTTCTCTAACATAATCTATAACTTCATCACACGTCCACTGGCCTGGTAAATTGGATATATTCAAGAAGAATTTTCCACCATCATCTCCACTCGTATTATTTGATAGAATATTGGTATCCAGAAATTGATTTTCCTCAGATGTAATAACCTTCCGTCGTTTAGAAGATGAACTACTATCACTCATTTCTTCATCCTCAGAATTGTCTTGAGACTTCAGTCGCTTCTGGCAAATGTGATTGTTCGGTTCAGATTCACTTTCATTTGTCAATTGTGAGGCTGTAGCTTCTTCGGATGTAGGTGTATGATGTGTTTTTATTTCTTCTTCTTGCATTTTATTATCCATTGTAAAACAATTAAAGTTAGGTATTACTGAATTCCTTTCTATACACTTAGTCTTCATGAAACGTCAATTGTATAAAATCATATCACTTTACAGTTACAAAGAATGCTGCAGATCATATTTTTTACATTACATACCCAATAATTTACAACTACCATAAAACCGGTACCTAAAAACATTCGGATATTGGAAACAATATTACAAAGTACTCTGTGATTGAAAATTCAAAAGTTTAATATAAAAAACGTATTGTAATTATTGTATTTAAATGTATTGTAATTATCACGTAATTATTATATATAAACTTCTAGTTTAATTTAGGTTATTATGGATAGAATTATAGAAATGACATTTGATAATCAAATGACATTCTTTCATCTTTGATAATTGTCATTCTTCTTCATCTTGTAATTTTGAAGCTTTAAATATATTTTAAGCATACAATGTCAAGAAATCCGTATTCATAAAAGTTAATTTATAAATGATTTATTTCTTTTTCAATTTTACAGCTATGTTAATTTTTTTTAAATATTGTTTAATATATTTCAAATCCACATCATATGATTTTTTTTTGAGATCATAGATATCAAACTAAAATTTACGAAAATAAATAAAAATAGGTAGTAGGTACCGTCATAACAATAATTGGTCTGTGGTCATAACCAAAGCGCTGGTATTATCAAGTTAGGGCCGCTTGCGCGTTCCAGAGTTAAATTATTTAACTTTGAGTTAGCTGCAAGGAAGTTATATTCTACCTGGAAGGTCCACATGTACCTCAAAATCGTTCCGAAGAGTACCACGACATGAGTGGAGTGTGTCTCTTTCTACTAGGGTGTCCATACATATTTGTGCAACAGGACAATTTCATTCTAAAAAAGCGGAATAGAACTGATATGGACAGCTACGATAAGTCCTGGATAGCACCCACGGCTATCAATTTTTGAAAGTCGTGTAGGTTAACAATGTCTGTTATCGCTCTTATTGACGAAAGAAAATGCACATTCATAATATGTTGTTTTGACGCACACCCATAATTTGCTAACTTTAGGGTTAGATCAATTCGTGTGATTTGTCTAATGATATCGTATTATTACGACAGGCTGTAGTGAGGTGGAGGGGGCCGGATTGCAACTATAAATGCTAGCATATTAGTAACGTGCCGGGCCGCAACACATTGCCTAGTTTTGTGTACAGTTAACTGCCGAACTGCATGTTAAGGCTAGTTCTTTGTGGCCTTTAATCATTCTTAACCCATAATTTCTGATTTTGTAAATGCATACTTAAAACACGGAGAAAATTGTGTGCGCTCAATTCCGCTCTGCAAATCTGCCGCACTTTGGCCCGGCATAGTGTACGAGAGTTTATATAAAATGTATCAAAGTGATCTAGGCGAATTTTTGCGAAGCACCCTGACCAGCTGCGGCCCATCTTAATGTGTTAGAGCGTAAAATAGGATTATTAAAAATAATAAAAGTTAGAATAATTTTACTTGATATGTAAATGAAATAAATAGCTAAATTTGTTTTCATACTGAGCTGTTTCGCGGGTAAAAAGTGTGGTAAAAAAATCTTTGCATGTGTGATCTTTCTGCCGAATTGAGCTTATGCATACAGATAAAAGATCAAAATACTCTTCTAGAAAATGTATGCATTAATTACGGACAGATGACAATTACATTACATTGCTTTAAAATTTGTTCGAGTGAAGCAGTCCAGCGATACTGAAGAATCAATAAAACCTAGAGGATACGGTGAGAAATATTGCAAAGTCTTAATGCCAGTCTACTGACAGGGTCCTGGATAAAACACTTCGGTTCCGGTTCCAACGTTCAAGTTCAAAATGTCCAATTCCCAAAATATACAACATTTTCAAAATGCCTATTTCCTAAAATGGTCCATTTTTCTCCATGTTGGTCTCATGCTCCTTTGAAGAATAGGCCAACTGCCGTTCTGCCAGGCAGGTCGTAAAAGGCGACTTATTGGCTATAAGTGTCACTACCATCGTGACTACTTGGTGGTAGAGTTCCGCAACGTCTCGCCCGGGTATTTGCTACCATCGCAGAAGCTATTCCTGCAGCAATAATGTCAATTTTATATCATAAGATAGCAAACAGGCAGATGGGTCTCCTGATGGAAAGAGACAACCATTACCTATAAACACCAAAGATGTTAATGGTGCGTTGTTATGTATTGACGAGGTCTAAGGCCACATGCATAAGTTTACCGGCTACCTTACAATCCAAACCGGATCACGACGTTTTTTTTTTTTTTTTTATATATCATAAGATAGCAAACAAGCAGATGGGTCTCCTGATGGAGAGTCAACCATCGCCTATAGACACCAAAGATGTTAATGGTGCGTTGCTATCTTGTGGCGAGATCTAATGCCACATGCATAAGTTTACCGGCTATCTTACCCTCCAAACCGGAACACGACAGAGACAAGCACTGACGCTATTGCGGCAGGAATAGGTAAGGCGGTGGTACCAGACCCGGGCGAGACAATGCAGAACTCTACCACCTAGTAGCCACGATGGTAGTGACTCGATAGCCAATCGGTCGCCTTTTACGACCTGCCTGGCAGAACGGCAGTTGGCCTATTCTACAAAGGAGGCCGGGACCAACACGGCGGATAACAAGCATTGACTCTATTGCGGCGCAAATAGGTAAGGCGGTGGTGCCAAATACCAGTGCGAGATGTTGCGGAACCACCTAGTAGTCACGATGGTAGTGAAATTATTTCTTGTCAAGAGTTAAGTAAACTTTTTGACAAGCAGTTACGCTATTGCGGCAGGAATAAATAAGACGGTGGTACCAGACCCGGGCGAGATAATGCAGAAATCTACCACCTAGTTGTCATTGTCGTGCTCTTGTTTGGAGGGTAAGGTAGCTGGCAGACTTGTGCATGTGGCATTGCAAACCCGCCACATGGATGGGAACGCACCATTTATATCTTTGATGTCTAAACGCGATGGTTTCTCTTTCCATCAGGAGAGCCGTCAACTTGTTTGCTATCTTATACTATAAAAAACAAATATTCATTTTAAACACTAATCATCTAGACTAATAACAAGTAGTTTTTTCGTTTCACATCTGTAAATTATATTGAATTTGGCTGATAAAAACCGTACATAATAAGGAGAGTGTTCAGTAGTTGATTTTAATACCAAATATGTAAAACAATTAGGTACTTAAATATTGAGCTAATTATCCTATAACATATTTATAGTCATACGGACGCCCACGCATAGATATCATTTTTATTCAAATTATCCTTTATAGGCACTATTGAAGTTCATTATTTACAAATAGTGATTTGCTGAACTCGTGACTAGACTCATTAGCTATTAGTCACCGCGCAGATGATAACGGAGCTATCACTCGCTGTCACGGGTTCGTGGGATTCGAAGAAATAAAAGTGACCGTATTTTCTGAATATTACTCTACTAAATTTGTTGTGGTTGACAACTACATAATAGTCAAGCAATATTTGATAACGTCATTTTCCTCTCTATTATACACCCGAGTAAATTTTCCATTATACAAGGAGTAAATTTTCCTTAAAGTAATCCTAAAAAACTGGTATTTTTCATTTTGTGTTTTTTTATCTTGTGCGTTAATATACACCCCAGTACACCCGAGTAAATTTCCTTTAAGAAATCCTAAAAAACCAGTATTTTTCATTTTGTTTTTTTTATCTTGCGCCCCTGTTGTCATCTAAAGAAAGCAATATTTTATTTATTTACTTATTTTAGTTTATTTTCTTTCGTATTAAAACAGGACGGTTACAAACTAACATCATAATATTCGACCAGGGTGGGTTTGAGATCACCTATTTTAGCAAGTGAATTAAACAAAATTCTATCAAGAAAACGTGTGGTCGTAAACTGATGAGATGCATCTTTATGCTTCTACAACATCAGATTCTAAATTATACAATCATGAAAGCATCATTGAGATCATAATAAGCAAAATATTTTATAGCTTTAAGTGTCCGAATGTGACCACATGGCCGCTTTCGAGCATATTAGATATTTATATACTTCAGTTTGCGACCACTGGATTTAAAAAGAAATATAAGCTAAAAAATGATGTCACTACAACTTTCCAACAAACAATGTTCTATAATTGAAATAATAACGTTTCTTGTTTGAGTGTAACATTAGTATAAGGTAACAAAAGGTAACTTTGTTCGCCACCCGGTGTGGTATTTTTATTGCAATACGCGACACATAAACACACCATTAAGTCATCACCCGAACTCGGGCACTATTTTCAGCTTTAGCAGATAGGTTTAAATTTATGATTTTCTTGTTACATAATTATTCATTGAATATTCAATGCTTACTGTTCATTGTTTTCTCATGAAAAAATGCTATTATCTTTAATTAAGAAACCTAGGCCCTCAAGTGGTCGCATACTAGAGGCGGTCGCGTTACCGACGCAATGACCCTATATTACGTTTGTATGTTTAATTAAAAAATATCTTAAATAACACTAAATGATTAAGCTTACAACAGGGAATATAGATGGAATAGCATTTGGTTTCAGTGTTGATCTTATCTTATGGATTATTAAATCCTCGGATTTAAAATGACGGCTGCAAATTAAACTGTAATATGATTTTTTTTCTTAAATGGAACAACTTCAATCCACCGTTGTCGAAGAATCTCATTTCTTGGGAACCTGCAAGAAAATAATGAACAAGAGGTTAAGTATCTACTACTAGTTAACAGTTACTACCAAAAAGTATGTAGGTAATGTATTTAGTTACTACAACACAATGACTTTAGTATTAAATAACAGAATTACGTAAAGTAGGTTCTTATTTGATTACGATTACATTCCTTAGGGACGTATTATGAAATGTTAGATTGAATTGTAATTTCTTTGTATTCACATGTCCGAATTTTTGTGTTATTATTGCTACCCTACTTAAGAAACTTGTAAATACATAAAAAAACTTACTCAAAAAATGAAATTCCGCAACCAGCATACGCTTCACTATTACAGCACTTAACACTACAAATTTTCACCATTTTACAACAGAAAAAACTTATAGCAGTAAGCTAAAAGTATCAGCATTATTTTTAAATAAAGCGCGCCAAAGCGTACGGCCACCTGAGTGTGGCCGTGCATAGTTTACAAATTACTACTATTTCTACTGACTTGAGAAAACAGTTTTTACATTGCATAAATAATTACGTAATAATTAAAATAAGCACATTTAAGAACTCAATATGTTAATTACAATACATTTTATGCTAATGTATCTATAAACGTGTATGAATAAAAGGGATTTAACGGTTACCGGATATATAAAAATTCTACCATCCGAAAGTTTTATTTACACTGGCAATTGCAAGAAAGGGATAACATCCACTCATGTCGTTGTCTCGCTCAGAACGTTTTTCCCCTCTGTTAAGTAAGAAGCAAATGTCAACTTTATTGCTAACGAGATAAAGTACAATTTTATTTTTCAAATATTGTTTCGTAGTAATTCCAGATATCGTATATAAGTTCCTTGGTTAGCTGCTAACGCAGGGTTATATTTTTCTTTTTTCTTGCACTGACAAGAGTTAACACCAAACCATAGGTTAAATAGATAAATATTTAACCCGCCAAAGTTGGGCGGATAAATTTCTAACTCTGGGTTAAAAACGACAAAATTGTGAGATTATACCGCGTTGTGTTGTGTATTTGATAAGAAATAACAATTTAATTGTCTTTTATTCAATCGTGAATGACTTTTTGTATTCTGACAATGACGAAAAAATTGTCAAATATATTGATTTGGATTTTTTTTCAATAGAAGAGTTGCGGAAAGAATTGGCCATTTTAATTTGCAGAGAGACAAAGCATTGAACTTACTTCTAGCCAAAACTTTTGCTTTTGGAGAAGATTAGCGCCATCAGTTTTTTTTTATTTTTTATTTTGTATTTCTATTTTGATATAATATCACAAAGAAGAGAACTGTCACTACTTGTAAAACTTGGGCCACGTAAATGAGATTTTTTTCCAAATTTTTGTAGAAAATAACACTGATTACAAAATGCAAAATTATTATTTTATTAACACGAGTCATGAAACTGACGCTTAGGTTTTACAATATATAAAGCCCCCAAAACGCCATTTTACGCCATATGACGTAAGAAAAGGGTATAATAAGCAAAATATGGTTGTGCGAAAGAGAGAAAAACTTTTGTATTTAGCCGCAGGTAGCAACAGCAGATGAATTTGGATTTAACAGAAAGAAACACCACAATGCAGAGTTAAAACGTTGGGTTAGTATACCTTGGGTTAATTTCTGTTCGTGCAAGATACACCCCGAGTTAAAAAAGTAACAAATTAACTTCGAGTTAGTTAACTCAGAATTATTTATTTAACTCAAGATTTACGTGCAAGCGGGCCTTAGTCGTTAACGAAAAATATGTTTTATTAATTGATATTTACGGTTTTTTGACAAAATTATTATCTAAACTGTTAAATCTTGAACTAATTTTGATTATAAATAAAGTTTACTTGTTGATTAATACGCCAAAACACTTTTAAATTAACCTGTATCATAAACTGCAACCAATACATAACACCATTGACGTGTATAATAGTGGTAATATTAAACACGTCAATGCATAACACACAGCACGAATCAAAATGGCGGATTAAATTCTTTTTTTCCCCAAAAGCATATTTGAAAAAAGAGTGCCAATTTGATGTTCTTTTGTACAATGTTTCGTTCGAAAACAATAAAATACCATAGACTATTGTATTAAAACTGTTAATAATGAAAATATTGTTTTTTTTTGGATGAAGTTAGCGTTGGTCTCTATAGAGACCATCGTGTATTAACGGTTTTCTCAGAGGTCTCATTAGTTACCAAAGTGAAGTGAGCGGTTATTCAAATTACAGGGGTAACAGACAAACTAGACAAATAAAGTTATGCAAGATAAAAGCGCATATAACTAACTACAATCTAAGTTTGTTAAGTTTGAGGAATCTGGCAAGAACTGATACTCGGGGGAGTGGACCTGAGACAATAAATAATTTAAGTTGATAGGTCGAGGGAAATTTTTGGCAGATTGTCATAAAGTGGCATTATAATTTTCGGGCAAAAAAAGGATATGTGCTCGAGGGAGCCTTCCTCCAATCCACATTCACAGAGGGAATGATCTTTTATATGCAGTTTAGCAAGAAATACAGGAGTTACAACGTGCCCTAAACGGAGCCGAATGATTGTGGAGGTAGTACTCTTATCAATGCTATTAAATTTAAAAACCCATGGTTTGTTGGAGATGTCAGGTTTTAAGGAAGCATAATCTTTTCATTTTTCTTGACTAGAAATGTGCCACTTATCCACCCAGCTCTTATCTAATGCAGGTTTTGCTAACGTTTGAAGGTCACGAGAATGTATAACATAGTGGTCATCCAGACCTACTATGGTAGCCTATTTTGCCCAACCGTCTACCACTTCATTATCTGTAATTCCTGAATGGATCACATTTAGAATCAGACTTGAAAATTGGAATAACTTTGCTCAATTTCATGAAGTCAGGAAATACACTATGTATTACAGAACAATTAAATATTACAGCTAAATATGGTGCAATAACATTTATTACTGAAGCAATGATTCTAACGGAATGGCCCCATAAATCTGATATCTTTAGTATCAATGAAAGAAAATTCAAAGGTTTTGTCACACTTGGTTACACATTGCTTTAGTAATGATTCAGCAATACTAACTGATGCATTGAGGTTTTAAATTGTTAAAATTGCAGCATTGGAGAAAAATTTTTCAAACTCTGTTGCAGTCTCTAAATCTCCTACTATGTTGACTCCATCAGCCTTAAGTTGGAAAACCATTATTAAAATTTTTGGTTTTGTTAGTTTCACGATTAATAATATTCCAAGTAGCTTTTATTTTGTTTGTGGATTGTTTAATAATATTTTTATGTGAAGGGATTTTGCTGTATTGCAGACCCTTTTAAAAAAATTTTAATATTTTTTTTACATATTCTTGAAAATCCACACTATGATTATAAGATTTTTCATAATATAGGTCAAATAAATGTTTTCTAACTTTACAAGTTCCCACTGTTGCCCATTCACCGAAATCTCTTTGGTTATTTAACGATAATATTTTTGGAGTGAATACCCGACTATATTCTGTATCAATTAAATTAAATAAAGAACCATATAAATCATTTGGGTTATTTTGATAAGGCAGCATTGGTAATTTTTCAGCAAAATTAGCCTTAAAACGTTTACTCGGCTAGTATTCATTGGAACAAAAATAATTTCTTTTCTTTGAGGGTTGTTATCATTTTTGGGAACTTAACTAGTTGGTCTATGGTCTGAATCTAATACATTTATAATTGAGGGGTATAGAAGCAAAAGCGCTTCAGTCCAAAAATGCATTTTATTACACTGAGTACACCAAATTGTAGCGATAAAAAATTGCAAAAATATATTATAATCGTCACCATGCAAATCCAAATCAATCCTACATAAAATTCACTTAGAAAGTAATGATTACATGCAAAACCACCTCAATCCAAAATTTGTTAGGAGCAAATCCGCCTCAGTCACAATCAACCAATCAGAAACAGCCATTTCAAAATTTCTAAGATGGCGAATCAATTACTTTTCATAGTAAGTTGACTGCGCATAGCGCGTGTTTAATTTGTGTTTTTTATTAAATTACTTATTGTAATGAAAGAAAAAATTACACCAGCACGTGCAGGACGAACACGAAAACGTCTGGTAAATAAAAATCAGTGGCGACGAGTGAAGGAAAAGGCAGAAAAGTAACAAACAACTGCCTAATATTTTGGCCGTTGTGATAGGGTAAAGTAGGGTTTGCATAGAAAGCTTCTTCTAAATTTTATTTAAATTTTTATTAAATTAATAATTATTGCAAAAAGCTCCTAAGATACTAACATTTTATTCACACTATACTGAATTGTTTTTTTTCTGCTTTTAGTAATGGCTTTTATTTTCTTTTGGTTAAGGTACTCTGCAAAAGATCTCTCGATTTAATTCTTTTATTTAATTTTTTTTACAATGAGCAAGAATATTATTTTATCTTTACTTTCCATAAATAATTATAATACAATGTAATGTACCTTACCTGTAACTAATTTGTTAAGAAAATAATAAAATTCTATATTCTAAACTTTGTTTTATTTTGCAATTGGTGCCTTACGCTATCGCCATTTATTGACAGTTGACGAATTAAATAATGACATGCAAATTCGCTTCGATCCAAAGCAATGAAAAGCAAACATGCTTTAGTCCAATGCTTAAATGCAAAAACACCTCAGTCCTACACTATTTCTTAAATAATAAAGAATTTATGTATATTTGATTTGATTTGATTATTGTTATTTGAAAAATATATTCTATTGAATGTACTAACATCCGTTTCTGATAAAAAATACAATTTATTAAGACACAGTGGAAATTTGCGGTTTACTCAGTCTAGGTGTTTTGTGACTGAAGCGCCTTTGCTTTTATGCCCCTCAATTGAACTACTAGTGGGAGCTATATTTGTAAATATATTATCTATACAAGTAACACTAGTGCTATGCTATATTATATGCTATATTCATTAAGTCTGCTGGTATACGTAACTGTCTGCCGAAGTTGGCATAGGCTGGCGTCGCTTTTATGCTTTCGTGTTCCACTGTTCGTTAAGCCAGTAAGAACAGAGGTATATATTTATATAAGGTGTAGTTTTTGTTTTGTACACTCCTAATAATTTACACATTTCCTGGAATACATTAGATTCAAAATTTCTGCCTTTGGCTGAATGAATCTCCAGCGGAACACCAAATCTGCATATCACCTCATTGACTAATTTTTCAGCAACCGTCGTGGCTTCCTGATTAGGGATTGCGAACACCTCCGGCCATTTCGTGAAGTAATCCATCACGGCCATAAAATATTTGTTTCCGTTATTTGTCTTAGGAAATGGCCCAGCCACGTCAATCGCTATCCTTTCCCAGGGGGCTCCCACGTTGTATAGTCTAAGGTTGCCTCGGCTTCTGACCTGCGGACCTTTCACTGCTGAGCATGACGTACATTTTCGGCACCAATTCTCGATATCTTCTCGGCAATTCAACCAGTAAAAACGCTCTCGTACTTTTACCAATGTTCGTCGTACTCCAAGATGTCCCCCAGAAACCCCATCATGCAACTCACGTAGTACGTCCTTGATTAGTTTTCTTGGTACTACCAACTGCAGGTGATGTTCTCTTCCTGATGGCTTTTCCCATTTGCGGTATAGTAAACCGTTTTGCAACACAAGACTTTCCCACTGTGCCCAATAACTTTTCGTAATAGCGCTGTATGGAGCCAGCTCCTGCCATTCGGGCTTTCCCGTGTCTTGTTTTATCCAATCTATTAGAGGCCGCAAATCTCTGTCTTCATACTGGGCCTCACGCATCTCATTAGTTTCCCACCTGTCATCCGTAGGCTTAGCTCGCAGTACTTGAATCCTTTCCTTCGTCTCCATCCTTACACAGTGTCTGCCGCCATCATCCGTACATGGTTGTCGTGATAATGCATTTGCATTTGAGTGAGACTTTCCACTACACTGTACTGTATTTCTCGATCTCTGGTTACCATTGCTAGCCGCTTCTGATCGCACTACAGTTCGTGTGGCTCCGGTGTCCCTCGTTGAGCTGCAGTTCTTGCCATTAACCAATCCCTTAATAGATAAACTGTTGCGTTCGCTCACCTGAGGTACGACAACTTTTGGGGTTGTTTCTCGTCCAGCCAGCACCTGCCGTTTGCTCCTGGCTGTTACTCGCTTCCCTGCTGGTTCAACAGGCTGTTTGACGTGCCTGCTCTCTTCAGCTGCTGAGATTCCTCCCGCTTGCTGTCGCCAATTCATTGAACCTGTAGGCATAGGTTTGGCTGGGCAGCTAACTCTAATGTGCCCACGTTCACCGCAGGCGTACCACATGGGGCCCAGTCTCCTAGGTTCCGCTACATTTGATCGAGCCACAAGTTCTGTAACCTCGCGTCCCTTATATGCTCGAGGTTCGTGGCGAACAGCTTCTACCTCCAGCGCATGAGCCAAAGCCTCCTTCATTGTCACGTGGTGCTGAAGGCGAACAGCAGCACGCACTTCCAGGTCTCTGATTCCATCAATATACGCCTGGACGATGGTGTTATTCACTGTGTGAGCGTCGGCTGAAGGATACGCCTTCCTCACAAGCTTCTCAATTTCCACGGCCCATTGTTGAAGTCCCTCGCCGCTCCTCTGTACACGGTCCTTTAATTGGGCACGGAACACATGCTCCAAGTGACGCTCACCATAGCGAACTTGAAATGCCTCCATCAAATCACTGAACTAATACTCTTTAGGCATTACATCCAACACAGAGAGCGCCTGTCCCCGTAACGCCGTGCTCAGAGCTGTTAGGCAATGTTCATCTGTTCAACCACTGGCCTTCGCTGCTATTTCAAATTGAGTCCGGTACGCACTCCATGACGTGAGACCGTCATAAGTGGGTACCTTTACCCGAGGACCCACCTGGTGAGAGCAGCTTGTAATGGTAGCACCCGACTTAACTCCCGTGATCTTCAATTTCATGACCTCCCTTTCCAGTTGGTCCACGTTTTCAGTTATTTTGTCGCAGCTGGCCTCCAAGTGGTCAACCCTCTTCTCAACACCCTTCATGTCGCGCTTGACGAGGCCCACATCGCTTTTTAACTGGTCTTGCTTCGTCAAGATAATTGTTAATTTATCGTCAAAATCAGATAAATGTTCCTTAATCTATTGCTGTTGCTGAAGTTGTTGTTGCCTCAGCTGTTTCTGTAATTTTTGTTGTTGCTGTTCTTGTAGTCGCTGTTGTTGCTCTCTAAGTTGTTCCTTCGGAATAAGTGGCATTTCACAATTTCACTTCCGACACCAGTTGTTACGTACCTCTGGTTCGCAATTGTAAGAAAACACCACTTATATTAAATCCGTGTATTTACACAACATAATACAACGTAATACTAAAATACTGTATATTTGTATGTGTAAATATAATTGTAACTATAGAATAAAAATTCCCCATGAAAAGCGTTCTTGCTATTATAATAAGATTTTTCAAGATAATTGCGACCAAATTTTGTCATTTTAAGCCGGTATATTGTATAATTTTCCTTTAGCTCGTTCTCTTATGATTGTCAAAATGGCACTAACAGACGTTTCACCCAAGTCTACCAAATTTAGTAGACTTTTAAAGGGGACATTTTATATCGCCCAATTATCAATCTGGACGTTTAATATATCTATGTTCAATACCTTCTCAAATGGTTCCTACCTAAACACCTAAAATAAAAAAGCATAAAAATTTAAATTACTATAAAATAAACAAGCAGATAGCACTTCTAAATGGGAAGTGACAACCATCGTCTATAGACACCAAATATGTTTTTGGTCCAACGTTATCCATGTGGTGGGGTGGGATGGTATTGCCGGACGATTTACCCTCCAAACTGTAATACGAAAGTTAAATGAATTGACAATTTTGCGGCAGGAATAAGTAATACCAAGCTCGGGTGAGACTTTACAAAACTCTCCCAATGAGTAATCTCGATGTTAGTGACATATAAGTTTATTGGTTTCGCTTTAAAAAAATTCAATGTAATAAAATACCAAACCAAAGATAGCCAGCCAAAAGAGAACGTCATTCAAGCGACTTTTTACACAACAACGCTTTACCGCTTTCTGCATAAAATAATCCACTTTGTAACGTAAAAGCGAGAGGTTATTTAGCTTCTTACTATTGTGCGTACTGCGTGTACATCAGAGTGCGTGTAGGTCTCGCTCTGAGGATGACTACATTTACGTAAGGCGCGCGTTTATCAGCTGATAGAACAAGGTACTTCTCCAATTTACACAAACTTTAAAATATGCAGTGACAAAAGGAGACTGAACAATATTATATTAACAGCTGTAACAATTATTATTTAATAATGGCTATTAAAGATTCTAATTTCCCACCTCTTTACCAGGCTTTGATTACTACCATGATATCATGACTATTATCTTTAAATAATGGGAATGCATTTATTTAAATATCATTAATTCACTTACAGCTTACGTTTTCAGTTACAGCTAAAGTTTTCTCCATCGGTCACGTTGGGATCGATTTTCATCTACTCCCTTCTGGTCTTGTTTTTTTCAAATTTAACCAACACACAACACTAAATGTATAGCCTGCTTATTAACCTGCCTGTTTTTTACAGCTGTGATACGCTCACTGAGTCTATCTGCGATAGTACGTTTAGTTTGACCTATATATGCACTACCACAGCTACAGTCCACTTTATATACCCTGGCGTCTAATAAGGGATGACATCCTTAGGCGTGCCCACATGCCCGGCTACCTTTAAGCTTGGCGTATAGATGGTAGGTATGGAATATTTTTTCAGTAGCGTTCCAATCATATCGGTAAACTCTTTAATATATACGTCATGAATGCCGGCTCCCCTACCCTCCAAACCAGAACACAACAGTGATGAGCACTGATGCTATTGCGGCAGGAACTCCATCACTTCGTAGCCACGATGATGATGACTTGCATAGCCAATCGTTCGCCTGTTATGAACCGCCTAGCAGAAGGGCAGATGGTCTATTCTTCAAGAGGGTCTGGACCAATATGGGGTAAAAACGGGGAATAATAATTTAGTGCCCTCGGCACTAGATCTAGTTCATTTCTTTATAAGGTAATTCTATTATAGTGCCTAATGTCCTAACCAGTGCATTTTAGAAATTTAAATTAGGTACGTTGTATAATCAAGCGATGGCACGTTCAGAAATATTCTATGCTGTTAGGTAATAATTGCCCAATTTCAGAACGCAGTTCTTATGGAAGTACATGTGGGTCCACACATCCGAACGTTGCCAGAATGTTAGGTACTTTTGTAACATTTTGCGTTTCTTTTGACCCTTTCATGTTACTTCCATGTTACACGACTCAAAATGTTACTTTTAGGACTCATGAAAATTATTTATATTTTCCATCAAATAAAATTGATGTGATCGAAAAGAGGATTTATAAACTGATTAGTTATCTTTAGGTATATAGATTAAATGGATTACAGGTCAATTATTTACTTTTGAAGCTTAACGTCCCATTAGGGACAGAAAACTTTTTTAGCTTTTGTCTAATAAAGTGCCATATTATATTTTTTAGTTTTTGTCTAATAAAGTACCGTATTAGGGCGGCTTGCACGAAAATGCTTAAATGCATTTAGTCCCATAAACATGTTTAGCAAATGTCAAAACGCCTTAAATGCTGTCACTTTAAACGTATTTAGTGACTTAAAATCAAAAATGATTTAAGCGTTTTGGTGCAAGCCGCCCTTAGTGTCATTTTCCGCATAAAATAAGGAAATGTTACTTTTTTCGTGAAAATGCCACCTATATTTTGAGCTGTCTCATGTTATATTTGACTATTTGTCACTGCAACACTGACACATTCATGCACCCCAGTTTTTTTTAAATTCAATACACAGATATCATGCACCCCATACTTTTTTACAATTCATTACATTTTTAAATTATGTACTCTATTCTTAATTTAAATTTAATTCTTATTTTTCAGTTAGGATTTTTTTAACCGTTTTTTTTAGTTTTTTTTAAACTATCATTTAATTTACCCGCGTAATATTTACCGCTCCTGCTGCCTTCCTCGGATAAGTTACTGACATCACCTTCACAGATTCTCTCTCCAAAAAATGATTTTTTTGGAGAGAGAATCTGAAAACCCGTTATTTTATTCGAAGAAGGTATCAAGAATCCAAAAACAAGCAATCGCTAATCCTGGTCCTGGTAAGGATATCGGAACGACTTTTTTCGTATTATTGCATTATCATCGATCCTTGATAAGTATACAAAAATCCAAATTAATCCGACGTTTTAAAGTAAGTACATCAAAATCATGCTCAACGTTTCTGTTACATACTAACATACGACCGAAGCTAATAAAGGTGTGTTAAAAACGGAATTTAGAGGTCAGTAAAATGGTTCATTGGTAATCACAAATGACCACCATTTCACCAATTGATAAACTTAGCAGTTGAGATGATTCAATGTGTCTATAAATGTTTATATTACTCTGTCTTGCCAGCAATAAAACCAGCTTGATGGTGTGTGTTATTTATTTTGAACTTATTAACCCAACAGGTATGAGAAAGTCACGTAAAGTTCTTTACATTTTAAAGCACCTATATTTTGTTATCTCAAAATGGCTACCGCAATATACGTATAACGAACTATAAATAATACAGAATTGCCACCGGCTATTTGTACTTGTCGGATACAGTATCCTACAAAAAACCGGTCGTAACGAGGTAATGTTCCGCTATGATAAGGTGGTGTCGGATAAGTTCGGAAAGAAAAATGTCCTTTTTACATATTCACCATACTAAATGACTTGTGACGTTCAGAGGTTTTAAAAAAGGCTAAAAATCTTTAGTCAAATGCAGGTATTTGTCATCACTAGAATATTTTTATATGGAAATTACTCTGAACCTACGCGAGCTCTAAACTGACATTAACATTATTATAGATGCGAACAGCACACACACTCCATTGAACCAAATTTAAAAAAGGAAGCCGGAATCATTATTTTTTATCTTATATATAAAATTCTCTTGTCACAATGTTCGTTCCCGTACTCCTCCGAAACGGCTTGACGGATTCTAATGAAATTTTGTGAGCGTGTTGAGTAGGTCTGAGAATCAATCAACATCTATTTTTCATACCCCTTAATGCTAAGGGTAGTCCACCCCTAAATTTTTTATTTTATTTTTAGATATTTTTTTTGTTTTTTTTTATGATACAGGATTAAAAATATATACAACCCTTAATTTTCAACCCTCTACGATCAACCCCTATTTTTTAATTCAATAATTTATATGGCAAAACAACGTTTGCCGGGTCAGCTAGTTATTTTATATATTTTTAGGTGTCTTTGAATTATTAACATAATGCTATGAATTTAAACTCTACCTTGATCTGAAAAAAATCTAAATTAGCATTTAAAAAAATCCGGCCAAGTGCGAGTCGGACTCGCGCACGAAGGTTTCCGTACCATCTATATCTATACATATAATAAAATCGTAGGAAAGTCAAAACTGTACATTGAATATTTTTTTTAAAGAATACTTGGGGCGTGATCTATACCTACATATAATAAAATCGTAGGAAAGTCAAAACTGTTCACTGAATATTTTTTTAAAAGAATACTTGGGGCGTGATCTACAATCGATATCGAAGCCAAAAATATAGTTTTAGAATTTTTAGAAATATAGTTTGTCCGTCCGTCCGTCCGTCCGTCCGTCCGTCCGCCTGTCTGTCTGTCTGTTTGTCTGTCTGTCTGTCTGTCTGTCTGTCTGTTTGTCTGTTTGTCTGTTAGTCTGTTTGTCTGTTTATCTGTTTGTCTGTCTATTTGTCTGTTTGTCTGTATGTATGTCCGGGATAAACACAAAAAGTACTGCATGGATTTACTTTAAATTTTACACGTATATTAATTACTAACAGGTCGGATCAACATATAGGCTACGTATTATCACGCTATCACCTAGCGGGGAGGTGCTGTGCGGAGTAAACGAAGTCCGTGTGGACGAAGTCGCTGGCAACAGCTAGTCATCTATAAAAGAAAATCACGTTTGTTGTATGTATACTTAAATATTTATTTTTATCGACAAGATCGAGTAAAAACTTGCTTAAAAATTACGTTTGAGGGCCCCCTTTAATATTTACTTTATTTTTATTTAATTATTTAATTTAAAAGGTAATATACAACTAAATATATGGTATATAATAGGCGAATGGTTGACTCTTTCCACCAAGAGACCCATCTGCATGTTTGCTATCTTATGATATAAAAAAACATAGATAGGTACTCTTTGCCCTTGCTCGCATCTGGGGGGAGGGGAGGGGGGGGGGGGCGAGGCAACCCGGGCGGCAGCATCGGAAGGCGCCAATAGGGGCTTATCACTTGCCTTTATTATATATATCAATGTTTACAATCCAGTAATGTACTGTAAAACGCATTTTACTACAAAATTATTATTTTAATAATTATTTAAAATTACATAGTGTATTCCAGCGCTTATTTCTTAAAATATTTATTTCTTATTTCTTAAAATCTTATTTCTTAATAAAAATATCGGTAATATTAGGATTATAAAACAGTTAACACATGAATTAATTTCATGTATAACAAATTATAATTTAATAGAGTAAGTATTTTGTTCTACTCGTTAATTGAGTCAGCGTATTCAGCAGCAATTTATGATAGCTCGGGTTTTCATAGACCGTGGTTCCAGAAACAAACTTTTTTTGATTAATAACAAGCTGAATTTTGTGAACAGCTTCGTTTTGAGGAGACACAAATCTTTTCTAACTTTGAAAAATCTCGGATCGGGTAAACAATAGTAAGGGGCCTTCGAACATTTTAATTCAGTGAAGGAAAAATATTTTATTACTAACAATAATTATTTTTTGCTTTAATCCTTGATTATTTTATGATTAACACGAAAAACTTTTCACCTATAATTTCGATGGTTTTTCTGACGAGACTTTCTCACTCTAAAGATTCGGAACTATGAGATTTTTAATTTGATATGAATCAATTTCAAAACAGCCTAATTTTCTCACAACAGCTTGATAATTCAAGGGTTACCTAGGCCTACACGTAAAGTGGAAATTTTTCTTAGACCGACACTCTTAAGTTTTCTTTTTATCTATCTTTATTAATAATACCCAATTCGAGATTTTTCGAAGATAGAAAAGATGGGCATCTCGTCAAAACGAAGCTGTTCATCAAAATTCAGCTTGTTATTAATCAAAAAAAAGTTTGTTCCTGGAGCCACTGTCTATAATTCTAGTTGGTTAATAAATATTTTAGTAAATGTATATTCCAACTGTAATCATTAATTAATTAAATTTAAAACTAGAAATGGCTTGACAGCACTAATACTAATATTTAAAATCCTGCTTGTGTAATCCAAGTTTAGATGTTAACTAAAATGATTACTACCTATCTATACTTTTTGAGTTGGATTTGATGGGACTGACATGTTCGAAAAGATAAAATCCTTTAATATACATTAAAATAAAAAAACCTGTAACCCGCTTGACCCTGCAAGGCATCTCTGAAACTTCCCGCTAAATTGAGCACAAAAGTATTTTAAGCACAAAGGAGTAAAAACTATAAGAATAGATTTTTCAACCGACTTTCTAAAAGGTGCAGGTTCTCAATTTAGCCGTATGTTTTTTTAAGTTTGTTACCTCTGAACTCTGTCATTTATGAACCGATTTTAAAAATTATTTTTTGTTTGAGAGGGTATTTATTCTCTCCGTGTGGCTGCATTTTAATTTGGTGAAAATTTGATACAGGGTTCAGAAGATAATATAGGAAATGGAAAGTCTTATGCTGCAGTTTAATCGCGTTATTTTAATTTCTAAAACATTGTAAAAAGCTAAATTGATTAGTCGAAAAATCTCGAAGTTATAACATGTCGAAAAAACAATTATTTCAAAATTTTTTATCAACAGCAACTCCCGAAAGGATTAACCGATTTTTATGTAATTGTAACATTTCTAAAAAAAGAGTTAATTAGATTTAGTAATCTCTTAATTCATTAATTTAAAATTTATTATAAAAAAACGTTGTTTTGCCGAAATATTTTGAGGATTTTTTAAAAACTTCTTAATATCTACCAAGCCGAATCGGTTTAGATTTTCAGGAAGTCTACGTTTGGCAAAACCCAATCGAATGCCATCCATCACGTTTCAATCAGTTAAGCCGTTCAAAAGTTATGAGATGTTGGCCTATACACACACATACAGACATACTGAAGTCATCATAGAAATAGTCACAAAAGATTCCTAGGACCTGAAAATGTAGAGATCTGATGAAAACTCGATTTCCTGGTGAAAAATCGGGGCAAAATCAGTCCCCTAACTACATGCATAACAAAATAATATGATAAAAATCTCCAGTTATTACAAAAACAACCTGGTTTACCGGTTTTGCCAATCTCCGGTTGTTCTCCGGTGAATTTGCCACCGGTGCACGTAACGGGAAATCAAAAATAATTAAAATTTTGTTGATATTTGTCATTATCGCAAAAGAACTGACAACGGTCAAGTGTATATTGTAGAGATGTGAAAACGTCTCCTTGAAAAGCAACAAGCTGTGGACACAAGTTATAGCATAGAGCTCTTCAGAGCACTTTTGATCGAAAGAGCTCTATGCTGTTTGTATATTCCACTAATGACTATGTTTTCTGTGGTATATTCTACACTTTTCATCGTCGGCAATTGGTGAAACTCCATTTAAATTTTCAACACTTGTATTAATTGATAAAATTGTATGTAATAATTGATGGATTTAAGTATACTTTATATTTATTACCGCCCCGTTGGTCCAGTAGTTAGTGACCCTAACTACGCAATCGACGGGGCTCGGGTTCGATCCCCGACGATACGAAACAATGAATCCCCGAATGTTTGTATTTCCGGGTTTGGGTGTTTATTAAATATATTCTAGTATTTATATATGTATTTTTATGTATTTAGTATCGTTGACTAACGTCCATAACACAAGCAAATAATTTGCTTACTTTGGGGTTAGATCAGTAAGTGTAATTTATATTCAACTCATCTAGAGGACTAGTGCCTTAGTATTCGAATTGTTCAATGTCTGCACTATGCGTACATGATCACTTAGCGAACAAATCATTGTGCATATTGTTATAAGGTAAAAATGAAATACATTTTGCGTAACATTTCCTTTAATGTTTACACACGTAGACTATTATCTGCAGTCTGCACCCTGCAGCCTGCTGCAATATAATTTTTTTTGTTGAATCCCACGTTATCAACATATATTTCCGAGTTAAACAGTATTGTATGTGCTATTTCAGGTCATTTTCTACATGTGTACCAAATTTCATCCAAATCAGTTTGGCCGTTTTTGTGTGAATGAGCAACACCCATCCATCCATCCATACATAGAAACATCCAAAATTTCGCCTTTATAATATTACTAGCTGCAGCGTGCAGCCCGCTGCATTATAAAAGTTTTTGACGAATCCCGCGGGATCACGTAATTTTTCCGGTATAAAAAGTCTATGTGCTATTCAAGGTCATCATCTATCTACCTGTGTGCCAAATTTTATTTAAATCCGTTTAGTAATTTAGGCATCCAAGCTTTCGCATTTATAATATTTATACGTCTATAGAATAATATAGATAATATTATCATAGAGAATATATTATATTTAACTAGCCATACAGCCTTTTGTGATCTGAAATCATTCCTGTATATTAGTAATAAGTACATACAACAGAGGAAAAAATTCAAGCCCGCTGAATTTCTTCCGCCGGATCTTCTCAGTGTGTGGCCGCGTTCCGATCCAGTACCTAGTAATTCTAAAAAAAATGATACAAAAGTTTTAAATGTAATATTATAATACTACTAGCTGACCCGGCAAACGTTGTTTTGCCATATAAATTATTAGATTAAAAGATAGCGGTTGGTGGTAGAAAGTAAAAATATTTTGATGCCACATTATAAAAAATAAAAATGTTGTAAATGCATTTTTAACTTTGACAAGAGAAAGATAAGGACTTGGCATTAATTTCCATAAACAATCAAAATTATATAATTGCATGCATTCCAACGCTGAACAAATAAAAATGGCGTTATCTCTGTCTAACAAGTTAGAATTTTCATAATAGACAAAGCTACAACAATTTTGTCAGTGTTCTAAATTCAAATCATTTAAGAAAATTGACGTCACCTTAAACAGCTTGCGGCCAAAACTCAATTACTAAAATACGCTGTCAATATAGGTAAGTTAAAATTTAATGTCAAATAAGCCTTTGATTACAAAATATTAAATTGATTTTAGCGTTTATTTGTATTTTTCTACAATTTTAGTGTAAACCTTAAATATAAAATAAAAACGAATTGTTAAAATAACATGCCCAATTGCAATATAATTTATCAATTGTTATCGTAATATCATATTATTATTCCTACAAATAAATTTTTATTTTATTTTGCCAGCCGTCACTATTTTTATCAATTTGTTGTTGTGTGTAAGTGTCCAGTATTCTAAAATATATAAGTTACCTACATAAAAGCTAAAATTATAAGGCACGGATCCCCTTTCGCTAATTACATAGGTACTAATTAATTATGTGTCTGTGTTAAAAATTATTTTTCCTATCCGAGTGAAACTAATATGTTTTTGGACAACCCACGCCCACCCCACGGCACGTCGCGCGTCATCGTAAGATATTTCCATGCAGAACAATTCATATAGGTATGTAGGTTCATTCATCCTTATGTACTTATTTTCTGCAGGAAATCTCTATAATGACGGCTATTTATTATCTGGGTACTATTAGTTATTAAATAACACTAATGAGGTGTACCTACTAGTACAATATTCAGATTGTGCTGGTACAATTTGTACCTTACGTTTATGTAAACGTATGTTTAACGTGCAATTTAAAAAAATAAATTTTCGCTACAATACTTAAATGTGCCAAGGCATCTTCTTAATGTTTATAGGCTACTAGTTTTATTTAGTTTGTACACGTTTAATTGTAAACGAACTATTAACTGAACAACTGAGCTAATGGAGAGCTTGATAGAAATAAAAGAGCTAGTTCATTTGTAATTTGTAACTCTAATTCAGGGACTACCCTAAGTTTATCCACTAACGTATTGATTTGTCGTAGGGTAACTCAGCGAAATTCCTCGCGCTAACTCCATTTAACTCAGTAACTCAGGCGCAGTATACCTACCGTGCAGTAGTGCGGCTGCGGCTCTTTGCGCTAACTCAAAATTGCGCTATGGCTCACAAATCTGACGCAGATGATGGGAAGTGGGCAGCGAA
The DNA here is from genome assembly GCA_036924255.1 of Apodemia mormo. NCBI lineage: Eukaryota > Metazoa > Arthropoda > Insecta > Lepidoptera > Riodinidae > Apodemia > Apodemia mormo. The sequence goes on along the minus strand of JAUPFN010000014.1, from coordinate 32,634,802 downwards.
CGAAACGTGCGCGGTGCACCACACTACAGATTCTTACAACAAGCAACGCACAGCGCGTGAACTGCGTTGGTTTATTGGTAGGTAGCTCAACGAGTGAGTTGTGAGATGGTCGTGAGTCGTGACTCGTAACACATGAGAGACATGAGTGAGAGTTTATTACGTATAATCTATGCTACGCTCTGCGCCAACACATTTTGAATGAGTGAGTTAACACCAAGGAACTTATATACGATAACTGAAATTTTACGAAGCAATATTTGAAAAATAAAAGAAAGAAAGAAATTATTTATTTGCCAGAATATGGGAGTTACAAGTTATTAAAATTTGATTAAGTTACCAACATATTCTACCATGATATAGTGTGCAAATATTTTAACATTATAATTTTTTATCATTAAACTTAAAATGTTGTGAGTCAATTTTTTATAATTACTACGGGACCGGAACGCGGCCACACACTGAGAAGATCGGCGGAAGAAACACATCGGGCTTGTTTTTTTTTTAAATTATAGTTACATGATACAATTACAAACATTATTTCACATCACAACTTATTTCTATAAATTACAAAACTAATTTTTTTTTTTGGTAAATTAAAATATTGACATTTTACAAAATCTAAAGACAAAAGAAAGATAATAGGTAATTTGTAACAATTTAGTTAAGTTATACAATTTAATGTATATTTATCAACATGTTCTACCTTATAAACTACATTTTTTAATATACAATTTTATAAATCAACATACTAGTAATTTAAAAAGAGTAAATTCTAATTCATGTTAGTTTAAATTTATTAATTACAACGTTTTTTTTTATAATTATACAATAAAAGATTTATTATTAGATTATTATTTAATTTTATCAGCAAGAAATTCATTTACATTGGTGGAGTGTGTCTCTTTCTACTAAACAAAGCTCCAATCGCCATATATATAAGTGCGGCCATGCGTAGTTCGCAAATTACTACTAAGTAATTCTACTAATTTGAGAAACAGCTTTGCGTTGCATAAGTAACTACATAATAATTAAAATAAGCACATTTTAGAACTCACTATGTTAATTACAACACATTTTATGCTAATGTATTTATCGACGTGTATGAATAAAAGGGATTTAACGATTACCGAATATATAAAAATCTACCATCAGTAGTTTTATTACACACTGGCAATTGCAAGAAAGGGACAACATCCACTCTTGTCGTTGTCTTGCTCAGAACGTTTTTCCCCTCTGTTAAGTAAGAAACAAATGTCAACTTTATTTATAACGAAATAAAGTACATTTTTATTTTTCAGATATTGCTTCGTAATGATTCCAGTTATCATATATAAGTTCCTTGGTCGTGGTACTCTTCGGAACGATTTTGAAGCGCGTGTGAACATTCCGGGTAGAATGTAACTTCCTTGGTTGACACAATAAAGGCAGAGAATGGAGTTAGCGAAATTGCGTGGTGCAGCTAAATAAAATAATATTTCTATACTCTTTGGGTGCAGCGCAGGTATAAACATGTCTAATTTGTCAACAGTCAAATGATTGTCAAAACTCAAATGTCAGTTGTCAATGTCAATTGTGAATTGTCATTTACAGCTGAACTATTAAAAAGTAAAAAAAAAGTAAAATTTACGTTTAAATATTTCTAGTAATCTACCCATTTTTTTAAAAAATTAAAATGAAAGTATAACGAATACATTTTACCTATAAAGATTTTTTTTGTACTGTTTAATAAAAGATAAAGTAAAATTGATAAAAACAGAAACATGTCGAAAAACGAAATCCTATACGTTAGAGGCATGAACATGGTAAGTGATTTCAATTACTTATTTTATAATAAGTGTTGTTTCTTAATCGCTTGCAACAGATATTTCTCAAGGGTCCGCCACCTACGCTTTTTAAAATTACGGTACCTACTATTATGCTGTGGCTAGATATATCGGGCTACGGCGAACGCTCACGTTATCACGATGTCACTGTAAACTTCGCCCTGCAGGTGATATTTGTGCGGCCCACGAGAAACAATAGTATAACTAAGGTGATGATATGACTCTTCATGGTTCTTTTGTTGTGAACCACTGAAATATCACTTGCGAGCCACAGTTTCATGACCACTGATATTATGATGCAGTTGTCGCAATATGGTTAGTGACAATGTCGATTCTCATCGTAGACCGACATGTTTAAGCCTGAGGCTATAATTACTTGCTACACTGTTAAGGAAATTTATTTTGTATTTATTAATGTTATATGTATAATAATTTAATGTATGGTTTTCAAAAAACTTCAAAACAAGGACGAAATTCTTATGTCAGATAATGCTACAACTTTTTTGGAAATGTTTGTGCAGAGGAAGAGCGGTACTGGGACCGCGCCCCCTCCTCCATTCCACCCCTCTCAACCCCAAATTCGTGCTGCTACTATTGCTACTTCTACTACTACTACCCAACTAAGCAAAAGGAAGAAATGTTCTGAGGGGGTACTATGTTCACATGAACATAGTCATGAGCAACATCTAAAATAAAAACAGTAGCTTTTATCAGAAAGACAAACATCAACGCTCATTCCTTACAATATTTGAAGTAGAAGCTATATTATATGAATTAACTTTCTTTCTTTCTACTAGTAATTATTAAATTGATATTCTAGTCTGCATCAGAAGAAGGTGAGGATGACAATGAAGACATTTGGGATGACACAAAGCTAAATGAAGCATATGACAAGGCTCTAAAGATGGCAAATGCAGAAGTAGCTAAGCGTGTAGCAATGTCCACCAACACACTGCCAGAATGTGGTAAGTATATCAATATATACCAAAGGTCATAAAAGGTATTGCGATTGAACATCTTTCATGGGTGGCGGGATCACTTACCATCAAGTAAGCCTCATGCTTTTTACCCACTGTTCTATAAAATAGGAAGACCTTGCCCTCCTTACATTATTCTATAAAAAAGGAAGAAAGACTTCAATATGTTATCCTATGCTTTAGTGAGCGTCCAGTTTTGCATTAGTAGGTAAAGGATGACATAACAGATATTGTACTGAATAGCTTTCTCTTAATGTGGATGCTTGTATAATTATACGAGGGTGGATTGAAAATTATTCGGCCTAACCAAGAAAATAAACACATACTAAATCAGATAAATTTTTATTTTTCTACATAATCACTATCAAGTTCAATGCACTTTTGCCAATCTTAGAGTCAAAATATGTGTCTACTGCTGTTTTGACTTTGTCGTTTGTTGAAAATCTTTGACCTCCCAAGTGCTTTTTTAGGTTAGGGAACAGAAAGAAGTCTGACGGTGCCAGATCAGGTGTATAAGGCGGATGCAGTAATAGTTCATACCCACAATTGTGGATTTCAGCCATTGATTGCACAGACAAGTGAACATGGGAGTTATTTTGGTAAAACAAGACTTTTCTTCTGAGCATTCCTGGGTGTTTTTTTTTATTTCCTCTCGTAAACATCATAGTAAGACACAGTAGTAATCAAAGTTCGAGTCCCAGAATACTGAAGCCGTTACGATATTTGCAACAAAATCACCTGAGCTATTTTGGGGGGTGGTGAACCAGGTCTTCTCCACTGTATTGATTGTTGTTTTGTTTCTGGCGTACAGTAATGAACCCATGTTTCGTCCATTGAAACAAAACAATACAATCATCTGCATCGGCTTCAAATAACTTCAAACAGTCACGTGAAAGAGTCAAGCGTGTCCTTTTTTGTTCAACTGAAAGCAGTCGCAAAAACCCACCTCGGAGACACTTTGTGAAAACCCAATTCGTTGATGATATTTTGAGTTCGTTTATAAGAGATGCCTACTATCTATCTCTCTCATTTTTAATCTGGGGTCTCCCATAATTAAATCAAGTACTTTTTTAATATTTTTGTCAGTAGTGGACGTCGAAGGCCTTCCAGATCGGGTTCATCTTTCACACTCTCTCTGCCATGCTTGAATTCTGCTATCCCCTAAAAGACAGCAGAATCCCCTAATGTTCTGACCATATCATCATGGATGGCTTTCGGTGATAGACTCTTTTTATGGAGGTACTTAATGACGGCACGCTACTCGATTTGCTCCATTTGCAGAAAATATGTCTGATTGCTTTGTTAAAAATTTATAAAATCACAACAAATTGTTGCACACGTTTCACACTTCACACAATTAACCTCTGTGGTCTAGTGGTGCAGCGTTGGCGTTGACCACATGAGGTCCCGGGTTCGATTCCCGGGTCGGGCACTTTAAAAAAAAGTGTTTTTTCAGTTTTCTGAGAAACACAAAGTTGCCCGGGATTGGAAAGTGCCCGGTTGGCGATAGGCTTGCCACCTATCACATTTGTGGGACCAAGTATCTTCGGCTAATCGTGGGTGCACTTGTTGTACCTCTGCCTACCCCTTCGGGGATATGGGCGTGAAGATATTTTTTTTTTGTACTGAACTAAATAATGTGGGTAGATTTAATTTTTAGAATTGAATGGATCTGTGTTAGGCCGAATACCTTTTAATCCACCCTCATATTTTAACTTGTCCGAGTGATCTACATCATTTCTATGTATTTCCAACATTTCTTATTTAGCTTAGATTCTCTATTTAGTTTATTATTGTTATTTTTTCTAATTTTTTTTATTACAGCCACTAATTTAAACTATGCATTTTAGCTTTTTATTATCCATGTGTAATCTTTCCTGTTAAATATGTTATAATAAATGTTAAATCTAATTTCTGTAATGTATAAATGATGTTTGTGCAAAATGCCTTCTACTTTCTTTTTCCAGCTTAATTTTTGAGTTAGCTGGAAGAAATCTTTGCCTTTAAAGATAAACTCACCTTTTGTGCATCAAAGTATCATTTTTTTTGTCGTTTAAAAAAAATTGTCATTTAAGTGTACAAAAAAGAAATAAATATTCTATTACATACACAATTGTGTTGCATATGAAATTAATTTAATTGGATGGGCTCCAATATATTAATAAAAATTAAAAAAAACTATTACAGAGTCAAACAAGCACACTGGGCATAAAGTGAATACAGTAAAGTTGTCTCAAAAGAAAGACAAGATACAGTGGAAAGCTGGAATGCCATGTCGTGCAGTGTATGAAGGTGATGGACAGGAGTATGAAGCCTACTTGTTGCGAATTATAAATGACAAAGAGTGTGTTGTCAGATTTTTAGGTTAGTATTTCAAAACTAAATGATTTTCGTAGTGTAGATTTTTTATGTATTTTGTTTTAAGTTTTTTATTGTATAGAATATAAAACAGGTAAAAGGTAAAATTAATGAACCAAGCCTTGGTAAGACGTTGTAGAACTCTACAACCTAGTAGTCATATAGTAGACAAATTTGGATGTTTGTTTTAAAGACATGTGCTAATGTACTAGATAAGTCATGCGTCACATCACTTGTTTTCCATCATGTCAGAGCTCATTGAATGAAACTCGTAAGCACTATGATATTCTCAATGGTTACGACTTTTGGTCACGAATATATATATTATGCTGTAGCACTGCTTCGTATCAAATTTGGTTAGATGATTTATTATTATTTCAGCGCTGCAGTGAGTTTTAATGAAACGAAATAAGATTTCTACTCAGCATAACTTCTCTAGTATGTTAAGCTCTCTGATTCGTTGGCCTTTTTACCCAAGTTGGTCCTGGCCTCCTTTGAAGAATAGGCCAACTGCCGTTCTATGCCATGCAGGTTGTTAAGGCGACCGAATGGCTATCGAGTCACTACCATCGTGGCTACTAGGTGGTAGAGTTCTGCATTGTCTCGCCCGGGTCTGGTACCACCGCCTTACCTATTCCTGCCGCAATAGCGTCAGTGCTTGTTGCTGTCGTGTTCCAGCTTGGAGGGTAAGGTAGCCGGTAAACTTATGCATGTGGCATTAGACCTCGCCACAAGATAGCAACGCACCATTAACATCTTTGGTGTCTATAGGCGATGGTTGACTCTTTCCATCAGGAGACCCATCTGCTTGTTTGCTATCTTATGATAAAAAAAAAATCGTAAACGCAATACAGTATTGATGCCGCAATAGCGTCAGTGCTTGTCACTGTTGTGTTCGTGTTTTGGAGGCTAAGGTTGCCAGTAAACTTATGGCTGTGGCATTAGATCTCGCTACTCGATAGCAACGCACCATTAACATCTTTGATGTCTATAGGCCATAGTTGACTTTTTCCATCAGGAATCCCATCTGCTTGTTTGCTATTTTATAATATATAAAAAAATACACACACACACACACACATACACACACGCACACACACCTACATACATACGTAAATACATACAGGCATACTGACGTCATCGTGAAAATAGAAAAGGTTCCTGGGACCATTAACTTATTTGATGTCTAATTGGTTGGCGATTGTTGACACTTTCCATCAGGAGACCTATTTGCTTGTTTGCTATCTTATACATATTGTTTGATATAAAAAAATACCATTAAACTTCTGTCACTTTTTTTGTAGAAAGATTACCGGCTCTCCATCATCAAGCCACATTATATAGTGAAAAGCACTGATATTATTGAAACAGCCTTCCAAAAATCTATATTAATATTATAAATGCGAAAGTTTGGATATATGGATGGATGGATGGTTGTTACTCAATCATGCAAAAACTACTGAACGGATTTGGATGAAATTTGACACACAGGTAGATAATGACCTGGAATAGCACAGAATAGGTTTTGGTGTTAAAAAAATTAATAAAAAAAATTAATGCTGCTAGTATCAAATGTAATATTTAGCAAAAAAAACTTAACGTCCAAATGTAATATTAAAAAGAAATATATTTTAGATTTTAATATGGATTAGTAATGATATGGATGTTTTTACTAAATGGTAGATAGAGATTTAATTATATAAGTGGACCATACATATCTTGTACTAAAGCAACAAATTGTAATATGTAAAATTAAAAGGTATAAAAAAGAATTATATATTTAACTTATGCGACAAAGTATGCTTGGTTCCTTAAGATAGGGAAATATATGCTTATGAATTATCGATGTAATTTTTGGGAGAGAAAAAAAAAGGTTTATTTGAATTGGCCATTCGATTGTAGGGAACGCGTAATATACGCATTACAAGGTACCTAATATCCCTGAAAATTAGTTGTTCCCACGGGATTCTCCAAAAACTGTTATAATGCAGTGGGCTGCATGCTACATCTAGTTTATTATATGCATCAATATCAAATCGCTGATATTTTTTTTAATCATAAGATAGCAAATAAGCAGATAACTCTCCTGATGGAAAGAGACAACCATCTCCTATAGACAACAAAAATGGTAATAGTGCGTTGTTATACTTGTGGTGGGGTCTTAATGCCACATGCATTAGTTTACCGACTACCTTACCCTCCAAACCGGAACATGACAGTGATAAGCACTGATGCTATTGCGGCAGGAACAGGCAAGGCGGTAGTACCAAATACCTACGTGAGACATTGCGAAACTCCACCACCTAGTAGTCACGGTGGTAGTGACACATATGTCTATTCGTCAAAGCCTATTCTTCAAAGAAGCCCAGACCAATACGGGATAAAATTTATTAATCTCTTATTCTTTAAGAAAAGACAGTGCTACATATTTATTAAATAATGATCTAAATATAATGTAGCATGATGGTGATATTATTTCTATAAATTTCTAGGTTATGAAAATTCAGAAATAGTGCTATTAAGCTCGTTAAAACAGACACTAGGTAAAAATGAACGAACTAAACAGCTAGAAGATATTCTGATAGATAAGACAGATGATGGTGGCAGCAGTGGAACATTTCATGTGGAAGAACACTCCCTGTGTTCTAGAACACCCAGTGTGGACAGTTCAGGTAAATTCTATTATATTCATACTAGCTGTTGCCCGCAAATTCGTCCGTGCGGACTTGGTTTATTCCGCACAGCTCCTCCCCCGTAGTCTGTAGGTGATAGCGTGATAATATGTAGCCTATATGTTGACCCGACCTGTCAGTAATATTCATGCCAAATTTGGCGCAAATCCATGCAGTACTTTTTGAGTTTACCCCAGTCATACATTCAGACAAACAGACAAAAATTCTAAAAACTATATTTTTAACTTCGATATCGATTGTAGATCACGCCCCAAGTATTCTTTTAAAAAAATATTCAATGTACAATTTTGACTTTCCTATGATTTTATTATATGTATAGATTAAAAAATCACAAATGAGCGGATGACTCTTGATGGTAAGAGACAGCCATCGCCTTTAGTCATCAAAGATGTTATTGGTGCCATTTGTGTGGCAAGATGTATGGCCACTTAAATAACTTACTGACTTTATTACTCTTTATTTTATTAAAACACGACAGTAACAAGCTAATGTGGCTATCGACATGTATTACTATTACTGATTAATAAAAAAAGAAATTTATAATTTGTAAATATAATTTTACTGCCTCGTGGTCTAGGGGTAGCTTATTCGGCCCAGATCATGAGATCCCCGTTTCGATTGGGTTCGGCAAAAGTATCGGAGGTTTTTCTCGAAAATCTAAAATTTCAGTAGCAGCTCAGTATCTGGAAGAGTGATGTATTACCATTTATCACAACCGTGCCTGGGATGAGCACGTAAAGCTGTCGCTCCCGGCTATCGCTAGAAATAGTCGATATTTGTTAACATGTCATAAATGCGGCGATGGGGATTACTACTTATCTCGCCAACCGAGAAACCGGTGAATCGCGGTGATCCGGAAAGTCTATAAACGTTCGGTTTACTCTGCCTAACTCGCAAGGGAACGGGGCGTGATGATACTTAGTTACTTTTACAATTTGACAAGCCATCGATAGTTATAAGTATATTGATTTCTTTGAGGGAAACCCTCGGGCTAAGATTGTAAATTCTCCTAATAGCTCTTTTCTGCAATACAAATATAGTATTTATTTTAGCAGAATTTCCCCAGAGAAGAATTCCATATGACATAATGCTGTGGAAGTAACTAAAGTATATTATTCTTGCTGTGTCGACATCAGTTAACTGTCTCATTTTTTTTAACTGCGTAAGCTGCTGAACTAAGTCTATTTGCTAAATAACTTTAAATGAAAAATTACAATGGGGACCGCACATTTGCGGTCCGCGGTCCCCATTGTAATTTCTTATCTAAAGCTATACCTTAAAACACAGTGGAATCAACCAGATCCAAGTTGTTTCCATCCAGTTGTACGCTGGTATCTACATGCCTTACATTAGGCAATGAAAATTTAACACAGTTTTGTTACCATTTAATAAAAGATTGTTCGTACTGAGACAGTGTACAACTTTTGAAATCGCATATTTTTTACTTCGTCATACTTACCAATTCGTCTTTTCACTTTGAATAAAAGTGAAGTGTCATCCGCAAACAGTACGATTCCATGCTTATCCCCTACGTAGTAAGGCAAGTCATTTAGGCATATCAGAAACAAAAATGGACCAAGTATGGAACCCTTTTTCCATTAATCTTCTTAATTCTTTCATTTAAGTAAGAAATGAGATCGAGAGCTTTATTTCGAACTCCATAATGGTGTAACTTCCTGATCAAAATGTTGTGATCGACATAGTCAAATGCCTTAGACAAATCATAGAACACTCCAAGTGCATCCTGCGAATTCTCCCAGGCATTATAAACGTTTTTGAGTAATTCGACACCAACATCTATGGTTGAGCGACCCTTCGTAAAACTGAACTGTTTATTGTGATATAATCTAAATTTATCAAAATGTCTAAGCATTTGATTTAGTATATTTTTTTCAAATATTTTACTTAGGATTGGCAAAACCGAGATAGGCCGAAAATTGGAGGGATCACATTTGGAGCCAGACTTGAAAATTGGAATAACTTTGCTGAATTTCATTAAGTCAGGAAAAAACACCATGTGTTACAGAACAATCAAATATTACAGCTAAATAAAAAATACACAAGATAGTAATGCACCATTTGTCTTTCTGCCACCAATCTTTGATGTCTATATATATTTCCATCAGGAGACCCATCTGCTTGTTTGCTATCTTATGATATAAAAAAAAATTCGTAGATCCCTCTTTGGGCGAAGGACTCCTCAAAATCCTTCTAATTCAACTCTTTTCCTTCCTTTATTCATCCACTCTTTACTTGCTCTATATCAACCACCTTTTCTTACGAGGTGTACATTTAACTTCATCTGGCTCATGCCAAACTGTCACTTTGGCACTTTTATCCTGTAGTCGGTCAATGTTCTCACCCCATGCCTATTTCAGCTTAAGAGCATATTACAAAGAATATCTATCACCACACCAAAAGTATATTCACACTTGTATCCCCGAGAACATAGACATAGGTACAACCGGCACACCCATGGATAGACCAAGATACTTAGTCCCATAATGTTATAAGTGGCAAACTTATCTAATCCCGAACAACTTTATTTTTATCAGAAAACTAAAAAAAATTCATATTTTTGAACTGCCCGACCTGGAAATTAAACCCGGGACCTCATGTGTTCAACAACGACACTGAACCATTAAACTACAGAAGCAATAAGACTTAAGCAAGCTTTAAATATTTTACGTTACACTTTTCAGATGTATTCACAAGGAAAAAGAAATCTGGCAAGAAGAAAAAGCCGAAGCAAAGGCAATTGAATGGGTTCGATAATCTACCACAAATGTCAATGCCGATACCAAATTTTGCACAATTGAGGAACGTAAGTATAGAGTTTTACTAGTACTAGTACTATTTGACCCGAAAGTATGTACTAGAGATGCCATGAATAGTGATTTTGCTGAATACTGAATATTCAACAAGGCTGTCTTGACCGAATATCGAAGTCGGCCGCCGAATATTCGGTTGCGGATTAGTTTCACTACCGAATTGATCGTGTCACAACAAGTATTATTTGTTTATTGAGTAAATAATACTCTTGTGTATCTTGTGTATTGTATTGCTAAAAATATTGTCTGCTTGTCCAAAGAATAATTAATCCTTGTCAACACACGCTGAATTTTAATGACTAATTGTAATATATATATATTAATTTTTTTGAGTAATATGTCTGTTTTTTCTCCCGACAATGGGCGCTTCTTGATTAGTCGGCCCGGCACTGGCCCCGACCCGACACCGACAGTACTTTGACGTTACCGACCCGACAACGGCGCCGGCAGCTACATTCTTCATTACACGATAGAAATAATCATGTTAAGCCCAAGGCCATCACACCTAACAGGCCTGGATTTGATGGATATAATCGTTTTCGTAATTTCATCTACTGACACTGAAGAAAGCGTAAAAGTGTAAAAGTATCGGAGATAGTTGGAAGTATAGACATAAAACTAATTTCACTTAATGCTTTAGATTTAGCAGATGTGTTCAGCAGATCCACTGAGTTCAGTAGAGAAACTACGAATATTGCTATGAATAAAGAGACTCTTAGCTGTCCGAACTAATTGATTACACTGATTACATGCAAGTCTATAAGCCTCCCAATTATTGTCAGATCTGCTCCTCTTGAATCTCCTATAAGCCCTATGACGTCTAGACATCGCCAAACGAACCTATCTAGTGATCCATGACGCTGGTGGACGCTTTGGTGAGATTTTGAGAGGCATTTTCAGGTACTCCGTGTATAAGAAGATATTTCCTACGATGTTTCATCTCAACAACATACAATTAGTTAATTCGTCGATCTGCTGCCTTAATAATTGCAAAATACTAAACACTTTCTCTTTAAATGATACAAAGTCTGAAGACAGTGTTTTCAAGCACACGTCGTCCTTAGCAGATTTTAATTGCTTTTCGAAATCAGCTAGACGCCTAGCTAGGGAAGCTTCTACATTATAATTTATATAATTTTGCTATGTTTCAATTTTATCATTAAGCGAAAAATTACAGCTGCAGAAAATATTCGTCAGTTTAAAACAACTGACGAATATTTTCTGCATCTGTAATTTTTCGCTTAGTAATAAGTAAGTAAAAGGTTTTCCTTTGCTGATTCCTCACTTGCGCTTTCTTCAGAGCCTGTAGACATCCTATTTTCTTCGCCGCCTAACTCAGGTTTCTGTTTCTTTTTTTTTTTTGTTTTTTCTTCTTAGCGTTACCGATACTAAGGTTTTCTTCCTGTTTATTTGTGCAAACTACATTCCACGCACTTGATGATGCAGCTTGGACATAAGTTAGAACTTCTTCGGTAGGTCTCCCTAGGGTTTGGTGATTTCTAGGTGCAGCGGTTGTAGCACGCAGGTCAGGAAAAGTTTGGTCCGCTGGACGCGTAACTTCCTCTGAGTTGAGTTTAGGTGGGACATACATTGTTATCGCCTTTCGGTACGAAACGTTAAACTCGGCCTTTATCTCCCGATTTTTTTTCCTCACAATATTCAGGATAGTTACGATCAAGTGCCATATATATGGTCCTTGGTACAGTTTATGCATTTATATACTGTACTTGGGCAGTTTTCATGCTTCCCACCATATTTTGAACAAAAAATCCTTTTAGATGGGCACATCTTTAGAATATGCCCAAACCGCCAGCATCAACATTGCGTCACCGGAAACACATAAGGCTCGACTTTCACTTGCATGCCATAAATGTATATGTGAGTTGGCAACGACGCCCCTCTAAACCCTAGCCTGACTGCCTCACTATCCGTCCAACCTCCGTCACCTTCAGCTCGACGCTTAAGCCTTTTCAAACTTGCTTCTTCGCTTACGCTGATGATTGCATCTAATAACTCTTTTTCCGACAGATTTATCTCCACGTGCCTTATGACTCCATAGGATAAGCCCACTTCCATCGGTCGTTGAAGTCTCCATTCCAATCCGAGAAAATGCTCACATGATTCACTTTTTTTTTGATTGCACTTGCCTTTTACCACAACGATTATTTTATAAGGATTAATATATTTAACTCGGTTTATGTCAGTAATTCCCTGATCCTGGAACATTTTTGCCAAAGCGAATTGTTTTGGTAGTATCTCTTTTGAAGTAATGCAAATGTCAATTAAGCCTTTCAATTCTCTCTGACTCTCTTTTCTCTTTCATATCTCTGTCCATTCCTCGTCATTGTCATCTTCCCTGCCACTTTTGGAATACCTATTCTCAGTGGTTTCAATAATCGGCGATCGTAATATTATTCCATCTACACACGTTTCTCCCACGTCACTCGAAATTCCATCTACACTCATCGCGATAGGTGTTAAAATTAACTAACCGGTCTGGACCAGTAGACCCGGCGGCTAGTAAACAATTCCGAGAATTGATAAGCGCTGCTCACAGTATATATTGCAAATAACATAGAATAATAACGCATAGAAACCAAGTCGACCCGCGCAATATTAAGCCATTTCAAAGAAGCCTGAAAAGGCTTCTTACGCTTGCCGGCCGCTCAGACATATGACACGTGCCACACGAAGTACAGCTCTCGCAATTTAAATAAATATGAGTTACTTTGTGGTGAAAGGCTGTCACCGTGTTTCACAAAAGCGTATTTAGGACTTGAAGATCACATTTTAAAGATAAAAACTACTTGGCATCGGATATTTTTGTAAAAAATCCAAACAATAAATCGTAAATATCTACGTAGAATGATATTCAAAATGTTGCCAGCCAAAGAGGGAAATATTCTGCCATGTATTTGTTTTGGCCTATTTTCATTATAATTAATAACGTGTGTATTCCTATTTTATGTGCGATATTACATAGCCTGAACTTTGCTTTAATTTATAATAATTTTTAAGTGTTAGGACTTACCAGTAAACTAGCACAAATATTACAAAGCAATTTGTCAGACTAATATTACAAGGCCTTTATTCGTGTATAGTGAGGACATTTAGAAGACTAAAAAATTGTTCCAACTAGCATTATAGATGCCGCAGTGATCATTAATCATCAAAAATACTGCCATAAAGACTTTTTTAATTTTTCTTATGAAATAATATACCATCGTACGCAATTATTTCGTGATTTGCTTAGTGTCAAGTAGTTTTATTGGCGATATTTTCGAATTTTATCGACGAAAACGTATAGGGTAATATTCTAAAGTCGGTCTGCGCTGAATGTCGTCCTCCTAATTTATTTATGTTGATAATAATAATAAATATCACTGGACAAATTACGCGAATTGATCTGACTCAAAAGTAAGCAAATTATATGCTTGTAGTATGGGTGTCTGTCAACGATACTAATACATAGAAATACATAAATAAATAATATATTTAATAAACACCCAAACCCAGAAATACAAAAATCTGTGCTTATCACACAAATGTCTGTCCCTGCCAGGAATCGAACCCGAACCCCATTGATTGCGTAGTCTGGGTCGCTAACTACTCGACCAACGGGGCGGTTTATGCTGATATTAAGTTTCAATTCTACATAGCTTGAAATTTGTGTTGCGAATGACGACTTTGCTCACATGACTGAGTATTAATACACGACTTAATTACTTTGTGTCATATACTCGAATGCATATATAGCACGTAGAAGCCAAAGAGTCGCCACAAAGAGCTGTATTGTTTCCGATTCAGCTAAAAAAGTTATAGGAGATTATGCACGGGGATTACGTTTTTCTATATTCTAAGATCTGAACCAAAACAAATGAGCACGATAGGTCGTGCTCAAGTCATGCACAGAGCCAATAGTAGCTTGATTCAATATAGTACGATTAGTAATAATTTAATTTTTTAAGTTGATTTAAATAAATATTTTATTATTTTTTACCTTAAAACGTTCGTCTATAACGTAAGTATTGTTTTTGCTTGCCCACCCATTTGCTAATTTTCAAGTTAAGATTCGTATGAAAGTTAGTTAGTTATAAGAAGGTTCCAAGGTAGCTTTATAAGGATAGCTTTGAACACACATACACGCACACAGATATACACATAATGACAAACAAGTATTTGCCAAGCAATGTATTTCAAACATTTGTATGATATAGAATTATATATTAGGAGATACATTTCAATAAGGTTTTTTAAGAATTACTTCAATCACTGTTTTTATAACTTAAATAATATAAACTCGTATCGCCCATATTTTTTATTTACTCTCGGTGCCGGTTGGTTACCGCTGTTTGATTACTGAAATATACAAAAAAATAAATATCTTGAGAACCTCTAAAACATTTTCCTGTAATTCTACTCATTTTACCTCACCGGAATAAAAATTGTAAGTTCTAAATTTTCTCTATGACTAGTAATACTATTGGAAAGACAATCTTTATTTCAGTGAGGTAAAAATATTTTAAATCACAAATAAAAGCACAAAAACTAAAAAAATATAAGGTTAAATAGCTTTAAAATCATCTTGAGAACATCTAAAATATTTCTTGGCATTTAACATTCTACCTAACTGAATAAAAAGTGTAAGTTTCAAGTTTATACTAAATGATTAATAATGTTATAATATGAAAAAATATTTGTATACCGGTCAGGTAGATATATTTTAAATACCGTTTTGGGAAAATATTTATTTATTTGCAACACCATTCGAGTCTTTGTGTGCATGACGACGCAAGTGATTACATGAAGCTTACACGGACATCGACACGGTTTTGGCCTAAAATATGAACGAAACGTTGAATGCAATTATCACTCTGAGCGTTATTACTCTAAGGCAAACAATAGAACGCGTACAAGCAATACAAGTATTACCCGTAAACTGGTATTTTAATCTTGAAACCGAAAAAAGACAATACCATGAATGCTAATTCTACCTACAAGTTTATGAAACATTTTGATAACTATTTTGTAAAAGTAAATGGAATAATATATAACAAAAATAAAATATATATATAAATGTATATAATAAAAATTGGAATCTCGGAATCGATATATACGACAATCATCTTATGTAAAATAAGTTGCGCTAAATCATTATTAGAAATGTTATAGATTCAGTTCAGGTTTAACAGAGGAATCTATTTGTATTAAGTATGTGCAGTTAGTTTGTTTGTACTAGACATAGATGGCGCTGTATACATGTTAGATCGCGGTAGTAAATGGATAGTTTTCTTGTAGATTAAAACATTGAGTCATTGTATCAACACTCGTTTAACAATTCTACTATAATTATTCCTTATTAATTTTTACATGGACTCAAAAGTTCATTATAAGCTAGACATGGGCGTTTTCGTATTTATTTGCAAACGGATATTTAATCGATATTCAATTTTATATCGATATCAAAAACCGTTTTCGAATATCGATATGTCTAGACAAGTGGCATAAACGCTAGGAGAATAAATTACACGAATTGATCTACCCCAAAGTAAGCAAATTATTTGCTTGGGTGTTAGTCAACGATACTAATACATATAATTACGTATAATATAAATACAGTTACATTCATAATAAACACCCAAACCCAGAAATACAAACATCTATGCTCATCACACAAATGTTAAAAAAACTGTCAGGGCAATCATAATCAGCCAAGGGGCTGCGAATTTGATCCTTATTTGTAAAATAATGTTACTGTCTTCCTTATATTATAATTATAAATGTTAATCACTTAATGTATATGTATCTAATAAATAACAGTTGAAACAAAACTCTATCAAGTAGCGCCTGCATATAAATCACATATTATGTTTGATATCGAATTTGCTCATCGGATGTTTCAAGAGTATAGATTTTAATTTAATGAAATGATTATAACTTTTTATCCTTAAAAGCTATAGGGTTCAAAACGATACATATGAAGGTAGCAGTTCGTAGCAACTATTGCTTAAAAATAACTCGATTTATTTTGCGGAGTTTGTGATCACTGGATAGGTGGCCGGCCGACCGGCCATTCTGATATCAGAATGGCCGGTCACCTTAATTAGTAGTTTATTTCTTTCTATTATTAGGTAGCAACTATTTAATGATTAATAGCAACTAGTAAGCAACTTCCTATAATAATTTCGATGTAAAATATCAGTAGTGACTGTCCATTCTGATGCTCACCTAAGCAAATCCTAAAATATACTGCAAACACTATACGTAATATAATATAATTAAACTAATATTGAAATTTATAATACATACCTACACATAGCTTAAACTTACACAAATACTTATAAATACCTATAGGCTATATATATAAATACTTATAGACTATATGGTCATACTTACGCAAGCAAAAAATAAAACGGATAGATTGATTAAGCAAACGCTCTAATTTCAATAGTAGGTTAGAAGAAATGTTGGTATAGCAGACGTCACCATAGTCAACTATAGGCAGAACTAACGTTTGAACTAGGAGTATTTTAGAGATAAAAAGTTCCGCAGACGATTTAAGGATCGTAATGTGCCAGTAACTTTACGACACAACTCAGTAGTTTGAACAGACCAGATAAGGTTGCAGTCAATATAGATACCTAAATCCTTAACTGAACAAGTAAATTTAATTATAGAATTATCAAATATTATGCGGGGAATCGAGGCTATATCAATCTTATCCAACTGGCGTTGACTACCAATAATAATGGCTTGACATTTTAAAGGGTTCACCCTTACTCCGAACTTCGAAGACCAAACTCTGAGAACTTCGAGAGAACTGTTTATTTTGGAAATGGCTGTCCCTAAATTAGTTAAATCAGTATGCTCATAGAGTTGCAGAAGTGGTACGGACAATAAAGTAAATGTGTGAGGAGGTTAATATAAACAGAAAATAGTAATAATGGTGATATAATGCCCCCCTGTGGGACGCCACTAGTCAGCTAGAGCCAGTCAGAAGTGCCCTGATCAATCCGAACAGCCTGCGAACGACCACGAAAATAAGTTGAAAACCAATTTAATGTGGTAGAAGAAAACTTTAAACGATGGAGCATAGCTATCAAGATGTCATGATCAATTGTGTTAAAAGCAGTGGAGAAATCTATTAATACTAGAATCGTGACTAATTTTTTTTCCATGGCTTCCCTAATATCTTCCGTCACTTTAAGTGGTGCAGTTGCGGTGCTGTGGCCGGGACGAAAACTAGATTGGAATGGACTTAATATATTACACTTAAGGATAAAAGAGGATACTTGTTTGTGAACAACCGCCTCAAGGATTTTCGATAGGTAAGGCAAAATTGAAATTGGTCTGTAATGAGACAGTGAAGTTGGACAACTTACCTTTGGATGGGGTATAATGAATGCACGACACCAAGCTGACGGGAAAACACCAGTGCTAAGAGAAACGTTAATGATATGCGTAAGATAGTCCAGAATTGGAAAAATCATGTTACGCCCCAGGCCATCACACCCAACAGCCTTAGATTTAATGGACGTGATTGTTTTCGTAATCTCATCTACAGATACTGGAGAGAATGTAAATTCGTCTAAGATTGGTGGGAAATGAGACATTAATTTAATCTCAGTTATAGAGCCGGATTTAACAGATGTATTCAGCAGTTCCACTTCTGCAAAATGTTGATTTAATTCGTTTAGAGGAAAGTTGTTGCATTCAGAAGAAGAGTTATGGCCTAAGCCAATCCTGTTTAAAAATTTCCAGATTTCGGGAGTAGAGGAACTGCAAATGTTACTATGAATAAAGTGGCGTTTAGCTGTCCGAACCACCTGATTACACCGATTACGTGCAACCCTATAAGCTTCCCAATTAACATCAGACCTATTCCGTATAAATTTTCTATAAGCCCTGTCACGCCTAGACATCGCTAAACGAACCTTTGTTATCCATGGCGCTGGTGGCCGCTTTCATTTGACTAATTTACACGGCGCATGTGTATCAAATAAATTCAGTATAGCGGAGCTCAAGTGGGAGATCTTTTCATCAATACTTTGGGCACTATAGAGAAATGAAAAATCTAGGTTGCAAGCATATTTTTGTAGGGAGTCGCAATTAATTTTATTAAAGTTCCGCATCATCACTTTTACAGGGGCTCGTTTGGGAGGCCTAAGCTTATAAGAAATAAAAAATAATAGTTTAAAAAAAAATAAAAAACACGCTTTTTATAGAAAACCGAACTAAAAAATAGAAAATAAATTTTAATAAATTTAAATTAAGAATAGTGTTAAAAATTTCAATAATTATAAATTAATAATAGTGTGAATAAAAAATAATAATTTTATTTAAAAAAAAGCGTGGGGTGCATGGTGTCAATAGTTATAAATATTTTTTTGACACATATGAGTAGAGTGATTATCATTTCGGTAATATCTTAAAAAGCACCCCACGCTTTTTTTAAATAAAATTATTTTTTTTATTCACACTATTATTAATTTATAATTATTGAAATTTTTAACACTATTCTTAATTTAAATTTATTAAAATTTATTTTCTATTTTTTAGTTCGGTTTTCTATAAAAAGCGTGTTTTTTAGTTTTTTTTTTAACTATTATTTATTTTCTACTTTTTAGTTTGGTTTATTTATAATAGCTTGTTTTTTTAATTTTAAACTATTGCACGACTCATGATGCGAAGCATCAGAGAGTGCTTTACGATCGAAATTTTTTTTTCATATATACATATCTTCACGCCAGATTCCTTACGGGGTAGATAGAGAGAACTGAGTGCCATACATCACGATCCTTGCAGGCTTGTCTCGCTTTCTCCACATTCATCACTCTTTTCATACACACACGCCGGTTGCGAAGACTCTTGATACCACCTTCGGAAATTTTTTTCGCCTTATTTTGGCAACTATTTTTAGTATTATAGCCTTGTTAGTTAACGGAGTCAAGATATTTTGCATACTATTGTCGAGATAATTTAATGGAGATTAATTCTATACTTGCTAAAAATTAATTTAGTGCAATAGCAACGGAAAAATATGAAAATAGGTCAAAAAATTTTCATGTCCGTCATGTATGAAACTCTGGAAACACTATAACTTATGAAAAAATCAATTATTTGAGTTATTTTTTTTTAATTCTAATCGGCAATTGTAGATCATCGAATGCGAATGGCTAATAAATTCAGTGTCGTTTAATTACAATTAATAAAAAACGAAAACTACAAGACTGTATATCTATATATATCCATGTAAAATTGTAATCCATCCATGTAAAAACATGGATGGTGATATATCTATCTATAAATATTATGTACATTTTTTTGGTTTTTTTTTTTGTTTTTTTACTCAGTCAATTAAACTCAGTCACAGAGACGGTGGCGGACTCTTCGTGGCTCGTGAAATCTAAGTTACATGCGCAGACACTGTTGCAAACTCTAATGCGCATACCTAGTTGAGTGCCGCGGTAGAAGCACGGGACTACTTACACGCTTATAGACATATGTGTGTGTGTGTGTGTGCAAGGCGTTCCTGTCGTACTCCCGTACAGGACAATACGACGGGGCCAGATATGGGCCATGCTTGGCGCAATGCTGTCTATCTCTGGCCCATGCTTGTAAGCCCGCTTTGGCCCAGCCTTGGTAGAAGTAGACTCGGTAAGATCCAAGAGCGTCTAGCGAATGGGTCTTTTGAGCAGAGAGCTATTAGAGTTGTTCTCATTATTGAGCGAACTAGCGAACTAGCGACTAGCGAGAGAACTACTAGTGAACGAGTCTGCCGAACAGAAGGCTCATAGAATTGGTCTCATTGAGGAGCGTTTAGCTAAGGAGTCCGCCGAGCAGAGAGCTCGTGGATTAGTAGTGATGCGAAACCGTACAGCAATCGAGTCTGCTCAGCCACGTGAGAACCGCCTAGCGGTAGCGCGTCAGACGTCAAAACGTAATTTTATAACCACCATAAATCAATATGCTGAAGTACCATGTACAATCTGTAAGAAATTATTATATCCAAAACAACAGACGTCATTAGTTAAAGCACGTTTTGATTTTTTTTTGCTCGACTACCATAAAAAAAAGAAAAGTTCCTTCTCAGGCCTACTGGAACAACATGGAAGTTATATCTTTACCTCTTGAACTGACCGACTTGACAGACGTAGAACAAAGACTTTTGTTAAGAGTAGTTCCTTTTATAACTAGTTTCCACCCGCACCAAAGTGCTCGTCAACACGAATCAAACGAGCCCAAACTCGTAGAGTTGTGTTATTTAATTGCTGAGCTCCTATGGTCACCTTCTGGCTTCATCATCGAACCCTGCAGGATCCTAGTTAGCACCAAGCACCAAAGTGCTCGTCAACACTAATCAAATGAGCCCAAATTCGATAGAGTTGTGTCATTTAATTGCTGAGCTCCTATGACCATCTTCTAGCTACATCATCGGACCCTGCAGGATCCTAGTCACCACCAAGCAACAAAGTGCTCGTCAACATGAATCAAATGAGTCCAAACTCAATAGTCTTGTTATTAACCGATTTTTAACCATTTAATTATTAAGTTCCTGTGGTCACCTTTCGATTCAGATTCATCAGATCAGCTCCATGTCATAATAAGGTTTCATTGTCATTCAATTAACATACATATACAAAATTTCAGCTCAATCGGTAACCGGGAAGTAGATCAAATTTACTTGCGAGATTTGATTTCAGACATCGAGATAGGTACAATAAATAAAAAAATGCTCATAAAACAAAAACTACTGGGCCTACCTGAATGAAATTTTTATGGGACTAATTCGAAAGTATTCCGCATCAAACAAAAAAGAATCACGTAATTCGGTTCAGAAACCTCGGAGAAATCGGTGTACATACATAAAAAAAATATACCAGCCGAATTGAGAACCTCCTCCTTTTGAACTCGGTTAAAAATGGAATAATTTTATCAAATTAGTGTATTGTCATCGGTCCTCGATAAATCTACAAAGTTTGAACGAAATCTGGCCGTTTAAAGTGGGTCAAAATCGCGCCCAAAGAAGTCGGTTACAAACAAATATACAAACATACAGGTGAAGCTAATAAAAAGCGTGTAAATAATAAATCATGTAAAGAGAACCCAGGAGCACTAAGGCTTGAGAACATGATATGGGGATGAAACTAAGATCAAATCGAGCCAAGTGTCCGCTGTATGAACGTTATGATATGTGGCTTCCAAGGGCATTATAGTAAAATTTGATGATGCAATTAAGTCACGAAGGCGTTCGGACCTAGAAGATATCTTACTCATATCAGTATTAAAATCACCCATTATAATGGAGTGAGTATAATCTATAGAGATAGTGTCTAAGGCGTTCTCTAAATTATGAAAAAAAAACTGTCCCTGGAGGTCAGTAAACCACACCAAGGATAACTTTTTAACCATTTATAGCTACTCTTAGTAATATATACTCTGCAGAGCCTGAGTACGTGCCGGAAGAAGACGAAATTAAGCGCGAATTAAGCGAAATTTAAAATCACTGCGTAAGTAGACTGCCACCCCTCCGCCACCCTTGCCAATGCGATCATTTCTTATCAAGACGTACCCCGGCAAAGAATAGCAGGTGGAATTAAGCTGCGGCTTAAGCCAACTCTCCGAAATTAAAATTGCGTGAGACACACCGGATGAAAAAGCATCAAGAAGGTCGGTGTAATACGAAGGTATACTTTGACAATTGATGTGGCATACATTGAAAGCTGAGAAATTATTAGAAAAATTATTGCAAAGGGTGTCAGAGAGTGTTTTAGGAAGTTTTAGTAAATCATAGGTAGAATCGGAGGAAAAGCTATCACAAGCAGAATAAAAAGAATGATCAAACATACTTCAAGAAAAATAATACTAATATTTATATATATATATATATATATATATATATATATAAAATAAAAAATAAAAATACTATGACCAAGTATATGGACTTAGTCTTGTGAGAAATGGAAAAGGTGCCGTCTAGTATCGTAAAATACCTAGTATTCGTACCTGTTCTAGTATATACGACTCATCTCTAGTAAAATACGTGATCCAAATACCTGTTCCACCTAGTCCTAATGATATTATTTTGTTAAATTGATACTATGAACAATAAGTATGCGTACCAGGTACTAAGTATCTAACAGGCTTCAATGAAAGAGATTAGTATTTAATCTCCCTTTACGTATGTGTACTTAAACGTAATTGAATATAATAATATTCTCTAACACTTTCGCGAGACACAAATAAAATTAGGTTTACGCTATTTATCGCGTTTTTTATATCCCGACGTTAGAAGATGTTTTGTCGTGAAATGTTTTGTTAAATTCGATACCGAGACTTTAAAACTTAATTATAGGTACCTTACATATTTTACATTCTGCCATTGTCTGCCATATTTTATCTTTTATCTACAAAATGTTCCTAAATGCGATATTGCTACCTTTGGGCACCATTATTATAATAATAAAATAAAAAGTTCAGAATAACCGATTAAATATTATATATATATGTATATATATATATATATATATATATATATATATATATATATATATATATATATATATATATATATATATATATATATATATGTATATATATATGTATATATATATATATATATATATATATATATATATATATATATATATATATATATAGACAAAAATTGAACATAAACAACCAAAATATCACCTAAACCACAAATAATGTTTACCCGTCGAATCATAACATATCTAGCAACTGTAGATCTGTGTATTTTTTGCCGCACAATTGAATCGTCTTGAACTTGAAATGATTACAAAACTACCTACATTTATTTTAGAAACATGAATTATTTCACATTTTGTTCTAAGCCCTAACTTATATAATTATCTATTAGCAAATCTGAATTATTTGATGACTCGTGTGCTCGTCAAGACAATTTATTGTTACTTTAATTAGATTGTAAGTATTTCTCATATAAGTGAATTGTAAATTCTTATGAGAATAAAGTTTCTTAAACCCAAATATTAATAATAACCTTCTATGCTAATAACCAACACGTAATCTGAAAAAAACTTTTTGATGAATCACGTCCACGATACTAGGTTAGTCTATGATACTAGATACTTCAAAGTATGAAGACTATGATACTTTGATCGATATCGGACGCGACCTCTGTTACCTGTCCACAATGAAGTATTTGATTGAGTATCAAAACAACACGTAATATGACGTATAAGCCGGCTGTTAGCCCGGCCATACGTAGCGAGAAATCGGGACAGGCATATATTGTATAGCGGTATCTGTCTCTTGTGAGGGCGAGAAAAAGTATACAAATCATATTGCTTCATCTCGTTAGCATTTTCTGTCATGGGTGAGCAAGATAGCAAAACACGTTTTCACATAACAGTAAAGGAAACGGTGCAGCGTATGTGATGAGCGTTTTATGCTATGTTTATAATACTAATAGACTACAGAGTACAGGACTACACGGACTTAGTCTTGAGAAAAAAGGAATAGGTGCCGCCTAGTATCGTAAAATACCTAGTATTTGTACCTGTTCTAGTATATACGACTCATCTCTAATACTGACCTGTCGTCAGAAAGAACCGGGTCTTATTACCCGTTCAATCGATTGATTGATGTAGTTTAACACTTCAATGTAATCATAGGTTGTGAACAAGTCTCACGAGTTACGGTCCAATCGATTGATTGGTTTTGTTTCGATCAACTTATATTGATTAGTGATTGAGTATTTTATAATATACATCTTAATATATTTTTAGGGTTCCGTAGCCAAAAGCCCAAAAGGGGAACTCTTTTAATTTCTTCTTAACCTGTCTGTCTGTCCATCTCCGGTTGTCCTTGTCCGGTTGTCCGTCCGTATGCCACTTATTTTACTCTGAGACTATGGGTACCATGTGGTTTAAATTTTGAATTCATTGATTTTTTGTATATGTAAAATAAATAAATTAAATACGCTTATTTTATACTTCATAACGCAGTACATTTGTTTTATGTGTTAAGGTTTCTCTGTCTTGGGTCAGCTGTAAGATATCCCTCTTTAGTGATAAGCTCACCCAAATTTCGACTGAATTTCGAATTTTGACCGAACGTCGTATTTCGACCAAATGTCGAATTTCGACCAAGTGTCGAGTTTCGGCCAAGTGTCGAGTTTTGAACGAATGTCGGATTTCAGCCAAATATCGACCCATTCTAGTAATAAACTCTAAGATAAATAAAATGACCGTTTTTGAACTAACTCATACCTGGAGAGACATAACTGAAAAACTAATTTCCAGAAAATAAAAGTGACTGCATGCGTGACGGGTCCTAACAAATTTTTAAAATATTTTGTGTCAAACAGCAGCTTTATTCTGGTAAACAAACGAAACGTTTACTATGTCGAGCGCGGGACAAAGACAATTCGATTCGTTCGTCTTCTCGTAGACTTCAGCGAAGAACGCGTGACTCGATCCATTACCTTGCTTGACTTGCGATCGCGAATCATCGCGATTGAACGAATCACTTTCAAGTGACCCTATCAATCACACAGATTCTAGGACCCGGGTCTTTTGATTCGATCAATCGCGAATGACACATGTCTAATTCATTATCTATACATATAATAAATTGTAGGAAAGTCAAAACTGTACGTAGAATATTTATTTAAAAGAATACTTGGGGCGTGATCTATAGATGGTAGACATGAGCGTATTCACAGGTGATGAATGAATTAATGTGTGATGGTTGAAACACGCTAATGTGATGTGTGATGTTGCATCACCTTTCCGAGTGATATTACACGCATCACCTAGTTTGTTTCCTGCCAGGGGAGTGCAAGCGCACCTCCTTGCACGCTGCTGCCGGCGCCCATGTACTCTTGTATAAATCCTATGAATAGTAAATGTTAGGAGACTAAAATGACGTTTACTTTTTAACATCAAATGAATTTTTTACCAATTATCTATCCCTATTAGTCTGACTTAAGTATTTTACAAAAATATGTTGACAACACTGATTTGTATCGTACGACGGTATGACTCGTATAGAAAAACAATATAATATTTTAAAGTACTTTGTGGACTGCATTCGGCGTAGACATCATTTAAAATTGTTATTTTGCTTACTTTCTGCTATGATTTGTGTTTATATAGTGAAAAGAGACGCAGATTTTGTGCATAAACTGCAATATATGTTAAAATTATCCTCAGATACTTTGTTTTCGAACTAAGTACTGAAGTTGTCATATCACTTACTACCGTCACATAAGGTAACTTTTAAGATATTTTTAATCAAAATGTTTTGCCGATGTTCTTTTGAACTGTTCATCCAATAAATTTTATTATCTTCACTAATCGAAGATCATTTTTTACAAACAGCGATTTGCCGAACTCTTGACTTAACTATTTAGTACACCGCATTTATTTGTGCAGTGATCTGTCTTATCCTTAAATATGTATTTACTAATCAATCTATATAGTCTTTTGCTGGTGAGATATGATGACTCTCACCTTCTTGGGAGGTATTTTTTTCTTGTAATTTTTATTAAAAAACCTTTTTTGTGATTTTTTTTTAAAATCTTTTTTGAAGGATTTTATTCTTTAGGATATGTTTGTCATCGTAAATTGTTTGTGATAAAAAGGTGAGTAAGCAATATTTATACTAATATTAATATTATAATATTTATTCGCAATAAATGCGAAAGCGTGTTTGTTTGTCCGTCTTTCACGCACACCGGAGCGACGAATTGACATGATTTCTCAAGTATAGTTGAAGGGATGGAGAGTAACATAGGGTACTTTTTGTCTTTTTCTAACCCCCCACTGCTCTAAAATGAATTTAACGCGAGCAAAGCCGCTGACAAAAGCTAGCATTGTAATATTCCAGTTAGACATGGACATGCCCATCCCGCCGCCGCCGCCGCTGTCGCTGCGCCGCGGCGAGGCGGACTGCGAGGAGCAGGCCGTGTCCTCCATGCTGCTGAGCTGGTACATGAGCGGCTACTACACCGGCCTCTACCAGGGAATGAAGAGGTAAGCATTTTAGCTGGACACGTGCATTCTGCTCCGCTCGCGTCCCCACTATCACTACATCTCGGATTAAAAGATATTTAAGAGTAGGCGGTGTCTTCCATGTAACATCTTTGTTGTTAATAGGCGATGTTTTCCATTTGCTTGTTTGCTATTAATACATGAGCAGCTACTACACTAGTACAGAATACTCAGTAAACTAACAGAAGTCAATGTTACACACAAGTGATATTCGAGCAACGCACACATAGACACCTCTCACGGACGCGATATCTCGGACTGGTACGGAACAAACTGTCCCCAGCCATTCCGAGATATCGCATCTGTGAGAGGTGTCTATGTGTGCGTTGCTCGAATATCACATGTATGTAGATTGACTACTGTTAGTCTCCAGTATACTGTGACACCGGCCTCTACCAGGGAATTTAGAGGTAAGCATTTTATCTGGATACGTACATTCCGCTCCGCTCGTTTCCTCGCTATCACTACATATCGAATTAAAAGATATTTAAGAGTAGGCGGTGTCTTCCATACTACATAGCTAATACATGAACGGCTACTACACCGGCCTCTATCAAAGGATGAAGAGGTATGCACATTATTACTGGACACGTGCATTCCGCCCCGCTCGTATACCCGCTATCGCTACATCTCTAATAAAATCATATTCAAGATTAAGTAGTGTACTTACTGCTACTTAGGTAGTATATGCACGGCTACTACACGGGACTGTACCAGGAGATGAAGAGGTAAAGTCGTTATAGGTAGACAGGTATATTCCGCTCTTGTCCCCACCATTGCTACATTTCGAGAAAAGTAATACTAAAGGGTAGGTAATGTCCTCACATAGCGGCTGTTAAACGGGGCTTTACCAGGGGATGAAGAGGTGAGCTCATATAGCTCGACACATACATTCCGCTCCGCTCATGGCCCCAGCTATCACTACCTCTCGGAGAAAATTATATATCGTCCCCGTAGTTGGAAAATTAAATAACTCTGATTTTGTAGTTCTAAGATAAACGCGATTTAGTATTTTTTTTTCAGTTAATGTACATTTGTTAAAAAATGTGAGACAATTTTACTATAGGTAATTTTATTTTTTGTGGACCTGATTATCTTTAACAAACTGAACTCTTATCTTTTACTATAACTAAACACATTAAAAATCAAGTCAATATCGCCAAAATCGGACTTATTTAATTTTTACACTACGGGGACGATATAGGAGTAGAAAGTGTCCTCAATACTACTTAGCTAGTAATATGAGCTGCTTCTACATCGGCCTCTACGAGAGAATGAAGAGGTTAGCTCATTATAGCTGAACTGGATTTTTTCCGTGTTGGTCTAGGTTCCCTTTGAAGAATAGACTGTCTGCCATTGTGCCAGGCCGTTAGTAAAAGGTGAACGATTGGATATAATTGTCACAACCATCGTGACTATAGTGCGCGCGGAACTAGTTGGCCGCGCCATACGTATTACGTATTACGTATGGCGCGGCCAACTAGTTCCGCGCGCACTATACTAGTTAGTAGAGTCCCGCAACGTCTCGCCCGAGTGTATGATATCATAACCTTACCTGTTCTTGCAACAATAGCATCAATGCTTGTTATTGACGTGTTCCGGTCTAGAGTGTAAGGTCGGCTACCTTATGCATGTGGCATTATCATCTCGCCACACGGATAACAACACACTGCTAACATCTTTGTTGTTAATAGGCGATGTTTTCCATTTGCTTGTTTGCTATTAAATATACAATTTTAGAAAAAGATACAGGAAGTGGGAAGTTGGTTGTTTGTAGTTTTATTGCGATGAAATTATTAATTTACTGTGTTTTATCTTTCAGGGCCAAGGAAATGCGGCACAATTAGGATTTCTACATAAAGAAAAAACAAGATCACTTTTTAAATATTTTTTTAAATATAAACTACAAAAATGTATTGATACTTAATAAAAATAAATTATGCCTCCAATGTCTGTGTTTTATATACAAAATATACAATATTAATTGCACTTTTGGAATTAATTTGCAATTATTAGTGTTTTCATAGCACTTTGTGACTTACACCCGCACTTTGTCTCTTGTCAGTGCATTATACTCCCAATCTCTCATCACTTTCTACAAAATTGAATACATCTGTCACCATACCAATATTATTAATGTGAAAGTCTGTTTATCTGTCTTTTATGCTCATACAGCTAAACCGCTTAACCAACTTTGATAAAATTTGGCAAGAAGATAGATTAAGACCAGGGGTTTAATTTAGGCATCTTTTTGCTTAAAAATCAACCCCTAAAGGGCATATTTTTTTAATGAAATGTTATATTGATAATCTATTTCTGTATTCACGAGTGAAGCTACGCGGGTCAAGTAGTAATTTTAATAAGCCAATTATTAGATTGTGGTAGCAATTTGAGTCACACGTGTCATTGAAAACCTTTAAACTATAACTTTATATTGAAATTGTTATATCAAAATTGGAATTGTAATATTATAAATTTAAGTAGGGCCAATTTAAATGATCGCATTTGACATTTTATCAATAGTGACCAATGATAGCCGCTTGTAACTGAGAACACTCGATATTATTGTTTGAATACAGTATCGAATCATTCAATTTAATCGATATTTTAGCAGGTCACTTCACTATGAAGCTGACTGGCAGATGTTGAAGTGATCTATTAAATTTGGCCTTCTTTAACCCAACATTCAGATTAACATTTCAAAAAAGGAATAATATTGAAAAATTCAGATTCAACGAGTGATTGTAATAAGTCGGGTTTACTCGACATATCTCCTACACATGTTTCGACATAATTCTAGAGCCATGTGTTTGCTAGAATTAAACCTAATTTAATGTATTAAAATTTACAGGATTGAGATAAGTCATATACATTTTTATACTATTCTATAGGCGTTAAGGTTATTTAAAATACTGGATTAGGGCTTCTGTTTTTGATGTATTTTCAACATTATTCCTTTGACATTATGGTAAAATAGATTCATTCATTAGGGATTTTTAAATTGTAATAGTGAACAACTTATTTATTTCACTATTATTTGCTACGCAACTGCTAATTTGGGACTTAAACAAATACAAGTTACTAAAACATAAATAATAAACCGGCCATAGATAAATAATTGGTCCGCGGCGCTTGACACGATACCGCACTATCTAAAAACAACTCCATGATTGCGGCAACTCAATATTGTAGTGTGTGTGATATGACAGTGTGCAAATGGATAATAGTGAGTAGTGTGCTCTTAGAGCTTGCATTGTGATTGGTCTGACTGAATCGGGTACGCCGGTTTCGGCGTAGTATTTTTTGTCGCATTTGACAAGTACGTCGACGGTATCTAGTCAAGCACAGCGAGACCAATTATTTATCTAAGAAACCGGCACTCATACGAAAATAATTGTAAATTAATTTCAAAGATTTATTAATTACAAATTAATAATCTTTGTACAAAAGATTATTATTTACAAATTAATAATCTTTGTACAAAAGATTATTATTTACAAATTAATAATCTTTGTACAAAAGATTATTAATTACAAATTAATAATCTTTGTACAAAAGATTATTATTTACAAATTAATAATCTTTGTACAAAAGATTATTATTTACAAATAAATAATCTTTGTACAAAAGATTATTATTTACAAATTAATAATCTTTGTACAAAAGATTATTATTTACAAATTAATAATCTTTGTACAAAAGATTATTAATTACAAATTAATAATCTTTGTACAAACCTCGTTAATCAGCGATATTATAAATTTTAATCCAGGTGGGAAGATAAAAATTACATAATTCTTTCATGGCGTGTGAATGTGTTTTGTTAGATAATTTACGAGTACATACACTTCCCACTACACTAGGGGTTAATTATACAACTGAAATAAATTACATCTGCACTCTTCGTAGATATACCTAGATAAAAAAAAAACAATCTCCAACATTAATTCAATAAAATTATTGTTGCACTTAATGTAAAATCAAAGTTATGTGCTATTTGGCATGAGCATGAGCGAAAAACTTACCTACCTAACGCTTCAACAAGAAAATGGCGAAAGCCTCAATAGTACGCTTACGTTTTACCAATAAGTAGATATATGTTTTGCTTCGCACCGCATCATTTGTTATTCTATAAAAAATATTGCGCCATTTAAAAATGTTACTTATTTTTGTGATCTTTCTGTGACCAATTATAATGTATAAAATTACTTTATTGTCGTTCTCTGGTCGTCACTAGCCTGATGTTGTAAGACTAGAAACCCTCAGGCCATTAGCGATTATTATTTAATTATTATTTAACAATTATATATTACTTTGATAGGCTAACATATATTTGTGGTAATAGTTGACTGTATTTTTATATTTTTAATGCCAAGCATTTCTCAAACATTGTATATACAACTTAGTGAAAGATTGAATACGGTTACACCGATTTCGTATTTTTTAGATGAAAAAATATGAGTTGTTTGGTGAAGTTTGAGAAGGGTAAAATCTAAATATAATTATTTCGGTTAATACATTTCGATCGAAACATAATTATTTCGGTTTAACCTTTTCAAGCCCTTTTCTTTTGACTAAAAAAAAATGCACAACTTCTTCGAAAAAAGTATTGAAGAAGTTTGACCAACAAAATTGATTATTGTGTGCCCAAATTTCTTAGGTAAATTATTCAATCACCACTAAACATATAATTTTGTCAAAGAAACGTTTTGACGTCAGCTATAGCTGAAATACCAAGATTTATAAATGTATAATACGATAGTGTAGTGGGAAGCGTATTTGGTTTTGCAATTTTAGAAGGATTTGGCTTTGTGTTTTATTGTTACAATACTTCAAATTGATAATGCTCGCGGCCGCCATTATAATGACGTCAACCGTAGATAGGCATTGTGCAGACAATAGTCGAATGAGTATTAGAAGTCAAATAATGTAACGCAAATGTTAACTAGATATTGTTCCAGTGCGTTAATATTTTGGGGATATTATAAATACCAGAATATATATCGCAGGAAAATCCCTAAAGATATCACGAAATCACAGAAGATGTCAAATATTTTAATCTAATAAATCTTATTGCTAAATAATTTTAGTACTTTCTTTTACTATGGTATGCGATTAGTGAAACGTAGTTTCTCTGGCTGAAATAATAGATATATCTGTAGTAAAATAACGGATAAAACCTTTTAACGAATTAGGTATTTGGCTGTCTTGATGGAAAGGTATTGCCTATAGACACTAGATGATATTTATGGTATGTTATATTAAGGCAAGGTATTATGACGCGCGTCAATTCTATAGAAAATGGGCGGCGCGGTAGTTTCTGAAACCGCTGGAAAATGTGTTAATTTTCGGATAAATAAATGTAGGACTCCGGCTGAAAACCAAAATTTAGTACATTCTTTTTTGTATTTAAAACTAAATATCACTATATAAAAATCATGTGGAAGATTAGAAATATTATTAACAAATTATTTGTTTTAGAGATTTTTAGTCTGTTTTCGGCATTTTATATGATGTACTTTACATTCTATCATGTAATAAGTTAGCACATTCCTTAGATAATATCTTCAGGTACATCGTGTAATTTTTGTAAAATTGTTATTCAACAATCAATATAAAAAAAGCGTGATTTAGCAAACCAGTTTTTTCCGTTTGCCCCGATGCCTCGCCTTAAGTGTAAAAACGATGTCATAATACTGTATACATAAGTTTACCAATAACTTTACCCTTCAAACACGAACACAACAGTGACGGCACTGACAATATCAGGAGGGAAAAGTAAAATGGTAGTACCAAAACCGAACGAGATGTCGCCAAATTCTACCACCTAGTAGGTAGGTAGGTAGGTAGTAGATATGGTTGAAGGGATGGAGAGTGACATGTTGGCTATTTTTTGGTAGTAATGACACTTATTTGTTCGACTTATAAGAATTGTCAACAGGAATATCAATTGTCAACTGATGCATGTGGCATTAGACCTCGCCACAAGATGGCAACGCACCATTAACATCTTTGGTGTCTATAGGCGATGGTTGACTCTTTCCATCAGGAGTAGATGGGTATCTGCTTGTTTGCTATCTTATGATATATATATATATATATATATATATATATATATATATATATATATATATATATATATATATATATATAAAGGAAGACAGATAGTATTTTCTTTTAAGGATCAAAAACGGGGAAAAAAGTTACAAAATTAGACTTATTTCGTGGTTTTGTGATATCTCTAGTTATTTCACAAAATTACCTATATGCTAATATTCTTGCGACATACAAAGTATTAGCATTTTAATTAGCCCGAGTTTTCGAGACAATTATTTAACTTAACCGTAAAAATTATGGCAAATTACTTACAATTAAATTAGAGACAATATTTACATTAAATAACATATACATTTCATTTAATTAAGGTGGTTTGCACTATTCTACATTATTTATTACAATTTGATTAAATTAAAGGCGTTTAATTGGTGACTTATTCCGTCCGAAGTAGAAATAATGTATTTGCCCATGCTCAAAATCTTAAAATTTAATAAAGTTGCAGACGAAAAACTTCGGGACAATCTTTAACAAAATTATTTAAGCGAAATAGACAAATAATTTTGATAATAAATTTAGACAAATAATATTGGCTTTATAATCTAATACTTGCTCGTATAACAAACGCAAATGTTTGTA
Source organism: Apodemia mormo (assembly GCA_036924255.1). Classification (NCBI taxonomy): domain Eukaryota; kingdom Metazoa; phylum Arthropoda; class Insecta; order Lepidoptera; family Riodinidae; genus Apodemia; species Apodemia mormo. Next base: position 32,601,390 of record JAUPFN010000014.1, on the reverse strand, counting down.
TGTTTGGATGTTTGTTACCAAGGACGGATCCAGCCTTCGGCTCGAATTGTTTCGCTCTAGAATTGGCGTTAGAATATTACGTCAGTTTTCAAATCTGTCCGTCCGTGTTATCCGTGTTAGCGTCAGAGTTCAAATTAAAGTGCTAAATTATTTAGTAAATTTTATGTATGATGTTTAAAGAGCTAGAAAATAGTTTCGTATATTCTAATAGTCGGTTCGCAATTAAGTCGTGATTGAGTTTGACGTTCACTGTAAGGTTTATTCCTTAAAATTATGTTTTAGGATTAGTTATTGACGAGCTTGAATTCAAACGAGATAATTTAATCTACTATGGATGAGTTTAAATTTAAATGAGAACGATCCGCTTTAGATGAATTTGAATTCAGCCAAGATGACTTAATCTATTGTTGAGACGAGATGACAGTTACAGTTATTACAGTTGACGAGTTTCAATTTAGTTGAGATAGCTTCATCCGTTATTGATGAATTTGAATTTAACGGATTTAATCCATGGTTAATGAGTTTGAATTCAGCGGAGATTATTTCATCCACTGTTGATAAGTTTAAAATCAGTCGAAATGTAACGTCATCCATTATTGTTGAGTTTTAATTTAACCGAGAAAACTTCATCCAGTATTGATAAGTTTAAATCCAGCCGAGATAGGTTCATCCATTATAGAGGAGTGGAGTTGGAGAGGAGGTGTTCAGACGAGCGTGCTGAGCTCGTGCGTGTCGTGTGAGAGGTCGAGCGTGGCGGGCGGCAGGCCGGCCGCGGCCGCCGCCTCGCCGGGCGGCGTGCTCGTCGGGGGCCTGCAACACACACATACCGTGCATTACCTTTCAATCAGCCTTTTCTATAAAACTATATGTATCCATAAACACCTACGAAACCCTATAAAAATCTCTTCTAAGATACCATAAAAAAAATTCACCATATCTAATCTAAAAGCAAAAAACAAGAAAATTACAATCTTCTCCCTTCTGGGTCCCAATCTATATTAATAACGTTCTACTTTGAATCGAATTTTAATTAAATTTGATGACGTAGTTGAAAACCCGAAATGAAACAAATGTTAACTTAAAAACAATCAAGCCCTAAGGGATTGAAATAAGGGAAGTTAGTTTGTATGAAAAACTATATCGACGATATGTTACTTTACTTGCGGGCGAAGCTGCGTGGGTCAGCTAGTCCATACTTATAAATGGGAAAATGTGTGTGTTTGTCCGACTTTCACGGCAAGAGCGACGAATTGATGTGATTTAAAATGGATATGGTTGAAGGGATGGAGAGTGACATCTAGGCTACTTTTTGTCTCTTTACGCGAACGAAGCCACAGGCAAAAGCTAATCTTATATAAAAAACTGATTAAGTGCGGGTAAAGTGGACTCGTATACTGAGAGCTATGCTTATAAACTTGTATTTTTTGCTGTCTGCCGTGTTGGTCGAGTGTTTAGTGACCCTGATTACGCAATCGAGGGGCTCGACTTCGATATCCATCAGGTACAAACATTTTTGTGATGAGCATAGATGTTTTTACTTCTGGGTTTGGATGTTTCTATATCTATATATGTATTTCTCTATGTATTAGTATTTAATAACACCCATAACACAAGCAAATATTTTGCTTACTTTGGAGCAAGGGCGGATCCAGCCTTCGGGTCAGTGATGTCGCATATTTGAGGTTCAGTCAAGATAGGTTCTAATTCTTATTTGTTTGCAATAGTAAATTCATACCTAGACCCCTCTCTAGGTAGGCTCATGACACCTCCCCTGAATCTGCCCTTCTTTGAGGTTAAATCAATTCGCGTAATTTGTCAAAGGATATTTATTTATATATTTGTGATGTAATTAAAAATGTACGGTTTTCGGTTTTTTTCCTTTACATGTGCACTAAGACATTGCTTCTTACCAAATTTCGTAATTCTAGGTTGACGGGAAGTACCATATTTGATTCCCTTTTGAAATGCGACATAAATGGAATTAATGGTAAATATCTTTTGATAGAGTTGACTTTCAAGTTTGACTTTTTAACAGCTGAGAGTAGCTGTAGAGAGTATCAGAGTGCTAAGTGTGAGTTTTTCTTTTCGCATTCGATCGTGAGCCCGTTTCGAGTTTACTAGGAATTTGTATGTGATTTGTACAGCGCCACCTAGTGGTAAACTGGTTTTTTACGTTTACCACTAGATGGCACTGTACAAATCATATACAAATTCCTAGTAAACTCCAAACGCGCTCACGATCGAATGCGAAAAGAAAAACTCACACTTAGCACTCTGTACAGGTTACCGCGCTATATTTAAAGTCAATGACATGTAATTTATTTATTTATACATATAATAAAATCAAATAAAAGAATACTTGGGGCGTGATCTACAATAAATATCGAAGCCAAAAATATAGTTTTTAGAATTTTTGTCTGTTTATCTGTTAGTCTGTATGTATGTCCGGGGTAAACTCAAAAAGTACTGCATGGATTTACTTCAAATTTTGCATGAATATTACTAACAGGTCGGGTCAACATATAGGCTACATATTATCACGCTATCAGCTAGCGGGGAGGTGCTGTGTGGAGTAAACGATGTCCGCGCGGACGAAGTCCCTGGCAACAGCTAGTACCTAATATAATTAGCTATACACGCACACATTGTTACGGTTGCACTTTTATTTACTCATCATTTTTGTTATAACTTTAATAATAAATCAGCGTTAGAAAGAATTTCATCGGGTTTGTCTCATACACTGACTCTCCCTCACATATCTTCTGCACTCATCTTAAACTGTACACAAACATTACAGTATCCATACTAATCACTTATTAATATTGTAAAGTCAAAGGTAACTCTGTCTGTCTGTCTCTTCTTCACGCCTAAACCATGGGATTTGGATAAAATTTGGTACAAAAATAGTTTGAGACTAAAAAAGGACATAGGATAGTTTTTATCCAGGAAATCCCACTGGAACTATGTCAGTTTTATTTTAGAAATTTTTCTACGCGAAGTCGCGGGGACATCTAGTTTGATATAAATTTAAACTTGATACTTCTACGCGTTCCAAAAAATAGTCTTAACAGGCCGACAACGAAGTAATCCTGTAAGGGTCTCGTTTTTCCTTTTCAGGTACAGTATCTAGAATTCAAGATACCTTCTACTTTTCTAGGATACCAAATATTTTTTTTATATATCGAAGAGACGGAAAACGAGCAGGAGGTGCACCTGATGGTAAGTGATCACCGTCGACTATGAACATCTGCAATACCAGAGGTCATACAGTTGCGTTGCCGGCCTATTAAGAATGAGTAAGCTCTTTTCTTAAAGGTCCACAAGTCGTATTCGTTTGGAAATAACCCTGCCGGTAATTGATTCCACAATAAAGAAGTATTCATACCTTATAACATATGGCCCTCCTTGTTGTAGCAGAGTTATAGGATGCGTATACGGCGCCGCCGTTATGCTGTGAAAACTTGAATTTCCCACAACAGTATTATTTAAATGTCCATTTCCCATTATGACTCCATTTGTATTATTTAAGTTTTGCGAAGCATTCGTTGTATTCAAGTCTGGCGAACGGAACGCCTTTACTAGATTCGTTTTTTCCTTCTGCCAGACAAAAACGTTGTGCACCATCGCACAGCCGCAGAAAACAATACCAACTCCAATAAACACTGATGTGATTATGGCTGGCGTTGAATGGAATTGTATGAATGTGTAGAGAATTATTCCTGGAAATAAAAATATATCGAATTAATTTTTAAGATAGGTAGGTCAAAAATGTGTGATGTTATCACACATGCGACATGAGAAGCGCCTCTGTGGGTTATCGGTATTGACCACGTGAGTTTCCGGGTTCGATTTCCAGGTTGGGCAATTCAGAAATGTGTTTTTTCAGTTTTCTGATAAAAACAACGTTGCTCGAAATTGGGTAAGTGCCCCATTGATATAAAAGAGAAAGATACGTTACGTTCTTATTGTAAATATGGAAACAAAGACAGAGATAAGGCGGATACACTCGTACTAGCAGAATGGTATTAGCCACTACGCGCGTCGTCGCCATGGTTACTGATAAACAAAATCATTGATAGGCCGGATACACTCGTACGAGTGAAATTTTATTAGCCAATAGCCACGGACCACCTAATCGCCATAGTTACCGATAAACAAAGAAAATCTTATTTTTAAACAAATTTAATGTTTTAGCTGTACTTACGAATGGAAAGTAATCACATGTGTCTTATTTTTTTCCTTGAGTGATTATAACACTGGTTAAATACACAAGAAAGCATGTTGAAGCGTGTTTAATGGTAAAAACAATCGGAAAGTAGAAGCGTTCAATGTTACGATGTCCAGAACGTGACTGAGTGGCATACTCCAATAACTGTGTACACGAACCTAGTTTTGTAGGACCAGGCGCTGTGACTAGGTAACATATCTTCCTCTTTTTATATCAATGAAGTGCCCGGTTGGCGATATTTATCACCTGTTACATTGTGGAACTTATGGCCAATTGCATTAACATTGTTTTAGCTTAGGACAATCCTAAATAGTATGCTGTCGTATTCTTTTCATTTAAGACAAGAAGTTATCTTTGGCTAGTCATGAATACATTGGTTGTATTTCTGCCTACCCTTCGGGGATACGGGTGTGAAGATACTTTTACAAGAAAAAACATATTCATTCTTTACAGGCAGGCTGTTGCCTATTACAGTTGTGTTCAACTGTAATCATGGGCGTACCTAGGTTCTGGGCCATGGGGGGGGGCAACCTTAACATTTTAAAACTATACTTTTATCTACAACAGTAGAGAGGTAAACGAATTCCAGGGGGGCAGCTGGCCCTCCTTACCCCCCCCCCTCCCTCGTTACGCCCATGACTATAATACCTCTGGAGCTACAGGTATATGATGTTGGTTGATGTTTAGATAGTGACTATGATAATTAGGTATTTACCATCAGATGAAAAGCTTGACAATTAGTTTACTCTTAGTAAAATGTGCAAAAATGCAATATTTCAATAAGAACAAGTCCCCTGGCTTGGTCCGGGCTTAAATATAAACCATCTGCCATTAGTCCGTGAAACCGTCCGTCCGTCCGTGAAGTCCGTGAAGCGAACGATTGGCTGTACGTGTCACTGCCATCGTGACTAAGTGGTGGTGGAGTTCCGAAACCTCTCCCCTGGGTATATGGCACCACCGCTTTACCAATTCCTACCGCCATAACATAAATACATGTAATTGACGTAAGCCGCCTTGGAAAGGTAGGTATAGTAGCTGGTAAGCGTATGCAAGTGGAATTCCAACCTCACACGGATAGCAACAGACCATTAACATTTTTGTTCTTATTGTTGTTGTTTTTGGTGTCTAAAACTCGAGAACGGCTGAACCGATTTGGCTAATTTTGGTTTTGAATTAATTGTTGAAGTCCTGGGAAGGTTTAAAAGGTGAGAAAATATAGAAAAAAATATAAGAATAGTTAAAAAGACAGAAAAGCGTCTGCCGGGTCAGCTTTCAAAAGGGCTTAGAACCAACAAAAGGTAACATATCTAAAAGAATTACCTGTTAAAAATACAGGAATGGAAATGAAGAAGCCTCCCACGGCACATACTCTTGTAATGGCTGATTTCTGCAGATATTTGTTTGTCCTGGAAATAGAAAAGGAATACTAGTGGAGCGCCTGGAGCATTCAAAACCGTAAAACCTCGGATTAGAGTTACAGTGAATGAATTAATATGATTGATATGGGATATTGTTGTTTAGACTATAAATTGCAATGTTTACCCATAATTTTTTTGTGCACTTAATTTTTTCATTGTTTAAACAAATTATTATAAAATTTTAATGTTTGACCATATATTTTCACTTTAAACAGTAATTTTTTTTTATTTATATGTTAAATCTTACCTGAGTAGACATCTAGGAACATTTTTCGAAGATACCTGTGTATAAAAATAGCAGTAGGGATCTCGAACAGGTAGAAAAACATGGAGGGGAGAGCGGAGCGACAGCTATTATGTACAATGGAATTTCTTGATCAGTTTAATTATAAATGAAATGTACTCTATTGTGTACATTTTAAAAAATAAGGTAATTTATTACGACTAATGAAAAGAAAAAAAAATTTTTAGTACAAAATCTGTTTATTTAAATATATTACATTGTTGTCTACATTAAATATTTTCTTCTACTTCATCTATCTGTATAATAGGTGAAGTATTGGAACAACTATTTCCACTGCACTGTAAACATGCTACACTGCAGTATAAACCACTTTTTCGGCATCCACACGCAGCTCCACATCCCTTTTTGCAATTACAAAATAACATTTGCAATAAATTATCTGGAGCAGGCAATTGATTCATTATTATTGGGATGTACATGTTATTGGAATACTTCCATCCCCAATTTTCAATCACAACGTCATTTCCTAGCCAAACCTGAATTTGTAGGTACACTCTTTTAAGGTGCTCAAACGCTGCATCAGTTGTTGGAGGCAGTGATGACAAAAGAACACTCGTTTTTTTGGCTGTTGCTTTTATGAAAGAATTGAACCTCAATGTATTTAAATCATGAGTTTTAGACGGAGCGCCATATAAACTCAAAATACACGCTACACCTGCTTGCAATACATTATTGGGGTCTTCATTGATATTTTTAAATACTTTTACTGAGTCGTGTAAATCAATCCGTTTCTCAAAATTTTTGGCAAACTTAATTTTTCCTTTATTAAAAAACGCAGAAGTAGTGTCACAACCCGTAAAGGCATGTAAAAAAAGAATATGTTCTTTACAATTTGGTAAAGATTTCTCTAAAGATTTCGATGAAAATATCTTCTGTTGAACTTTGCCTCGGGATGGTTTTAGAAAATATATTTCACGATCTTTATCTACCAATGCCGTTAATATCACTAAGACATCGATATCTTCTGAAACTATAACAACATCTTTTGATTCCAAATTCATTGCCGTCTCAACAATTAATTTGTCCGCATCGCTTTCCGCTTGGCATGTAAAAATATTGTTGTCAGCTAATTTAATTCTCAACATTTCTATCAAGCGAATTTTATTTTTACTATTTGTCAAAAATTTTTCTTGAGCAATTTTTAAAGGCATATGTTCATCAAATTCAATATCTGCACATTTATTTTTTAATGCGCGACGATTCCGTTCGGCTGATTTAATGCTATCTTTTTTATACCCATCAAATACTATGTATGTGTTACTATTATAATTATTTTTTAAATATCTTACATAATGGTCACATATCATTGCAAACGTTTCATTTAATTGCCATTTACAACGATGTAGTAACATGCCTCCGTCGATAACATAATAGAGATTTTCTACACTTTTTAAATTAATAGAAATTTCCGGAAATAATTCGTAAAATGTTGATTTTTTTGTTTTTCGCAGTTCACCATCTTCAAATAGAGCAAGTGGATATGGTGCCAATTCGTAATTCATATAATTTTTAAGTTCTTCGTCGGTTTTTTTTAAAACACAAATACGTTGAAACAGCAGTAATGGGTCAACAGGAATAATCTCGTCATGAATTTTAATTTTGCTATTTTTCGCCAATAGAGATTTTATTTTATTTTTCCTTGACAATTTTAATTCACGTAAATTTTGTCCTTCTGTTTTTTTCATTGCCTTCAAACCTGCTTCAAAAGCATCGTAACAATTTATCTCTTTATCTCCAGTAATTCCAGTAGCAATAGACATAATAGCATCTGTATCAGGAAAAGGGTTGTGTCGCTTGAAGAAATCCACTAATAATTTGACATCTGTATTATCTCTTTCTATTCTAGCATCTGTTGAATCAATATGTTGATGACTTTTATTGAAAGACACGTCACAAAAATTTTCTATTGCTTCAATAATATCTTTACTGTAAATAACTCCTCTGATCCATTTATACACAACACTTTCAGTGGCACCACGTTTAAAAGGACCTCCTTCGACACTCATCCCTTTCATCAAAGTTTGCTCAATAGTCTGATCACTCGCAATGCCAGAAAAATAATTATCCGAACGCCTAGATGTGAAATATCCTTCTGAAAATTTTTTAAACTCTGTCGGGTCCATTTTATGCTGTAATTCTTTCATGTCTTGTAGATAAATTTGTGAAGCCTTCGCATAGGGAAAATGCCCTGATGCATGAAATAATGGAATCATTAGCTCAATACTGTACAAATGTAAATTCCAATCTCCCATACGGTCCGCAGCAATGAAGTCCTTCAATATTGTTACCATTCGAAAATAAGTAATCCATAGTTTTGAAGTTTTATTTTTATTTTCAAGCTCAAGTAGCTTATTTTCAAAAATGTTTGTAAGCGTTTGAAATCCGTCGTTTTCAGTTATTTCAGTGTAGTTGAACATTTCAAAAATCGTAGAGTTATTTCCATCATTCAGTACATTTGCAAAACCTGTATTGTGTTCCATAAGATTTTCAAAAATCAATTGGGATAACGCTTGCTGTAATAACGTATGAGCACGTACAGCTCTAGCATACGCATGTCCAGATGTTATGTGATCAATTGTATTTTCAGCATATATGGTAGAAAGAGCTTCTTTTATCCCACTTCCAGCCATAATATAACCAATGGATCCCATGTAAGACATAAGAGTATGAAAAGAGCCTAGCCTCACAACAACTAATACTTCATCAGATAAATGCACAGCAGAAGCAATATCCCGTGCTTTCATGTATAGAGGTTGATCGAATGTTAAGATGCATGTTCTCATATTCAATTCTTTAGCATTATCTATGGAACTTTTCATAGCTGTGTAAATTGTGTTGTAATCGCTTGGAGCTGCATTAATAAAAGGCAAAAAAATTATCGATGACACATGAAAATCATGTGCATTAGTTAATAAATTCATAAATCCATTCCATCCAAGAAATTTGTTATTATTTTTGAACTTCAAATACGTCCACAAAATATTTAATTGCCCATTTGTAGTAAATTTCTTGATATCCGGTTCAATTTCAGATAACTTAACTACTATCTTTGAAAATCCTAAACCTGTAGAAGCTGAATATATTTGCAGAGGGATATTTCCGTGTTTGATGAATTCTGATTCTGGTGGTAGTGTCTTCAGACGCTTGATAGGTCGTCGAGGTTGTATACCATCACTTGGAGTAACTATTTCAATGCTTCCCATATAATGGAACGTTCCCTTACCATCAATAGTATTGATATTGAAATCAGCATTATCATGGACAAATTGAACGAAAGTGCCAGGTTTTATTTCTGGTGGAGCTGTAAAAGTTGCTGAAGCTTCGTATAACGTAGCCTCTTTGTACGAAGCACAGAAGCCTAAAGAATGACATATATTTATTACTTTTTTAGAGCCAAATTTCCTATGAAACATCACAGCCAAAGTAATATGAAGTGGCGATAAAAAAGATCTTGGTCGTACAGCTGATATGATTGCATGCGCTATCGATTTACATTTCTTCTCATATCTCGGGATTGTTTCTGCATTATTTTTCTTATCTTTTAATATTATTTCAGATAGTAAAAAATTTAAAGACTTTGGAATTGATTCATCAACATCTTGAAGCATTTTGTCACTTGGCGTATAATTTTCAGTATCGTACACTTGGGCTCTTATATCTCTCCGAATAATTTCGCTCGCCGCTTTCAGAATATGAAATTCTTCTTCTTCTTTACTATTATATTTTTGATTGTACCAATTTTCTGTTAATACATCATGGTTAATTTTTTTAAAACATATAATGGTATTGGACCCAAATTTAGTTGAAATGATAATATCATCGTGAAAGTGTTCTATTAGTCGTTTTTTAATAGTTTTTTCATCCGGGATATGCTTTGTAGTGATGACGTTTTTCAACTCCTGCATGGTAAATTGGCAATCATCATTCTCTTCCATGTACTTGTATATTTGCTCCATTGCTGCATCTACCATCGAAATTCTCGGATTAATTTTCTTTTCAACATTACTGAGGTGAGTTGAATTTTTCAGCAAATTATAACAATCCCAATGATATTTTGCTGCAAGTGTCTGTAAGTCGGTTATACCAGAAATCCTTTTATGGATATCTCGATAATAATCAGTTTTCTGGACGGCTATAAAATTCGTGATGGATTCATTTAAAGTTGGAGTGTTGATGTATGAAATCTGCCTACGCCGAGCTTTATTTAATTTTGCTTCTTTTGTTCTATCAGCTTCTTGTCCGCAAAAAAAACAGTTTTTTTCCCAATTAAAGTTATTGAAATTCATGCTGCTTCGAAGTTTTTTTTTCGGAGGTGACAATGCGAGATTTTCACGGACCTTATTTTTATACATTCCAATATACTTTTTATTAATATATTTTTGTCGACAACTTGAATGAGCATAAACAAATTCAGTTTGTAGATGAGGTAACAATCCATCTTGTCGTTCGGTTGAAGCAGCTTGTAAAGAGGTTACTCCTCTACTAATTTTTATCACTTCACCTAAATTTGAATTTGTTTCGGAAGATGAACCCAGGTGCGTACATAATATGCAGCTATTTTCATCAGCCATGCTGCTAGCCGTTGGTTTATCCATTGTTCGAAATCTAATAAAAAACAATTAATAATTAATTAATTGCATTTGAGTCATTATTATCATATTTTTTTTTTTTATTGAAACTGATCTTTAATTTTTGATTTATTTATTATTTAATTAATTCAATAATGAACTGTAGTTTTCAATGTAATCACTTACCAAATTAAGCAATACAAAAGAATTTGTAATAGTTCAATATAAAAACGTCGTCTCCAATACACTTTCCAGTACAAAAATATACACGAATTTTTCACTAAAAAACCAAATTTTCACTGTTATAGAAGCACAATATTCACAGAACACGTGTTACTTGCAACTAACCTAGCCGAGAAATTCCATTGTACATAGCAGCTGTCGCTCCGCTCTCCCCTCCATGTTTTTCTACCTGTTCGAGATCCCTACTGCTATTTTTATACACAGGTATCTTCGAAAAATGTTCCTAGATGTCTACTCAGGTAAGATTTAACATATAAATAAAAAAAAATTACTGTTTAAAGTGAAAATATATGGTCAAACATTAAAATTTTATAATAATTTGTTTAAACAATGAAAAAATTAAGTGCACAAAAAAATTATGGGTAAACATTGCAATTTATAGTCTAAACAACAATATCCCATATCAATCATATTAATTCATTCACTGTAACTCTAATCCGAGGTGAAAACCCCCAGGCGCTCCACTATACTGAATTAACAAATGAAAACTATTGTGCACAAATTTACAATTTTAAAATACATGTAGGTAGACTTAGTACAATTAATTTCAAGATTCTTAGTACACAATAACGGTCTTATCATCAAAAAGTCATCTCTGCCAGACAAACTTTATTGTTAAGGCGAGACACCAGAGACAAACGGAAAAAACATTTTTATGTATTGATTGTTAAATAACGATTTTACAAAAATTACATGACATACTTGAAGATATTATCTAAAGAATGTACTAATTCATTACATGATAGTATGTACTTTACTTGATCATATAAAATTCCGAAAACAGGCTAAAAAAATCTCTAAAACTAGTAATTTGTTCATAATATTTCTAATTTTCCACATGATTTTTATATGGTGATATTAAGTCATAAATACAAAAAAGAATGTAAGTACTAAATTTTGTTTTTCAACTGAAGTCCTATATTTATTCATCCGAAAACTAAACCGTTTCCCAGCGGTTTTAAAACATACCACGCCGCCCACTTTCGATAGTATTGGCGCGCGTCAAAATACCTCGCCTTAAGGATAATATTTTAAGGTAGAGTAGTTATCCATAACAGATGCAAATTCAATAGAGATTACAGTTTGGATTTCAGATACTTTTAGAAAAGACAACCATCGACTAGACACCAAAGATGTTAATGGTGCGTTGCTATCTTGTGGCAAGGTCTATTGCCACTTGCATAAGTTTGCCGGCTACCTTACCCTCCAAACCGAAACACGACAGTGACAAGCACTGACGCTATTGTGACAAATATGTAAGGCGGTGATACCAGATCCGGGCGAGACAATGCTGAACTCGCCACGCCACGATGGTAGTGTTTCGCATCATAGCCAATCGGCCGCCTTTTACGACCTGCCTGGCAGGACGGCAGTTGGCCTATTCTTTAAAGGAGCCTGGACTAACACGGTTTGTGAAAACTATTTTTTGTGTAAGGGGACCGTTTGGTAAATATAAATCATGCTAACTATTGGTAGAGTGATGTGTTCCTCATCCCACCTCCTCCTCCTGCCAGCTAATTACGAGTTTCTGGACGTGTAAAAACTTCATAGTAGGTAGGTATTCATTACAAAGTTGAAAGGAAAACTATCACAGCCTACTACAATACAACACAATACAATACAATAACTCTTTATTGTGCACCTGAATCATTGACTTATAAGTCAATGACCGAAATATATAACAACATTTAAGTTACAAAAAAAATCACAAATAAGATACACAAAGGCGGTCTTATCACTAAAAAAGATCTCTGCCAGACAACTTTTAAAATAAGGATTTTGACTCGGAAAAGTGGTGCTAACCTAAAGATAATTTACAGCTTTGATTTACAGTTTATATGCACTTAAATAAAAGACTAAAAAGTATAATAAAAATAACATCCGTAACAACATTACACATTAAAAAAAATCAGCGAATAAAACAGTGGTAATACGTAAAACTAACTTTAAACAAAACTATTAGGTACCAACCATGAAGCTGTATTATTATATCTGGAGGCAGCACTTCTAATACCTGCTTGAAACACAACTTTAAATACTGCTGTCATCTTCTGAGGTCTGACCCTCTCTTTCTAACACAGCCGTATAAAAAGAGATGGTGAGACCTCAGGGACAGAGATATAACATAAATATTTTTTTCAATTAATAAATATGAGTGGTAGCTCCATCTATACCTAATACTTCATGGTACCTATATAGAAAGTGACGTTTGATCATACTTTTGAAAGAGTTTAGACTCGGCCTAATACGTTTTACTGTTTTACATGTTACGAATAATTGACAAACTTACAAAATGTATTTGGAAAAAAAAACAAGTGTTTAGGTATAGTATAAAACAATGAAAAATTCAACGCTTAGTCCGCATTATTGTGATCAGCTACGGAACCCAACATTACCCATGATACGACATGCACTTGGCTTTGTGTTTTATCACCATTCAGTTATGTAGACTTAATTATATATTCTAGGTCAAAAGTATCTGAATGTGGCACTAGTCAAAACATGCTCAATTTATAATCAAAAACGTTAATGGCCAATAAACAGGTCAAACTACTACTTGTTTGGTTTAATGACGGTAACGTGACACCTGTCCAACGGTTTTGTATAGCGTCGTATCATATATGTCAGTTCAAAATGATTTATAAGTATAGTCTGTGCCTCCTAGTCCTTGTAATCCTGCAAAGTAACCTATAGGATTGATGTTGAATTTTTCCTAATAAATTTAATTTTAAAAAGATGAAATTAATTAAATTTGCTATTATCCAAGAACTATGTGTCCGCGATGGTACCAAAAAGAAAGACGTCTGTTTAATAAATGGATAAGACTCACGGATGGTTCGGATCAAAAGAAGACCCTAGCGGCACAATCCCACACCCACATCCACCACTTTTTTACACCCACGTCCCACGCCGGCACCAAACACACAATTTTATGTACGCACTCAACGCATACCTACATAAATTGTGTGCGTTTGTCGTGGGTGTAAAAGTGTGGTGGTGTGGATGAATAATTGTGCCGCTGGTTTCTTCCTTTTATCCGGACCATCGATGAGTCTTATCCATTTTCATCCATTTATTAATCCGACGTCTTTCTTTCCCGTACCATCGCGGAGGATAAATAAAACAGTTCGCGGATAATAGCAAATTTAATTAATTTCACCTTTTTAATAATGGATTTCTGCAAATTAATCCCTGAATCAATAAAGTTTAATTTCATTGTTACTAGCGATCGCATGTGGCCGAAATTCGAACACAGTCTAAACAATAAAATCTCTTTAAAGTTTGACAACAGACTCAAAGACCTACAAAAAATATTTTTTGTAAGTCTTTAAACAGACTTTAGTCGTAAAGAAAATGGTACATTAGGCGTTGATCATTTAACAGTTAACATATTAAATTTCGTACTAATTTTTTTTAACAATTAACAACTGTTATTAAAATTAGCAAATACTGTTAAAACTAATTATTATGCATCACTTAAATTACCAATAACTTGATATATTATAATAATGTTATTAAAATTATTTGAGAGAGCGTTTTTTTTGCTTGCTAACTTGATTTATGATAATACTATTATAAAAAATACTTCGAGAGACCGTGATAATAATAACTGTTAAAAGTTATTAAATCTATTCTAGAGGACCTTTTTTGGTAGCTTCGTGTTTTTACTGCTTATAATACTTATTATATATGGGATATAATATAACATAAATAAATAACTGTTAAATATGAATTAACTTTAACAACATAACAGTTAATCTGATTTAACAATAATTTCCATACCTACTATACATACATACGAGTATTAGAATTTTTAAGATCGGTCCAGTAGTTTTTGAATTTATTCATTACAATACCAGTACAAATACAAATATTTTCTCTTTATAATATTTGTACAGATTAGGTGTACCCATGACTTCGTCCGCGTGGATAATTTTGTAAAATAATAGTAGCCTAAGCAATGATATTCTAAAAATAATAATTATTAGAATATCATTGAACCTAAGTTATTCCTTATTACATCAGTTATCTGCCAGTAAAATCCCGTCTAAATCGATCCATCCGTTTTAGAATATCAGCCGTAACAAACAGACAGACAGAAATAGTAAAAATGTTATTTTGGTATATGTACCGTGCATACATCTATATTCATTTAGTAAAAAGTAGTTATTTTAATATTATAAACATACACTCCAATTTTACTTGTTTGTATATATGTGTAGATTATAGAAAAACACGATTTAACGATCGATTAACAGAAAGAAATACCGAGTGAAGCCCGGTCGCGCTGTTACTAATATAATAGCAAGCAGGTGTTGACTATACTGAGGTGACATCTGATGACATTGTTTATTTGCTTATTCACCTGCGCTTACAGCCCCGTTTTCACTTTGATTAGTACGAGTGTGAGTGTTTAATGCAGGTGCTTAGTATTAAAATAAAAATACGTACAGCCGTTGATCAGTGCGAGTGATAAGTAATCAGCATCCATTCACTTTTACTACGCTGATTACGAATCACTTGCACTGATCCGCGGCTACCTTCACGTATTTTTATCTTAATTCTAAGCACCTGCATTAAACACTCACACTCGTACTAATCAAAGTGAAAACGGGACTGCAGGCCATCGTTACACCTGATTAGTGCGCGTGTGAGTGTTTAATGAAGGTGCTTAATATTAAGCAAAAAATACGTGAAATTAGCAGTTGATTAGTGCGAGTGATTGGTAATAAGCGTCTACTCACTATAAATACGCCGATTACTAATTACTCGCACTAATCAACGGCTGTCTACACTAAGCACCTGCATTATACACACAACATAACTTTACTTAAGACGGTCTTGACCGAGTTAAGTCATCCAGTATATCAATTCGGGATTTTACCGAATTTGAATCAAGATTCAAAATCGGTAAAATCCTATATTATTAATTACTCGATGAAAACCCGGCTTCGCTTGGAAGTCTCATAATACGCAATCTTATATATACTTTCTCAAATCATAGACATACTTTCAACTATTACATTGGTTTATTAAAGACAACACTATAGTGTTGCTATTTTTTAATTTCTACTCTTTTATGAACGAAGAGAAAATAAGTTTCTCGATAATCTGCGCTCCGTTCTACGATACTTTAGTAAATGCTCACGCCATATTTTTGTAACCCTTAAAGAAATATGGCCGAATTGTCTGTCAGCGCCATTAGAATTTTTAATCACTATTTAAACAAAATACTCGACAATCCAAATTTTGCGGATATATGTCGTCGATTCAAAATTATTTTTTTTACGCTTTATAATTTAGGTAAGGTTCCGATTGAGTCTACCGTAACCCTTGACGAAATTATTAATATAGATTGATATGAAATGTCGGTTGGCGTGTTTTGGCAGTAAAATCAATGGTACAAAATAGTAATACGGGTTCGGTACCACCGCGATATCTATTCCAGCCGCAATAGCATCGTTGCTTGTCGCTTTCGTTTTCCGGTTTGGATGGTAATCTATAGGCGATGGTAATCTCTTTCCATCAGAACTATCAGCTTGTTTGCTCTCCTATGATATAATAAAATGAAGTTCCTTATCGCGGGTTTGGCGGATGGGCCTTAGCCATGAAGGCTTCTCAGGCAAACCACTTTGTTTATGAAAAAATATTGATTTCTGTATATTATTAATTCCATTTAATTTTTTTCTATTTAAATATTTCGTACATATTAAAGAAACTGCCTACCTATAATAAAATCAGCGTGAATCAAATTACAAAAGACGTTCCTTGCTCACCACGATTCACTGATTTGTTCCTGGATGATGGTGATCGACATCGCCGCATTTGCCACCTTTAACGATTGGTGAGATGATCGACAGCAAGCGGTATGTGCTTATCCAAGACATGTTGGTGTGAATACACTACCAGACTTAGGGCTTTCTCTGAGATTTTCGTAGGAACAAAAAAAAACTTTACTTTTTCCATACTTTTTCCGACTCGGGAATAATCCAACCCAAACCGACTAACAATAACCACAAGTGGCACCTAAAACAATAACGCAACACTTAATACAGGTACCTCTAAGTTAAATACTGGTTTTTCATAACCAATAAGTGCCCGGTTCCTATATTCATAAAACAACTCGTTTACGGATAGCAGTGCCTTACTAATATAATAAGTAAATAATAAATAATTCCAAATTAAATGAAATATCGTGTTTAGAGGCCAAATACATACTATAATAGGTTAAACAATAAAAATACTTAGAAGAAATATAATAGTTTTTCTTTTTTTCCCTTTGGCCGCGTAATTTTTACAACTTTTCACTATTCAATACGGCATTTTAGTGCCTTATTAGTCTCATTGGTAAATAACGACTAACGCGAAATTGTTTCTCTTTTTACGTTTTGTTTCTCTTTTAATTGGTACACTTTTAGAGCGCGGAACCAATGTCCATAGGTAAATAAATCTGTTCCTATAAATTTAAATATGAAATAACCAAATATACAAACAACTTGTGGGATGCTTCGTTATATTAAAAAAAAATTAGTTGCTAATTGTTATTGCTACGGATAAGGGATCGTTGATTATAGGAACCCGGCAACAGTGCTTAAACAACGTGGTGTGTAATAGAACGCATTGCTTACAAGTTATCAAACTTTGCTTAACGATATTGTTAGCATGTTAATGTGCGAATCTGACTTGGGTCCCACAAAAGGCAGCAGTGCATTCATACGTTACAGCTTAGTGTAGCTTATGCAGCGAGTTCTTAAAGTAAAAATGAGCTGCTTATCAAGCATTGATCGTCTAATGTCTACCAATCATTTCTTGCTATCGCTCCTTCCACGTTTATTAAAAACATCACGCAATATCGAAAATTGAATTCATAGGGAAGAGTTTTTTTGTTATAACCGGGACCAATAATTTTACGTGCTCATCTGAGCAGCCCTGCTAATTTAGTCGACCGTAAGTACATGTTAAATGCAATTGATAAATTGCGTCCAAAAATTTAGACCTTATTTTTTACGCTACAAAAAATCTATAAAAAACATGGAAAAAATATTGATCTACCTAATTTTTTGTAGCGTCAACAATAATTAAAGTACACATTTTTGAGCGCAATTTTTCAGTTGCACCCAACATGCACTTACGGTCGACTAAATTAGTAGGGAAGTGAGGCATAATAACTCTGAAAAATCCCCAATAACACTGTAGGATAATTACTAAATGACATCAATATTCAATAACACTTTTGCTTAATCCAGGAATTTAACCCTCATGATCTGAGCTGAATAAATTGAACATTAGACCACGAGGCAGTCAATCAAGTCCTTCGAGTTAAAACAAAAGAATAAAAAGGAAAAAAAGAAAAAATATTATTACACAGAAAGCTGTTATAATGCAGCTGAAGTGTTTATACCACGAGGTTTATGACATGATGACAGGCAGCAGTAATCTTTGATTAGTCTCATTACTCTATGCAAAAAAAACTTGTAAAGTAACTGGGAACTGAGAGTTGTCCTACCAGTACATTACACGCAGTATTACATAATTGCAACACTATCCACGGTCAAAACAATTATCTCGGCTCAGTGTTCAATACCAGAGCCATCCACATTCTTTAATAATAACCTTGTCATATTAACTTGCCTTTGAAAACTTTAATTAATTATAATAACCAATCAACTTTTTAATTTGATAGGGTTTTATGTAGGGCTGTCACAGTGTTACTTTTTTAAATATTTTAGTGTTTAATGACTTCAAATTTTTAATTTTTTCTGTAATTTTGATGGTATGTATGGTACCTACTAATATGTTTCTATAGTTAAACTAACAAACTCGCGCAGCGAGTAATGCTAGGTTCCTATCATAAACGATCCGTCATTCGTAGTTCCACACGTTGTTTGAAAATTCGGTAATTTGACATTAATTACAGGAAGCTTACGCCACAAAATAAATAGGTATAGAAGCCAATCTACATAAAAAGCGCGCTCGAACAACGCACGACGCAGACGCCTCTCACAAACGTGATATCTCGGAACGGTTGAGAATAGTGTAAGCGTGAATGCCACCTGCTTGAGACACGCGTAAATGAACTTTTTTATGTAGAAAAGTTGTAATAGGTAGAAAAAAAACAAACAAAAATAGTTTAGTCATTACTGGTTTACATTTTCGTTCTTCCTGTTTCATTCTCAATAATAAATCCTACACCAAGGAACGAGTATCACTAGGTACCAGTTTTTTGTGCATAAGGCAAAGTTGATAACCCTAGCGCGAACGCTGAGCGTGGGTATGAAAAGTAAAGTACATACATGAGTTTGACTTTTGTACTCGTATCTATTTGTTTTGTGCTTACGGCTAGTAGAAAATGTTACTATTCGTAACTAAAACGAGTCGTTTTACTGATATTTTATAGATTCAGACATTACTTTGCGGAAATATATAATTCAAAGACGAAATTAAGATATTACCTATATATTAAATACTAGCTGTTGACGATGACTTAGTTTACTCCGCACTGCTCCTCCCCTGTAGGTGAGAGGTACCACCGTACCAGACCCGGGCGAGACAATGCAGAACTCTACACCTAGTAGTCACGATGGTAGTGACTTGCATAGCCAATCGGTCGCCTGTTACGACCTGTCTGGCAGAACGGCAGTTGGTCTATTCTTCAAAGAAGCCCGGAACCAACACGGGGAGTGGAACACCAACATAAAAATCTATCGTCTACTATTTTATACAAAATGGTATTGTAACACCTCTGTGGTGTTACAGGAAATGCTGGCCCTCGTCGACTTTAAAATATATGTATTTGAATTTGAATAATATAGAATTTTCTTAAAAAAACATTTGAATGTACAGAATTGTATTAGAAGTGATTCTTGACGGATGGTCCTAATAAACGAAAGTATACAATAACGTCTTTAATTTAAAAGTTCTTACTAAATGTAGTCGATCCCTGGCACCTTGACAACCTCTCGCATTTTCGTGACGAATAAAGGTGCCACAGTTTGGTGGAGGCTCCGTGTATGCTACTCTGGATGAAAAAACTAGGCAGCTAACTTGTAGTACAAATGTATGTTAAGAGCGTCGAGCGTTGCAAAATGGATGCCATTAAACGTTTCGACGGGACTTCAAGACAGTTGCAGCGGTGACAAATGGGATGGGGAGAGTTTGTCTCTATTATTAGAGCTGTATCTAGATGGGCCAGCACTGGCGTTCTATAAGATGATATACGAGAATACAGCCAACTTCGATGACTTACGCAAGAAATAGTTCCCCATAACGATAAATTATGTAGAAAATTGTTATACTTGTAAGCAGAGACGCGACAAGGAACTGTTGACTTATTTTTACAAACTTAGCAATTTAGCGTTTTTTTTTTTTTTGATAAATTTAATTTAAAAACTTTGTCACTGAGCCTGCTGAGCTGCTGACCACATCGTCCTAAAAGGCACATTTCTTACTAAACATACACAATAACGTTCAATTTAGCTTTAAGAGCAGAGATAGTTGAAAAAGTATTCGTAAAGTAATTTATTAAAACGATCTTACCCACGTATATGGAAAAGCTGCACACGAAGTTATACGTATATGCGTCACGAGAGGAGTTGCGTGACACGATTATTCAATATAACGAATTATTTGGGGGCCAAATAAATTCCACGAAAATGCGAAAGGTTGTAAGAACTTTTAAATTAAAGATGTTATTGTATACTTACGTTTATTAGGACCATCCGTCCAGAATCACTTCTAATACAATTCTGTACATTCAAATGTTTTCTAAGAAAATTGTATATTATTCAAATTCAAATAGATATATTTAAAAGTCGATGAGTGGCCAGCATTTCCTGTAACACCATAGAGGTGTTACAGTACAGTATAAAATAAGACTCTTCTTATGGGAAGAAATAACCATAGCCCATCGATACCAAAGAGGTTTAATTCATTACAAATAGTGCACTATTGGATTTTCCTATTTTCATTTCATACCTAATATGGTTTAGTCTATGGACAACAAAGAAGGTATTGGTGCATTGCTATACGTGTAACAGGGGCAAATGCATGTATATATTAGTTTACTGGCTACAATTTTGGAACATGACAGAAATATTGACGCTGTTGTGGCAGGAATACGTGAAGTGATGGTACCAAAAATCGGGTTAGACGTTAAAGCACTCTACCACTAAAATAATATTGACTGTGCTCAACTGAATGCATGGATCACGCTGTAAATTCTAGGTACTACTTACTGTTATATTTGAGTACACTACATAGTTGAACTATGTTTGATTTGGTTGTCGAATCTGGCTGGGCTCACATACATATACATACGATAATATTACGATACGTAGGTCGTCCGCCAGATGCGTGTCAACGGCTGTCCAACGGTTTATCACGCTTGGTTGATTATAAAGGCATGTGGGCTATTAGGACCGCTGCATATATACGTAATTATGTACATATACAATCCTGAATTTATTTTTGCAATTGCAAGTTAAGGGTTTTCCTGCGTTTTTTTAAAGGTTTGAAACCAGTTTAAAAAATACCGGTTAATAGATGATTTTAGCGGGTTTTATAAAATGTTTCGTTCGGAGTAGAGGCACAGGTAGAAGTGTGGTGTATTGTTCGAATAAACTATTTTATGATAGCGCGTTATAGACTACTAGATGTTGCCAGCGACTTCGTCCGCGTGGACTTCGTTTACTCCGCACAGCTCCTCCCTCGTAGGTGATAGCGTGATAATATGTAGCCTATATGTTGACCCGACCTGTTAGTAATATTCATGCAAAATTTGAAGTAAATCCATGCAGTACTTTTTGAGTTTACCCCGGACATACATACAGACAAACAGACAAAAATTCTAAAAACCATATTTTTGGCTTCGATATCGATTGTAGATCACGCCCCAAGTATTCTTTTAAAAAATATTCAATGTACAGTTTCGACTTTCCTACGATTTTATTACATGTATAGATAGTGTATAGTGTATAGATAAACTATATTTTTCTACGCTTTACGTTGAGTATACATAGCGTGCTATTATATACCGCTATGCATTTTATTACGTATCTGAGAAGAGAGCACTTCATAAACCGTGATAAATCTGTTTAAGCCAAAACCGCGAAAGGTATGTAACGCCAGGCACAGGGCTTGAAAACTGTGCGTCTGTGTAGTAGCAAGAGTAATAGACACAATAGAAATAGATACGGAATGGAGGCACAAGAGCTTTTTGATTGTAGAGGTTTTTTATGTTTCATCATCATCTGTCGCCTCTGTGGTCTAGTGGTCCGGCGTTGGCTTTGAGTGTAGTGGTGTCGATTTCCAGGTCGGACAACTTAAAAAAAGTGCTTTTTCGGTTTTCTGATAAACACAAAGTTGCCCGGGATTAAAAAGTGCCCGGTTGGCGATAAGCTTGCCATCTATCACATTTGTGGGACCGAGTATCTTTGGCTAATCGTGGGTGCGCTTGTTGTACCTCTGCCTACCCCTTCAAGGATACAGGCGTTACGATACTTCTTCTATCATCATATAAAATGTTCCTATTTCGCGCAAAAGGGTGTCACAACATGAAAAAAAATTGAGTATTTAAAAACCGACCGAATACTAAGTTTGATCAATAGCACATCGCAACAATGACAAGCGTTCTAGATTCTAAATTGAATTAGGCGTTAGTTTGCATAAGTCCATGGAAACCGATAATTAACAAAGATTTTTATCATCATAATTTTATTATTACTTAATAATTGTTTATTACGTAATAAGCATGAAAATAGCTTGTATGACTTGTTTACATCTAAGTTGTTTACAAGTAATTTTTGGAATTTTCGAGAACATGGTCGAACTTTATCTTGAGTTACTTAAATAAGGACACGATGAATGATACTAGCGAGTAGTGAGACAGAAGAGACAGTTTTATAAAGCGATTCGGAAGCGATAGTTCGAACGCTCAGTGTGGAGCGATATAGTACAGTGACAAGCGATTGGAAAAGTGTTTTTTATATCATAAGATAGCAAACAAGCAGATGGGTCTCCTGATGGAAAGAGTCAACCATCGCCTATAGACACCAAAGGTGTCCATGGTGCGTCGCTATCTTCTGGCGAGGTCTTATGTCACATGCATAAGTTTACCGACTACCTTACCCTCCAAACCGGAACACGACAGTGACAAGCACTGACGCTATTGCGGCAGGAATAGATAAGGCGGTGGTACCAGACCCAGGCGAGACAATGCAGAATTCTACCACCTAGTAGCCACGATGGTAGTGACTCGTATAGCCAATCGGTCGCCTTTTACGACCCACTGACAGAACGGCGGTTGACCCATTCTTCAAAGTAGCCCGGGACCAGCACGGGGAAAAAGGCGAACCCTCATCATTCTCCTTACATCGAAATTGGTTTAGTAGTTTTTCTAGATGCACGCAGAATATTTATTTCTAATTTACTTATATATCATTACATAGTATAAAACAAAGTCGTTTTCTCTATCTGTCCCTATGTCCTTATGTCCCTATGTATGCTTAAATCTTTAAAACTACGCAACGGATTTTAATGTGGTTTTTTTTAATAGATAGATTGATTCTTGAGGAAGGTTTTAGTGTATAAACCTTTCTGATATTCTCACGGGAACAAAAGCTGCGCGGGTGAAACCGCGGGCAGGTCGCTAGTTCACTTATATTTTAAAAAATAAAAAAGTCTGACATTTAACAGTAAAAGGTAGAAATATACAATTGAAGACTTTCTTCTGGTCTAGTTACCACGAGGTACGAGGATACTATTATTATTGTAATTTTATGTCATTACAATAAAATTATATGTCTGTTAAACATATTAGCAGTAATGCAATAAAAGCTTGAGTCGCTAAAAATATTGTCTCGCCTTCAGCAAATAATGATTGCGAAATAAACAAGCGAAATATATTACATTCTATACATACAAATAAATAAAATTGGAGTGTCTGTTTGTAATATTTAAAAAAACGCTTTTTACTAAATGCATACGAATATATACACAGTACATAGGTATACCAAAATAAATTTTTTTACAATTTTTGTCTGTCTGCTTATTCCGGATAATCTCTAAAACAACTTTACCGATTTTGACGGGACTTGGTTGTCAGACTTACTTAGACGGGGATCAGCTTGTCAGAGGGTAAGGTAGCCGGTAAACTTATGCTCGTGGCATTAAGACACCGCCATAAGAATAGAAACGCATTAATATCTTTGATCATCTCTTTCGATCAGAACCATCTGTTTGTTTGCTACCCTATGTTATAAAACGTACATTGCTATGTTGTGGCAAATAATAATGCTACATGCACAAGCTTAATCACTATTGTACCCTCAAAATTGGAACACGACAGTCACAAGCAATGACGCTATTGCAAGATGAATGGGTAAAGTTGTACCAGAGTCCATACCCGGCGATTTTCATCCACTGCTGTACATAGACCTCTCTAATGGCATGCCATTAAGCTCGATCTTCAGCTCTTACTCTTCATCCGCTGCAAACCACTTTGAGTATGTCGTTACACCACCTAGCTTGAAGACGTCCTACATTACACTTGCCAAAGAGTGGTCTCCACTCCAGAACACTACTCCAACGGTTGTCGGTTCTGCGACATAACCGACCCACAGTCATCGGAAAATTCACCGAAAACAATTTATCGAATTGCAATTATTGGAACACAATTTATCGAAAAAATACTCGTAATTTGTCAAACAACTATTCATCGAACGATAATCTTCGGAAAACATATTAGGTTAGGTTAGGTTTTAGGTAAGAAGAATTGCAGTTTAAATAATTGTCTTTCGACGAATTGTTTTTTCGGTGAATTGTGTTCCAAGAATTGTAATTCGTTAAATGAATGAAATGAATTTTCCGCAATCGCCACATTTAGAATGTGATCCTAAAGAGAATCTCTGAGCATAGTGCTCTCCATGGTTCTCTGAGCAACTAAATCGGTGGACGAAGTGCACCGTCAGTGTCCAAGTTTCAGTTCCGTAGGTGAAATTAGCACTAATGTAATAAAAACTAGTGTCGCTAAATATATTGTCGTTTCACCTTCAGCAAGTTATGATTGCGAAATAAACCTTCGAAATATAAGACATTATCGTTTTACTCCATATCCCGCTGTTTCTAAACGACTATACATGTCAAGACCGGTATGGAAGTTACGTACTTTTTAGTATTTATTTAAATAGAGTAGATTAAAATCGATATAGCATTTCATACACACTTTCATCCCATATTTAGCTTCTTAGGGGTCCACTTTCAAAAAATTTTGCCTGTGTTACCGGCTAACCTTTCAAACCAAAACACGACAATGGCAATTTGGCATAGAGATAGTTGAAGATCCTAGATCAAATATAAGCTAACCTGTCAAATATAGGCTAATGTTATATAAAATGCCACATTATGTAGGCACGGTTGTAACACCAAAAGGTTATATCAAAATACAGCGGAATCCATAAAACTGGCTTACCCAATCGATTTCGCAGCATTCATTCATAAACGGAAATATTTTTGGTGCCTCTATGAGTCATTTTCATATAAATGTAATTATTACCAACTTGACCATCAATTAATAATATATAAATGTAACCAATCTATTATTGATCGAGTGTTTAGTGACCCAGAACACGCAGTCGATAACGGGTTTGATTCCCAAAGGGTGGAGCATATATTCTGAGCGTAGACGTTTGTATTTCTAGGTCTTGATTTTTATTATATATTCAGTATTTATACAGTTTCTCTGGTAAAAGATTGTACATATTGATATATATTTACAATGTAGAAAACTAAGTTTTCGATTCTGGTAGCTACCGAATATATAAAAAAATGTGTACCTATTTCAATTTTGACCTAATATCCAATAAAAATGTTTAGTACGGACACACAGAGTAACTTTCTGGCAAAAGTTTTTTCAAAACGATTAAACTTTAGGTTTTTTTATATCATAACGTCTGCTGGCGGAAAGAGTCAGCGGAAAAAATGCAGTGGGCTGCAGAATGCATCTATTAAAACATAATTCTTAAAAACAACGCCCCAAAGTAAATACGAAAATCTTTATTGAATGTATGTCAACCTGTCATAAAATTTTAATAGGCATATAATTATCATTAGAAGACAATGTAATCTTTTCTTAATATTTAATCTTCTAATAAAGTAAATATAAGCTCTGAAGCCTAATATACAGACTAGATAAGCCGAGATTAAATAAACCTCGTAATAAATAACCTACGTCTTCAAACATATTAACATTGTTTTAATCGCAAGACGTAAAATTAATATATTTAACAATCAGGTTGTATGGTAAACAATAAGAAAAGTTAAATACTTCATCGGATAAGATTACCTTATCAGTAGTGTTCGCGCGCCTTGCAGCCTCGCCGCCATATTAGTTATTGTCAGCTGACTAGACCGGTTTCAATCTACAACGAATTCCAAGTAACAGGTACGTACAACTTACATTTATGTATACGCTAAAGTAATCGTGAACATTCCTCGGCCCTTTCAACTCGTGAGATTTTATTTTTGTTACTCTTTCATGGCGGTCGAAATGGCGGGAACTGTTTTGGCGCCATTACTTTCACACTTCTTCAATACAATATTAGTAATACTCAATATCCAATTTTTTTACATATTATCATGATAAAAGTTTTTTGATTGTCAAACGAAGTTTGGTCAACTTTCTCGTTTCAGTGGCACTATAATACCTAGTCACAGTCATGCTGGGGCCGCATTTGCGTGTATCGTCACAAAGCTTCGTGCAATGTCACGATAAATGCAGAGGTCACATCTGCATTTATCGTGTCATCACACGTAAAAATCCAGGAAAAGTAGCAAATTAATGCCTCGCTGTTTATTAAATGAGCAAAATAATATTTTTTAAGGCTCTGTACCTCAAAAACCGAAACCCTTATAGGATCACTTATATGGGTCTTTCTGTCTGTCATATCAATTCTCTCAAAAACTGTTTTACTGATTAATTCGAAATGTGGTACACATAACAGGTATATAAGCTGGTGACCCCAAAACGAAAGTGTATCGTAAACAAATGAATTTTATACATGAGACCCACTTTTGGGAGTAAATAAAAAAAATAAGAAAAGTTTTACAAACTACAATATCTTATGAGGTTTATACACTCAAAGATCGTATGCATTTTAATAAAAGGACTTATTCTGAGAATCAGAAGTCAATTTAAGATCATTGGTTTTGTAATTATTTAAGGAAATAAGCAAATATTGACCATTCCTCTCCTTGTTCTCCGAAACTACTGGATCTAATTATATGTGTGTTTTAGCACTCAACCCGTGCTTGGGAAACCTTGAAAAACTTAAAAACAACAAAGAAAAAAATTCGCCATTTTGAACTAGTTGACACTAGCTTAGTTGGTAGAGCGCCCCTTGCTTGAGGGGAGGTCGCAGGATAAAATCCTAGCGTGTCGAATTTTTTCTTTGTTGTTTTTAAGATTTACTGGATCTAAATATTTGGAAACAATACAGTAAGTAGTTATTTACCTATTGATTACAAGAAAAACTATGGAACTTAAATAAACATACTTATACCAAACCCCGTTAGTTTTTCAAGATAACGGCGAACCCTTAACGAAATAAGTTTTAGATAAAACAAAAAATGTTTTTAAATTTAAAAAAAATCTATACATATAATAAAATCGTAGAAAAGTCAAAACTGTACATTGAGTATTTTTTAAAAGAATACTTGGGGCGTGATCTACAATCGATATCGAAGCCAAAAATATAGTTTTTAGAATTTTTGTCTGTTTGTCTGTTTGTATGTTTGTCTGTTTGTCTGTCCGAGATAAACTCAAAAATCACTGCATGGATTCACTTCAAATTTTGCATGAATATTACTGACAGGTCGGATCCACATATAGGTTACATAATTATCATGCTATCACCTACGGGGGAGGAGCTGTGCGGAGTAAAATAAGTCCTCACGGACGAAATTGCGGGCAACCGCTAGTACCTATATATAAATTCAGACGCAAATGAAAAATTCTATAATATTATTATTTTTGTTAGAGGTTGTTTTAGGCGCAAGTTGAGCCAATTTTATGAGCAATTTTCCTTGCAAAATAGATATTCAGCATATAATTAATCGATTTGTTATGTAGGTACATTTTGTCCTCTATGGAGTACATGACAGAATGTACATAACAATTGTCTGGCGTACCCCAAGGGGTACGCGTACTCCACTTTGATCCCTGCACCAGGTAGTAGAGTGCTGCAACTACTAATCTGAATTTGGTACCATCGCCTTATCTATTCCTGCAGCAATAGCGTCATTACGATAAATCTGGGTCGAGTTCTAGTTTAGAACTGATATTTTAATTTTCGAAGATAAATTGCAGATTTTTCGGGAATCGATACCGGGACCTATACAATAATGGGTTGGTACCATCGCCTTATTTATTCCTGCAGCAATAACGTCAGTGCGACAAATCTGAGGCAAGTTCTAGGTTGGAACTGAAATTTCGATTTTCCAGGATAAATTGTTGTTTTGGAAATCGATACCGGGACCTATACAATGAATAAGTTGGTACCATCGCCGTATCTATTCCAGCAGCAATAGCATCAGTGCGACAAATCTGAGTAGAGTGCTATTTTGGAGCCGAAATTTTGATTTTCGAAGATAAATTGTATTTTTTTCGAGAAAAGATATCGGGACCTATACAAAGACCCTTTCACTGCGTCGGTCCTGGTGTCGATTCCCAATCTATGCAACAAATGGATTTATAATAGTTAAGTATAAGTATTAAAGTTTTTTCGGAGATCGATGTAAACTGAATGGGTTTATCACTACATAGTATAAAATAAAGTCGATTTTTCTGTCTGTCCCTATGTATGCTTAAATCTTTAAAACTACGCAATGGATTTTGATGCAGTTTTTTAATAGATAGATTGATTCTTGAGGAAGGTTTTAGTATATAAACCTTTCCGATATTCCCACGGAAACAAAAGCTACGCGGGTGAAAACGCGGGCAGGTCGCTAGTAAAAATTATATTGAAGTTTTTCGGGGATCGACCCCGGAATTGAGTTGAATGGGTTTTGCTATACTACTAAGCGTTCTTATTACTTTAATGTAGAAACGAAACACGTGTCCAGTGTAAGCACGAGGTATCATATTATTTATTATTTATTATTTATTTATTTATTTAATTCTTTATTGTACACAGAGAACAGCACAATTAGGGAAAAAAATAAACGTAACATAAATACAATGGGCGAGCTTATCTCTACTTAAAGAGATTTATTCCAGCCAACCCGTAAAAGGAGATTAAAAAAAAATCAAATGAGTAGACTTGGTGTACAAAAGAATAATATGCTTACATAAATAAACTAAATATATATAGGTGATAATGAAAAAAAAATAAGAAAAAAACACATACCATATAAGGGAATCTCACAATTCAGCTAGTAAATGTTCTTTAACGCGTTTTTTAAAGGAATCAAAAGTCTGGCAGAGGCGAATCTCACTAGACAGAGAGTTCCACAAATTTACTGCATGTACCGTAAAAGAGTACGAGAAGGCAGCAGAGTTACTAGGAGGAAAACGAAATTATATTCCTAAGACATATTATATTCCTAAGACGGGGAAATGCGCGGACATTGAGGTCGATATACGGCTTCATGCCGGAATTCCTGTGTATTGAATATCATGCACTCAATATGTTACAAAGCATTACCTATCCATAATAATATTATAAATGCGAAAGTCAGTTTGTCTATATATCTATCAATCTGTTACGTTTTTCCCGAATAAAGCGCTGCATTAATCTTAATGAGATTTGACATGAAGATAGCAAATTTAAACCGTTTTATTCAAAAATTAATCCCCAAGAGGCTGAAATAGTTTCTAAAGTTTACCGTTTACCCTGCAAATCGGAACACAACAGTGACAAGCATTAATACTATTGCCGCAGAAATAGGTAAGGCACCACCTTCGAAATACCGGGCTAAACGTTGCGGAACTCTACCACCTAGTAGTCACGATGGTAGTGACGCGTATAGCCAATCATCCGCCTTTTACAAACTGTCTGGTAGAATGGTAGATAGTCTATTGGTCCGGATGAACATGGGGGGATACTTTTTTATATCATAAGATAGCAAACAAGCAGATGGGTCTCCTGGAATGACTTAACCATCGCCTAATGGCACCAAAGATGTTAATGGTGCGTTGCTATCTTGTGGCAAGGTCTAATGCTACATGCATAAGTTTACCGGCTACCTTATCCGCCAAACCGGAACACGACAGCGACAAGCACTGGCGCTATTACGGCAGGGATAAATAAGGCGGTGGTACCAGACCCGGGCGAGACCATGCAGAACTCTACCACCTAATAACCACGATGGTATTGACTTGCATAGCCAATCGGTCGCCTTTTAAGACCTGCCTGGCAGAACGGCAGTTGGTCTGTTCTTCAAAGGGGGTCCTGATGAACATGGGGGGAGGGATATATACTAATGTCTGTATATTTATTACTTCTTTCGCTAAAACGGTTAGATAGATTTAGATAGAATTTCTTTACAAGTATAATTTCTCAAATGCAACATATTTAGCTTTATATTGTTTCTACAAAAAGTTCAATCGCCTATTTGGTCTAGTGGTTGGTTTTTACCACACGTTGTGGTTCGATTACCGGGCACTTCAAAAATTCATGGGTAATTCATAAAAGTTTTTTCAGTTTTCTGATAAAAAACAACGTAACCCGGAATTGGATAAGTGCCAGATTGGTTTGCTTGCCACCTATCGCATTATGAGACTAATCTTCGGCTAATCGTGAGTGCACTTGTTGTACCTCTGCCTACCGCTTCGGGATACGAGCGTGAAGATACTACTTTTTTATAAAAACTCCGTGACAACTCACAACTTCATCTAAGTCTAATGATTTAAATTAAAAAATAAATAAAAATTAAACCGAATTCAAATGTAGGTATGTCAACAATATCCGTATCTCAAAAACTATTGAATCAATTTTAATAAAACTTGTACTCTTCCTTAAGTTGTAATATATCTGATTTAAACAGCACGATCATCTCGATATATATTCGAGAAATTCAAACATACAAACACAACGAACATATAAACATACATACATACGCTTACAAAATTTAGTACACATGTTTAGATGCTTAAATAGATCATCATACTCAATTGTCATCCATTTCCAACAATATATGTAACATTCAGACATTCAAACCTCCTTATTTGAAGTTGCCTAAAAGCTCGAAACGTATTGTATAAAAGATTTAGATAAAATTTCGAACTAGTGACGACATTTAGTTATATAACTCTACAAAACGTCCGTGACAACTTAATAAAAGTGACTTTGTTCGCGAGGCGCTTTTAAAATCTGCCTACAATAAATATTCAAATCAAAATAGAGTCAACCAAATTAAAAATATCCCACATTGTCGTTTATACAGGGGAAACTTTTCTAAAGTTGTAATTTAAAAAATTTAAAAAAGATTAAAAGTTTTTCTTTTAAATAAAAGTTTGTTGTTACCATTGTCACTCTTAATCAGCTCATGTCAGTATATACTTAATACAATAAAGCTGAAGAGTTTGTTGGTTTGTTTGGTTAAATGCGCTAATCTTAGGAACTATTGTTTTGATTTTTTTTAACTTACCCCGCAACACACCAATTCTCGAGTAAAGCTAGTTATATACCATCACGCTACGTATAATACGAGCGGAGTAAATAAATTCCGCACGGAGTAAGTCGCGAACAACAGCTGCTAGTGTCAGTATAAGTTGTTGTAAAATGTACCAATAATTTTTAAATATTTGTATCTGCCAAGAATTGACCAGGTTATTGATTAATTGACATATATGTTTGTCTATGCTCATGGCGTAGCGCCGAATGTCACTCACATAATGTTTAATCAGTATTATACTAGCTACCAGAAGTACGCACTGTGTTTCATTTTATACTAACCTTTACTTCTCACTATTAATTACTGTGTGCTAAGAATTAATTATTAAAATGTTTTTTTCTTTAAGACTAACGTCCTGTATATTGAAACTGATTCACTATTAGAGGCCTATCGCCATTAGTAAATAATAAAACGAAACGTGGGCGAACAGGCTCGCATACGGTGCGACATTACCAACTTAGGCCAAGAACTCAGGCTGGCGACACATAGGAGGGCTATATAAATTTAACTATTTGTAGCAGAATGTTCGCGACTATAGGCGATGTTTCGTGATTGCTAAAATATTTACTACACAACACACATTATGTACTACTGTACTATACCAAAAGTTCCTCGAAATGATTTTTGAAATTCGGATTATCTCGTGATAAGTGTAATTAGCGCAGATCACAAACGAGGCCTTTGTTTCAATATTGAGGTGGAGTAAAAAAGTAATTATAGTCTTTTAGAACTAAAATCTCGGCATCAGCTTGAAGGTTAGTGGTGCTGTGTTGGAAACCTTATTATTTATGAGCACATAAAGTTGTGAGCTCCTGTTATAGCAAAATCAAGCGATAATCGTTACATGTTGATAAGTTTGTCCAGGACCGCTCAGAAAATTAAACCTCTAGCGACCACGCGGTAGGTAAATTCTGTAATGTTTTTCCCTTTGTTTAGATGCGTAGTGCTAGACATTAACATATTTCGGTTTTAATGGATGAGGTAGTCAGCACAGCCACATGCATAAGATATGCATGTGGCATAGCATTCCTGCCACACAAATTCCTACGAACCATTAAGATTTTAGTGATCATAAGGAAAATAAGGAAAACCATTTAATTTATTATTGAATAACTTCAATTCTATTCTCCAATATATTGGATCTAATAAGTCCAATTACAAATATAATCGTTACGATAAAGCACAAAATTTTTAGGTAAATAATAATATATGATTCTCTAAAGCCGGTCCGATTATGAATAAATTTGTGAAAACAATTTTGTGACACAATTCACGCGTATTTTTATTTGTTAAGAATGATCACATTATGAAGAAGATTTTAATCACATAATTTAGATAAAATTTTATCTCGGAAGGTATTCATTGTGACCATAAATTAATTTTTAATAACTCAATTGATGTATTTATATTTTATTCTAAAAAATATACCTTAACGCTGTGTAATCTAAGAATAAAGTAAGATATTTAATTTTACGACGATTCTCCGGTTAGTTGTTTGACGAGATAAATAGGTTATTTTTGTGTCCATTGATTTTACGAAAGAATTAAAATATTGTGAATGGAATTTATGTGGCAATGTCACTAGTTTGTCGCTGAATGTAAAATATTTCCCATAGTCTGTCGCTAACCTTACTAAAGTCTGCAACATAAGGATCAAAGGTTACATACCTATACGAATTCGTTATTTTGCAAATTCGCAACGCGATTTACATTTTTAAGCTCCTATAGTTGCATGGTAATAGTGATGTATATTCCAATATACATCACTATTACCATGCATATACAATATTTAAGTTATTGTATATGCATGGTAATAGATGTCCTCATCTATTTTAATTCAATGTAGAAAATAAACAAAGATCTAGGTACCTACTACAATACTGAAAAATTATTCATGCTTAGATATAAAATAAAACTATTTAAAAAATACTCATGAAATGACGATAAATATATATAGTAAAATTCCTAAAAAACATTAAATCAATTTAATGTTAAACTATCAAAATGGCTGTCAGAGAAGTGAATACCATATTCGTGAATTATTTGTGAATTAAATATACTGCTAAAATTTTCAAATGAAATAATTAAATGAATTAGTTATCATAATTACTTTTCACTATGTAGAAAATATATTTTAATGTAAACATATGTTGTTTTAACTACTTATTGTTTTTATTTTCTAGTATTATTCTAATTGTATTAAATAATTTTAATAATATATAAATATTTAACAGTAAGTTGTTTTTTTCTAAAGTCGACATTTATTTTAAGTTTAGTTAAATTAATGCATGAAAACAAAAAAAAAGATAAAAATTTGTGTACCAGTTATTTGGTGAAATATGTAAAACAATATTAAGTAATGCAATAACACCAAAATGTATTACTTATATATACCTATTATACACTATTTCGAACAGAGTTTATTTATGTATTACTAGCAGCAGCGCGTATCCCGCTGCATTATTAAAGATTTTGGTGAATCCCGCGGGATCACCTAGTTTTTCCGGGATAAAAAGTATCCTATATGCTATTCCATGGCCATTCTATCTACATATCTGTGTGCCAAATTTCATTTAAATCCGTTTAGTAGCTTTTACGTGATTGAGTAACAAACATCCATCCATCCATCCAAACATCCGTTCAACCAAACATACAAACATTCGCATTTATAATATTAATATAGGTTTACAATATGAGAGACTTTCTGCTTTCCTACTAAACAGCTTGCAGCGGCGAACGAAGGTCAGTCATGTCACGATTGCAAATTCTCACCCGTCTTCAGCACCACCAAATTTTCTAATTTAGTGGGTAAGAGAGTTGGTTTGTTTTTATATTAATATGTGAAGCAAAAACTTTATAACCTTTATTAAGATAATTACGCGAACGGAGGTGTTTGAAATTTGGCACAGTTTAAGTTTACATTGCGAAATACGACAAAAACCGAGTATTTTTAAATAATATGCATTGCAAGAACTTAAAGTTAATAAAAATAAACATCACACACACTACATTCATCTGACATACTTAAACAATAATACACACACACGCATACTATTTTTTTTAAGGGTTGAAATCTGTTGCCAAATTTAAGAGATTTTATCGTTTAGCCTGTGGTCGAAATTCAACTATAGAGCGATTGCCAGTATTTATAAAAAAAATATTTAAAAAGTAATTATAAAAAACGTCAACTCATTGAAAGGTTTATTTGAATAAAATATTTCTGATTTTGACTTTGAATCTCCAGTCTAATAACTGTTTTAAGATCCTGAAATTACATCTTGCTTTATTGTGAGCATTCACAATAGTAACACAACACTTCTTTTGCGAAGTTGGCAATCCTACTATGTTTAACCAAGGTACTGTAAACGTATTGTTCCCTTTGCGTCCACTCCAGTTTGTTTAATTGTTTCACTTACCTGGCTTCTTTAAACACCATGTAGGTAAGTAAAAGTCAGATCTGGGTCAACATGACAATTTTTATTTTAGTTTGGTATTTAGTCTACATATTGGTCTTGACCTCCTTTGACGAATAGTAATAATGTGTAAAACCGGCAGGAGGGATGCGGTGTGCCACGCTCCCGGCTGCATGGGTACCACTATCTTGCTTGTTTCTCCCGTGAAACAGCTTTGCTGTGTTTCGGAGAGAAGGGCAAGACAGGCAGTGTAATTACTGGCACCGAGACTTAACGCCTTATGTCTCAGAATAGGCAATGCGTAATCGAGTTACCTAGGTCAATTCCAGATAAACTAGTTTATGTTCATGAGCGATGTCGACCACTTACCATCAGGTGGCACGTCTACTAGTTTGCCTATCCCAGTAACATAAAAAATGAAAAATAGACCATTTGCTTTCTACATACGTGAAAGTCCAATGTCCAATGTCCAAGCTAACTACCAAAGCCTCCTTGCTCTCTGCAAGGAGGCTTTGGTAGTTAGCTTGGACATAACGAAAGCATTTGATCGAGCATGGAACAAGTACTACTGTCTAAACTAACTTTTTATGGGTTTCCCAAGAAACAGTGCAATCGGATCACTTGCACAGTTTTTTGGCGGATCGGAGTATCAAGTTGCCGATGACGTATGCTCTGACCTTAAATCTAATTTCAAAAATGCTGGTGTTCCGCAAGGCTGTGTACTATCACCTATACTATTTCTATTGTATATTAACGACATGTTGTGTTTAAGCAGTATTCATTGCTATGCAGATGTCAGCACTGGTAATGCTTTATACTCTAACTGCAGCGGGATTTCTTGGGAAAACATCAACGAGTACTCGGACTAATTACTGTGAGATCCAGGAACCACTTTCTATATCTTAATGCAACGACAAACGTTGCCTCATTGGGTCGCGTCAAAAAAGGAGATAGAAGTTGTACTTATTGGTCAAACCTGTGTTTGTTGTGTTGGTCCCGGGCTCCTTTGAAAAATAAGCCAACTGCCGCGGCCGTTCTGCCAGGCAGGTCGTAAAAGGCGACCGATTATTCTATTCGAGTCATTACCATCGTGGCTTCTATGTGGTAGAGTTCTGCATTGTCTCGCCCGTGTCTGGTACCACCGCCTTACTTATTCCTGGCGCAATAGCGTCAATGCTTGTCGCTGTCCTGTTCCGGTTTGGGGGTAAGGTAGCCGGTAAACTTATGCATGTGGCATTAGACCTCGCCACAAGATAGCAACGCACGATTAACATCTTTGGTGTCTATAGGCGATGGTTGACTCTTTCCATCAGAAGACCCATCTGCTTGTTTGCTATCTTATGATATAAAAAAAAGGAACTTACTACTGTGAGACCCAGGAAGCACTTTCTATATCTTAGTGCAACGACAAACGTTGCCTTATTGAGTCGCGTCAAAAAATGAGATATAAATTGTACTCATTGACCAAACCTCTGTTTTACCATGCGCGATATATCACACGCTCATTATCCTTAGTTGGGCGAGGGAGAAGGAGGACTAGGGGTCATTATATTAGGGTATTGATTGTAAGCAAAAAAACGGCTAACTGCGAGTCGGATCTGCCTGCTGAGGGTTCCGTACAAATTTTTAGTTACATATTATAAATAGAAATCCAGTCTCGCAGTATGTTCCGAGATTTTCCCAAAAATCAGTTTCCAAAATCTATGTACTTTAAATAAAAAATATATTTTTATGAATGTCTTTGAATAATCAATGACTAAAAAAATCGGCGAACCTTCTCCTTTTGAATGTAGTATAAATTACTAAGTTAACTGTTTAAAAACACTTGCATCCAAGTGTAAACAGTAATTAAAAAGCAATTTCAAATTCAAATGGCCTCTTATCAGTAATCACTAATCAGGCAAGCGTTAAATGACAAAACAATTGTTGATCAATTGACCCAGATTTATAAAAGAAACGTTATATTTACGATACACACGATTCTTTGGTACTTATTCATTGTTTTTTTAAGTGAAAGTGTTTTTCGTTTTAAATTGAAATTTTATCAAATTATTTTTAATACATTCCTATATTAACAATAAACACATTTTATTAACCAATTCTCGCCAACCAATTCGAACGCCCCGTTGGTCGAGTGGTTAGAGACCCTGACTACGCAATCAACGAGGCTCGGGTTCGATCCCCGACGGGGACAAGCATTTGTGTGATGAGCATAAATGTTTGTATTTCCGGATTTGGGTGTTTATTATATATATTCTAGTATTTATATATGTATTTCTATGATTAGTATCGTTGATTAACACCCATAACACAAGCAAATAATTTGCTTACTTTGGGGTTAGATCAGTAAGTGTAATTTGTCCCGTGAATTATTAATATTATTATTATTAATTCAAGAAATATTCTTTAGCATTAAGCACTGATGTTATTGCGGCAGGAATAAATAAGGCGGTGGTACCAAACCCGGGCAAGATATTGCAGAACTCTATCACCTAGTCAAAAATTAATATAAATTAGTAAACACATTTTAAAAGTCTGTTAAAAAATATCCTCACGCCGGTTAAGTTATATAGAACGCGGAGTGAATGAGACGGTATACATTCCGGTTCATCGCAATTCTAATTTATGAGTTGATGAGTTGGGTTATTGACTGCCATCACAGCAATTTAGCAACTCGGTAAGGACTGTTGCTTGATTTTGTGATGTATGCTTATCCAAGGTATTGGGGTGTTGATATAACGCCACCAGATTTCAAGCTGACCCCGTTGATCGAGTGGGTAGCGACTCTGCCTACGCTATCAATGGTTCTCGGGTTTGACTCCCGATGGAGACAAGCATTATTGTGTTTCTGGGTTTAGGCGTTTATTATAAATTATAACATATATTTTGGTATTAATATATGTATTTCTTTATATTAATATCGTTGACTAACGCCCCAAGCTAATAATCTGCTTACTTTGGGATTAAATCAATTCGTCTAAATTTTCAAGCGAAATTTATTTATTGACACTTGCCCGACCCGCAGATCAACCTGAGATGAACTACGAGATAGTTGAGCATAACACACACAAAAAATTTTTTTTTGTACAAATTACAAATAAGAAATTTATACAAATAAATAATAAATTAATCTACAAATTCTTTATATTATATAACATTAGAACTCACAAAATAAGTTCTGTTTAGTTTTGTAATATTCTATTCATAGTTTTTTATTTCATTTTATTCATTAGTGAACCCTTAATCATCTCCGAAACAGGTCAATGGAATCTGTAAAGAATGAGACCTTGTATGAGGCCGTCAGCAAGCATTTCCGGTCAGGATGCTTTTAATTCTAACGAAAATTTACATTTCAATTTAAAATTGTAATTCTTCTCACCGAACATTTTTTGAATTTTGATTTTTGACTCTTCTAACGGATTTTTTTTTTGAAATTGAAATTTTGACTATTTTGAATATACATTCCAAGTAAAGCTTGATAAATATGTAAAGTAAAATATATGTTAAATAAAAGAAGAAGGAGGCACAGGTGCAGGTAGTGTATTAAGATTTAAGATTAGCCAACATGTGACAAGTGACCAAACTATTGACAAATCAGACACATGTAATATTATGTTTTCCAGTAAAATCGAAAAAATTAGAACGATTTTCCAGACCCGGTATTTTAACCCAAGACAGGAGCGTAACTACCGCATTATCAGCCGTATCAATGATATGCGGCCCCCCGGTTACAGGGGCCTCGAATATGCGAAAGTAAAAATTTGGTAATTGTTATCCTTAGACATTGAAACTCGTAGTAATTCTCGAGAAAAAAATCTGTGAATAAGTTAACCCTGTGGTCCATCCCTTAAATTTTCTGCTAAGTTATGGTATTTTAATTTTTGGCCATCAATCAATCAATTGGATTGCGATCAAGAATACCTAAGCACATATTTTTGAGCACCAAGAGTTCAAAACTTCAGGACGAAAAGTGCACGTATTTTGACGCTTAAATAGATCATCATACTCAATTATGCAATTCCAACAAAGTC
The DNA here is from genome assembly GCA_036924255.1 of Apodemia mormo. Classification (NCBI taxonomy): domain Eukaryota; kingdom Metazoa; phylum Arthropoda; class Insecta; order Lepidoptera; family Riodinidae; genus Apodemia; species Apodemia mormo. The sequence goes on along the minus strand of JAUPFN010000014.1, from coordinate 32,562,515 downwards.
ACATACATACATACATACATATCAAATTGATAACCTCCGTTTTTTCGTCGGATTAAAGTTCACCAGCTACCTTACTCTCCAAATTGGATCACGACAGCAACAAGCACTGACGCTATTGCGGCAGGAATAGATAAGGCGGTAGTACCAGACCCGGGCGAAACAACGCAAAACTCTACCACCTAGTAGTGTACTAAGTGAGTAAAAGAGTTCTGCAAAATCCGCGCACCAAAGGCGCCGCCTTACTCTTTCCTGCCGCAATAGCATCTTGCTTGCCGTTGTGTTCTGGTTTGTAGGTTATTTTTGATGTTCATAGAGAGAAACAGAGCTCTTGGAGAGCAACGCACCAATAAAATCTTTAGTGTCTATTATATCTTTATAGTTTTCTTAGAAAAAACTATTTGCTTGTTTTCTATCCATGAAATAAAAACGATTTTGTTTTGCAATGCAAAAATACATGTATGAGACAAACAAGGAATTTATTTAATGATACAATGAAAAACTTCATTCAGACAACAGTAGATTGATGAATCCTAGGAACGACTTACGCGGGTTTGTATACGTTTTTCTCAGACCCAGGAACATGTTGCTAATGGCTATTTAATGAAGGCAAAATATTCCTGAGAACGTGAATATTTCTTGAGAATAATAAGAAATAAATAAGTAATATTATTATATATATGTGATGTCACTAAAAATGTAATTTCAAATTTTTTTGCAAATAAAAAATCTTTAAGTATGAAAGTGCTGTCCAAGAAATGTAAAAAGCCTTTTTTATAAGTGATGTGATAACAAAAGGATTCTCAACTCAGCATATCTACGCTATAGCAATATTTGCTATACTGATTTTCAGTGAGTCCTCTATGATGTACCCACAAGACAGTAAAAACAGTAGCTTTAGTAGATATTTATTTATGAAAAGTATATACCAGTACATAAATACGTAATTAATTTACCAAAATAATTTGTTTATCACCTCTGTGGTCTAGTGGTCCGGCTTTGGCGTTAATCACACGAGGTCCCGGGATTGATTCCCGGATGGGGCAATTAAAAAAATGTGTTTTTCAGTTTTCAGTTTTTTCAGTTTCAGTTTCAGTTTTCAGTTTCCCGGGCAACATAATAATGTTGCCCGGGATTGGAAAGTGCCCGGCTGGCGATACCTACCACATTTATGGGACTAAGTATTTTCGGCTAATCATGAGTGCACTTGTTGAACCTCTGCCAACTCTTTCCGGGATACAGGAGTGAAGATATTTATTGTAACAATATATAAGAAGAGAGCTTTAAAAAAACTTATCGAAAAATAATTTCTCAGATCTATGTAATTACCTACCTTACGGCTTATATAGGCAAACCCTAGAACAAGCCCTGCTGTAGAAATTAGGACAGTCGCAAAACACGCAACATCGCATGACATGAACCGTAAGCCTTAGTTACGAGAACGCTTAACGAGGAAACATGATAGACATAATCTATGTGTTTAGAAAAACAAATTTGTTAAATAAGTAAATTGAACGTGATTTAAAAACAAAACGAATTTACAACACAAAAATATATTGTCGCGCCGGTTGTTTAACGAGGTTGGCAGTGTTTCACCAGTCTCCTGGGTGAAACGTGAGAAACCAGTTTACCACTAGGTGGCGCTGTACAAATCACATACAAATTTCTAGTAAACTCGAAACGCGCTCACGATCGAATGCGAAAAGAAAAACTCACACTTAGCACTCAGGTTTATCGTGACTCACCGATTCGTTTGTTGGTATGACGATTGCGAACAACCACCTCACGCGCTTTCCGTATGTAGTCTTTACGCGCTTTCCGTATGTAATATCCTGGTAGTTATGCGTTTAGTTAAAAATTAACGAACTGTCTGATAGGATTGAAGGCAAATTGTAGGCTTCGAAAGAAGCATTTTAAAGAAAAGATTAAATACATACTTAATAAATAAATTTATTAAGTATGTATTTAATTATAATATATATAATATATTATAATTTAAGTTAATAAATAACGCGTAGTGCTAGGAATCTCGTAAAAGTGACATAAATTTACTGTGTTTAAAAAAAATATTTTTATACAAAAAAAATATATCGATGGATAAATTACACTAATTAATTTAACATTTAAAATAAATTAATTTAAATGACATAAAAACTCTCCTTTCTTTTAAGTTGGACCAAGCAGTAGATCTCTACAAAATTTCATTGAAATGGCTTTAGTAGTTCAGGAATCCATAGCGGACAAACAATGTGACACGTAATTTATGTATATTAAGATAAACATGCAAACCAAAAATACAGAAGTATATGTCTAACACACATATATTTGTTACCGTCGGGAATCGAACCCGAATCCCATCAGTTTTTTAGTTATAGTCGCTAACCTCTCGACCAACGCATCGTCGGTCATGTATAAAACTATAATTTAGACAGTATTCGTAAATCGTTATCGTATCGTATCGTTGCAAGGTGGCTTCATAAAAACGAGTTTGTATTGTGACTTGCGGCTGACCTCGCGTTTCATTCACATTACGACGGCTTGATGATTTTGTCTGTATATTGTTAATTTCACGCTGGATTTTATATATTAGTAAAGAATGCGGAAGACAGGCGTTATCCCGTGTGCCTCTGCCTATTTTTCGATTCCTGATCAAAATAACTACAAACATTCTTAATTTAATTAAAAATTGTTTAATATTGATATCAATTATCAACGGTATTAGATAACTATTTCCAACCAGCGATCGCTTTGTGGTCGAATTCGAACATAGTTTAAACAATAAAATCTCTTTTAATTTTAGCGAAAGACTATCCAAAAATAAAATATTATACATGTGTGTACATTGTCATGTATACACATATGTCACACTACATAGAAAGAAAGAAAGAAAGAAAATATTTATTTGCAAGAATATGGTGGCATACATGAATGTAGTGTGTGTAATGTCTATTTTTAATAATTATAGCTGACTCGGCAAACGTTGTTTTCCTATATAAATTATTGACTTAAAAAATAGGGGTTGATCCTAGAGGGTCGAAAATTAAGGGTTGTATATATTTTTAATGTTGTACCATAAAAAAATTATCTAAACAATAAAATAAATAATTTAGGGGTGGACTACCCTTAGCATTTAGGGGTATGAAAAATAGATGTTGGCCGGTTCTCAAACCTACTCAATATACTCACAAAATTTCATGAGAATTGGTCAAGCCGTTTCGGAGGAGTACGGAAAGAATTTTATACGTAGGTCACACTATAAGTTTTGCGTAACCTAAAAAAAGGACATGTTATAACCAAAATATTATGTTTATTGCTTTTCAAAATAACCTCCTTTACATTTTTTCATGCGATCGAACCAATTTTTAAAACAGGAGGACAACAGATCTGAAGGAATGTTTTCTACGTGCTGATTGAACGCTATCACTGCCTCTTCGGAGTTGGTAAAAGTAAAACCTCTCAAATCAAATCTTTGATTTTGGGGAAAAACAGAAATCACAGGGTGCTAGGTCAGGGCTGTGCGTAGGATGAGTGACGATATGTACTTTTTCGGAAGCTAAAAATGACTGTTTTGTTGGCCGTGTGTGAAGAAGCATTATCATGTAGGAGAATGCGGCTTTTGGGTCGTCTTTCGCGAACTTTTTCTAACACCCTGGGTAAACAAATGGTAGAATACCACTCAGCATTAACACTCTTTTGATCTTCAAGTGGAATTGTGCTGGTGAGACCCGTAGCTGAGAAATAAAACGTGATAATTTTTTTACCTACGTTTCTCGCCTGTCTCACTTTTGTTGGCCTGTTCTCATTTTCAAACACCCATTCACAAGATTGCTGTTTTTTGTCGGGTTCAAAACAATAAATCCACGTTTTGTCTCTTGTGACAATATCATAAACCGCATTAGAATGTCCGTGGTCGTACTTCAGTAGCATCTGTGAGCACCATTCCACGCGAGCCCGCTTCTGCTCCATGAGGGACCCCACGACAACAAAGTTTCCGAACTTTCAATTCTTCGAGTAAAATTTTCTAAATTTGGCTCATACCAATCCCAATAGTCCTCAAATTCTCTCATAGATAATCCGGGGGTTTTCTTTAATTAACCGCTTAACAGTAGCCACATTATTTTCGTTGACGGCAGTTGAAGGCCGCCCTTCACGAAATTCGTCATGTAAAGAAACTCAACCTCTCTCAATCTCAGCAAACCATCGCCTCACTGTGTTCAAACAAGGCGCTTCTCTCCCAAAAGCATTTTGAAGACAAGCGGCACAGTCTTGCTGAGAAAGAGAACTTTTAAAATCATAAAAAATCATTGCTCTTAAATGTTTTCGACTTAATTCCATTTTCGTTGTGTACGTAGAAATTTGATGTGTGATAAAAAAACAATCGACAAATCATTTCCCACCAATTGTTTCTTTTTATTACTAAGAAGGTTGCAACGTTTTATAAATATAACATTCGAAATTCAAATACTTCCGATTAGCTAGAAGTGCAAAACTTTTAGTGTGCCCCATGTATATAAGAATATGCCTATTTTGTACTTCTCCGCAATGTAAACTTTAACTGTACTAAATTACATATTCCATTGGTCGCGTAAATGTCTTTAAAAGAAGTACAAAGTTTCTGCTTCACATACTAAAATATAAAAGATTATAATCATTCATTATAATCAATCATATATTGCGTTAACTTTTTAAAGACTAGACTTTTTCTAACAGCCTCTCTTTTGGCTTCTCGCGAGCTGATGTTGTTGGTGTATTGCTATCCTTGTGGCGGGGTCTTAATGCCACAGCATAAGTTTACCGGCTACCTTACCCTCCAGACCGAAACACGACAGTAACAGCTTGCACCTCAAGATTTTATTACGGTAGCACACTTGTTTAAAATATTTCACTATGGTTAACCTTATAATTTAACTGTACCTTCTTACGTGCCAGTACCTTTGAAGAATACAAATAATTTGGTCAAACGTGTCAATACCATTGTAACTACTAATAAGCTGATAGAGCTCGGAGCGACTCTATGGACTTGTTCGAACGCTTCGTGCCACAATAATCGTTGTAAACAAAAATCCTTCTCGTTGTTTTTTAAAGGTAAAGTAGGCGATGAAAAAAGAAGTGTATTTTTAAATTTATTTACCATTTAAACATTTAATTATTACACAAAAAAAAAATAACAAGAGCACCGAGAAAAAACATAAAGGTTTATATTGATGCACTGATGATGTATTTTTTCCTTACAAATAGGTACATTATTTTAGATATACAGTATGTACACACTTTTATTAATACATATACCACACGCCATGTATATGTACATACATACACACTCACACATATAAACACATACATATAACTACATATATACATATACATACACATATATACTCATACATATACATACACATTACGATTAATTAAAGAGCTAGTTGATCATTCGCAGGGATCAAAGTCTGTCTTCACGTATTTTTGCTTAATACTAAGCACCTGCATTAAACACTTACACTCGCACTACACAAAGTGAAAACGGAGCTTAAAACCCCGTTTTCACTTTGATTAGTACGAGTGTGAGTATTTCATGCAGGTGCTTAGTATTAAGATAAAAATACATGAAGACAGCCGTTGATCAGTGCGAGTGATAAGTAATCAGCATCTATTCACTTTTACTACGCTGATTACGAATCACTCGCACTGATCCACGGCTGTCTTCACATATTTTTGGCTTAATACTAAACACCTGCATTAAACACTCACACTCGCACTAATCAAAGTGAAAACGGGTCTTAACTCAAAGTAGCCGATCAATTAATGCATGTAATATCCCTGTACTACAAATGACAACCGAACTTTCAATTTATGTATTATCTTCATCTCTCAGAAGACGTTTGCTATTAATGTAAAATTATATCTGACTTATATATAAAAATAAATAGACATACACTAAGTTCATGTGATATACATGATAATATACACACATGTACATAGACAATGCTATTTTCTTTACGACTAAAGTCAGTTGTCAAACTTAAAATAAATGTTATTGTTCGAGTAAATGTTAATGTTGTTGACTATGGTCGAATTTCGGCCACAAATTATCGCTAGTACTTACAAAATACATGTCTAGCTCGAGAGTCACCTAATTCATGTAGACTATTATATGAAGCAACAATACTTAACTAACGGAAACCATAACTTTCCTCGGCACACATCACAACTCCTATTTAATTAAATGGTGTCACATTTGCTTATCTGTCTGGACCGTGGGAGTAAATTACAAGTGTTTAATCAACGCACGATACAGATATTGTAAAGACTATACGTAAAGTTGGCTTTGATATTTTCAAGGCATCAGCGTTATAAATGATAATAAAAGGGGAAAATTGTTATTAAAATTTCATTATTGACTAGCTAAAAGTGCTTACAAATGATTTAAATATTTGATAGATCAATAACTTGTAACTCTTCGTCGGGATTATAGCTAATGGTCTCTTGATTTTAGTATTATATTAACACAAAGGGGGCAGGGGGGTCAGTGCTTTGTTTATTTTAATGACATGGGGAAAAGGGGACGTGAAAGTGATTACGTCAGCAATATTTATTGTTTAAATAAATATTAATATGCATTTAATTTCTCTTTTATATTTTTTCTAGATAAAAATCAGACAAAAGCAATAAATGTACCAATGTTTACGTTATCATAAGAAGGGAAACTTTGCCTACTTTTGCTGATGAGGGGGAGGGATTAAAATTACAATTTTTTTAACGTAACGCTTGAACGGCCCCATCCCACGGGCTGGGAAGATTTAGTATATTTTTTATAAAACATTATATTATAAGCAAAAATCATCAGCATTCCTTTGAAGATAAGGTTGCCACCTCGCACATTATTTGTTAATAAAATTAGATATTCTAAACTGTAAGGACGTTTTTGTTAATCTCAATTCACCGATTTGTCGGCTTGCAAAATACCTCATATTGACCCGGGCTCACTTTGAAGATTAGACCATCTGCCATTCTGCCAAATAAATCGTAAAATACTAACGATTACTAGGTGGTAGAGTTCCACACCATCTCACACGGGTATATGGTACCACCGCTATGCCTATTCCTAGCGTATAGCGTAATTACTTGTCATTTTCGTATTCTGATTATTATTTGGTATAATATGGTATTTCTTTTTTTATACCTTACCGTCTAAGGTAGTCAGTAAACTTGGGCAAGTGGCATTATCATGCCGCCACACGAATAGCAACGATGTACATCTTTGGTGTCTATAGGCGATGATTCCTCTTTGCATCAGGAGAGCCATCTGTGCGTTTGCTATTCCATACATAATATACAAGTGTGACGTTTCATTATTTAAAAAAAGGTAAGTTTAAGTACAATTGCAAATGCATTATCAAATTCATATGACCCATTTTCGAATTAAAGTAAACATAAGCACATCACTGTGTCAATATTATGAAATGTTTACACGAAGACTTGGCTATACGGAAGCCTGTAACTGTGCCGCACAAACATTGCCAGATTTCACTGATGTTATTACCATAATTTTACACTATGCCAGTTTACAAACAAAGATATGGAAGAAACACGATATATGAGATTGAGCGCCCGAAAATACTCTGATTGCTTTCTGTTTGATATTACATAAACTCTCTTTTTTATACGTCAGGAAGATTTCCTTAGGTAATATTGTTAAAATATAAGACAAATATATTTCAATGTTTTATGCATGTCCTTGTTTTAGAAAGAAATGTAGTAAATCAGTTTTTCTTCTTTACCTCTCATTAAAAAATGTGTTTAGGGACTTGGTGACTCTTTCCAGATCAATTTACTGGTTAAATTAATAACATTATGTAATAGTATATCCGTACTTCCATACTAATATTATAAATGCTAAAGTCTGTCTGTCTGTCTATCTGTTTGTTACGCTATCACGGCTAAACCGCCAATTTTCATGAAATTTAGCACAGAAATAGTTGAAGATCCGGGATCAAATATAGGCTAATTTTTAAAAAAAAATCTGCCTCTGAGGGGCTCAAACAGGGAATGAAACTTGTATTAAAAACTGTTTCGACCACATGTTAATATACTCACGGGCGAAGCTGCGCGGGTCAGCTAGTAGTATATAGTTATCGGCTATCTTACCTTTTATGTTATAATATGACAGTAATAAACATTGACATTATTGCGACAGGAATCATTAAGGTGCTGGTTGACCGTTGACCCGGGCAAAACGTTGTAGAACTCTGCCACTTCTAGGAGCCACGTCTGACCATTGTTCACGATTTACAACCTGCCTGACAGGAAGGTAGTCTCTTTTCTACTATATTAATAGTATTTACAATTTATTTTTAAACTAATAATGTTATTCAAAGCGCGTTTCTTGTGATTGTAAAACATCACTAACATATTTCTCTTAAAATTCTTCACAGAACATATAAGGACGCTTGCACAATACTTACATACAACACGTAAAAAACTGTTGCTCAATAGTATTTAAGCTATCGATGTTATTTCAAGTATGTATCTATTAATGTTTGTGTATTAAAATAATATCCTCAACCTAACCACATACTTAAATTTAAAAAAAAAACCTTTAAACCTTTTTATAACTTCTGTAAGATATGGAAGATATTTTAACTTTTTTTTAAAGTATTTCAAAATACTAAGTGAAAATGTTATGACACTATAATGACACTCTTATATTTTGGCTTTGAGTATGAATAGCAGGCAACAGTTCTATGGGATAGCAGGTAGAATTGCCACCTCTAATTTCTTGATTTAAGGGTTACCAGCATCAAAAATACGGGTTTAGACTTTTTTTATTCCTAAAATAGCAAACAAGCAGATGGGTCTACTCATGGAAAGAGTCAATCATCGCCTATAGACACAAAAGGTGTTAATAGTGCGTTGCTATCTTGTGGCGAGGTCTAATGCCACATGCATAAGTTTACCGGCTAGCTCACCCTCGAAAACGGAACACGACAGTGACAAGCACTGACGCTATTACGGCAGGAATAGGTAAGGCGGTGGTACCAGACCCGGGCGAGAAAATGCAGAACTCTACCACTTAGGAGCTACGATGGTAGTGACTCGAATAGCCAATCGGTCGCCTGCCTGGTAGAACGATAGTTGGCTTATTCTTCCAAGGAGCTCGTGACAAACACGGGGTAACCCGGGACCAACACGGGATAAAAGACTTTTTTACGGGAATTAATTAAAACGGCACTATTTTATAACATCTAAAAAATCTATTTTATAACATCTAAAATCTTTAATTTTGAAATCTATATTTCCAACCTAAAGAGCTCCACTATGTGTAGCAAGTCTGATCCGATAGTAATTCAAAAAATGTTGACTCGTCAAAAGTGCCTGTAAAGGATAATTTGAATAAAAATGTTTTGACTTTGACAAATGTAAACAAACCTATAATAGCATGCACTGTGCATGCATCCACTCCTGACATATAAATCAGGAAAGAACCTAAATCTATGGAAAGAACGAATTCAAAGTCAAAAAGCCGTGATGGTCAGAAAAAACATTTGTAGACGCGCTTCCCAGGCTGGAAAGCGCCTCGCGAAGTCGGAATTTGTAAAAATACAGGACCTTTATTATTATTTAACCCATAATCATATTTTGCATAATATTCAGTTTTACGAATTACAGGTTCCTAATTGTTTGTAACGTAAAAAACGGGGTACTTAACCCGCAAAAATACAGAACTTTTTTTGGAAATAATCATTACAGTTGACCTTACGGGTCGTTACTGCGTAACCGGACTTTTGGGCAAGTAGAGTGCTCAGTCAGCTCTTAAATTAAATTGGGGCTGTAAACGCCCGCGCTAAGGTCTGTCTCCTGTGAGACCGGACCTCGGCTTAGTGCAGTGTTCGGCCTAATAGTGGTGCGTGGAATTGTGGCATTGCGCTCCGCGTTTGGCTCGGGGCGATAGAGAAATTTTCGTTGTCGAGACCGGCGAACCTAAGTCTGTGTTGTTTGTGGTAATAGGATCATCGAAATAGGGTTAGTCATTAGGCACCCTACTAGTGAATAAACTTGCGTCTGAGTCTTGAAAACTCACTTACATAGATAACAAAGAATATTTAACAAATCTTTGATTTCATACTTGCCTCTTAATATAATGTGCGGTATTAAGTTGACTAAATGACAGTCACACATCGGTTAATAAATGTGTTTATTAAACTGTAATTTAGTTTAAAAAAATAAAAAAAACCCAGTTGGGTATTTAAGCTTAATGTAATTATGCTTAAATACTAGAGATTCATGTGTATGCTGTGTGATAAAATCCGATAACGATGTTGAGATAAGATATCAATGGTATCTGTGCGCGATAAGTGTGAGCGTGTTTTATCGCGCCCTCGTTACATGCGGCATTTGTTTGCTTATTAATTTAGAAATAAATAAAATTAATCCGGTTACTTCCCGGAGTAGACAAAAGTCAATAGATTTTTGGTTCACCATGATTCATCAATTTGTCGTTTGGTAAAATGGGTGGTGATCCCCATCACCACATTTTACTGTTCTGAAATGACTATAAATAAAAAGTATATATATAAATGTACAAAGATTATAAATAATTTTAACATGTTTCTCATTTTTAAATCAAATCAATTTAAATCAATAATTAAAAGTCCAATAATCATTTACAAATGAAATGTTATACGTATGAAAAATGATTTAAAGGACAATTTGATATCCGTATAAATTTTATACTCATAAAAGTATGAACACGGCTTTAGTAATAAATTTCACAGTACATTTGATTTTATTACATAGAGTATTTTAGAGGCACTCACCTTATTGAAGCCTTGAATACTACGTAATGTATTACGTGTCATGTATTTTTGTCGTGAATGCAATGCACTTTGAGTAATGTTGCACCTGGCCATGGGATGGCCATATAAAACTGATTTCTCGTTGGGCAAGTAGAGATGAAATAATAAAATTAAACTCGATAAGTTTTAGTTATGTGTTAAGAATAATCGATATTAAAATGTCAAGGCAACGTTTTTTGGTATCGATAATTTTATACGATTATAAATGCGAAAGTTCGTGTGCCTGTGAATGTATATATATATATATATATAAGTGTATGTGTGTGTGTATGCTACTACTTCACACTGAAACAAATAAATGGATTTAGATCAATTTGATACATACCATTACAAGTATCTAGCCCTAGGATATTAGTTATATTGCCCACGATTAACACTACAATTATCACGGACAAAATAACTAAACAAGGCTGAGCAAACAATAACTGTTATTCTTTTTTATCATCAAACTCAATGAAAATAATATATTAACGTAAAATATTTATTCGATATACGTTCAGTTAAAATTCCCATCCCTAAGCACACAATTATATAGCCTGCTATATTTAATTAAATACCAGTTTTCAATGCAGTTCTAAGTATCTAATCCTAGGCAAACTGATATTTCCCACGATTAAGACTTGTGCCATTAAAGGTATAAAAACATGATGAGGCTGAAGAGATTTAGCTGAAGCGGTTGTAACTCATAGTGGCATCTCATTAAAGGCATAATCATACTAGGTAGTGTTGTTCGGGCATACGCGTTCTTCCAATATAGACGCAACCCATGTCCTGCGTTTGAGTTGCATTATAATTTATACCGCTATAACAGTATTTTTTTTAAGTTTTGATTGGCACTGTTGGGTGCGGTCAGGATTTAGCCTCAATTTAAAAGAACACAACATTTCGTTGTGAATTTTTCTAACAGCACCAAACCGGTCAAAATTCTAGTGACATTTCATTCAAGTGTAAAATGGAAAAATCGTATTCACTAAGTACCAAAATGGTGTCTTTTGATGTAGATATATCTTACCATCTGCACTTGAACACTAATGTATATAGTGCACTGGATGTAAGACTCTGACGAGACTAATACACATGCGAGTATCAAGGTTACCAGGATTCACCGGTCTGTTGGCGAGATAAGTGATGATACCCATCGCCGCAATTTATTTTATATCATAAGATAGCAAACAAGCAGATGGGTCTCCTGATGGAAAGAGTCAACCATCGCCTATAGACACCAAAGGTTAAATGGTGCGTTGCTATCTTGTGGCGAGGTCTAATGCCACATGCATAAGTTTACCGGCTACCTTACTATCGAAACCGGAACACGACAGTTACAAGCACTGACGCTATTATAGGTAAGACAGTGGTACCAGACCCGGGCGAGACAATGCAGAATTCGCATTCGAAGTGACGCGTATAGCTAATCGGTTGCCTTTTACGACCTGCCTGACAGAACGGCAGTTAGCCTATTCTTCAAAAGAGCCCAGGATCAACACGGGGAAAATTTACCTGATGACGATTATCGAATATTTCTAGTGATAACCGAGACCGATGGCTTTACGTGCTCACTCCCCAAACTCCGAGTTGCTAATGATATTTTCAATTTACATGAAAACCCCAGAAAAACCTCAATAACGCTTTTCTCCGGCCTGTAGAGCGAACCCGGGACCTTATGATCTAAGACCGAATAGGCTATCTCCTAGACCACGAGGCAGTCAACAGGTGGTAAGACCTATAAAAGATTCAGAAATCAGAAATCAGAAGAACTTCTATATTAATATTATAAATGTGAAAGTTTGGATGTTTGGATGGATGTTTGTTACTCAATCACGCAAAAACTACGAAACGGATTTGGTTGGTACGAAACGGATACAGGTAGATGACCTGGAATAGCACATAGGCTACTTTTTGTCCCGAAAAAGTTACGTGATCCCGCGGGATTCGCCAAAAACTTTTTTAATGCAGCGGGCTGCACGTTGCAGCTAGTTATTCAATAAAACTTTTTACAAGTTATTTTGATACGTCAACATTTCTTAAAAACTACTACCGGATCGGAATTATCTACTCGCGGGCGAAACCGTGCGGATCTGCTAGAATGTTCATATACTAAACTTGACATAAAATCTTTTCTCATACGCCATCTTAATACTGTAAAAAATATACCTGATTTTTGCAACCACAAGTAGACCACAGCATCCTTTATTCACTATCATAAAAATCTCGCTCGTAAAGACATTTAATAATCTTGCTTTTAATAAAATTGCTTTTATTGCATATTTAGAGCACTGAACAAGGTAACGCCATTTTATACTTTAGTTTTGAAGTTGAAGTTAAGAATAAATAACAAGTGCCAATAATAATTACTAAAATGGTTCTGTACATGTATAAATAAATAAAATCGCTGACAAATTACACGAATTCCGAAATAAAAATTCCCCCGTGTTGGTACAGGAATATATCTTTGAAGAATAAACGATCCTCCATTCGGACGAATCTATTGAAAAATCCGGTATTTGTATGTATGTGTTGATGAGATAGAAATAATTTTTAAGCTCTATCATGAGCCAAATCAATCAAGAGGTTTCCGAGATAAAAGGATTGTAAGAGAAGGTCAAAAATCTAATGTTAAAACTTTGTCATCGAGAATTTACAGTTATAAGCCCTTAAGGAGATCAATTTTAGAAAATAAAGTTATATCTGACTCCGCGTTTTCAAGTATCTCTATGCCAATTTTCAAATCAGTTAAGCAGTTTAGCCGTGAAGACGTAACAGACATAAAGACAGACAGTCTCTAGTATTTATAATAGTATGAATGTGAAAGTTTACGTATGTATTTTTTAAATGTGTGATACGTATTTTTAAATTAAACTAAGCCTTTACAAAATCCTTAAGTTATTATTATAAACATGTAATAATAAATTAATGATGTAAAATGATTTATATCATAGGTTTTTATTACTTATGTACAGAATTCCAAAAACGGTCAATTAATTTCATTACACAACATGGGCCGATTCCATTAATGGCAAAGTTAAATCGGATAAGACGGGAATGTGAAAGTATTCTGTATTGAAAACAGATTAACGAAAACATTGCGCATTACTTACAGCTCCCGCATTTCGCGTTTATTATGACGTAATAATCCAATTAATCAATCAACATTTCTGAGTATCAAAACCTCGATTTATAATCACTACATAATTGAACGAATAAATAAATTATTAATTTTATATTATTATCAATAGCAGGAAGCCAAAGAGGGGATTTTGCGATTTACTTTTTTTTGAAATGAAATTAGGCAATTGGTCCAAATGACCGCTCCGGCGAAACCGGGCGTTTCGGGCGAGCAGAGCACTCAATCAGGGTTTAAATAAAGTGGGCTAAGAGCTCGTCCTAAGGGTGTCTCCTATGAAACCGAACCTCGGCTTAGGGCATTATCTTGACTTTGTTTATTTATGCGTGTCCGATTAATATAGGGACCCCCTACGTTAATCTGACACACACATGTAAATCGCATATTTTTGAGACTTTCCACTAAATATAAGCTTTTTATATAGAGCCGAGCATCTTGGACAGTAAAAAATAAAAAATGCAATAACTTCTGCTTATAAAATATGAACATTATCAGCTATTTATATTTTTTTCATTATTCTTATATAATTTCCTTCAAAATAAACGAAAATTCAGTCGTGAAGTCGAGAACATCGAAACAACGTTTTCCTTGCCTCCCTTAACGCTACACTCAAATCGTCCGAGTTTCTAAAGTTTAGATTGCAATTCTTCGGGTTAGCGTTTGCATGTTTCTACATCTTTTTTATCTGTAGATTTTTCCCCACCATTGAATTGAAAAACATTATATAACCTTTTAAATTTTTCTATCATCTAATCTACAAATTCCAATAGGTTTCCCCCATTCCAAGATGCTAAATGATCTCTTAGGCCACTACTCCTCCCCTACTACAAGTAAAATGGCATGTCAAATGTAATTAGTTTTTGGACGAACGACTCAACGATTTAAACAAAAAGAGACGTTTAATGTTTTTGAAATGTAATTAAAGTACGGTCTTAGAGCAAATGTAATCGTAGGTAGGTTATTTCAGGTCTCGTATTCTACCAATGGAATAGCATGTGAAAAATCCCTTTGGAAAATAGACCATCTGCCACTGTGTCAGACAGTTTGTAAAACACGAACCTTTGGATCTACGTGTCACTACCATCGTAACCACTAGGTGTAAAGTTCTGCATCGTCTCGCCGAATCTAATAACACGGCAGGCGTGTGCGCTCCTTGTAGGCAGAAAAGCAGTGCTTTACTTGCCATTCACAGATATTTTAATAAAACGTTCATACGTTTTAGATGATTTTAATTAATAGTAGGTAAATGAATAAAATGTGTCATAATCATGTGCACGCCGCTGAAATCTATAAAAGAAAAAGTTTTTGTGGCCGAGTACTCCGTCGCATACTCAGTATCATAATCCTGTGCACGCCGCTGTAACACGGTCTTACCTATTCCTGTCGCAATAGCATCAATGCATGTCATTGTCGTGTACCGGTTTGGAAGGTAAGATCTATATACATATAATAAAATCGTAGGAAAGTCAATGCATATCCGGGGGAAACTCAAAAAGTACTGCATGGATTTACTTCAAATATTGCATGAATATGTCGGTCGGGTCGAAGTCTAACAGGTCGGGTCAACATATAGGCTACATATTATCATGCTATCACCTACGGGGTCCCGGCCTCCTTTGAAGAATAGGCCAACTGCAGTTCTGCCAGGCAGGTCGTAAAAGGCGACCGATTGGCTATCGAGTCACAACCATCGTGGCTACTAGGTGGTAGAGTTCTGCATTGTCTCGCCCGGGTCTGGTACCACCGCCTTGCCTATTCCTGCCGCAATAGCGTCAGTGCTTGTCGCTGTCGTGTTCCGGTTTGGAGGGTAAGGTAGCCGGTAAACTTATGCAATATGCATGTGGCATTAGACCTCGCCACGAGATAGCAACGCACCATTAACATCTTTGGTGTCTATAGGCGATGGTTGACTCTTTCCATCAGGAGACCCATCTGCTTGTTTGCTATCTTATGATATAAAAAAAAAGAGTAAACGAAATCCGCGCGGACGAAGTCGCGGGCAAAAGCTAGTAACCGATAAACTTATGCGTGTGACTTACACCCCGCCACAAGAACAGCAACGCACCATCCTTGTCTATAGGCTTTGCTTGATGATGGAGGGCCATCTACTTTTTTGCTAAATTATGGTATAAAAAAGTAATTTAAAACAATGTTTACGTAGTTATGACCATAATTTACTTTTCTGAGTACCAAGGACTTGATTTATAATTATTGCATCATTGAACGAATAAATTAAGTATTCATTTTATATTATTAAGCGAATAATAAAGCAATATCATATGTAATCAATTGAAACAAATATTTACGTTACATCTCTGTCTATGAGGTCTCCCATCTCTATTTATACATCTGTGTTAGATAGAGAGGGTTAGACCTCAGAAGATGACAGCAGTATTTGAAATTTAGTTTCAAGTAGGTATTAAAAGTGTTGCCTCATTGACGTGTATAATAGTAATATTATACACGTCAATGTGTTGCCTCCAGATATAATACAGTCATGGTGAATCCCAAAATTAGATTTCCCGAAAATTTTAACCGCTGGATTTCCTTAAGACGTTTTTTCTTAAATTACTTAAAACTAATGTACCTACTGATTGATTTCAAATTTTAATCTACTCTTCTCCTTGAAAACCCGTTAAAAATTTATTGTTTCTTCCCGGTTGATTCTTTCGGGAGTTATCGTTGAAAAAATCTTTAAAAAAGTATTTTTTTCGACGTAACTTTTTTTCAACCAATCGAATTTCAATCCAATCGATTACGAAAGACCTTTATCATTTTATTTATATAGATATCTCCTTTAGATCTTATCGTTCCTTTTCGTCAGTTAATTGAATCTATAAACAAGAACAAGAGAACCTTTACATCAGCTCAGAATGAGTTGATCTTACATTGTAATAGCGGAAGACATGCAACCGGTTTTCGTATCTCGTAAGATTACTTTGGAATTGCATACGGACAATACATAGCATTAAGAATATATGTTTTTTAACCAATACAAAAAATACAAGACGTGCTATGGTATTGTCATTAGCAACGAAGTTTCCTTACATCAATATATAGCGATAAAGCAATATTCTCGTTATAGAAAGAGACTACTATCACTTATAAACACCAAAGACGGGACACAGAACATTATCACCTAGTCGCAATGATACCATCATTGCGACTAGGTTTCATTTTATATCATAAGATAGCAAACAGGCAGACGGCGCTTCTGATGGAATGAGACGACCATCACTTATAGACACCAAAGATAGTAATGATGCGTTGTTATCGTCGTAACAGGTTCTTAACACCACCTGTACAACCACCAATCGTTCTTAACACCACCTGTACAGCAACCACCTGTGTTTTTAGACGTGGTGGGTGAGATAATGCAGAACTCTACAACCTAGCAGCCATGATGGTAGAGATTCGTTTAACTAATCATTCGCCTCTTACCAACGGTCTGGCACAACGGCTGATGGTCTTATTCATCAAAGGGGACCCGGACCAACATTCTTATGTATATTATACAAAAATATTATATTACTTTTCTGCAGCTATTCGCGTAATTTAACGGTGTCAAATTTCCAAATTTTATACTTTTTAAACCGCGCAATTTTCGTAAAAGGGATCTTATAGGGCTAGGTGCTAGAAATATATCATCTGCAATCTCTCAACAAGGTTTGGTGTCTCCGCTTTACGTTTTCCTGTCGTAATAGCATCAGTGCTTGTCGTTTCTAAAGCATAATCTGCGTCATTGTGTGTCACAGCTAGAGTTTGAAAGGTCTCGGCAGTTTTAAAGTCCCGAGATAGCATTTGATCAAGTCCTGAGACGTCCCGGGACTTCAATAGTTCTCAGAATAAAATTAAAGTTAAGGTAATTTCTGGCGAAATGTATTAATAAATAGGCAATTTATAGTAAAAATATAACTTGGATTTATATTATACTAGCTGACCCGGCAAACGTTGTTCTGCATTTTTAAACACTCTTATTTTTTCTGTATTTTCTCACCTTTTAAACCTTCCTTGGACTTCAAGCATTAATTCAAAACCAAAATTAGCCAAATCGGTTCAGCCGTTCTCGAGTTTTAGCGAGACTAACGAACAACAAATGATTTTTATACATATAGATAGATTAAAAGCACTTGTACTGTTGACATGGAGATTTACCAAGTGCCGGCGATAGTCAGTATTCAAAATATATTATTCTAAATAATTGGTATGTAGAAATCAGCGTTAATATTTATTTCTAACTAGCTGTGCCCGTGAATTCGTCCGCGTGGAAAAATTTCTAAAATAATCCTTATTAGCGTGGTTTAAAATATAGTCCCGGGGTTTTAGATAGTTTCTGTTCCCGTGGCATTTTTCGGATAAAAACTATCCTAAATCCTTTCTCGGATCTCAATCTATCTGTGTACCAAATTTTATTAAAATTGATTCAATGGTTTAAGCGTGAAAAAGAGACAAAGACAGACAAAGTTACTTTCGCATTCATAATATTGGCATGGATAATCACAAAGTAACTTTTTACCAATTAAATCACACTACTCCACACTTCTCTTTATAAAATGAAATTAACGGCTTCAAAAACGTCCCGAGACGTCTCGTGTCTCGAGTCTCGACGACACAGCCACACCCAAACTCTAATCCCAGCCTCATAGGGTTTCTTAAGGAAATGGGCTGGTCACCTTTTTGTACAGTGTGTAAAAAAATCCTGTTCGATCGTCAAAGGCATTATTTGGTTGCTTAATACAATCGCATGTGTCTTTATGGATATTGATAGACAAATTTTCAAAATATTTGTTTGATTTTAGGGGAAGTTCTTCAAGTTTAGTACTAAAATGAAACGTTTTAAAATACGATATTTTTTAACTTACTAAACAGAATTATTTCATTATTGTTTTTGATAATATCATTGACCTATATACCTCTTTTGTATCGAACAGGGTCTTATTTACACATTATATAATGCATATAATGTACTGGAATCCTTATAAAATCTGTCAAACTTTAGGCGTTCGTTAAAAAAAAGATATTTTCTCAGAATGCTATCAGTATGTTATAGTATCTCGAAGTAAAATATTGTACAACACGAATTATAGAGTCAATATAGTACTTGAAGTGAAATATTTTAGAATACGATTATCTTACAAATAATAATAAATATTGCTGGACTAATTATGCGAATTGATCTAACCCCAAAGTAACCAAACTATTTTCTTTTGTTATAGATTAACGATACTAATATATGGAAATACACATATAAATACTTTAACATACACACCCAAACTCATAAATACAAAGATCTATGCTCATCTCACAAATGTTTGTCCCTGTCGGGAATCGAACCCGATCCCCCTCGATTCGTAATTAGGTTCACTTACCACTCGACCATTGAAGCGGTCAATATGGTTGGTTATATCTATATCTATACATATAATAAAATCGTAGGAAAGTCAAAACTGTACATTAAATATTTTTTTAAAAGAATTCTTAGAGCGTGATCTACAATCGATATCGGAGCCAAAAATATAGTTTTTAGAATTTTTGTCTGTTTGTCTGTATGTCTATATGTCTGTTTGTCTGTTTTTCTGTATGTATGTCCAGGGTAAACTCAAAAAGTACTGCATGGATTTACTTCAAATTTTGTATGAATATTACTAATAGGTCGGGTCAACATATAGGCTACATATTATCACGCTATCACTTGCGTGGGAGTGGCTGTGCGGAATAAACGAACTCCGCGCGGACGAAGTCGCTGGCAACATCTAGTAGTCAATACAACCGTACGATGCGGCGACGTCGTGAACGACGCCCGCTACCTGGTTGACTGTTTGACAAATATATAACATCTCGAACGGAAATAATGTACGATACGATTACATTCAATATATAACATTTCGAACGGAAATAATGTAAAATACGATCATTATAAAGTCAGTATATAATATCTCGAATGGAAAATTGTAAAATACGATTTATATAGTCAGTGTATATTGTATAATATATCGAACGGAAAATTATACAATACGATTTATATAGTACGTTCGTCAAACCTAACCTCAGATAGGAGAAGCGGGAAAGTTTTCTAGTGCATCATTCTCTACATTCAAACAATAGTCATACTGTCTACTGTCTAGATTTCTCACGAGTCAAGATAATATAAATACTGTATAATTGACAGTCTTTTAACGTAACGGTACTCATTACGCTGCCTTCCAGACATCACATACAATTTAAAGATGGCGCTTCTAAATAAACAGTAGCAGCCTTCTGCCCATTTTTATATTTTCGAAATGACTATTACAGTTAACCTTTTGGTCGTTGCTATGTCACCGGATTTTTGGGCGAGCAGAGTGCTCAACCAGAGTTTAAAATATTTGGGATTACAACGCCCTCGCTAAGGGCTGTCTCCTGTGAGAACGGACCTCGGCTTAGTGCGGCGTTCTCACTAAAAATGGAGGGGGGAGTCGTGGCTGTGCGCCCCGCGTTTGGTACGAGGCGATAAACTGCCCATTTAAAATATGCTTCGTGAGATATGTCGCGAACGAGATTTTGTCAATCAAAGTTATCATCGCAAAGGTTCTCTAGCGGGGTAGGCAGAGTGTCTATAGACTTTTTGTTTTACCACGATTCACCGGTTTGGCGAATGGTAGTGGTGTTCCCCATCGTCACATTTTACCGACCTGATAATGATTATTAGTGAAAACCGACGCCGATAATTATGCGTATTAAGTCGTGGCGTGGAGGTGATAATATACCACCCGGCATACTTCGACCTGCAATCATGAAAAATCTCAATAACGATTTTGCCCGACCCGCAGATCAAAATTGATTTGGAGCAACAATATACCAACCCGAGCTGATTGCTGCTTTTTATTCTATATTTATTATTTAATTTAATTAACTAGCTGTTGCCAGTGACTTCGTCCGCGCGGACTTCGTTTACTCCGCACAGCTCCTCCCCCGTAGGTGCTAGCGTGATAATATGTAGCCTATATGTTGACCCGACCTGTTAGTAATATTCATGCAAAATTTGAAGTAAATCCATGCAGTACTTTTTGAGTTTACCCCGGACATACATACAGACAAACAGATAGACAAAAATTCTAAAAACTATATTTTTGGCTTCGATATCGATTGTAGATCACGCCCAAAGTATTCTTTTAAAAAAATATTCATTGTACAGTTTTCACTTTCCTACGATTTTATTATATGTATAGATTATAAATGCTAGAGTTTGGATGTTTGGATGGATGGATATTTGGATTGATATTTATTACTCAATCATGCAAAAACTACTGAACGGATTTAAATGAAATTTGGCACATAGGTAGATGATCAACAGGAATAGCACATAGGCTACTTATTTTCTCGGAAAAATTAGGTGATCCCGCGGGATTCCCCAAAAACTTTTATAATGCTGCGGACTGCACGCTACAGCTAGTAATCTATAGATTCGAGTAATGTGATAACTGCGGGTGTAGACAGTGGCATAAACACAAGGAGAATAGAAAGATACAGTATGTATGTATTTGACATAAGCATAATCGAACGCTTACGTCAAGTCCATATACCTATTTATTTTTCTATTCTCCTAGCGTTTATGCTACTTGTATAGACCCGCTAGTAACGTCGTAGTAAGCTACGAATGCGTTACGTTTGACAGCAAAAGAGACAGAATGCTATTCTCTCTTCATTGCAAATCACACCCATCTATCGTCATGCCTCTTGCCACAGAATACTTGAGACTAACAGAAGTCAATCTACATACAAGTAATATTCGAGCAACGCACACATAGACACCTCTCGCAGAAGAGACAGAATGCTATTCTCTCTTCATTGCAAATCACACCCATCTATCGTCATGCCTCTTGCCACAGAATACTTGAGACTAACAGAAGTCAATCTACATACAAGTAATATTCGAGCAACGCACACATAGACACCTCTCGCAGAAGAGACAGAATGCTATTCTCTCTTCATTGCAAATCACACCCATCTATCGTCATGCCTCTTGCCACAGAATACTTGAGACTAACAGAAGTCAATCTACATTCAAGTAATATTCGAGCAACGCACACATAGACACCTCTCGCAGAAGAGACAGAATGCTATTCTCTCTTCATTGCAAATCACACCCATCTATCGTCATGCCTCTTGCCACAGAATACTGGAGACTAACAGAAGTCAATCTACATACAAGTAATATTCGAGCAACGCACACATAGATACCTCTCGCAGAAGAGACAGAATGCTATTCTCTCTTCATTGCAAATCACACCCATCTATCGTCATGCCTCTTGCCACAGAATACTTGAGACTAACAGAAGTCAATCTACATACAAGTAATATTCGAGCAACGCACACATAGACACCTCTCGCAGAAGAGACAGAATGCTATTCTCTCTTCATTGCAAATCACACCCATCTATCGTCATGCCTCTTGCCACAGAATACTGGAGACTAACAGAAGTCAATCTACATACAAGTAATATTCGAGCAACGCACACATAGACACCTCTCGCAGAAGAGACAGAATGCTATTCTCTCTTCATTGCAAATCACACCCATCTATCGTCATGCCTCTTGCCACAGAATACTTGAGACTAACAGAAGTCAATCTACATACAAGTAATATTCGAGCAACGCACACATAGACACCTCTCGCAGAAGAGACAGAATGCTATTCTCTCTTCATTGCAAATCACACCCATCTATCGTCATGCCTCTTGCCACAGAATACTTGAGACTAACAGAAGTCAATCTACATACAAGTAATATTCGAGCAACGCACACATAGACACCTCTCGCAGAAGAGACAGAATGCTATTCTCTCTTCATTGCAAATCACACCCATCTATCGTCATGCCTCTTGCCACAGAATACTGGAGACTAACAGAAGTCAATCTACATACAAGTAATATTCGAGCAACGCACACATAGATACCTCTCGCAGAAGAGACAGAATGCTATTCTCTCTTCATTGCAAATCACACCCATCTATCGTCATGCCTCTTGCCACAGAATACTGGAGATTAACAGAAGTCAATCTACATACAAGTAATATTCGAGCAACGCACACATAGACACCTCTCGCAGAAGAGACAGAATGCTATTCTCTCTTCATTGCAAATCACACCCATCTATCGTCATGCCTCTTGCCACAGAATACTTGAGACTAACAGAAGTCAATCTACATACAAGTAATATTCGAGCAACGCACACATAGACACCTCTCGCAGAAGAGACAGAATGCTATTCTCTCTTCATTGCAAATCACACCCATCTATCGTCATGCCTCTTGCCACAGAATACTGGAGACTAACAGAAGTCAATCTACATACAAGTAATATTCGAGCAACGCACACATAGATACCTCTCGCAGAAGAGACAGAATGCTATTCTCTCTTCATTGCAAATCACACCCATCTATCGTCATGCCTCTTGCCACAGAATACTTGAGACTAACAGAAGTCAATCTACATACAAGTAATATTCGAGCAACGCACACATAGACACCTCTCGCAGAAGAGACAGAATGCTATTCTCTCTTCATTGCAAATCACACCCATCTATCGTCATGCCTCTTGCCACAGAATACTGGAGACTAACAGAAGTCAATCTACATACAAGTAATATTCGAGCAACGCACACATAGACACCTCTCGCAGAAGAGACAGAATGCTATTCTCTCTTCATTGCAAATCACACCCATCTATCGTCATGCCTCTTGCCACAGAATACTGGAGACTAACAGAAGTCAATCTACATACAAGTAATATTCGAGCAACGCACACATAGACACCTCTCGCAGAAGAGACAGAATGCTATTCTCTCTTCATTGCAAATCACACCCATCTATCGTCATGCCTCTTGCCACAGAATACTTGAGACTAACAGAAGTCAATCTACATACAAGTAATATTCGAGCAACGCACACATAGACACCTCTCGCAGAAGAGACAGAATGCTATTCTCTCTTCATTGCAAATCACACCCATCTATCGTCATGCCTCTTGCCACAGAATACTGGAGACTAACAGAAGTCAATCTACATACAAGTAATATTCGAGCAACGCACACATAGATACCTCTCGCAGAAGAGACAGAATGCTATTCTCTCTTCATTGCAAATCACACCCATCTATCGTCATGCCTCTTGCCACAGAATACTTGAGACTAACAGAAGTCAATCTACATACAAGTAATATTCGAGCAACGCACACATAGACACCTCTCGCAGAAGAGACAGAATGCTATTCTCTCTTCATTGCAAATCACACCCATCTATCGTCATGCCTCTTGCCACAGAATACTGGAGACTAACAGAAGTCAATCTACATACAAGTAATATTCGAGCAACGCACACATAGACACCTCTCGCAGAAGAGACAGAATGCTATTCTCTCTTCATTGCAAATCACACCCATCTATCGTCATGCCTCTTGCCACAGAATACTGGAGACTAACAGAAGTCAATCTACATACAAGTAATATTCGAGCAACGCACACATAGATACCTCTCGCAGAAGAGACAGAATGCTATTCTCTCTTCATTGCAAATCACACCCATCTATCGTCATGCCTCTTGCCACAGAATACTTGAGACTAACAGAAGTCAATCTACATACAAGTAATATTCGAGCAACGCACACATAGACACCTCTCGCAGAAGAGACAGAATGCTATTCTCTCTTCATTGCAAATCACACCCATCTATCGTCATGCCTCTTGCCACAGAATACTTGAGACTAACAGAAGTCAATCTACATTCAAGTAATATTCGAGCAACGCACACATAGACACCTCTCGCAGAAGAGACAGAATGCTATTCTCTCTTCATTGCAAATCACACCCATCTATCGTCATGCCTCTTGCCACAGAATACTGGAGACTAACAGAAGTCAATCTACATACAAGTAATATTCGAGCAACGCACACATAGATACCTCTCGCAGAAGAGACAGAATGCTATTCTCTCTTCATTGCAAATCACACCCATCTATCGTCATGCCTCTTGCCACAGAATACTTGAGACTAACAGAAGTCAATCTACATACAAGTAATATTCGAGCAACGCACACATAGACACCTCTCGCAGAAGAGACAGAATGCTATTCTCTCTTCATTGCAAATCACACCCATCTATCGTCATGCCTCTTGCCACAGAATACTGGAGACTAACAGAAGTCAATCTACATACAAGTAATATTCGAGCAACGCACACATAGATACCTCTCGCAGAAGAGACAGAATGCTATTCTCTCTTCATTGCAAATCACACCCATCTATCGTCATGCCTCTTGCCACAGAATACTGGAGACTAACAGAAGTCAATCTACATACAAGTAATATTCGAGCAACGCACACATAGATACCTCTCGCAGAAGAGACAGAATGCTATTCTCTCTTCATTGCAAATCACACCCATCTATCGTCATGCCTCTTGCCACAGAATACTGGAGACTAACAGAAGTCAATCTACATACAAGTAATATTCGAGCAACGCACACATAGACACCTCTCGCAGAAGAGACAGAATGCTATTCTCTCTTCATTGCAAATCACACCCATCTATCGTCATGCCTCTTGCCACAGAATACTGGAGACTAACAGAAGTCAATCTACATACAAGTAATATTCGAGCAACGCACACATAGATACCTCTCGCAGAAGAGACAGAATGCTATTCTCTCTTCATTGCAAATCACACCCATCTATCGTCATGCCTCTTGCCACAGAATACTGGAGACTAACAGAAGTCAATCTACATACAAGTAATATTCGAGCAACGCACACATAGATACCTCTCGCAGAAGAGACAGAATGCTATTCTCTCTTCATTGCAAATCACACCCATCTATCGTCATGCCTCTTGCCACAGAATACTGGAGACTAACAGAAGTCAATCTACATACAAGTAATATTCGAGCAACGCACACATAGATACCTCTCGCAGAAGAGACAGAATGCTATTCTCTCTTCATTGCAAATCACACCCATCTATCGTCATGCCTCTTGCCACAGAATACTTGAGACTAACAGAAGTCAATCTACATACAAGTAATATTCGAGCAACGCACACATAGACACCTCTCGCAGAAGAGACAGAATGCTATTCTCTCTTCATTGCAAATCACACCCATCTATCGTCATGCCTCTTGCCACAGAATACTTGAGACTAACAGAAGTCAATCTACATACAAGTAATATTCGAGCAACGCACACATAGATACCTCTCGCAGAAGAGACAGAATGCTATTCTCTCTTCATTGCAAATCACACCCATCTATCGTCATGCCTCTTGCCACAGAATACTGGAGACTAACAGAAGTCAATCTACATACAAGTAATATTCGAGCAACGCACACATAGATACCTCTCGCAGAAGAGACAGAATGCTATTCTCTCTTCATTGCAAATCACACCCATCTATCGTCATGCCTCTTGCCACAGAATACTGGAGACTAACAGAAGTCAATCTACATACAAGTAATATTCGAGCAACGCACACATAGATACCTCTCGCAGAAGAGACAGAATGCTATTCTCTCTTCATTGCAAATCACACCCATCTATCGTCATGCCTCTTGCCACAGAATACTTGAGACTAACAGAAGTCAATCTACATACAAGTAATATTCGAGCAACGCACACATAGACACCTCTCGCAGAAGAGACAGAATGCTATTCTCTCTTCATTGCAAATCACACCCATCTATCGTCATGCCTCTTGCCACAGAATACTTGAGACTAACAGAAGTCAATCTACATACAAGTAATATTCGAGCAACGCACACATAGATACCTCTCGCAGAAGAGACAGAATGCTATTCTCTCTTCATTGCAAATCACACCCATCTATCGTCATGCCTCTTGCCACAGAATACTTGAGACTAACAGAAGTCAATCTACATACAAGTAATATTCGAGCAACGCACACATAGACACCTCTCGCAGAAGAGACAGAATGCTATTCTCTCTTCATTGCAAATCACACCCATCTATCGTCATGCCTCTTGCCACAGAATACTGGAGACTAACAGAAGTCAATCTACATACAAGTAATATTCGAGCAACGCACACATAGATACCTCTCGCAGAAGAGACAGAATGCTATTCTCTCTTCATTGCAAATCACACCCATCTATCGTCATGCCTCTTGCCACAGAATACTGGAGACTAACAGAAGTCAATCTACATACAAGTAATATTCGAGCAACGCACACATAGACACCTCTCGCAGAAGAGACAGAATGCTATTCTCTCTTCATTGCAAATCACACCCATCTATCGTCATGCCTCTTGCCACAGAATACTGGAGACTAACAGAAGTCAATCTACATACAAGTAATATTCGAGCAACGCACACATAGACACCTCTCGCAGACGCAATATCTCAGAATACCGAACCATTCTGAGATATCGCGTCCACGAGAGGTGTCTATGTGTGCTATGCTCGAATGAGTCGAATATTACTTGTACGTAACATTGATTTCTGTTAGTCTCTAGTATTCTGTGCTCTTGCGGATGTAAATTGAAAAGAAAACTGTAATTGCAAGACCTATGTATAAAACCGTGGTATGTGTATTATGATTTTGACACACAGTGTATGGTATGTATAATGTTTATTTTTAATAATTTAATGCATTTCTAACGCATGTTATATAAAATATTGATTTTTACACTTTTTCTCAATAAAACCTTTAACAGTGCCCCTACACCTCAGATCGTATAATTGTCGTTAATGGGGGTACAAATTTTTTGTTTCACATATTAATATATAGATTTCGCCGTGTTGGTCCCGGCCTCCTTTGTAGAATAGGCCAACTGCCGTTCTGCCAGGCAGGTCGTAAAAGGCGACCGATTGGCTATTGAGTCACTACCATCGTGACTACTAGGTGGTAGAGTTCTGCATTGTCTCGCCCGGGTCTGGTACCACCGCCTTACCTATTCCTGCCGCAATAGCGTCAGTGCTTGTCGCTGTCGTGTTCCGGTTTGGAGGGTAAGGCAGCCGGTAAACTTATGCATGTGGCATTAGACCTCGCCACAAGATAGCAACGCACCATTAACATCTTTAGTGTCTATAGGCGATGGTTGACTCTTTCCATCAGGAGACCCATCTGCTTGTTAGCTATCTTATGATATAAAAAAAAAAGATATAAATTAGATATTATTACCTTTGGTATTATATTGAATGAAGTGCTTATTCTAGTATGCTCTCTACGCTATGCGGTCATACAACACGGAAGACAAAGTACCGGTCCACAGACTAAATTGGTACGAGCTATGTTTTGCTCGAGGCTACGTCCGTTTCAACTTGTTTTTCTGTCCTGTGGAATTAATGTGTTAGCGGATTGTCTGGTTTGAGGAGTCTGATTTAAAACTTGTTTAAAAGTGTTTTACGATTATATTTAATAATACTAATTTAAAAAATATTTAATCACACTAATTTCATCAGAATCAGTTCGTTTTTATAAACGCGAAAATTTGTCTGTCTGTCTGTTACGCTTTTACGACTAAACTACTGAACTGATTCTGATGAAATTTAGCATAAATGCTAGTTGAAGATCCGAAGTCAAATAAATACAGAATATTTTTTTACACATAAAAAACCAATAAGGGGTTGAAATAGGAGATATAAGTTTTGTATAAAACACTATAATAACGTTTAATAACGTTAAACATGTAACTTAAAAAGCTTATTATAAAAAAAGAAATAAATAATGCCAAGGATGAACGTCTCGTATTTTCTAAAGCACGGATATCTCCTGCGGTGATTTGTTACCATCATCACACGGGCGGGCGGGGCGGCCGAATTTCGCTCGGTAACATTTTTTCATATCATGAAAACGGATTATCGTATCATGGCGATGAGATCACTTTTGATTCTGATTTTGATTTTATATACTAGGATATAAATACTTTGCAATTCACCGGGAGAATTTTATACCTAGAGAAGACTTAATTATAATCATTTCTATAATTATCTTTGGTATTTTTATCTACCGAAAACTGTTGTGTTTATTAGGGTTGTTGCGAATATCAGCATTAGCATCAGCATCCGCGGATTATCATCATCGATGCAGATATTTAAGTCGTAACATGTTCATTTCGCTAGGCGGGTGCCTTGTGAATTTTTTTTTTTTTGTAGTTTTAACATTACGTATTACTGATTATTATTGTCATGTTCATAGATAATTAATATATTAAACGTCTGTAACTCAAAGGTGATGTTATAAAATTGCTCAGGATTATCTTTTTCTTTATAGACGTAACGATAAGTTGTAACGTTGTTTAGTTTATTATTATAAAATATAAATGATTATTACAAAACATTTATCTTATATGAAAGTATACTATTAATTCAGATAGAGTCGCAGTATATTTTGTTAACATAAAAATATATATATATATATATATATATATATATATATATATATATATATATATATATATATATATATATATATATATATATATATATATATTTTACAAACAAGCAGATGGATCTCCTGATGGAAAGAGTCAACCATCGCCTATAGACACCAAAGGTGTTAATGGTGCGTTGCTATCTTGTGGTGAGGTCTAATACAACATGCATAAGTTTACCGGCTACTTCACCTTCAAAACCGGAACACAACAATGACAAGCACTGATGATCGCTATTGCGGCAGGAATAGGTAAGACGGTGGTAACAGACCCGGGCGAGACGATGCAGAACTTTACCACCTAGTAAAAATATAACAATTATCAAGTGTAATTGTGTTTTATTGAAAGTAACATGTCATATTTGCAAAGAATTACAATGTTGGATGTATTTTATGTCAGTGATTTATTAATATCACAATCAACATCAGCATCCGCTGATATTGATTTAAAAAATCAGAATCAGCATCCGCTGATACAGTAAAAACCTGCATCAACAACCCTAGTGTGTATGAGTATAATCTTTTTTTTTAATATTGATAGGGAAGCGCTTATACCACGATGTGTATAATCTTCACGGTTAAACATATAAGCTATTTAATATCTTTGTAAAATGCATTGTACTTAAATTTCTCAAAAATGCGTACGTAGCAGGCTTCGTGGGAGGTCCCTAGTAGTTTTATAGCTTTACATTTAGGGCTCATTAATTAAACTTTGTATAATTTAATGTTCTGCCATTATGTAATAAAAATATCATTATTTTTTTTTGTTTCATAGACTATTATACACACAGATCATTTTAAAGTCTTTAGAAAAAAAATAGCGTAGCAGTAGTAGCGCAGTAAGTGAAAGAAGTCTTTTCTCTTCCTTTTCTATTATTATTATGAGTTTTTATAGTAAGTCAAAGTAGATTATGAGTAAAGAAAAAAACTTATAATGTTCATAATAAAATAGTTTTCCATAATATTAGTACGTGTAGTAGGTAATAGTATAATAATTTAGTAAGGGTTTTATTCTCCAAATATTCACAGAAATGGCTTCTATTTAACTATCTTCAAATTATTCCCTCGAATCTTCTTTAATCGTCTAGTATACCTAACATATGTATCATAAAAAAATATAATAATTACTAGCTATGATACCTGGCTTCGCTCGGGAGTTGATATGAGATTACGTGGTAGTTGAAATATAACAAATGTAATTTAAGACTTAATTGAAATTGGAATTTTAAATTTCGCGCCATTACTACACATGCTGCAATTGCTCGCAGCGCCTTTCGAAGTGCAACCCAAATAATCGTTATTCTGAATGAAGTTCAAATACTCGACAACAGATGGTGCCACTACACTTAATTTCCAAGTTGAAGGGTTGGAAAAGCCCTTATATCTTTAAAAACACGCCCTTTAGGTTGAAACGGGAACTTTCTTGTTCGAGGGGGGATAAAGGGCTATCACACTATATAAGTCCCTTTATCGTGCCGGAACTCCTTTTTAAGTTTTATCAGCACGCACATTTTATCAACTTAGTTTTATTATAATAATGATATATAATGATAATAAAAAGTACTCGTGTTATATTATATACATAATAAAAAAGTATATATTCAAACGAACGTTTACTAAAGCGCTTAATTCCCATGAAATAAAGTATAAAGGCAAGGGAAACCACGGAAACATACTAGTGAATAATACAGACTAGAATGTGTTGTCGGCAGGTGCTAACGGACCCCAGTGGCGGTTATTTTATCTGAGCGGCTCGATAAAAAATGTTCCGCATTCAACGGTCGATTTGGTGCGCCTATTGTTAATATCGGTTAGATTTTAAACAAATAGAAATGCTACATACATTTTGATTAAAATAAAAATGCCAGCCAAGTACGAAGTGTAATCGCACATAGGGTTCTGTACTACTAGAGGATATGATGAAAAATTAAAAATGGGGTGAAAAACGGGAATTGTTCGCCTTTCGGAAGATAACTGTAAATGTAAAAATATCGATGTTGATAAATGTTAATTTGAAGAGAAAAATCTCTACAATTTTTCGCCTAACGCTAACCGTTCTCGAGATATCGAGTTAAATGCGTTTTAGCGAGAGGGGCTCGGCTGACCTTCGGATGAAACGGCATGACATCCCCTATCGACCCCTTACAGTCCTCAAACTACTAGTAGGACGGATTCCATTTGAAAAATATCAACTGCTGTTCTGTCAGGCAGTTCGTAAGAAGCAACCGTTTGGCTATACATGTCACTACCACCGTGACCCTAGGTGGTAGATTTCTTCAAAGTATCGCCCAGGTATATGGTACCACCACCTTACCTATTCCTGCTACAACAGCGTCAATGCTTGTCATTGTCGTGTTCCGGTTTGGAGGGTAAGGTAGATTAGATTTATGCGTGTGGCATCCCGCTACATGAATATCAACGCACCATTGACATCTTATTGTGGTAGGTATATAGGTGGTAGATTTCTGCAAAGTATCGCCCAGGTATATGGTACCACCACCTTACCTATTCCTGCTACAATAGCGTCAGTGCTTATCATTTGTGTCCGGTTTGGAGGGTAAGGTAGATTAGATTTATGCATGTGGCATCCCGCTGCATGAATAGCAACGCACCATTGACATCTTAGGTATTTACAGGTGATGATTATTTTGTTCAACCATGAGAACTTTAGTTTACTTGCTTACATGTAAAAAAATGGTTTTATATTAAGTTTATACCTTGGTTTAGTGGTACAACTATTATAGAAATAGATGAAGTTCTGAGTTTATATCACGGGCCAGGTTTTTCATCCTAAATCAGTTTTTTAGTTTTTGTTAAAAAAGAAATCCAAGATTAGAAATGTGCCCGATTTTTCCGACCACCTGCCACATTACGGAACTTAATTCCGGTGACTAATCATGAGTTATTAGCTGCACATCTGCAAGCATTAGTTGCACATCTGCCCATATCTTCTGGCATGTGGCCGTGAATGTATTCATTTATAACTTCATACCGTAACGAGAAAATATAATTTATAGTCAGAACGCTGACTAAATAAATACTACCTGTAATAATGCGAGTATGATTTATTTTATTTTGTATCGAAATTAAATCAATCATCGCTACTATATTTCTTTTAAATATTCTGATGCTATTTATTATTAATTTCGTCAAGTATATTAATTTTGATAATCTAATAAAAATAATATAATTATGTGCTAGAATATTATGTTGAGTCTGTCTCTGCATAATATTGTAGCCCTTAATTATATTCTGTATCGTTTGTATCGAAATTAAATCAGTTATCTCTACTATATTTCTATTAAATATTTTGATGCTGTTTATTACTGATTTCGTCTAACTTATTAATTTTGATAATTCAATAAAGGCTTAATATAATTAAGTGTTAGAATCTTACGTAGAGTCGTCTCTACATAGTATTGTAGCACTTAGTAGTTATATTCCATAATTTATTTTATTTTGTGTCGAAATTGAATCAATTACATTTCTCTATTACATTTCTTTTAAATATTCTGATACTATTTATTGTTAATTTTGTCACGTATATTTATTTTGATAGTTCAATAAAAACAATATAATTCAGTGCTACAATATTATTAGAATTTATCTCTACAGAGTATTCTAGCACTAAATCATACTCCATAATTCATTTTATTTTGTATCAAAAGTAAATCAATTATCTCTACAATATTATTCTATTAAATATTCTGATGCTATTTATTATTAATCCGGCAAGTGCAGTTATTTTGATATTTCATGGAAAGCAATAAAATTCAGTGCAAGAATATGATGTTGAGTCTGTCTCTACATAATATTCTACCATTTAATTACCTACATTAACATTATAAATGCGAAAGTTTGGATGTTTGGATGCTTGGATGGATGGATGTTTGGATGGATGGGTGTTTGTTACTCAATCACGAAAAACTACTGAACGGATTTAAATGAAATTTTGACTCACGGGTAGATGATGACCTGGAATAGAACATAGGCTATTTTTATCAGGGAAAAATTAAGTGATCCCGCGGAATTTGCCAAAAACTTTTATAACGCAGCAGGCTGCACGCTACAGCTAGTATTACATAATTTATTTTATATTGAAATTAACGAATTATCTGTAATATATCTTTATTAAAATATTACGATGATATTTATTATTAATTTTGTCGAGTGAATTAATTTTAATAATTTAGTAAACGTAATATAATCAAGTACTACAATGTGATGTAGAGCCTGTCTCTAGATAATAGTCTAGTATTCAATTACGTTAGGTTAATAATTTATTTTATTTTGTACAGAGATTATTCAATCATCTCTACTATATTTCTATTAAATATTTTGATGCTATTGATTATTAATTTTGTCAAGTATTTTAATTTTGATAATTTATTAAGAACAATGTAATTAATTGTATAATAGAAAGTATATTATGTAGAGTCTGTCTCTACATGACATTCTAGTACCTAATTGTATTATTTTATTTTGTACTTACGAGTTTATCTCCACGTAATATCCTAGGCTTTGATTATATTCTATAGTTCATTTTGTTTTGTATCGAAATTAAATCAATTATCTCTGCTACATTTCTAATAAATGTTCTGATGCTATTTTATATTAATTTCAACAAGTACATAATTTATTAGTTTTGATAATTCAATAAACGTAATATAATTAATTGCTAGAATATTATGTAGAGACAGAGGTAAGCTATAGTACACACTAAAGTAAAAACAACCGTAAGTCTTAGTGGAAAAATCGCATTTTCCCTTGATAACCATAATCTCAACATACTAGCTTCATGTTTTAAAAAACCGGTAACATATAGAAAAATATAACTGGTTACACATCAACAGTTATATTGTAAATAACCGTAAAACCATTGCATACTATCGATTCAAATTCCATGGCATTTGGGATGTCGAATAACCTAAATAAGAATCTTACGAGATAAGATTTAGATAAGCCAGAAACTTGCGAGTAATTCAAATATTTGAGCATGCAGATATACGGGATTGTGACCCGACGTAATCATGGAAACCGGTTCTCTGGTATTCTTAACGGATAAAGCGGGTGAATTGATTGATCTACGCTTACCTTCCGTTAGGCGCTGATGGTGAATGTACCAGCTTCACCGCAAACAGGAACTGAATAGCACACACCAGAAGACAGCATAAATTCAATGATAGAGTCAACGCACACAACGCTAATGTCACTTCGTAAACCACTGCAAATTCCTCAGGAGCACTAGTTGCTGGAGCTGATATTTTCAATAGGAATAACAACGCAAGTAACGCTAACAATAAACTGACAAGACACAATAACGCCAGAGATGTTAACGCTTCTTCTGTCGCTGCGCGATTGCTTCTACTTCTCGTTGTAGTTCTAACGGCTCCATTGGCATTACCATTTGGAATTTTCGGTGGTGAAACAATTGGTATTGGGGATACAACTGGCGCTGCTTGTGGTTGAGCTCCAGGACTAACGCTAGCTGATGTTCCCCCAACGGAGTGTTTTGATGAATCTAGAGTAGAAACATTTAGGGGTAGATGATGGTGCGGCCGCCGCGGCATGTTCTGGTAACGGTGTTCGGCATCGCTAGCCGCCGGCGGCCGCTGAGCATGTTTCAACATAGCAAAACTATCACACGGTTCGCCATCGAGCCGACCGGTTTACTGGCATTCTACCGGAAAATTATGTCTCAGACACGACCGCTAGTCACTGCGAACGCGACTCTACTAAACGGCTAACCAAACGCTTTTATTCCCCCCTCGAATATTTTATACCTGAATGTTATTATGTCAATCTAACCGGTGCGGGGTGCAATGTGCACCTCAGCGGAATCCACCCTAGCGATGAATTGTGTTTTGAAATACGATTGTTTAATTAAATTAAACATTTACATTGCTAAACAAATAGTCATTGTATATAAATGTTGAATGTTGATTGAATGTTATTTATAAACTACTTATAACTCTATTCTATGACACATATTCAAAGTATAGTTCGTTACATTTTATAATAAACTAACTTTAATAGACTTTGATCTGGGTCTCCTTTGATGAATAGACCAACTGTTGTTCTGCCAGGCACGCCGTAAAAGGCGACCAATTGTATACACATGTTACTACCGTCGTGACTAGAGGCACAGAATACATAATAGTACAACTAGAGGTGTGTAACTCCGGAGTTACTGAATCAAACCGCGGCTGGATACAATAAGCTTATTTATTCCTTCAAATCCTTATCATCTCCGCGGAATTATTTATTCCGTCCAGAATGGTTAGCGAGTGAGCGTACTGCGATTAGAATGAGAGAGTAAGTGATATTGCGAACTGCGGATGATGTCTGCACTCTTTCGGTGAGACGTTAAATTAGGTTGATAATCAAACTAAAAACTATTTCCATTGTACTGTGGAATTGGTGGGAGCGAGAAAAATATATAGGGAAACTTTGATTTAAAGATACAATCACAGATGATACGCTGCAATTAAAAAAGAACGAAATGAGCCAAAAGAATAAAGGAATAAATAAGGTGAATCATATCCGTGTCTGAAGCCGGAATAAGTAAATAAATTCACCCCAAGGCATAAAGATTACCCACTACTAATCGTGACTACTAGGTGGTAGAGATCTGTATCGTCTCGCCCGGTTAAATGTTACCACCGCCCTGCCTATTGCTGCGGTAATTTAAAAAAATATATATTTATTACTATAAGTAATTAAAAACAAACCATTCAGAAATTTAAATTTCTATTAATTTAGACCAAACTATCAAATCACAGCGTAATAATTACAGTTTATTTAATACATTATTGTCCCCCTATTGGTCCGGGCTCCTTAGAAAATAAACCAACTGACGTTCTGTCAGGCTGCTCGGAAAAAGCGACCGATTGGCCACACGTATCACTGCAATCGATATGATATCAAACGTATCACTGCCATCGTGACTTCTAGGTGGTAGAGTTCCGTAAAGTCTCACGCGGGTATTTGGTTTCATCGCCTTACCTATTCCTGCCGCAATAGCGTCAGTGCTTGTCACTGCCATATTTCGATTTGGAGGGTAAGGTTGAAATCGTACGGCATGGGCGTACCGAGGGGGGGGGGCAGGGAGGGGCAGCAGTATTCCCTTCAATACCTTCTAATAAAGTTAGCGGTTAAGTTAATTAATTATATATTTTAACAAGTGGAATATATTTTTATAAATAACTAGCTGTTGCCCGCAACTTCGTCCGCACGGACTTCGTTTACTCCGCACAGCTCCTCCCCCGTAGGTGATAGCGTGATAATATGTAGCCTATGTTGACCTGACCTGTTAGTAATATTCATGCAAAATTTGAAGTAAATCCATGCAGTACTTTTTGAGTTTATTATATGTAATATATAAATAATTAAATATCACTGGACGAATTAACTAATTGATGGAACCCAAAAGTAAACAAACTATTTGCTTGTTTTATGAGCGTTAGTAAGCGATAATAATACATATAAAAATACTGTTACATCCATATCCATACTAATATTATAAATGCGAAAGTAACTCTGTCTGTCTGTCTGTCTATTACGCTTTCACGGCCAAACCACTGAACCGATTTGAATAAAATTTGGTACAAATATAGTATGAGACCCAAGAAAGGACATAGGATAGTTCTTATCCCGGAAATCCCACGGGAACGGGAACTATGCGGGTTTTTATTTTAGAATGTTTTCCACTCAAGCGAAGTCGCGGGCACAGCTAGTACATAATAAACACCCAAACCCAGAAATACAAACATCTATGCTCATCACACAAATAATTGACCCTGACGAAATCAAACCCGAACCCTATCGATTCATAGTTAGTTTCGCTAATCACCCGACCTACGGGGCTATCAAATAACCGCTAAGGCAGGACATAGACTAATTTTTACCTGGGTGAGTAAAAAAAGTAATGAATTTGGTTTACGTGAACGAGCTAGCATAAAATAACAAATAAACAAATAAATAAGAAGCATGTTTATTTATCTGTCTCCCGTGATATAGCCCGAATAGGTCCCAATCACACGACAAAATCGTAATGAAATATGTTACTATGTATGTACATATATGTTCTAGCCTATATCACTCAAGAATAATGTCGACTCGTCAAAAATGCCCGTAAAGGTTTCTTTGAATAAAAAAAATGAGTTTGATTTTTGATTTCGATTTTAATGTAGCTTTCTGTTGGTGAAAGAATTTTCGAAATCAGTTTAGTAGTTCCAGAGATTCCTACAAACAAACAAATTTTACTTCTATATTGATCGACGTAATAAAGGAGGTTTTCAAATCGTTGGAATTTTTTAGGGTTTCGACGTAAACTAGGAACCCTTATAGTTTCACTATGTCCATCGGTTCGTCCGTTTGACCATCCGTTCGCAGTCTAGCTCAGAAATATTTAGTACTAGGAAGCTGTAATTCGGCATGAATCAAGTCATATAATAATAATAATAATCAATATTCACAGGACAAATTACACTTATTGATCTAACCCCAAAGTAAGCAAATTATTTGCTTGCGTTATGGGTGTTAGTCAACGA
This sequence comes from Apodemia mormo, assembly GCA_036924255.1. Taxonomy (NCBI): domain Eukaryota; kingdom Metazoa; phylum Arthropoda; class Insecta; order Lepidoptera; family Riodinidae; genus Apodemia; species Apodemia mormo. The sequence goes on along the minus strand of JAUPFN010000014.1, from coordinate 32,524,576 downwards.
TACTAATACATAGAAAATATACATACATATATAAATACTTTTACATTCATAATAAACACCCAAACCCGGAAATAAAAACATTTATGGTCATCACACAAATGCTTGTCCCCGTCGGGGATCGAACCCGAGCCCCGTTGATTGCGTAGTCAGGGTCGCTAACCACTTGACCAACGGGGCGGTCGAATATTAGTCAAGACAACAAAATGGAAGGTAACATAAAATCTTTAAAATTCTTTTTTTAGGGTAAACACGTAAAGTGAGGATGTTAATTTTTTCTCGTGTTCATAATGTTGGATATCGTTGGAGAGGTTCTGTAAAAAACTATTTTTCTATTAAAGAACTCGATTGTAAAATATTAAACTTTAAAGACCTAATTTTTGTTTAAGTCAAATGCCCAGTTGAAGTCGCCAGCGTATCTCTTCTCATGTTGCAGATGTCCACGGGCAATGGCGAACGCTTACCATCAGGCGACATGTTTGCTCGTCTGTTAGCTAATTTCATATAAAAAACTAAATTCATATACGCGTGTAGTCAGTCGTGAAGTCCACCTAGCACGTGTACAATAACCTAGCACCTGCACGACAGATGTCAACAGAAAAAAATATTTAACACATTAAACGATGATATAAATATAAAGGCAGATAGATTTAATGCTATGATCTGATTTTAAACTTTGTGACAAACTTTTTTAAACAATGGAAAACAGACAGACTTTCGCATTTATAATTTTAGTATTAATGATTAGTATATATTTAAACACTAGGCCCGTTCTAGGGAAAACCAAACAAAGCTATATGATCACTAGTTCAAATCCATTTGATTCGAAATCTTTATTTGTTTAAAAAAAGTTTTTAAAATGTATCTTCACGCCCCGAAGAGGTCAGCGCGTAGGCAAATGTACAACCAGTGCATCTACGATTAGCCGAAGATACTTACAGCCAATTGCACTAACAATATCTTAGCTTAGGACAATCCTAGATAATATGCTGTCACTTCTTGTCTTAAATGAAAAGAATGTAACAGCATACTATTTAGGATTGTCCTAACCTACGACAATGCTAGTGCAATTGGCCATTAGTCCCACAAATGTGACAGGTGGCAAGCCTATCGCCAACTGGGCATTTATCCAACCACGGGCAACGTTGTTTTTATCAATAAACTAAAAATACACTTTTATTTAATTGCCCGACCCGGGAATCGAACCGTCCCGGGTTCTATTCCCGGGTCATTCTCATGTGGTCAATACCGACACCGGACCGTTAGACCAAAGAGGCGATTAGGTTTTAAAAATTTTCCCTAGCGCTAGATGAGCGCTTAAACACATCCATTATGAATGCGAAAGTCTCTATCTATTGCGCATTCACGGCTAAACCACTGAAACGATTTTAATGAAATTTGGTATAACGATAGTTAAAGATCCGGGGTCAAACATAGGCCAACCTTTTTCAAAAATCAATTCCTAAAGAGCTGAGTGAGAGAGGGGTTGAAAATTTTGTATGAAAAACTATATCGACAACAAATTAAATTACTCGCGGGCGAAGCTTCGCAGGTCAGCTAGGCTTATCTTCTTCCTACTAATATTATAAATTCGAAAGTTTGTAAGAATAAATGGATAGATGTTCTCTTTCACGCAAAAACGGCTCAAGTGATTTGGATGAAATTTAGCACACATATAGATAATAACCTAAAATAACACATAAGATACTTTTTATCCATGAAAAATTAGTTGTTCTCGCGGGAATCACCTGAAGTTTTTATTATAAAAGCGAAAGTTTGTAAGGATGGATGAATGGATAGATATTTGTAACTCTTTCACGCGAAAACAGCTCACCCGATTCTGATGGAATATGACACACACATAAATAACCAGCTGTGCCTGCTACTTTGTCCCCGTGAAAAAAGTCCCGGGATTTCACCCGCATAGTTCCCGTTCCCTTGGAATTTCCGGGATAAAAACTATCTTTTGTCCTTCCTCATCTCTCAAACTATCCATGTAAAAAATTTCATTCAAATCGGATCAGTGGTTTAAGCGTGAAGAAGAGACAGGCAGAGTTACTTTCGCATTTATAATATTAGTATGGATGACCTGGAATAGCACATAGGATACTTTTTATTCAGTAAAAGTGAGTTGTTCTCATGGGATTCACCAAATCTTATTTATATTTTATAGGGTGTTCCAGACCACCCGTCCAGGCTGATTACTGGGAAGTTTAAAAAAAATGAATACAACCAAAAAAAATACGTGTTCAATATTTTTTGAAACTCTATCCAACAATTCTAAAAACAACCCGCGACCATAACCCCCTGTTAGGGTTAGTGGGTGTAACTTTAGAAAATCAAATGACAAATATTTTGTCTAAAAATTTTTTACTGATTTTTAGTAGATGGAAAAATTTCCAACTCATATCGAAATCTACAATGAAAAATAGGGGTATCCATTAGATTTTTTAAAGTTGCACTCCTACCCCTAACAGAGGTTAGGGGTGAGGGTTGTTTTTAGCATGGTTGGATAATTTCAAAAAATATTGAACACGTGGTTTTTTGTTTTCAGTTTTCTTTGAAACTTTCCCCAGTAATCAGCCTGGACGGGTGGTCTGAAACATCCTATATAATATAAATAAGATATGGTGAATCCCATGAGAACAACTTACTTTTACTCAATAAAAAGTATCCTATGTGCTATTCCAGGTCATCCATACTAATAGTTATAAATATCATACATTTATATCTATCCATACGCAACCGCATAACGCGTTGTGCAGGGCGCAGCTGGTAATTTTAATGGTAACTTTTAAAAGTCCGACCAAATTTTAAAATTAGGGACTGAAATATTGAATCGAAAGTGAAAACGCATTATTATTATAAAATTATTACAAGATAATATAAAAATATTCGTTTAAAAAATATCCCACTAAATTCATGAATTGGATGCACTGTCTTGTGAATGAACCTGTTAAAATGCTAAAAGTGTGTGTGCATTGTCTCGCTCGGGTTTGGTACCACCGCCTTACCTATTCCTGCTGCAATAGCGTCAGTGCTTGTCACTATCGTGTTCCGTTGAGGAAGGTAAGGTAACCGGTAAATTTATGCATGTTACATTAGACCTCGCCTCAAGATTGCAACGCACCATTGATCCCCGACGAAGACAAGCATTTGTGTGATGAGCATAAATGTTTGTATTTCCGGGTTCGGGTGTTTATTATGTATGTAAAAGTATTTATATATGTATTTCTACGTATTAGTATCATTGACTAACACCCATAACACAAGCAAAATAATCTGCTTACCTTGGGTTTAGATCAGTAAGTGTAATTTGTCCAAAAAAAAGTATTTCATTATCCTAATTCTATCAATATTATCAGAAAATAACGTTAAAGAAATGCTACTGTGCTGCGATCTGACGTAAAAAGATTGTACTAATGAGTTTTCATACTGACGAGACACAAGAAAATGGAAGAAGGAATCATTTTGTAATAAATCTTAGACGTCATCAGCTGGACATCGTTTGAGCCCCCGTAGAATTGGTTGCATCTTTGGTAGGGTGACCAGAATTTACGAAACTTTAGTATGTGTATATTTAAACATACTTTATTTTACTACAGTTAAATAATGTCACGTGAGAAGAAATTTACAGCTCATATTAACTGTGTGTTATATTAGCATGTTTCTCATGGTAGACTGCTCTTAAAAAAATAAATAAACAGGAACTCACTTTAGGAATATCATAAAATTCGAGTCAAGATTTGAAAATTATCACGAAAAATCTTAGGAATCTATTAGAAATTCTGTACATCCTACAATTAAAGGAAGAAATGATTAGCTATCTGATTGAAAAATAAGCACATAGCTGACCTATTATATACTATGAAACCTATTATAACCTATGAAATTCAAAAAATTAAATTTAAAACCCTGGAACAGTAATTACAATTCTAACCAAAAAATATTTTATATATATTTTATATATATATATATATATATATATATATATATATATATATATATATATATATATATATATGAAATTCAGTTATGCAAAAAAAAACAACTGATTAAAAAATATCGAAAAATATTGTTCATAAGAATCACCTACGTCGATGATGAGGATGGCTAATATCTGAAGCACATATTATTGAATTGCTTGTTAAATATTAAGTTTGTAAAAAAATAAACATTTGATTACAGTCTTGAATCTACAAACAATCCATTGTTAGACTACGTTCCAAGTAAACAAGACTTTGTAATGTATTTATCGTCTTTATATTCTAAATTAGCTAACCGGAGTAACGTCACTCTCGAATAGAGTAACAAGATTATTAATATAAATAATTTTGACATAATCTTTTACCCTCTATTTCAGTCCCTTAGGTATAATTTTGAAAAAAGGAGCCCATATTTGTCTCCTGGTCTTCAAATAACTCTTTTCCAAATTTAATCATAATCAGTTCAGTGATTTAGCCATGAAAGCATAGCAGACAGAGATACAGACTTTAGCCCTGTTCCGGACTCCTTTGAAGAATAGACCAACTGCCGTTCTGCCAGGCAGGTCGTAAAAGGCGACTGAATGGTGGCTTCTAGGTGGTAGAGTTCTGCATTGTCTCGTCCGGGTCGGGTATCACCGCCTTACCTATTCCTGCCACAATAGCGTCAGTGCTCGTCGCTGTCCGCTATTTCCGCTTTAGAGGGTAAGGTGGCTGATAAAACTTATCCATATGGTATTAGTCCTCGCCACAAGATAGCAACGCACCATTAACATCGTTGGTGTCTATTGGCGATGGTTGACTCTTTCCATCAGGAGACCCATCTGCTTGCTTGCTATCTTATGATATAAAAAAAGAATATGTATGTATGGTATATCAGAGCATTAAATACGAACAAATATTGATTTTTAGGGTTCCGTACCTAAAAGGTAAAACGGAACCCTATTACTAAGCCTCCTCTGTCTGTCTGTCGGTCACTAGGTTGTATCTCATAAACTGTGATAGCTAAAAAGCTGAAATTTTCAAAAATTATATATTTCCGTTGCCTTACTATAACAACAAATACTAAAAATAAAAAAATGTAAATATTAAGGGCGGTCCTCATACAATAAATGAGTTATTTTCGTATTTTTTTGTTATGATGGTACGGAACCCTTCGTGCGCGAGTCCGACTCGCACTTGGCCGGTTTTTAGTCTGTGAGAACCAAAATCGTGTCTGATCAACAGTCATTATCAGCTGCTAGATTAATACGGTGATATGATATGCGTCATTATTTTATGAATGTTAACACACATTATTTTTAAAATATTTACTTAATTTAAGGACACATTAATTTAATTCTAAGCTGAAGGATTAAAAAATACATTTTTTTTTCATCTCGCCTTTATTATGAGATAATTTAGTCCTAGGTTATGTGGAAATAATGGCGACAGCAGTAGTAGTGTCAATGCCGTTGCGTGTTACAGGACGGGTCGTCAAAGAATGCAGCAAGTCTAGTTTCCGAGTAAACACGTACCTCTAACGAACCGAAAGCTTGTAAAGAAACTTACAGACTAAGCAGGGCAAAAACCATCGAAATTGATGATTTTTGAAAATAATATTGTCTTATCGGTTGCCTAAGCAGGCTGTAAACGCTCAAACAATTTGTCAAATCTTACGTGTTTGGCAAATTATTTGATAGTAGACGGTCATGTTTGACGTGTTTGTCAAGCAAACTACGTGTTTGGCTGTATGTTTCAAAGATTTGATTGACGGCGTGTTTGTCATTTATGTTTGAAGGTGTACAGTCATGTTTGTCAAACAAACTCGCCATTTTGGCGCGACCGCCGCTGAGACATGTTATTTGTTACTCATCTGAGCGCCGGGCGTCACTTCACGGCGAAAACTGCTTTGAAAGTGAACCCTTGTTTGACAAATTTGTTGGTACGTGTGTGCTGATGTTTGATAAAACGTACAAACAAAACGTAAGTTTGACAAACATGTTTGAACGTTTACAGCCTGCTTTATGGGATAGAAAAATAAGCTGACCCTCAATAGATACACCTTATTACTAGTTTTCGCCGGTTTTTCGGTTGGCAAAATAATGATCCTCATCACTGCATTTTTACTGACCTAACTGAACCTGAACTAGAGCCTGTTTCTTGAGATAACCGGAACTGACAGCTTTACGTGCTCGTCCGAATCACGGGGTTGCTACAGAAAACCACCAGACTCAAAGCTGTGACTACCTATGTTTTAATGAAAGCTTAGAAAAAACTTAATAACACTGCAAAACGAATGGGCAAAAGCCCAACCCAAGAATCACACTCGAAACCTCGTGCATCAACCGAATGAGATTTCGGCTTACAGCCGAAACAGCTAACATCTAGACCCATGATTAGCCAACAGTATAATGGCAGTGTGGCAGGTGGCTGGCAGATAAATTGTATCTTCTAGAAAACTGAAAACTTATACCAAGTTATCCGCTCCAGAATTTCAAGACATCTTTCATCCCCACCGAAGCTGGTACCGCATGGTAATAAATAGACATTGGTTGACAAGGTATAAGCGATAAAAATACAGCGAAAAATATTGCATTAATAGTGTTATTTTTGCATAATGTTTATGTCGGTATTACCCGACGTTGGCGTTTGAACGTCCAAAACAATTTGTCACGTATAACAGACTGTGGCTGTGAATAGGTTAACCAATGATGTGACATTGATAAAATTATATTTCTTTATATTTTACCGCCCCGGTGGTCGAGTGGCTAGCGACCCTGACTGCGCAATCGACGGGGCTCGGGTTCGATCCCCAACAAATACCCAGGCAAGACGTTGCGGACCTCTACCTCTGCCTCATGTACTTCTTGTCTCTTTTTATTCTGGCTCTCTCTATTTATTTATTATTTATTTTATTCTTGGTTATTTTTTCTAAACACAGACCACATAAACTAAACATGACCGCCCTGTTGGTCGAGTGGTTAGCGACCCTGACTACGCAATTGATGGGGCTCGGGTTCGATCCCCGACGGGGACAAGCATTTGTGTGATGAACATAAATGTTTGTATTTCCGGGTTTGGGTGTTTATTAAATATATTCCAGTATTTATATATGTATTTCTATGTATTAGTATCGTTTACTAACACCCATAACACAAGCAAATAATTTGCTTACTTTGGGGTTAGATCGATAAGTGTAATTTGTCCCATGAATATTTATTTATTTAATTATTGTGCTCAACAAACATGGTAGATTTTATTGCTAGTTTTAGACATTTTTGTCTTAGTGTATACTCATTTATTTGTTTTTATTACATTTCGCTATTTTAAGTTTTGTTGTTTATTTGTATTTTTTGTATTGATGTTGACATTTGTGTTTAATTATAGCAATGTTATGATGTGTATCACATTAAGCCTGCATTACAGATTGTAAGACAACATGACAGTGTTGGTCACAGTAACAAGTCTTATGGGACTAGGTTTTGTGTCGTGGGCTCTTAAACCAATACATATAATAAAATCGTAGGAAATTTAAAACTGTACATTGAATATTTTTTTAAAAGAATACTTAGGGCATGATCTACAATTGATATCGAAGCCAAAAATATAGTTTTTAGAAATTTTGTCTGTTTGTCTTTATGTATGTCCGGTTAAACTCAAAAAGTAGTGCATGGATTTACTTCAAATTTTGTATGAATATTACTAATAGGTTGGGTCAACATGTAGGCTACATAGTATCACGCTATCACCTACGGGGGAGGGGCAGTGCGGAGTAAACGAACTCCGCGCGGACGAAGTCGCTGGCAACAGCCAGTATAAAATAAAGTAATTACACGCGCATGTGAGATATTTCAAAACTCTACCATACCTATTGTAATCATGAAAAAACACATTTAACTTCTTTTTTACAAACTGCTTGGCAAAAAGGCATATAGAGAAAAGTAGTAGTAAAATTGATTTATAAAAAATGAAATTATTTGTTTACGTGAATATATGTTATAAAAGTCTCTAACATTTATTAAGGGATATGAACAAACTCTACCACAAAGATTTCCGACTAATACGTGGCCTATCTACTCTGTATACTGTGCTATATATAAACCGTGAACGTGCAAGAATTTTGGTTTTATAAATAACTAGCACTTATTCGCGGCTTCGCTCTGTTATACCTTACCAATGTAGGCTAATATGCCAACCTCATCCCTTTTACTGCCGACACATCACTCTCCCATATCCACAGTCGGTTAGTAGAACCAAGCCCTCCTCAGTCTCAATCCTACATCCTAGTTAGACGGCTGCTTTTCTAAATTCAATTATTGTCTTTATTTCTAGCCATAACTTTTTCCTTTTTTAAAAAAGACAAACCAAGAGAGACTCATAATAGCTCGCGTATTTCAAAAACCTTACTGCCTTTTGGTTCATCTTGTAGCTTTGTAATAATGAAATAGTTTTTTTTTTATTGATCCAGCCCTTTTACTGAGTAAACATTATAAACAAATATACATAAATACAAATCTTCCAGCAATTACTTCACGATTTCATTCGCACTTGTACTGCACCCCATAGAAATTTAGGAACGTTCTTGTGCATAATAGATATAGACACATAATAGATTTTCTTCTTGGTGGTACACGCCTCTTGTGATAAGTTTCCCTCTATGTAATACCCGCCTCTTTTAATAAATTAATCAATTGCTTTACTGCCAGGCATTTCTCAATAGCGTTGGATCTAGTCACATCGTGTACCGCCGTAATGACAACCCTGTCAAATAGTCAAACAAAGTATCATTGACGTCTTAGGTGTATTTATTTAATATATAAAACCATTTGTTCGTTTTTCAATTTGTCATTAAACCACGTATTTGTGTACCTACCTGTGGTACCAACCATGGAGAGGATGTTGCAGAACTCTACCACCTTTTGGTTCGTTATCATGATGTTAGACTCTCTCGCGTTTTACGAGATGCCTGACACTTAGACAGTTAATTCATTTTTTAAAAGAACCCGGAAATCAACTCGGAAAATCATACTGAAAAAGCTGGCTTATAATAAAAAAAAGTAATTTAATCCTGTTGCATGTGTCTGCAAGAGGAATTAGCACTAAGGAAATAAGATATTATGGAGTCTAGGTGGCAGAATTCTGCAATGCGTCGCTCGGTCTTGGTACCACCGCCAATCTTATTCCTGCCGCAATAGCATTGGTGCCTGTCACTGTCGTAAGCCGGTTTGGATACTTAAGTAGGTATACGGTATATTTATGTATGAGCATGCCAATCTTGCCACAAGAATAGCAACTAACCATAGTAGACAAAAATCTTTTACCATCAAGATCATCCAACCATGTGCTTGCTCCTATAAAAGAAAAATTCAAATAATAAAATAAGACCCTCTAAATGTTGCTATTTTTCTCCTTTTGCAAATTACAATTAAGTTATCATCACGCTCGGTTTCCTTGCGGGGTAAGGAGAGTAAACCATACGTCTATAAACTTTCCAGTTCACCGAGATTCACCGGTTTATCCGTTGGCGAGATGAGTGGTGATCCCCATCGCCACATTTTAGCGACCTAATAACGATTATCGACTATTTCTGTCGATAACCTAGACCAACAGCTTTATATGCTCATCCAAGGGACGGGAGTGGTAACATACGACCCACCAGACTCCTAGCTGTTATTGAGACTTTGGATTTTCGAAGCATACTTCGAAAACTCTTAATAATACTTTTGTCCGACCCTGGAATTGAGCTCGGGACACAAGGCTTGTTAAGGTTATGAAATTAACCAGCAAAATAGCACATATGAACATATTCCCTGTTTTTAAATAAGAGAGACAGCTACCGCAAGATGCACCATTGTCTACTTTTTCAGAAATATGGGCGTAACGTTGTTTATTTGCTTTGCTATATACTTAGATAATTTCATTCAATAATACAATATCACCTAAAATTACACAATAAAATTGTTGATAATGTAATTTTATCATTTAGATAGGCGATGCTAATAAAGGTCAACTTTATAACATCGATAAATGTCAGATCTTTAGCGAACGTCACCAGTGTTTTAAATAATACAATGTGGTCGTACGACTTTAATTAAATTTGTATAAAAATAATCATTTCGAAAAAGTAAATCTTTAATTAGAATCAGTTAATATGGAGTCCAGGTAATATTTTTATATTAAATTATGGTCTGAAATAGGCATAACAGTGAAGGTGTTTTTGTCATGTGTATTTAAGTGTCTAGATGTGACTCCTAAACAGATAAACCAGTTTGATTTTTTTTTTCGAAATTCTTGTCTATCGAGATATTTTTTAGCTGCTTGGTGCAAACAGTTGTCTCAAAAGTATTTAGCTCTTATTAGAACTATTGCGAAGAACGAACTAATATTGAAAGCTAAGAATTTAAAATATTTGCTATGTGGTCTGCCAATTTTGTACACAGAGCAATAAAGTAGTTTGACACTTAAATAATGTGTAGTTTTTTGCATTTTTATTTTAAACTAGCCCGCCCGCGACTTTGGCCGCGCGGACTTCGTTTACTCCGCACAGCTCCTCCCCCGTAGGTGATAGCGTGATAATATGTACTTAGCCTATATGTTGACCGACCTGTTTGTAATATTCCTGCAAAATTTGAAGTAAATCCATGAATACTTTTTGAGTTTACCCCTGACATACATACAGACAAACAGAAAAACATTCTAAAAACTATATTTTTGGCTTCGATATCGATTGTAGATCACGCCCCAAGTGTTTTTAAAAAAAATTATTCAATGTACAGTTTTGACCTTCCTACGATTTTATTATATGTATAGATTACCTATCTACTTAAACACAACATAACCAATGTTTATTTATTTTAATTTTTTTATGATGGTTTATAAATCTGGATATGTGTTTTTTAAGACTTCAAAAATGGAGGTTGTCAGCTCGATCGATCAGATTTGAAAAAAAATTTCAATTCGGTTGTATTTTTTATGTTCATAACCTCATAAATCCTGCACAACTTTCAAAAAATATACGTATTAATTTCAGAAGTTATACCTACTTCTCGTTTGGTTCCTTATAAATTTGCTAAAAAGATTTACTTTAGGGTTATACAGTGTGTAAAAAAACTGTGTCCGATCTTTAAAGGCATTATTTGGTAGCTCTTAATGCAATCAGGTAGGTATGTATGTGTAAAAATTTTATGGATATTGATAGATAAATTTTTAAAATGTTTGCTTGATTTAAGGGGAAGTTCCTCAAGTTTAGTAGGTACTAAAATGATATATTTGATGATGATGATGATGATATATTTTTTTAATTTTAATTTAAAAAAAAATATATTTTTTTTATTATGATAATGTCATTGATCTACCTTCTATATACATTCTTATATACGTCTTCCGAATCGGACATCGGAATCTGCAAATGCAATGTACGAAAACTATGATTTCAAGCATTGATATAAAAAAATCAATGTGCATCTTGAGTTTTTCCCCGAACAGAGTGCTAAGTGTGAGTTTTTCTTTTCGCATTCGATCGTGAGCGCGTTTGGAGTTTACTAGGAATTTGTATGTGATTTGTACAGCGCCACCTAGTGGTAAACATGAGAAACCAGTTTACCACTAGGTGGCGCTGTACAAATTCCTAGTAAACTCGAAACGCGCTCACGATCGAATGCGAAAAGAAAAACTCACACTTAGCACTCAGAACTGACACTCAAAAGTGTCCCTAATTTCATATAAGTAGTTATAGTAGTAGTATATGGCATAAATATATGTCTTTGCGTATCCAAACTTAAACTCGAGATTTATAGTTGTTTTTACAAAGCAATGTACAAAAAGTAATAAAATTGTCAGTGTCGCGAACGACGTGATTCTATTTAAAATGTGCGCACAATTTAAAATTGTGTGCTCGTTTTTAGGGAACGTTTTTGAGACACTGATTGTGAATCCTTTGTTTTTATATCAATGTTACCAAGCATCTAGTGAAAGGCTAGAGTCCTCAGAGGCGACTAGTATTACTAGTCTATGTGGTAGTATTAAATTACCTAAAATTTGTCTTTGAATGATAGATTTATACAAAATAACACTTGAGTAAAAAAAAACATTACAGCACTGTTGGACCAAAACACGCACTTTAGACACGCTTTCCATGACTTAACGTATCATAATATTCTTTTTAGGATTCTCACTATTATCCATCTTCGAGAGTAAACGATAAACGAAGATATGAATTCTTACATCAATCAATCAATCGTTTATCGCAACAATTATTGTACATGCGTAGGTGATGCATCGTTGATAGTCTCAAATACTTGGCATGCAAAATTATTTATAAAATATTAATTGTTATAAAATAAATAAATTCACATTTTTATGTTTAAAATAATCAGCTTTCTTGTAAAATGACATTCCTATTAGCCATTTCTTGAGAGTATATCTAAATTTATTATTTTTTTATATTATAAGATAGCAAACAAGCAGATGGGTCTCCTAACGAAAAAAGTAATCCCACATGCATAAGTTTACCAGCTGTCTTACCCTCCACTCCCTGCCACATGCACCGTTAACATCTGTGATGTCCGTAGGCAATGTTTACAGCTTATCATCAAAACACGTACCTATCCGTCCTACCTGTCATACTATAATAGATACGGAGGACATGTTTAAGAAAAAAAATGATTTTAATAAATATATATTAAAACTAGTCCTAAAGTCACATTTCATTGTAAAAATAGATCTTGAACACTACTTACAATTTAAAAAGATGACAGTTGAGGTAATTTGGAATATTGTAGACAAGAGGAAATGTTCCCTCGATTCAGGCTTGCATAGTGAGGCACCAACAAAAACATGGTTATTTAGTTAATGTTAATCTATATATATAAAAATCAATTGCTGTTCTTAGCCTCGCAAAAACTCGAGAACGCTGAACCGATTTGGCTAATTTTGGTTTTGAATTAATTGTAGAAGTCGAGGGATGGTTTAAAAGGTGAGAAAATATAGAAAAAAATAAGAGTAGTTAAAAAGGTAGAACAACGTCTGCCGAGTCAGCTAGTTAGAAATAAAGATGTTTCATATTCATCTGCTTATCTTTCTGATGCAATAAAAAAAGTCATGTAATATTTCATCCCCTATACGCTACGCCACTTCTCATCTCATACAACACAAATAAAACATAATATCTATCCTGCTTTTCAGAACAGTTATGGATGTCATAGTCATCGGATGTGGCGCATCAGGCATAGCGGCGCTGAGAAAACTCCATGATGCTGGGCTCAAAGTGCTTGGACTGGAAGCTGATGACAGGATCGGAGGGAGAATAAAGACAATTGAATATGGAAACTGTTTTCTGGATGTGGGAGCTGCTTGGTGAGAAACGTTCTTAGCTATACCTACAACCTCTAGTCAAACTGGATGTATTTTCCTACTCCTCCTATATACTTCTGATTAATTTCGTTGCGGGTCCAAAGACAGCTTAGCTTTTTCTTAGGGCGCCCTGAGCTCTCAACTCAATGGTTATCAGGAAGGTTGCCGCTATTAATTCTGGTTTACAGAAGTTACAGTGGTGGGAAAAAGAGGTAAATAAATAATAAATAAATATTCACGGGACAAATTACACTTACTGAAATAACCCCAAAGCAAGCAAATTATTTGCTTGTGTTATGAATGAATGAATGAATGATAACTCTTTATTGTGCACATAATTACAGTAAAAATACATGCTTAGTACGAATAATTTAAAGACAATTTAAAGAAAGTACACAAAGGCGGTCTTATCGCCAAAGAGCGATCTCTACCAGACAACCTTTGTTAATAAGAACAACATTTTAAGGTAGAGTAGGATATCCGTAAAATATGTACTATTACACTTACAATAACTTAAGACTGTACATATATGCTATATCTATACAAAACAATTCTGCTCTCACACATAAACAAAACAAATAACATAATAATACAAACACATTGAAATTAAAATTAATATATATATATATATATATATATATATAAAGAAACGCACAGTAAAATGACCTTGAGAGAAATATAATAATCTAATCTGTAGAACAAGAATTTAAATAATGCATTTTAACTAATTTTTTAAAAATATTTAACGATTTTGCAAGTCTAATGTTAGCAGGGAGTTTATTCCATAGCTTAACAGCTGAAACAGTGAAAGAGTGTTCATAAAAACGTGAATTATGCACAGGCATACGTAAGGAAAGATTTTCACTTGAACGCAGTTTCATACCATCACTTTCGAAAAATTCAAATCTTTCCTTTTTAAGTAACCTGGAGTCATTGGATCAAAAAGCACACTGTATAACAAGAAGAGTATATGAGCATCACGGCGAAGTTTAATAGGAAGCCACTTGAGTTGAGAACGAAACTTGGACACATGATCATATTTGCGTGAACCAAATATGAAAAAAATGTGTTATGGGTGTTAGTCAACGTTACTAATACATAGAAATACATATATAAATACAAGAATATATTTAGTAAACACCCAAACCTGGAAATACAAACATTTATGCTCATCACACAAATACTAGTCCCCGTCGGGGATCGGACCCGAGCGCCCTCGATTGCGCAGTCAGGGTTGCTAACCACTTGACCAACGGGGCGGTCAAAGTCAAGGTCGAGGTGGGTCCATTGTCCTATTAAAAAAATTACAATCTTAGCGCTAACCTAAATTACTGCCAGAGATATTCTTAATTACTACTCATCGAAATTCGTACCACGTTAGATTATTGATAATAAACATATTTCCTCCATCATTAGAGAGCAAACAAGTAGATGGCTCTATACCTGGATGAATACACCCCAAAGATGTTAATGGTGCGTTGCTATCCATGTGGTGGGATTGCAATACGACGTGCATAACATATAGCATTAGGTCTACCTCAGTATATTTTTGTGCATTATATATATATATATACATATATATATATATATATATATATATATATATATAGGTGAGTTACTTTAAAAATTTAAGGACGTGACAGTTAGCGATCATATACGATGAGTTAAAAATAAATATTAAAATACTTCTTAGTAAATAGTACACCGAAAATCCTGTATTTACCTGCGCCATGCTCGGACACCACGCGGACTCACGTGTCGCGTAGGTCGTGAGGTCGAGGGTGGGTGGCGGCAGCGTGTCCTTGATGTCGCCTAGCGCGACGTGCTTCGACAGTATAATATGCACATTTCACTTATTTTTAGAGAAATATTGGTCAAAAATTAATCCCCTAAGTTTATAATTTCATTTTATTCTCCAGAAGTACATATATATATTCTTCCTGTACCTAACTCCGTCTAGCTGTTAAGGCGTTATTGACATACATACATACAAACTCTTGTTCTTCTCCCCCGTATTGGTTCTGGGCTCCTTTGAAGAATAAACCAACTGCCGTTCTGCCAGGCAGGTCGTACAAGGCCACCGATTGGCTATGCAAGACACTACCATCGTGGCTACTAGGTGGTAGAGTTCTGCATTGTCTCGCCCGTGTCTGGTACCATCGTCTTACCTGTTCCTGCCACAATAGCGTCAGTGCTAGTCACTTTCATGTTCCGGTTCTGAAGGTAAGGTAGCTGGTGAACTTATGCATGTGGCATTAGATGTCACCACAAGATAGCAACGCGCCATTAACGCCTTTGGTGTGTATAGGCGATGGCTGACTTTTTCCATCAGGAGACCCATCTGCTTGTTTGCTATATAAGATATAAAAAAATTCAACGCATTAATAGAATAAGGGCATTGTCCACAGGTGTCATGGAGAGAAAGAAAACATTGTTTTTGAACTGGCAAACCCTCTCGGACTCTTAGGAAGACCGAAGCCTGATCACAAATGGTTTGTAATGTCTAATGGAGAACTGATGTCCAATGACGCAGCTGAAGAAATCATTGGAGCCCTGGACGCTGAAGTAGGCAGTGCTGAGAAAAATAACACCAGGTCTATTTCAGAATGTGTGAGAAGTGCGTAAGTACCTATATTGGTTAAACTTATAATCAAAATGTAGTAACTGCAAGTTTGTCCTTTAATTCCATTGTATCTCTATACTCAGATCTTCGATAAAGTTCAAAAGGGACCAACCTGGTAATATAATAAAATTGGTAAAGTACATGTCAGGCCACGCGCAATGTAGGGTTTCGAAGTTGCCCATCACAATAATGCGGACTAAGAAGAGGGCTTTTAAAGATATTATGAACGTTTTAGCTTTTTAACGTCAATGACAAATATATAATCGCACCACAGTTCCGCCACCTATAAAAATTTCTCTAAGTAAATTTTAAAAGTTGGTCGACTATTACTCAAAAAAAAACTTGTAAGGGCTTTTAAGTCGTGATAGTTTTCCTTTTAACTTCATTATATTTACTATACTACCATGACTAATATGAGGGGGTAACACTCGTCTTTAACAAAAATTAGCACTTATAATTTCTAGTTTCAGATTTCTAATTATAACTGGGACCAACGGCTTTACGTGCTCATCCGAAGCACGGGAGTGGTAACATACCACGCGCCAGACTCGAAGTCGCTACTGACAATAGATTTTTGAGAAAAAGCTCAAAAAAAACATCAATAACTCTTTTGCCCGACCCGGTAATCAAACCCGGGATCTCATGATAAGAGGTGAATAGGCTAATCCCTAGACTATGAGGTAGTCACCCTAGTCGTGGTCTAGGGTGACACAAGTTAGGCGCAGTCAATTTTTTATATTGTTTTTTTTAGCTTAAAAACCAATGCAATATTGAAAAGATCACCAGAACTGGCACAAAGCTTTGTGGAGTGGTATGAGCACAATAATCACGTCGGTGGCCAGCGTGATCCACAAACGGGAAAGTCCTTGAAAGGGCTGGAAGAGTGCTGGGGATGCGAGGGAGAGTTCATGTTGAACTGGAAAGGCAAGGGATACAAGACCATCCTTGACGTTTTATTGGTAAGTTAACCATATTTATACGCACTTCTTTATATTTTTTACCCCGTGTTGGTCCGGGCTCCTTTGAAGAATATGCCAAATGCCGTTCTGCCAGGCAGGTCGTAAAAGGCGACCGAATTGCTATGCAAGTCACCCATCGTCTGCCCACCTCGCAAGGAAACCAGCGTGATGATACTTATACTTTCTACGTGGCTACTAGACGGTAGAGGCCTGTATTGTCTCGCCCGGATCTGGTACCACCGCCTTACCTATTCCTGCCACAATAGCGTCAGTGCTTGTCACTGTCGTGTTCCGGTTTGGAGGGTAAGGTAGCCGGTAAACTTATGCATGTGGCATTAGACCTCTCCACAAGATAGCAACGCAGCATTAACATCTTTGGTGTCTATAGGCGATTGTTGACCCTTTCCATTAGGAGACCCATCTCCTTGTTTGCTATCTTATGATATAAAAACCATTCTTTAAACGTAGAAAACCTACAACAACTGACTTCCAATCCTTTGTATCTGTGCTAATCAGCTCTTAACCAACCAAATGGGAAATATAATAAACTAGCGAATCCTGGTATTGCAAATGTTCATGGGCGGCGGTGATCACTTACCACTTAGGTGCAGGTGCACTTAGGTGCACCACCTGCTCGTTTGCCCCCTCTATTATAAAAAAAAGAACGCCTGTGGCCGAAATTCAATCATAGACTAAACAATGAAAGCTGTATTCATTTTGACATAGAACTATTAATTCATCATTTCATCCGAGTGTTTGCAGGTAATATATTGTATGTATGTAATATGTATGTCATGTGAATGTAGTGTGTGTAATATTTATTTTTATTAATTTAATGTATTTCTAATTAATTATAATTAAAAATATTTGGTTTATGCACTCTTTATTTCTAGAACTCTCCAGCGCTCCAACTCTTCACATTTCTAGATTATTCGCTGTTGCCTACATATAAATAAATTTAAAATGTCTGTCTGAAAATGATTTCAAAATAACTAGGTTTTTTAACTTTCCACTACGTATGTAGATAAGGAAGTTACGATAGATTAAGATAGATTAAGATTTTGAGAAATTTTGAAAAAACACAAAAAATATATTTGACGAAACAGTATTTTTTTAACATAACTTCCAGGTTTATGTACCGTTTGAGTACAAAAGTTTGAGTACAAAAACTAATCAGATCTATTCCTCTAAAAATGCGTCTAATACATAAATTGCATCAAAACCGATGTATCCGTTTGGGAGTAATCGTTGACGAAAAATTTTGAAAAAAGTGTTTTTTCGACATAGCTTCGAAATTATTCAACCAATAATTTTTTGGTGTTGTATGATATTTTAGTACGAAAAAAACCCACGTCAAATGCCGTTTCAAAAATCAAAATCCAATCTGATTCTCAAAACTTAGAGCTTTTCAAATATTAAAATTACGTTATTTTTAGCAAACTTACTTAATTTTTTAAGTAAGTTTGCTAAAAACAACGTAATTTAATTCACTGATTGACTTCAAAATCTTATCAGCTTTTCTCATTTAAAAACTGCGTCAAATACCGTTAATTTAATCAAAATCGTCAATTTGTTTGGATTTTATCAAAGAAGAAAATTAAAAATAAAATGTTTTTTGTCATAGCATCAAAATTTTTCAAACTCTCGACTATTTAGCTAAAGCAATTTTTTAGATCTCAAAAGTTATTCAACTTCAAGTTATTCAACCCATCATCGTTTTCAAATATACAGCTTTTCAAAAATTAATATAGGTACTACCATCTTTAACAAAATAGATATTTGAACTGAAAAATCTATACTTATATTTTTTACTCTTTTGAACTTAAAATACCTTAATTTAGTGGGAAGTTTCAGGGATGGCCCGTAGGGTCAACCGTTTACACATTTTTTCAAATGCAGTGTGTTATTTTTAAGATTCTAAAACCTAATCAACAATTTTCAAAATTTTTGTCTGTCTGTCTTTCTGTTTGTACGGGGAATCTCTGGAACGGCTGAACCGATTTTGATGTTACTTTCACTGAAAGATAGAGGCGTTTATAGGCCAGGACATACGCTACTTTTTAACCAAGAAAGCAAAAGGAAGTAATGATTGTAGATCACGAACGGAGTCCCGAATAATAGCTAGTTTAACATATATTTATTACAGAACAAATATCCGGATCCATCAAAGGAGCTAAAAATACCAATCCACTTGAATAAAGAGGTTGAAACTATAAAATGGCGGACTAATCAGCCTGGCATTGACACCGGAAATCCTCTCGTCCATATCATCTGTAAAGATGGCAGCTTATATGCAGCTAAGAGCGTCATCGTCACCGTGTCAGTTGCTGTTTTAAAAGAAAGGTAGCTATCATATTTATTCGTATAAATGGTGAAGCAAAACTTTACGATAAATAAGTTCAAATAAATCCTAAATCGCGCTATAAATATTATTTAACTTGTAACGCTATAATATACCAGTTTTGACGCTTCAGTACACTGCAATTACAATTCTGCGACAGAAATCGAAATGCCGAAGTGTCGAAATCGAAATGTTTGTTATTTTTTTATTTTCTAACGTATTGATATTGTACTCGTAGGTAAAAAAAACACTGAGCAACATTAAAAGATCAATTCGATCGTCATTTTGAAAATACACATCTTTTCGAACATTAAAATACTATTTATTCTTACAAACTTAATATTGTTCAACTCTATCTTGTTTCAGGCATACAAAACTGTTCAATCCGTCATTACCGCTTGACAAAATCAATACAATAAACAATCTCCAACTATGTGTTTTAGACAAAATATACGTTGAATTTACAAAGCCTTGGTGGCCGAAAACACCAGGGAACTTTACAATCCTCTGGAGAAATGAGGATAAGGCAAAGTTTTCTAACGAAGAGAAATGGGTGACAGAAATAAGCGGTTTCATGACTGTGGAATACCATCCAAATCTTTTATTAGCTTGGATATACGGTGAGGGTGCGAAAGAAATGGAACAAAAGAGCCAGGAGCAAGTCCAGAAAGGAATTAATAAGCTGTTGGATGTCGTTTTCAAAAAGCAGTTCTCTGTTACTCCGGTTAAATCGATTTTGAGGTTAGTATGTACTTCATACTAATTCCCCTGTTAATCAGGGCCTCTCTCTATGAGGAATAGATACAACAGCCTTACTATACATCTCGTAAAAGGCGAGGCAAGGTTAATACGTGTCACTAAAATCGTGACTACTACCACAGAATACTGGTGACTAAAAGAAATCAAACTTGTATGTAACAAGTAATATTCGAGCAACGCACACATATACACCTCTCACGGACGCGATATCTCGGAATGGTTCGGGACAGTTTGTTTCAAGATGTAACCATGGTTGCCATAGTTAAATATATATCTTATATATATATATATATATATATATATATATATATATATATATATATATATTGGTGCATTATCTTATACATATATGTATATACATGGTTGCCATAGTTAAATATATATCTTATACATATATGTATGTATATATTTTTTTAGTTATTTTCACCACTTGCTTTATGCTCTTTCCTATTTTTCCTAATTGGTGCGCTTCGAGGAATACCTCAAAAAATTATCTGTCAAAATATTTCCAAATAGTTCACAAAAACAAACAAATGCGTCATTAACACGAATGTAGGATAGTTGTGATCCATATACATATAAGAACAGCACATTTACCTATTCACATAAGTAGACGTAGATTTTATAATATACAATAAACAAAGAGAATGAAAATATCTGCTTATAAAGCAGAATACAGAGGAATAAACTGACAAAAACGAAAATAGCATAACAGGGAAACTTAGATTAAAAAAAATTGCCCGTAATATTTAGGCACACCTTGCTTGTGTTCAAGCAAGCCTGAGAGACTACAATCTTGAAGGCATAATATTAGCGACACCTTTGCTTCCTTCTTGCAAGCTTATTATCAAAGTATATCTACAACAATATAACCTAATATATATAGTCTTTCAATAGTATTTTTTTTATATCATAAGATAGCAAACAAGCAGATGGGTCTCCTGATGGAAAGAGTCAACCATCGCCTATAGACACTATAATATAATATATACTATAATATAATATAATAAATATATAGTATAAAATATTTTTATTTGATTACAGATCGCAATGGGCTTCAAATCCTTTAGTCAGAGGATCCTACGCCTATCGTAGTGTTGCTAACGAAGAAAAAGGTGGCAGTGCTATAATTCTCAGCGAACCTCTTTATCACGGCAAAAACTTTCCTGTCGTCTGCTTTGCCGGAGAAGCATCTTCACATCACAGACATTCGGCTGTCCACGGCGCTGTCGAAGCAGGATTTAGAGAGGCAGATCGACTTATAGCCAGTTTTAAAAATCAAGCATAAAAATCTTTAACAAATACATACTTTAGTATTAAACAAATACATTTTAAATAGAGATACCCCAATAAATACCGCATGTAAATCCACTTATGATGTTAGAACCATTTCGGGGTTTCTTGTTCGCTTTGGAGGTTATTCCTCCTGCATCCACATACCGAAGAGAAACACCGCTTATTTAATTTTCCAGTTCGGAGGAAGAAATCAGATATTTGCTTTGTCTTTCGTAACTCAAACAAAACATATTGACGTACTTATCATTGATATTTGTTAGAAATACCTACATATATCATTTGGCAAAACTCGAGTATAATACAGAATATAATTTATTCTCTAAGTTGTGTCACTGCGGACAAAATCAAACTAAATCGTCTTTAGAAAATACCGAATAAGCTTTTTCTAGCTTAAAATGTTTCCATCTTTGGCTATAACAATATTTAACAAAAATAATGTTAGTTTTCCTCCGTGTTGGTCCCGGCTTTTTTGAAGAATAGGCCAACTGCCGTTCTGCCAGGCAGGTCGTAAAAGGTGACCGATTGGCTATGCGAGTCACTAACATTGTGGCTACTAGGTGGTAGAGTTCTGCATTGTCTCGCCCGGGTCTGGTACCACCGCCTTACCTATTCTTGCCATAATAACGTCAGTGCTTGTCACTGTAGTGTTCTGGTTTGGAGAGTAAAGTAGCCGATAAACTTATGCACGTGGCATTAGACCTTGCCACAAAATAGCAACGCACCATTAATATCTTTGGTGTCTATAGGCGATGGTTTACTCTTTCCATCATACGTCTATTCCATCTCATCTGCTTGTTTGCTCTTATGATATAAAAAAGTTAGTAATTTAATGGGATATACATGCAAAAATATGTTATTTTCGGCTTTCTCTTTGTATTAACGCCATATATCATAAAGCCTGATAACTTAAAAAAATGAAAACAGCTTTATAACATATTTTTAACCTGGATATATTCATATTTTTGAAGTGAAAACTTCTTTAGGCGCGTTGAGCGTTTTGGTAGAGGGTAAAATCCTCGGTTCGCGTCACCGACATGCTAATGATAATAGTATATCTATAGCTATGTTTTGCATATAGTTTTAATTACTCTCAACTTAATAGTTCCGTTTTCACTTCTATCGGCAGTCCCACGACTGCTACTGTTTTTTTTTTATTTTATTTTATCATTCATATATTTTTTATTTTATTTTATCAATATTTTTTGTATTTTAATATGGTTATTAAAAATGTTTATTACTGTTATTGTTTTCTCATATATTCTAAATCTCCTAACCCAATTCGTACCCTTACGGCCGTATTCCGAAACTCAAATTAATTTTAACAAGCATTTAATCTGTGTTTTACATAATTATTACAAGCAAATGATCTGTTAAACACAGATTAATCTGTGAAAGCAATTAATCTGTGTTTAACATAATATGATGTGTTAAACACAAATTGCTTGTTAAAATTAATTTGAGTTTAGGAAAAGAAATTGCTGTTGCGGGATTCCTTCATCCATGTCATAGAATAGCAATTTAGGAGATGGTTTGTCGGATGGAGATATAACTATCGCTTATAGCCACGATAAAAATGTTAATAGTGCGCTGCTATCCTTGTCAGGTATGTAAGGCCAGGAGGAAACTGAAACTCTGAGTAACCTATTTATTTATTTATGACTTAGTTGAGCCGAGCATGCTCCATGATTAGGTAAAACTCACAGAACACATGAATACTAATAGACACGCCATTGGAAAGGAAACGTATCGCCACGCATATGAGCAAACGTTCCTATCAATGACAAAAATTTCTTACATATGTAGATATATTCTATCACGAAAAATAGAAACAAACCATGTTTTACAGTTTAATCGTACCGAATGATATGACAAGGTTTAAAAATTAGCCATGAAATGATTTTATTTCATCGGTAAGTTGTAAAACTATGTATTTCTGTGTGTAATTGCAAGCTACAGACAAACAAAAAAATTGTCTTGAAAGGAGTAACCATTTAATCCGTGGTAAAACTTTATCCTAATTGCTGAAGGCCAAGTGAAGTTGCATGTCACGACGAAGCGAGGTAGGTGTAGGCGAGTGTTCTCTCGCTTAACCAAAATTAAGTAACATTTTGAAATAAAAATGTCTCCAATTTTATTCCACTTTTATAATAATACGAATACACGTATCTTAAGAAAAAAAACTAGTTTTAACGTATTTAATATTTTTAAAAGTTTTTTACTAAATGTGTTTAGTAAACAAAAACTGATCAAAAAAATCCTAATATGTTTGATGTCTGTATGTATAGAACTCCTGCCAGTTCTTTTATTCCACTTTTTCCAATTCCAATTTTATTCCACTTTTATAATAATACGAATACACGTATCTTAAGAAAAAAAACTAGTTTTAACGTATTTAATATTTTTAAAAGTTTTTTACTAAATTGTATTTAGTAAACAAAAATTGATCAAAAAAATCCAAATATGTTCGGTGTCTGTATGTATAGAATCGATATTTTAATTGTGGCCGTCAATTAAAATATCGAGATTTTTTTAAGGGGAGGGAATTATAGCGCGCAGTTTATTATTGCATAAATGGTTGTGTTGTTGGTGTCATTTAATTATTATTAATCAAAAATTTAAAAAATCGATCTGTTATTGATGTATAAAAAACATCGATTTATAAATCCTAGCGATCGCCCTGTCATCGAAATTCTTCCATTTGGCCATAGAATAAACGATAAAATCTGCATTTTAGTAAAGAAAATAGTATAGATATATATTATTGTGTGTACATTATCATGTATATCACATTAATGTAGTGTATGTAATAGGTATGAAAGTTACTAGTTTGTTACTTTTATTTCACTAATTACTTTTTGTCACTGTTATATAACGCGTGATAAATCACGACCGTTATATTTTATTAGTGACGATTATTGTCACAGTGGGTGTATTTTATTTTGTTTGTTACATGTCGCAGTGATATATAGGTATAAATTATGATAAGTTTATACCTATAAATTTATCATAATTTATACCTATAAATTGTAATCGTACAAATAACTATATCAAGTCAATCAATCACCTGATTAGTAAAGTGAAATAGCGGTGCCACTCAAATATTGTTGCTTTTTCTCTTTCACACGATGGAATTCTGCGATGAAAGCTAAAGAAGTAGCTTGGCCCGCGTGAAATTTAATCACGCTAGCGTTATATGTAACAGGCGGTTTCGATGCATATAACTGGTGTGGCATGTGAGTTATGTTATAACGTGTGATATAACCAGTGATGCGTAAAATGTGCCATGCCTAGTATGTAACGTTAATTTTTAGTATATTAATGTACATATTTTTAATGCATATTAGCCGAATAGGCTTGGTATCAGCTTGTCCCACCAGTCAACAACAGTAACGGTTATATTTTAGTTAAAAATCAAACATACAATTTAGGAAAGTTTTTTATTTAAAAAAATACACAGTAAATATTGCATAAAGGTTCCAAAATCTAATCTCACAGACATGTCTTATATACAAAAAATGAAACAATTATTCAATACATAATTCTTAATGAATAAGTAAAATCAAGAGCTGGCAGAAACAATGTATTGATAACAAAAATATTTAGTTTTTATATATTTAGTGTACAGAGTTTGCGATTTTTATTTTCATACGGTGCAAATATGTACGTATAAATCGCCTGAAATCTAAATATAAAAAGCCGGAAAATCCAAAATTTTGACCTATTTATCGTGAATGACGGATATATCCGCATCACAAATTCACAGCCTATAAAAACTTTACCAAGTATATTTTATAACTAGGTCGATTATTACTAAAAACCTGTAAAGGTTTCTGTCTAAGCCGTGATAGTTTTCCTTAACTTATTTACTACTACCGTGATTTTGTTCTAACCAACCGGTTAGCTTGCAAAGGGGGAGGGGAACACTATCTCTGTCTCTATCCAATCTCTGTCACTATCTCTGTCTCTATCTAACAAAAATTAGCACTAAATTGCTTTAAAATGCTTAATATTTCACAAACAAGTCCCTTAATCGAAAAATTATTTTCAGAAACTCAATAGAACCAAATAGCGCGCGTTTCCTTGGTTTTCTGTCATACAGTTCCATCGTATTTCACAAAATCATTTTCATGGTTTACATGAAAGCGTGGAAAAATATGTAACACATCAAAAAATGCCTCAATTAATTATCAATCGAATATTCTGGATGAATTTTAGCACAGAGATAGATTATAGTCTGGAATAGCACATAATATGCTATTTTTAATCGCGAAAAAGATATAATTGTTCTTATGGTATTCATCAAAAATGTTATAACGCTACTAGTATTACATGTACACAACATCGTCAATAGTCTTCGAATTAATAATATTCCCGTGCTCATCCAGATCACACATTAGAATTTCAACTTGCTTGTTTGTAGGCTTCTTATCATCTTCCGCGGTTTGCGCTATCGCCTCACCCTCGCTACTAATTTTAGGGGTGATTTCGAATCTTACAGGGGTAGTGGCTGTAGCCTCGGCCGTGCGTGTGAGGTTAAATTCGAAACTGTTGTCCAAGGACTCCTTGGGTCCTCGGTACCCGTCAACTATTTTCTTTGATACTTCTAAAACTTCGAATCTTGTGGTTGTAAGTCTGTACATACCGTCCTCACTTATTTGGTACCTGAAATTGATTAAATTTAAAACTTCAAATATTATATTGTTACGGTCTTGTTCGTTCTTGTGTATTATTGTTTTTTCAATAAAAATTACTGTCTCTTACTTTAATCTAGATTGGTGTTTCCCAACGTGAGGCCCACGCCCCACAAGGGGGCAATTTGATAATTAAGGAGGCAATTTCAAAAATGGACTCGACAAGACTTTGACTCTTTTGCTCGGGGCTATTTAAATGCAATGCTAGATATCGTTGCCAAATTTAACAAAAAAAAAAAACAAATTCTTAAAAATGCTGTAAATAATTATTAGGTATAATTTCTTAGTAGTTACCAAAATATCAACTGAGTGATTAGATTCGTCAAGTAAACTTCTTCATGGATTCACCGCGGAGTATGCCAACTGCCGCGGGAACCCCGGATGTTTAAAATTCGCTAAACAGCGCTGTTTGTTTTTTTAGAAATGTTACAATTGGGCATGGCATAAAAAAGGTTGGGAAACACTGATCTAGATCATTCTGCGACAGTATTTATTTAATTGCGAACCGCCCCGACTTCGCACGGGGCATTGCATCGAGCATGTGTATTAGATGTCAATACAATATCCATCGATGTGAGATCGTTTCAATTTATTATCTCATGCGTTAATTTGAACTTTGACTAAAGACATTGCACAAAAAGCGAACGATCGGCTAAAGATGTCACTACCATTGTGACTAGTAGTTGGTAGAGCCCCGCAACGTCTTGCCCGGATTTGGTACTATCGTATTACCTATTCCTTCATCAATAGCGTCAATTGTCACTGTCGTGTTCCGGTTTCGACCGTAAGGTAGCTAGTATAAAGGATACGACATAAGATTTCTGCCACGCAGATAGCAACACGACATTAACATCCTTTGTATCTATGGGCGATGATTGGGAAACCTTTCCTTCGGGAAACCTGTTCTGCTTATTTGTTATGATATTAAAAACCGGACATTTCAGTTTTAATTTTGCGATAGCAGGCAGTTTTCGAAGGTTTTGATACCACCTCCTTACCAGCAGCAATAGGGTAACTGACGTGTTTCGGTCTGAAAAGTAAGGTAGCCGATTAAGTGTGTGTAATATGATCATTCGTCAATACGAATAGCAACGCACCATTAATATTATTGGTGTTGGATTTATGATTATCTTGTAGCGGTCAAGCAATATTCCACACTAACTGTAGCATCGAATATTGCTTGACCTCTACATTAACTGTGGCGTTGAATATAGCTTGACCGCTACGCTAACTGACGTTGAATATAGCTTGACCGCTACGCTAACTGTGGCGTTGAATATAGCTTGACCGCTACGCTAACTGACGTTGAATATAACTTGACCGCTATGCTAGCTGTAGCGTTGAATACCTATTGCTTGACTACTACGCTAACTGTGACGTTGAATATAGCTTGACCGCTATGCTAACTGAGACGTTGAATATAACTTGACCGCTACGCTAACTGTGACGTTGAATATAGCTTGACCGCTACGCTAACTGACGTTGAATATAGCTTGACCGCTATGCTAGCTGTAGCGTTGAATACCTATTGCTTGACTACTACGCTAACTGTGACGTTGAATATAGCTTGACCGCAACGCTAACTGTGGCGTTGAATATAGCTTGACCGCTACGCTAACTGACGTTGAATATAGCTTGACCGCTATGCTAGCTGTAGCGTTGAATACCTATTGCTTGACTACTACGCTAACTGTGACGTTGAATATAGCTTGACCGCTATGCTAACTGACGTTGAATATAGCTTGACCGCTATGCTAACTGAGACGTTGAATATAACTTGACCGCTACGCTAACTGACGTTGAATATAGCTTGACCGCTAAGCTAGCTGTAGCGTTGAATACCTATTGCTTGACTACTACGCTAACTGAGACGTTGAATATAACTTGACCGCTACGCTAACTGTGGCGTTGAATATAGCTTGACCGCTACACTAATTGGGGCATTGAATATAGCTTGACCGCTACGCTAATTGGGGCATTGAATACATATTGCTTGACCGCTACGCTAACTGTGTCGTTGAATACAGCTTGACCGCTACGCTAACTGTGACATTGAATATAGCATGACCGCTACGCTAATTGGGGCATTGAATACCTATTGCTTGACCGCTACGCTAACTGTGGCGTTGAATATAGCTTGACCGCTACGCTAATTGGGGCATTGAATACATATTGCTTGACCGCTACGCTAACTGTGGCGTTGAATACAGCTTGACCGCTACGCTAAGTGTGACATTGAATATAGCTTGACCGCTACGCTAATTGGGGCATTGAATACCTATTGCTTGACTGCTACGCTAACTATGGCATTGAATATAGCTTGACCGCTACGCTAATTGGGGCACTGAATACCTATTGCTTGACCGCTACGCTAACTGTGGCGTTGAATATAGCTTGACCGCTACGCTAATTAGGGCATTGAATATCTATTGCTTGACCGCTACGCTGTGGCGTTGAGTATAGCTTGACCGCTACGCTAATTAGGACATTGAATATCTATTGCTTGACCCCTACGCTAACTGTGACGTTGAATAAAGCTTGACCGCTACGCTGTGTCGTTGAATACCTATTGATGGAACGCTACGCTAACTGTGGCATTGAATATAGCTTGACCGCTACTTAAAAATAATTTATCTTGTTACATTATGTACTTATTTTAAAGCTCCACAGATAGACTTCGGTCCTCAGGCAGTACATTTCGCCTAGCTGGTTATATCGTATCTTTTCCATCCTCGTGTAGCTACGCCACGCCACCACCACCGCGCCACAGTAATTACATTACCTCGATAATCATGCCCCCTACAATCTCTATCCATCAGGATTGCTATTTGCTTGTTTACTATTCCATAATAAAAAAAAAATGGAAATGCTGCAGTCACTCACCTAAATCGACTATGTCCATATGGCCATTGAGCGCCGTGGACCTTCACAAGATGAGTGGTAAGTCTCGATCCTCTCGAAAACACGGCCATTTGTTTTTCCGGACACATATGGCACGCGTATTTCTTCGTCTTCCTTGGCTTTGCTATTTCTTCCTCGGAATTCTCCTCGTTGGAACCTTCAGCGTCACTATCTCGCCTTGCTTTTTTCTCTCTTCGCTTGTGGACTTCTAAATGTCTGCTGAGGTCAGCTTTTGTCACTGCTCTAAAATAAGATATCACATGTTACAAAATGTTGTATTCATACTATATACTATAACATTATAAATGAAAAAGTCAATCTATCTGTTAGTTTGGGGCCATTCAAGTATTACGTAATCTCTAAAGGGGAGCGGGGAGGATCTTTGCTTTACTTATTTTTGATACGGGATATGGGGATGTGATTACGTGGATATATTACTGGATAGTGATTACGCAGCAAAATTCGTTTTTTAATTTTTCGGGTTCTCTATAAAATTTAGTAGATTTCGATTTGAAGACGTGATATGACAACCTTGCTTATCTATACTCGAAAGTGAAGCGCATCTTCAGTGATTACTCAAATATGGATATGCTTACTGAGTAAACACATGGATATGCTTACTGAGGAAACACGGTTACTCAATACAGCGAACACCGAACATTATCGAAGACTTAGGGTCATGGAAGTATATGTCATGGGCTGAGGAGTGAGGAGTGTTTAGTCCAGGCGGAATGGGCATGAGGTTATTCTTAGACACTAGTGCCTAGCCGATTTTTGTAGTTATTATGAATCCTTACGAAAATGCCACAAATTTGGCCTTGAAAAAACCTGGCTACGACAGAATAATTATTTAATTTAAAAAAAAAAACAGTTTTTATAAAAATTGTGCACTACCATGCTCTGTACCAAATTGATTATGTGGAAAAAAGTGTGTGATTATGAGGGTAACAGTAAATTGAAAATTGATGTGGCCGTGTCCGTGTGTACACTGACCTGTAGTCACAGCTGGGACAGGCGTGTGTCCTGGCGCTGTCCCGCAGGTGCCGGTACCGCACGTGTAGCTCTGTGTTGTGTATAGTGTGTGATGTGGCCGTGTCCGTGTGTACACTGACCTGTAGTCACAGCTGGGACAGGCGTGTGTCCTGGCGCTGTCCCGCAGGTGCCGGTACCGCACGTGTAGCTCTGTGTTGTGTATAGTGTGTGATGTGGCCGTGTCCGTGTGTACACTGACCTGTAGTCACAGCTGGGACAGGCGTGTGTCCTGGCGCTGTCCCGCAGGTGCCGGTACCGCACGTGTAGCTCTGTGTTGTGTATAGTGTGTGATGTGGCCGTGTCCGTGTGTACACTGACCTGTAGTCACAGCTGGGACAGGCGTGTGTCCTGGCGCTGTCCCGCAGGTGCCGGTACCGCACGTGTAGCTCTGTGTTGTGTATAGTGTGTGATGTGGCCGTGTCCGTGTGTACACTGACCTGTAGTCACAGCTGGGACAGGCGTGTGTCCTGGCGCTGTCCCGCAGGTGCCGGTACCGCACGTGTAGCGCGAGCAGGGCTCGCGACGGCGCGGACATGTCACAGAGCGCGCACGCGAACGCTGATACGTGCTGCCGCGAATGCTCGCGCACCAGATACTCGGTCGCGTACCAATTACCGCACATAGAGCATTGGTATCCCGACTCCGGTATCACGTTCTGAACATACATAAATATAAAAATAATTTAAAATATGCTGTCGAGTAGTCAGCGAATCTAACGAATAGATGGTTCTCGGGTTCGATTCCCGAAAATAACAAACATTTGTGATGAGATGAGAGAGATGAGAGAATAGATCTTGCTTGCAAATGTTTACAAAAAATATAAACGAAGTATTTCTGAGTTTAGGTATTTATTATGTCTTACAGTATTAACGTATTAGTATCATTGACACCCATAACACAAGCAAATAATTTGCTTACTTTGGGGTTAGGTACATCAATTCGTATAATTTAACCAGCAATATTTATTTACTATTATTTTTTGTTTAAATGTCAACATTATATCAAGTCTTTGCTTTGACTAAAAGTTACCACATTAATTAGTCATATTATTGTGATGATCTGTGTTTTTAAGCCACAATAATGGGCAGTGTAATTCATCGTATTTAAATGTATTGTATAATGTTACTGTTGAGATAACGAGTTGAAAATAAAAACAATGTCCTAATCGTGTGCAATTACCTGTAAAATATGTTGCAGAGTATTACGGTTTATATCATTTTATAATGAAGACCTGAATTGAAAATTTGTGAAACTAAAGCATACTTGTTGGATAATATATTAAAAACAGTAATAAATATGTAAAAATCCAGAAAAACAACACACCTGACGAGCCAAATGATCACATAATTTCCGATTGCAGGAAAAATGACGACCGCAATGGTAGCACGCTATTAACTTTTCTTTAGTGTGAGATCGTACGTGCATTATTAAAAGAGCCCGTCGGGTGAATTTCAGCCCACAGCCCGCCCAAGAACAGATATTCTCTGAATAAAATATATGGTATTTTACGTGGTCAAGATATAGCTGAAATAAAAATAAATACATAAATATCATTGTGTTCATGTCCTCAAAGAAATAGCCAGAGTGCAACTAACATATATGATTATAACCCTGAAGTTGGCCATAGTCCAATAAATTTATAAAAGAATAATAAGAAAAACATCTGTAAGTCTGTTGACCCTGCAGGCCATCCCTGAAACTTCCATCTACATTGAGGTATTTTAAGCTCGAAGTAGCAGGAATTACACATAAGCAAAAATTTTTGAGCTCTAAGAGACTATCCTTTTATATATACAGAGGATAAAGATACAGAAAAATAACTTTCTGTAAAATAAGCTGCTGATTTAAGTTTATGTAAAATAAATAAATAAAATGTAATGAAAAAAATATTAAGTAATAAATAATATAATAAATCAGTTATTGCATATAAAAAATACCAAAATAATCTTTAAATGCCTTTATTCAAGTAGGTATTTCTTACAAAAAAATCTAAAGTATCAAAAACTTTAAAAAAAATCCATATTTAGTAAATTATAGAGTAAGGAAGATAAAAGAAAATTATTTTCTGATAATTTATGAATTTTGTAGGACCAAGAAAGTTATTTTAGATTATAAAAAAATCCTTATTGATTTTTTTTTAATTATCTATGTGGAGATGCTGAGCCAATGAAGAGAAACCATCCTGGATATGGTTAGTAATTTTATTTTAGTCCAGACATCTTTTGGAAAAAATTACCAGATAACTGCCAACTTCAGGGCTATCCTACGATTTGCGAACCATATTAAATCGCATGATGGGACAAGTCTCAATCGACAAATCGGGCACGTATTCCATTTTTAGCAATTCATGTTTTACAGAAAATCTAAGTAAGATCTTTGGAGTTAAATGTTTTTTCTAAGACTTTAATAGCTTGGTTTGTTCCACATCATTATTACAGTAGGATTCTTACGCATTATTGAATTACGCTATTTTTGCCACTGTTCAAGCAATAATAAAACTGAAATAATAATCCAAGAGGTGTAGCATTATAACAATAAAATATAATAACTGGATGCAAAATGGTTGCTTGTATAACTTAGATACTAAGGTCCTGGGTTAGATACCCAGGTCAGGCAAAATTACTTATCGGATTATTCCTTCCAGAACAATCTCAATAACAGCCCTTAGTTAGTAGTGTTTTTTAGCACTCCCATGCTTCTCAAACAAACAAACTGTTAATATCTTATTAATCTTTTATTCATTAAAGGAGGCCCTTTGATGAATAGACCACGACTTATTTATTCCTGCTGCACTAGGATCAATGCTTTTCAATGTTGTGTTCCTATTTGGCGGATAAGGTAGCCAGTAAACTTATTTCACATCATTACCATCCTGTCGCACAGATAACGTTGCAACATTGACATATCTATATATAGTCAATGGTTTTATATTTCTATCTGGAACGGCATATGCTTGTTTGGTATCTTATGAAAAAAGAAGCAACGGAGGACAAAATTTGGCAAATGTAGCAAAGCATACACCCGAAACTGGTGAATGTAGTGTATTTGGACGTTTTGTTCAAACTGCCTACTCCACTCCAAAACTACTGTGGTGATTTTTATTTAAATGAAATTAATTTTTTCGCGTGTTGGTTAGGGCTCCTTTGAAGAGTAGACCAACTGCCGTTGTGCCAGGCTGGTCGTAAAAGGCGACCGATTGGCTATGCGAGTCACTACCATCGTGGCTCTTATGTGGTAGAGTTCTGCATTGTCTCGCCCGGGTCTGGTACCACCGCCTTGCCTATTCCTGCCGCAATAGCGTCAGTGCTTGTCACTGTCGTGTTTAGGTTTAGAGGGTAAGGTAGCCGGTAATCTTATGCATGTGGCATTAGACCTTGCCACAAGATAGCAAAGCACCATTAACACCTTTGGTGTCTATAGGCGATGGTTGACTTTTCCATCAGGAGACCCATCTGCTTGTTTACTATCTTATGATATAAAAAAAATACCTGAAAGGAATTAAACTTTTCTTCACATTCTATCCACATGCACTGATGTTCGCATTTCAAAGGTGGCAACTGGTTCCTCTTGCTTGAGTCCTTTCTGCACCTTTCTAGCTTCAATGTGGCTCTGCCATTAAAACCAATGGCCAATAGCTTTGCATGATATGCATGATAATTTATATGTCTTACCATCTCATTGAAATCATTTGTATCATAGCCACATATGTCCCATAAACATACATATTTTACTGTAACATAAATCAAAAATTATTTTAACAAGCTGTGACTTCCTTTGCATTTTTTTATTTACCCAAGGACCAACATAGGCTGTGTTTCAAAAAATCAACCCAAAAGGAGTATAAATAGTGGTTAAACTACTTGTATGAAAGATGATATTGATGTTATTGATGCTATATGGTATGGAGTTTATGCTAGGGCTCAGCAAATATAAAAATAAAGGACATAAAGTATCTTCAAGTCCATATAACCTAGGGGGTAGGTAGAGGCAAAACAAGTGCACCCATGATTACCAGAAGATACTTAGTCCCCCAATGTAATAAGTGGCAAGCCTATCACCAACCGGGCACTTTCCAATCTGTCCAGGATTTTTATCATAAAACTGAAAAACTTATTGTTGGATTGCACGACCTGGGAATCGAATCCGGGGCCTCACGTGTTAATCACACATAGTGGACCACCAGACCAGAAAGGCGACTGTAATATAAACAACATGAATAAATATATACATGTAAAAGTCAAAATTTCAAAAACTTATCGTTTAAAAATCTCCAAAGAAATTAATATAATATAACTATCATGTATCATCAAACATCATTTATTATAAATATTTTTATCATCAATGTTTTTTTATAACATAAGATAGCAAACAAGCAGATAGCTCTCCTGATGGAAAGAGACAACCATCGCCTATAGACACCTTGCATAGATGAATTGCTATGATGGGATCTTAAGTTTACCAGCTACCTTACCTTCCAACATGACAATAATAACCATGGATGCTATTGTCGAATAGGTAAAGCAATGGTACAAATATACCCGGGTGAGACAATGCAGAACTCTACCATCTAGACAATTTTAATAATAATAATAATAATATTCTTTATTGTACAACATGAGGATTAAAGTAATATTACAATCTAAAGTAAATAATCTCATACAAAAGGCGGTCTTATCGCTGACAAGCGATTTCTTCCAGACAACCACATTACAAGTAATTAAAAAAAAATCACGACTAGGACAAGGTACAACTTTTAGATATATAAATTACACGACAAAGACATCACAAAGCTAAATTAACACTTAAAATAATTAGGGGGAAAAAATGAACAATATTTTATACACTACAGTGAATATTTATCTTGCTAGGAACTACATGATTTGAAATAAAAATCATGGACCATCTTTTTAAAGGTAATTTTGCTCCTTGCTTGCCTTATATCTACTGGTAAAGAGTTCCACGGTTTAACTGCTTGGACAGAGAAAGAAGACTTATAAAATCTAGAGTTATATATATCGCGGAAATTTTAATAATAACCGTTTGGACAAACGTTCAGGAATACTCTGGTCTTTTAATAAAGTGAATCTCTCCATTAGATAAAATGGAATTTTAGGGTCAAAAAGTATACTATAGAGTAGATTAAGTATATGGGCATTTCTGCGAAGACGAATGGGCAGCCAATTGAGCCAATTCGCGCTAAGCGAAAGGAGGAGACGTGATCATATTTGCGAAGCCTAAAAACAAAATGTTTTTGCTAATTTAGATCTTTGAAAGAATTCCTTTAAACATCTGTCCATTTTATCTTAAAATCCATCAGAGAAAACTCGGGAATTCAAAGAAAATCATCAGACTTTTTTAGGAAAAAGTGTTTTAATACTCGAGGAATTTAGTTAAGATACAATTCTAATTCCATAGACACAGAATATGGAAAATTGGTGTTGGTTACTGTAGTATTATTCTGTAATAGATATTTTATATTTTGCTTACCATTATCCCCATTATTTATTACATGCAAGTGAACAGTGTGACTGATAACATGTTTTTGGAAAAAATCATAATTATGATAAAACATCTTGCATTGTGCCCA
The DNA here is from genome assembly GCA_036924255.1 of Apodemia mormo. Taxonomy (NCBI): domain Eukaryota; kingdom Metazoa; phylum Arthropoda; class Insecta; order Lepidoptera; family Riodinidae; genus Apodemia; species Apodemia mormo. The sequence continues at coordinate 32,489,074 of JAUPFN010000014.1, read as the reverse complement.
CTCACATTCCATTGACAATTTATCTGTTCTTAACCGAGCTATAGGCTGAAATAAATTAAAATATATTACAGCAATTTTATTTAACAAATTCTACAAATCAATTTAGTCTGTAGGACAGCTGTTTTTGTTAAATGACATATTATACTTGAAACTTCATGAGTGGCTTGATTTTAACAAGTTCACTAAATTATTTCACTAGGACTTTTTTCAAAAGTGCTGTGAAATTCCATTTTTAACCTATTGGTCCGAAATAATGCAGGAGGGAATTTGTCAGACAATATGACAATAACATTAATCATTATTAAATAATTAAGTAAAATTGAACCTAAATTCCCAAACAAAAAAGCTTAAATACAGTAGGTAAATTTAAAAAAAATTGTTATATCATAGTAATACATTTAGTAAGTAAATTATCGGTTTGGCATTAGAAAAGGTCCGCACGATTTTTGGATTTCTGAGTGGTGGGTTGGATAGGGGTTGGCTTCCCCTTTCTAATGATACTACTCCCTCCACACGGAAATGTCTATTTTTTTTAATACCAATTTTTCTGTGCTAGTACATCAATTACCTGTGTAGGTCAGATTGGGTTAGAACTATAAATATATATCAAAATGTGTAAAAGGTAACCCAAATGGAGGGGCAAGAAGGGGCGAAGCCCGCCACTCGAGGGGGGAATCACTCAGAAAAAAATAAACTCAATGCCACAGTTGAAGTAGGTTAGTTAGCTTCTCTTTAGATCCCACACCCAGGAAATGCTATGCACCCTCTAAGCGGGGCTCCGTCGACATACTTCTATCTGACTTGTTACAGAAAAAGGTAGTGTTTTATTGCAATTATGAAGATAAAAAAATGTGTTATGAATTTATGTAATTAAATAATTTTTATGATTTTCTACAATTTGATATATATTTATGAAATGCCATATTTCTTGTGAATAATTGTATTATTTAAAACATCACAAAAAATGATTATGATTTTAAGTTAGACAAAATAGACTTATTAAAACATCTAATAAAAAATAGTGCAAAATAATTTAAGATTGATATATGAAGTGTTTTTAGCGTTTACATACATTTCGAGGTTAGGTTTGGCTAGTTTTTGGCCCATAACTTTTTTCATAAAAATTTCCGTACGGGGGAGTTTTACTGGAGGAGAGTAGACCCCGACCCCTTCCCCCTCCCCCCTCCCCCTCCCTCTTCCCTCAACCCTAAATTCGTGCGGTCCGCTTCTAATGCAATTCCAAATTATCTTGTAAATGTGATAAAACATTTTTCAAAATTTGTATCCATCAAGAAAGGAAAATTTATATATTTAGGTTATTTTGATTGTGCTCATTTGAATAAATTGCTCATTTTGATTGTACAGAGCAAGTGTAGACTTACCAAAAGGAATCCACTTACAGAGCTTTGAGTATGAATTAAAATAAGCAAAGTGTGTATCGGACCACAGGTAATGTTCTGAAGTTGCCCATCATAATAATTTGGACGAAGAAGATGGTGGTTATTGTTTCACACTATGAACATAGTTAACCTATTTAACATCAAAAACCTCAATCTGCACCACAGGTTCACCTACTATAAAAACTACTTCAAGTACATTTTAAAAGTTCATCAAATATTATGCAAAAACTGGTAAAGTCTTTTAGGTTGTTATAATTTTTCTTTTAGCTTCATTATATTTACTACTACTGTGAATTTTTTTGCAACTCCACAGCCAACAGTTTAACTGGCAGAGGGGGAGAACACTTGCATTTAACAAAAAATAGCATTTTACATGTTAATATTTCACAAACCAGTCCTTTAATTTAAAAAAAATCGCAACCTACATATTTTAAAAAACCTATTCAACAATATCCTACACTATAGGGTAAACCAGAAAACAATAACAATATTCCACATTATAAGAAAAAAACAGAAAAAATTAAAAAATATTTTTCAAGATTTATGTTACCAATTTATTGCCATGGCTATATGTATATTCATACTAAATTATAGCTTTTTACTGCTAAGGGTCTTTGAGATAAACTGTAGATGGACAGACAAACAAAGCAAAACTATATTTTCCTTCCTTTTTATTGATTCCTAGTTTAATTCAGAACTCTTAAAATTGAGGGTTGAAAATAATGACAATTGACTAAAATATGACAATCAAAACTGCAAAGTGGTAAGGTTGACCATAAATCTAAAAGAAAGTGTGCTATCCCGCAAACTGATCCTACTTATAGTAGAAGTTGTAATGACAATTAAGTCAATGATATATAAATTAACTAAACTTTCTTCAATTCCAAATTATCAAGAATATACCATAGCTGTATACTTCACAACAGCTATATACAAGTTGATAAGAGTTTCAAGATGTTTCTCTAATGTATAGTCCCACAGATTGATCTATCTCATCACAGAAAGAAAAATCCGGTAAACAAGCAAATGTGATTTGATAATAATTTGAGTGACATCCTCAAAATAATCCAGCCAAAATTGTATAACAATCCAGATGGTTAGGAGGTAGGGTTCGATAAGTTATAAGTTATCATCTGAGTTTGATACAAACACCTTGCTTATTGCCACCATATAATCAATGTCACTAACTTGTTTCAGTTTGGGAGGTAAGTTAGACAGTAAACTTATGCATGTAGCATTATCTTCCCACCACATAAACATAACATTTTAAGGTAATTGCATAAATAATTTCTTATTCTTAAATAGTCAGTACTAACAAACTTACCACAGCTTGAGGTTCCAGGTCAGGTTCATCGACACCACCTGGAACGGTAGCATCGTCTTCTGCAGTAGACAACAAAAATTTCTTCCTATGGGCATTTGTTTCAATAATGAATTGAATATCATTTTTGTTTTGCAAGGATAATTTCTTGGGATCGTTTTGTTCCTGCAGCCATTCCAGGCACCGCAACACTTTGGGTTTTGGGTCATATTTAGACATATCTTCTGACATATTATGCATATTTTCCACAAAAATTAAAAACAAACTCTAAATTAATTTCGTTATTTTGATTTTTTAACTCATGTACATTACTTTCAAACCAACATCTCTTAAAAATAATGGTTGTGATGAAATGTTTTGTAAATAAAAATATTTACATGATTTACCACAACACAATATTAAAATTTAAAACTTTTAACGGAGCGATTTATTTTACATTTGTGCATTTCAAAGAGTATAGCAGAGTATAGTATACAACAAAGACCATGCTATGGTAATTTAGTACTATAAAATATTTGATAATTGTATTAAAAATAGCGTCATCTAGGACACGAAATGAAAAAGATTTTATTTCTAAAGACTTAAGGTCTGGATTCAAGGTTTTTGCCACTACCTACGAATATTATAAATAATCTTTTAATGTCTTAAATATATATTTTTAAATAAGGTATTACATTACATTATATTTTTTAACTATCTGAATTATAAACATATATTGTTTTGTGGTAAATACGCTTATTTTTCAAAATAACAAAGTGTGGCCAATCTATCAAACAAAAAACAACACAATTACAAATGGCGTCGTCATGGTGTTAAATGTTGATACTCGTGAGTCGTGCGCATTTTATTATTAAAATTCAGTTTGTTTTGTGTGTATTAGTGTTATTTTCGTTGAGTTTGAACTTTTATTCTCCGGATTGCTTAATCGTGACACAAAACTAATATATTGTGCTATTTATTGTCAATAAAATCTTAAATTATAATATAAATGTTTAAATTCTGAATATATAACATTATACAGCGTGGCAATCAAACGAAGTTGCAAAAGGGCTTGTCAGAGTTACATTTTGTTTGAATGGCACGCTGTATAGTGTTTGAAAAATACCTATTTACTATTAAAATTTCAATAAAAATGTAGGTACCTATATTAAGCTGCCGAAACAAAATAGTTCTCATGCTATAACATAGATGACGCCAGTAGTACGCCATTATAGATTTAGAAAGTTGCCTATCTATTACTATATTACAAAGACTAAAGAGTATACATACTAAAGAGTATACTACCATTGACATGTAAATATTACCACTATACACGTCAATGAATACTACGTATACAATACTAAGTAAGAGTTAGCCGTGTGTACAAAGACTAAAGAGTATACAATACTTGTAGTTCACGAATTGTTCACGAATGAATCCTTCAAATGAAGTACTTCAGTTCAAATACATCATTCTTTCCACAGATTATTTATATGTATAAATTCTTTTATTAATTCAGTTGAATTTCATTTACTTCACTACTTCATCTAGTTCTAGTCCATCGTGGAACGCCGAACGTCAGACAAATGAACGAAATACGAATTGAAGTACGTTGTCTGATCCGAACACTGGCGATGGCTGATCGTATTAAACGAATTTAACCGAGCACCTACACACGCGCGCGATTTTCTATCACTTAATATTATATTTTGTACTGATACCTCTGTCATCGGATTTTAGGCGAAAAGTTATTTATGACCTGTATTACATTACGTTAAAGAACATTTCGATTTCATTACTGGATTTGTTTATAATGACAATAAAATTTATTAATAATCCCATTACTACTATTTTGTACATTGTGAACTTAATAGATTTTGAAAAGTATTGTTAAAAGTTACTGTAGTAATTATTTTGTAATTGAATAAACAATTCTGTACTTGAATGAGAACGAGTTCCAAACGCCAAACGAAATCAAAGACCACGTTATGATCAACTGAACTAAATGGACAATTGAACTAGGTGAAGTCAATTAACATTGACGAAGTGAAGGAGTTAAGTATTATGAGACATTCTGCGCATGTCTCATAATACTTTACACTGACTTTCATTCATACATTAGATGGACTAGATAAAATTCACTGAAGGAAATGAAGTACTGAACTAAACCAATGAAGTACTTCATTGGGCGAAAAGATATACTTCATTAATTTCATTTATTTGACACATTTTGCACATGTCTAGCTAAGAGTGCATTTATGATTTGCAGTTGCTAGGCATGGCACATTTCACGCATCACTGCAGTCTGGCATCACTGGTTATATCAAAAAGTACCTATACAATACTACGGTTATATCACTCGTTAGAAAATAATTCACGTGTCACACCAGTTATATGCATGGAAACCGTCCGTTATATATATTATATAACGCGTATTCGTTATATATAATATATAATAAAGTAACTCACTACTTTCACGCGGGCAAAGCTACTACACTTATGCAAAGAGAATACAACAATACTAATAAAGCTTAATATTATATACTAGTCTAGTCTATGCAACACTACGTAAGACACTTAAGCTTATAATTCGCAGAAATCCATCTTGCAAAAGAGACAAAACAACATTTGAGCTAAAACGTAGTGATTATAATATTATACTCTTTGATCTGAACAATACCGTGCCATCAGCTAGAACAAAGAATATGTTTCTTATGTTACTAGCTGTTACCAGCGACTTCGTCCGCGCGGACTTCGTTTACTCCGCACAGCACCTCCCCGCTAGGTAATAGCGTGATAATATGTAACCTATATGTTGACTCGACCTATTCATGCAAAATTTGAAGTAAATCCATCCAGTACTTTTTGAGTTTACCCCGGACATACATACAGACAAACAGATAAACAGACAAACAGACAAAAATTCTAAAAACTATGTTTCTGGCTTCGATATCGATTGTAGATCACGCCCCAAGTATTCTTTTAAAAAAATATTCAATGTACAGTTTTGAGTGAGATATAGCTTTGTTATTTAACATGATTTTTATTGTTTTTAATTCCCTCCCTATTATATGTTCTTATTATTGCTATCATTAAATAATACAAAATAATAAAAAGATAAAAATGTAGATTTATTGTTTTTGAATTTGATAGGTATTTACAGTTTTCTACGGTTTTTTTCAAGCATATCTGCACTCTGCAGCATACTCGGCAGTTTGGTCTTGCTGGGGTTGGCAAGTGGCAACACTGGTTATTATTTATTAATTATTATTTTTATTTCTCTTTGAAATCAGCTGTCAAATTGGGATGTATGTCTAAAATTTTAGCCATATTTATAAAATTAATCCCGTAACATTAATAAGTTTTTGCGGTTTAATTCTTTAATATATTGTGGTAGTGATACGTGCATTATAATATTTAATTGTCAATCTTAACTCGGTTTGCCTATTTCAGCATGGCACCGCGGTTTGAAATCGCAGTAGGCCTGCGTAAAGGCCACAAAACGACTAAGATTTCTGCTGGAAAGAAAGGAATAACAGATAAAGCTATTAAAATCAGACCTGCAAGACTAAAAGGTGTAAGTAAACTATATATTTTTGTCGCGATTGTTATGTTGAACGTCAATAAAAATAAACCTAAATTAGAAAATTTCATATTTGTTTTTGTGTAATACTACATTTTATTTTAGAACATATAACTGCAGTAACGCAGATTTTCAATTTTATTTTATGAATCTTGTCAATTTCAGCTTCAAACCAAGCACTCCAAATTTGTACGTGATTTAGTTCGCGAAGTCGTTGGACATGCTCCATATGAAAAGAGGGTTATGGAATTACTTAAGGTTTGGAAATTTTATTATTTTTAGTCTGTTGTAAACACCACTCCTATTAATTTCTTAAACTTGAGCACGGCATTCTTTTTAGGCACTGAAAGTCTTAAAGATTATTTTTGAATATCGCTCTTGGAACGCTTAAAAACTAGGGCACTATACATGTGTAGTGTCCAGGAAAAAAAAGGTCTTTGAATTAAATCGTAACTTCAGTTTCTGATGCTATTTAAGAAGTGCTGGTGTAGCCAATTGAAATATTACATGTATAATTTACTGGCTATTTAACCCTTTCAAGTGGGATACAAGAGTAGCTATATATTTAATGTATTTATAAACTTTTTAAATATTTCCATCTCAATATAAGGTGGTAGGTTAACCAAGTTAAAAATGGTATTAAATCTTTTCAAGGTAAAATATTGTGGCAGCTTATTAGATTCTAAAATTATATCTTTCTTTTTACCCAACTGCTTTAGAAGGCAGGTAATGTTTTTCAAGTGTATGTACATCTTTGGCACACTCAGAATTACACTTTACTACTCGGCACTTGGTTATTACTAAACAGCTTAATGAATTAAAGCTAAATAGACTCTAGATTTGTGGCAGTGGCATGAGCTTTATAATTTTCAACACATTAGAAGAGGGTTGTAGTTAGTTTTTTGCTGTTATTTATTACCTAATTGCTCAATTTATTTGTTCCTATAGGTAGTAAGTACTTGGTCAGAAAGTATATTCATTATTGAAAATCTAAAATCTCCTGAAAAGTAGAGAAATGAACAAAATATACTTTCCAGATTTTATTTTATATCTTGTTAATAAAACATTGAGTAAACATCATCAATCATCACATAACAGTAAATCAAATGTCAAAATATCCTATGTTCCATTATAATTCACTGATTATTATATTGGGAGATGAATAGTATTTCTCACAGAAAGTTTAATATACTGTATACTAGAGAAGATATGCTGAGTAGAAGTTGTGTTTCATTTTGTTAATACTCGTTGCGGCACTGAAATAATAATAAATCACCCAACCAAATTCAAAATCAAGCAGGACTGCAGAACTTAATAGACTATAATATATATTTAAGACCAAAAGGTCACACTTACACGTTTCATTCAACGAGCTCCTACATCAGAGCTCGTGTAATGAAATGTGCAGCCCATGGACTGCACTTTAGTGTAACAAGTGGCATGGCGCATGCCCTGTTTAGTAAGCTAGTACATAGAAATCTTTGATTTCCTTTACCACTTTATACATCTCTTTGATTTTATTTGACAACTGTCTTTAGCCGTAAAGAAAATATCATACATGTGTGTATACTATTGTGTATGTCACATGAATGTAGTGTGTGTAATGTTTATTTTTATTAATTTATTGTATTGTATTTCTGACAAATTTTATTTAAAAATATTAGGTGTCTGCAGTCCTCCGCAATGTAAACTTTAACCGTGCCAAATTTCATACATTGCTGTTCAACCAATTGTTTTAAAGAGGTGTCCAAAGTTTTTCCTTCACATATTAATATTTATATGTGTATGTGTTGTAATCTGTATACATATAATAAAATCTTAGGAAAGTCAAAACTGTACATTGAATATTTTTTAAAAGAATACTTGGGGCTTGATCTACAATCGATATCGAAGCCAAAAATATAGATTTCAGAATTTTTGTGTGTATATATGTCCCAGGGTAAACTCGAAAAGTACTGCATAGATTTACTTCAAATTTTGCATGAATATTACTAACAGGTCGGGTCAATATATAGGCTACATATTATCACACTATCACCTACGGGGGAGGAGCTGTGCGGAGTAAACGAAGTCCACACGGACAAAGTTATGGGCAACAGCTAGTTTTTAAATAAATATATAATAGACCTTTGTTTAATTTTCTTAAGATACGCAATAGTATATAATTATTTGGCATGTAACGAACAGTGTACTGCAAAATTAAGAAAACATGCCATATTTACACTCTAGTTTTGCATTGCAATTCCTTTTTATGTGGGAAATGCAAAATTTGCACCTTTTTATTTTTTCTTATTTTCACATCACACAGTCTAAAGTGTGCATTGCTCCGACTCATCACTTCTACAAAATTCTCGAACCAGCTGTTTATTTTGTGTGGTATTTCACAAAATACATTGCTTATTTATTGTATTTCCTTAAGTTTTACTATTTTTCAGAATAAGCACTGTAGAGTATTAAAATAAACAAAATTTTATAAGGTAAAACATTGTCAAAAGCAATCAAAAATAAACAATTCCCACACAAATTTTCAACGGCTTTCCTCACAGAATCATATAAATAAAAAAGACGAGCCTTAAAACAGTAGTATACAATATAAACATCTGACGCTAAGGTCAATTTAAATAGTAATAGTGCACTTTCCTGATTTTCAGTTCACACTTCCATTGCATTTCATGAAATCGCTCCCACAGATAGTAATAAAGCATAAGAAAAGGTGTTACACAACATTAATTAAATTTATCTCGTTTTTCCAGGTGTCAAAGGATAAGCGGGCCCTGAAGTTCTTGAAGCGTCGTTTGGGAACACACATCCGTGCCAAGAGGAAGCGTGAAGAGATGAGCAATGTACTTGTACAGATGAGGAAGGCTGCGGCCCAAGCACATCATGCCACACATGGTCATTAGTCCAGAATAAACTTAATTTTAAGTTAATCTTTGTTTCTTTTTGTAAATACAATTTTTTTATAAATCCTATGGGGAGTCCTATACACTATTGCCGACGTCAGGCGCTTACTTACTAAAATAAAATTACAAAAATGGCGGTTCCAAAGAAAACATTACCCTTCTTGTAGAACCCTAGTGTAGTTGGGTAAAAATAATATAGCCTATATCACTGTACACCTCTCAAGTGTAAGTCCATCGTTAATAACTACAAACTTGAACACAATAGTGACAAACATTGATGCTATAGCTACTGGAATAAGATTGTGGTACAAAACCAGGGTGAAATATTACAGATCTCTACCACCTAGTACATGAATATGGGGTGAATGTATTATGTTAGTATCTCGCTGTTGAATACTCTCAAATGTTTATAATCTATATCCATACTAATATTATAAATGCAAAAGTCTGACGCTTTCACGGCTAAACTGCTGGATCGATTTTCATGAAATTTGGCATGGAAGTAGTTGAAGATTCGGGGTTAAATATAGGCTAATTTTTTTTCAAATTCAATCCTTAAAGGGTTGAAATAGGGTATGGTATGAAAAGCTATCTTTACGACATATTAATCTATTCGCGGGCAAAGCTGCGCGGGTCAGCTAGTATATAATAAAGTCGTAGGAAAGTCAAAACTGTACATTGAATATTTTTTAAAAGAATACTTGGGGTGTGATCTACAATCGATATTGAAGCCAAAAATGTAGTTTTTAGAATTTTTGTCTATGTATGTCAGGGGTAAACTCAAAAAGTATTGCATGGATTTATTTCAAATTTTGCATGCATATTACTAAGAGGTCGGGTCAACATATAGGCTACATATTATCACGCTATCACCTATGGGGGAGGTGTGCGGAGTTAACGAAGTTCACGCAGACGAAGTCGCTGGCAACAGCTAGTAATATAATATTGCCAATGATAGGTAGTTACCAAAAAGTTTCTCACGTAAATTTACTCAATAAATAAAAACCAAATTTAGAAAGCAATGTACAAGTGAATTTAATTTATATCACAAACTAGGTTTTACTCGCAGGTTTGCTAACATCCAAAGTTCAACTGTACCGCTGTGTTTGGTGAGATGGGTGACATCACCTACCTGAAAGTGACCATCACTTGCTTCTTATAACCGAGACTCTCAGCCAACATATGGAGTGTTATTTTTAAATTATCGATAGGGATGTGCTTGACCACAATCTCGCCTAATGGTAAGCTAAGATGAAACGGGCTTCCCTAGAAGATACCTGTTCACTCTTCTCTGGAATATACTTAGATTGTTGTACTCGTCGGGGAACACAGACTCAGGAAGCATGTTCCAGTCCTTTGTGATTTGAATGAATAATGTGGAATCGAACCTCTTTGGAACGTGGAATGTCCACCATATGGCGATGCCTAGAATCTGTGCGCCTCGAAGATCGATAGAAAAACGGGAATGGCGGAATCAAGTCGTGCAATTCTGCAGCGCATTCTCCAAAGTGTATCCGATAAAAAACAAACTAGCCACTACGGCGATGACCGAGGCTCTGGAGTTTTTCGCCTACCAGATCATCGTCGTTTATGAGTCTCTTGATACTCTGGCCCTTGGCACGGCTCTCTATCGCCTCAAGTGTCTCCAGCTGGCATTTGGTGGATTCATCCCAGCAGAGGTGAGAGCAGTATTCCTGCACGAACGGACTTGTGCTTGATAAAGGTTGAGCAACTGTCCCGGACTAAAATACTGTCACCTTCGCCAGAGTACCAAGCTTTTTGAGGCAACTTGGGCTTTAGATTCGATGTACGAACCAAAGTTAAGAGTAGACGTTAAGGTGATACCAAGGATATCGAGATGATCAGTTATCGGCACGGACACACCTTGGAAAGGTAGAGATAGGTGGAATGGACTCCGTTTAACGGAGAATAGACACGTCTAGGTCTTAGTCGCATTAAACTTGACCAAACTGTCATCGCCCCAATCGGAGACTGCCTGTGAGGACAGGTTCAAACGATCGACCATCGCCTCCCTGAGAGATCGGATCTATGCCGTACTGGCTCGCGTGCTGGATGCGTAACTCTCCACAACAGTGCTATCGTCTGCGTACCCATAGATACTGGGCTTCAGCATGTTGTTAATGTGTAGCAGGAATAGAGTTGCGGATAGAAGTGATCCCTGAGAGACTCCGGCATTTATTGTCATTTGGTCGGACGAGCAACCGTCGACCACTACTCTAATCGACCAGCCACTCAGAAAATCTGAGATTCAGGCGCAGAGACCAGTAGACAGACCATACGATGGAAGCTTGCCAATAAGACTGCCAGACCCTGTCAAAGGCCTTCGAGATATCAAGGGAGACAGCTAGTGCTTCATCATGATTCTCGATGGCTGCGCTCAACATGTAGGTGGCATACGTTAGACCGATTTCGGCGAATCCCGTATTGGCGGTTACTGAGTAAATCGTTCGCTTCTAGGTGTGTTATTAGCCTGCTATTCAGTACACGCTCCATAGTCTTGCAGAGTATGGACGTGACTGAAATTAGTCTATAGTTGGAGAGGTCGGCACGACTGCCTTTTTTGGGCACAGGCTGCACGTTGGCAAGCTTCCATGGCTTCGGTATTTTTCCAGTCGTCATCGAAAGGCGAAAGAGGCGTGTCAACACAGGAGCGAGTTCAGGTGCACAGGTTTTGAGTACTATGGCTGGAATCCCATCGGGGCCAATGGCTTTGTTCACATCCAGATTACGCAGCGTTTTAAGAACCTCAGTCTGACGAATGCGAATTTCCGGCATATTCACCTCGCATCCAGGGAGACTGGGTGGTTTCGCGTTGGTGGAATCTAGACGCGAATTTTCCGCGAATAGTGTAGCAAAAAGGTTTGCTTTCTCTACGGCAGTGTGAACCAGCGTCCCATCCGGTTTCAGCAGTTGCCAGGGACAAAATGCTTTACTATCTGAGGGGTATGAAGCCAGTTTGTTTCCAATATGGCTAACTTGGTCGAATCGAGCTTTCAGTAGAGTCTTTTTGCAGGACTTGGCGGCCCGGTTAAAGGCTTTCTTCTTCTTCGATACGTCCTTGGCCTTGCGGTGTCGAGCATCAGGCCAGGCCAGATATGCCCCATGCTTTAGCGCCTCAGCGCGTCTACAATCGGCCATTCTTATTGTAACAAAATAGATGTTTGAACTGAAAAATTTATGCTTATATTTTTTACACTTTTGAGCTTAAAACACCTTAATTTAGTGGGAAGTTTCAGGGATGGCCCGTAGGGTCAACCGTTTACACATTTTTTCTACTGCTTTTGATGTCCAGCTCTATACATATCGTACCTCCGCTCAAATAGTGTCACAAGTCAAAAAAATTATTCTTGAGAACAAGGGGTTAAAAGTTGCTCCTGCATATTTATTTCGCTTTTCCAGCCAATGCCACTAAGTCACCGCCATATACAATACAATAACTATTTATTGTGCACCAAAAATAAATGACAATATACAAATTACATGACTATTTCTACATATATTAGATACACAAAGGCGGTCTTATCACTAAGAAAGCGATCTCTTCCAGACAACCTTAAGGATAGGATAATAATATATTCTAAAAGTGTGTGCCTAAAAAAATTGTGACACTATTTGAGCGGAGGTGCTACTACAGCAGGTATAAGTATAGCGGTGATAACAAACACGAGCGGAAGAGACCAAAAGGCAAAGAGACGTTGCGGAATTCAGGTATCTACCTATTTACCTGATTATCTCAAATTTTGTTTTTTCTTTAAATCAATTTTAATAAAAATCCGCTCGTGATATATTTCCAAATGCATTGATTGTTTTACTATTCGGAAAACAAATAAAAACTTTAGGACTATGAGTATCTTCTACGTCTTCGGGTCTGCTGGTAGACATCTCTTTCAGAGATAAGCACGCCCTTTGTACATGTTTTATATTAATTTTTCAAAAAGATTTATTTTGTGTACAATAAAGTGTGAAATAAAAAATTAAATAAGTAATTATCTACCTAACACTTTTTTCCAATAATTTATCAGATTTTTTTTTTTAATTTCTAAGAACTAATTTGGATTTTGTTTTGGGAAAAACAACTTTTTAAGTATTTTTTATTGAACCTAAAAATGAAGAAATACCTACCTATCTTAATTGTGTGTCATTTAATTTACCTACTGGTTACCTATAAGCTTCCTTTATTCTACTTAATTACATGTCACATGAATGATCTACCTGCCTATCTATCTATCTATATTATTATGACTACTTTTAAACGAGCAATTCTTGTATATGTAAATGTATAATATGAATCTCGGAAATGGCTCCAACGATTTCAATGAAGATTAGTATGCAGAGTTTTTCGGAAGCGATAAATTGATCTAGCTAGGTTTCATTGTCAGAAAACGTCGTTTCCACCAAAAAAATACCGAGCATAGCTTTTGTTTTTGCCATTTTATTTTCCACACTTAGCCACTTGAGCCTTTGTACGTAGCTGGCTATGTCTATTCCAACCATCCTAACTCCTTCCAGAAGCTTATTAGACGGCTTATGTTTTCACATGCTTCTTTAGGAGTTTTTGGGTTATTCAGGATACGTGCCCGTTGTTCGGCCACACTCCTGCACTCAAGGAGAACGTGAGTGGTGGTTTCCTGTTCCTCCATGCAGCCGCGGCATAAATGGCTGTCTGTCACACCTATGTTAAATAGGTGTCGGTTTAGATGGCAATGTCCTGTTATTGTGCCCACAACTTTTCTTAAGTCATCTCTTTTGAGTTTCATTATGCGTTGTGTTAGGTTTTTCGAAAGGGTTGGCACAATTTCCTTTGTTTGCTTACAGTCATTTGTGGCTAGCCACAACGCTTCATGTTATTGGTATGTTCTCTCAGTTAGCCATGTCATGGGTTAGTTGTATGGCAAGACTGCTATCGGTTCTGGACCTGATAGTTTTTTATTTGCTTCGTTTTTTGCCAGTGTATCAGCTGTGTCATTGCCCTGAGAGTTGCTGTGTCCTTTTATCCATTGCAGGATTATTTGGTTGGTTTCTACTGATGTTACTGATGATTTGTGGCATTCAAACACTATACTAGAGTTGAAGAAGTTAGTTTTTAGAGCTGCAAGGACCGATACACTATCAGAGATAATACGTATAATTTGATCTATTATTTCTCTTGCTTTGATCTCTGTTGCAGCTCTGCTAATAGCAATACATTCTGCTTGGAATGTTGTATTGTACTTTCCTAAAGTTTCCATTATGTTTATATTTAATTCCCGAGAGAATACACCGACTCCTGTCCCTGAGGTGGTTTTGGATCCGTCTGTGTATATTCTCAGTTCTTGTATACCTGAATAGTCGTCAGGTTCTGCTTCCAGATTAATTTTGTAGTTTTTATTTGATACCATTATCATTGGTATTCTGTCATTCATGGCCTCAACCATTGGTTGTTCTTTAGTGAATTCTTTTAAAATGTTCATGTAGGGAATTTTCTTTTTTTGGCGCCACATTCCCATGGTTTTTAAACGAAAAGCTGCGCTGGCTGCTTCTTGTTGTATTACCAGATGTAGTGGTCTAAGTTTCAACAGGATTTCTAATGCTGCTGTTGGTGTAGTTTTCATACAGCCAGTTGTTGCAACACAAGCCAATCGTTGAAGTTGTTGTAATTTGTTTTTAGTTGTAATTTGGTTAGTTTTAGGCCACCATATAATGGAGCCATAATTTTTATTGGGCGTATCAATGCAGTGTAGAGCTAGAGGAAAACTTTGGGGTTAGCACCCCATTTTATCCCCACTACACGCTTACACTGCCAAAATGTGATATATGTCTTCTTGACGATGTGCTCTATATGAGTATTCCAGTTTAGTTTGTTATCTAGGTGTATACTTAGGTATTTAACATTTGATGACAGTTTTAGTTCAGTGTCAAATAATTTAGGCAAAGTTAAGTTACTTATTTTTCTCTTGTTTGTAAAGAGTACTAGTTCAGTTTTCATGGGATTTACAGAGAGTTTGTGTGTGTTACACCATTTTTCTACTATAGCCATGGCTGATCTCATCAGGCTGCAGAGAAGATTTTCTGAGTTCCCATTTATTGTTATCGCCAGATCATCTGCATATCCAGTGGTTGGAAAACCTTGATCGTTTAGTATTTCGATAAGTTCATCAACAACAAAGTTCCATATAAGTGGAGACAGTACCCCACCTTGTGGACGCCCTCGTGATGTCATCGCATGGGTGTTGTTGTTTATTGTTAATTTAATTACTCTTAATTTGAATAGGTTTATGATCCATTCTCTTACGGTCTCTACTACCCCAAACCTATCTAATAGATTTGATCCACAGCTGATGGTAGTCACATGTTTACCCAGTCGGTTGATTTTTACAAACTGCCTGGCAAAATGACAGATATAGTCAATTCTTAAAATTACGTTAACAGATACAAGGCTGTTGATTACCTTATCTTATAGTGTATAGGGGGCAAGGTTAAGTCTCAATCTGTTTGGCGTCACTGATACTTTGTTTGTAAACTATTTATTTTATTTGTTTAAATCATTTTATATGACGAAAACAACATGAAATAATTACATTGATTAGTATAAATATACATAACTACGCCGAATCCCTACGTCGTAAATGAAAGAGAATAGAATGTATGTAATATTTCCTCCATATAGGGAGTATTTTATTTTTGTTTCATGTCAATATTTTATTCTGAAGTGCTGGACTAAAGTTAGGTATTTAGCGTGCGCATTTTCAGCTTAATAATAAAAACAAAAAATGACGAATTTTCGCAATAGCCTATCCTAGCCTGAGCGCGTACCTAATCGGCGTATGGTAGAAATTTATATTTTTTTTAATATTGTCATTTATCCGTTTGCTTAAATCAATTTAATTACTTAGGCAGTTTTGAAAAATCTTAAAAATTAAGATTTCTGTAGTATTTAATAGCTCTAATGCCTAGCTACCTACACTTATTTTTAATGTGATTAATATGATGAAATATGAATGCTTTTAATTAATCTATAGGTACATATAATAAAATCGTAGGAAAGTCAAAACTGTACATTGAATATTTTTTTAAACGAATAGTTGGGGCGAGATCTGCAATTGATATCAAAGCCAAAAATATAGTTTTTAGAATTTTTGTCTGTTTGTCTGTATGTATGTCCGGGGTAAACTCAAAAAGTACCGCATGGATGAACTTCAAAATTTGCATGGATATTACTAACAGGTCGGGTCAACATATAGGCTACATATTATCACGCTATAACCTACGGGGGAGGGGCAGTGCGGAGTAAACGAACTTCGCGCGGACGAAGTCGCTGGCAACAGCTAGTTTTGTATAAATACTTTTGTCTATATAACAATGCAAATGTACTTATCTGAGAACCAGTGTTGCCAGTGACAAATAGTCAAATATAATATGAGACAGTTCAAAAAGTAACATTTTAACGAGAAAGAATTTTGATCTTGACTGGTAATTTATAACTAACCAGTTAAAAAAAGCCCCATCTTCGATTCCATCAATTTTATTTGCTGTAAAATATTTTTAATAAGTCTTAACAGTAACGTTTTGAGTCGTGTAACGTGAAAGTAACATGAGAGGATCAAAAGTAACGCAAAATGTTACAAAAGTAACATTCTGGCTACGATTCTAGCAACGCTGCTGAGAACAGTGTTGTTGGCTGCATTAGTAAATAGTTTTTTGTTAAATTTAAATAATACCTAACTCTTTAAATGGGTTCGGACCAATATATGGGTCAATGTTTGTCACTTTTATGATTGCTTTTATGTTTCTATTAGGAGGGTTAGGTGGCCGGGAAATGTATGCATGTGGCTCTCTGGCTGGCTCACCACCTGCTATATGAATAAATTTTGCATCTATGAATTCTATGAGCGCCGACGTAACGATTATTTCCCTCCATCATTTTTTTTAGAAATGAATTACAGTTAACTTTATAGGTCGTTACTGTGTCACCGGTTTTATGGGTCGAGCAGAGTGCTCAACCAGAATTTAAGTTGAAATTGGGCTAACTAACGCCCGCGCTAAGGGCTGTCTCCTGTGAGACCGGACCTCGGGTCAGTGCGCCGTTCGGACTAAAAGTGGTGGGCGGAGCCGTGGCTGTGCGCCCCGCGTTAGGCGCGGGGCAATAGAGAAGTTTTCGTCGTCGATATCGGCGTGGCGGGGCCTCCTATCTATCACATCCGCGCCTACTGCGGCTTCTTAGTCCGCCGCAGCTGTGGTTAATGGGTTAGAATGGTTTGTTGTTTTATCGAAATAACGTCTATCCTTCCATCAGGAAACCTTATAGGCTAGCACATCGGAAATCGAATCCGGTCCCCTAGCTAGACGCATAAGTTAAATAACTACTCTAATTAGTGGTAAGACATGTTACCTATATGAAAAAATATGAGCAAAATTTTGTTAGGAGTGAGATAACAAGAGACGAGACGCTCTTGACGGGGCGCGCCTACAAACAAATATTTACATCACTGTCAATTGACCTTAGGTCAACTACAAATTATCTATCTATTTTCATTGATGTTATGATGAAACATGTTTTATATGAAACTTACTTATGAAATGTAGGGGAACACGGGGGAATTGGCACCACTTAAGAAAAAACTCCTATAACTTTTGATACAACATTCGTTTTAATATAGTTTTTGTTTTATTTTACATTTTAACTACTCAGGTTTATCTTATCAACACATAAATTAAAAAATAAACCAAACAAAGACATTTATATCTATTTTTTTTAAAAAGGACCTTTAGCTCCCATTGCCCCAGAGTATGGGGTAATTAGAACCAGAGAAATGGGTAATGAGAACCACCGGGGCAATGGTAACCATAGTAAGAATGTGTAACAAAAATTATGTACTTATAATATATGCTTATAACTTAAATTTATTCTCATATAAAACGTGATTATAGTATCCTTAGGAACGTATAAAATAACAGTTTTATAAAATAATATAGACTTTCATTAGTCCACCCATTTTTCGAACAGTCATAAATGGCGCCTGCAAGACCATCTTTCTCTAGAAGAGGAGAATGACGTTGTCTCAGTTATATAAACATGGGTGGGACATATACACCAGCAGCTCTCAAACTGCACTTATTGAACAGACAGCAGTGACAGTTTTTCCTCTGTCCCAAGACGTAACAGTCCCAACTCGTTTCTGACTTGTCTTTTTCTGGTTCTTGAACTGTCGAAATTTCTGTCTCGTCCCTATCAAATATTTGATGTGCTTCATATTTATTTTTTACCTTCAAGATTTTTGTAAAATAGTTTAACTTCTTCTTTATTAAATCCCTCAATTCTTTTAATGCTTTTCAACTCAGGTTTGCCGACACTAATGTTTATATTTCTTCGAAAAATGCTTCAAGATACTCTGGCCCTGCACACTTGCTTTCCTTGTTAAAACTGTAGTGTTATTTAACTGTTCTGTACACTCGCATGCTGTACGAGTGTAGGAGAAAATACGGGTTTTCTCCCAAGACGAGGATTTGTTTGTCCAAAGTTGTCTGCGATATCGTTTTTCCAAAGTACTAATCAGAATGTTGGGATATTTCATGTAAAGAAATCTCTACATCATTGACTTTTTTGATTGCTCGATCTAGTACATCTAAACTCCATTGACACTTCTCCGTAGTACTGTCCCGTTTTCGAAACATCTGTAAAATACCAATAATAATGAAATTGGGTAATGAGAGCCATTTGATTCCAATTACCCCAAAGACTCTTTTTTAAGTTTTCATATAATTCACAATATACGATTAGTTTTTTTTACATAAACGGAGCATTTTATCTAATTTTATAATGATAAAACTACACATTAAAACGGACAATATTGTCAATACAATAATTTTAATACTCACATTTTGTCCTTGAAGATCGTACAAAATTAGATCAATTAGCAGAAAAAACGACGTACAGTCCATTTGCACACCAAAAGTCATCTAGCGACGTTGCGACGAGTTGCATGTACTCCTCCTATGCCCTTGTATGTTACGTATTATCAAAACAGAATCTAACTCGTTAGGATGCACGTAAATTAAAGTAGTTCTCATTACCCCGTAGCTCCGATTCCCCCGTGTTCCCCTACTTAAAATCCGTACTAATATATTATAAATGCGAAAGTATGTATGTCTGTTACGCTTTCATGGCTAAACCACTGAACCGATTTTGATGGAATTTGATAGATGATGGAAGGAAATAGTTAAAGAGACGAGGCCAAAAATACGTTAATATTGCCAAAAAATCAAGCCCTAAGGGGCCGAAATAGGACGGACATGTTGATTTAATTAAGGGCTAAAATATTTATGTACCTACCTACCAACAAGTAGTAATCGAACCTAACTATAAATCAATGGGGCTCGGGTTTGATTCCCGACAGGGACAAACATTTGTGTGATGAGCATACCTAGATGTTTGTATTTTTTGAGTTGGGTGTTTATTACGTAACAGTATTTATATATGTATTATCTAGTATCGTTGACTAACACCCATAACACAAGCAAATAGTTTGCTAACTTTGTGATTAGATCAATTCATGTAGTTTGTCCAGCAATATTATTGTTATTACCTAGTGGCTTTGATATAGAATAGGTATTCAGGTTGAGTGGTCACTGATTGTAGATATTGAAGGACACTACAGTAATGGTCA
Source organism: Apodemia mormo (assembly GCA_036924255.1). Lineage (NCBI taxonomy): Eukaryota > Metazoa > Arthropoda > Insecta > Lepidoptera > Riodinidae > Apodemia > Apodemia mormo. The sequence goes on along the minus strand of JAUPFN010000014.1, from coordinate 32,469,224 downwards.
TAAGTTTTTTTTTTTTACTTATTTCATCAAAAAAATTAATATAAACTTACAAATTTTTTCAACATCCTTAAACCTCGTTGTAGGTTTGTGTGGATGTTGCAGACTTCACGGTTTAAGTATTGATTGATGTTTTAGCGAAGCTACATTACACTACATAAAATTTTAACATTACCATAGCTCATATCAGTTGAAATAAACTAGTACCTATCTTTATTAAACTTGCTACAATATTCTATTGCTAACTGTAGTTAAAACCAGTAAACACTAAAAATGAAAATGTTGCTTAACCGCATAGTAAAATTCAACGAAATTAATGTAATAATATTCAAAAAGTATGATCATTGCACGATGTACTTACTAACAATCTAGTCGCGAGTTCAATAAATCACTGTTCGTAAATAAGGAACTATGCGCTTTGCACGGATAGCGTATGTTACCACTCACGTGCCCGTTGCTAGGACGGATCCAGCCTTCGGGTCTGGAGGGTCACATATTTGAGGTTCAGTCAAGATAGGCTCAAATCGATATTATAAAAGCGAAAGTTTGGATGTTTGTTACTCAATCACGCAAAAACTACTGAACGAATTTGAATGAAATTTGGCACACAGGTAGATAATGAAGTGGAATAGCGCATAGGCTACTTTTATCCCGAAAAATTAGGCGATCCCGCGGGAACTCGCCTTCGCCAAAAACTCGTATGATGCAGCGGGCTGCACTCTGCATTTAGTCCTTATATAAATTCTAAATTCTAATAAATTAGGGGGGGTCAAAAATGTGCTTTTTCAGGTATCATAAAAACAACCTTACCGGGAATTGGATGTGTCCGTTTGGCAATAGACTTGCCACCTATCACATTTTGGGACTAAAGTATCTTCGGCTAATCATGAGTGTACTAGTTGTACCTCTGCCTACCTCTTTAGGGATACGGGCGTGAATATACTGCTTTTATCAACTATTGTCGCCATCGCCAAATCAGAATCAAAAATAAAACATTTTTTTATTCTGATTTGGCGTTCTTTCCATTTTTACGTGGTGCTTAGAACTTCTCTTCTCGTTCTACCCGTGCCGGCGCTGTGACGAGAACGTAAGGCAATAAGTTTACTAGTTACCTTCCAAATCAGTACGAGACATTGAAAAGGACACTATTAATTAGCCAAGCATAGTTAACGCGGTGGCAACAAACCCTGGCAAGACGCGTTTGGACAGCTTTAAATTGCTTGGTAGCATTTTGCAGATGCTGCGAAGGCAGATGCCTTATCCTTCAAAGGAGTATGAACTATCACGAGAGATCCCTCCCTCTGAAGTCTACATAAGAGATAAAAATCAAGTATAAACATCAAAGATTTAAAAGAAAACAAACTGAGCTGACTCAGCTCTTAACACGATTTGTTGGTCATGGAACCCGATATGGCCCATAGAAATAGTCATATTGTTATCGTCTCAGTTACTTAAAGATGTAAACAGAAAAAACTTACTTGTCATATTTTTTATTAATACCTAAATATATGGACCAAATATATATAACCAGTTTTATAAATTTAGAAAAATCTCAACTACATTACGAAGTGGTCTACTAACTAAATACATTTTGTAATATATCAGCTGATAAATAGTAGTAGGTACACAAAATGAAATAACATAGCAGCATGACAAAAAACATTTTTGTTTTATAAGATACCAATAGACATTTCAACATATTGTACTGAAAATTGGAAGCTATTCAACAACATCAAGTCCAATATATAACCAATCCAAATCCAATTGTTAATTATGTTTTTTCTTCATAGACAAAGATGCCAATATCTCTGTGCATCCATACTAATATTATAAATGGGAAAGTGTGTGTTTGTTTGTCCGTCTCACACGGTGGAGACAGTTGAAGGGATGGAGAGTGTCATAGACTACTTTGTCTCTTTCTAACCCCCCCACTTCCCTAAAATGAATTTAACGCAAGCGAAGCCGTGGGCAAAAGCTAGTGTTGTACAAACGTAAGCTATTAAATAATGCCAATAATTAAATTATACAAATTTTATAGAATCACTGGTTACTTTGTGGACATTGCAATTTCTCAAAGAAAGTTTTTCATATATATTATTTAGAATAAATATTAATGTTGATTACATTACACTTTATTTATGTATGACACTAAAATTTATTAGCACAATGACTCCTGGCTAAGTAAGCACAGAAAGCCAGCCTAATATAACATTATATATGGAGAATTTACGTTATTTTACAAAATAACATGAAAAGAAACTTTTAGACAAAGAAGTCCATTTGTCTAAAGGTTTTACAAACTGATTTTATCCCAAAGTAATAAAATTATTTGCTTGTAATGAGTGTCAATAAATAATACTAATATACAGGAGTTCTTATGTAAAATATATTTTATTGGTTATTGCATATAATTTATCTTTCAAGAATAAAATCTGAATCCTGTAGGAGTCTTACCAGATCCGCGATAAATTATTATTGAGCCAGAGCCGTAAAATTATTGTACACTAATAAAGTTATATTTAATTTCTATTTTAAGACATTATTTATTGAAAGTAGGGGGCTGGAGTGGGGTGGGGGGGTAGGTTGGCAAATTTCAGAGAGCGATTAACAGGAAACATTGAGGTAGGTAGGTACCCAGTATTATGTTTAAAAACAGTTTTATCATTTTTTAATGTAGAAAATTGCTATCATTCGAAATTATTGTACTTTTTGTCAAGATTGTACGCTTAGGATTGAGGGTTGAAAAATTCATGAAATTATGGTATGCATACAATAATCATGTACGCCTTTTGACACTGCCCTGTAGTATTCAACCTACATATCTCTAAGTACTTGACCAATAGGACTTCAGTATTATATGCATTTTTTAAAATAGGACTGTTAGTAATAGAGCTTCAAATATTCAGTTCTAAAAGTTGAAATGTGTATCTTAGATCAAATATTTTTCACAGCTCAAAAACTCATCAATGAATTTTATCTAATAAAAAAAATACCAATTAATACTAGTTATCTAAAAGTAGTCACAAATGGGTACATTTTGGAGCATGTTTTATTGTGTTACTATATGGTAGACTTCCGCAAAGTCCTCTGGTTAGATTAGGTTACTTTCCCTACTGTAACCTCAGAGCTAGTGTCTAATCATGTTTAAGTTTTGAAGGTAAGGTAGCTGGTATGCTTATGTATACGGTATATATCTGCCAAATTAATGAGAACACATCATTAACATATTCTGTGTCTATAGATGATAGAAGATGTCTCTTTAATATATATAAAATACTCTAGAAAATGTTCTTGTAAGGTTTAAAAGTTAAAAGAATCGCATGCAATTTTCATCTACTTTTTGCTATCCAATGAATTTAAAAAAAAGAGCAAATACAGCATATTCCGAGACAGAGAGGACTCATCAATTTTAGTAACACACATTGGTTACGTGTTACAGAATATACCCATTTGAAAATTCGCTAAAACATTTTAAACCTGAAACATATACAAAATCTTAATCTCTGTTATAAAATGGATTTTTGTTCCATTAAAAGCACATTTTAGTTTCAAAAATATACCTCAAAATTTAATTGCCTCAGTAATTTCAGTACAAAATTTAGAGAGAATAGTTATAAATACAATAATCTGATGGCAGATAATTTATCTAAGTGCAATAATAGCAAGCCTAATATAAATACTTAAATTTGGTAAAACTGTATCAGTTTTACCCATATCACATCCATTCTAATTGTTTTGTTATATTAATATACACAATATTGACCAAGAACAGTACTGGAACACTTCCAAATTTGTTTTTCTGGTATAAATATAGAAAGGTAGGAAATTTGTCTATACAATTACATGTATCCAAATGTACATTACAATTTTAAATTAGAACATTACAATATGTTTTACTTGTCTACTATTTGTCTACAGTGAGGGTGCAGTGATAATAGATAAATTCAGTCAGATTTATCTCAAATTATTTTATAGCTTGTATGGCATAAACCTGCACTTTGGCCACACTTTTCAGTGTAAAAATTATCTAATTCAAGGGAAAGTGTACCTAAAGTGGGAGTTCAGGTCACAAAATGCTATAAAAAGTACAGCTTTAATAATTACCAATAATTTTCAACATGACCCAAAAATTAAGAGGTCGGCAAACTGAACTGAAAGTTTAGTGTAGTTTATTTAGCCTCACTAGTTTATTAGCTGGATAGATGATCTGCAATCTGCATCTCCTTGTGTGAAGGCTTTTGTTTAAATATTATATACACCATTTAAAAAAAATGATATTATGAAGGTCCATGTTTTATACAACAGTAACTTAAAACACTTTATTTGAAAATGTTTCGTTATTGGTTTTGGCCAACAGAATTATTTTCAAAATATTGTCAAAGTATAAATGCTACAATTAATTTTATATTTTCTGGAATATAACAAAACTGTCTTTTAATTTGATTATTACTGTATAACAAGGTATTAAAAATAATTTCATTAACAATTTATAATATTCCAATCCACTGAAATAAACAAATCATGGCAGAACTCATATCTTTAACCTAGTGAGAAATAACTAACCCTAAATTACATCCAACATTGAGTTTATGATAAATAGTAGCTCTCGCAATTGTACCAATATATACTTAAAGCACATTTCAGACTACTATAATATATAATAAATTGCAACATAACCTATATAATATATTGCATGATGTTCGTGAATATTGTAAGCTCTTATATATAAAGAGTTGTCAATAATCCATCAAAAAGTACACACACTACAGTTTTGGTGTCAGGAACACTTAAGTTTTATAATAATGATAATATTAATTTAGTTACTTATCACTACATAGTATATAACAAAGTCGCTTTCTCTGTCTGTCCCTATGTCCCTATGTATGCTTAAATCTTTAAAACTACGCAACAGATTTTGATGCCGTTTTTTTAATAGATAGATTGATTCTTGAGGAAGATTTTAGTATATAAACCTTTCCGATATTCCTAAAAGCTATGCCGGTGAAACTGCAGGCAGGTCACTAGTAATGTGTATACAAAAGTAAATGTTTAAAAGTAAAATATTCTACACATTTAGTCTCTAGTCATGATAATTATATAGAATTGTAGTTGTTACCAATTATGAAAAACATACTATTTTGGAACTCTACATACCTATTAAACAAATCCACCAATAACATTACTCTTGTTATATGTAATTTTTATCATTTACCATCAGTAGAGTCATCTTGTTTACTTTAAAATTAATATGAGGTAATGGTTTGATTCAACTCAATTATCACTAAGTTTATCAAGTAAAACTTGTTATAAAACACTGTACGAATGTATCCATATAAAATGTATGCTAAGTAACATTATACTATGTATGTCATAAAATATAATAACATAATATATAATGTAGTCTGAATTGTCCATAACAGTTTAAGGGTACATGTACATCTATTATTACACCATATTAATTTATCTTCCTGATGTAAGAACTCTACCATTTTGTTTATAAACATATTCTCTTATTTCAATGATTAAAATCAAGCATTATATTAATAAATTAAATGCATAAGTTATATTTAGATGTTTCTTAAATGTAATTCAAGTTAATTTGTAGATGCTACTATACAATATGTAGCTGTAACATTAAAAAATAACCCAAAATATACAGATATCATATTATCTTTTTTCACAATTTAAATTCAGATGAACTTATGAGAACCTAAGTAAGAGGGCAAATGTTATCTCGCCAAAAATTAACATGTAAATTGTAATAGAATTACTTTAAGAGCTAATGCTCTGTTATTAGTTATTGCCTAAGAAACATTCTATACACCATGGATTATAAAGGCATTTTCATTTAAAATCTTACAAAAGCGAGGCTCGTAAAACATGATTTCAAAGCAACATCAATGTTGGAAACACTTATAAAATAGGATAAAAAGAAAATTATTCTAATATGGAACATTAGAAAAGAGGTATGACACAGACTCTCCATTGTGTGTACGTCTCACAGCCTCTGCTAGCATCATAGATACATCAATACATTGGATCTTTGGGCACTCTTGCATATGCCTCTCTTGTGGTATTGTATTTGTAACCACCACAGCCTCTAGACAAGCATTGTTAATCCGTGAAATAGCTGGTCCGGAGAAAATTCCATGAGTAAGAATAGCATACACTTTAACTGCTCCAGCTTCTATTAGTTTTTCTGCAGCGTGGCATATAGTTCCGCAAGTATCTGCCATGTCGTCTACTAAGATAGCAGTACGATCTTTCACATCACCAACTAAAACCATTGATGCAACTTCATTGGCCTTTTTCCTTTCTTTGTGAATCAAAGCAAACTCAACATTCAAACGATCAGCTATTGATGTAACCCTTTTAGCGCCCCCAGCGTCGGGAGACACAACAATACTAGTTTTCCAGTCAGGAATGTTCTCTTTTATCCATTTTAGTACTGCCGGTTCTGCAAATAAATTGTCGACCGGAATATCGAAGAAGCCTTGAATCTGTGATGCGTGAAGATCCATAGTTATGATATGATCGGCACCAGACACCGATAAAATATTAGCAACGAGTTTCGCAGTAATTGGAGCTCTGCTTTTATCTTTTTTATCTTGACGAGCGTACGGGAAGCAAGGAATAACGGCGGTAACACGAGACGCAGAAGCAATTTTACACGCATTGATCATTATAAGCAATTCCATTAAGTTGTCATTAATTTCTCCACTACCACTTTGTACAATATACACATCTTCACCGCGAACCGATTCTCCGATTTCAACACACGTTTCCATGTTGCTAAATTTCTTGGTTACAACTTTGCCCAAATCTATCCCAAGGCGATCTACGATCTTCTGCGCTAGATCAGGATGAGAACTTCCACTGAAAACCTTGATGTTGGGCATTCTGACGAATAAAGGGGACGCGAGGTGATCTAATTTATTCACTACTTCTTCTAAAATAATAGTTGATTTCATCAGCACCAGAGTGTTTGACCTCCAGTTCGCCGCGTGCGATATGTACGATGTTAACAAACAAATACACTATTTATGCGCTCAGAAGTGATAAGAAAGATTTATAGCAACGTGGGGACGCCCGAAGACGCAAAAACCGTCGTCGAACTTTTCTATGAACTCTACACGCACGTTTTTATTTTATTGAATGAAATTGTCAAAATGAAAGAAAACATTCGACAGTGTGAAATAATTTGGAATGGTAACACTGAATTTAACTCACACCCAAGGAAGTTACATTCTAAGCGGAATGTCACACGCGCTTCAAAATCGTTCCGAAGAGTACCAGTGACTAAAGATGGGTGATTGTGAATGAAATTATTCGAATAATTCAATTGTAGAAATCATTCAAATTATTCGAAAAAGCTTATAACTCATTCGACTTTGAAAAGAAGCGAGAAGTAAATAAGTATGTATTGCGTCGTCTCATGCTTTCGATTGCATTACTACTAGTTTATTTTATATATTCGAATATTCATAACCTCATCTAAAATAAAACTCTATGTATTGTGAAATAGTACTTAGTTTCGTGTGGTAAATTGAATAATCGAAACAACGATAATTGCTTGTTTTTTATTCGAATATCGTAGTTTTTATTGCACTCATATAAAAATATTTTGATTCTAAAAACTAATTTAATCAATTAGTGTTATCAAATAAAATATAAAAGTAATCTTTACGAAAAGACATGTATGGCAAACTGAATGAGTAAACTAGCGGTTCGCAAATCAGTAACTACTTAAATATTTCTACGAATATCAATTAAAAGTAGACTTTATTGTAAGTGAATACAGACCAGTTTTGTATGGAAAAGAAAATGAATGAAACTAGCGGTTTTATTCGAATTTGCAAACTAGCGATCGATTGTTTTTGTATTCGAATATTAATATTAGTAGTATCAAACCATTCGATTACTGGAATAAGTAACAATCGCCCATCTTTGTCGGTCCCACGACCTGGGCACAAAATGACTAATAAAGCGCCAATCGCCATATATAAGTGCGGCCATGCGTAGTTTGCAAGTTACTACTAAGTAATTCTACTAATTTGAGAAACAGTTTTTGCATTGCATAAGTAATTACGTAATAATTAAAATAAGTACATTTTAGAACTAACTGTGTTAATTACAAATACATTTCATGCTAATATATTTATCGACGTGTATGAATAAAAGGGATTTAACGATTATCGATTATATAAAAATCTACATCAGATAGTTTATTTACACTGGCAATTGCAAGAAAGGGACAACATCCACTCTTGTCGTTGTCTTGCTCAGAACGTTTTTCTCCTCTGTTAAGTAAGAAACAAATGTCAACTTCATTAGTAACGAAATAAAGTACATTTTTATTTTTCAAATATTGTTTTGTAATAATTCCAGTTATCGTATATAAGTTCCTTGCTCACACCATTTTTACCGTAGTAATTATATAGGTACCTTGGTACTCTTTAATTACTTATTACAATAGTAAAAGGCAAAGAGCATATTTATATAATCATAGAATAATAACGCATAGAAACCAAGTCGACCCGCGCTATGTTAAGCCATTTCAAAGAACCCTGAAAAGGCTTCTTACGCTCGCCGGCCGCTTAGACATGTGACAAGTGCCACACAGAGTACAGCTCTCGCAATTTCAAAAAATGTGAATTACTGTGTGGTGAAAGGTTGTCACCGTGCTTCACAAAAGCGTATTTAGGGCTTGAAGTTCACATTTCACAGATAAGAACTACTTGGCATCGGATATTTTTGTATAAATTCCAAACAAATAAATCGTAAACATCTAAGTTGAACGATATTCAAAATGTTGCCAGACAAAGAGGAATATATTCTACCACGTATTTGTTTTTACCTATTTTCATTATAATTAATAACGTGTGTATTACTATTTTATGTGCGATATTATATAGCTTGCACTTTGATTTTGCATAAAAAATATTTTTTAAGTGTTGGGACTTACCATTATACTAGCACAAATATTACAAAACCGTTTGTCAAACCAATATTACAAAGCTTATATTCGTGTATATAGAGGATTTTTAGAAGGCAAAAACATTGTTCCAACTAGCATTCTAGATGCCGCAGTGATCACCAGAAAAGTACTGTTACTGCTAAAAATATATATATTTTTAATTTTTCTTATGAAATAATATGCCATGGTACAGCATTATTTCGTGTTTTCCTAAGTATCAAGTAGTTTTAATGGAGATATTTTCGAGTTTTATCGACGAAATAATGTAGGGTAACGTGCCCTAAAATCGGTCTGCCCCAAATGTTGGCCTCCTAATATGTTTATGCTGATAATTAAGTTTCAATTCTACATAGCTTGAAATTTATGTTGCGAATGACGATATTGCTCATACACGACTTAATTAATTTGTGCCGTATACTCCAATGCATATACAGTACCCGGCGATAAATATTGCACATCGACCTTTGGAAAGAGACAATCGGCTAATTTCGGCTTCGTAGAGCGTTATCTCTGTCGCACAAAATACAAACAGTCCGGTACCTATTAGGAGCTGTTAAAACAAGTATGATTTGCTTCTTTTGATATTTTTATTCTTTGTATAAAATACACTAATTTTTCTATAAGTGATGGCTTTAGGTTGGGGTAAAATAAAATAAAAAAACATTTTTACATTATGTTTACGTATTTAATTATTTTGGAACATTACAGCTTTAGTGTACATAATAAACACCATTATACCTATTGCTAAAATGAGACATTGCAATAAAAATAATAATAATTCTAATTCTCAATTACTTCCATTTCACTATCTGTGCTCTCAAAGAGGTCAATATCACTGTCACTATCAGCCGTATTTATTACTAATCTATCAGTGTAATTGTCTAAACTGTGTTGAATGCTTCTATATTCATTCTCACATTTGATTGCATGATCGCAAACCTTTTTCCACTCTTCAGCGCCGATCATGTTTACTTTTTCAGTCAATAATGTTTTTACTGTAGTTAAGTTCATACCCACATTTCTAGAGGCTACATAGCCTTTCAGTTGAGACCATATATTTTCAATTGGATTAAAATCCGGATGATATGGTGGCAATCGCAACACAGTGTGCCCATGTTCGGCAAGTATTTTGTCCACAGAAAACTCTGTATACCTCTCCTTGTGCTGACATATGAGGGGTATAAAAGCAAAGGCGCTTCAGTCACAAAACACCTAAACTGAGTAAACCGCAAATTTCCACTGTGTCTTAATAAATTGTATTTTTTACCAGAAACGGATGTTAGTACATTCAATAGAATGCCTTTTTCAAATAACAATAATCAAATCAAATCAAATATCCATAAATTCTTTATTATTTAAGAAATAGTGTAGGACTGAGGTGTTTTTGCATTTAAGCATTGGACTAAAGCATGTTTGCTTTTCATTGCTTTGGATCGAAGCGAATTTGCATGTCACTATTTAATTCGTCAACTGTCAATATGGCGGTAGCGTAAGGTACCGATTGCAAAATAAAACAAAGTTTAGAATATAGAATTTTATTAATTTTCTTAACAAATTAGTTACAGGTAAGGTGGATTATATTGTATTATAATTATAACATGGAAAGTAAAGATAAAATAATATTCTTGCTCATTGTAAAAAAAATTAAATAAAAGAATGAAATCGGGAGATCTTTTGCAGAGTAACTTAACCAAAGGAAAATAAAACCCATTACTAAAAGCAGAAAAAAGCAATTCAGTATAGTGTGAATAAAATCTAACATTTTATGTTAGGAGCTTTTTGCAATAATTAATTATTAATTTAATTAAAATTGAAATAAAATTTAGAAGAAGCTTTCTATGCAAACCCTACTTTACCCTATCACAACGGCCAAAATATTAGTAAGTTGTTTGTTACCTTTCTGCCTTTTCCTTCACTCGTCGCCACTGATTTTTATTTACCAGACGTTTTCGTGTTCGTCCTGCACGTGCTGGTGGATTTTTTTCTTCCATTACAATAAGTAATTTATTAAAAAACACAAATTAAACACGCGCTATGCGCAGTCAACTTACTATGAAAAGTAATTGATTCGCCATCTTAGAAATTTTGAAATGGCTGCTTCTGATTGGTTGATTGTGACTGAGGCGGATTTGCTCCTAACAAAATTTAGATTGAGGTGGTTTTGCATGTAATCATTACTTTCTAAGTGAATTTTATGTAGGATTGATTTGGATTTGCATGGTGACGATTATACTATATTTTTGCAATTTTTGATCGCTACAATTTGGTGTGCTCAGTGTAATAAAATGCATTTTTGGACTGAAGCGCTTTTGCTTTTATACCCCTCATATAATAGCGTAAATCTGGGTTTTTGTTAATTTTGGATCAACTGGAATTTCATGTCTGTTTAACCAGTTGATCATTTCCCGTTTAATGGTGTTTGAGTTGGGGGGTCTCTCAACATACTTGTTGTGATAGGGTGCGTTGTCGATAACTAGAACAGAATCACTGGGTATATTTGGGATTAATTGGTTAACCAGCCATTTCTCATAGTTATCGTTATTCATTTCATTGTGATAGTCACCTGTAGTGTCCGTGGATTTATACGTTAAAAAAGCACCGGGTACAAAGCCTTTTTCATTTCCCGCATGAACTATTATCAAACGTTGACCTTTTGAAATTGGCTTTTTTACTCCTTTTTTCTTATCGTCACTCCAAGATTTCCCTTTAGTGTGGGATGCATGTATATATGACTCATCCATGTAGACGATATTTTTTCCTGTTTCGCGAAATTTGCGTATTTTATCAAGGTATTCCATTCGTTTGAGACTAACGTCGTGCTTTTCCATTAGAATTTTTCGATTATCTTCCATTTTAGTGAACTGAAATCCCATGTCATGAAGTATTTTTCTCAATGTTTTTTCAGACCCATTGTAATTAAAAGCTTCAGATAACTTAGCTTTTAATGATTTTATTGTTGGCAGTTCATTAAATCGTAAGTGAAAATCATACACCATTCTTCGAACAACATCGTAATCAAAATCGTCCATATCCAAACGAAATTGCTTTTTTGGTCTCCCTTTTTTTGGAGTGCTGAACTTAATTTCAGTCGAATGTGTTTCAGTACTGACTTCGTTTAATATATTGTTCAAAGTTCTTCTTGAAATTCCAGTGGCATTTGCAACTCGCTCTTGAATCTTCTTAAAATAACAACTTACATTTTCATCTACTTTTTTTTTAAATCTATCAGCTTCGCTTACAAAGTATTTATAAACATTGTAGATAATTTCACGTGACTGACCTCGTAAAGGTTTCCCTCTTTTTCCGAAAGATGCCATATTACAACTTTAAATTATTTAAATTTGTGGGTGTTATCAACTCTAAATATATATATTTTTTCGGGACGCGACTGCACTCTATCGTACTTGAACAACGACCGACTAAACGTCACATAGGTAGTGTGGGACAGAGATAACGCTTTACGAAGCCGAAATTATCCGATTGTCTCTTTCCAAAGTTCGATGTGCAATATTTATCGCCGGGTACTGTATTATAGCACGTAAAAGCCGAAGAGTCGCCACAAAGAGTTGTATTGTTTCCGATTCGGCTAAAAACGTTAGAGGAGATTACGCACAGGGATTACATTTTTCTATATTCTAAGATCTGAACCAAAACAATTGCGCACGATAGGTGGTGCTCAAGTACTGCACAGAGCCAATAGTAGCTTGACTCAATATAGTAGTCAGAAATATTATGTTTAGCTTAAAACATTTTAACTTTTTAAACTGATTTAAATAAATACATAATTTGATTAATAAGCATACCTATGCTATTACTTTTTACCTCAAAGTGCTTGTAAATATTGTTCCTGCTTGCCCGCCCATCTGCTAACGTTCAAGCTAGTTTAGCTTTCACCAAATATATACATATACACACATACACGCACACAGACATACACATAAAGACACACAAGCATTCGCCAAGCAATGTACAAATTTGTAATAACATTTGACCGCCCCGTTGGTCGAGTGGTTAGCGGCCTTGACTACGCAATCGACGGGGCTTGGTTTCGATCCCCGACGGGGACAAGCATTTGCGTGATGAGCATAAATGTTTGTATTTCCGGGTTTGGATGTTTATTAAATATATTTCAGTATTTATATATGTATTTCTATGTATTAGTATCGTTGACTAACACCCATTACACAAGCAAATAATTTGCTTACTTTGGGGTTAGATCAGGAAGTGTAATTTGTCCCGTGAATATTATATTATTATTATTATTGTACATTTATGTTTTAGTAGATATATTTCAATATTTTTTTTAAAGAATTACTTCAATAAATGTTTTTATAACTTCAATAATGTAAACTTGTATTTTATTTACGGTTGGTGCCGGTTTGTTACCGCTGTTTGATTACTGATATATACAAAAAAAAAATCTTGACTTTTTAACATTTCTCTGTAATTCTACTCATTTTACCTCACCGGGATAAAAAATGTAAGTTTTAAGTTTTTTATATGTCTAATAATACTATTGGAAAGAAAGACAATCTTTATTTTAATGAGGTAAAATATTTTAAATTATAAATGAAAGCACAAAAACTAAAAAAAATACAAGGTTAAATAGCTTTGGAATATTATCTTGAGAACATCTAGAATATTTCTCGACATTTAAAATATTTTACGTAATCGAATAAAAGTATAAGTTTCAAGTTTATACTAAATGACTATTAATGTTATAATATGAAAGACTATATTTTGTAAGGTAGCTATTTTAAATACTGTTTTGGGAAAATATTTATTTGCTTGCAACATTATTCACGCAATAATGTGTCTTTGTGTGCGTGTCAACGCAAGTAATTACACGAAGGGTGACGAAGGTCATGCACACATCGATACGGTTTTGACTTAAAATATGAACGAAACGTATAATGCAATTATCACTCTAAGCGTTATTACTCTATGTATATAATATGCAGGGATTTAAAACGTTATAAAATAACAGAACAAAATTTTCGATTTCATATGTAACGTACATAGTAAAAGGTAAATAAATAGTAGGTATGCGCGAATTGGAATTTAATTTTTAGCGCGCTTTATTTGAAATGTAATTTGTTCACTAAAGTAGAGTAATAGAAAAAAGAGGTAATTAAATATTTAGATTAAATTACTTTCTAAAATGCGACAACTTTGATTTTATTGGAAAGAATTAGAGTACATATATATATATATATATATATATATATATATATATATATATATATATATATATATATATATATATATATATATATATATATATATGTATATATATATATATATATATATATATATATATGTATGTATATATATATATATATATATATGTATATATATATATATATATATATGTATATATATGTATATATATATATATGTATATATATGGACAGGAAATTTTATGCAATTATCTTCTGACTTCGTTTTGGTCACAGTAAACTAAATTCTCATCTTCATTGTTTGAAAATGGTCAACAGTGCTGTTTGTTCAAATTTTAATCTGTACGAGGATAGTCCCAATTTGGTCCCGCGATCGACCACTGATTTGCTTGTTAATAGATGTGCATATGTGTCTTTGTATAAATTTATTATTAATACGGTAGGGGAATTGTAAATATATCTATATTTTCTATTTTGATTTAAAACTAGCAAAAAGCAAAGCTTTGTAAGGGCTCGCTTAGTTATATTAATACCTACCTACCTAGTAATATTATTAGGAAAGTATTTTTATGCGAATTACATCTTTTAATGTATCATGGACTTTATTTATTATATTCGCATCAAAGGCGTCGTCAGGCTTTGTATCTAGGGAGGCGCAGAAAAATAAAACCAAAATAAAAAATAAAATGTTTCTAAGATAATTTTTTTAGTACTTATGTATAAGAAAAAAATCTTTAAAATTTTCTTGATTTATTAAAAACACGATTTCTATAATTATCAATGCTATCTACACAGAACAATTATAAAGGTTATCTACATATTTTACACCATATTTTCGGTCTACCTAAAACGTAAAAGAGTTTTCTAGAAAAACCGAGTTTTAAAAATAAAAGTTTATCTCATAAAGAAAATTTAATTTAATTAACCTTTAAAATTTTTACAATTTATATCGGACTTACCGCAGACACGAAGAATTGGCGGTAAAAACACAGCGAATAAATTTTTCGAATTTTTCCCTCAAAGAAACTCTCGGGGTTCGATTCCCGAGTCAGGTAAATTAAAAATGTGTTTCTTCAGTTTGCTGATAAAAACAACGTTGCCCGTGATTGGAAAAGTACCCAGTTGGTGATAGACTGGTCACCTATCACTGTCTGTAATCTGTAAATGGTTGCAAGCCATCCCTGAAACTTCCCGCTAAATTAACGTATTTTAAGCTCAAAATAGTAAAAACTGTAAGCATAGGTTTTTTCAGTATAAATATCTATTTTGATAAAAATGACAGTATATTGATTTTTCAAAAGCTGTATGGAAACGATGATCGATTTTGATCTTTCAAATGGCATTCAACTCAATTTAAATATTGCTTTAGCTAAAAAATCGGTAGGTTCAAAAATTTCGAAGTAATGTCAAAAAACATTTTTTTCAAAAATTTTCGTCATTGATAGATCCCAAACAAATTGACCGATTTTTATCCAATTAACGGTACATGGCGCAGGTTTTAAAGAAGAAAAGATGATAAGATTTTGAAGTCAATCGGTATATTAGCCTGAAAGTTATTTCAAAAATATTAAGTAACTTTGCTAAAGAAAACGTAATTTTAATTTTTGAAAAGCTGTAACTTTTGAAAATAAGATTCGGTTTTGATTTTTAAAAGGGCATTCGACGTAATTTTTTTAGTATTAAAATATCGTAGAATACCAAAAAATTATTGGTTGAAATATTTCGAAATTATGTCGAAAAAACACTTTTTTCAAAATTTTAGTCAACGATTACTTCCAACCGAATAAACTGATTTTGCCGCAATTTATGCATTAGACGTAATTTTTAGAGGAATATAGCTGATTAGTTTTTGTGCTCAATCGTTACATTAATCTGGAAGTTATTTAAAAAAATTCTGTTTCGCCACATTTTTTTTGGGTTTTTTCAAAATTTCTCAGTCTCTTGGGCCCATTTGGTTCAAATTTTCAGGAAGTATAAGTTGAGCGGAATCCAATCGAATGTTATCAACCGCGTTTTGATCGGTGCAGGCGTTCAAAACTTATGAGTTGTTGACACACACACGCACGCACGCACGCACGCACGCACGCACGCACGCACGCACGCACACACACACATACAGACATACTGAAGTCATCGCAAAAGTAGTCGAAAATGGTTCCTAATACCACAAAACGTGGACATATGGTGAAAACTCCATTTTTGAAAATCGGAGCAAAATCAGTAACCTCCCTATCTACATACGTAGTGGGAGGTTAAAAAGTACAAGTGTTTTAATAGATTAATATTGTATTAAAATGGAGTGAATCAAAAAGAATTAAATGAAATAAAACCACCACGCCAAAGCTTAAACCTAAAAGTGCAATATTTTTTCAGTAAAATGTACCACTGAAGGGCACAGATCGTCGCCTAGTGTAGTTTGTAGCATTTTAACCCGTTAGTTTTATAATAGATGGCGTTAGCAGTAATAAAATTCTAATACAAAATGTATCTTCTATTTTTTAATGTTTATGAAATAACATTTTAATGGTAGATAACATATCTAGGCATAATTTTAAACCGCCGTGTTGGTCCTCGCCGTGTTGGTCCCGGCCTCCTTTGTAGAATAGGCCAACTGCCGTTCTGCCAGGCAGGTCGTAAAAGGCGACCGATTGGCTATCGAGTCACTACCATCGTGGCTACTAGGTGGTAGAGTTCTGCATTGTCTCGCCCGGGTCTGGTACCACCGCCTTACCTATTCCTGCCGCAATAGCGTCAGTGCTTGTCGCTGTCGTGTTCCGGTTTGGAGGGTAAGGTAGCCGGTAAACTTATGCATGTGGTATTAGACCTCGCCACAAGATAGCAACGCACCATTAACATCTTTGGTGTCTATAGGCGATGGTTGACTCTTTCCATCAGGAGACCCATCTGCTTGTTTGCTATCTTATGATATAAAAAAAAAAAAAAAAAAAAAAAAAAACCATCACGTCAAAGCTCAAACCTAAAAGTGCGATACTTTTTCAATAAAATGTACCACAAACGTGCATAGAAAGTGGCCTAGTGTAGGACTCGCTTCGCTCGCCCTAAAAATATATAACAAAAAGTAAAAAAAGAAAAAATCTTAAAACACTTAAATCCACGGAAGAAATTAATAGTTTTCTCTGTTATTCGTGAAATAAAAAAGGACTGATAAGGCAGCATGGCCTCTGGTCTTAGCCTGGCCGTTTGGGACGAAAGGAAAAAAAAAAAACAAATGACAATGAAAATATGACAACCGACAGGCGACAACGTCAAAAATCTGTGGTCAAAAAGAAAAACACCTCTCGTGAGGATATAAGGTTATATTTGTGTTTACATTTTAAGAATTAATGCTTTTTTATTATATTTAATTAATAAGAAAGTACACTAAATCTGTAATGATAATCGAAATAAAAAAACTTTAGTGTTAAGTGTTATTAAATTTCCTTTAATCCTAAAATGGAAATCGGTGCTGTAAAACAAGCATTTAATAATGAGGTATAAATACTCTCCATACACCTCATAGTATTGTTATGGAATTACGTGTTTAATTATTTTCTTCCTTTTTAAGGTTATTTTACTTAAAAAAAATTTACAACAAGCAAAGATACAAATTATACATAAGCTTACTAGAAAGGCGAAAACGTTAAGCGAAAAGAAAGGTCCTGAGTCTCTAAATGAAAAATTTAAAAGGAAAGCAGAACTTGCTGTGAAAGAAGTACTTGTTATTAAGGTAAATGTATCCAATACTTAGACTTTTGCATAATATATTTTATTATAATAATAAAATGATTAAATATGATTATGCCCGAGTTATTATGGGCCCCTTGTGAAGCTGCTATCCATCTGCTACTCTGACAGGCAGTTCGTAATAGGTGAACATTCTTGTTAATATAAACCACAGTGACTACTAGTTCTGCAACATCTCACCCGAGTATATGGTACCAATCGCCTTACCAATTCCTGCCACAATAGCATTGATGTTGTTATTGTTGTATTAAAGTAGTCGGTAGACTAATACATGTGGCTTTTACCATTCCACCACACGGATAGCAGCACCCCATTAACATCTTTGATGTCAATAGACCATGGATTCTCATACCATTGTTAGAGCTATCTGCTTGTTTTTTAATGATAAATAAAAAACAACATTACAATCGTAATTTTAAAAATATGATAATAATATTGCTGGACAAATTACACAAATCAAACTAACCCCAAGTAAGCTAATTAAAAGTATCTGCACACCCATATCCCTGAAGAGGTAGGCAGAGGTACAACTAGTACACCCACGATTAGCAGAAGATACTTGATTCCACAATGTGTTAGGTGGCAAGCCTATCACCAGCTAGGCACTTTTCTAGTCCAATTTTTGTCCTCGGCAGATAAAAGTCTCCCTTCTGTGCAGGATATTAGTTTAAAGGTGAAGAGTTAGAGTAATTTATTTTGTTAGTATTGAAATAAAAAATTATTTTAAATAGCATTGTTTTTTCCAAATTTCTCAAATTTTCTTGAGTTGAATCAGTTCAGATTATATTTTCAGGAAGTTTTACTTTAGCAGAGCTTAATCAAATGCTGTTTTAACCGTGTTTCGATTATTCAAGCTGTTCAAAAGGTATGAGAGGTTTACAAAGACAAATATAAACATACACACTGATGCCATTTTGAAAATAGTCTGAATAGACTATTTCCCTAAAAATGTGGATGTTTGGTGAAGACTCCATTTTCAGATATCAGATAGAGATTAGTAACTTTAGTGGGAACAAACTAATTTAATATATAAGTATGGACAAACGTTACATGAATTGTAATTTTATTTTACAGAAAATAAAAGCACGGGATGTAGCAAGATTTATAGTCACCCATACAGGGGAACTAAAAGAATATTTAAATAAACCAGCTGTAGATGAAAACAAAGCATGTGCCAGGTTATTATTACATAAATCTATGACTAATAAATATAATATTATTAGGAAAAAATTTGCAAACATTTCAATCCATGATTTGCTGATGTCTCGTCAAGAAAGAAGGAAGTTAAAGAAAGAGGCAAGAGAGAAACAAAAAGAGAAAAAGAACAAACAAAAACAAAACCCTAATAATACTGGTGGCGTTTGGGATGTAGAAGTTAGTGATAATTCTAAAGTGACCTTAGAGCCTGATACTAAAGATGAGAATGAGTCTCCCGATGAGAACTATATGCCTGAAAGTAATTCGGAATATGATAAAGATGAAGAAGGTGTACCAAATATACTTAAAGTCAGACATACTTTACTAAAATTTGATAAAAACGTATGTGATGATGATTTCCTTTTAGATGGAAAAAAAGTTAGTAAAATTTTAGAAATTCCAAGTAAAAAGAAAAAGCTAAAGGATAGAGTTAAAATTAATGAAAAAAGTATGGTCACAGATGAAAATGTATCAGGAAGTCTAAAGAAATTAAAAGAAAAACATCCACAGATCAACCATAGAAACAATAAAAAGGTAAAGGAAGATGCTTCGAAAATGATTGTGGAAAGCAATGCATTAACAAATGGAAATGAAATATTAAATAAAATTAAACAAACAAAGGATAAGCATATACCTAGCAGTATAAATTTAAGTGAGCCTTCTATTCCAATACTGAATAATTCATATATCGTTAATTCTAAGAAGTTAGATAAGAAAGTAAAAGAAGGCAATAAAAACAAAAATTTGAAAGAAAAACTTATGAAAAGAAATTTTAATAAAAAAGTAGATGAAGAGACTTTAGAACCATCAATGGTGGCTGATCCGTTTTTTGTAACATCCACTGGAGAAAACTATATGTCACTTGTTGAACCAAGACCACCCGATGAACTTAAAGATGAGCACAAAACTGGTAATAGAAAATATAGACGAGCAGTTATGTTTGGACATGTACCAAGAGTGAAACCACGCAAAAGTGTATTTAATGATAGTAAACAATTCCATAATGATAATAATCAGTTTATTAAACCAACAAGTAAATTTAATCAAGATAAAAAAATAATCAACAAAGACAGACAAGAGAGAATTACTGAAAGCTCTGTTGCAGAAAAACTACATCCATCTTGGGAAGCTAAGAAACGACAGTCATCAATCTTACCATTTAAGGGTAAAAAAATTACGTTTGATGATGCTTAGTGTTATGAAATATAAATTATGAATTTTAATTTCAATTTGAGTTTGTTACCCATTTTAAATTATATTTTTATTGATGGACCAATTTAATCATAATATGTTAATCTTGACCTTCCCCGGTATTTACTTCATATCCGTCCATATTTGCAATGTATATCTTTTTAGTTAGTCTTTCAATGTCATTGTTTCTTTATTTATACATGTTAGATAGCAAACAAGCAGATGGGTCTTCTGATGGAATAAAAACAACTTCCATAGACACCAAGGATATTGATGGCTCCTCTTCACAATGGGACATGATGGCTCATCAAATGATTGTCCATCATCGCTGCCATGATCAGACAACTCTTCACATAATTGTGAACGCTCATTTACAGACTGTCTACTGTTCTGTGATGACGTCTATCGAAAATGGATAGCGAGGTGATCACAGCTGCAGAAATATTTTTTATTAGCTCTTATAATAAATAAAATAATAATAAAATAATCTTATAATAAATAAAATATTCTAATGTCTACACCGTCTAGAATGTACCAGAGACGACCAAAGAGTATACAATCACTATGTTTGAGACAACTATGTACCATTTAATCGGCGATTGTGTGGATGCGCACGCAATCATGGGCTATCATTCCTTTGATATACCGACACAATGGCGATTGCGCTCGATCATACCCGATGGTGGCCCATCACAGACATTTATAGCCTCATCATTAACGTGCATGCCTTTAGTCGGCCATCATGGCCCATTGTGTAGAGAGGCTATTAATGATGCGTTGCTATCCGTGTGGCGGAATGGCGAAGCCACATGCGTAATTCTTTCAGCAAATGGAGGGTAAGATCCAAACTGGAACACGACAATGACAATCATTGACGCTACTGCGGCAGGAATAAATAAGGCGGTGGTATCAAATACCCGGCGAAACGTTGCGGAAATCTACCACCTAGTAGTTATAATGGTAGTGACTTGTATAGCCAATCGTTCGCCTTTTACAAACTGCCTAAAAGATTGTAGATGGTCTATTCTTAAAAGAGGCCCGGATCAACACAGGGTTCTTGGTCATCGGATATTTATTTTCATCACCAGCTTTGTCAGCAAGCTTGTGATGAAATGAGAAGATGAAGGTTTATGAATCATTAATTAAGAGAATTATGTCTGGATTAATTCCTGCTGCCGAATTCCAACATCGATTATCGCGTCCAAATTTGAAGTCCCTCACTAACCCAATGTCTGGAAATCCACAGCCATGCGTTTCTCTCGACACTTTTTGCCTCGCATTACTCTATTGTGGAATCAATTACCGACAGGGGTGGTTCCGAACGGATAATACTGGGACCTTCAAGAAAAGAGCTTACTCATTTTTAAAAGGTTGGCAACGCTACTGCAAGATCTCTGTTATTGCGAATGTCCATGGACGACGGTGATCATTTACTATCAGGTGCTCTTGCTCCTTCTTGCTCGTTTGCCCCTTCTTCTGTAAAAAAAGGATATCAGCAACGAAAGTTTCTTTTATTTTTCACGGCACGAATAAACTCTGTTGCTATGCCAACTATTGATTTTGGCGGGACTACGGGCGATATTTTATAAATATGTTAATGTATCTTTGCTAACCGTGTGGCGGAATGGTAATGCCACGTGTATAAGTTTACAGGCTACCTTACATACCTTATATACCCTCCAAATCGGAACAACAATGACAAGCATTGCCGCTGTTCGCTACAGGAATAGATATGGCGCTGGAACAATACATCCGGGCGAGACGTTGCGGAACTCTATCACCTAGTAGTCACGATATCAGTGATTCCATTCTACCGTCCGTCTGTCACAAGTCTGTATCTTCTGACTCGTAATAAACACTTGAAATTTTCTCCAAATATGTTCTACAATGGCCGGTATGACAACAAATAATGATAATTTCACCGCACAGTATTGCAAAAATGATAATTTCAACGCACGGTATGACAACAAATAATAAATAGAATAAAAATGGGAAGAATACCCTCCCAAACAAAAAAGAATTTTCTAAACCGGGTAATAAATGAGCGAGTTCTGAGGTAACAAATATGAAATAAAATATCGTCGAATTTAGAATCTCGTTTATGGAAATTCGGTTAAAAAAATTTATTACTTATGTACAGTCTCTGTGTAACAATACTTATAACATTAACAACCAAGGATTTATAACGTTATAATTTCGATATTTTTGCTGTTTCGTGATTGGTTCGCTGCGTTTCATGCTGTTTCGTGATTGGTTCGCCAACTAGCACTAGAAGACAACGCCATAAAATCATATATACCATAACCAATCACAACGACGCAAATGTATCGAAATTATAACGTTTTAAATCCTTGTTAACAACACCATCTATCGCTAATATCTGTCATTAGGTATCTACATTAGCGGTTGGTGCATTTGGTTGTATGCAATGAGTAAGGTTACATGCTCGATGGTTGTAGGTATGTTTCATACAGCTAAACATTTCAATCCATGCCATAAGATGGCAGAGCGTGAACCACATGAGTAGATAAACTCTTTGGCGTGAACACAATATTAGACAATCACGACAGACTCCATATAGGTAGGTATACAGACTTATATATACTTACAATATTAGTCTATGACAGACTCCTTAAACATTAGAGTCTTTTGCACATGGTAATCTTTATATTCGGTGACATGGTTCTGGTTGATAGTCTTATCATTAGACTATCAACCAAAACCATGTGCATAATTTGCGAATTGCGGAGCAAAACATGAGAAGAGTTGATGCTCTTCGAATGGGATTCTTGCAGCATCAGGTCACCACGTCATTGCAATGTCATTAATGTAACATAGACCAAATATTAATTTTGTCTGTGATAATACGAAGTTTCGTATCGATCAGGCCATGACAAGTTGCTTCATTCTTATCATCAAGTAGCAAAGAGCTGACGATCTTGAAACGGTTGAACAGTTCTATTGCAAATTAGTTAAGAAACATCTTAACAGTCAGGGCTTACGATTAAAAAAACTGCATTCAAATCGATTCATCCGTATGGGAGCTTTGATACCACAAAGACACAAACACACACACACACACATACACACATCTCTACCAGAAAAATCATAAATTCTTATATAACATTTGAATATGCACAAGTGCATAGATAAATACTCATCATTTTAATAAGATTTTATACGTGTATTTGACATTCTTCACAGAAGGATTCTTTTCTCATTGCTCGTTTTTGTGTTGCGGGCATTGATATTTAAAACCAAGATGCACATTCAGTGTCTCAAAACCGTCCGCTAAAAGTCCGCTCATTTCAAATAGAATCGCGTCGATCACGTCATTGTTCATTTTATTGCTTTTTATATTTATTACATTGCTTTGTAAAAAACAACAGCTATAATATAATAAAATAATATAATGATATACTAGCTGAAGCGTGCAGCCCGCTGCATTATAAAAGTTTTTGGCGAATCTCACGGGATCACCTAACTTTTCCGGGATAAAAAATAGCCTATGTGTTATTCTGGGTCTGGATCGACATACCAAATTTCACCGTGATCGGTTCAGTAGTATTTGCGTGAAAGAGTAACAAACATCCATACATACATACTCACAAACTTTCGTATTTATAATATTAGTAGGATCAAAAAATGTTTTGAGTGTCAGTTTTTGTGTTTAGCATAATGTTATACAGATTTAACATCTGCTTTTATAAAATGTCTAAAAAGTCTGAAATAGTTGCTGGTAAAATTAAATATTACCTAAATAGCTTCGCAAATAAAATATCCATTCATTCATTCATTTGCAATTTATTCTATTAAGTGGCCGTTACTTTTAGGGTCACGCTTGAATTATAGGTAGTCGTTGTATTTCCTAGAATCTAAGTAGGCCAATATGAATTATTATTGAAAAAATAACAAGGAATTGGTATATTGAGTGTACGATTGATTACGCTGTAGTAATGTTATATAGATCCTACATGCAATTAGGTTGCGTGGATCAAGTAATCTTGATATTTGATTTACTTAAAGCACTTATCACTAACACTTTGTGTTTTTGATAAAAACAACGTTGTCTAGGATTGGATAAGTACCCGGTTGGCGTTAGGCTTGTCGCCTATCACATTGTGCGACTATCTTCGGATTACCCGTAGGTCTACTGGTTGTACCTTTGCCTACCTCTTCGGGAATATGGGCGAGAAGATACCTAATACTAATAAGTATACATGAAGAGAGTTATGAATGTCGAGGAAGCGAGTTACGTCTGTCTGTACGGCATTCAATTATTATTTCTACCTACCCTATATACCCTACCCTAATATATAGATTTTGCGTGAATATTGATAAGTTAGCTAACAAGCAGATGGCTCTCCTAATAGAAAGAGACAACCATCGCCTATATAATGATAAACCAAAGATGTTAATGGTACCTTGCTATTCTTGTGATTGGGTTTTAAAGCTACATGCAGAAGTTTACTGGCTACTTTATTCTCCAAACAAACAACGATGAAAAGTACACACACGCAATGGCGTCATTATTGAGGTAGAAATAAGACGGTGGTACTATACCTGCGCAAGACAATACAGAACTCTACCACCTAGCTAGGCATGTAGTATAACACTATTTATTTTAAAGATTTAAATAAAATCTTTAAAGCAAATGCCTCGTGGTCATATTATGTCCTCTTGGTCTGCTCAGCTCTTGGATTCGGGATTCGGTTCACAAACTTCTAAATTATAGTAAACTGGCGACTGAAGTGTTCATTAAAGTTCGGATCGTTTTGCCTACTCCCCAAGGAAACTGGCGTCATAGTATATTTTTTAGAAGTATCATCCATGATATAAAGTCTAAAGAAAATTTAGATTTATCAATTTTGTAACTGTGGTTAAGGCGGACTGATAACACCGATGGGCCCTGGTTCGATTTCCATTAGATAGATAGATAGATAGATAGATAGATATATTTTATTCAAAGTAAGTATTTCAAGAATACATTTTTTGAAAGTCAACTACAATAGGTCTATGATGGTATACCAAATTGTATCAGATTTGATATACCTACTCATATACATTTTTTAAGCATTAAAAAAGAGTATCAATAATTTGAACCATTATCAAAAAAAACTTAAATAAATCAAGGTATGATTACAGCAGCTTAAGATTAATAATATCTATTGAGTATCTATTGATTACATGATTCAAACAAACATAATGTCAAACTATTAAATAAATTATACAGATCACATAATCTAAGTCATAATATAATTTCATAAATTGTTAACTGCCTAAATTTCATCATTCAAAACAATATCTAATGAATTATTAAAAATAACAAAAAATCCTGGAAAGTTAACTTTTAAATATGCCTGCGTTAACACAACGCGTAATCATTTTTTTTTTGTCAACACTCACTGCATTCAGTGGAAAAGTGGTATTACTAAAAATTAAATCAACATTATAAGCTAGCAACTTAGCAATCACATCCTTATTTCGACTATTTAAATATGGAGTGTGTTTTGATATAAAACACCTTTTGATAAATTTATTAATATCAAAAAACATAATTTGATCACTATACTGGCAAGTTAAATTATACAGGAAAGTATTAACGTGATGAACACGTTTATTCTTTCTATCGGTATAAGCATGGGAATACGGAAACGCACACAAAATAATTTGTTTAGGTCTTTTCTTTACCACGTGTTCTATACATTCCATAATATAGTTTTTATTCAGATTTTCGCAGTTACTTAATAATATAATTATAATATTATCGTTAGATATATGAGAATTTTTTATCTTATACAGCACATCTGAGGCTGCATATTTCGAATAGCAATTGTTCACTACTTTATGATTACCATACATACTTATGCGCGTGCCCATACCAATACCAATGCTATCACTAAACATTATAACTTCATTTTTTTTATTTACCTTTGAGTTGTCATTTCATAGATGCAAGTTTACAGGCAATTTACAAGTGCACTGCTTGTTAGTTAAACAATCAAGTTGTTTTTCATTACATAAACAGAGATTAACTAATTCGTTTGCAGCTAAAAAGTGTCCCTGAATTTGTTTGTGTGCGTTTTCATATTTAATAGTTATATTTTTAAGATAATTTTGTAGTTTGTTTATTCTATTTTGTAGTGTAATTACATCCGAATTATACATTGCTAAGTTGTTATTCATTTTATTTGTCTGTTGGTCAAGTTGTTTCAATATTCTAATATTTTCCTTTCTTAATGTTTGATACTTTTTGAAGACGATTTTTGCCCCTTTTGATGTGGGCGTGGCTTTGAATATATATTTTTTAAGTTTGGCAAGTTTTTTCTTGTTTCTTCTACTAAAAAGATTAAAACCTAATGTGACGCTAGATTCCTGCATTGATAGTTCATCAAATAGACTTTTGTTGTTATTGTGCAATGATTGTGACTGCTTATTTTGTTCTAACTGGTAAATAGTATGTTTTGCTTCCTCCAGCTCACGCTGTAAGTGGGAGTTATTGGATATAGCTTGTTCATATACACTGATACTTTCTGTGTGGTTGTTGACACGGGTTTGAAGTTCATCACGTTGATTGATCAAATTTTTATAGTCTTTATATAAATTAGATAATTCTTTTTTTAACTCAGAGTTTTTATAAATAATATTTTTTATCTCCTTCTCCTTTTCTTCCTGCTCCTGTAATAACTCCTCACATAATATGTTTTTTGATTGGAGGTTTTCTAAAGCAATTTGTAGTTTAGACTCTAAATCCCTTACGGTAGATACGGTTACTCTATTGCGCGAGGTCATAACTGTATAAATTGTTTTCTATTTAAATTTTTAAAATTGTTTTTTTAAATTCTACAACATATATCTCTAGATTTTGGTCGTCAATAAAATATCAATCTGATGTTTTCATATAAAATTATATCCTTTTCAAAGGAGGTAGTATTGCTTTCTATAATAAAGTAAACTAAAAGAGAATCTATATTCAAAACACAAATCATTGTGTATCAATCATGTATTTATGAAATCGAGTGCGAGTTGCGACATCTATGGTTCTTAAATGTAATTTTACCTTATTCAGTCATATTTCTAAAAAGTTATATCAAACTTGGTTTCACAGTTAGTTAATAGATGTCACTATTATACATTACTAATATATAAAGAGTTCAAAATCATTCATATTATTATTCCACACCTATGAACGACAACAATAACACAATTATTTCTATGTCGCCTTTATAAACATTCTTTTTTCGTTTTTATAGTAGGAATATACTCATCACAGAAATAAAGTTTTGCTGCGGGTAGTATTGTAAATGAACAATTCAAACAAGTAGGTACCTTCTTAACGTTACACTTCACAAATTTTCTAAAATTTATTTATTTTTGTCATAAGTTTTTGCACTATTTTTTGTCATAACTTTCACACTAAAAATTAACTTATTATTATCAAAAGGCTCTCTTTGTCAATAAATGTAACTTTTATCTTCACTTTAGTTCACTTACAATCCGAATCGCTTTAATTGATAATTTATTACTTATTTTGATATATTTTACTTTGACAGTATTTATACTTATATATTACTATCTTATACATGTTTCAAATTTATATGAATCAATTTGTTTAATTTATTTAAAAAAACTACTAAATCACACAGCTGATCTTTCTTAGCGCACACAGCGCTATAATTATAATAACAATATCCAAATTGATATCTAAGGTTAGGTATGTATTAAATACATCTCAGTATTTTCGTTTATTTATAGAATATGTATTTCTATGTTGTATTAACATTACTGATTATCCATCCAACCAAGTCTAAAGCAAATAATTTACTTATTTTTGGACTCGATCAATTCGTGCATCGATATTTTTATTCATTACTAGCTGTTGCCTGCGACTTCGTCCGCGCGGACTTCGTTTACTCCACACAACTCCTCCCCCGTAGGTGATAGCGTGATAATATGTAGCCTATATGTTGACCCGACCTGTTAGTAATATTCATGCAAAGTTTGAAGTAAATCCATGCAGTACTTTTTGAGTTTACCCCGAACATACATACAGACAAACAGACAAAAATTTTAAAAACTATATTTTTGGCGTCGATATTGATTGTAGATCACGCCTCAAGTATTCTTTTAAAAAAATATTCAATGTACAGTTTTGACTTTCCTACGATTTTATTATACCTATGTATAGATTTTTAATTTCCCGTTACGTATGTAGATAAGGAATTCACTGATTTTTCCCCGATTTTCGAAAACCGAATTTTTCACCAGATTTCCCAAGTTTTAGGTCCTATGAATCTTTTTAGATTATTTTCACTGTGACGTCAGTATGTCTGTATGTATGTATGTGTGTATGTAAACATCTCATAACTGTTGAATGGCTTAACCGATCGAAACGTGGTTGATAGCATTCGGTTGGATTTTGCTATACTTAGACTTCTTGAAAATTTGAACTAAAACGAACCAGGAGAATTTGAGAAATTTTAGAAAAACCTCAAAAAAATATTTTTGACGCTCATCGGTGCAGATTTTTGTCGGACAAAACATTTTTGTTTGTGTTATTAAAACTAAGTATTTATCAATTGATAAAAAAAATTTGAGAATTTGGAAATTTTGATCATGCACGTTTGAAAAAACACAGCGCTATTGAAAAACGTCGTAAATAGAAAGTTTCTTTGATTCGCCAAAATGAAGTCACTGACGAAGTATGTATTCATCATTTAAAAATTAGTGTGGCGGCCTAATTGTAGTAGTGGTCCATGTAATAACCATTCCAACTTATTAATGTTGTAAAATGAACCTTTGTTAATCCGGGTTAAAGAAAAGACCGACTGCTTTTTATGAAATGCGAACTATTGGCTGGACGCGTCACTATAATGACTACTAGGCAGTAGAGTTCGGCACAGTCTTGCGCGGTTTAGACTCAACATATTTCTTTTAGACATATTCCTGCTGCAATACCGTCAATGCTTGTCACTGTCATATTCGCACTGTCATATTCGTTGGAAGGTTAAAGTGGCAGTTAAACTTATGTATACATGTAGCAATACCATCTCCCCCACATTCAACTACATGGATAGCAAGAGTCTCCAGGTTCCTAGCATGAGAAAATGTGGATATGGACTTGAAAAATAGCCTAAATAATTGGCCATAAATGGTCGAAGAATTTTAAGATGTCTTCATTTTTAAAACTTCAAAATCAACAAAGATGACTTCCAAGGTCAGCAAAAATCTTTTAAAACCCCAAATTAAAGATACAGGATTTAACAAAATTTTTTTCTACAAATTAGCCTAATAATAATTGGTCAGTGCCTGTAAACATTTGGCTAATAACAATAATAACGGGAAAACAATATATAATAAATACAACAAAAAATGCTTCGTGAAAATGTATAAAGAATTGCTAGCTACGGGTTCTTGCTTGCTATCTCACAAAAATAAATACATATATACATTTAAACGACAAGTGTCACATATAAACCCGTATGTGCCATAATAACAACTATATTAAATAAAAATCTAACACGAACCACTTCCAGAATATTTTTAAAAACTTATTTTATTTAGCAACAGAAGCCTCAAGAACATTTAGGCGCAGTTCTATTCTGTACCCATATGTTGTGCCACAATGATAGTTCTATTCATCAATTCTGGCACCAACCACTCCATAAATACAGCCAGAAATTTATTTGCAATACACATGTAGTTATTGCATTGTATTTCGGATACAAAGTGCCAGAGTAATGTTGCATTCTCCCAAGCGATTTATCGTACAACACATACACTATGGCTAAATTGCGAATGCCGCTTGCATAGCTGACGTGTGAATTTCACGAATGTGTCACACCTGCCTTACTTAGATTTGGTCAGTATTATGGATGTCTTAGTATTATGTAGGATATATTTCAGAACAATAATTCAAACGACGAACGTAGTAAAACTTCAACAGCCGATTCAACCTCATGTATCCAGGGTTCCTGAAAACGGTGAATCAGATTTTTATAAAATTTAAATGGGACCAAATTTAGTATATCCTCTCAAAAAAATGTAAATCAGTGGACTCTGCAGGCTATCCCTGAAGCTTCCCGCTAAATTTTGGTATTTTAAGCTTAATGGAGTAAACATTAGAAGTATTAAATTATTCAGTTTTAACATCTACGAGTAGTTTGTTAAATATGAGGGTATATTGATTTTTGAAAAGCTGTATATTTTAGAAACGATGATCAATTTTGATTTTTTAAATAGCTTTCAAAGCAATTTTTGAGATCTAAAATGATGTTTTAGCTACGTAATCGATAGGTTGAAAAATTTAAATTTAATGTTAAAAAAACATTTTTTCAAAAACTTTGCTCCAATTTACGTTATTCGATGCAGTTTTTAAGGAAAAAAACTGATTTTATTTTTTTAGACAAAAAATGATTGCTTGAAAAATTCGACGTTAAGTCGGAAAAACACTTTTTTCAAAATTTTTCCTCAAAGATAACTCTCGAACGGATAAACCGATTTTGATGAAATTAACGCGTTGAACGCAGTTTTTAAAGAAAAGAGGTGATTTAATTTTGTACTTGATCAGTATGTAACGGTGTCATATTTATGATTCCTCCACGATTGCAATTATACATATAGCCAGTGTGTAACTTCCCGACACCTCGATCACTCGTATTAATAAATTAACAGATATTTTAATAAAGACTTTTATTTAATAGTCCATAACACCAATTACAGATTACATGCTCAACCAGGTACATTAATTTGGAAGTTATATTAAAAATACTGTTTCGCCAAAAATTTTTTTAGTTTTTTTTTAGAAATTTAAAATCTCCTGAACAAAATTGGTTCAAACTTTCAGAAAGTTTAAGTTGAGCGGAATCCAATTAAATGCCATCAACGAATACATGCTGACATATTGGGGTCATTCTTCTTTTAAACCTACAAAAAGATGTCTCCAACAGTTAATGAATGAAAACAAGGAAATTTCTTTTACTTTCTTCATAATTGTATTTCAACATGCACTGTACTATACACATAATGGCTACGCATGATTAAATGAATTACAAAAGTACCAGACCGGTGGTGCCAGACCCGGGCGAGACAATGCGGAACTCTAGCACCTAGTATTCATGATGGAAGTAATACGTATACTCAATCGGTCGCC
Source organism: Apodemia mormo (assembly GCA_036924255.1). Lineage (NCBI taxonomy): Eukaryota > Metazoa > Arthropoda > Insecta > Lepidoptera > Riodinidae > Apodemia > Apodemia mormo. The sequence goes on along the minus strand of JAUPFN010000014.1, from coordinate 32,437,786 downwards.
TTTTACGACCTACCTGGCAAAACGGCAGTTTTGGTTTTACTAGGTGGTAGAGTTCTGCATTGTCTCGCCCGGTCTGGTACCACCGCCTTACCTATTCCTGCCGCAATAGCGTCAGTGCTTGTCGCTGTCGTGTTCCGGTTTAGAGGGTAAGGTAGCCGGTAAACTTATGCATGTGGCATTAGACCTCGCCACAAGAAAGCAACGCACCATTAACATCTTTGGTATCTATAGGCGATGGTTGACTCTTTCCATTAGGAGACCCGTCTGCTAGTTTGCTATCTTATGATATATAAAAAAAAGCAAATTATATTATGCTTGTGTTATGGGTGTTAGTCAACGATACTAATACATAGAAATACATATATAAATACAAGAATATTTAATAAACACCCAAACCCGGAAATACAAACATTTATGCTCATCACACAAATGCTTGTCCCCATCGGGGATCGAACCTGAGCCCCGTCGATTACGTAGTCAGGGTCGCTAACCACTCGACCAACGGGACGGTCCTACTTCCATACATTACATACTACTTCCATACAGGTACTTCCATGGGCGTACTAAGGAGGGGGGGGGGGGGGGGGAATTTATTTACCTCTCTACTAACTGTACTAACTACTAACTATCTACTGTTGTAGATATTAAGATAAAAATAGTCTTAAACTGTTACTGTTGCCCCCCTGGCCCAGAACCTGGGTACGCCCATGGGTACTTCGATGAAAAATCCAACCCTTAGTGAGCCGTCGTCGGCGGTGACGAAGTCGTCTGGTTTGGACCGTCGGTACTCGAGACCCAGATCAAGAGTCAGTTACAATTAACTAACGAGTCGTAACCACGATGCTTTATTTTCTGCAAATAAACGGTCTTTCTTACTTTCCAACCAAAGTAAAAATACTCCCTTAAACCGAGATTCAATCTCACAAGAGCGTAGTGATTGTATAGTTTTTGACAAGAAACATCCATAGGGCGGGGTATAAGCTCAACATATAGTTAAACTCCAGGCATGAGGCAAGTCTCGTACTAGCAACCACTGCGACTTAATTTTTTTCAATCATTCCAAAAAAACCTTCCTACTTACATTTTAATTTATTGAAATAGCGATTCTTGCAAATAAGTAATAATTGTAATTTATATTTTGAACCTGTTGGTATCATATTACCGCGCTAATATGGCGCAATCTGTCTTCTCAGCTGTCAGCAATCCAATATGGCTGTCATCATAACCATAACAAATTTTATGTACGTATTCAGTATGAGAACGACGAAAATATAGGTAAACAGAAAATAAAATGCAAGGATCGGTGATATTTACATGGTTTTATTGAAGTACTTCGTAGCCTACGTGAAAAGAAATTTGATTTTAAGAGAAATATAAAAATTATTAGCCACGGGAAATGAAAACACCAGGTGTCTACCGTTTTTGCTCATGTTCGGACTTAATAAACCTTCTCATCAAGTCACCGACCAAATTTTACGATGTTTTAATCATCGTTCGGACAAACATTTAAATATACGTATGTACATACAAATGCCGGATTGTTCCACTAGAATCAAAGAACGTCGCTCGCTCGGTCTATAGGGCTGGCTACTGTCAAAGTAGTGCCAGTATAACTAGCACCCATAACAAACCGTTTTACATAAAGTTCGCTTCAAACTTCAAAAGGAAATGACAAGTCAAAAGCTTCAGTGTTTGGCACTGTCGTGTTCCGGTTTGGAGGGTAAGGTAGTCGGTAAACTTATGCATGTGGCATTAGACCTCGCCACAAGATAGCAACGCACCATTAACACCTTTGGTGTCTGTAGGCGATGGTTGACTCTCTCCATCGGGAGACCCATCTGCACGTTTGCTATCTTATGATATAAAAAAACAGAGCTTTTTATCTGGTTAATTTTTAAACCCAAATCAGCTGAGCATTTTGTAAACATAAGGAGCATTTTGTAAAGGTTTGGCTCTACCTTTATTGGTTTGAGTCAATAAATCGGTTTATAAAGATTTCTTAAAAACCTTTCTTTGATGCTGACAGCTTCTAATTTTTGCCCGCTCTGTGTGACGTATTATTCGTGGGTTTTGGCTTGGTTGATGTAGCGAAACCTTTTATAAAACCAGTTAAAAGCGTTTATTAGCCAGTATTTTTAAACCGGTTTAAAGCCTTACTTTAAATACTATGAAGTAAATGATGGGTTTTTACAGCGAATAATTAAAAATCCCTGTCTAATCGTCAAAGGCAATATATCAAATTTTATATATTTCAAAATCTATAAAATTTGATATATATTTTATAATGACCATAAAAATCACGTGACCAAAAAAAACATTATTTCCCTTTTCCGATTCGGGTAAAAAAGTAGCTTAAATCATTTTTGGATTACCTATGTAGCTTTCTAAAGAGTAAATTTTAACTTCTCACTACGTAATATAATAGATAAGGAAGATACCAATTTTGCCCCGATTTTCGAAAATCGAGATTTCACCAGATCTCCACGTTTTGAGGTCCTAGGAACCTTTTCCAATTCCGACTATTTTGACGATGTCGTCAGTATGTCTGTATATATGTGTGTGTGTGTGCGTGCGTGTGTATATGTAAACATCTCGTAACTTTTGAACGGCTGGACCGATCGAAACTCAGTTGATGAGGATTTCGCTCAATTTAGACTTCCTGAAAATTTGAACAAATCCAGGCCCCATAAAAAAATTTGGTGAAACAGTATTTTTTTTTATATAACTTTTAGATTAATGTACCAATTGAGAACAAAAATTAATCAGCTCTATTGCTCAAAAAACTACATCTGATGCATAATTTGCATCGCATAATTTAAATCGCTTTATCCATATAGAGAAATTTTGAAATAATTGTTTTTTCGTCATAACTTTGAAATTTTTCAACCAATATTTTTTTGTATTCTACGATATTTTAATACTAAAAAAACTACGTCGAATGCTGTTTCAAGAACCAAAATCGAATCTTTTTTTAAAAGTTACAGCTTTTCGAATATTAAAATTACGTTGTTTTTAGAAAACTTGCTTAATATTTTTAAATAACTTTCAGGCTAATACACCGATTGATTAAAAAATCTTATCAACTTTTCTGCTTTAAAATACCGTTAATTGGATAAACCTATCGATTATTTAGCTAAAGCAATATTATTAAACAATATTCTATATTAATATTAAGCAATATTCTATTAATATTAAGCAATATTCTATTAACATTAATATTAAGCAATATTCTATTAATATTAAGCAATATTCTAGGTTTCAAAAATTGAGTTGAACGCCATTCGAAAGATCAAAATCGATCATAGTTTCCTAAATAATGGCATAGCTTTTCGAAAATCTCAATACTGCCATTCGATCCATGCCATACCATTCAAATCGATGTTTGAACTAAAAAAATCTATCTTTATAATTTTTTTCTCTTTTGAGCATAAAATACCTTAATTTAGCGGGAAGTTTTAGGGATGGCCTGTAGGGTTTACCGCTACGGTTTTTTTTTAAATCGGTCGATTAGTTTGAGAGTTAAATATTAACAAACATAGAAACAAAAATCAAACCTTTCCTCATTTGAAAGTAGTTTAGATAAATTTTCCTGATCGAAATAACAATACTTATAAATATTAACTATGATATCACAAAATGTGACACAACATGTAGACTGTGACACAAAATGGCCGACGCAAAGGCGTCCCTGCTGTGATGTTGCGCTGACGTGGCTTGTGATGTCCACTTTATATTTACACTAGCTGTTGCCCGCGACTTAGTTAGTCCGCGTGGGCTTCGTTTACTCCGCACAGCTCCTCCCCCGTAGGTGTTAGCGTGATAATATGTAGCCTATATGTTGAACCGACCTGTTAGTAATATTCATGCAAAATTTGAATTAAATCCATGCAGTACTTTTTGAGTTTACCCCGGACATACATGACTTTCCTATGATTTTATTATATGTATAGATATTACAAATACGAGTGTTTTAAAATATCTTAATATTTTTTAACCTTTTTATATGACAGGCATTGACGTTATTGCGACAGGAATAGGTAAGGCGGTGGTATCAAATACCCGGGCGAGTGGCGACCCGTTGCGGTACTCTACCACCTAATAGTCACGATGTTAGTGACACGTATCCAATAAACGTAAAGCCAATCAGCTGCCTTATACGACCTGCCTGGAAGAACGGTATTTGGTTTAATCTTCAAAGTAACCAGAACGAACATGGGGAAATATTTATCGTTGTTCTCTGAAAAATATTTATCATAAGTTGTTTCTAAGACATCTCATTTGCATTATGCCTGTACGTTTACTATATTAATTTCTATATCATACATGGTATACTAAGGCATAGATTAGGCATTCCTTGTAAATTAATGCTGGAAATTAATGGCAGGTCACAGCGCAGACGTTGTATTACAAATTCCACGTATTCGCTGATTGTAATAATTTAAGCTTGTGTGTACAACCGGCTTGCTAATTATTGAACGTGTGAAGAGGTTTATCTCTTGGATTCGTGAAGAGGTTTTAATATAACGCTTCTGGATTCTTAAAAAAGATTTAACATAACACTTTGGATTCGCGAAGAGGTTCTAATATAGCCCTCTTGAATTCGCGAAGAGATTTTAATATAGCCGTTTTGGAATCGCAAAGAGGTTTTAGTACATTTAGATTTGCGAAGAAGTTTTTTATACCTATAACTATAGAATAATAACGCATAGAAACCAAGTCGACCCGCGCTATATTAAGGCATTTCAAAGAAGCCTGAAAAGGCTTCTTACGCTCGCCGGCCTCTCAGACATGTGACACGTGCTACACAGAGTACAGCTCTCGCAATTTTAAAAAATGTGAGTTACTGTGTGATGAAAGGTTGTCACCGTGCTTCACAAAAGCATATTTAGGGCTTGAAGATCACATTTCACAGATAAGATCGGATCGGATATTTTTGTATAAATTCCAAACAAATAAATCGTAATTATCTAAGTAGAACGATATTCAAAATGTTGCCAGTCAAAGAGGAAAATATTCTACCACTTATTTGTTTTTACATATTTTCATTATAATTAATAACGTGTGTATTACTATTTTATGTGCTATATTACGTGGCTTGGACTTTGCTTTTGCATAAAAAATATTTTTGAAGTGTTGGGACTTACCATTATACTGGCACAAATATTACAAAACCGTTTGTCAAATCAATATTACAAAGCTTATATTCGTGTATAATGAGGACTTTTAGAAGACAAAAAAATTGTTCCAACTAGCATTCTAGATGCCGCAGTGATCACCAGAAAAATACTGTTACTGCTAAAAAGACTTTTTTTAAATTTTTCTTATGAAATAATATGCCATGGTACAGAATTATTTCGTGTTTGTCAAGTGTCAAGTAGTTTTATTGGCGATATTTTCGAGTTTTATCGACGAAATAATGTAGTGTAACGTGCCCTAAAATCGGTCTGCACCAAATGTTGGCCTCCTAATATGTTTATGCTGATAATTAAGTTTCAATTCTACATAGCTTGAAATTTATGTTGCGAATGACGATATTGCTCATACACGACTTAATTAATTTGTGCTTTATACTCCAATGTATAATATAATATAATGTATAGTATAATATAATGTAATATATTATAGCACGTAGAAGCCAAAGAGTCGCCACAAAGAGCTGTATTGTTTCAGCTAACTAAATGAACTTGATTTTAAAATGCTAGATTTACAAATACGCTTACCATTTTCCTTTGAAAGTTGCGCTGTTGAAATTATTAATTATAAACTAATAGTAATTTGTATTTATCGTACTCCCAGCTCAAATGTTGATATATTCCTAAATAAATTAGAATTATTATTAGAAAATATTATGATAAATTCAAAAAAGAAAATTATTTTATGTGGAGATTGGAATATAGACCTGATGCAGGATAACTGTACACATAAAAATTTAACAAGCATTCTTTCAAATAACAACATAAATCAACATATTTTAAAACCTACTAGGAAGCATGCATGTCTGGATGTAATAGCAAGTAACATAAATAATGTTCAGTCTAACACTCATACACTTGCTTTGTCTGATCATGAAACTGCTCAGAGTATACAAGCCAATATAGAGTCAGTCTTAGAATTTAAACAAAAAAGAGCTTTTTGGTTTGAAACAAAGCGGATATATGGACAGGAAAATATTAAAAAGTTTCATGAATGTTTATCAAGTTTAAGTTTTAATGAAGTTTTTACAAAGTCAAACTGTGAAGAAGCATTTAATGAATTTCATGATATTTTACTGTTGTTTTTTGAGTTATGTTTTCCTAAGATCCGTGTAAAAGTTTCAAATAAACCAATAAAAAATAAATGGTTAACTAAAGGTCTTCTAAAATGTTGCAAAGTAAAACGCCAGTTGTACCTTAATTATCGTCATGCTCAATCTAATAAAAAAGAAAATAAATGTAAATATTTACATTATAGGAAAATTTTGTCTAAATGTATATTAGAATCACAAAAACAGTCTGCTTTGAAATATATTGAAAATTCCTCTAATAAATGTAAAGCTTCATGGAATCTGATTAAAAGTACATTTCAGAACAAAATAAATATTAGAGAAATAGGAAAAATCAAAGTAAACAATTTAAAGTACACAAATACTCAAACAATCTGTAATCTATTTAATAATTTTTTTATAAACCAGACAAAATCAAGTAGTGTAAAAGTCAAATCTACAAATACTTCAAAATCATATTTTTTACCAAATTGTAGTAAAACCATGTATTTGACACCAGTAGATGAGCATGATGTGAAAAAAGTTATTCATTCATTGAGAAATACTTATGCTACTGGCTATGATAATATTAGCACAGAATTATTGAAAAATGTTGCTAGTGTAATATCAAAACCTCTTAGCCATATAATTAATTTGTCATTTTTGGAAGGTAAATATCCAGAATGATTAAAAAAGTGTATTGTCAAACCGTTGTTTAAAAAAGGAGATATGTGCGATATGAACAATTATAGACCTATTACTTTAATTCCAGTCATTTCAAAAATCTTTGAAAAAATTATGTATGAAAAGCTCTATAATTATTTACTTGATTTTGACCTACTAAAAAATAATCAATATGGATTTAGGAAAGGTAGGTCTACTACATTAGCATGTTTTGATTTAGTAAAGAGCATAACTGAATGTCTGAATAAGAAAATGTATCCACTTTGTGTATTTTTGGATATGAGTAAGGCATTTGATTTCGTTTCACACAATATTTTATTATCAAAACTTGAAAAATATGGTATTAGAGGGAAGTCTTTAGATTGGATAAAGAGTTATTTAGAGAATAGGAAACAATGTGTTGAAATATCTAAAATATGCGGAAACCGTAAAAAAATATATACTTCAAACTACCTTGTTAACAACTGTGGTGTACCACAGGGCAGTGTTTTAGGACCCTTGCTATTTTTAATTTATATCAATGATTTTCCTGATAGTATAAAACATGATTGCTTTTTATTTGCTGATGACACTACCCTACTTATTAAATGTAAAAATAAAAAAGACTTGGTAAATGAAACAACCGAAACCTTATTCCAAGTCTCAGACTGGTTAATTAATAATAATTTAAAAGTTAATGTAACTAAAACAAAATTAATTGAATTTCAGAACTACCACAGTAATATTACCAAAAACACAAATATATTTTTAAATAAAGTAAATATAGATGATGTAGATTATACAAACTTTTTAGGAATAATTATTGACAAAAATTGTAATTGGAAAGCACACATTGAATCTCTATGTAATAAGATTGATAGATTTGTCTATGTCTTGAGAAGACTAAGGGAAGTAGGAGACGCAAAAGCCTCCCTATTAGCATATCATGGATATGTCTCTTCTAATTTACAATATGGAATTCCTATTTGGGGAAATTCTGTTGAATTGGTACGAATTTTTAGAGTCCAAAAGAAATGTATTCGAGCAATATGTGGTGTTAATCAGTTACATTCCTGTAAACCACTTTTCAAGTCTCTTAAGGTACTTCCCTTACCATGTTTGTATATTTTAGAGGTATGCGTATTTGTAAAAAAGCACCAAAAGTTATTTAAAACAAATGCTGAAGTCACTGGTAACTCATATTTTAGGAATAGTAAGAAATTATATGTGCCTAACCAAAAATTAAATGTTTTTACAAAAAATGTGTATTGTATGTCTATTATTATATACAATCATATTCCTGATAGTCTTAAATCATTGCCTATAAATAAATTTCGCAAAAAGTTGTTTGATTTGCTGTTAGATAAAACTTATTATGATATTAAAGAATTTTTAGCCGATAAAATTAAATGTTAATGGATAGAAATATAAGTTTGTTGAATTGTCCTTAAAAAAAAATTTTCAATGTAGTAAAAATTTTGTAAATGGTGAACATTATGTAAATTATAAAAAAAAAAATAATTACTCAAAATATGAAACTTGTAATTATAAAAATAACTTTGTAATATGGAATCATCCTTGTATATTTATAACAAGAACATAAATTAGAGAAAAAAAGACCAGCCCGCTGAGTTTCTTCCGCCGGATCTTCTCAGTGTGTGGCCGCGTTCCGATCCGGTAGTAATTCTGAAAAATCGATACAATTTATAATTTTAAATGTAATATAATATAATGATATTTTTTTAAAATATTTGCACACCATATATTGGTAGAATATGTCGGTAACTTAATTTATTTTTAACAACTTGTAACACCCATATTCTTGCAAATAAATATTTTCTTTCTTTCTTTCTTTCTTTCTAAAAACGTTAGAGGAGATTACGCACAGGGATTACGTTTTTATATATTCTAAGATGAACCAAAACAGTTGCGTACGATAGGTGGTGCTCAAGCAGTACACAGAGCCAATAGTAGCTTGACTCAATATAGTAGCCAGAAATATTATGTTTAGCTTAAAACATTTTAACTTTTTAAACTGATTAAAATAAATAATTTGATTAATAAGCATACCTATGCTATTACTTTTTACCTCAAAGTGCTTGTAAATATTGTTCCTGCTTGCCCGCCCGTCTACTAAACTTCAAGCTAGTTTAGCTTTCACCAAATGTATACATATACACACATACACGCACACAGACATACACATAAAGACACACAAACATTCGCCAAGCAATGTACAAATTTGTAATAACATTTGATCGCCCCGTTGGTCGAGTGGTTAGCGGCCCTGACTACGCAATCGACGGGGCTCGGGTTCAATCCCCGACGGGGACAAGCATTTGCGTGATGACCATAAAAGTTTGTATTTCCGGGTTTGGGTGTTTATTAAATATATTCCAGTATTTATATATGTATTTCTATGTATTAGTATCGTTGACTAACACCCATTACACAAGCAATTAATTTGCTTACTTTGGGGTTACATCAGTAAGTGTAATTTATCCCATGAATATTATATTATTATTATTATACAATTGTATTTTAGTAGATATATTTCAATAATTTTTTTAAAGAATTACTTCAATAAATGTTTTTATAACTTCAATAATGTAAACTGGTATTGGCCATATTTTTTATTTACGGTTGGTGCTGGTTGGTTACCGCTGTTTGATTACTGATATATACAAAAAAAATCTTGACTCTTTAACATTTCCCTGTAATTCTACTCATTTTACCTCACCGGGATATAAAATGTAAGTTTTAAGTTTTTTATATGTCTAATAATACTATTGGAAAGAAAGACAATCTTTATTTTAATGAGGTAAAAATATTTTAAATTACAAATGAAAGCACAAAAACTAAAAAAATATATAAATTAAATATACGTTAAATAGCTTTGGAATATCATCTTGAGAACATCTAGAATATTTCTCGACATTTAAAATATTTTACGTAACCGAATAAAAGTATAAGTTTCAAGTTTATACTAAATGACTATTAATGTTATAATATGAAAGGCTATTTGTAAGGTAGACCTATTTTAAATACCGTTTTGGGAAAATATTTATTTGCTTGCAACATTATTCACGCAATAATGTGTCTTTGTGTGCGTGTCAACGCAAGTAATTACACGAAGGGTGACGAAGGTCATGCACACATCGATACGGTTTTGGCTTAAAATATGAACGAAACGTTGAATGCAATTATCACTCTAAGCGTCATTACTCTATGCCTATAACCCTTTTGGAATCGCGTACGGTTTTAATACAAACCTCTTGGATTCAAAGAGATTTCAATATAAGCCTCTTGGATTCGTAAAAAGATTTTATTATGATTCTTTTGTATTAGTGAAGAGGTTTTAATATTTTTCTTTCAGGTTTGCGAAAAGATTTAAAATAGTGCTTATGGATTCGCGAAGAGGTTAATATAGTCCTTTTAGAATCGCACGAAGATTTTAGTAAAGCCGTTTTCGATTCGCGAAAAGGTTTTTATATCCGTGGCTTTTTTATATTTTATAATTATATTCCTGGAACACCTTTTTATAAAACAGAATTTTCCAGGAGTACCTGCTAATAGAACAGGTTTTTTTAAATCGTGAGATAGCAAACACAGGTGGCTCTCCTGATGGAAACAGACAAGAATCGCCTATAGCCACCAGGGATGTTAATGGTGCGTTGCTTCCTTACGGCTTACTCTCTAAATCAGAACACGACAGTGAAAAGCACTGACGCTTTTGTGACAGGTAATGGTAAGGCGGTGGTATCAGACCTGAGCAAGACAATGTAGAACTCCACCAAATGGTCGCAATGATAGTGACTCGTATAGCCAATCGTTCACACCTGTCTGACAGAATGGCAGATCGTCTGTTCTTCAAAGGAGCCCGGTCAAACACGGGCGGGATGTTCCAGGAGCATGATAGTCTAATATAATGATAGTCTAAAAAACCATGGGCGTTTTCTTTTCCTTGTCCATTGATTATTTTGTAAATATTTTTTCTTTATCTATATGTTTTATAACTTAATGCAAGTATTTAAAGTGTAATTGAACTCTGAGTCATACTGAAATCTATACTAATATAATAAAGTTGAAGAGTTTTGTTGTTTGTTTGAACGCACCACTCTCTGGAACTACAAGTCGGATGGGAAAAATAATCAATAAAACGGCATTGCCACGCGCGTTGTGAAAAAAATTTATTTACGTGGAGAATAGGTGGCAAACGGGCAAGAGGCTTACTTGATGGTAAGTGATCACCGCCGCCGATTAATATCTGCAACATCGGAGGTACTGCAGGTGCGTTGCCGGCCTTTAAGGAATGAATACTCTCTTTTCTTGAAGGCCCCTAAGTTGTATCGGTTCAGAAACACATCCGTTGGTAATTGATTCCACAGAGCAATCGTGCGGGGCAAAAAATGCCTTGAAAATCGCACTGTAGTGGACTTGCAGACATCCAAACGGTGAGTGGTGGAATTTAGAATTTTGGCGTGATGTCCGATAGCGGAAATCAGCGGGTGGTATTAAGCCGAACAACTCCTCGGAACACTCCCCAACAAAGATGCAGAGAGAACCAACATCTCTTCGCAACGCCAAAGGATCAAGCCGATCGGAAAGATCCCGGTAATCGACAATACGAGATGCTCTGTGCTGTATGCGGTCAAGAGGAAGAAGCGGGTACTGCTTAGCCCCTGCCCAAAGATGAAAACAGTACTCCATATGAGGCCTGACTTGCGACTTGTATAGTTACAAACGGTCGGTTGGTATGAAGTACACTTTCGCCCTGTTCAGAACGCCAGCTTTACCTTCCAAATGACCGCGAAACTGGACGTTACTCGATATTTCAATACCAAGAATTCCAATGCTGGCTGAGGCAATCAAAGGAGTATTCTCAAAGCGAGGGGATACGGCAAAAGGTGTTTTTTGCCGGTAAACGCACAAACTTGTGTCTTCCTTAGGTTGTATTGGACTAGATTTAGTCGACCCCATTCCGAGACTTTGTTCAATAAATTCTCGACTTCAGACACAAGTTTTTTCCGGCATTCGTCAACATGTTCCCGAGAAATGTTAGTGCGGTCGGAGTATACAGCATCTCTTGTACTGTTGTCTGCATAACAATGAATGCCGCTAATTTGCAGCATATCATTGATATCCAGAAGAAACAAAGTAGGAGACAGCACGCGGCCTTGGGGAACACCAGCATTGACAGATTTTGGGTCTGAGCATACACCGTCGATAACAACCTTAATGCTACGATCTGTCAAAAAACTGGCGATCCAGTTGTATAATTTATCGGGAAGTCCATAAGATGGAAGTTTCGCAAGAAGTGCTTTTTTATTTTGATTAATGAAAAATATTTGTTTCCAATTTGTGTATAATTTTTACACTTTTGGTGAGGTGGTTTTTACACCCTTTTACAAAACAATTCAGAATTTTAATTGTAAATTTTGACAATTATGTATAACGTTTTGATCGTCGCACCGCCATCCATACTGGCAATTTTAAAAGGCAAAGTTTAGTTTCGTTGTACGTGTGTGTAAATGTGTATCTACAGGGCAAGGTATCGGATTAACTGGCGTTATTTCTTTGTTTGCAGAGTACCTTCCTTACTTTTTATTTGATCTGAGCTTGCTCTCAGTCCAATTAGTGAAATGGGGTGCTGCGTTATGTTGGAACCCACTTGCAATCCCTTATTTAATTGTAATTCCTTCATTCTACGCATTTGCACTCTAAATATTTAAAAATAATATTTTTAACGCAGTAAAACTGGAGCAATCTACTTCTCACTTCCTGTATTTTCGGAACTCTGCATCAAATTTTCAATAAATTAAAATGGGACCACACGAAAAGTATTTTCAAACATAAAAAGGATTTTCAAAATCGGTCCACCAATGACCGAGTTCTGTTGTAACAAACATAAAAAAATATAGCCGAATAGATAACCTCCTTCTTTTGAGAAGTCGGTTGAAAAAATCTCTCCATCCTAAGACTAACGTTAATTACTCGATACAAAAGGAAATTCCTTTGAGCCATTAATACTGTTTAATTTAAATAAATTTAAATAAAAATTGTTCTTACGATGATTACGAGGAATAAGAGAGGGTTTCTGGAAATTCATTACTTAAGATGGTGAAATATTGTAAGAAATTTCTTACAATGACAGCTTAATTTGCTTGCGGGCGAAGATACGCGGGTCAACTAGTATTAGCGTATATATAAAAATAATTATATAAAATATGAATTTACACACATACATAATATCTTCACGTCAAATCCCTTAAGGGTAAGCAGAGAGAATTGAATGCCGTATCTCACGGTCTAGACAGACTTGCTTTGCTTTCTGTACATTCGTAGCTCTTCTTCTGTACATTAGTAGTCATGCAAACACGCCGGTTTCGGAAATCTTGACATCATCTTCGGACAGCACACGACCAACTTCATTATGATACATCAGTCTTGGTATCGTGGACCCCGGTACCTACATACATCCACATTCGCATTGTATATTGCATGGAATAAACACAAACATATTATTGCATATTAAAATTTGGATTTTTAATGCCATAATAAATTGGGTTTTGTATTTTTTTTACACTGTGTAAGTAACGGTCGTTGTATCGAAAAATTAAGAAAGCGTGTCATTTTTAAGTTCTAGTCATGATGGCAATTCATTTTTGTGTGGGAAATGTAATATTTGCGTTTTATGATTTTTTTACATTAACGTCTCGCATTGTAAAGCGTACATTACTCCGACGCGTCGCGGCCGCGGACAATGGAACCACAAGGTACTTTATAGATAGGCTATAGAGATATCGGCTGATCTCATTTAAAGGCGCCATCTCGTGGGTAAAGACAAAACTATACTCACGATATATTTACATACAGCCCTCTTTAAGTATCTTTTTTTTAAATTTAAAGTTTGTAAATAAAACAAGTAGTAACAGTCTGTTTTTAATAAGTCTCTATGTACTACTTCTCTTTTAATTGTGTACAATAAAGTATTAAATAAATAAATAAATAAATCAATTCGTCAAACTTTATTTTGTACTTATCGTTATTATTATATGAAGGTTAAATGAGTACAGCACTTTTTTCTGAAGTCATTATAGAAAATCGGAGTCTAATAAGGGTAGCTATGGTGTACAGGAAAAAGAATGCTTTTTTAAGATCCAGGATAAATCACAGTTCAACAGAGTAGATAGCAATCACCAGAATCTATAAAACGTAGTCAGGTCGCAAAATAAAACCACCATTTATTTGAAACAATCCAAAACGCATTCTTCACAAACAGAAAATATAACAAATCGGCCATGTTTGACTCGAATAATAACATTTGTCGTTCCTAGCTAATCGTTGTTTTCAGAATAACAATATTAAATATTAATTTCTTTTCTAAATTTTAATTATTTTTCCATACACTTGTAGTACTACTATTAACTTATTTGTTATATATTTTAAGTTAGAAACTTTATCATAAACATTATTTTTGATATTGCTTTTAGGAGATTTTTATCTTTAAAGCGTAGAATGAAACGTATAAATGTATTGTGGTTAATAGAGTGTTGCCTTTCTATTATTAAATAATATGTGAGATGTTTATTTTATTTTATTTTAGTGGCAAAATACTATTTTAAATACAAAGTAACATATAATTTATTTTAAAGTAAAAATAACAGCTCAAATAAATTTACAGTAGAATGAAGTGCCATCTATTGGCAAAAGATGAAACTATAGCATATTTATTTTTTCTATACAAATTAGGATTGTGTGAAGCGATGAGCCCGTGAATGGAACTCTCGAATAGCGCGGTATGTGTCGCATAATTGCTTATTTTGTGGTTTTCCTGAAATTTTACTATTTTTTTTTAAAATAAGGATTAAAGGATAAAACATTACAATAAATGAAATTATACAAACTAAAGTAAAAAAATGCCAAAAAAATTAACAAATTTCTATACAAATTTCCAACGGTTTTCATCTCAGAATCATGGTTCAAGTAGATGGATTTGATTTTCATACTAATGCTTATAATATCTTCTATATATTATTAATAGGTGAAAAAAAATATTTGGGCCCCTTTTTATACAATTGGGTAAACGGTGAAGTATAAAATTTAGCACATTTAAAGTTTACATTGCATAAGACTGCAGAAACCTAAAATTTTTAAATAAAATGCTTTAGAAAATATTAAATTAATAAAAATATACATTACACACACTCCATTCAGGTGACATACGTAAAAGTATACACACATACATACTATTTTCTTTAGGGCTAAAGTCAGTTGCCAAACTTAAAAGATATTGTAAACAATAAAATTTATTTTAAGTTTGGCAACTTAAAATATATTTAATATAGCTTAAGCTGTGGTCGAATTTCGACCAAAGGCGATTGCTAGCATTAATAAATATATAAAAAATACTAAATTTATCAACACTATTACTGTAACGTCTTATCAATGTATCGATAATAACAGTTTAGAAATGTTAATTTATATTCCAGTGGATAACAAACGATTATGCAATAGGTTTTATTTGTTATTCCAACTTCACTCTGTCACGTACTGCGGAATGGGATCACGTTTTAGAACGAATAATTATGACTGCGAACTTGCCTGCTACACCGAGGAAGAAGAGTATTGTTTAAAACAATTCGCATTTAATCCAATTTCTAAATTAAATATACGACGTGACTCGTTTTATCATTTGGTACTTGATTCATTTTTATTTGCCGCCTTTTTTTATCATAGATAGTAAATATGCAGATGGGTTTCCCGATGGAAAGAGTCAACCGCCGCCTATAGACATCAAAGATGTTAATAGTGCGTTGCTATCATGTGGCTGGTTAAAATCCATATACATAATGCGATGGTTGTATCTTCCAATCCGCTTGTTTGATATGTTATCATATAAAAAAAGATATGAAAGGTCAAAGAAAAATTTAAGCACGGAGTCTGTTGGTGTGTAAGCATCCAGAATGAGCACGTAAGGTTGTCGGTCGCGGTTATCTTATTGAAAAAAAATTGTCATACATGCCGGTATAATGCAGCGATGGAATCACCGCCAAACTCGTTAATCGACCAAATGGTGGAACTTCGTGAATTGGAGTATCTATTGCCATTCTCTTCACTCGGCCTACCTGGAATATTTATTTATATCATAATATAGCAAAACAACCAGATGGCTCTTCTGATGGAAAAACACAACCATCACCTATAGACATCAAAGATGTTAATGGTGCGTTGCTGTCATGTGGCTGGTTGAAATCCCTATGCATAATTTTATTGGCTACCTTACCCTTTAAACTGGACCAGGCTAATGACAAATACTGACGTACGAGGCAGGACTGTGTAACATGTGTGTAAGTGGTACGACGGTAGTGAAATATTTGGCCAAACGTTCGCCTTTTCCAATCTGCCTGGCAGGAGATAGTTTGTTCTTTAAAGAAAGTTGGGCTTCAAATGACGCAAAAAACCATTTAGTTTGCGGTTCAAAGCGCAAACGAATATTTTTCATATGTAACATTTGGAATTCCTTTTTCTAAAATGGGGAAAATTATGTGGGAGTAATTTCGGGAAATGCGAATGAAGTTTGCAACAGGAAACGAAAGAAGCGCGCGCGCCATTTGAATCAGCCAGTGAGCGCAGGCGGTGGTAGAGATGGCCATCAAATTATGCCTATATATAGATATGCCTAATATTATAATCACTTACTGTTCGCGCCGATGGATCGACAGATGTGCGGACACCGGTCGAAACGTCATACAGAAGACACGACGCGCGGGGCGGCGCGGTGATATAGTCGAAAAGGACGAAACATTCGCACTACAGACGCGACACGATAGGACGTCCACCAATATGTGCAGTTTTTTTTTACCTCTTTTTGTATATGTTATTATAGTAATTAAAATCTAATATACAGTCCATTGCTTCATTTAAAACCGCACATGAACACTTACCTTTCTTATGTTACACATATGCGACCACTTGGCTCACTTTTTTAGATAGGGATATCGCTCATTTACTACAAGGTCGACATATCTCAAAATTAAATATTTTTGTTTGAATGCTTCATTTGTTTTAAAAAAAAATAGTGCTCTGTTTACTGGAAAAACGTGATTTTTTAGGAGTCGGTAAGTTTGAGTTTGAGGTTATAGTAAGTGAGAGAAAAAGTAATTTATAATTAGGTATGCCATTATAGTATTGAATATTTTGTTTTGGTGACTTGCAACCTTTTGCTCTCATGTAAAATGGTGTTTTTGGAGTTATGTCGATGTTGTTGCAAATAAGCGATATATACGACGGTAATAAAAATTCATGTATAATATTTATAATTTATTTACGAATATGAGATTAAAAAAACACAAAATTATTTACAAAGTCATATAATTGTTGATACGTAATATTAAACTTATTGACTAATAATTTATTAATTGGTTCTAATCCTGCTACTCGTATTATAAGATTTATATGAATTTTCTGTACTTTTTGTCTATACCACAAACGAACTAGCTTCATGGCATTTATATAGTAATGCAACAAACATAAGTTATAAAATAAAAAATTATGTTCTGTAACTTATATATAGAACGTGTATGGAACGGTGTATCAAAAATCGAAACCATAGCTTTGGACCATGATTCTCAGATGAAAACTATTGAAATTTAGCGTGGGAAATTTTTGATATTTTTGACGATTTTTTACCTTTATTTTGTATAATTTGATTTATTGTAATACTCTAAAGGATTTTTTTTATTTTTTTGACGATTTTAACTTTTTTGTTCATTACTCTACAATGCTTTTTCTTAAAATATAGTAAAATTTAAGTACATGCCCGAAAAAAGCAATGTATTATGCGTGACATGCCGCGTAAAATAAACGACTGGCTGGAGAGTTTCGAGTTGGTGCAACGTACGCTTCACATTGCGAGGCGTGAAAACAAGAAAAAATCATAAAACACAAATGTTGCATTTCCCACAAAAAAAGGAAATGCCATCGTAGCCCGAACGTAAAAATATGTTTTCTTAATTTTTCACATAGTATATTAGACTTTGTCAGAAAAAAACTTTTTTTAAAAGTTTTTTGTGTAAACATATCTAAAAAATTTCTTTGTTAGACAAAAAAAATCTGCCAAAATTTGAGCTTGATATCTTAAAAAAATGAGCTGGTGCATGATGCATCCTTTCTCATTTAAAATACATTGAAAAAATCTTATTTTTCATTTTCAATATAAATCGTCTAATTTGTTTTTCAAATTCCTCGTTTCATTATCTTACAGTAAATTTAATTTTCTACAAAAAAGATCTTTTTCATTTTTTTCCTCAAACGCATAGGAAAAAAGTTACAGGGCTTTAAAAAGTGACAATTATGAAAGTCAAAATTACTTTTCTGGGAGTTCTCTTACATTACTGTTTAAAAGTTAATATAATCTCCGTTAGATGTCACTGCTTGAAAAAATACTGTTTTATCGACTGTAGTACTTGGAAATTCATAGTTGACTATAATTGATATAAAAAATCCAAAATACACAATCAGTGTCTCACGAACGTCTTATAAAAATGAGCGCACAATTTAATACTGTGCGCTCATTTCAAATAGAATCGCATCGTTCACGATACTGTCAATTTTATTACTTTTTGTTCATTGCTTTGTAAAAACTTCTTGCATTTAAGGTTGGATATGCAAAGACATATGTTTTTGCTATATTTATGACTACTTATATGAAATTAGTGACACTTTTGAGTATCAGTTTTGTTCGGGACTGTGAAACTTGGGTTTTTTATATCTACGCTGACTATATATCAAATGTAGATAGAATTGATTGGCAGACGGAATGTAGACATAGTAAAGTACAGAATATAATAATTTGCTGAGCTATAATTACGTTCAGAAATATACAAATAAGTTATGTCAAAAACAAAAAAATAAGTTTGTTCTCGGAAAAACACCAATTAAGTATAAAATTTTCATAATTTTTACTTTTTAAAGCCCTGTAACTTTTTTCCTATGCGTTTGAGCAAAAAAATGAAAGATTTTTTTTCTAAATTGAATACATTCTATCGTCGGCACTTGGTGAAACTGCATTTCAAAGTAGTTATTACAAATGTGGCGTCGCTGGTCCGTGCCGCCGAAGGGTCATAGAGATGGAACCAGCGGGCCAGCTGCTTGTCAGGTGACGTCATTACTGAGGAGGTCGATGACGTCACACAAGGACAAGTAAGGGGAAAAGAAGGATCTTCCCAGCCAGGCAAGGTGTACTACCTTGGGACCGAAGTCCATTTGATAAACGTTGAAACTTGCATATAGTGTTACAAGATAAATAATTGTGATATCGCGATTCAGGTTTTTATTTTGAATTTCATTTTTTCCATTTGTTATTGATTTTTGTACATTTTTTATTATTTTTTCTTGTAGCGTTTGTGATTGTTTTGAGCCGCTACAACAAATAAACTCACTTGTACTTACAGTTCAAAATGGACCAACAAAGAGCTAGAACAGTGAAATGGAAGTAAAAGTAAGTTTACTTGTAATATTTTGAAATGCAGTTTCACCAAGTCCCGTTGATGGAAAGTATTCAATTTAGAAAAACGAATTTTTACTTGCACTAATTAATTTACAGAGAATTAGCATCAATATGATTTAAACTAATTAAACAAATTTTTAATTGCTATTTTTTTATTTACAGAGAATTAGTCTCTATGAGATAGAGGCTAAATATAAGTTTTTAATTGCATTTTTTTAATTTTACAGAAAAAATGGTAACAAACAAAAAACTTAAAGTTAAAAAAAACATAAGTTTTCCTTTTACGGGATCAGTACTAAAAACATATATAGTCAAACGTACAAGCGTACATTCATTCATCAAAATAATAAATATTAACAATTATGTTTCTACATAGTAAATTGTCATTGTAAATCGATTTTACGACTAATAATTTAAAATGCATTAAAATCATACAGTAGATAACGGTATTCAAAGTAACGCTATTCGTCATGTAAATTAGTTTTTGTACTCTTATTTGTACTTTGAAGATAAAGCTATCATATTTAAATAGTCAAACAGTATCATTGAATATTTTATCTAAATATGCAAATTGTTTTTATAGTTATTTCATCCTATGACACGAATTCCAGAGTCCAGCGATATAAGGACCGTGGCCGGTTTTCTTTTCAACCGACTTCCAAAAAGGAGGATGTTTTTAATTCGGCTGTATGTTTTTTTTCCTCAGAACTCGGTCATTTATGAACCGATGTTAAAAAATATTTTTTTGTTCGAGAGGATATACTTGCCTAGTGGTCTCATTTTAATTTGATAAAGATCTGATGCAGGGTTCCGGAAATAAAAGAAATGCGAAGTCCGTTGCTGCAGTTTTACTGCGTTAAAATATTTACAATGATTCTTCTTTCGTGAGTATTCCCTTCTGAATTGGATGAAGGAAAATAATCGAATGACGCAATTCGGATGTAGGTCGTAATCTTCCATACAAAATATAATCCTACGACTTCTTCGGAACATAATTTCACGGATGCAGATCGGATGCGGTGAAGTACCGCTCTAAAAAGTTTTGTGCAAACCATCACATTAACTTACTTAAGTACACTCGTTGATACTTATATACATATCAATGGGTCCTAACACAGAAAACATATATAGGATCCTAACGTAAGTTGTCCTAACTTAAAAAATGCGATTTTTGCTTTATTTATGAAAATGACTCCACTTTTATAGAAATTTTAATAACACAAAGAATAATAATGAAATTTCTATTAGAAAAATCAAACTTTTAATATAAGTTTCATTTTTAATCTTCGTGTTATTAAAATACCTATAAAAGTGGAGTCATTTTCATAAAAAAAGCAAAAATCGCATTTTTTTAAGTTACGACACTTACGTAGGACCCGTCGATATACTTGAACGGTGTATACGAGTGGGGTTTTATTGTATTCACAGCCTTATTTTCTATCATAATCTAGTTTTCGTCAATTCAGTGTCTCCAGTCTTTTTATCTTTGATTGGCACTTTTTTGTCTTGTTCCTGTGCGTCTTTTAAGGAGTCTGGTAATTTCTGATTATTTGTTTCTGGTAGCGTGAGAACAAGAATGCCGGATAGTCCCGCCATGATGCCGAATAGCAATGTTGGCAAGAATTCAAGGTACCGTGACTGGAAAGAAAAAAAAAGTAATGTCAACTTGCGAGAAATTTGAAATTTGTGTTTTTTAATGAAAAAATAACTTTCACTTATTTTAATTTATATTAAAGAAGATTGTGGCGTCACTTCGCCAGAATCTTCTATAATATTATCTACTAGCTGTCGCCCGCAACTTCGTCCGCGCGGACTTCGTTTACTTCTCACAGCTTCTTCCCCGTAGGTGATAGCTTGATAATATTTAGCCTATATGTTGACCCGACCTGTTAGTAATATTCATGCAAAATTTGAAGTAAATCCATGTAGTACTTTCAGAGTTTACCTCGGAAATACATACAGACAAACAGACAAAAATTCTAAAAACTGTATTTTTGGCTTCGATATCGATTGTAGATCACGCCCCAAGTTTTTTTTAAAAAAAATATTCAATGTACAGTTTTGATTTTTCTACGATTTTATTATATGTATAGATATAGATAGTATTAGTAACGAAGTCCGCGCGGACGAAATCGCTGGTAACAGCTAGTACCTATTTAACAAAATCTCAAACCAGAAATGCAGACTCTGTGCTCATCACACAAATGCCTGTCCCTTTCGGAAATTAAACTCGAGCCCCCGATTGCGTAGTTAGGGTCGCTAACTGACCAAAGGGGCGATCAAATTGCAAAAGTAATGTCACTGATGTCAAGGTACCAGTATTATAAATGTACACCACAGTTCAGTTTCCACCACGTCAGCAGCATAAATAAAAAAAATTGGTAAAATGCGTGACAGGCCACGCGCAATGTAGGGATTCGAATTACACATTACAATAATGCGGACTAAGAAGAGGGCTTTTATTGTTTCATACTACGAACATTAACCTATTTAACGTCAATGACGGGTATATCTGCAGCACAGGTCCATCGCCTTTAAAAACTTTTCTACGTACAGTTTATAAGTTGATCGACTATTACGCAAAAACTTGAAAAGCTTACTTAGCCGCGATACTTTTTCCTTTTAACTTCAATATCTTTACTAATAGGTACCGTGATTTTCCCACTCTCAATACCAATCATTTAGTTGGCCAAAGGAGACATTTGACATTTGACTCATCATTATTTACGAAATTTAGCACTTTAAAGGTTAAAGTAACTCTAAAGCATACTGCCAGTCTTTTTACACCTGTAGCCTGTGGGGAAGGTACACGAGGAGCGTGTTTGATGCCTTACGAGTGCAATATAATAACGCATTTAGGATACTGACTGGTCCGCCACGCCATTGTAATGCTTCGGGCATGTTTGCGGAGAATCGTGTGGATTGCCAGAAAGCGGTGTGCCTCTTTACTCGGTAGAGTGAGAACTAGCCCGAACAGTATTCTAAATGTGTATCATTAGAACTCAAAAATGCTTCAGCATTGGTTAAACCTGCATATATCTCAGGTGACTCCAGGACGATTTATATAGTTTTTATTATTATTAATAAGTTTTTTTTCCACTATATTGCCGTAAGAAAGGAATAAGTTACATTATTTCCGTTTTTAAGAACTTAGTTACCCAAAATCACTAGAAACTGTAAGTTAATTTTATCTATTATACATCATAAAATATTCAATATTTTTACTTTTTAAAAATGAATTGCTAACGCAAATATGGACTTGTTTCTGAATTAAATATTATTCTTATTATTATTAAAGCCTAACATTTCACAAAAGAGTCTCTTAATCGAAAAATTGTTTACACAAACTTACAATATTGTTTAAAAACCTATCCTAAGATACCAAACTATGGGGTAAACGAGTAAAAAATTAACATCCCCACATGTGGAGGAGTTACCTACCCTAAAAATATATTTACCCTAAAAGAGTTGTTACCACTTGGTTGCCGTGACTAACATGTATATTCCAAATTACAGATTTCTAGTACTAAGGTCTCTGAACTAGACTGCAGACAGACAGACGGACGGACATAGCGAAACTATAAGGTTTCCTAGCTTACTTCCAAACCTTAAAAATAGTGGAACTTCAGCTAATCAGCATAGTAATCCTGTAATTTCACAAAAAAATAATACATACGAAAGAGAAGAAGAAACTTACCAGTAGGGGAGTTTGTGGTGCTATAGCGGATCCTATCCTCCCAATGGTTGAACACATCGCCAATAATGTGGTTCTGTAGTTGGTCGGAAATACTTCCGCCGCGAATATGTACAGAGAATTGTATGCGAGAGTGATGAAGAACTTGCCTCCCAAGTAAAACGCCGTTGACCAGTTTCCAACTGTGGAAATGTAAAACAGATACATTGTTTTTCAAAAGCTCTTTGAAATGTTAAATGTCTTTTGGTTCAATTGTTTTAAATATTTTATAGAACTGTACAATATGAACTTTCAATTCGGCTGTGATAAAATAATATAAGCACCGCAGGAGAAAAATATGACCAAGCAACCCGCGTTTTTATCAACTTCGTCTGCGGCTCGGCTGATGGTATCACGTGGGTTGCAATCTCATACTTTTACCCTTAGGCTTCTCCCCGTGTTGGTCTCGGGCTCCTTTGAAGAATAGGCCAACTGCCATTCTGCCAGGCAGGTCGTAAAAGGCGACCGATTGGCTTTACGAGTCACTACCATCGTGGCAACTAGGTGGTAGAGTTCTACATCGTCTCGCCCAGGTCTGGTACCACCGCCTTAACTATTCCTGCCACAACAGCGTCAGTGCTTGTCACTGTCGTGTTCCGGTTTGGAGGGTAAGGTAGCCGGTAAACTTATGCGCGTGACATGAAACCTCGCCACAAGATGGCAATGCACCATTAACACCTTTGGTGTCTATAGGCGATGGTTGACTCTTTCCATCAGGAGACCCATCTGCTTGTTTGCTATCTAATGATATTAAAAAAAATAGGTACGTAATAAAGCTACGGGAAGTTAAAATCTAAAATAAAGTAAACATATTTCACATTGACTAACCTGGTATAAAACCGTAATTGATTAAAATAACTCCAGTCATTAGAAATGCAGACGCAATTACTCGTTTCCTTCCAAATCTATCCAAAAATATTAGCTTGCATACATTCGCAGGCGCCTCTATCACAATTACCACTATGTAATTCAAATAACTATTCCCAGATAACTCTATAGCGTTAATAGATAGTCCGTAGTACACCAAAGTTGACGCTGTCCATAGAAATGAACAAGTGAACAAACGCTTCCAAATCATTGGAGACATTAACATCTGCTTGAAACTAGATCTATTTGTTTCCTTAACTTCAAGCTTTCTTGCATCTCTTTGTTTGATTGCTTGCTTCTCTACTTGATTGTAATGATCCTTAGGGACGGTAACATTATTAAACTTTTCACATTTACTAAGAACTTGTAAACCTTCTTCAAATTTTCCTTTGCTAAAATACCATCGGAAGCTTTCAGATAACATCCATATGTAGATAAAGGTAAATACTGCTGGGGTGTATATTGTGAGGAGGAGATGTCTCCAGCTTTGCAGCCACCATGATAGTATTGTAACAGTGACGCCTCCGAGAATAAACATGGTGTTGAACATCAAACTGACGAGCACTCTGCCCTTTGGTCCAACTAACTCCATAGCTGGAATTAAAAAATATTAATCAGTTTTATTTGAAATCAATATTCTTTTAGTTTTAAGAGCTTACAACATAAGTAACATTTTGAAGACCATCTGACATTCTGTTAGCCCGGGGGTCGGTAACTTTCGAGTCGGAAGAGTCAAAAATTTTAAAGTTTTTTTGCCAACAATAAATAGCATAAATAAAGTTTTTTGTCTATCATATTTACTTGAAACACTGACTTGTACTTCAATAATTAATAGAGCAAACTTATTCAATAATTAATAGAGAAAAAACTTTGCAGTGTTATTCAAGCGCGAAATTTTG
Organism: Apodemia mormo; assembly: GCA_036924255.1. Lineage (NCBI taxonomy): Eukaryota > Metazoa > Arthropoda > Insecta > Lepidoptera > Riodinidae > Apodemia > Apodemia mormo. Next base: position 32,412,872 of record JAUPFN010000014.1, on the reverse strand, counting down.
AATTTTTTTTTATAAAATAAATAATATTTGCGTATAGAACTAAAGAACTGCAGCATCCATAGCCGCGTATGGCCCGCGAGCCGCGTTGCCGACCCCTGCGTTAGGCAGCTCGTGACAGGCGAATGATTAGCCAACCGTGTCACTACCATCATGACTACTAGGTGGTAGAGTACCACAACGGCTCGTGTTGTTTTGGAATTACTGATTTATCTATTTCAACCAAAATAACGTTAATATTTGTCACTGTCGTGTGTCAGTTAGGGGGCTAAAGTTGTCTGTAAACTTATGCATGGGGTGTTATTACCTTTCCTCGTGTTGGTCCCGGGCTCCTTTGAAGGGTAGGTCAACTGGCGTACTGCCAGGCAGGTCATAAAAGGCGACTGATTGGCTGTACGAGTCACTACCATCGTGGCTACTAGGTGGTAGAGTTCTGCATTGTCTCACCCGAGTCTGTTACCACCGCCTTAGTTATTCCTGCCTCAATAGCGTCAGTGTTTTTTTTATTGTTATCGATAGAGAAGCGCTTGACCACGATCTCGCCTGATGGTAAGCTAAGATGCGGTCTTAGATGGAATGCGCTTCCCTAGAAAGTACCTATTCACTCTTCTCTTGAAGATCCCCAGAATGTACTCATCGGGGAACACAGACTCAGGAAGCATGTTCCAGTCCATTGCGCTTCGAATGTAAAACATGGAGTCGAACCTTGTGCTTGTCACTGTCGTGTTTCAGTTTGGCGGGTAAGGTAGCCGGTAAAGACTCTTTCAATCAGGAGACCCATTTGCTTGTTTGCAATCTTTTAATGTATAAAAAAAACCTCACTATACGGATAGCTAGATAGGATACACTACACGTACTATTAATATCTTTAGTGTCTATAGAGTTATTTCTCTATAGTAATAGTTATCTATATATAATAAAATCGTAGGAAAGTTAACTGTACATTGAATATTTTTTAAAAAGAATACTTGGAGCGTTATCTACAATCGATATCGAAGCCAAAAATATAGTTTTTAGAATTTTTGTCTGTTTGTCTGTATGTATGTCCGGGATAAACTCAAAAAGTACTGCATGGATTTATTTCAAATTTTGCACGAATATTACTAACAGGTCGGGTCAACATATAGGCTACATATTATCACGCTATCACCTACGGGGAGGAGCAGTGCGGAGTAAACGAAGTCCGCGCAGACGAAGTCGTGGGCAACAGCTAGTTTATCTATAAGGAGAGCTATTTGCTTCTTGAGTGAGTTCAGTCAGAACACGACAGAGACCAAGACTGCCAGGATCTTATCATATGAAATACAGATGTCAAACATGGAGACCAACGGAGTACACCATTGTTGATTTTTCCCAAAGCAAATACAACTATAACTACAATTTCAATTGTAATTAATAAAAAAAGGCATGAGCAATGTTTCTGCCGCCAGATTTTCTTTGTGTGTGGCCACGTTTCCGATCAGGTAGAAGTTTAAAAAAATTGTTATCGCGTCAAAATAATTTATATTTTTTTTATTGAATAAAGTACTTCTGATTTCTGATTTCTTAATAAGTTGATTTTGTAACATTGACGTTGGATATAACCTTATCGCGCAAGGGTTGAAGATCTTATATATCTATACGTATAATAAAATCATAGGAAAGTCAAAACTGTACATCGAATATTTTTTTAAAATAATACTTGGGTCGCGATCTACAATCAATATCGAAGCCAAAAATATAGTTTTTAAAATTTTTGTCTGTTTGGCTGTATGTATGTCTAGGGTAAACTCAAAAAGTACTGCATGGATTTACTTCAAATTTTGCAGGAATATTACTGACAGGTCGGGTCAACATATAGGCTACATATTATCATGCTATCACCTACGGGGGAGGAGCAGTGCGGAGTAAACGAAGTCCGCGCGGACGAAGTTGCGGGCAACAGCTAGTATTATTATAAATGTGAAAGTTTGTATGTTTGCTACACATTCTCCGTGTTGGTCCGGGCCCCTTAGAAAAATAGACTATCTAGCATCCACCATGCTGCCAGGCAGTTCGTAACAGACAAATGATTGGCCAAATTTAATCGTGACAGCTGGTAGAGTTCTACAGTGTCTCGTCCAGGTCTGATAGAAATGCCTTACTTATTCCCCCCGCAGTAGTGTCAATGCTTCTTATTGTCATACTAGCTGTTGCCAGCGACTTCGTCCACGCGGACTTCGTTTACTCCGCACTGCTTCTCCCCCGTAATTGATAGCGTGATAATATGTAGCCAATATGTTGACCCGACCTGTTAGTAATATTCATGCAAAATTTGAAGTAAATCCATGCAGTACTTTTCGAGTTTACCCCGGACATACATACAGATAGACAAAAATTCTAAAAACTGTAATTTTGGCTTCGATATCGATTGTAGATCACGCCCCAAGTATTCTTTTTAAAAAAAATTCAATGTACAGTTTTGACTTTCCTACGATTTTATTATATGTATAGATTCCGGTTCGGAGGGTAAGGTAGCCAGCGAACTTAAGCAAAGTATACGCATAGCAACGCGCTATAAATTATTTTGTGTATTTAGGTGATAGTTGACTTTTCCTATCAGGAGAGTCATTTGCTTGTTTTATGTATACAAGTATGATATAAAAAAACTCAGTCACGCAAAAACGGTTATGACCACGGATTAAACTGGATAGGTTTTCAAGGCAATTTCTTTGGTAGTCAGTGTCGCTTGCATTTACATAGAGAAATACAGAGCTATAACACTTAACTATATATGAAATAAAATCAATCTAGAGGTATTTCATAAGCCTTTGCTTTTATACACGACAAAATAGCACAGTATGACATATTTCTATTTTTTATGATTTAATGTATCTAAAAGCCTTTGACATTTACATACATATAAAACGGCTACACATTTTGCACTCAACACCGTGTCTATTAGTATTTGTGTAGTCTGTGATGGTGATAGGTCATCATCACAGACCACACAAATATCTAAAATAAGAAGTAAACTAGCCGACCCGTGCAACTTTGTCCGCGTAGATTATCATCTCATTGACATAGTTTTTTATACAAACTTTCATCCCCTTAGCGGTTGATTAAAAAATTAGCTCATGTTTGAGCCCGGATCTTTACATATATCCATAACAAGTTTCATCGAAATCAGTTCAGTGGCATAGCCGTGAAAGATTAACCGATAAACAGACTCGTATTTATAGTATTAGTATGGAAATATGGGCAAAATAAGTAAAAAAATTGGAAAAAGTAGCCTATGATCATTCCAAGAGTTTAAAAGTATTGCTATATGAAATTACATCACAATCGGTCCAGCAGTTTGGCCGTAATAACGTCAAACACAAACAGTGAAAGTTACTTTCGCATTTATAATATTATAGTACTAGCTGTGCCCGCAACTTCGTTCGCGTGGAAAAAATCTAAAATAAAAACCCTCATAGTTCCCGTTCCCGTGGGATTTCCGGGATAAGAACCATCCTATGTCCTTTCTTGGGTCTCAAACTATATTTGTACCAAATTTTATCCAAATCGGTTCAGTGGTTTGGCCGTGAAAGCGTAACAGACAGACAGACAGACAGACAGACAGACAGAGTTACTTTCGCATTTATAATATTAGTATGGACTAGTATGGATTATATAGTATGGATTATCATGACCTTGTAATTACAGGATATTTTCAGCCCCAGCCCACTAATTTTAAGTTAGTTGTTATATCGTTATGCTGTTTTTAAAGTTCATAGTGTATTATCGTGATGTATATATCATATTTATCGTGATGTATTTTACCAGTGTTAGCTTAACGTTAGCTGATAATAAACACCTTTAGATGTTCTAAAATTATAGAGAAAAATTAGATGTTCACGCGCTAACTAGATACAAACATGGTACAAAGAACAAAGATAATATCAACAGAATAAGTAACTCATTCAGGCGGTAGTATTTTTTTAAGTATATTATAAGATATCAAACAAGCAGATAGATCTCCTGATGGAAAGAGTGAACATTTGCCTATAGACACCAAAGGTGTTATTGGTGCGTTGCTATCTTGTGGCGAGGTTTAATAATGTATAAGTTTATCGGCTACCTTACCCTCTAAACCGGAACACGACAGTAATAAGCAGTGACGCTATTGCAGCAGAAATAGGTAAGGCGGTGGTACCAGACCCGGGCGAAACAATGCAGAAATCTACCCCTATTTGCCACGTGGTAGTGACTCGTATAGCCAATCGGTCGCCTTTTACGACCTGCCTGGCAAAACAGCAGTTGGCCTATTCTTCAAAGGAGCCCGGGACCAACACGGGGAGAATATATGCGTTTACAATAAACTTTTCAAAAATATGAAAGATTTGAGACCCGAAAAACGACATAGGATAGCTTTTATGCCGGAAATCTCACGGGACTGGGAAATATGCGCGTAAAACCTCAAGACTGTCTTTAGATCTTTTAAACCACGGTAATAAGGAATAACTACTTTTATTTTAGAAATTTGTCGATAAAAACAAGGTCGCGGGAACAGCTAGTCTAAAATAATTGTAAAGTTTACCTGTGGTCTGAAATATACACCAACAACGATTAATTTATTATTTTTGTGTTATAGCACTCACCCCGGGCTTGAGAAAATAGGAAAAATTTTAAAAACAACAAACAAAAATATTGACACACAGGGATCGATCTTGCGACCCTCTACCTGAAGCCGGAACCTCTACCACTGATCTAGTGTCGACAGGCTCGACGTGGCGAAATGCTTCTTTGCTTTATGATCGATTACGTCGATTGTACTGATCGCTAGGTACACATACGTATAACTAGTTAACTAGTGGGATGTAATCGATCATATAGCAAAGAAGAATTTCGCCACGTCGAGCCTGTTGACACTAGCTGAGTGGTAGAGCGTCCCAGCTTTAGGGAGACGGCCGCAGGTTCAATCCCTGCGTGTCGATATTTATCTTTGTTGTTTTTAAAGTTTTTCAAGGATTAACTTATTAACTCGTTGGTATACGTTTTATAACCAACTGTAGAAGATTTATCAAATTCGTTCGTACAACAAATAAGCAAATAAGAACACAAATCGGATTCAACATAGTTCTCTGACAGAGACTCTAGTCAACTGTAATTGACTGATGATGACGTAAAGACATGAGTTACACATTTCAGATATTGCAAAAAAAAATTAGTGATATTAAACGATGGATTTATTATATTTGCTTTTATATTAGATACTATTTCCAAATGAAATGTTTGCTGGGTTTATCTTACTATGAGGTTAACAAATAACTAAACGGTTCACTTGTTAGACTAATATGTGTGGCGTGACAGTTCTCTTTAATTTTTCGGTTGAATTAACTTTTCTTCTTGACACTATGCATAATTTTGTCATACAAAACTACGAGTAGTATTTATTACCTTTGGATTATATTCCAATATCTTCTTTATCAGTATTTCATCTGTTATTTTTTCAAGAAAAATATTATAAAAACAGTCATTACTTACATTAAAATCACATAGAATTTTATAATGTTACATCTAAACAAATACATGATTAAGAACAAACATCAGATCTAATATAGTACCCTGAGAGAGGCCTTAGTTATATAGTACGAGTTATCCATCTCTGTTATCGCAAAAACTTTAGCGATATAGGTATTTATTGTATTTGCTTTTACATTATGTTGCCCTTATTGGTTTTACGGTACTGGCTCGGAAAAAACTCGTAGTTCTGCATCGGCTCGATCGGGTCTGGTACCACCGCCTTACCTATTCCTGCCGCAATAGCATGAGTGCTAGTTGCTGTCGTGTTCCGGTTTGAATGGTAAGGTAGCCGGTAAACTTATGCATGTGGCATTAGACCTCGCTACAAGATAGCAACGCACCATTAACATCTTTGGTGTCTATAGGCGATGGTTGATTCTTTCCATCAGGAGACCCATCTGCTTGTTTGCTATCTTATAATATAAAAAAAATTAGTTGGTAGAGTTCGCAACGTCTCATTACTCATCAGGGTTTGCAACCCTGCCTTATTTATACCTGCCGCAATAATTAGCGTCAATGTTTGTAATTGTCGTGTTTCGGTGCGAAAGATAAGATTATACTCGAAAATGTAAACAATGGTGTAGCCAATCTAATGTCACAGTCGTGTTTTTGTGGTTTGTTAAAAAGTACTAGAATATCAGGAAAACTAAATGTATACCTCACATTCATAAAACTAAATATTGTACATCGATTTTTTATATAAAATACCTAAAAATATAAATAAAACTTAACGGTTTGAGATATAAATTTACATTTTTTATGATACTACAGGCAATAAGGAAGAAGATTTAAATATTACAATCTTATTTTAAAAATATAAATATTGTTACATGAAAATTGTTAATGGAATGTTGGGGCAGGATGCGGTTTTCTTTGCATCCTACCCATACCAACCCGGTTGTGTTTCTCGCTGGATGATCCGAATGTTTTCGCTGACTCTATCGCTGATGTGGTGCTGCAGGTCATGGAATTTTTCATTCCATTTTCTCAAGTACCAGTTGATGGTACGTCTCAGCCTTGGTTTGGTCGATCCTATAAAACGGCTTCACGCCGAAAGCAGGAATGCTACCGAGCTTGGGCTGCTGAGTCAACATGTCGTGATAAAAAAACCAGCGCATTTCGTAAGGAGTTGCCGCCTCGAGGTTCTTCAAAAGACCTATCCCCAAGGCAAAATCGGAACACACTGGCAGAATTGGTGAGAAATTACTTCGCCTTGCTTCGGACACTCTTGCGTTCTGTTCTTTCGCAAAGGCTGGCTTAGGGAATTTCGCCCAGCCATTTTTTCCATCCTTGCACAGAGACGATGAGTCTCTTGCCCATACCGCAAAGGAGAAATCCGATCATCTGAGCGCGATCTTAGCGGACAACTCGACTCTGAATAACCAAGGGAACGCACCGTCTGCTATCCCACAGCGCAATAGTTCCATGCTGGGATTAACATTTCGACAGTCTTTCGTGCATAGAGCACTACTTTCCATGGGTATCCACAAGTCAAGTGGCCCTGATGGTATCCCTCCGATTCCCTCAGAGTTGGCGCTAGTATTGACGCACCTATTTTGGCTTTCCTATTCACTAGGCGTGGTACTGAATTCATAGCAGACAGCTTTAGTGTATCCCTTAATTAAAAAAAGGAGATCGTTCTAATCCGTCAAATTATCGGCCAATAGCCATAATCTCCTTGTTCTCCAAAATCATGGAGACACTTATAAACTATCAGCTCCTGAAGTATTTGGAAGAGCACCAGCTGATTAGTGACCGTCAGTACGGTTTCCGTCGTAGCTGCTTAGTTGGGCATACTTGACGCATCGCTGGGCATTGGCAGTAATGGCATGTATATATATATATATATATATATATATATATATATATATATATATATATGTATGTATATATATAGCAGGGTATGGCATAAAGCGCTTCTCTCGAAGCTGCCTTCCTATGGGCTTTCCGAGAAATTATACAAGTGGATCACCAGTTTTTTGGCTGATCGTAGCATCAAAGTCGTAGTCAACGATGCATAATCTGACATTAAACCTGTCAATGCTGGTGTTCCCCAAAACTGCGTGCTATCAAAAATACAGTTTCTTCTTGCCAATTCGCAATATGTAGTTGATATACACATATTACGAATTGGCAACATACATTGCTATGCGGGTGACATTACTGGTGATGCTACATACTCCGTAGCAGTATTTCTCATGAATGCGTCGAAGAGGGCCTGAAAGAGATCGTGTCTGAAGTCGAAAACATACTTACTGATGTCTCGGAATGGGGTCGTCAAAATCTTGTAACATTTAACTCCAAGAATAGACAGCTATGCGCGTTTACCGCAAAAAAGACACCCTTTGTCGTATCACCTTGATTTGAGGACACTTTCCTGACACCCTCAGCCAGTATTGGAATTCTGGAAGTCAATATATCGAGCAACGTTTAGTTCCGCGGTCATTTGGAGGGTAAAGCTAAACTAGTCTCCAAAAAGCTCGGTGTGATCAGCAGAGCGGCACAGTACTCCATGCCAGCCCTTCGCTTCCAACTTTACAAGGTCCAAATTCGATCTCACATGGAGTACTGTTCTCATCTCTGGGCCGGAGCTCCGCAGTACTAGCATCTTCCTCTTGATCGCATTCAACATAGAGCGGTTCGAACCGTTGGTGACTAGGCTATTTCTAATCGGCTTGACTTTTTGGCGCATTTATTATGGAGAGTGTTCCGACGAGTTGTTCAGATTAATTCCTAACGCTAAATTTCATCATTGTTTATCGCGTCAAAATTCAAAGTTCCATCTTCACTCCCTCGATGTCTGAAAATCCACAACTGTGCACTTTTCTTGACACTTTGCCTCGTACTATTCCTTTGTGGAATCAATTACCGGCGGGGGTGTTTCCGAACGGATACGACCTGAAGACCATAAAGAAAAGAGCTCACTCATTTTTAAAAGGCCGCAACACAATTGCAAGACCCTGGGATTGCAGATGTTCGTGGGCGGCGGTGATCACTGATCACTTACCATCAAGTGCACCCCATGCTCGTTTGCCCCCTTAATAAAAAATATCATTCGACGGATGTCTATAGAGAATGTGTATGACTAGTCGGCATTTTATTTGTCCATTTTATTCCATTTCATATTTGACGTTTGTCATGATTCAATTTGCTTTTCCGTTATGATTATAGGGCTTTCATTTCTTGTACATATTTCCTTAATTGTCTTTAGCATGTTTGTTGTATTTCTCTGGCACCATATACTATAAAAGGGTTATCAATAGTCACTTTTTTTTATTATAAATTAAAACATGATGATATTATTATTAGACTGCCTAGAAAAATGTTGAGTATACCTTAATATAAAGTGGATTTAGCGGCAAATGGAAATTACATTGACATGTTTGCATTTTTGATCTCGAATTCCATTTCAGATTATAGATGGTAAACGGCTTTTACATGTATGTCATATTAAAAATGGATGGCAGCACCATTAACATTCATGAAGCATATATAGGTGATAGATATCTATAGATAGATATATCTTCCCATCACGAGAGTCATCATGTTTTAACTATCCTATGATATAAATAAGGTAATTACAGTACCCGGCGATAAATATTGCACATCGACCTTTGGAAAGAGACAATCGGCTAATTTCGGCTTCGTAGAGCGTTATCTCTGTCGCACAAAATACAAACAGTCCGGTACCTATTAGGAGCTGTTAAAACAAGTATGATTTGCTTCTTTAATATTTTTATTCTTTGTATAAAATACACTAATTTTTCTATAAGTGATGGCTTTAGGTTGGGGTAAAATAAATTAAAAAAACATGTTCACATTATATTTACGTATTTAATTATTTTGGAACATTACAGCTTTAGTGTACATAATAAACACCATTATACCTATTGCTAAAATGAGACATTGCAATAAAAATAATATAAAAATTTTACCTGAAAATAAAATTTGTATTATGTTTCCTAAGACGTCCGAAGTCCTTTATGAGAGAGTACGTCATCTTTTTTCTCACATAGCCGTTAGATGTCGCCTCTTTCCGTCACGTGGCCACGTCCCACCTGCTCCCCTCCAGTCTAGAACTCTATTTGCAACACCGAGCAAACCACCACTTTTATTCTCATTGTTTGACTCATAATAATAATATATGTGTTTTGTCACCAGGAAGCCATTATTGGGACTTCGGACGTCTTAGGAAACATAATACAAATTTTATTTTCAGGTAAAATTTTTATATTATGTGTTCCGTTTGACGTCCGAAGTCCTTTATGAGAGAAGTGTTTGTTATCTCCTGGTGGTTTGCATAATAAAACGCAACAATGTGATTAGCAATTTTATTGTATTGAGTAGTAAATCATGAAATATATACATGTTTTAATTAGAAACTAATTGGGTACAACAACAATAAAATCATTTCATTTGGGTTGAAAAAATCGTGATAAAGATTTTTCTGGCTCTGTACCATTATCGCAATCAACTCTCTCCAAAATATCTTTCTGGTAATACTTCCTAAATGTGGATTCGTGTTGCCAATTAGCTTTGGCTAAAATATCACTAACCGGGTATCTTTCTAAAAAATTTAGGGATGACACTGCTGACCTACAGCTGCCTGGCGACGCTTCTATACCGGCATCAGATAACGTTCGCCTTACCCAGTTGCCTATGATTACAGCCGTTGCAGGTCTAATTGGTGCCCTTGTGGTAATGAATAAATTCGTTAAAGAACCTCTAATATTTTTTGATACATTTATTAAGGCTCTCAGCCAGTAAACAGGATCTAAATTCGTATCCTGAGCAGATATAAAAGTCCAACTTGACTGTTGATGTGATGATGAATCTGTTTTAGAACCAAATACAGGATGCAAGGTAATTGATTCTCCCATGTCAATAAAATGTTGGGTGTCTATGTGTAAAAGAGTTAAATCATGTACTCTACGGCCTGATGCTAATAAAAGGATTGTAGCCGTACGTTTGGAAACCTCATATAAATTAAAATTATTTAAGTTATTATTCTTTAAAAACTGAATGACTATTCTTGCATCCCATATTGGTAATTTTGGCAGACTTGGCCTAGCTAAAGATATAGCTTTTAGTGTATGTTTTACTAAGTGATTAGATGAAATTTTAATATTACAGTTGAATTTTGTAGGGCTTTTTCCTGTAACGAAATGGCAGCTATGACAGCATACATTTCTTTTAGGTTGGAATGCCATTTTAGTTGATGGCGGCTCCATGTCCCTGTTAGACTGTGGTTGTTTACCAATGCTCCCCACTGAACATCTGATGCATCTGTCACTATGTAATTTACTGGGAGTTTTTTGGAAAAGATTTGAGTTCTTTGCTTTATGTTCTCGAGCCACCAGTAAAGCTCTTCTTTCGCTTCTTTCGTCAACGGACTGGGACGACGACGGGACATTTTCTGTAAAAGATTGGCGTTGCGCTGCAGCGTGCGGCAATGCATCCTTCCCCGGTGGGTGATGAAGGACGCAAAGTTGAGATGCCCTAAGAGACGTTGAGCCTGCTTGAGGGTCCAACTGCCGGCTGTCAAACGTGTCAAAATCAACTGACGGATTTTTCTCACTTTGACTGGTGGTAGCGACTTTGTATTGGTCTGAGTGTCCCAGGCAATTCCCAAAAACTCTAGTGTTTTTGTTGGAGTGAGCCTTGATTTCTCCATGTTGATATTCCAGCCCAGGCTTTTCAGAAACTGTACAGCAATATGAATTTGGGCTTCTAATGTCTTCCTGCACTGGTTGACTAATAAATAATCGTCTAAATACACTATCAGACGTAGCCCTTTGCGGCGGAGCATTTCGGCAGTCCAGTTTGTGACCGTTGCAAACATTCTTGGCGCTGCCGCCAGTCCGAACGGTAGGCATGTCATTTGCAGCAAGCAGCCCTCGTAACTGATGCGCAGGTAGCGTCGGTGGTTTTTCGAAATCGGTAAATGGTAATAGGCCTGGCTTAAATCTAAACTCACCATCCAGTCGTTGGCCTGCATGAACTGAGGCACTCGGTGGTGGTGAAATAGATGGAAATGTTTTGATGTCACGAATCGATTTAATGCCTTGAGATTGAAGATTGTTCTGTTCTTCCCGTTGCCTTTTTTCACAATAAAAAGAGGGGATATGAAAGACGGTGTTAAAGGCGCGTATTCCAGGATTTGGCTTTGCATCATAACTCTGATTTCTGAAGTCATAAGTGTTGAGCTTTGTGTCTGAAATTTTTTCATGATATCCGGTGTTGGATAAACCAATGGTGGTTTTTGCTTGAAAGGAATGCGAGCTGAATAAATTAATTTGAGGATTGCTTTGGGCGGTCTCAGTTTGGTCCAAACTTCTTGGTAGAATTTCAATTGACCGCCCGAAAATCTTATTGAGTCACCTGTGCTTATTTCTGTTAACTTGGTCTCTTCGCCGCCCCTTTTTATTCTTGTCTCGTTCGTCAAGATTTCGGTTTTTATGTTTTGTTTGTTTAGGTTTTCCGTGCTGAAAAAGAAATGGCTTTTCTCGGGAAGTAGAAGGCATTGGCGATCTAGGACGTGCAGGGGATTTTGAAAGCGTCGCTGGTTTTGGCCGTGAAGGTACATTTTTTTCTAATTTATCAATGCCACCGATTTTTTGCAAATAAACAGCTAAGGCTTGTGGATTAAACATATATTCTGCAGACGGTGGTATTTTTTCGATATCCTCACGAACATGTTTGTTTTTTAAACTTTTAAGCAAAGCTTTACGACGCACTTCTAAAATTTCGGCACGTTTCCCACAAATTATTTGCAATATATCGTGTGAAATCGTTTTATAATTAGAATCGCTTCCATATAATTCTTTCAGTTTATCGTAAATCGATTGCGCTGTTACTTTTACATTTGGTTGTGAAATCCAATCTATTATATTACGGAGAGCTAAATTCATAATCTCATTCTGTGCTAGAAAGGCATTTGATAGGGCGGCAAAGCATCTTTCCATTTGGAACCATTTATATGGGGCAAATTGGTCTTCCAAAAATCGTAATTCCTCATTAACTTTTAGGTCAATAAATCCCGGAAAGGCTGTGTATTTCTTTTGGATATCAGCATACCTCACAGAATTCCAATCCATAGAGTCAAATCTTTGCAATGAAGTTAATCTAGAAACCCGATTTGGATCGGCTTTAGGTATAGATGGTTCCCTAATGGAAACGCCTAGCTCAACAATATTATTGGCAAAATCATTTGTTTGCAAAAATGGATCGTCTAGCGCCCTATTACTTGAGCTCAAATCTGGCCTGTCATTTAGTGTAGAAGTACTGGCCTGTCCTACAGTATAGTGTGCAAATAAAATGTTATTTAAATGACTCACCAATTGTTGAGATAATAGTTCAAATTTTCTGTCCATGTTCCGTGCTAAATCCCCTGAGTGGGACTGATTGTCTCGTCGACGGCGTTTTATCGGCGGTTCATCTTCTTCGCTTGAACTGCAGTTTGACGACGAATCTGGAGTAATGGATGCCGAAGGCACACTTCGGGATGCGCCTGCTTCGACATCTTCCCTCGTGCGATTTGAAGGGCCACCGTCATCAGACAATTCGCCGTCGATTTCTTCCACTTTGTCAAGATTATTCATTTTTGAATTCACTAACACTCACGTAACGGAAAAAATACAAAATAATAACTTTCTACTTAATTCTCGAAAGTTAAATTTTTAAATAAAAATTAACGATTAGATTTAAATTCCAACGACTATGCGATCGCTTTGAAAAACGACGCAACAATGAGAATAAAAGTGGTGGTTTGCTCGGTGTTGCAAATAGAGTTCTAGACTGGAGGGGAGCGGGTGGGACGTGGCCACGTGACGGAAAGAGGCGACATCTAACGGCTATGTGAGAAAAAAGATGACGTACTCTCTCATAAAGGACTTCGGACGTCAAACGGAACACATAATAATAATTCTAATTCTCAATTACTTCCATTTCACTATCTGTGCTCTCAAAGAGGTCAATATCACTGTCACTATCAGCCGTATTTATTACTAATCTATCAGTGTAATTGTCTAAACTGTGTTGAATGCTTCTATATTCATTCTCACATTTGATTGCATGATCGCAAACCTTTTTCCACTCTTCAGCGCCGATCATGTTTACTTTTTCAGTCAATAATGTTTTTACTGTAGTTAAGTTCATACCCACATTTCTAGAGGCTACATAGCCTTTCAGTTGAGACCATATATTTTCAATTGGATTAAAATCCGGATGATATGGTGGCAATCGCAACACAGTGTGCCCATGTTCGGCAAGTACTTTGTCCACAGAAAACTCTGTATACCTCTCCTTGTGCTGACATATAATAGCGTAAATCTGGGTTTTTGTTAATTTTGGATCAACTGGAATTTCGTGTCTGTTTAACCAGTTGATCATTTCCCGTTTAATGGTGTTTGAGTTGGGGGGTCTCTCAACATACTTGTTGTGATAGGGTGCGTTGTCGATAACTAGAACAGAATCACTGGGTATATTTGGGATTAATTGGTTAACCAGCCATTTCTCATAGTTATCGTTATTCATTTCATTGTGATAGTCACCTGTAGTGTCCGTGGATTTATACGTTAAAAAAGCACCGGGTACAAAGCTTTTTCATTTCCCGCATGAACTATTATCAAACGTTGACCTTTTGAAATTGGCTTTTTTACTCCTTTTTTCTTATCGTCACTCCAAGATTTCCCTTTAGTGTGGGATGCATGTATATATGACTCATCCATGTAGACGATATTTTTTCCTGTTTCGCGAAATTTGCGTATTTTATCAAGGTATTCCATTCGTTTGAGACTAACGTCGTGCTTTTCCATTAGAATTTTTCGATTATCTTCCATTTTAGTGAACTGAAATCCCATGTCATGAAGTATTTTTCTCAACGTTTTTTCAGACCCATTGTAATTAATAGCTTAAGATAATTTAGCTTTTAATGATTTTATTGTTGGCAGTTCATTAAATCGTAAGTGAAAATCATACACCATTCTTCGAACAACATCGTAATCAAAATCGTCCATATCCAAACGAAATTGCTTTTTTGGTCTCCCTTTTTTTGGAGTGCTGAACTTAATTTCAGTCGAATGTGTTTCAGTACTGACTTCGTTTAATATATTGTTCAAAGTTCTTCTTGAAATTCCAGTGGCATTTGCAACTCGCTCTTGAATCTTCTTAAAATAACAACTTACATTTTCATCTACTTTTTTTTTAATCTATCAGCTTCGCTTACAAAGTATTTATAAACATTGTAGATAATTTCACGTGACTGATCTCGTAAAGGTTTCCCTCTTTTTCCGAAAGATGCCATATTACAACTTTAAATTATTTAAATTTGTGGGTGTTATCAACTCTAAATATATATTTTTGATCGGGACGCGACCGCACTCTATCGTACTTGAACAACGACTGACTAAACGTCACATAGGTAGTGTGGGACTGAGATAACGCTCTACGCAGCCGAAATTATCCGACTGTCTCTTTCCAAAGTTCGATGTGCAATATTTATCGCCGGGTACTGTATGTTTTTATATGAATATTAATGTTAAAATCATGTGCTTAAGAGGCTGACCAGACCTGATTTGTTGAAATTAATGTTATTTAAACAGTTTTTAGGAAAAACTATTTATTATAGCACATCACAAAAAATATAATATGTTAATATTGATCATATTATGTCAAAGACCGAGGCCGGACCCGATACATAATTGAACAAAATTGGTTCGATAGAAAATAATTGCGAATATTAGTCTTAGGTGCCCCATAGACCTACAATAATATTGCGCAATATTACGTATTGTGCAATATTATTGACCGTTTATGGTTAATATTGAAGATTGCACAAAGATTGAACGAAAGTTTGAGGGGGTTTAATTTTTATGTGCAATATTTTTTTCTTGCACTGTGTAGGTTTAATATTGCACAGTATTTTTCACTTCAGAGCTTGGAACGGTCGCGGTCGGTCATTCGCGGTGTTGAATGTATGTTCGTGTCGTAAATTTAAGCAAAATGGCGAGCAAGAAATTTTCGTCATTTCGCGGTAATTATATTTATCTTGTTAATTTAACAGTTCATTACTAGAATAGGCCGAAATTTCGTTCACTAGCCGAAATTCGCCACTCAGCCGAAATTAAACACGTGACCGAAGTATGTCATTCCGCCGAATTTCGACATTCGGCCAAAATTCGATATTCAGGCCATTTCACTAATCAATATAAGTGTTGATCGAAACAAAACCAATCAATAAAAGATGAAGTACGGGAGTTTTTACTTGAGTGTATAAAATCGTATAGAGATTTATTTAACAAAATCACCAGCATGGTTGCCGCCAAAACTTCGTCGTCAGACATGTTGCTCGCACGAAAATATTGATCAGACTGGTTTGTCAATTTTATTGAGTGAATTTATTGAACGTTTGGAAGTAAGGGGTATTCAAAATTATTGCACAATAAAAGTATTGCGCAATATTATTGTAGATCTAGGGGCCGCCTTAAAATCATCATTAACGGTTCTATATCTTTATTTTTTTGACGTATGGATCTGCAATTAAAAACATGAAGTCATCATATTCATACCTAAATCACTAACGAATCACATTTGACAAATAATCTACTCTACTCTTTTTTTTAATTTCAATATTACTTAATAATCAGACCTAGCCGCTCAGTTACCCTGATAGTGGGCTCTCGTTCACTCCGATAGAAATAGAAAGGGTGCGCGATTTTGGTGTTGACTGCGTCTTAAAGATGGAACTATTTGGTAATAAAATCGCAAATGACCGGAAAAATTGCCAGCAAAAAGCGTAATTAATCATAACTGATGATGCGTTCAAGGCGAAGGCTAGTGCTAGGTTCTATATTTTGTATTATAAGGGTAAGCGCACACCATGAGCAGAGCACAGGAAAGAATTTTATTAGACAAATAAAATATTATTTTTATGACTGAGCTAATGTCATTGCCGATTTTTAAGTACATTCAAATTTGCACTGTATCTCAATTATTATAAAGATTTTAGGGTACTCAGAAAATATTCTCCTCTGCCTTTTTTTTAAATGACGCACAGATTAAAGCCTGTAAGGCTGTAACAGCAATACTAGACTAGTGGGCGAGCAGCATGGAATAGCCAGCGCTAAGGGCTGTTTTGTCGCAATAGGGTCAACGCTTACCATTGTTATATTCCGGTTTGTAGGGTAAGGTAGACTGATGTATGTGGCATTGCTATTCCGCCATAAGGGTAGCAACGTACTATTAATATACTTGGTGTCTATATGCATTAGTTTCTATTTTAATCAGGAGAGCCATCTTTTTGTTTGCTAAAATATAAAAAAGGTCGGACCTCAGCTTATTGCGACATTTGACTACATGAAATGGAGGAGTAGTGGCATTGTTCTACTCTTGGTGTGCGCTAACCATTAATCTCCGTACACGTTGCGGTTTCGTCCCCGTTTCCACGCGCCCGAAGTTACATTTCATTTCCGTTGTGAGCAGTTTTTGCGTAAAACCGTGGTGATCACGACAGGTACGACGACAAATATAATCACTAATCATGCTACTAGGTACTAGGTAGGTAGAGTCAGCGGAACGTTAATAGACGCCATTGAAAACTAACGAACCGTTTTATAGTTTATCGCCTTGCAGAATTAGTGGTGATTTCTAATGTATTTGCCAAGCTGTAACGATTATCATGTATTATTTGCAATAACCCGAATTTATATTTTTATATACTCTTTCTTTGCATTCGTTCTCTCATTGTTAAGAATCGTGGTCAACATCCTTCTACCATTACTTTTATTTTATGCTCTTCTGAAGCACTTCATAAAATTTGTTTGAGAATATGGATTTTTATCAGACTATCGAGATGGTGGTTTGATTGTACACTGACCAATTACAGACTCTTGATTGGAAATCGTGGTCGTGTGTCTTTTATGACTTGTTTGGCATAATAGGAGATGGTCTTCTGCAGAATACCCAGGATCAAGACTCTACAGAGGAAAAAGAACAGGGAAATCTTTAATCTTATTATTGTTGTTTTAATTAGAACATCTAAATTTATAATTAATATAAAAAGTGTACTCAGATTTGACGTCTTTAGAAAGTTATTCAAGGTTTTTACTTCAATGGCCTAAGTAGTACATTGTTTTAATAGGAAGTGAGTGCTGATTTTTGTAATTTTTTGTAACATTCAAGCATCGCCTATTCAAGCGTGAAGTCTATCAATAGAAATAATCAGCCGTCTATATATTTCTATTTGGCAAAATAAGTTAAAAAAACACAGACCATTTTGGTTTTGTACATCCCTTGCGTGTGTAGGTACTACGGGTATTTTTAAATCAATTAAATAAAATATATCGCTAAGAATATTCATATAAAAATATTGAGACTTTAATTTGATTGAATTCTATCATCATATTTATGTGTTATCATTGTATAAAACTTTAATCACATTTTTATTAAAACAGCAATAATTTTATATATCATAATTTTCATTATAAGTATCAAATAAAAATTCTCCCTGTTTTTGTATTAAAGAATAATTAATGCTAATTTAGTTGTACCTATAAAGTGTCTTCGCAAAATCTTAGCTTAGAATTCTGACAATCTAACTTAGATTTGTGAGATTAGCAGCTGTTGTACTGATTACACCCAATGACAAGATAAATACCTAACCAACAAACTACTATGGAGAGAACTAATTGTTTACGTTAAACCTTACCTAAATTCCAACTTTATTTAGCTACTATTCCTCAAGTTAAGAAAATATTTATTAAATGCGGATAAGTTAAGGAGTTGATATAGAATCTTAAGGAATATATTAAACATTAACATTCAACTTTGCTGCTTCGTTGTTGGAGTGGATAACGACTCAAAGTACGCAAGCTATGGGGTTCATGGATAGGGACAAGTATCTTAATTAACCCCCCTTCCTCTTAAATATCCCACAAAAATATACAATACAAGTAATATTTATGGTAAAACAACATTTGCCTGGTCGGCTAGTATACATACATATACAAAAGGAATTAACAAATCATTTAGTTTCTTTAGTAATTAAGTAGATGGCTCTTTTGATCGAAAGAGAAACCATCGCCTGTTAATGCTAAAGATGTTAATGGTGCGTTGCTATTCGTGTGGCGGAATAGCAACCTCATATGCAAAAGTCTCCAAACTGGAACAGGACAATGATACCTAAATATTGACGCTATTTCGGCAGAAATAGGTAAGGCGGTGGTGCCATATATACCCGGGCACGCCGTTGCGGAACTCACCTCCCTAGTTTTAACTACCAATAGTTGGCGCACCTCACTTGAGTTTTTTTTAATGTTACGCATACTCTGCTGCTATTGCTTCTGTAGCAACTTTAAAACTACGTAAAGAAAATATATATATATATATATATATATATATATATATATATATATATATATATATATATATATATATATATATATATATATATATATATATATATATATATATATATATATATATATATATATATATATATATATATATATATATATATATATATATTTCCCTTTTCTCTTCTGGTACCATGGTGGTAGCGTCAGTGTTTGTTATTGTCCCGTAAAAAATCTTTGGCGCCTATATGAGACAAGTAACAAAATTTGTCTCGCAACAAGTGATTTTAGGCCCGTAGAAGTATACATGTATGACCTGTGTATAATATTATGATGTATGTCAAATCACTACATAGTATGAAACAAAGTCGCTTTTTTGTCTGTCCCTATGTATGCTTAAATCTTTTAAACTAAGCAACGGATTTTGATGCGGTTTTTTAATAGATAGATTGATTCTTGAGGAAGGTTTTAGTATATAAACCTTTCCG
Source organism: Apodemia mormo (assembly GCA_036924255.1). Classification (NCBI taxonomy): domain Eukaryota; kingdom Metazoa; phylum Arthropoda; class Insecta; order Lepidoptera; family Riodinidae; genus Apodemia; species Apodemia mormo. The sequence continues at coordinate 32,393,509 of JAUPFN010000014.1, read as the reverse complement.
ATATTCCCACGGAAACAAAAGCTACGCGGGTGAAACCGCGGGCAGGTTGTTAGTAATAAATAAATGTTTATTTCAGAAAATTACATAAGCTGACTAAAATCTATAATTACAAGGTTTTCTTAGATATTTATGATATTACGTGTGCCTGAACTAGGAAAACCTGTGTTTCAGGCTAAAAGAGCAAATATGCTTTAAATAACTAATCATATTTTATCATTTACTAGTGACCTGCCCGCGGTTTCACCAGCGTAGCTTTTGTTCCCGTGAGAATATCGGTAAGGTTTATATACTATATAACGCATCAAAATCCGTTGCGTAGTTTTAAAGATTTTAGTATACATAGGGACAGACAGAGAAAGCGACTTTGTTTTATACTATGTACCTAGTGATATTACAAATAAATATATTATAATTTATGATAAATGAATGTAGTGTGTGTAAGGTTTGTTTTTTTAATAATTCATATTATTTAAATAAAGATTTTTTTTTATAACTTATGATAGCAAACAAGCAGATGGGTTTCCTGATGGAAAGAGTCAACCATCGCCTAAACACACCAAAGATGTTAATGGTGCGTCGCTATCTTGAGGCGAGGTATAATGCCATATGCATAAACTTAGCGAATATCTTACCCTCCTCACCGAAACACGACAACGACTAGCACTGACGCTATTGCGGCAGGAATAGGTCAGGCGGTGGTACCAGACCCACAGGAACACACAGTTCTGTATTCTTCCGCAATGTAAACTTTAACTATGGAAAATTTTATACTCCACCGTATCGCGTAATTATCTTAAAAAGGGGTACAAAGATTTTCACTCTCACAGGCAAAGCTGCGCAACTCAGCTAGTCTTACGATAAAATAAAAAATAAGTACAATATAAATTGTAATGACAAAGGTGAATTCAATATTATTTCCTGTATCTACAATGTTCTATAAGTTATCAGTTATTTATCGCACACAGGACATTGCGGTGACAAGGAAGCACCAGAGGTCATTCAGTGGCATATGATCAATGATATATAAGACCTTTGTTAACCGACCTCAAAAAGGAGGAGGATGTCACTCCATCGTTTTAGGTGGTAGAGTTCTGCAACGTTTTACTCGGTGTTTGGTTGCAAGGCAAGGCCTTAAATATTTCTGTCACAATAGTTACCTAATTAGTAGTCAAAATTTTCAGTCAGGCGAGACTTTGGGGAACTCTATTACCAAGTAGTCACGATAGTAATGGCTGTTATAACGGCTTGGCAGAACGACAGATAATCCTTCAAAGGTGTCTCGAATCAACGCATGATGCTTAATTTTTAAAGCTATAGTAGTGATTTAAACTATTTCAAATTAAACGACCATTTGCTGAGATAACAACTAAAGGTCGCGCGTTGTTTACGGAACAAAAATGTACTTTCTAATATGTGTAATGAAATTATTTCCTTATTATTTAACGAAGGTTAGAATCAATCTGTAGAATCAATTCTTCACAAATATACAACCCGGGTGTATGTAGAATCAATTCTTCACAAATATACAACCCGGGTGTATGTGTACAGTTAACAATTTCTTGATAGCATTTTTATAAAAAAATATATAAATATTCGTAGACACTTGACAGTAGCTGACCCGACAAATGTTGTATTGTAAACGTGTGTTCAGTCCTAGCAAATCTATGTTGAACAGAAAGAAAAAATACAGGTGGTGTATCCAAGTTAATTAAGTGAAGTATCTTCACGCCCGTATCCCCGAAAAGGTAGGCAGAGGTACAACAAGTGCACCCATGACTAGCCGAAGATAAAGTCTCATTATGTATTAGCTGGCAAAGTCTCTCGCCAACTGGGAACATATTAAATCCTGGATAACTTTGTTTTTACCATAAAACTGAAAAAACACCGATCAAAGTAATTTAAACTTAATGTAAAAATTACTCGTAGGGAGTCATATAAACTATTTGTTGTGAATATTTTTAAGAGGAGTTAATTGAAGGGTGGGGGTAGAAAAAGAAAATACGTGCTAAAATACAAATAAAAACTGTCAAAAAATTTAAATGCGAATGTCTGTCTGCCTGCTTGTAACACTTTTACAGCTAAACTGCTCTACCAATTTTGATATCATTTAGTAAGGAGATAGTTGAAGACCCGGGGCCAAACGCTACTAGGCTTTTTTAAAAATCAACCTCTAAAGCACAGTATAAATAAATATGTAAGCAGTATGGAAACTACCTATAAATGTCCGAAACGGCTCACCCACACAAACATGCGCATCGACGAGACCCCTGAGCGGTTGTCGCGGTGCTGTCAGTGGTGAGTGCCGCTCAAGACAAGTGGTGACGTATAAGTTTATTTCCACGATCTTTTTAAAAATCGGAATTAACCGACGCCATGAGACTCCTATTTAAATTTTATATGTAAACTAGCTATTTCAGTTGGATTAATTGATCACTACAGAACATAGAATACTTTAATTAAAAAACCAATACCACGAAACATTAAAAGTAATAACTAATAACCCTTTTGCTTCAACGGAGAGTAGGCAATTATTTTGTCAACTAGGCTTAGTTTCCATACTGTATAACCTTATACTGTGTCTAAAGGGCTGTTATATAGGATTATAGTTTGTGTCAAAGATTAAATTGATAACATGTTACTCTACTAGATACGAATTTTGATTTTCTGTTACATTACATTATCCATTACAACCCTTAATAATCCTCTATAACCCTTAATTTTTACTTTTTTACCCCAAGCCTCATGTTAGCACGCAAAATATTACAATTGACATGATCACTTTGACCTGTACCCCGGTTCCTCACCCACACCTAACCCAATGAGCTAGCCGTCGCTACGGCTAGTGACTGATTTCATGGTTAGGGGGCAAAAAACCCCGAAACCTTTTCCTCGCCCCCTTACAGGGGCGCGTGAGAACTACGAGAGCTGACCTGTACCCCCATTCGAAGTTTATCAGCTCTTTACATTTTTTGCGCTGCAAATGATGCACGTGCGAGGAATGTGGTCTGGCGATAAAGTAATTTTTCAATTTTTTTATTTAGAGCTGTCTTAAAACAATTCTTATTCTTGTTATTATTCTTAGCGGGAAGCTAAAAAAATTATGTCGCCGGCCCTGTGGAGTAAGCAGAGCGAATCGAAAGACAATAGAAAAATAAGAAATAGGTAGATGCTAGATATATTTTTTATATTATAAGATACCAAACAAGCAGATGGCTCTCCTGATGGAAAGAGAAACTATCGTCTATAGACACCAAAGATCTTATTGGTGCATTGCTATCTGTGTGGTGGGAAGGCATAAGTCTACACTGGCTACCTTACCCTCCAAACCGGAATACGACAATGACACGCATTCAAGCTATTACGGCAGGAATAGGTACTAAATACCCGGGCGAGACGTTACTGAACTCACTTAGTGAATAGCTATACGTAGATAGTTATATAGACCGAGATCATAGGAACAAACTTTTTTTCGATAAATAACAAGCTGAATTTTTGTTCACAAAAATTCAGCTTTTGAATTTGAAAAATGAATTTTTATGAACAGCTTCGCTTTAACGAGACACCCATCTTTTCTATCTTCGAAAATTCTCAAATCGGGTAACTAATAAAGACAGATAAAAAAGACTTAAGAGTGTTGGATTAAGAAAAATTTCTACTTTACGTGTAGGACAATGTTACCATTGAATAACAATAATAATTAACAAGCTGTTGTGAGAAAATTAGGTTGTTATTAAATTAATTAATATCAATAATTTAAACATCTCATAATTCCGAAACTTTAGAGTGGAGGACTCGCCGGAAAAACCATCGGATGTGTAGGACAAAAGTTTCATCGTGTTTTTCATAATATAATCAAGCGATTAAAGTCAAAAAATAATTATTGTTATTAATAAATATTTTTCCTTCATCGAATCAAAATTTTCAAAAACCCAATTTGAGATTTTTCGAAGACAGAAAAGATGGTTGTCTCGTAAAACGGAGCTGTTCAGAAGAATTCAGCTTGTTATTAATAAAAAAAAATGTTCCTGGGATCCCGGTCTAATACGAAAAGAGAATCATAAAAACTAAACATATATCCATCGTCCATAGATACCAAAAATGTTAATAATGTGTGTCTGTAACAGAGAACACCATGTCAGCGATTAGGCGAATGTCTTGCGTTTTCAAGTCATATTATTATTACGCTAGACAAAAAATGAAGCTCACCTAAAACAAAACACGCTGTGTACACTCCACCACCGAGGGCTGGTTCTAAGAATTCCATCACCACGAACATCTCATAGTTCCAAGAGAATGCTCGGATGACACCGAACACGCCGTTTGCGACGCTCGCGAACACCAGCGCCAATCGCCGCCCATACTTGTCCGAGATGAGACCCGTTAAGGGTATGGAGATAAAGAAGCCAGCATTGTGCACTGTGCCAACTAATGATCGCTTCCAATCTTGACAGCCCAGGTCGAACTGAAAATTATTAAATATAAAAGTAATTTAAAAAATTAAACCCACTTCAAATATGTGTCAACTATATTGACATCTCAAAACTACTGAACCGATTTTGATGAAACTTAGACTGTTTCCTAATTACCCGATACCTGATTTAAATCACGAATTATTTAGTTATGGTTTTTAGCTTTACCCTGAAGAAACCCCGTGTTGAGCTCTTTTTAAGAATAGACCCCCGTGTTGGTCCCGGGCTTCTTTGAAGAATAGGCCAACTGCTGTTCTGCCAGGCAGGTCGTAAAAGGCGACCGATCAGCTATGCGAGTCACTACCATCGTGACTACTAGGTGGTAGAGTTCTGCATTTTCTCCCACGGGTCTGGTACAATCGCCTTACCTATTCCTGCCGCAATAGCGTTAGTGCTTATCACTGTCGTGTTCCGGTTTCAAGGGTAAATTAGCCGGTAGACTTGTGCATGTGGCATTGCCATCCCGCCTGACGGATATCAACGCACCAATAACAGCTTTGGTGTTTATAGGTGATGGCTTCTCTTTCAATTAAGGCAGCTATCTGCTTGTATGCTATCTAATGATATAACAAATGGTCCGCTTTTGAAAAATAGATTATTTGGCATCCTACCATCAGTTTGTAAAACCGGAGCTGTTGGACAAAATTAAGTACCACTATTATCATGACATCAGTTCTTCAATGTGAAGCGTAATGTTTGAAGATTAGACCATCTGCCGTTCTGCCAGGCAGTTTGTAAGAGGCGAACGAATTGCGTGCGTCACTACTATCGTGACTACTAGGTAGGTGAGTTCTGCCTTATGCATAGATTTAGAATTTTGTCACTACGTACATCCTTTTTTACCTACACAGTTTACTTCTTTGACGTAACAATATATATATATATATATATATATATATATATATTTTAAATTATATACTTCGCCATGGGCGTACACAGGTTCTGGACCGAAGGGGGGGGGGAGGGGGACAACCGTAACCTTTTTAAGACTGTTTTTATCTTAATATATATATAATATATAGTTAGAAGAGAGGTACATAACTCCAGGGGGAGGAGGGCAGCTGCCCCTCTCCCCCCCCCCTCGGTATGCGCATGTCCTTCGCATTATGTTTGTAAGAAAAACGACACTTATAATAGAAAAAAGGTATTTATATTGAAAGAAAGTTTTATTATTACTCACTATTTAGTTAAATAAATTATATTTAAATATCTTGAAACAATTATTTGTAGGTACATATTTAAAAAATGAACAAACTTTTTTTGAAAAACTAAAATGTTGTCTTGCTAATTTCATGGTGTCGGTTTTACGTGACGGTGTGTGCGCGCATCGTAAAAATTTACCATCATCGTTTTTCCCAAACGCGTCAAAAGAAGTAAATCTTCAAAAACATGTATAAATACTGAAATATAAAAAAACCGTGTGGTGTCGTAGGACGCTAGATAGGAACGCTGTTCCTTATTACAAAAATATTAATTTCAAGTTCTATTCGAGTTCTAAAGAAAATAATTATTCGGGTATACATTTTTTATTATGATTTTTATCATTATTTATCGATCAAAATAAAAAATAAAAACTACATAACAAAATTATCTTAATACCTTTATTTTATTTACAATGATTTATAAACATTTATAATAATAATAATAGCAAACTGCAATAATAACAACAATCATCACGTAGACTATACATAAAGACACTGTAAAGCAATCATTCACAGACTATTCATAAAAATCTTACGCTCTTATTTAATGTTACGGACGTTTTTTGCCGGCTGGGGGTGCCCCTCGCAACGACCCATAAGGAAGTTAGTTCCAATAAACACACAAACAATTTTTTTATATCATATTCATAAGATAGTATAGTTATAGCATTTCATCAGTTTTCATAGTTTTCATTCAAACGAAACCTAAAGTGCATGTGCAAAATAGTAATTAGTTAACAGGTATATGTCTATATATGTGTGTTTGTTTGTATATATATGTGTATATATAAGTAATTTGTATAGTATAAGTAGTATATATTTAATTTATTAAGATCTATGTTCTTATATGACATATATTTTCTGAGGCACCGTTTACACACTTTCTGTTTACTCAAAGGTTGACTGGAGGAGAATGCCAATAGGCATTATGTCCGCCTTTTGTACACATTTATTTAAGGTGTACAATAAAGTTAAATAAATAAATAAATAAATAGCAAACAAGCAGATGGCTCTTCAAATAAAAGAGACAGCCATCACCAGTGGCGAGGTGTTAATGCCAAATGCCTATGTTTGCTGGTTCCCTTACTCACCAAACCAGAAAATGTGTAATGTAAGAGAACAGGTAAGGCGTGGTAGGATCCAGCTGAGACGTTGCAGAATTCTACCACCTAGTAGTAATGATGGTAGTGACACGTTTAGCCAAACGTTCGCCTTTTACGTAGTGGAATATGATTACAAGGGCTGATCTGGATCAGCCCTTGTAATCAGCCTTGTAAAGGCTGGCCTTTGGTCAGGAGGCGGCCACATCAGTCAAGATAGGCTCTAACCCTTATTTGTTTGTAATAAATCCACATATAGACCCCTGCCAGGGGGGGGTTATGACCCCTATGACCACTCCCTGGATCCACCTTTGTATGATTTCAAGAGATATAGCGTATATCCAGAAAAATGCTTGACATTGACGTGTTGAGAGTAGAGCACTCTACGCTCCGCTCATGAGGCGTATAATGAACAATCAAACGCAATTTCACTACGAAATATGTGCAGCTGATGCTTTAACAGAATTTCATCAGATTAATGTCGTCATATCTGTATACATCATGACTAATCGTTGCAACAAAATCACTTTGCGTCGATAAAATTAATTGATTTGTCATACAGCTACTAGCATACAGTGTTTATTTTCATAAAATAAATAGCTTCACGCGTATATCCCCGAAGGGTGGGCAGAGGTGCACAGCGCTGGCCCTAGCTCTTGATGAACTCACTAAGGACATGCACGTCATTAACGATGCACAAGTGAGAGAAAAGATAAGAGAGAAGAGAGAAAATATTTTGTCGACAACTGAATTCTCAGACAATTCTGGAAACTAGGCCGATTTCAAAAATTGTTTCACTGGTAGAAAACAACATAATTCTTCAATAGCTTTTTCCTAAGAAAATTTTTATATTCCCGCGGGATCGGCACCTTTACGGGTGCTAGCGAGCTAACTCGGGAAACGCTTAGTCGTTGATAAATCAGTTGTTTCATTCTAATGGATGCCAATGAAACTCTTATCGTTTCTGTTGACTGCTCGATGTAATTCCAAATTGGTAATAAATCAACCGACTTATGGCTCTATTAGCCATTTATGGCTGTAATTTTAATTTACTGCCAAAAGGAGTTTTTTTAATTTGTTAAATATTTTTCATATATATTTTTTACATAATTAGATAACACGCTATTGCGGTAAGGCGGTGGTACCAAATACCCGGACGAGATGTGACAGACCCCTACCTCGTATTCACGATGGTAGTGACACGTATAGCCAATCGGTCGCCTTTTACGACCTGCCTGGCACAATGACAGTGGGTCTATTCTTCAAAGGAGCCCGCTATGCAGGCTTCAGTATAAGCCCTTGAAGGTTTAACATTCGAATAGCCGGTCGGAATGTTGGTTCTAAATAAGATTTTGTTTATATCATAAAATAGCAAACAAGCACATGGCTATCCTGATGGACAGTGACAACCATCGCCTATAAACTCCAAAGATGTTATTAGTGCGTTGCTATCTTTGTGACAGGGTCTTCATGCCACATGCAGAAATTTACCTAATTCTATAAATACACGACAGTGACAAACATTGACATTATTGCTCAGTTTTTTAGAAAATATAAGAAAGAAAGAAAGAAATTATTTATTTGTCAGAATATGGGAGTTACAATTTATTAAAATTTGATTAAGTTACCAACATATTCTACCATGATATGGTGTGCAAATATTTTAAAATTAAAATTATTTATCATTAAACTAAAAATGTTGTGAGTCGATTTTTTACAATTACTACCGGATCGGAACGCGGCCACACACTGAGAAGATCCGGCGGAAAAAACTCAGCGGGCTTGTTTTTTTTTTTTAATAATAGTTACATGATACAATTACAAACTTATTTCTATAATTTACAAAATTCATTTTTTGGTTAATTAAAATATTGACATTTTACAAAGTTTAAAGACAGAAGAAAGATTACAGATAATATGTAACAATTTAATTACATTTTTTAATATACAATTTTATAAATCAACATACTTGTAATTTAAAAAGAGTAATTTCTAATTCACGTTAGTTTAAATTTATTAATTACAACGTTTTTTTATAATTATACAATAAAAGATTTATTATATATTTAATTTTATTAGCAAGAAATTCATTTACATTATAATAAGATTTGTCTAGTAGTAAATCAAATAGTTGTTTGAGGAATTTATTAAGAGGTAAGGATTTAAGACTATCAGGAATATGATTGTATATATATTAATTGCCATACAATAGGCATTTCTTTTAAAAATGTGGAGTCTTTGGCTGGGGACATGTAGTTTTTCACTATTCCTAAAATAAGTATTACCTAATACTTCAGCGTTTGTTTTAAACAAATGTTGATGTTTTTTTACAAATCCGCATACCGCCAGGATATAAAGACAAGGTAATGGTAGTACTTTAAGTTTTTTAAAAAGTGGTTTACAAGAATAAAGTTGATTCACATTACATATTGCACGTATACATTTCTTTTGTATTCTAAATATTTTGATTAAATCTACTGAGTTTCCCCAAATAGGGATTCCGTATTGCAATACAGGTGAGACATATTCATGATATATTAACAAGATAGCGTTTAAGTTAGCTATTTCTCTTATTCTTGTTAAAACATACACAAATCTATCAATTTTATTGCAAAGGGAATCAATGTGTGCTTTCCAGTTACAATGTTTGTCAATTAATATTCCTAAAAATTTAGTATTATCTATATTTTCTATATTGGTATTGTTAAAAAATATGTTTGAACTTTTGATATTATTACTGTAATATGTTTGAAATTCAACTATTTTTGTTTAACTCAGGTTAATATTCGGATTGTTGCTTTTAAACCATTCTGAAACTTTAAGTAAGTTTTCAGATGTTTCCTTTACTAAAAGATTTTTGTTTTTACATTTAATAAGGAGGGTAGTGTCATCTGCAAATAAGAATGATTATGTTCGATAGTTTTCATTAATATAAATTAGAAAAAGCAAGGGCCCTAAAACACTTCCCTGTGGTATTCCACAGTTACTACAGCAATAACTTGAAGTAAATATTTTTTGATGTTTGCTACACACTTTTGAAATTTCAACACATTGTTTCCTTTTATCTAAATAATAATTTTATCTAAATAAAAAAAATAAACGAGACTATAATTTGATGCTAAATTATCACAACATTTAGTACCGTTGATTAATCATAATAGAAGCATTAATTCTACATCTATCTATATATCTTATAGTCGCGCTGATTTGTTTTATACCATAGTATAGCAAACATGGCTGTTCTGATGAAAATAGAACCATTTTCCATTACCGTTTGTTACCGTTTACCGGCATTTAGTACCGTTGTTTAATTGTATTAGGAACACTAATTGTACCTCTATCTACATATTTTATAGTGGCGTGGAGTTTTTTTTTTATAGGATAGCAAACATGGCTGTTCTGATGAAGCATTTTCCATTATCTATCTATGTTAATAAATCGTTTCTATCCATATGTCGGATCAAAATGCCAATGCATATTTTTTCCAACTACCCTAATCTCCAAACTCCACCACTAGCGCGACGTGATAGTAATAAAGAGACATGTTTGCCCAATTTTTCGCTTTTTACGAACGAAAGCAATTGGTCAATTCGTCATAAATAGCCCGGACCAGCACAGAGGCTTGTTTTTTCAATCATAAAATGTAAAGCAAGCAGATAGCTCTCCTGATGGAACGACACAACTACTGTCTACGGACACCAATGATATTTGTTGTCGGGGTGTTATTGCCACATGCGTCACTGCATATTTTTAACCGAGGAAAAAACGAAAATTTAAGGTAGAGGTTATATTTGCTATGATGGTCTACTTAGGGGTCCAAGTACGTGTACTAAATTTCGTAAGAGTATGTATTTTTGAATGTTATATGGGTGATTCCGTTCTAACTGTGATATTCAATGTCCTGTATTGTTTGTTCTCACAGGTCGTTAATTAATAATTAATTTATGAAATTTTTGTACTTATTGGAAAATAATAAACATATTTCAACATTATTTTCATATAATATAACTTGCCACTTACAGAAAACTTACAATATATCACTTAAATGTCAATACCGTGTCATGTCCATTTCTAGAATTTATTTATAAATTGTTAGTTTTTTTGTCGTAATAAATGATTTAAACTAATTACCTCATAAATTCTAATGTTTACGACAAAAAAAAACTAACAATTTATAAATAAATTCTAAAAATAGACATGACACGGTATTGACATTATATCACAGTTAGAACGGAATCACCCATATATCCAAATGTTAGTATGTTCGTACGTTGGTATATTTGTATGTTCGTAAGTTCCTGTGTTCGTGAGTTCGTATGTTCGTATATTTGTATGTTTTATGTTTATCCACAAATTTCTCGGGGACTAAAAGACATATCCAGATAATTTGAATTAAATCAGGTATATTTCAAGATCCAAGATTTTTCTTTATCTAGTCTTTTAAAGTTTCAAGTTTAATCTAAATGGGTTCAGTAATGCTTAAGATATAAGTATAGCTGACATTTGAAAATGGTTTAATTTATAAAATTACTATTATATATCCTGTGCTCCAATCTTAGATCAAATACACTAGAAGCATATTTAAATTAGTATTTCTACACGAGCATATCTGTGAGTCAGTGGGCAATCGACTTTACAGTTTGTTGGCGTGAAATCGGAATTATACTTGGCTCCCCGGTTACGTTGTATTGAACATTGAATTCACTATGGTCAATGATAATAGCGAATCGAATACACATTTTGAGGTGGGGTTATGACAAAATACCACTGATTAATTACTGACTACGCTATGCAGGAAGCTGCGTCTGTCCGATTCTGAAGATCCCAATATAGCCTACACTTCATAACTCATACATCACCGTCGGCGACGGCTCGGTCCACTGCTTCGGCCGCAAATACTTGAGACCCTGGTCAAAATTGATTAACGAGTCGAAACTCTGATGCCTTTTAACCTCCCACTTATCGTCAAGGTACTGTTTTAAGCCACAGAATACTGGAGACTAACAGAAATCAATTTCTATACAAGTAATATTCGAGCAACGCACACAAAGACACCTCTCATCGACGCGATATCTCGGACTGGTGCGGCACTAACTGTCCCGAACCATTCCGAGATATCGCGTCCGTGAGAGATGTCTAAGTGTGCATTGATCGAATATTGCTTGTATGTAGATTGACTTCTGTTAGTCTCCAGTATTCTGTGCTTAAGCCGACCTTTACGGGGGGCTCTAAGTCCATTTAACTTAAACTTTGGCTGAACACTCTGCTAGCCCAAATTTCCAGTCGCAGTAATGGTCGTTTAGAGTTTAAATTCATTTAGAAATAATAAAAAAAAACAAATTCTTTGTTTAACCTGCAAGAACTGAGCAATTTTCTGGGATAACAAGTATCCTGAATACTTGTCAAGGTTATAATTCTGCTGTAAAAATTGTAATCGTTTTTTGAAGATCAATGACGTGTATAATATTATTATACACGTCATTACATTACGTCATTATACAATATTATTATACACGTGTATAATATTATTATACACGTCATTATACAAGATAAACGAATCGTTCTGAAATGGAACGCTACTCTACAGAGTAGATTGCCGTTCGATTTTTACCTTGGATATCTATTAATCACACCGAATCCATTTAAAACTAACGAAATTTTATTTGTTTCAATTGATAGAACTAAAAACCCCAAAAACTTTAATTTGTTATTAAATTTTTTTGATGAAAAAATGTGTAATCAGGTTAACCCTGCAGGCCATCCCTGAAACTTCCCACTAAATTGAAGTATTTTAAGCTCAAAGAAGCAAAAACTATACCTATGCATAGATTTTTGAGTTTGTAAAAATTAAGAGTGTTGAAAAATCTAAAGTCTGTAAAAAATATACATCTTTTCATAAGTATCATACTTAAGAAAAGATGTATATTTTTTTCAAAATTATGATCGATTTAAATCTTTCGAATGGCATTCAACGCAATTTTTTACCTTCAAATTGATTTATTAGCTACAAAATTGATAGGTTAGAAAGTACCGAAGTAATGTAAAAAAATTTTTTTTTTAATTTTTATGTGTTATAGCACTCACCCCGTGTTTGGGAAAACTTTAAACACTTTAAAAACAACAAAGAAAAATATTGACACGCAGGGATTGAAACTGCGACCGTCTCCCTATAGTCGGGACGCTCTACCACTGAGCTAGTGTCGACAGGCTCGACGTGGCGAAATTGTTCTTTGCTATGTGATCGATTATGTCGGTTGTACTGATCGCTAGATATACAAACGTATAACTAGTTAAATGAGTTCATCGATACAGATGAAATTCACATTTATAATTTTGATCAGTACTATCGTGTTTTTAATTATTTATGTGTTAAAGCACTCATCCAGTGCTTGGGACTTTTTAAAAACTTTTTTTAAACTTTTCGTCATTGATAAATCCGAAATAAATCAATCGATTATAATCCGATTCCCGGTATTTTACTTAGTTTTTTAATTAGAAAAGCTGACTAGATTCTTAATAAATTGTTATATTTAGCCGGAAAGTTATTTTAAAAATATGAAGTAAGTTTGCTGTAAACAACGTAATTTTAATATTTGAAAAGCTGTAACTTTTGAAGATTTTATTCGATTTATTCGATTTCAATTTTTGAAACGGCATTCGACGTATTTTTTATTGCTAAAATATCGTAGAGGAGGAGGAAATTTCGACCTTTTCTTTCAAAATTTTCGTCAACGATACCCCCCCCGTACAGATAAACCGTTATTGTTGCAATTCACGGTATTGGACTCACTTTTTCAAGGCATAAAACTGGGAGTACCTAATTAGAAAATAATACTGTTTCACCGAAATTTTTTTTGAGGTTTTTGCAAAATTTGTCAAAATCTTCTGGGTCGAATCGGTTCTGATTTTCAGGTAGTCTAAGTTTTAAGTAAAATCCGATCGAATGCGTTTCGATTGGTCAAGCTATTCAAGTTATGAAATTTTTACATATGTACATACACAAACACACACACACGCACACGCACACGCACACGTACACGCACACCCTGTGATTTCTGTATTTTCCCCAAAATCAAAGATTTGATGAGAGGTTTTACTTTTACCAACTCCGAAGAGGCAGTGATAGCGTTCAATCAGCTCGTATAAAACATGCCTTCAGATCTGTGGTCCTCCTGTTTTATAAAATGGTTCGATCGCATGAAATAATGTTTAAAATGTAAAGGAGATTATTTTGAAAGACAATAAATATAATTCTTTTATTATAACATGTTGTTTTTTAAGTTACGCAAAACTTATAGTGTGACCTACGTATTTACATAGTTGATCACGGTATACAAGTTTTTAAAATTTGTTATTGTCTTGTATCCCGGGCCCGGACCAACACGGGAAGTTTACTTACGGTTAGGAAAAGTATAAAACTATTTGCGTCAAAAATTTCTTTTCAGTGCATTGAGCACTGACACATCTGTTATGAAATCCATAGTTCATGACAAAAAAACTTCGACTCCGTGTTATCTTACATACTATATTATTTTAATTAGATACATATTTCCATACTGACGCAAAAACGAGGGGTGTTAAAAATGTAACATATGTGTGTTTATGTGTGTGTGTGTGTATTTATGTGTCTGTCTGTTGCATCGTAGCCTCTAAACAGATAAACCGACTTGAATGCAGTGGTAGAGTTCTACTACGTCTCGTCCAGGTCTGGCGTTATCGCCTGACCTATTCCTGCCACAATAGCTTCGGCGCTAGTCACTGTCGTGTTCTGGTTTGGAGAGTAAAGATTCTGGTAATATTTTGCATGTGGCATAGCCACCCCACCACACGTATAGCAACGCATCATTAACATCTTTGTTGTCTATAGGTGATGTTTCCCTTGGCACCAAGATAGCTATCTGCTTGTTTGTTATCCAATATCATAAAAAAAATCGTAAGCCCTCTTTGTCGAGATGGTTTTTAGCTATGATTCAGTACAACTGTTCAGTCGTTTCAAGTCGACACAAAATTTGATATTCTGATACTTCAACGATATTGCAGTATAGATATTATCTCAATGATAATGATATGGAAACCTTGACCTGATGCTGTAGAATTCTCATTCGAAGATCATTAGCTCTTTTCATGTTGTAGGATTTTTTAATTTAGTTATTAAGAATATTGCACGCAAGGACTCAGAGATTTGGCATAATTAAAGCTTATAATATGGAAAAGTGCGGATGATAAATGTACTCGTATATAAAAATTATGTGGTTGAATTTCGGTCACTATTCGATCTCTAATAAGAAAGAAATACTTTTGTCGAGCCGAGTTCTATCGTTGTATGTGTTGTTTTTTGTCTGTCTGTACTCATGCAGATGGTGCAAATACGCAGGGGCGGGCTGTGACTTTGACAGGCTTTGGGCTAACACTGCTTGGGGCTTCCAAGGTGATTCATAAACGACGATGATCTGATAGGCAAAAACTCCAGAGCTTCGCTTATCACCAGAGAGAGGCTAGTTTACCGATCTTTTATCCAATTTGGAGAGTGCGCTGCTGAATTGCACGACTCAAATCCATCATCCCCATTTTTTTATCGATCGTCGAGGCAGATTCTAGGCATCGCCATATGGTGGACGTTCTGCGTACCCGGACAAAGGGCAAAAACAAAGTGCAAAGGAATGCAACATGCTTCCTGAGTCTGTGTTCCCGGACGAGTACAATCTGGGGATCTTCAAGAGAAGAGTGAACAGGGTACCTTTTAGGGAAACGCGTTCCATCTTGGGCCACATCTTATCTTACCAGTCGAGATCTTGGTCAAGCCCTTCCCTATCGACAATAAACGGCTCATAATTATTCAACCTAATTACAAAAGTAATTTTGTCAAAAAATCGGCCAAATGATTATTTTTTTATACCATAAGACAACAAACAAGCAGATGGGTCTCCTGATGGAAAGAGTCAACCATCGCCTATAGACACCAAAGATGTTAATGGTGCGTTGCAATCTTGTGGCGAGGTCTAATGCCACATGCATAAGTTTACTGGCTACCTTACTCTGCAAACCGAAACACGACAGTCACAAACACTGACGCTATTGCGGCAGAAATAGGTAAGGCGATGGTACCAGAGCCGAAAATAAAATAATGAAAAATAAATCTATATTAATATTATAAATGCGAAAGTTTGGACGGCTCGGCTGTTGATCTTCTAGTGTACCTTACACATCGCTGGGCGCAGGCAGTGAGTCCAAGGGGAGGCATTGATTTTGATAGGGTTTGACACAGAGCGCTTCTTTCAAAGCTTCCTTCTTATGGGCTTCCCGGGAAATTATGCAAGTGGATCACCAGTTTTTTGGCTGATCGGAGCATCAAAGTCGTAGTAGACGGTGCGTGCTCCGACCTTAAATTTGTCAATGCTGGTGTTCCGCAAGGCTGCGTGCTATCGCCTACACTGTTTATTCTGCACATCAATGACATGTTGCGTATTAGTAACATTCATTGCTATGCAGATGACAGTACTGGCGATGCTTTATACTCCGGTCATAGCGTTATTTCTCGGGACCACATCAATGAGAATCGGGACAATCTAGTGTCTGAAATCGAGACTCAGCTCGAAAAAATCGGAATGGGGTCGACGCAACTTAGTCCAATTCAACCCCAGGAAGACACAGCTTTGTGTGTTCACCGCTAAAAAGTCGTCCTTTGTAGTATCACCTCGCTTTGAGAACAATCTCCTGACAGCCTCAGCCAGTATTGGAATTCTTGGCGTTGACATATCGAACAACGTTCAGTTTTGTGATCATTTGGAAGAAAAGGTCAAACTGGCCTCAAAAAAGCTCGGTGTGCTCAGTACTTTCTGCCGGCTCATCGCTTGCAACTTTACAAAACGCAAATTCGCCTTCACATCGAATACTGTTCTCATCTCTGGGCGGGAGCTCCGCAGTATCAACTTCTTCCACTTGATCGCATTCAGCGTAGAGCGGTTCGAATAATTGACGACCAAGCTGTCTCCAATCGGCTTTACGCAGAGATGTAATTTCGCTTAGCATCTTTTACCACATCTATCATGGAGAGTGTTCCGATGAACTGTTTGGATTGATCCCTGCTGTTGAATTTCATCATCGGACATCGCGGCAAAACTCAAAGTTCCATCCTCATCACCTCGATGTCTGGAAATCTACAACCGTGCGATTCTCTAGGCACTTCTTACCAAGCACTACTCCTCTGTGGAATCAATTACCGGCGGGGGTGTTTCCGAACGGATACGACTTAGGCACCTTCAAGAAAAGAGCATACTCCTTCTTAAAAAGCCGGCAACGCAGCTGCAAGACCTCTGGTGATGTGGCTGTCCATGGGCGGCGGTAATCACTTACCATCAGGTGAGCCTCCTGCTCGTTTGCCCCATCCATCCAAACGTTTTTTCTATAAAAAAAAAAAACGTTTGGATGGATGGACGTTTGTTAATCAATCACGCTAAAACAATGAACGGATTTGGACAAAATTTGGAATACTTTGAGAAATAAAACTTTAATAGTCAACGCGATCAAAGATGTGACTATTTATGTCGTACATTTTACAATTTTATTATGATTTCTAAAGAGAATGAAAACCTATAGGGTACTTCTGCTGACCTGGAACTATGAAATTTGGCAAGAAGCAATATCTTATAGCACATGTAAAGAAAGAAATCCAAAAACCTTAAATTTTTAGTTACATCATAAAAAAGCGTTCAAAGGATATGGCTGCTTACGTCGCATATTTTGCGATTTCACAAGGGAATCAAAACCCATAGGGTACTTTTGTTTTAGCTAAGGTTACCAACAAATTTATACGGAACCCTCGGCATGCGAATCCAACTCGTACTTGACAGGAATTTTCACTACGAAGGCAGTATTACCGATACTAACGACGAAGCTACACGGGTTAATCTATGCGAATAAATAAAATTGGGGTGTCTGTTTGTAATATTATAATAACCACTTTACTTCATACACACGGATGTACTATAATCGGTACATCTACCAAAATCACATATTTTACAATTTTGTCTATCTGTCTGATTGGCCCGGTTAATTTATGCAATGGATTTTGACGGGATTTCACTGCCAGATAGCTGATGTGGTAACTTAGGCTATTTCTATTTCAGAATTTTTTCCACGCGGACTAAAGTCGCGGATATAGCTAGTCCTATATAAAATTAGTCTAGCAACTATTTTTTTTAAATTGGATAATAGATATTAAGTACAATAATATTATTATAATAATATTGAATATTCACCTGTTCATTAAATTAATTGTTACGTTTGTTCATGGAGAAATAATGCATTTGAATAAGCGGCCTTGCACAGAGATGGATTATTATCAATGAACTGAATTCGAATTGTGTCAATATAACGTACTAGCGAATGCCCGCGGTTTCGCTTGCGTTAAATAATAAAAAAACACGAATTGATCCCCCAAACTAAACAAATTATTTGCTTGACCTGTACCTATATAATATGTAAGCTTACGTACAAATGTGAAAAAATAAATAAAAAGGATTAATTTGAACAAAAATATTTATTTCTATGATATAACTAGCTGGGGGGAGGGGTGTTAATTAAGATAAAAAATATCCTATCTTTTAAGTTGGACCAAACAATAGATATCTACAACGTTGTCTTTAAGTTCGGTGCCGTAGTTACGGAGTGCGTCGCGGACAAACAACGTGACACGTATTTTACATATATTAAGATAAAACATATTAACAAATCATTTAGTTTCACGTGGATGCTAATTCTGACTTACGGATAATAAAAATAAACAACGAACTTAGTTATTTAAGCAGAGGATAACTAATGAAGTCTCAATTGTTTTTTAAAAAAGCAGAGTGAAGTATTGTTACGGGTGTGATGTGGGAGCGAGATTCAAAGTTCGTAGTGTGTTGTCGTGATAAACTTCGTGCTGTTCGCTACGACGGGCTATACTCATAGAGATATTCTCTATGACTGTACTTCGTCAACAATAGTATACGTCGCTTTAACTTGCGATACATACCGTTATAAAGCGAGATGATCTTAGTCGCGGTAGAAAACCCGTAGGTTCGTGATTCAGCGAAGTAGTTGGCGACATAATCGCAACAATGCAAACTTTTGCAATAGGGCGAGAGTCCCAAACAATTCCCCATGTTGGTTCTGGGCTCCTTTGAAGAATAGGCCAACTGCCGTTCTGCCAGGCATGTCGTAAAAGGCAACTGATTGGCTATACGGGTTACTACCATAGTTACTACTAGGTGGTATAATTCCGCAATGTTTATGGGAGCCTCTACCATCGTGGCTACGAGGTGGTAGAGTTCTGCATTGTCTCGCTCGGGTCTGGTACCACCGCCTTACCTATTCCTGCCGCAATAGTGTTAGTGCTTGTTACTGTCGTGTTCCGGTTTAGAGGGTAAGTTAGCCGGTAAACTTATGTATGTGGTATTAGACCTTGCCACAAGATAGCAATGCACCATTAACATCTTTGGTGTGTATATTATATTTATATATTCTATATTAGTATCGTAGATTAACCCCCATAACACAAGCAAATAATTTGCTTACTTTGGGGCTAGATCAATTCGTGTAATTTATCCAGCAATATTTATTTATTTATTATTATTATTTTATAGGCGATGGTTGACTCTTTCCATCAAGAGACCCATCTGCTTGTTTGCTATCTTATGATATATAAAAAAACCATCATATGACACATCAAGTGAAGGGAATCAAGTATCGTATCCGATACTGATGATCTTATTACAGCCTCGTTGGTCCGGGCTCCTTTGAAGAATAGACCGACTGCCGTGACAGACAGATTGGCTATACGTGTTACTACTATAGTGACTACTAGGTGGTACAATTCCGCAATGTTTTGCCTGGGTATTTGGTACCGCCGCCGCCGGTATTTCTGTCGCAATAACGTCAATGCTCGTCATTGTCGTGTTTCGGTTTTATGGGTAAGGTAGCCAGTAGGCTTATGCAAATGGCACTACCATCCTGCCACACGGATAGCAACGCACCATTGACATCTGAGGTATCTGTAGGCAATTGTTTCTCTTTCTATCAGGAGAGTCATCTGCTTCTTTGCTATCTAATTGTATAAAAAAGCTTACACTTCACAATTAACATACACACGTCAGTGTCGCTACTCATCGGTGTAGCGGTTACGGGACCCACTGTTCGCATCGAGACCCTGGTCAAGAAATGCTACTTACTCTCTCAGTTATGGTCAAGATACTGCCCTAAGCCTAAGTTCAGTCTCACCGGAGACACCCTTAAGGCGAGCTAAGCCCACGTAACTTCGCTGAGCATTCTGCTCGCCAAAAGCGCGGTTTTGCAGCAACCGTCGTACTGACCAACTGCCTATTCAATTTCAAAAAGGATCAATAATTATTTTGCTCCTTGAGAATGCGGTCTTGCATTACCAGCTCCAATACGCCAGTTATTGTAGTAGCAACATTTGGCAAGTATATTTTCGTTTGACCCCTTTTCCACCATCTCTGCCCGCTAAGAATATATCTGATTCATATTACTTCGTAGTGAGACCACACGCTTTTAAAGATATTTATTTATTTTTTATATATTTTTATGTCATACAGGATAAAGCACTTATGGAATGTTATCTAAAATCATTACAAGTGATTATTCTGAGCGTAATAAATTATACATGGTGCGAACTAATGACATGTTTGCAATTTGTCATCATTTAAAGCATTTACCGTCATTATAAAAGGGTAATCGCACAAATTACAATTTTAATCATTTAGCAACACTAGTGTTATTTTTATTTTATAAATTTCCGCTAACACTATTACAGGAAACATGAATATATTTGCTACCAGCTGATTCGCACAGTTCGCCCGCGAATATGTAGGTACCATGTCATGAATATAATATTTCATACAAACTTTCATTCCTATCTCAACCCCGTAGGGGTAGAGTTTTGAAAACAATGTAACCAATATCTAATATGTATATTTTATTTAAGTATTTGTAAGTCTGTATGTATTTATGTATGTATTTATAAGTATTTGTGTAAGTTTACGTTATATGTGTGTATTATAAATTTCGATATTAGTTTACATAGTGTATGTAGTATATTGTAAGAGTTAGAGGCACTGCATACCTACTTTCTGTTGGCCTAAAGGTCGACTGGAGGAGAATGCCATTAGGCATTAAGTTCGCCTTTTGTACAAATTATTTTAAGGTGTACAATAAAGTTAAATAAATAAATAAATAACCTATATAGGAGAATGCCAATAGGGATTAAGTTTGCATTTTGTACAAATTATTTTAAGGTGTACAAGAAAGTTAAATAAATAAATAAATAACCTATATCTGACACCGAGTCTTCAGATATCTCCTTGTTAAATTTCAGATATTGTAAAATAGGTTCATCAGATTAGCCATGAAAGCGTAACAGACAGACAGACTGTTAGAGTTATAATTTATATTAATATATATTATTGTCACTGTCAGATTTATAATCTATAATTAATTGCCTTAAAAATGGGTCCAATGTTTCGTCTTCGCGTATTAATATATGTACGTGAAGAAAAAACTTTGGACCCGTTTTTAAGACATTTCCGCGAACGGTGGAGTATAAAATTTGGCATAGTTAAAGTTTACATTGTAGAAGACTGCAAATCTAATATTTTTAAATAAAATGCATTAGAAATACATTAATAAATAAATAATAAACAATAAATACTCACGGGACAAATTACACTGACTGATCTAACCCCAAAGTAAGCAAATTATTTTGCTTGTGTTATGGGTGTTAGTCAACGATACTAATACATAGAAATACATATATAAATATAGGAATAGATTTAATAAACACCCAAACCCAGAAATACAAATATATATGCTCATCACACAAATGCTTGTCCCCGCCTGGGATCGAACCCGGGCCCCGTCGATTGCGTAGTTAGGGTCGCTAACCACTCG
The DNA here is from genome assembly GCA_036924255.1 of Apodemia mormo. Taxonomy (NCBI): domain Eukaryota; kingdom Metazoa; phylum Arthropoda; class Insecta; order Lepidoptera; family Riodinidae; genus Apodemia; species Apodemia mormo. The sequence goes on along the minus strand of JAUPFN010000014.1, from coordinate 32,371,792 downwards.
ACCAACGGGACGGTCAAAAACATTAAATTAGTACTATTTATAGAATGTCCCGGAAAAATCTTAGTTAAGCTGTGTGTCACTTTTATTAGAAGTCTGAGTTTGGACATTCGTCAGAAACACATTCCCCGTGTTGTTCCGGGCGTATTTGAATAATATATTATATATTTGAATAATATACTGATTGGCTATGCGAGTCACTACCATCGTGGATACTAGGTCCGCCTATCTGTTCTACCGCAATAGCGCCAATGCTTGTCATTGTCGTTTTCTGGTTTGGAGGGTAAGGTAGCCGATAGATTTATGCATATGACATTGCCACTCCACCACACGTATAGTAGTGCACCATTAACATCTTTGGTGTCAATAGGTGATGGTTTTTCTTACCTTCAGGATAGCCATTTGCTTTTTGCTATCTTATGATATAATACACACTCAATGAAATCGCGGAGGACACACGTCCGCGGAAGGTTGCAAATCGAATTGATTTTTTCTTTGAGCAATAGATTTCCGCAAAGAAACGCCCAAATCAATAAAATGTCACGTTAAATAATAATAATCTATACTAATATTATAAATGCGAAAGTCTGTCTGTCTGTTACGCTTTTACGGCTAAACCGCTGAACTGATTTTTATGAAATTTGGCATGGAAATAGTTGAAGATCCGGGGTCAAACATATGCTATTTTTTTCAAAAATCATCCCCTGAAGGGCTGAAATAGGGGATGAAATTTGTATTAAAAATTATTTCGATGACACTCGCAGGCGAAGCTGCGCGGGTCGGCTAGTAATAAATATGAGTGAACAAAAAATATGAATTGATCCAACTCAAAGGTAGCAAATTATTTGTGTTGCATAGTAACTATTATATGTATAATCTGTGTGTAAGTGATTCCATGTTAAGATTATAAATGCATATTTTTGTTTGTCTACCTTTATTTGACGCTTTCACTGCGTAAGGTACCCGGTAAACTTATACATGTGGCATTAGAACTCGCCACAAGATAGCAACGTGCCATTAACACCTTTGGTTTCTATAGGCGATGGTTGACTTACTCCATCTGGAGACTGATCTTCTTGTTTGCCATCTTATGAAAGAAAAAAAATGTATTTAATTTAACCTGTTCGTCTGCCTATATATCACTATAGAAACCTGTTCCTAATCAATAATGATTCTTGCTTGACGCAGACGCAGCATTATACTTATAACAATAATATTGTTATATGAACGACAAGTCCATGAATGCCGAGACAAACTTATTCCGCCTTTTTCGAAAACGAGGTATAAATGCTGTACCAAACTTAATACCAGGTTTAGTTCTAGTACTTGAAATGAATTTTAGGACTGGAGCTAACTTTAATACCGTAACAAACCTAGACTTTCTTAGTCTTGGTTTAAACCCGGTACTAAGTATGTTTTTGTAATAAGGCGGGTTAAGTTTAATGGCATAGTAGTTAAGATACACTCATCTATCTATACTTATAAAATTGTAGAGTTTGTTCGGTTATACGCGTTAATCTCGAAAACTGCTGAATCGATTTGAATAAATCTTTTTGAGTTGGATAGCCTGTTTATCGAGGAAGGTTATAGGCTATATGACATCTTGCTATGACCAGTAGGGGCGGAGTAAACAAAGTCCGCGCGGACGAAGTCGCGGGCAACAGCTAGTATGTAATAATTGAACCCGAGTCCCATCGATTGCGTTGACAGTCGATCAACGGGGCTGGAAATACACTTACGCAATGACACAATATTTTGCACCTCACAATGTTATAATAGTTATTATTGCTTAAGAAGTTATAAGTATTAGGTATTGTTAAAATAACAGCAACATACAGGAAAAATATTGATTTCTGAGAGAAACTAATCAATTATCACGACGGATTTAATTAAATTTCTTTATCGGATAGAGGTTATACGTCAATACGATTATCATATTTAGTGAACATGAAATTAAATTTACGCCATAAACACGACTTATGAAAACATTAATTTCTATTTTGTTTAAGACTAGGTATTACTTAAGACTTTGTTCCCGTGTACCAAAATCATTACTTCGTTTTGTTTACTCGTATAGCCTATATCCTGCCCTATAAACTACTATCTTTCAATGAAATTTTCATCATATACGGTCCAGCCTTTCTAATGATTACCCCGTACAAACGTAATGACAGATAGTCAGATTTTAAAAATATGTCAGTTATGTATTAGTATCGTAAAAATAAAATGTGTTATTGAAAAAACTAGCTTGTTTGAAATCACAGACGAACACTTCAATTTTATTTATATGTGTAGACTAGCTGATTCCCGCAGTAAAACTTGCGTGGGTCCCGGACCCCGGTGCCATGGGCAAATTTGAATAAAATGTATCCCATGTCTCTCAAGAATTAAGTAGCTTTCCACTGAAGAAAGACTAACTTATTTTGACATCAGCCTTCATCACCATCAGCTTCCATTACTACTTAAATCACATTCAAGACATACAAACTCATTCACTTGTTCCAACACTATATAATCAACCACAACTCTTACATTTTTCACACTTGCGTAATTGCTATTAGAATATAAATAGAGGAAAAAGGTTTTTTTTAAAATTCATCACTATATTATGATGAAATAGGGGAGAAATTTTGTTCGAGAACAAAAAAAATGTCGTCCGATTTACCTGAACCTTAATCGAGGCATCGGGACAAATGGGAAAAAACTGATTTACTTAATCATGTTTTGTATTGATTGTTAAATATCAATTTTACAAAAATTACACGATATACCTGAACATATTATCTAAGGATTTTGCTAACTTATTACATGATAGAATGTACTTTACTCGATCATATAAAATTCCGGAAACAGGCTAAAAAAATCTCTAAAACAAATAATTTGTTATTAATATTTCTAATCTTCCACATAATTTTTATATGGTAATATTAAGTTTTAAATACAAAAAAGGTTGTACTAAATTTTGGTTTTCAGCTGAAGTCCTATATTTATTTATCCGAAAACTAACACGTTTCCCAGCGGTTTCAGAACATACCGCGCCGCGCACTTTCCTATAGAGTTGACGCGCGTCAAAATAACTTTTTTATATCAACACAAACAACCATCGTTTATAGACACCAAAGATGTTAATGGTGCGCTGCTATCCTTGTATCCTGCGGTCTTATTGACACCTGCACCGGCTACCTTACTCTCGAAAGGAACACAACTGTAACAAGCACTGACGCTATTGCGGCAGGAATATGTGAGGCGGTAGTGTTAAATCCGGGCGAGACAATGCAGGAGTCTACCACCGAGTAGCCACGATGGTATTGACTCGCATAGGTAACGGCAAATGGTCTATTCTACAAAATGGTCCCAGAATAACACTTAGAAATGATTTATTAAAATTTAAACGCGGTGAACAGCAACAACCGACTTCCAATCCCTTATAACTCTGGAACTCTAGATCAGATCTCCACCAAATTTATGGGTCTAAATAGGAAATTTCATCCTAAATAATAAAATTTTCTAACGCGGTCCAGGCATTTTTGAATAACTTGGGAACATCCTTAAAATATTCCGACGAATTAACTTCCTTTTTTATGAAATCCGTTTAAAAAGCGTATAAACGATGTTTCGTAATGCATTCCCTAAGGATGTAAAATGGCGGTGAAGTATAATCGAATCACAGGATCCTATCAGTAAGTCTCCATTGATTTTCCGCTCGTCGTCAGTTCATTGGATCTTTAATTGGCTGTGTTATTTGAATGGTAAGCGATAGACTTTACTGATGGGAAATCCCATCGGAGACGATATTTATGAAGCTAGTTATAAACTTTATGGATTCAAGCCTTTGCAGAAATTTATTATTCAGAAAAGAAATTAAGTTAGTTGATTTATACAAAGGTTTTTATATCATAAGATAGCTAACCAGCAGTTGGCTCTCCTGATGGAAGAGAAAACCATGGCCTATAGATACAAAAGATGTTATATGTTATCTTGTGGCGAGGTCTAGATGCCACATGCATAAGTTTACCGGCTACCTTACCTTTATTAATTAGACAAAATTTATGACTAGATCGTAAAAAGCTGCTTCCGAACTAGAGAATACTTTTACAGCATCAATATATTGTTGAAACTTACCTCTTTAACAATGGAATGCTCTTCGAAGTACACGTAGGATTCACACCCGATTTCCACGGTGCTATCGAACATATGTGGTGCGCACGTGTCGTTTGTAAGGTTGGTTACGTTCGCGAGTGAGGCGTATCGAAAACACTTGCTTGGTAAACCGTCTGCATCATGTGGTACTGTGAAGTTGATGTCTGGATCATCACATTCCGGTATGGAGCACCTGTATCGAGGATTGTTTAGTTATAAATTTCAGTCAACTTGTAAGCTGTCTAATCTAAAGCTTAGATCAAAAAACTAGAAGCAGCATTCTGGTCAGAGCCTAATTTTAATGTGACCAGCGGTGCTCGCGACTTCGTCCGTGTAATATTTCTAAAATAAAAGTCCCGGGGTTTTACTCTTATAGTTTCCGTTTCGATAGGATTTCCGGGATTATAACTATTCTATGAACTTTCTCGGGTCTCAAACTGTCTTTGTACAAAATTTTATTCAATCCGGTTCAGTGGTTTAAGCGTGAAGAAGAGATAAACAGTCAGAGAGATAGAGTTACTTTCGCATTTATAATATTAGTATGAATTTATTGTTGCATACGAGTTCCATACTGTACACATAAAGTAACCATTTTTTCTTTGAGTCAGAGTGGGAGTGTTACGTGCTTCGGGTTCTTAGTTGTGCAAGACAACACTACTTACCGTGTATTTACACCACAAGTATACAAAATACATAATGCAATACGTAAATACACTATACACACTAGTCAGACTCATTGTACTAACACTAAACTCAACCGACTACGCTGAACGAAACGCTATTTCGGCCGACTCACGCGATCATTGTGACTCGTTATAATATTATAGTCTATAGCTGACCCGGCAAACGTTGTCCTGCCTTTTTAACTACTCTTATTTTTTCTATATTTTCTCATCTTTTAGACCTTCCCTGGACTTCAACTATTAATTCAAATCCAAAATTAGTCAAATCGGTTAAGCCGTTCTCGAGTTTTAGCGAGACTAACGAACAGCAATTGATTTTTTTATATATATATTTTATATATATATTTGATTTTATATATATATATATATATATATATATATATATATATATATATATATATATATATATATGGAAAAATATAGTTTATAGTCTATAACGCGAAATCATAAAATAGTTTATTTGAACAATACTAGTCCATATGCGTCTAATGTCTTCTTTAAAAGTACAATTTATATATTTCTTGGTGTTATTATAGACCGTGGTTCCAGGAACAACCTTTTTTTACTAACAAGCTGAATTCTTGTGAACAGCTTCGTTTTGACGAGACGCAAATCTTTTCTATCTTCGAAAAATCGCGAATCGGGTAAATAATAAAGTTCTTCGAACGAAACGATTTTAATTCGGCGAAGGAAAAATATTCTATCCATTCATTTTTATTCATTAGATTAATCAAACAAAGTTTGTTCCCGGAACCACTGTCCATTATGGCTAAATCCTGAAAATACTATTAAATATTAATTATTATATTTCTTGGGAAAAGAAATATGCGTAAAATAATTAACTACACTTATTATATTCTACTATGTAACCGTATCAAGGTATCAAATAATGTCTGATAACCAAACAAGCTCTTTTCCTGTTAGTTAACCTTCACGAAGCAAAAAAAGTGTGATCGCGCCGGTTCCCTTGCGGGTTAGGCAGAGTGAACCAAATCACTATAGACGGTCCGGTTCACCACGAGTCACCGGTTCATCGGTTAACATGATCCCCATCGCCACATATGTCTGTGATGATCCAGACCCCCTTTGAAGAATAAACCTTCTGCCATTCTACCAGGCGGTTCGAAAAAAGATAGTAGTAGTAGTAAGGTGTTACTACCAATGTGACTACTAGCTGATGAAATTGTTCAACGGTCGGTACTTCTTCCTTACCTATTCCTGTCGCATGAACTTCAATGCATGTCACTGACGTGTTTCAGTTTGGAGAGAAAAGAAAACGGTAAACATACACGTTGCATTACCGTTCCGCTACGTTGATAGTAATGTTTTTCATATCATTAGATAGCAAACAAGTAAATGGCTCTGCTGATGGAAAGAGAAACCATCGCCTATAGCCACCAAAGATGTTTTATAGGTGCGTGGTGGGATTACAAAGCCAAATGCAAAAGTCTACCGGTTAACTTACTCTCCAAACGGGAATACAATAATGACAAGCATTGACGCTATTGCGGCAGGAATGAGTAAGCCGGTGGTACCTGGGCGAGACTTTGCGGAACTCTACCACATAGTAGTCACGATGGTAAAGACACGCGTAGCCTATCCGTCACCTTTTACGACCTACCTGGAAGATCGGCATTTGGTTTATTCATTAAAAGGGTGTCTGGACTCTGGACCAACAAGGGATAATGCATTAATATATTTGGTTTCTATATGTGATGGTTGCTTCATTCCATCAGGAGAGCCACTTATGCTTGGCTGGCATTTAATAATATAAAAAATAAATTGATAAAGATTATCGTGTATTTATAATGCTGGAGACGCAACTGCGTTTATCGTCACAAAACTTCGTGCAATGACACGATAAATGCAGTTGTCACCGGATATTTTCGCATACATTCCGGACTGCGTGTGCCTTAGCGGGCATATAATTTCGGGACGAAAGACGCAAGCGAGACTTCAGATATTCATGTAGTCTGTGGGCCCCAGTATAACAATAATCGAAGTTTTTAATATTCATTTGAGGCACAGAGGTGGTAACTCACCAACCGTATGACCACAGAATACTTAGAGACTAACAGAAGTCAATGTTACATACAGGTATTATTCGAGCATAGCACACATAGACACCTCTCACGGACGCGATATCTCGGACTGGTGCGAAACAAACTGTCCGGAACCATTCCGAGGTATCGCGTCCGTGAGAGGTGTCTATTGTGCGTTGCTCGAATATCACATGTATGTAGATTGACTACTGAGTACTAAGTGTGAGTTTTTCTTTTCGCATTCGATCGTGAGCGCGTTTCGAGTTTACTAGGAATTTGTATGTGATTTGTACAGCGCCACCTAGTGGTAAACTGGTTTCTCACGTTTACCACTAGGTGGCGCTGTACAAATCACGAATGCGAAAAGAAAAACTCACACTTATCAATCTGTTAGTCTCCAGTATACTGTGGTATGTCTTCGAACTTCTACAAAGATTTTTGATTTTTGAGAAAAACAAATTTTGCCTACTCAGAAATCGAATACAGAACCTCATGACCTGACCTGAATAGACTAACTCCAAATCATAAGGCAGTCACGAGGTGAAATATTACGAAATAAACGTTAATATATGATTCAAATCTTCAAGATAAGTCATGTAATGAGATAACGTGTTTGTAATAGTTATTGAAATCACGCTTGTCAACGATGTGGAAGAAATTATGAAATTTCAATAGACTGAGTGTAGAGCACTAATATTATAGGATAGCAATTAAGTAGATGATTCTCCTAATAGTATGAGATAACCATTCTCTATAGATACCAATACTGCTAATGATGCTTTGCTACCAGTGTAACAGAGATGATACAATCGGTAAGCTGTCTGCCTGCCCAAAGTAACATGACAGCGACAAGAACCAACACCATTGCTGCAGACATAATAATAATAATAATAATTCACGGGACAAATTACACTTACTGATCTAACCCCAAAGTAAGCAAATTATTTGCTTGAGTTATGGATGTTAGTCAACGATACTAATACATAGAAATACATATATAAATACTAGAATATATATAATAAACACCCAAACCCGGAAATACAAACATTTATGCTCATCACACAAATGCTTGTCCCCGTCGGGGATCGAACCCGAGCCTCGTTGATTGCGTAGTCAGGGTCTCTAACCAACGACCAACATAGCTTAATAGGTTTTAATATTTCCTGTTACCTACATCCGTCTGTCTGTAAAGCTTTCAGGTCTTAACCTACTGCGTGTGTAGTAGCACGTAGTGGCCGCGTTCCGATCCGGTAGTGATTATAAAAAATGGTGACTAGTCAAAAGTGCCTATAAAGATTTGTTTAAATGAAATATTTTTGACTTCGACTTTGACTTTGATCCGCTGAACCGATTTTGATGAAATTTAGCAAAGAGATACTTGAAATGACGTTTGCTCGATCTTGACTAATATCTCAAAATATTCTAATGTGCATGCCACGATATATACATAAAAAATCAGAGATAAATTTCTCAAAATTTACTCGAATAGAGAAATCAGTGTTGAATAGCACATAATTATAATACGGCACTGCTATCATTATTAAATACCAGCTGACCAGCGCAGCTTCGCCCGCGAGTATATTAATATGTCGTCAAGATAGATTTACATACAAATTTCATACCCTATTTCAACTCTTTAAGGGTTGATATTTAAAAAAAAAATTAGCCTATGTTTGACCCCAGCTCTTCAACTACTTCCATGCTAAATTTCATGAAAATCGGTCCAGCGGTTTAGCCATGAAAGCGTAGCAGACAGACAGACAGACAGATAGATTTTTGCATTTATAATATTAGTATGGATGTGTATAGACTGCATCGAAATATCCAAAATAACCTTACTAGATTCTAAATTAATTTACAATAAAACGAGTGAATTTAATTAAATGAATAGAAATTTATTACTATGAATTAATTACCAATATTTTAGCAAAGTATCAAATCGACAAAATGTCAGCAATATTTTCGATCGGTAGAGAAAACAACTACCGTCGAGTAAAAGTGATAAATTTCTCTGCCTTTGAAGTATCATGTCGAATCCTGTGTCAAAGGCGTTAGCGTATAGAGAAATTGTTGTAAATGTCGAGAAAACGGGTCGATAAAATTTTATCGCGCTGCTTATCCTTGTCTGCTAGAATAGTACCTACATAGAATACTGCTAGCCGCAGCGTGCGGGCTGCATTATAAAAGTTTTTCGCGAATCCCGCGGGATCACCAATTTTCCCGGAATAAAAATGAGCGTATGTGGTATTCCAGGTCATCATCTAACTGTGTGCCAAATTTCAATAAAACCTTTTCCGTAGTTTTTCCGTGATTGAGTAACAAACATCTATCCAAATATCCATCCATCCTAACATCTAATCTTTCGCATTTATAATAATAGGTCGGGGCAAAAGTATTTTCGTATTTTGAATGTATTATTAGTAGGTAATCAAACCTCTTTGGCTGTATTGAATGTAACTGGCTGGTTTTAATACCATTAATTGTGACCTATTCTAAAGATGCAATAAATTCAAAAAACTAGTTCCCGCCATTTTTCAATTGTTTTCCAAGCAAGCAAAATGAACGTATGTGACGAAGAAATTCGGTACATTTTTTTTTATAATATAACATAGCAAACAAGCAGATGGGTCTCCTGATGGAAGACTCCTGATCGTTGCTATCTCGTGGCAAGGTTTAATGCCACATGCATAAGTTTACCGGCTACTTTACCCTCCAAACCGGAACACGACAGTGACTAGCACTGACGCTATTGCGGCAGGAATAGGTAAGGCGGTGGTACCAGACCCGGTCGAGCTGAAAAGTACATTTTAAAGTACACTTTAAAGTTTTATTACAAAAAGGGTAAAAATGGGACGAACGCCGCAAATAAAATTTGTGCGGTGAAAGATGAGGTTCGCTCTGTCGCCCTGTCATAGATAAAATCAGTGCCATATTTGAGAAAGTGAAGCAAGATCGACATATTATAGCTACGAAATTGCAGAAGAACTGGATATTGATCATAAAACAGTTTTACGTCATTTACGAGCATGTCTGGGTACGAGGAAAAACTTGACTTTGGGTACCACATGATCTTACTGAGAGAAACCTAATACAACGTGTTTCCTTTTGCGATTGTTGAAACAACAATTCCGAACCATTTCTTAGACAGTTGATTACGGATGATAAAAATGGATGACGTACGATAAGAATGTGCGAAAAAGATCATGGTCGAAGCATGGACAAGCCCCACAGACCGTGGCAAAGCTCGGCCTGACTCGGAATAAAGTGATGCTATGTGTATGGTGGGATTGGAAAGGAATCTTCCCCTATGTGCTTTTGTCACCGCGTAAAACTATCGATTCTGACCTATACTGTCAGCAACTGATGTGTTTAAAAAAGCTATTGAGAAAAACGGCCGGAGCTGGTGAGTAGAAAGGGCATGGTGTTCCACCATGATAACGCCAGAACACACTCATCTATAGCCACGCAGAAAAAATTAAGAGAGTTGGCTGGGATGTGTTGATGCAGCCTCCGTAGAGCCCTGACCTTGCTCCATCAGATTTCCACTAGTTTCGGTCATTGCAGAACTCTTTAGGAAGCATAAAGCTAACCTCAAAAGAACTAGCATATATGAAAATTTATATAATTATTAAATTTAATTAAATAAATAAAAAAAAATCCTAAAAAAATGTTTTCCTTTGTATGAACAATACGAAAATACTTTAGCCCCAACCTTATATATTAATATAGAAGATTTATCTCTAAAAAAAAAGTTGAGAGGTGTCAAGGGACACCCGGATGGAACGAAGTTCCTTTCGATTAATTAGTGAAGGCATTGGCAATAAAATTTTAAATTGTAATAAAATGTAAATCTGTCTTGGTTTCTATAAGAGAGAGAGAGAGACAGACAGAGAAACATGCGCACGCCGCACAGCTTACAATAGCTTACTATAGCAAAAAGTGTCGTTACAACTTTTCGTGAGATTTTTTCCGTCTAGCCTCCTTTCACAACGCGCGATAAGGAACTTCGTACCAATAAGTTGTTCCCGTGTGATCACCAAAAAGCCTGCAGAGTACAGCTAGTCTATACACACAAATAAATAAAATTGGAGTGTCTGTTTGTAATATTAAAATAACGGCCTTTTACTAAATGCATATGGTTGTATACACGATACATATACCAAAATAACATTTTTTTACAATTTTTGTCTGCTTGTCTGATTGTTCCGGCTAATCTCTGAAACGGCTATACCGATTTTGACAGGACTTTCACTATCAGATAGCTGATGTGATAAGGAGTAACTTACGCTACTATTAATTTCGAAATTTTCCACGCAGACGAAGTGGTAGGCTCAGCTAGTGATAAATAAAAAACTTATCTAAAAATTTCATCGCCCTTTATAATAAAACATTAAAACATTTAAAAAAATGAAACATACAGGACCTAACCCACTCTCTAATCTCCTGCATATCTTCAGCGTCACGTAGACACTATCGACGTTTTCAAATCCGAATGGAAAATGGCATTAAAAATACCCGAAACCGTCCTGTGAAATGGATTTTACGTTACGATTAACGTTGTTACTATGAACTTTAAAACTAACGCGTTTTACTATCATTTTTAAAAATATATAAACGGGCCAAAAACGCGTACATATATATTTTTTTTTATAGAAAAAAGGGGCAAACGAGCAGGAGGCTCATCTGATGGTAAGTGATTACCGCCGCCCATGGACAGCCACATCACCAGAGGTCTTGCAGCTGCGTTGCCGGCTTTTTAAGGGTTTTTTTTTATGCTCTTTAAGGTCAAAACGAGCTGCTCGTGACCACGGTCAATGTAACTTGGCCGAAACGTCGAGCTTTACAAGTAAGTTCTATATATGTACGCGTTTTTGACCCGTTTATATATTTTTAAAAACGTTGTTACTGTTAATTCACTAATTCTTTTGTTTTCCAAATAATTTGACATTTTATAATAATATTAGTTAACCCGCGTAGCTTCGCCCAAGAGTACAGTAATATATTAATTTTAAAAAAAAAACAAAAAAAATATCGACACGCAGTGATTGAACCTTTCCCTAAAGGTGGGACGCTCTACCACTGAGCTAGTATCGACAGGCTCGACGTGGCGAAATTCTTCGCTATATGGTCGATTCCGTCATCGCTAGGTATACATACGTATAATGTTTCTCCGTGTTGCCCCGGGCTTCCTTTGACGAATAGATCACCTGCCGTTCTGCCAGGCAGTTTGTAAGAGCACGAACAAACGAACAAAAACGATTGGCTGTGCGAGTCACTACCATCGTGACTACTAAGTGGTAGAGTTTTACATTGTCTTGCCCGGGTCTGGCACCATCCTCTTACTTATTTCTGGTGCAACAGCATCAATGCTTGTCATTGTCGTGTACTGGTTTGGGGGTAAGGTAGCCAGTAAAATTATGCATGTAGCATTGCTATCCAAACGTACACCAACGCACAATTAACATGTTTGGTGTATATATGCGATAATTCTCTCTTTACGACAAGAGAGCAATCTGCTTGTTTATTATCTATACAAATAAATAAAATTGTGTGTCTGTGTGTAATATTAAAATAACCGCTTTTTACTAAATGCATATGCATCTATACACGGTACATATACCAACATAACATTTTTTACAATTTTTGTCTCTGTCCGTCCGTCTGTTTTTTCTGGCTAATCTCTGGAACGGCTGGACGGATTTTGACGGGACTTTCATTGGCAGATAGCTGATGTGATAGCGAGTAACTTAGGCTACTTCTTATTTCGAATTTTTTCCACGCGGACGAGGTCGCGGGCTCAGTTAGTCTTAGAATATAAAAATAGCTGAGAAGCTATATATACCTATAGATACAGACAGGAACTTTTAATGCACTTATGGATTGAAACAACAAAGAGTGGTAAAATATGGTGATTGAGAGGTCAATGCTGCCGCAATAGCGTTAATTCTTGTCACTGTCGTGTTTCGGTTTGGAGAATAAGACAGCCGGTAGATTTAAGCATGTGGTATTGCCATCCCGTCACACGGATAGCAACGCACTATGAGTATCTTTGGTGTCTATAGGCGATGGTTTATCTTTCCATAGGAAAGCCATCTGCTTGTAGCAAACAAATGTAATGATATACGTATTAAAAAAAATTCATACAATCTTTTATCCCTTATTTTAGTTCCCTATGGGGTTGGTTATTGAAAAAGGTCGTTTATTTTTGACCCTCGGTTCTACTAATATTGTTTCAACGGTTTAGCCGTAAAAGCGTAACAAACAGGCAGACAGACAGACCGACAGACTTTCTTATTTTGTAATATTGATATAAATTAAAAATAGTTTTATTTGTTTGTTTAACTTCTATACTTCGGAAACCTTATTATAAAAATGTATTTATTGCTCAGAAAAGAATCATTGATACTTCGGAAACAATATTTCAAAAGCTTTTTAACATTGCTCCAAAAAATAATTAGTTGTTTTATGTAGACATGTACAGAGGTGTTACTATGTCGATGCATGTACAAGATTGTATTTGTTTCTTGTAATTAAATAATGAACAATACGCCATTAAAACCTCCGGTATCTATAAGCGATGGTTGTCTCTTTCCATAAAGAGAATAATCAGCTTGTTTGCTATTTTATGATATTAAAAATCTGCAAGCTGGTAGACCCTGCAGGCTACCACCGAAACTTTCCGCTAAATTGAGGCATTTTAAGCTTAAAGAAGCAAAAACTATACCTAAACATAAATTTTTGAGCTCGTAGATTTAAAAAACCTGAAGTTTGACAAAATGATAATATTTTAATTTTCGATATGATGTTCGATTTTGATCTTTCGGATGGCATTCAACGCAAGTTTTGAGCTCTAAATTGTTTTATAAGCTACGAAATCAATACGTTAAAAATGTCAAAGGAACGACGAAAAAAGCTTTTTCCAACAATTTTCACAATCAATAAAACCCGAATGAATGCACAGTTTTTAATCCGACTTAAAGGTACGGAACGGTATATAATGCAGTTGTTTAAGTAGATAATCTGATTCGATTTTTAAGGCGAGGTATTTCGACGCGCGTCAATTCTATAGAAAATGGGTGGCGCAGTATGTTCTGAAACCATTGAGAAACGTGTAAATTTTCAGATAAATAAAACTAAAATTTAGCACATTCTTTTTTGTATTTACAACTAAATATCACCATATAAAAATCATGTGGAAAATTAGAAATATTATTAACAAATTATACAATAACAAATAGGTAAGGCGGAGGCCAGGCCAGACCTGGGCGAGACAATGCAGAACTCTACCACCTAGTAGTCATGATAGTAGTGACTCGCATAGCCAATTGGTCGCCTTTTATGACCTGCCTGGCAAAACGGCAGTTGGACTATTCTACAAAGTCCAGTTGGTTTAGATCCATCTGTAAAGATTTTATACCAACGTTCGTTTTAAAAATGAATATTTATTTAATTAAAAAAAATCGGCTTATATTCGACACTCGCTTAAATATATACTCAGCCCATTACTCCAAGCGAAAAGTTTTTACCTTTTTTTAGGACATGTGCCAGTTCGCAGTAGAATGAAATATAGCACAGTTAAAGTTTACGCGCTAAAATAGTGTAGTACGCTAATTTTATATAATGTGTGGCGAGGTCTAATGCCACATGCACAAGTTTACCAGCTAACTTACCCTAAAAACCGGAACACGACAGTGACAAGCACTGATGCTATTGCGAAAGGAATAGGTAAGGCGGAGGTAGCAGACCCGGGCGAGACAATACAGAACTCTACCACTTAGTAGCCACGATGGTAGTGACTCGAATAGACAATCGGTCGCCGTTTACGACCTGCCTGGCAGTTGGCCTATTCTTCAAAGGAGCTTGGAATCAACACAGAGATTTGGTTTGGACATGTTTTTCTATTAAAACATGTCCAGTAATTTTTAGAGTAATGTTGTTATATCAGGGATAAGGACAAAATAATAATTCCAAAGATGCCTAATGTAATGTTCGCAAAAAAATGTTATGCGATGTGTATAAAAATCTATAACAGAATACCTAAAGAAATAAGAGAGCTAAGAAATAATAACTTCAAGAAAGAATTGGACACATATCTAGTAGAAAAAATGATGTGGTGTCGCGGGACACCAGGTAGGAACGAACTTCCTTCGGCTAAACGGCACTACTCGCTTGTGTACGCGACTGTCGCGCCTGCGCACGTCTCATTTAACGCTTTTATTCCACGCATTTTTCTTACGGTTTTACTATCACATTTTTTTCAGTTCGGTCGCGCAGCAAAATCCCTATCCCCTTCAAGCCTGCCGTAAGGAACTTCGTTCCAAAAAGCATATTATGAGGTTAACGATTTTTTGGTAAATTAATCGATAATATTAAATGTCAATTCTAAGTGTAATTATGTAAACATTATTTTTATGTAGTAAATTAATATTAAATAAAATATTTTTGCATGCCATCTAAGTGGTGGAACACGAGATCTGTAATCTGGTGGAACCGTGTTCAAGGCAAATACATTCATTCATCCATATATATATATATATATATATATATATATATATATATATATATATGTATATATATATATATATATATATATATATATATATATATATATATATATATATATGTATATATGTATATATGTATATATATATATATATATATATATATATGTATATATGTATATATGTATATATATATATATATATATATATATATATATATATATGTATATATGTATATATGTATATATATATATATATATATATATATATATATATATATATATATATATATATATATATATATATATATATGTATATGTATATATATCAAGAGTGCCATTTGACTCTTCTGATAGAAAGAGAAACCACCGCCTATAGACACCAAAGGTGTTAATGGTGCATTGTTATCCATGTGGCGGAGTAGCAATGCTACATGCATAAGTATACTGGCTACCTAACCCTCCAAACCGGAACACGACAGTGACAAGCATGGACGCTATTGGGGCAGAAATAATCAAGGTGGTGGTACCAAATACCCGGGCGAGTCGTTGGGAACTCTACCACATAGTAGTCACGATAGTACTGAAACGTGTATCCAATTGGTCGCAGTTGACCTATTCTTCAAAGGAGCCCGGACCAACAGGGGTAAGAAGGATTTCGACGGTCCCTACGTATAAAAGGACATGCCATTTTTTTTTAAATTACATATCTGGCTTTAAATTTTCCAAACGCTCATATCTATATAAGATTTTTTCTTTTATTTTATGTATTTCACTACTTATACAAATCGAATAAGAGAACAAGTGTATTAATTACAAACAATAGGTGTCGTATATGCGGATATCTATACTTATCGCTCTACACGGTGTTTTAAAATGCGCGTTTTAACACTTAAAACGCCGTATAAAGAGACATGTCTATATTAATGTATTTTTAATATTTTTGAACGGTGATCTTAAGTTGTATAACCTTGTTATTTTTCATAAAACATTTATATTTTATGAATTTATCGAATTATGTTTTCGGCTTTTTTGTTTTCAGCGTATAAAGAGGTATCTGCGACTTGTATGATATGATAAATTTAATCAATCAATTTAAAAACAGTCATCTATCAGTTTTGCCGGGAAAATATTAAAAAAAATTAAATAATTAAATACTATTATGGACTCCCTAAATCTAATAACTCATTGTAGAAAAAAATTATAATTATGCATAGAATTATTTCTACAGAGATTTGAACATTAATTACGCTCTCCCGTAAACAGTAACATGTCTCTTTATACGTAGGGTCGTCGTCGGCGTCGTAAATATGTGCCTATTAGAAACATCTTAAGTGCAGGGGGTTTCGAGGCCGGCAGATCACTCTAGCTAGGTTTCATTTTTAAGAAAACATAGTTTTTACAAAGAAAAAAATTCCGAGCAAAGCTCGGTCATCCAATTACTTATCTTTATGGCTGTGTGTTGTCAAAATTAGAAGAGATTTTATTGTTTACTCTATGGTCGAATTTCACCCAGTGGGTGATCGCTAGTTACGTTCAAATTACGTATATAATTTAGTTAAAATACATCTTTATTAATGTTGAATTGATGAATGAAAAGTCTTTATTGTGCACAAACTTACAATTTAAAAATAAACATTACATTACATGACATATGACTGCCCCGTTGGTAGAGTGGTGAGCGAAACTAACTACGAATCAATGGGACTCGGGTTCGATTCTCAAAAGGGACAAACATTCGTGTGATGAGCATAAGTATTGTATTTCTGGGATTGGGTGTTTATTAAATATATTTATAATATTTTTTCTATGTATTATCTAGTATAAATAACTAACCGTTTTATAACAAGCAATTAATTTGCTCATTTTGGGGTTAAATCGTGTCGTGTAATTTGTCCAGCGATATTATTCAGTAATGGGCGTAGTAAAGTCGGCGGCCAGATAAGCCTTACCTACCCATTCAAGAATAAAACAAGCCAAATTTAAAATGCTAATTTTATTGTAAGCTCACGTACAAATATAATGGCATATAAACAGCGTCCTAGGATAAATATCGTTGATGCCATAGAATAATGTTGATACGTCAACACATGTTTTCAGTACCAGTATTTACCAGACAAGGTGTCTTTCCAAAACAATGCGGTGTGGCCACGTTCTGATCTGATGGTAGTAATTATAAGGAAATCAACCGAAATTTAAATGTTTGCACACCATATTATGGTAGAATATGTTAGTAATTTAATTAATTTTTAATAACTTGTGACACCCATATTCTAGCAAATAAATATTTTCTCATTTTCATTTTCAAACAAATTACAATATCTTATTATTAATACGAGAAAGGAAAACTTTTTACCCTTTTTAAGACAATTATATGAACGGGGTATAAAATTTGGCTCAGTTAAAGTTTACATTGCGATTTTTAAATACTATGCATTAGAAATACATTAAATTAATGAGAATAAAAATTACACACACAACATACATGCATGTTACATAAAGCCGTAAATAAATAGTATACATGTGTGTATAGTATATACATTATTTTTTATGGCTTGTAGGTATAGTATATACACACTATTTTCTTTATGGCTGAAACCTCTGGTCGAACTTAAAAGAAATTTTATTGTTTAGTCTGTGGTCGAATTTCGGACACAGACGATCGCTAGTCAC
This sequence comes from Apodemia mormo, assembly GCA_036924255.1. NCBI lineage: Eukaryota > Metazoa > Arthropoda > Insecta > Lepidoptera > Riodinidae > Apodemia > Apodemia mormo. The sequence goes on along the minus strand of JAUPFN010000014.1, from coordinate 32,353,757 downwards.
AATTAATTAAACAGTGTTACACTATAAGAGCTTACCTGTATCGAAGATCCATGGTTTCAAAATTGTAAACTGAAGAGTACATTCCCGCCAAAAACACAGGGATTAAAATTAAAACATAATTATAGATATTAAACCGTCCAAAAGGTCCTAAAATACCTAAAATATCGTCAACAGTCACTTCTTTGCTTTTTTCCGAATCCATTTTTCTTATCGATTATAACATCGTTTTAATAAATTCAACAGAAAGCGCGCTAGGCGCGCTGTACGTTCTGTCACCTTTGTACAGTGCGCGAGAGTGAATCGATTGATCCGTTTTATTGTAAAGGTGGATTTTTTCATTGCTTCAGCTTATCGAATGATAATAAGTATTTATCTAAAATTCTCATTTAAATTCAACTCTCACTTCTTAAAATGTTAATTAAAACCTTCATTTTTGGACGTTTATTTTTTTCTTATTTTTTTGAGTTGTTCGTAGGATTGTTTAAGATCTACGGCCATGCTGCCTTTGTTTGGATCCTACGCTTCTAAGATCGCCCCATGTTATGTATTCACGTTCGTTTACATAAAAATATTGGAGATCGTGGATGTAGAAAGAAATAATGTTTCATTTACGCACATACTTTGTTATTTTATTTTATTATTTAGAACATTTATTTTCTTTCGTTTTTTTTTCAATTTCTTCGTAGGACTGGTTAAGAACTATGGCTATGCTGCCTTTAATCAGACCGTACGATTCCAAGATTGCACTCTGCTATATATTCACGTTAGTTTACATAAAATATTGCTGGAATTCCTGAACGTAGAAAGAAAGATTGTTTCATTAATGTACACAACCTTGTTATTTTATTGTATTATTTTAGGAAGTTCATTTTCTTTAAATTTTTTCGAGTTCTTCATAGGACTGGTTTAGATCTATGGCTATGCTGTCTTTATTTGAACCGTCCGGGTCTAACATTGCACCATGCTATGTATGCACGTTCGTTTACGTAAAATATTGCTAGAATTCGTGAATGTAGAAAGAAAAATGTTTTATTTACCTTGTTATATTATTCTGTTAATAAATATCTTGTTAGTTATTAGACATTAGGTTAGTAAACCACACATAGATAGTCTATAGTATGGTTCAACATAATCTCAAGGAATGAAAAAAAAAGAAAAAATTAGAAAAGACGTTCCGTTTTATCATAGCGGTTTAGCATGAGTTAATATTATAAAGTTTTACTATATTCAAAAATATTCAAGATCTTCACAAGATAACTCAATAAGTAAAATATTAATCTTTTATATATTTGTAGGTGTTTTTGAACAAAATTGGCTTTGAATATTTTGTTTTCCTTAATTTTATTATTGTAACATGTGTAAGCCTTCTCTCGTCTCTTACGAGTAGGCTAGCAGAAAGGTTCTTTAAGAAGGGGCCTGGATCAACTTATGCATGTGGCTTACAACACCACCGCACAGAAACGCATCATTAATATTTTTGGTGTTGATAGAATACGTTTATCTCTTTCCAATTTTTTCCATCAAGAGAAACATGTTCTCAGGAATAAAAAAGTATACTACATTCTATATTATATAAATGCCAATTTTTGTGTTCAGTTGTTAACGCCCATGCCAAAACAAAAAAAATTTGTGTGTATAATGAATAAATGTGCGCGTGAGTGTATGCTTGTTCGTTTTTAACGTTGAATCTTGTGCAAAGATTTGCATTAAACTGTGTATGCAGGTAATCTATATTAAGATTTTTTTATTAAGATTATACACAGACTACTTTTAAGTTCGGAGTTTACAAGGTGGTAGAGACTAGAACTCCGCAACGTCTCACTTGGGTCTGGTACCACTGTCTTACCTATTCCTGCCACAATAACGTCAGTGCTTATCACTGACGCATTCCAGTTTAGAGGATACCACAACCGGTAAACTTATGCAAATGGCATTACGATCCTGAAACTTAATTTGTGAATGCACTTGTACTGTTTCACAAAATATACCTATTTTATTTTGTTTATATCGCCAACTGGTTTCGCTTTTTGGCTTGAACGTCTGCTTGTTTGCTATCTTGTGATATAAAAAAATGTTGTCCTCATGGGATTCGTATTTAATTCCCTACGCTTAAATTTCTTGTGCAAATCCAAATAAATCCTAGTCTGGCTATTGTAACCGTATCACATAAATTGGTAACTAATAGAAAGAAAGAAAGGAAGAAAGAAAGAAAGAAACATTTATTTAGCGGAAAAGTGAGATACGCCGTGTTGGTCCCGGCCTCCTTTGTAGAATAGGCCAACTGCCGTTCTGCCAGGCAGGTCGTAAAAGGCGACCGATTGGCTATCGAGTCACTACCATCGTGGCTACTAGGTGGTAGAATTCTGCATTGTCTCGCCCTGGTCTGGTACCACCGCCTTACCTATTCCTGCCGCAATAGCGTCAGTGCTTGTCGCTGTCGTGTTCCGGTTTGGAGGGTAAGGTAGCCGGTAAACTTATGCATGTGGCATTAGACCTCGCCACAAGATAGCAACGCACCATTAACATCTTTGGTGTCTATAGGCGATGGTTGACTCTTTCCATCAGGAGACCCATCTGCTTGTTTGCTATCTTATGACATAAAAAAAAAAAAATATCTTAATAACAAAATCATTGAAAGAAAAAAGAAGAATAGAAAAAACAAAAATAAAAACACACACAACATAATAAAGAAAACAAAATTATAAAAATATATACTTTCTTTGTGTTCTTTGTACCATGTGTGTGTCCCACAGTGCCGCCAAAAAGCACCTAACTCAGCGTATGCCAGACGTGAGCCTAGCGCTGGTTTTCAGTTACAAGTTATGTTTGAAAGAGGCACATAGGTAATTACTAGGCTATCAAATATAAGATTGTAAATGGATTTAATGGATACGCCTTTCAAGACAACTTCTTAGTTTGTCTGTGTAGCTTGCATTTACACACAAAAATACAGAGTTATACTAATTAACGATGAAATAAAATTACTTCAAGAGTAATTTTTAAACCTTTTCGTTACGTACGTTACGTACGGTACGATAAAACCGTACATCATGGAGTATTTCTATTTTTTCACAATATATCTTCAAATGTATGACATTTTTTACAGTATAAGAGCGTTAGCTCATATGCGCGGCGACACGTTTCCTTCCCAATGGCAAGTCTATTAGTATTTATGTGGTCTGTGGTAAATACGTAGTATTAGATATCTCGTATCATATATATAATATATATATATATATATATATATATATATATATATATATATATATATTAGGGTGGAGTGAAAAAAAAAATATTTTTTTTTTCTTAGCCTGGGGGTCAAATTTGTAGCTTATAAAAAACAAAAATTTAAAAAAAAAAAAAAAAATTTACTCAACATCTTGAGGCAGCCCACTCATTTTTAAAATTAATTACGAGTAAAAATATTTGGTTGCAAAAAAAAAAATTTTTTTTGTCTTTTAATGTCTTAAAACATCCAAGAATTGGCAATTATGATCATTTCCAACTCAAATTTTATTCTAGTGCCCTAACGAGGAATGTTACTTTTTTGGATTTTTTTTAAATATTAAAACAATAGTCACAAAAATTTTTTTTAACTTGTGATTTTTAATTGGCATAAAAGAGGATACTTTGAAGTTTTTAGAACGCTTTTAAAAATTTTTTTTTGCAACCAAATGTTTTTACTCGTAATTAATTTTAAAAATGAGTGGGCTGCCTCAAGATGTTGAGTAAAATTTTTTTTTTTGTTCAAAAATTTTTGTTTTTTATAAGCTACAAATTTGACCCCCAGGCTAAGAAAAAAAAAATTTTTTTTTTCACTCCATCCTAATATATATATATATATATATATATATATATATATATATATATATATATATATATATATATATATATATATATATATATACATATATATATATATATATATATATCACTATCACACTGCGGGATGGTAGGCGGTGCGTTTCCTTGGTCATCCAGAGTCGAGTTGGCCGCAAAGAAGGAGCCCAGGAGATCGGCCTTCTCCTTTGCGGTATGGGCCAGAGAGTCATCGTCTCTGTGCAAGGGTGGAAGAGATGGCTGTGAGAAATTCCCTAAGACAGCCTTGGCGAGAGACCAGAACGCACGAGTGCCCGAAGGAAGGCGAACTAATTTCTCGCCAATTCTGCCAATGTGTTCCGATTTTGCCTTGGCGATAGCTCTTTTGAAGTACCTCGAGGCGAAATTGTACTCCTTACGTAATGTGCTGGTTTTTTCATCACAAGATGCGGACGCTGCAGCCCAAGCCCGGTAGCACTCCTGCTTGCGGCGCGAAGCCGTTTTACTCAAACAAATTTTTTTTTGCAACCAAATGTTTTTACTCGTAATTAATTTTAAAAATGAGTGGGCTGCCTCAAGATGTTGAGTAAAATTTTTTTTTTGTTCAAAAATTTTTGTTTTTTATAAGCTACAAATTTGACCCCCAGGCTAAGAAAAAAAAAATTTTTTTTTTCACTCCACCCTAATATATATATATATTAATAAAAATTTTACTCAACATCTTGAGGCAGCCCACTCATATCATTTTATAGATAATTGCTTGCTCTATCGGCATCAACAACTAAAAAAAATATTACTGATTTTGTTTTTATAAATTATTAAAATTATATACATATATTAAGACATAATACAGCAATGCTGCCATCTGACAGTTTTAATTTTGAAACAACGTCGACATGATTGACGGTCGGTAATTTTCTTGTTCAATTTCAAATCAACTAAGAAGTATTTAATAAAATTACTTAGTGCGAATTATTCGCACGGGTATGGCTAGTATATATATATATATATATATATATATATATATATATATATATATATATATATATATATACAAATCAATTTGATTTTGATTTTTGTAACGACATACTAGTTTTTTTAGTACTAAAATATCGTAGAATACCAGAAAATGATTGGTTGAAAAATTTTGAAGTTATGTCGAAAAAACACCTTTTCAAAGTTTTTCGTCAGCAAACTCTTCCAAACGGATAAGCCGATTTTGATACAATTTATGCATTAGACGTAATTTATTGAGGAATAGAGCTGATTAGTTTTCGTACACAATCGGTACATTAATCTGGAAGTTGTGTTAAAAAATACTGTTTCGTAAAATTTTTTTTGGGGGTTTTATCAAAATTTCTCAAAATCTCTTGGTCCGACTTGGTTCAAATCTTCAGGAAGTCTAAGTTGAGTGGAATCCAATCGCGTTTCGATCGGTTTAGCTGTTCAAAAGTTATGAGATGTTTACACACACACACACACACACACACACATACACATACACACACATAGTATGTACATATATACACTATATACACATAGTATATATAGAAACATACTGTCATCATCGTGAAAATAGTCGGAAAAGGTTCATAGGATCTTAAAACGTAGAGAACTGGTGAAAATCATAGCGGGAAGTTAAAAAATACTATAACACGAAAATATATTTTTATATGCTCTATATAATGTAGTATTAAAATCCCATCAATTCAAGTCATGAACAATATCATATTATATAGAGTACTATATAATTATTAAATGTATTGTTTAATGTAATAAAATTATCATAAGATAATTATGGCTATAATGGATATATAATAGCTAACGACACGTGTAATGTGTGTCTATGCAAAAATAGTCTATTATAATTAACGGTTTGGGTATTTATTATAAACGTCTTTTTTTATATCATAAGATAGCAAACAAGCAGATGGGTCTCCTGATGGAAAGAGTCAACCGTCGCCTACAGACACCAGAGATGTTAATGGTGCATTGCTATCTTGTGGCGAGGTCTAATGCCACACGCGTAAGTTTACCGGCTACCTTACCCTCCAAACCGGAACACGATAGTGACCAGCGCTGACGCTATTGCTGCAGGAATAGGTAAGGCGGTGGTACCAGACCCGGTCGAGCCGATGCAGAACTCTAACCTAGTAGCCACGATGGTAGTGACGCGCATAGCTACTCAGGCGACTTTTACGACCTGCCTGGTAGAACAGCAGTTGGCCTATTCTTCAAAGTAGCCCGGGACCAACACGGGGAATACGTACCAGTGTTTTTATGTATTTCTATGTATTAGTATTGTTGACTAATATCCATAACACAAGCAAATAATTTGCTTACTTTGGGGTCAGATAGATTTGTGTATTTTATCCAGCAATATAAATAAGCAATACAAAAATATACAAAATAATGACAAAACATATAAAAAGAAAAAATATGAGAACGGTTGACCCTACAGGCCATCTCTGAAACCTTCTTCTCTGAAACCTGAAAAAGTAAAAATTATAAGCATGATTTTTTTCAGTTCAGACACCTATTTTGTCAAAAATGATAGTATATTAATTTTTGAACAGCTGTATTTTCTGGAAATGATTATCGATTTTGATCTTTCGAATGGCATTCAATACCATTTTTGAGATCTAAAATATTGCATCAAAATATTGCTCCAGGAAGTCCAAGTTAAACTGATAGAATGCTGTTAAGCTTGTTTGGATCGGTCCAACCCACAGAATACATATATAGGTCCAACCGTTCAAAAGCTATATGAGGTTTACATATGCACACACGCTAGCTTATATACAGACATACTAAATATCACACACGCTAGCTTATATACAGACATAATAAATATCGTGAAAACATTAAAAGGTTCCTAGGACCTAAACACGTAAAATATAAAGATCCAGAGAAAATTCGTTTTCAGAAGTTGGTTTGAACTCAGTATTTTTCTATAGCTGTGGTTAAAAATTGGCCAAATATGAGTCGGATATGCGCATGAAGTGTTCTGTACCATTATCTGTAAAAATCACATTTGATTATACATCAACCCCTTAAATACCCTAGATATAATAGAACCCTCTTAAATGTTTATTTTTAGTATTTGTTTCATTTGATACAGCCTGGTGACATACGGACAGACATACATATAGCCGGACGGAGAGCGGAGTCTTAGTAATAGCTCGTTTTACCCTTTGGGTACGGTACCCTTAAAACGATAAATTTAATAACACAAGCACCTTTTTAAAAGTTGGTTAACAATATGGCACTATCAACACGGTTGGTGGTTTCTATTTATTATATTTTGTCCTTGTCATGTAAAATTTATTGTTCAACAGTGGTTACGATTAACGAGCCAATCTAGAATTATATGATGCGATGGTGATATGAAAGATATGATGATTCACAATTGTAATATTAGTGAGCAGTATTATTATATGTATACTAACTTGTTCCCACAACTTCGTTGATATAACATACGTATTACATCAATTACCGGCAGGGGTGTTTTCAAACGAATACGACTTGGGAGCCTTCAAGAAAAGAGCATATTCATTTTTAAAAGGCCGGCAACGCAACTGTAAGTCCTCTGGTATTGCGAATGTTCACGGGCGGTGGTGACCAATTTTTTTTAATAGGGCAATGGGCCCACCTCTCGTTTCCACCACTGTAATTATTGTAAATCAGAATCAACAGCGGCAACCGTTCTGATAACCACTCCTTTGCCCTCTCTTCTATATAAATATATTAAATTATGTATTACAAATAAACTTAAATTAAAAATATACGTGAACTGGAAGTACAAGTGGTACTTCCAGTTCACGTATATTTTTAATTTTCACTTCAGTTTTAAAATTTAACAAAATTTATATTTTACATTTACAAGAATTGTAAACAATAACAATAACATAAAGTCGGTACGTAAAAAGTACCGACGTCTGAGAATGTTTCCCCGGTTATGAGGAGAACACAAGAATAAAATAAAATTTTATTCTTGTGTTCATTACAAATCACTTTAATTGGACATGTACCATAGTCATACATCACTAAACAAACTTTATATATAACTTGTTTTATTGCAGGTGTTAACGCCCATGCCTAAAAAAACTTGTTTTGTGTACAAACTGCAGCTTGTCAACAGCAACATGTAAATGGCGGTAAAATATAAAAATATGGAATTTATCGCCATGTTGCAAAGACAAAAAAGTACCCTGAATTAGTGCAAAAAAACCTAACTTATAAAATTAAAATGTCAAAATATATAATAATATAACGTCAAAAGGAGATTAAATCAATAAATAATAGTATATTAAGTAAAACTGTACATAACTGTAATAAACTAATACTTTCTTACTTTCTAAGTATACGTCATAGTTGAATGCTTTAATAAGCATATATATATATATATATATATATATATATATATATATATATATATATATATATATATATATAGACATATATACATATATACAAAATGTAAGACCTTGCAATAAGGATTGCAACTCACCACCCACTAACAACTTTGGTGTCTATAGGCGATTATTTTCTCATACCATCATGCGAGCCATCTGCTTGTTTGCTATCTTATGACATAAAAAATGTATTGTATATAAGGGTAAGCATATATGTTATACATATATGCTCACCCTTATATGAAACTAATTGCACCTTGCAGTTATATAATAAAAGTTTCTTCTGAACCCCACGAGAACATCTTATTTTTCCAGGATAAAAAGCATCCTTTGTACTATTCCAGATTACCATATACCTGTGTGCCAAATTTAATTTAAATCGGTCCAACCATTTTTGCGTGATTGAGTGACAAAAATCTTAATATCTAAATATCTTAACCTCCAAACACCTTAAAATCAAAAAAAAAGTACACAACTATTACATTTATAATATCTACTCTACTATAGAATAAACTACTCTACTATGGAATAAACTACTTTAGTATGGGATAAACTACTCTACTATAGAATAAACTACACTACTATGGAATAAACTACTCTACTATCGAATAAACTACCCTACTATGGAATTAACTACTCTACTATGGAATAAACTACTCTACTATAGGATAAACTACTCTACTATGGAATAAACTACTGTACTATGGAATAAACTACTCTACTATCGAATAAACTACCTTACTATGGAATAAACTACTCTGTTATGGAATAAACTACTCTACTATGGAATAAACTACTCTACTATAGAATAAACTACACTACTATGGAATAGACTACTCTACTATCTAATAAACTACCCTAATATGGAATAAACTACTCTACTATGGAATAAACTACTCCTACTATACTATAGAATAAACTACTCTACTATGGAATAAACTTACTCTACTATAGAATAAACTACTCTACTATGGAATAAACTACTCTGTTATGAATAAACTACTCTACTATGGGATTAACTTTTTTCTTTATGGAATCAAATAACTCTTTTATTAAAAGCTTTACTTTTCACCTTTTTCCAAAGTGATGACGATTATGGTTATTCTGGGCTCCTTTGAAGAATAGGCCAACTGCCGTTCTGCCAGGCAGGTCGTAAAAGGCGACTGATTGGCTATTCGATTCACTAACATCGTGGCCACTAGGTGGTCGAGTTCTGCATTGTCTCGCCCGGGTGTGGTACCACCGCCTTACCTGTTCCTGCCGCAATATCGTCCGCATCAGTGCTTGTTACTGTCGTGTTCCAGTTTGAATGGTAGGGTAGCCGGTAAACTTATGCACGTGGAATTAGACCTCGTCACAAGATAGCAACGCACCATTAACATATTTGGTGTCTATAAGCGATGGTTGACTTTTTTCATTAGGAGACCCATCTGCTTGTTTCCTGTCTTATGATATAAAACAAAAATTGAAAAATTATCCATAGTTTATATTTATGTATAATTTTATAACAATTATTGATAGCGTGATGGAAAGTTACTATTGTTCTATCTGAGATAATATTAATGGGATTAATTTACCTGTGCTAAATTTGACATCGACCCAGTTAAATGATATATTAAATAAATATCGGTGAAATATTCATATAATTTACGCGAATTGATTTAACTTCAAAAGTAAGCAAATTAATTTGCTTGTGACATTGGTGTTAATCAGAGACGGATACAAAAAATACATACAATAAGTACTGATTATATATCTTGTAAACACCCAATATCAGAAATAATATTGGTCGCCTCTGTGGTCTAGTGGTCCAGTGTTGGCGTTGACCACACGAGGTCTCGGGTTCAATTCCCAGGTCGGGCACATTAAAAAAAAGTGTTTTTTTTTCAATTCTCTGAGAAACACAAAGTTGTCCGGGATTGGAAAGTGCCCGGTTGGCGATAGGCTTGCCACCTATCACATTTGTGGGACCAATTATCTTCGGCTAATCGTGGGTGCACATGTTATACCTCTGTCTACCCCTTCGGAGATATAGGCGTGAATATACTTTTTTTTATCAGAAATAAAAATACCAGTGCTCACACAAAATATGTTCGTCTCTATCGGGAATCGGACCTGAGTCCCATCGATTATGTGGTCGGAGTTGCTAACAACTCGATCAATGGTGCGATATCTATACTATAATGAAAATGTTTGTCTATCTGTCTGTCTGTAACGCTTTCACGGTTAAACTCCTGGTCCGATGAGGTTTCGGGTTTGGCACACAGGTAGACGATGACCTGAAACGTTACACAAGATACTTTTTATTTCAAAAAAATAAGTTTTTTTCGTGACATTCACGAAAAACTGCTGTAATGCAGGCTGGCTGCAGGTTGCAGCTAGTAATTTATACGGAAAATATCAAGAAGTTTTCTGGATCAGCTATTATTTAATACTAGCTGTTTCCCGCGACTTCGATATCGATTGTAGATCACGCCCTAAGTGTTCTTTTGAAAAAATATTCAATGTACAGTTTTGAGTTTCCTACGATTTTATTATATGTATAGACAATTTTAGTTTACATGCTGTTAGCTTGCACCACTTAGCACTTATAAAAATAACACTTTGTAAGACACAACAGTTATTCATTGTTACTTTTTCCATGAATTTAAGGGGCCATCCATAAATTACGTCACACGAATTTCATGATTTTTTGACCCCTCCTACGTCCTTGTCACAGCTGGTCACATTTGTGAGACCCCCTCCTACCTAGTGTGATGTCACATATTTTACAATTTTACATTGGAATAATGATCTCATTCGATAATTTTTTTATTTGAACAGGTAGCTTTCAAATTGAGTGTTATAATACTTAGATATAAAATATTATATATTGAAAAAAATGTGATGTCACAAAATTTGGGACCCCTCCCTACCCCTTGTCACACAATGTCACACTTGGTCGACCCCCTCCCTCCCCCTTAATATGTGACGTAATTTGTTGATGGCCCCTAATAGCTAATTGGACATGGAACAAAATAGTGCTCAAACTTCGATCACACTTCACGATATCCTGATGAAGGGCAGTTGCTACCCAGATCATATTAAGAATAAGATTATTAAGCAATTTTCTTAATACACCCTGTAAAGTCTTGCTCGGTAGCTGGACAGCAATTAGACTAGTATACGTATAATCTAACTGAATGAAGTTAGGGAAACGGCGAGTATTTTTATAGTAATGTAGCTGACTTGCAAGTTTACATGCTATTTAGCATTATAGTATAGAAATTACGGATGTAAAAGTACGTACGTAGGTTTTACGTCAAATATAATCAGCCGTCTAAGCATGAAAATTTTTATTATTAAAACAAATCATGCACATAACAGAGTTACGAATATACACATATACACGTACATACGGAAAATTAGCATTTTAGAATACAATGAATAATGGTTTTGGCGAATCCCACGGGAACAAAGCGTTAATGGCCATAAATTTATATGTCATACTTATATATTATAAAAGTTAGTCGATTATTACTCAAAAAATTGTAAAGCCTTCTAAGCCGTGATAGTTTTCCTAACTTCATTAAAATAATACTATTCATTCTCTTTCATTTCCATTCCATTTGATCATAATACTAGCTATAATTTAGTATGGCAGTTTGTAAGTCTAGACAGAGAAAAGATTTGATTTTTGGAACAAAGTAAGAACTTGAAATAAAGATATGGGGCGTTGCGGAGGGATACCCTACCTGGCAAAAAATCCGGTAAGATTTTTAGGTAAAGTCCATGTATGATAGCTATACCTACATTGTCTAATGCATAGTCAACGTGTTGACTGTTACTATTATTGCAGTTTGCTATTATCATTATATATTTTTATAAATCATGTAATTAAAATAAAAGTGTTAAGATAATTTTGTAAAGTTTTCTTTATACCTCGAACAGAACTTGAAATTAATATTTTAGTAAGGAACTTCGTTGCTATTGGTATCCCACGACACCACATGGTTTTTGTTTGTTTGCTACGATTTAACTCGAAAACCATTGGACCGATTATAAAAATACTTTTACCTTTAGAAAACTACATTATCGTAGAATGAAGTTCCAGAGGCGACTAGTAATTGCACTAACTACAATATTATTAGTTACCATGTATCAATATATCAGCAAATATTCGAGGGTCATACGATGATACCTAACGAGGTTTCTAGCCACGTGATACATACTATTTTGATAATCAAACTTGAAGGCAACTTGCAAAATCTCTATTATGATTCATGGTCATTCTCTGTATATATAGTTCATAATGTTTTATGACAACAAACAAAGTCATAACTCTTTTGATGAAAATCTTCTTACCTTGGGTTAACTCGGGCCCTTTTTAAAGAACAGACCATTTGTAGTTTTGCCAGGCTATTCGTAAGAGGCGAACTATTGGCTATGCGGGTCACTATTGTCATGGCTACTAGTCAGGCGCGGATCCAATATGTAGCCAATCGCTCGCATTTTATGAACTGCTTGACATAATGCTAGATGTATTCTTAAACATAGGGACCTCGGACCAACATAGGGACAAGACATATTTTTCGCAAGGCAAAAATATGTTCTTTTTGTAAGTAGTGGGTATTTTATTAATGATTAACGGACTCAGTCGTTTTAACTTTAAGTTAATCCTTTAATCTATATGTTAACTTCGTTCATAAAAAATTAACGGCTTAGCAGTTTTGTGCCGAGGTAAAATTCTGCAACTTCTGCAAGAGGTGTAATATTTTTTATGTCATAAGGTAGCAAACAAGCAGATGGCTCTCCTGAAGGAAAGAGACACCCATCGCCTTTAGACATCAAAGATATTAATGGTGCGTTGCTATCTATACTGCGGGATGGCAATGCCACATGCATAAGTCTATCGGCTACCTTACCCTCCAAACTAGAATACGACAATGACAAACATAACGCTATTGCAGGAATAGGTAAAGCGGCGGTACCAAATACTCGGGCGAGACGTTGCGGAATTCTACCATCTAGTAGTTACAATGGTAGTGTCACGTATAGCCAGATGGTCGTCTTTTACGATCTGAATTGTAGAATAGCAGTTGGTCTTCTTCAAAGGAGACTGGATAGTATATCACAGCCTTACATATTCCGGACACAATGCCGGCCGTGCTTGTCCCTTTTACATTCTGATTTAGAAGATAAGGTAGCTAGTGAACCTTGCATTAGGGATTATATCCATGCCACACGGATTAGCAACGCACTATTAACATCTCTGGTGTCTATAGAGCAATAGTTATCTCTTTCCATCAAAAGAATCATCAGCTTGTTTCTTATTCCATATTTCTGCAAATAAACGATCTTTTTTAGGATTTCGTGCCTAAAAGGTAAAATAGGACTTTATTTGTTTGGTTTTTGTTTGTCTTTCTGTCAAAATACCTTAACCTTTCAAAATAAATAATTAAATAAAAATAAAGTAAATATTTAAAAGGGCTCCCATACAACTAACCTAATATTTAAACAATTTTTCACTCGATCTTAATAAACAGGCAGAAACTTGAATAGTGATGGCACGGAACCCTTCGTGCGCGAGTCCGACTCGCACTTGGCCGATTTTGTCTTCTTTTCTACTCTATGATATAAAAAAAAATTTGGACGGTGTTAAATTTAGTTTAGAATAAAATTTTCGGACAGGATAACTTCAATCCATCTAAAAGTCAAAGCGGATTGCTAAATGCAAAGAATAAAATTAAAGAAAAGTAATTTTACAGAGTAGTAAGCTTTTCAAATCTTAAACTGCAAGCCCAGGTTTCGAGTACGACCTGAAAGGTTTGAGTTTCGACTCTAGGGAAAGTCGTACACAACTTAAAAAGTAGTACACTTTTTAAGATAATGTGTACGATTTTCTTCCGACATTTCCACTGTATTGCAGATTTCTGTGTTTATTCTGTTGACGTACTCCCGTATCTGATATTGCACTTGCAGACAAAATAGTGCTGGGTATAAATTGTGTAAGATTTATCGATAAAATTTCGTATAAAATATTTTAAATGCCTTGCACATGTTAGATTATGTAAAATATATACTATTTTGAATATTTATAATGAATTATAATATAATAATACTTGTAATTAATTAATAATTTTAGAAATATTGTGTGTAGAAATAATTATGTAATTTTTATATTGTCATTTGTTTTTGGTGCAAAATAAAGAGCATTGTATTGTAATTGTATTTATGCCTTGGTATCTCATTTAAATTTAGGCATTCCTTTTACAAATTGTTACAACACTACTCTTTAGTTTTATAATTACTTTGTTATTGTGAATTGTGTATAAAAATGCATAGCAAAAGCAAAGACATACAGTATATAAGTATTCAATGCCTGTTATATACATATATTGCTATTTTCCTTAGTATTTATATCAACAGCCTTAGTAAAAATGTTGTGATTATTAATAATTTTCTTTAATTAATTTACACAAATAATTTTGCTAATTTGGATTAGGTTACTATATTTTTATTATTTTGTTAAAAATTGGTGTTATCTATACATACAATAAAATCGTAGGAAAGTCAAAACAGTACATTGAATATTTTTTTAAAAGAATACTTGGGGCGTGATCTACAATCGATATCAAAGCCAAAAATATAGTTTTTAGAATTTTTGTCTGTTTGTCTGTATGTATGTCTGGGGTAAACTCAAAAATTATTGCATGGATTTAGTTCAAATTTTGCATGAATATTACAAACAGGTCGGGTCAACATATAGGCTAAGTACATATTATCGCGCTATCACCTTCAGGGGAAGAGCTGTGCGGAGTAAACGAAGTCCGCGCGGACGAAGTCGTGGGCAACAGCTAGTAACTTATAAATTTAGATGTACAAATTCTGTCTTCATGTAATTTAAATGTTATCAATTATTTAATAATCGACATTCAAACGAAGTTAGCATTAATCTTATTTTGAATAAAAATGTTTGACTTTGACTTTAGTTCCCGTTCCCGTGGGATTTTCGGCATAAAAACTATCCTAATATATTCTTTTTCGTTTTTGCGTGATTGAGTAACAAGCATCCATCCATACATCCATCAAAACATCTAAACTATCGTATTTATAATATTAATGTAGATGTGTGTATTATATTAAGTAAGTGTTACATTTTATATAAAATAGTCTATGGAGTAAAAAAACAGACGTTTTACTATTAGAGTCTCTTTCCGGATGACATCTTTTAAAATAAAAAAAAAATGCGTTTGGATTGAGATATAGTTCCAACACATGCTGAGTTTTATGCCATTTTAAATTACTCTACTATCGTTATTTATCTTTTTGTACTAAGTTTTATTTGTTTGCTTATAATTTTTGCTTGTATTGTGCATTTTGCGTCTCAAATAAATATATTCTTATTTTTACTAGCTGCACCCAGCAACCCACTGCATTATAAAAGTTCGCTTTATAAATAAATAAATAAATACTCATGGAACAAATTACACTTACTGATCTAACCCCAAAGGTAAGCAAAGTATTTGCTTGTATTATGGGTGTTAGTCAACGATACTAATACATAGAAATACGTATATAAATACTGGAATTTATTTAATAAGCACCCAAACCTGGAAATGCAAACATTTATGCTTATCACACAAATGCTTGTCGCTGTCGGGGATTGAACCCGAGGGTCAGTAGTCAGGTCGCTAGCCACTCGACCAACAGGGCGGTCATAAAAACATCCTATGTGCTATTCCAGGTCATCATTTATCTGTGTGCCAAATTTTATCAAAATCGGTCCAGCTGTTTCTGTGTGATTGTGTAACAAATAACCAAATATCTAATTACCCAAACATACAAACTTTCACATTTATATTATTAGCTGCAGCATGTAGCCTGCTGCATTAGAGCGTTTTTTGGTGAATCTCGCGGGAATAACAAATTTTTCGATAATATAAGACGTAGCTTATGAGCTACTACAGGTCATCATTTGCATGTCTGCTAAATTTCATCTTAATCAGCCTAGCCATTTTTGCGTGATTGCGTGATCCATCCAAAAATCCAAACTTTCGCATTTATAATATTATAATACAGATATAGGTGTATGGGATTATTAACATATCGACTGCTCCGCATCACTATTCTTGCTGATTCTAGAAAAGCTCTTTGTGGGATTGAAACTTTTTGACTCTGAGGGATTGTTATCTCCCAAGTAGTTCTAACGTATGCGTTTCTTTTCAAATACGTAAAACGGTGGGGGCCCAAATAAAACTGTTTTCTAATACTTTGTTGGAACTTTGACTGCATTCTTTTTAGATAACTTTTTTAAACTTTTTCTCTAAATAATAAGATTTTATATAGGACGAAGAGGTTTTATTATAAAAAGATACTTTTTAAAATTACTTTCTTAAACGTTTTCTCTACATAATAAGATTTTATACAGGATGAAGAGGTTTTGTTATAAAAATATCACTTTTTAAAATACTTTTTAAACTTTTTCTCTAAATAATAAGATTTTATATGGAATGATAAGGTTTTGTTATAAAAATATCACGGTTTAGTTCACTTTTTAAACTTTTCTACAAATAATAAGATTTTATATAGAATGAAGAAGTTTTATTATAAAAACTAATAAATATCAGTACGCCTATAACCCTCAAGAAATAGGCAGAGCGGCAACTAGCTCCTATGATATGATAGATGACCATAAACAGGTGACCCTCCATTATTATTGGCTGCTCAATATCTGGACTGCTGTATTCGATGACAATGCATCAACGTTCACAAATCAGAATGCAAGTAAGTAACGTAGATAACAATCTAGTGTGTATTTAGGTGAAGATTGTCTCTTTTCATGAGAATAGTCAAATTTAAGAAATAAAAACTTAACAAAAATACTAATAAACATTTTTAATTATGTCTCATTTATGTCCCATTTTTGTTCTCAAATAGTTTTTACTTTCCAAAAACAATATCAGCTGGTAAATAAATATTCGTAAAGCTGCGGATATTACACTTTATATTAAACGACTAGCGACTTGCCACGGGTGCAATTTAAGCGCAGAATTTTTACGACAAATCTTTGAATTTTTCGGCTTTTTTCTACAATAATAATCATGTATAATGTATGTATTTTACCCCGTGTTGGTCTGGGCTCCTTTGAAGAATTGTCAACTGCCTTTCTGCCAGACATGTCGTAGAAGGCCGATTGGCTATGCGAATCACTACCGTCGTGGCTATTGGTGGTAGAGTTCTGCATTGTCTAGCCCGGGTCTGGTACCACCGTCTTACCTATTTCGCCGCTTGTCAGTGCTTGCTAATGTCGTGTTCCTGTTTGAAGGGTAAGGTAGCAGGTAAACTTATACATGTCGCATTGGACCTCGCCACAAGACAGCAATGCACCATTAACATCTTTAGGCGATGGTTGACTCTTTCCATCGAGAGATCCATCTGCTTGTTTGCAATCTTATGATATATAAAAAATATTATACACTAGCTGACCGGGCAAACGTTGTTCTGACTTTTTAACTACTCTTATTTTTTTCTATATTTCCTCCCGCCAAATCGGTTCAGCCGTTCTCGAGTTTTAGCGAGACTAACGAACAGCAATTGATTTGTATATATATTTTTTTTATATATATTTTTATATATATTGTAAGGAATGAACCAAACTTATCCGAGACCCAAAAATTAGAGGCGACCACACCAGCACAATAGTCCACCCACTTCCACTTCAGCATCAAAGGCAGTAAGGCAGTAAGACACAAATTATGTACTCAACACATGATTCATTTCGCAACTGAAGTATCTTCAGGAGAGTCGAATAGCACTTCACTCTATTTTAATGCTTCAACCTTCATAGAGTAAAGTGCTATTCAGTAATTTATCCCACAAATGTTTGGCCTTTGCGGGAATGTAACCAGAGCCAAATCGATTGGCGATTAATTTTGCTAACCACTCGACCAAACTCCAACTTTTACTACCGCCTTATATATTCCTGCCCTATGTATATCTCTGTGTTACGTGAGAAAGGCCAGACAGTCAGTAAACTTGTGAATGTGGCATCCTGGCCACAAGGATAGCAACACACTATTAAAATCATTTATGTCTACAGGCGCTTGTTATCTCTTTCTATCACGAGTACCACATCTGCTTGTTACCCTATGACATAGAAAACATAAGCACAAAAATGTGCATTATATTTCAATAAAGATTGAGCTTAACGACTTTGTTGCATGTTTAAACTAAAGCGAATAAAATTGTTAATGTTGTAGACACATTATATACAGACTCTCTTTTAATTAAAAATAATCCTTTCAATACAAGAAATGTTACAACATCAGTAACGACAGATAGAATATAACAGAACAGAACAGAAGAGAACAGAACAGAAGAGAACAGAACAGAAGAGAACAGAAGAGAACAGAACAAAACAGAACAGGACAGAACAGAACAGAACACAACACAACACAACACAACACAACACAACACAACACAACACAACACAACACAACACAACACAACACAACACAACACAACACAACACAACACAACACAACAGAACAGAACAGAACAGAATAGGACCCTCCTGGAACTTCCCGCTAAATTGAGGTATTTTAAGCTCAATAGTGCAAAAAAGCTATACCTAAGAAAGAGTTTTTGAACTCAAGGGTTCAAAAATTTTGTAGAATTTTTTTAGTTTAATGTTTGAAAAGATGTATATTTTCAAAATGATGATTGGTTTTGATCTTGGAATGGAGTTCAAAGCAGTTTTTGGACTCTAGGTTGTTTTATTTAGCTACAATATCAAAAGTAAAAAATTATCGAAGAAATGTCATTTTTAAAAATTTGCATCACTTTTAAATCCCGATCGAATCAACCAAATTTAATCCGATCTACGGTATTTGACGCAGTTTTTTAAGTAGACAAACTGTGTATAAATTTAAATAAATCGGTATATTAGATTGAAAGTTATTTTATAATAAGTATCTATTATATATCTATATTTTGGGTGTTAATCTGGAATTTCTATGAAATTGTTATAGTGCGCGCGGAACTAGTTGGCCGCGCCATACGTAATACGTATGGCGCGGTCAACTAGTTCCGCGCGCACTATAATCAGAACCTTTCCCCGTGTTGGTTCGGGCTCCTTTGAAAAAAAGACCTACTGCCGTACTGTCAGACAATTGGTTATTTGTGTCGTTACTATCATGATTACTAGGTGATAGAATTCCACAACGTCTTTCCCGGATATTAGGTACCACCACTTTATCATATTCCAGTTTGGAGTAGAGGGTAGCCGGTAGACTTATGCTCATGGCATTGTCATCCTGCCACACGGATATCATTGCACCATTACCATCTTTGGTATACCATACAGTAACCGTTTTCATCAGGAGAGTCATATGCATGTTTGCTATCTAATGATATAAAAAGGGTCCCCTTTTGAAAAATAGATTACTTGTCATTTTACCAACAAATCGTAGAAGCCGATCTATTGGACAAATGCTGCTGCTCTACAATCAGAGTGAAACGTTCTCATTGCGGGTCCTCCTTTAAAGAATAGACCATTTGCCGTTCTGCCAAGTAGCTTGCAAGAGGGTTACAATTGGCTAGAGTCTCGCCTGGGTCTGGTATCACATGCTTATCTATACTTGCCACTATACTAGCATCAGTATTTGTATTGTATATATTATATATTATTGTATATATTATATAGCGTCAGTATTTCTCACTACCGTGTCCCAGTTGGGAGGATAAGGTAGCCGGTAAACTTATGCATGTGACATTAAGACCCGGCTACAAGGATACCAACGCTCCATTAACATCTTTGGTATCTATAGGCAGTGATAATCTCTTTTTCATGGGAGCCATCTAGTTTTGCTGTCTTATGATATAAAAAAAAGAAAGAAAGAAAATGTACATGGAGCCATTTATACATCCTTCTAAGGTTTGAAATCGGGCACGGGGATAGTTGCAAATCGGGAGTGAAACAGGCTAACTTTTTTCTATTTTTTTTTATTTTATAGATTCAGGCGTTACTTTGCGGAAATCCATTGTTCAGACGAAGAAAACTAGTTATTTTGCAATTTTCCGCGAACTTTAAGTGTACCTTTGCGATGTTACTGAAAAGGAAAATATATAAAAGCGGTGTAAGAAATGGAACAAATTTACCGTAGGTCTGAAAATAATGAAGACCCCAGCGGCACTTCTGTGTGCACACACTTTACACCACACTTTATACCACGACAGCACCAAAACTTGTTTATATTTATTCCTTATTGTCATTTTCATCATGGCCTAAAAAAGAGTCGGTCTAAAAATATGGAAAGGGTGTGCTCCGTTGATCTGAAATTGTGGAAAGAATGACTGATGAAAAGTTTACAAAACAGTTATACAACGTGAATATAAAAGCATAAGGTACGGGGAAGACAAAGACTGATACAGATAGTAATGCACCATTAACATATTTGGTGTCTACAGGCGGTGATTGTCATTTGCCACCACGAGAGCCATTTGCTTGTTTGCTATCTTATCTAACAAACTGGCCAAGTGCGAGTCGGACTCACGTACGAAGGATTTCGTACCATTATCTATAAAAAATGGCAAAAAATCACGTTTGTTGAATGCGAGCCTCAAATATTTATTTAATTCTGTTTTTAGTACATTTTTGTTATAGCACAACAAAAATACATCACCTGCAAAAATTTCAACTGTCTAGTTAACATGGTTCATGAGTTACAGTCTGGTGACAGACAGACGGACAAAGAAACGGACAGCGGAGCCTTTGTAATATGGTTCCTTTGGGTACGGAATCCTAAAAGACTGACACGTTGACTCTGAGTGATTGGGTTCGATCAGAAGGTTTTCACAAATTTTATTAAATCTACCTCTAAGGGGTTGAAATAAGAGACGAAAGTTTGTGTGAAAGATTACATTGATGACCAGTTGTTATTCTACTTGCGGGAAAAGCCGTGCAGATCCGCTAGTTTAAAATATTTTATCTAATTCTTTTAAATGAAACGGCCCCAACAATTTTCATGAAATTTAGTAATGCCCCTAAAACCCCCTGTGGTTTCGGGGACAATATATCGGTCTAGCAAGGTTTCATTTTTAAAAAACATCGTTTTTACCAAAAATATACCAAGCGAAGCTTGGTTATTAAAATGCCTAGTATTTTCGTCGTACGGATCAACCAAACAGAATGTTAATATTTATCTCGTGTATTGTTTCTGGCTCCTCATTTACCTGTGTTAGTTGCTTTAAATGGTGAAAGTGCGGCGTCGTGTCCGGCGTTAAGCACTTATCTAATTTCAGGAGCGCTCACCCCCAGTAACTGCCGTCGGATGAGCTTTAAATTTCTGAACTAATCCCGTTTTTTAGGGTTCCATAATTAATTTACTGTCATTAACATTATATTCACAGCACATATTATGTTTCCCCATATTAGCTTCACCCCCTTTAAATAATAGACCAGCTGCCACTTTGTTTGGTATTTTGTAAAAGGCGAACGATTGGGAAAACGTGTCTCTACCATCGAATGAACTCTGTAATACTGGCAGTGTGTTATTTTACATTTACCTAAAAATACGATAGTAACTGTTATGTAATCTGTCGCTCTAATAATAGTACATTTCCCCGATCACTTTAAATTTGATTGAAGCAGCAAACTCAATATACCTCTTTGCTGAGTGGCACTAAAATATTTTAGTTCGAATATTGCGTAATAGAAATTATATCTATGCGTATTGTTTTTTTGTGCCGGATAGAAACGAAATCTTGAATTTTTGAAGTGAAAACTTCTTTAGGCGCGTTGAGCGTTTTGGTAGAGGGTAAAATCCTCGGTTCGCGTCACCGACATGCTAATGATAATAATATATCTATACAATGATGTAAATAATGAAAATAATGTTCAAACTTGAATTCATTGAAATTCGTGTAAATATAAATACTATGTATAATTAAGATAATTGTATATTAATTATTTTTTCAACCACTTTGTATTTATATTTTGTTCATGATTTGTTTAACCCATCATATGTAACTAATAAATAAAACATAAAAAATTTCATATAATTTTTGCATATAGTTTTAATTACTCTCAACTTAATAGTTCCGTTTTCACTTTTATCGGCAGTCCCACGACTGCTACTGTTTTTTTTTTTAATTTTTTAATTACATAAATCGAACATATCGATTCTGAATAGCCTCTGAAAATTTGGCCGGACCTTTAAAAGTAACCCTTAAATGTTATAATATATCCCGGTTATTTAAGAGCTTAAAAACTAAGATTAATTGTGGTTAGTATCACTTTTCCGTACGTATTGTTATCCGTATGTAAAAGTTGCCTGGTAGTTTGTTTTTCTAGTGACAATCCCGCCTTTGTGTATGTGTAAGCTGGGTACTCACATAGCAGTGTAGCAAGTAATATATTAGACACGGTATCAAGTGAGTACGGAGGCACGAGCCCACTGCGAGCCGCTCGCGCGTGAAGAGCTTTAAGCTCTCAGTGACCCGCCGAGTGGCGGTATTGTTCGTGGCTGTATTGTTCGTGGCTGTATTGTTCGTGACTGTATTGTTCGTGGCGATATTGTTCGTGGCGGTATTGTTCGTGGCGGTATTGTTCGTGGCGGTATTGTTCGTGGCGGTAGTGGAACCTTAAAGATTATTAGAATGATTTCTATCTTTGAATATTTCACTTTGCCAAAATTGATGTAGCCTTTTATAATTACCCACCATTTGTGACATGTTTTCGGCGTGACGTTGCGAGCACTGCGGATCCGGCAGCTCGTAGCTAGATATGCGGTGGACCGTGGACAAGTCGTACCCTCTTGCAGGTTGATACAGTATCTGATACGTTACATGCAACACTACTAAGTGCGTACCCAGCTTTACATGATCCCAATGTTTTATGTATAGTGCGCGCGGAACTAGTTGGCCGCGCCTTAGGTGGTGACAGGGGTAAGGGGGCGGGTTGTCAACTGCTCGCAATGCACATGAGCTTAGACAGTGATGACCAATCTGAAGATATCGTGAACAATATTTTTTCATTTATTGAAAAGAATAAATAAAATACAAATTGAACTTTGTAATGTTAGTTCAGTAATTTGGTAGTAAACACGTGTCAGTGGAAGTTACGAAAAGTATTTAGTTCAGGCTGAGTCATCAGTATACGTTTATCGTGATCGGCATTGAAGACACTCTGCGTTGAATGCGTTCAAGAGGAAGGAGCTGGTATTGTGGAGCCCCTGGCCAAAGATGAGAACAGTACTCCTATGAAGCCTGATTTGTGACTTGTAGAGTCGCAAACAATCGACTGTTTTGCCCTGTTCAGAACAACAAGTTTCTTGGACGAAAGCTTTGCTTTTGCCTCCAAATGACCACGAAACGAGATAATGATGAGTTATGGATGTGTATTAAATATGTGTATTATATAATAAAAATCAGAATTATTCAAATCGGTTTAGTAGTTTTTGGGATTACCACGTTCAAACAAACAAACAAACTCAATTCTCAGAATCACTTGATTCTGAACTCTCTGAACTTGATTCAGAAACATCTTGTAAACTTATAATGATTTGGTCCATCATAGTATCAAATTTCATATCATGATTCCAGTATTCCTGTTCATTTTTTTGTACGTGGTCATCGCATTTTTGCCATTGTTCGGCAGAGAATTCGGAAAATAGCCTTGTTAGTATTGTCATTTTCTCGTCCAATGTAGCATTAATGTGATCTCTGGCCAGGCAATTTTTAATATTTGCCCACACAAGCTCGATCGGGTTGAGGTCTGGATGATATGGAGGTAGTCTGAGAACAGTATGACCTGCAGCTTTCAGAAGTTCGTCAATCTTGAATATTTTTTCTGATTGGGTCGCATTAATCAACCTCAGGAGTTCAGCTTTGATCATCGTGGGAGAAAATGTTACATTATGATTTTGCAACCAGTTCTGCATATTAATTTTCAAACTGGACATAGTCGGTTTCTTCTCAACTTGCACACAATGATAGGCAGCATTATCCATAACTATGACTGAGTTAGGTGGAAGTTTAGGTATTAATTTTTGATCAACTCAGTTGTAAAAATTTGTAGAGTTCATGTCTCCATGATAATCCCCCGTTTTTGAATCTGATTTAAAAATTAGCAAAGCATCGTCAACTAACCCGTTCCGGCTACCAGCGTGAACTATTATCAAACGCCTTCCTTTGCCTATATCTGTATAAATTCCAGGCTCCGACGAAGATTGCCAACATTTTTGGACATTGTGACTTTGGTTAACGTAAGTTTCGTCCAAAAAGAATATATTTCGTTTGTCTTCTCTGAATTTTCTTATAGCCCTCATATATTTCACCCGCCATTCAACAATATTTGGTCTCTCTATTAAAAGGCATCTCTTCGATTTACATTTTTTAAATGAATATCCCAGTTTGTGCAAAAGTGTTCTTAAAAAAGTCAATCCGCAGTCTAAAATATTATCCTCTTTTAACACAGCATTTAGTTTTCGTAGACTTGGAATTTTTTTCTCTACCGTATAAAACTGATTTATTTTTCTTCTTATCATTGCTAAATCAAAGTCATCAACTTGTATTTTCTTTTTTATTTCTTTTGGTCTACGTGGAGAACTAAATCTTGCTTCCCCTGTATTTTGCAACGATTTTTTACTTTCAGCAATCACTCTCCTAACACTTCGTTCTGATATCCCTGTTGCTTCTGCTACTAGTTTATGTATATTCGCATCAGTTTTATATTCTAAACTATTGACATCGGCTTTCCGTTTATTAAAAAATGTATGCACTTTAAATATTATTTCCTTAGATTGTCTTTTTATCGGCGGACTCATCTCGTTATTGCAATATTATGTGCGTTTTGTCTAAACTAGCCGGAACTTTCAACGCGTGTTGCCGTCGCAAAGTACGGCGCCGCACTGAGTAATGACAGCAAGCGCCCCTGCCTCTCCGCCCCACCGTTCACATACCTAAGGCGCGGCCAACTAGTTCCGTGCGCACTATAACTTATATGTTGTCATATGTTTTGGTGGACAATACATTTATTGTATTGTTATTGTATTCTGCTTGCTGTTTAATATGAACAAAAGAAGCCCATATATAATATTATAAAACCGAAATAAAATAATCATATTATAGGTATGATATATATGCTACTATTTCAGTTCTTAATTATGCTCTGTTCTATCTTAACATTTTTTGCAATATTTACACTTACTGCCCAACATATATTCAAATATTTAAATTTACATTATGACTTCATACGTCAAATGAAATTAAAAAATTAGTGAGGCTGGTTTTATAAGCATGTGTGCGTGTGCCGGTGTTGGTGTATTTATTTTGATTTATGGAAAATATTGGTTTCTAATTTGAATAAAATATTATATAACATCCTGCTTTTAGTCTCTTGTACTTTTATTCGTAACCATTTTAAAACACAATTTGATATTTTCATTTGTAGTTTTTTATATTTTAAGACCTACACGCGATGATTTTCTATGTAAAAAAGCCTTTGCTACAATATAAAAAAATCCCTTGTTACTAGACATCCTCAGGATATGAAATCTCTACGGAACCCTACATATATTATGTTCTAATTTATACTTGATATTTTTTTTATAAATAATGCACAAATTATTTCATATCTAGGTCAGAATTTGCATGTTTTCATTATCTTGTAAAGCAGATAATATTGTTAATAATTTTGTTTTACATCAAAAGATTTTAATTGGATTTTCTGGCTAGCTTATTATTCGTTTATAGAGTGTTTTACTTTTTATAGCCGTTGGTATTTTATAATACAATTACTCAATAACAACAAAAACAGCATCCATATTTATAAACTACTTACTATCCAAAATTACTAAATATATGTCTTATAGATTCATGCGTAAATTTACAGAAATTAATAAATTAAAGAAGATTTTTTGTAGCGTTACATGACTAAGAAAAAAGGCTTCAGGAGAAGGAAAGAGACAATGAAAATGAAATGAAAAAATATTTATTTGCAAGAATATGGGTGTCACAGGTTATTAAAAACAAATTAAATTATCAACATATTCTACCATGATATGATATATACATGATACCATGACAATCATATTTTATAATCATCAAAGATGTAAATGGTGGGATGCTATCCGTGTGCTGGGGTGATAATGCCGCATGTATAAGTAGTGACACATTTGTCTTCTCGTTTACCTTTTACAAATTGTCTGCTAATACACACACATATTCCATACAGTTACGTGCTACTGTTTGGGAGAGTAAAGTAGCCAGTAAATTTATGCATATGGCATTACTAACCCAGTACACGGGCAGCATCGTACCATTAACAATCTTGGTGTCTATAGGTATATATTTTTTTATGTCATAAGACAGCAAACAAGCAGATGGGTATCCTGATGGAAAGAGACAACCGTCGCCTATAGACACCAAAACTGTTAATGATGTGTCGCTATCTTGTGCTGAGGTCTAATGCCACATGCTTGAGATTACCGACTACCTTACCTTCTAAACCGGAACACGACAGTGACAAGCACTAATGCTTTCCGGCAGGAATAGGTAAGGCGGTGGTACCAGACCCGGGCGAGAACATGCAAAACTACCACCTAGTGGCCACGATGGTAGTAACTTGCATAGCCAATCGGACGCCTTATACGACCTGCCCGGCAGAAAGGCAATTGGCCTATTCTTCAAAGGAGCCCGGACCAAAACGGGGAGGGGGGAGTAGAAGTGAGAGAAGCCTATAGGTGATGGTTGTTCCTTTCCTTCAGGAGAGTTATCTAATTCTACACTTTTTATCGTCGGCACTTGGTGAAACTCCATTTTAACACAATATTTGCTAGCATATAACACTTGTACTGTTTCACAATAAGATAATTATATTTAATTTCCGACCGGTTTCGCTTACACAAGCATCCTCAGGGTATTTACAATAATTATTAACTCTGAGTTAATAATTATTGTAAATACCCTGAGGATGCTTGTGTAAGCGAAACCGGTCGGAAATTAAATATAATTATCTTATTGTGAAACAGTACAAGTGTTATATGCTAGCAAATATTGAGTTATCTAATTGTTTGTTATGAAAAACATCCGACTATCCTGAACAAGTAGCCGGACCATCTCTGGTAAATGTAGGTTAAAAAGATTCACTCACACCGGACCACTAGACCACAGAGGCGATAATATGATATTATCGCCTCTGTGGTCTAGTGGTCTGGTGTGATTCATGAGGTCCCGGATCGATTCCCGGGTCAGGCAATTCAAAAATGTGTTTTTTCAGTTTTCTGATAAAAACAACGTTGCCTGGGATTGGAAAGTGCCCGGTTGGCGATAGACTTGCTACCTATCACATTTGTGGCACTAAGTAACTTCGGCTGCTCATGGATGCACTGGTTGTACCTCTGCCTATCTATTTAATGATACGGGCGTGAAGATACTAATATAACTAAAAAAAAATAATGAAGAACATTGTTAAATACGCTAACACATCTTTATTAACTCTAATGATCCGTTTTTGTCAAGCCAATATCTGGTGTAGTGTGTTCTTCGTTAGAACAGCTATCAAAACCCCATCTCGGCATGTTCCATATTCACTAAATGTATTTCTAATATCATCGGATATCGCTCAGTAACTCAACTCGATATTTGTGTGCTTTATCAGTCTCAGAGACGAGTTCGCCTCAAACGGTAAGCGGAAGACAGATTTTATGTATCGTTCAAACTAGCAGTTTCCGCGGTTGTTTATCAGACTATTTTAGGTAATTTCACTGTGTTTCATATTTTGCATATGGTATATCTTCTGACTCAGAGCAACTATAAAGTTCGATTAAGTTTTATTCCAAAGGTTTTTTAAGCTATTGCATAGCTTCTATCGCGGGCCTTGAGCGTGGAGACCGAATCCAGAAATTCCGTAACGAAAAAAACCTAACACCCCCCACTCCGACCGGCACAGCGGTGATACTTTTTAGTTTTTCCATCTATCGATAAATACCAGAACTTTTAATGACTTTTTGAAATATCACGCTTGTCTCTTTAGTTCAGCACCCCGCCTTTAGGTGGCATTGGTTGTATTGGAAAACTACCGTAATCAGCTGTTTGTGAGAAAGTATATAGGTGTATAGGTATTTATCATCAACGTACAACAGTGAATATCTGTACTCGTATAATTTGTGTACAAAGTGTTTTAAATATTAATAAACAAAGAAAAAAAAATACTGCATAAATAAAATAAATATATAATTGTAATTGCATAAGTTGATAAAAAATGCTATGCAATAGCTTTACCGCCGGCAGTCTCCGAGTGCCACACGTCTTTTTTTTATGTCATAAGATAGCAAATAAGCAGATGGGTCTCCTGATGGAAAGAGTCAACCATCGCCTATAGACACCAAAGGTGTTAATGGTGCGTTGCTATCTTGTGGCGAGGTCTAATGTCACATGCATAAGTTTACCGGCTACCTTACCCTCCAAACCAGAACACGACAGCGACAAGCACTGGCGCTATTGCGGCAGGAATAGGCAAGGCGGTGGTACCAGAGCCGGGCGAGACAATGCAAAACTATCAACTACTGTTGGTACTAGCTAGAAAAGAGTTATTAGGGCAATTTACAATCTTAGCTCGAGGGTTTCCCTGGCCTCTAACTCTACCACCCACTGGCCACGATGGTAGTGACTCGCATAGCCAATCGGTCACCTTTTCGACCTGCCTGGCAGAACGGCAGTTGGTCTATTCTTCAAAGGTGCCCGGAACCAACAATAAATTACTACAATAAGCTCTTGTAATAATTTATTGATTGCATAATTTAAAAAGATGATTTCCATAGCAAAGGCTCTATCGTATATCGAGGTTTGGAGGATAAGGTAACTGGTAGACTTATGCATGTGGCATTAGACATCGCCACAAAATAGCAACGCACCATTAATATCTTTGGTGTCTATAGGCGAGGGTTGACTCTTTCCATCAGGAGACCCATCTGCTTGTTTGCTATCTTATGATATAAAAAAAAAAAACTATTTTATGTATGTTTAGTAAGAAATCGTCAACGACGTCGTCATATAGACCAACGGGTCAAGGTCAAGACAAACTGGCAAATGTAATTAATATTTTGATTCAAATATATTTTTTAATACAAATTAATGACTTCCCCCGTGTTGGTCCCGGGCTCCTTTGAAGAATAGACCAACTGCCGTTCTGTCAGGTAGGTCGCAAATGGCCACCGATTAGCTATACGAGTCACTACTAGGTGGTAGAAATCTGCATTGGCTCGACCGGGTCTGGTACCACCACCTTACCTATTCCTGCCGTAATAGCGTTAGTGCTTGTCACTGTTGTGTTCCGGTTTGCAGGGTGAGGTAGCCGATAAACTTATGCATGGGGCATTAGACCTCACCACAAGATAGCAACGCACCATTTAACATCTTTGGTGTCCATAGGCGATGGTTGACTATTCCCATCAGGAGACCCATCTGCGTGTTTGCTATCTTATGACATAAAAAACCAGGCCGTTATAATATTGTAATAAATGAATTCGACTGTCAATCCGCTGAAGATACTCTATATTGACGTAATATTGTGCTTTCAAGAACTATCCAAGGAGGAGGTCACGACAGTAATGAGGAACACGAAGCAAGGAGGAGGACAATCTATCGTTTAATTATAAATATCACTTGTGAAATTGTAATGTCACGGCTTTGACAATATACCTGCGACATATATAAAAGCGCGACATAATATAAAAGTATCGACTCGTCCAACGGTCACTTAAAATATAATTTATATAATTATTTTTTTTTACCTTTTCATCAATAATATGCCCATAATATTGAATGCCATAATATAATTGTATTTTAGGTGGCCAGCGACAAAATATGAAATCGATCCTTACAGTAAAATAGTGACTAAATCTTAAAAACAACAAAGAAAAATATCGACGATCGATCAGTACAATCGACGTAATCGATAATATAGCAAAGAAGAATTTCGCCGCCTAGAGCCTGTCAACACTAGCTCAGTGGAAGAGCGTCCCGGCTTGCGACCATCTCCATAGATGGTTGCAGGTTCAAATCCCGCGTGTCGATATTTTTCTTTGTTGTTTTTAAGGTTTTTCCAGTTTCCCAAGCACGGGCTGAGTGCTATAACACAAAAATAATTAGAAATACGAAAGTACTGATCAAAATTATAAATGTGCATTTCATCTGTAACGATGAACTCATTTAACTAGTTATACGTATGTATAGCTGGCGATCAGTACAATCGACGTAATCGATCATATAGCAAAGAAGAATTTCGCCGCCTAGAGCCTGTCAACACTAGCTCAGTGGAAGAGCGTCCCGGCTTTAGGGAGAGGGTCGCAGGTTCAAATCCCGCGTGTCGATATTTTTCTTTGTTGTTTTTAAGGTTTTTCCAGTTTCCCAAGCACGGGCTGAGTGCTATAACACAAAAATAATTAGTGACTAAATGCTCGTAGATTCAAGCCCGTTGTTGAAAATCGGTTCTAAAGCATTACATTATTTAAGAACTTCATTTTTCAAGGAGCTATAATCTAGGATCACTAATGATTCGTTTTTGTCAAGCCAATATCTTGTGTAGCGTGTTCTTTGTTAGAACAGCTATCAAAACCCCATCTCGGCAAGTTCCATATCCACTAAATGTATTTCTAATATCATTGGATATCGCTCAGTAACTCAACTTGATATTTGTGTGCTTTATAGCAGCCTCGGCGATGAGCTCGCCTCAAGCGGTAAAACAGATTTTATACATCGTCCAAACTAGCAATTCCTTGAAGTTCTCGGTAGATTGGTCAAACATTTTTACTTTTTTGATGGTAACATCTTTTCCTTCACTTTCCTGTAATCCGTGGAAATTCCCCCTCCTATTTTTTTATTTGACGTTTGAAGATTTCATCCAGACCACTTTGAAGCTTGGTCATCTACCACTGTTCGCTTTTTACGCACATTTCTGGCCCGAACAGTAAAACTCTGGAACATGTCAAAGACGAAGAATAGATAAGACGGTGGTACCAAATAATCGGGTGAGACGTTGCGGGACACTACCATCTAGTAAACACGATTATAGTGACACGTATGCTTGATGCTTTGCGGCAGGAAAAGGTTAGTCGGTGGTGCAAGACCTGGGTTTTTTCACCTTGTAGCAACGATAGTACTGGTTTACATAGCCAATTGGTCGCCTTTTACAACCTGCCTGGCAGAACGGCAGTTGGTCTATTCTTCAAAGGAGCCCGGACCAACACGAGCGTAAGTCATCAATTTGTATTAAAAAAATATATTTGAATTAAAATTTTAATTACATTTGCCAGTTTGTCTCGATCTTGACCCGTTGGTCAAGTGGTTATGGGTTGATTACACCTAACAACTACAGTGGCGAGTCAGTGTCCTAGACCGAGTGCTCGGTTAGTATAAACACTTTAACGCGTGCTCGGCCGAGTTCTAGGTCGAGCAGAAAGGCGAGAGAGTAACTAGAATCCTAATCTGTTTACTAGGCCGAGTACCCACCTCCTCACTTTATTTTTCTGCCCCCGCAGCGACTCTTATCCGGGTGTAGGGATGGTTATGCCACATGCATAAGTCTACCAACTACCTTACCTTCTAGACTGGAACATGACAAGCAAGCAGAAATAGATAAGGCGGTTCTACCGTATAACCGGGCGAGACATTGCGGAACTCTTCAAATGTGGATTGTAAGTTTTTTGCCATAGAATAGCACAAAAGCTTCTCCTTGATCTCTATGGTTTTCGGTTCAATACGATTTTCTATGTCTATGTCCGATGTCCGTGTTAACTACTTGAGGTAGAGGCTTCAATTCCCGGGTTGGGCAATTCAAAAATGAGTTTTTAGCATAAATGCAGGTGTCGTTACGCATGATTTTTTATCGTTTATAATTTTAACTTTCATTTCGTTTATGAGTTTATGTAGCACCGAATTGTCAGTGGCTGGATTACAATTTCAGTGTCTGGCCTGGTGTAGTGTGATGTATGTCCGTTGTCAGTGTTACCCACATAAGGTCATGGATTCGATACCCGGGACGGGCCATTCAAAAATAAGTTCTTAGCATAAGTGCAGGTGTCGTTACACATGATTTGTTATCATTTATTATTTTAACTTTCGTTTCATTTATGAGTTTGGGTAGTACTGAATTGTAAGTGGCTGAAATACTATGTCATTGTCTTGCCCGACATAGTACTAGTGTGTTACAGAATGAAATGTTAAGTTACAACGAATCTTTAGTGAATAGAATACAAAGCGTGTTTAAAAGTTATGTAATTTAAAAAAATATCTTGTGTCTATTGAGTTTATTGGGTTATTTATTTTTTGTACGGTCTAAAAAAAATATATTTCCAAAACACTGTGTCACTTTAATGGATTCCGGTTCCGACAGTCTGTATGTTAATGTATTTTGGTCCAAAATTTCACTACCTCGTGGTCTAAGGGTTAGCCTATTCAGCTCAGGTAATGAAGTATCTGGTTCGAACCCCGGGTCAGGCCAAAGAGATGCTTCTCCTGCAATGCTGGAAAAAAATAGCCATCGTCTAAAGACAACAAAGATCTTAATGATGTGTTGATATCGGCTACTTTACCTTCTAAACTGGAAGACGATAGCTACATGCTCTGACGTTATTGTGGCAGGAATAGGTCAGGTGGTGGTAGCAAACCCGATAGAGATGTAGTTGAAATCTACCCCACAGTCGGTAATCACGATGTAACTGAGCCTTCTTTTTAGCTATTTACAAGATGCCTAGCAGTAAGGTACTTCAAAATGGGGAAGGCTCCAACAAGGCGTGATGTGATGAGGGCATCAACAAGGCAACAAGATGTAAATAAAGACTTCTACGTCCTAGACAAGCCATATGTATGAGCTCGTTGAATGAAACACGTAACCGCTATGAAATTCACGACGGTTACGACCTTTTGGTCGCGAATACTTTTAAAGGTCTGGCCAAACTTTTAGAGGTTGTTCAGAATCGATACTATGTCCAATTTATGTAATAAATAAAAATAAAAAAGTTCAAAATTCATTTTTATCCGACACAAAAAATAAAAAGCATGGGTATAATTTCAATTACGCAAAATTCGAACTAAAATATTTTAGTTTCTTCTAGCAAATTAAAAGTTATCGGGAAAATGTACTTAAAGCGACAGATTACATAATAGTTGCTATCGTAGTTATAAATAAATATTGTAAAATGCCTAACTGCCAGTATTACAAAGTCCGTTCACAAGACTCGGTGCATTGAATTCATGAATTTAGTGGGATATTTTTAAACGAATATTTTTTAAAAATTTGTAATAATTTTACAATAATAATTAAAACGAACTTTCAATTCAATATTTAGTTCCTAATTTTAAAATTTTGCTGGACATTTAAAAGGTAGCCCTGTATATTAAATTCTATTAAAGCTGCAGCGCTGCTTAATTTTGCCCTTGGCTGGACGATTTATTATTATTGCAACGCTTCGCAACGACATCTAAACTAAGCTTCTACTTAACATAGCTTTTCTAATAAATATTACACTAAACTCTCTGCGTTTAAATAAATAAAATAACTAACAGAATATTACAGCATTTCTCTGGTGCTCATTAGAGTGCAATGTTTGACAAATGCCTCTTGTGGTTTGAGAGACTGTCGTTCCTTAATGAACTAGTTTTACGAGCATCAAAATGATTTCAGCAAACTGATGTATAACCTTGTTAGGAAGTATACCTACTCTCATTTCTAGCGAAAATTTTATTCGGCTCGCACCGGGACGTTTCCAACCAGAAAAAAGTTTTGGAAAAGTTTTAAAAGTTTTTCGGGGTTTTCTTCCAAAAATCGATATCTTTCTTCCCCAGGTTTCTTTCGAAGAATATATCGTTTGCCATTCCGCAGGGCAGTTCCTAAAAGGAGAATGAATGACTAAAATTTTCACTACCATCGAGGTTACTAGATGGTATAGTTCCGAAACATCTTTCCTGGGTTTGGAAACACTTCTTTACCCTGCTGCAATAGCGTCAATACTTCTTCATGGTTTAGGTACGCCCTACGCGATTATCCGTTAGCCCCCCGTATGCAGGGCGTACCTAAGCCATGAAGAAACTCCACACCACGTGCCGTTTGAGTGCAAGGAATCGAAGTATTGGTTCAGACTCCTTTGAAGAATAGGCCAACGGTCGTTCTGCCAGGTAGGTCGTAAAAGGCGACCGATTGGCTATACGAGTCCCTACCATCGTAGCTACTGGGTTGTAGAGTTTTGCATTGTCTTGCCCGGTTCTGGCACCACCGCCTTACCTATTCCTGCCGCAATAGCGTCAGTGCTTGACACTGTCGTGTTCCGGTTTGGAGGGTAAGGTAGCTGGTAAACTTATGAATGTGGCATTAGACCTTGCCACAAAATAGCAACACACATTAATATCTTTGGTGTCTATAAGCGATGGTTGACTCTTTTCATCAGGAGACCCATCTGCTTGTTTGCTATTTTATGTTATATAAAAAAACCTAAAGGCCCAGTTCTTTAAAGGAAGTGTAAATAAGTGTAAGTAGGGAAATATTCGAGCATCCCTCTAAGTGCTGGATCTTAGGAATGAGCTGGCTTGGTACGAATAGCCACCATATCTATCCTCACAATAACCTGTAATATGGCTATTAGCCCGCTTTGATTGATAGATAGCGTTAATACTTGTCACTGTTATGTTCTGCTTGAAGGGTAAAGTCGCCAAAAAATTTATGCATGTAACATTACCATTGTAACTGCCAGCTTTTGAAGTATTTAGAGGAGCACCAGCTGATTAATGACCGCCAGTACGGTTTCCGTCGCGGTCGATCGGCTGGTGATCTTCTAGTATACCTTACACATCGCTGGGCGCAGGCAGTTGAGTCCAAGGGGGAGGCATTGGCTGTTAGTTTAGACATAGCGAAGGCCTTTGATAGGGTTTGGCACAAAGCGCTTCTTTCAAAGCTTCCTTCTTATGGGCTTCCCGGGAAATTATGCAAGTGGATCACCAGTTTTTTGGCTGATCGGATCATCAAAGTCGTAGTCGACGGTGCGTGCTCCGACCTTAAATTTGTCAATGCTGGTGTTCCGCAAGGCTGCGTGCTATCGCCTACACTGTTTATTCTGCACATCAATGACATGTTGCGAATTAGTAATATTCATTGCTATGCAGATGACAGTACTGGTGATGCTTTGTACTCCGGTCATAGCGGTATTTCTCGGGACCACGTCAATGAGAATCGGGACAAGCTAGTGTCTGAAATTGAGACTCAGCTTGAAAAAATCTCGGAATGGGGTCGACTCAACTTAGTCCAATTCAACCCCAGGAAGACACAGCTGTGTGCGTTCACCGCTAAAAAGTCGGCCTTTGTCGTATCACCTCGCTTTGAGAACACTCTCCTGACAACCTCAGCCAATATTGGAATTCTTGGCGTTGACATATCGAACAACGTTCAGTTCTGTGATCATTTGGAAGAAAAGGCTAAATTAGCCTCAAAAAAGCTCGGTGTGCTCAGTAGAGCGAGACAGTACTTCCTGCCTTCTCATCGCTTGCAACTTTACAAAGCGCAAATTCGCCCGCACATGGAGTACTGTTCTCATCTCTGGGCGGGAGCTCCGCAGTATCAGCTTCTTCCACTTGATCGCATTCAGCGTAGGGCGGTTCGAATCGTTGACGACCAAGCAATCTCCAATCGGCTTGACTCCTTGGCTTTACGCAGAGATGTAAGTTCGCTTAGCATCTTTTACCGCATTTATCATGGAGAGTGTTCCGACGAACTATTTGGATTGATCCCTGCTGTTGAATTTCATCATCGGACATCGCGGCAAAACTCAAAGTTCCATCCTCATCACCTCGATGTCTGGAAATCCACAACTGTGCGATTCTCTAGGCATTTCTTACCACGCACTACTCCTCTGTGGAATCAACTGCCGGCGGGGGTGTTTCCGAACGGATACGACTTAGGCACCTTCAAGAAAAGAGCATACTCCTTCTTAAAAAGCCGGCAACGCAGCTCAAAACATATCATTAACAACTCTGATATACGTGTCTATAGGTGACAGTCGTCTCTTTCTATCAGGTGAGCCATCTCCTTAGTGATAGAATGTTAACACCCCTTGCCAGTGATTAGTTTGCAAAGCTGATCCGGTTGCCGTGAAAAACAATTGATAGTTGGTACATGTCAGTATATGGTGGTGCGTACAGCTTATATATCTTACAGCCGCGCCATAATGCATTACCTGAAAATATGCGACGATAAATAATTTTATTTTTCGCTTGAATTTTTGACATGTTGGTGCCACCTAACGCCTAGAGCGAACGCTCCTCTAGCTCTAACCCAGGGCCTGTATTGTGTCTTTAAATGGAAAATATAATATACGATAATTAGGTATAATAAAAATATTTACTCACCTATACCATAGAATACTATACTTTTTTATTTTGTGCTTATATTCAAGATAAAAGAGTATTTCGGAATTAAACGAAAAATTTCTGCAGAAACAAAACATAAGGTTCGCATTTTTATAGCAATATTTTCTATATTAAGCGGTACTGTTGATGAGTATTTTTGCAACAATAGCAATGCTGTCGGGTTAATGTGTTGTTTACTTAAAAGTTCGTCTAATCACACAACAAACCATCAACTTTAGAGATGCTATCAAATGTGCTGTGTATCGATAATTTTGGTACTTACAGGCTTCATCTTAAGTTTTAAATCAGATCTATTCTAATAAGAAAAATACATTTATTTACTGAAACTTTCATAACAATGAAAGTTTCAGTAAATAAATTTATTTTTTAAACTTAGTTGTTGCATTTTTTATATTTTAGTTTTTGAAAATATTAATTGTATCTTGGCAAACATAAGAAAATAGTAGGGGTTTTCTCCATATATACGTTACGTTACATTTTATAGCAATATAAAATGTAACGTAATGTATACGCAGTTTTGTATTGGCCATATATATTGATATTTTGTATATATAATTAGTAGGTACATTTCACCGACATTCGATCTGATTTGTATGAGAAAACAGTGCGTCAATACCACATTAGCTATCATAAACATAATTTTATAGCTTTTTGTACTGTTTAAGAATCTGCTTTTTATAAATCTATATATATAAAAAAATTGCTGTCCGTTAGTCTCGCTAAATCTCGAGAACGGCTGAACCGATTTGGCTAATTTTTGTTTTGAATTAATTGTTGAAGTCCAGGGAAGGTTTAAAAGGTGAGGTTTAAAATGTAGAAAAAAATAAGAGTAGTTAAAAAGGCAGAACAACGTTTACCGGGTCAGCTAGTATATTATAAATATTATCTTTCAAAACCTCACAATACCTTGGAGTTTGATTATATCATGGTAAACAAATGTTCACTTTTCTAATGGAAAGATATTAATAGTGCGTTGCTGTCTGGCGGCTGGGATGTTATGCTATATGCATAGCACCGGATTTTGCGACTTCTTTTTTAAATCTACCTCTAACCTTATCTTCTAAAATGAAACGATAGTCAAGGATGTCAAGCATTAACATTCTGTATTGCTATTGCGACAGGAAAATGTAAGCTAGTTGCCAAAAAAATTACAAATTGCAATTATAATTTATTTGGACGCAGATGCTTTGGTAGTCCGGGTCTCCTTTGATAAATAGACTATCTGTAATTTGTTAGGCAGTACGTAAATGGCAAAAGATAGGGCGTAAGTATCACTGCCATCGTAACTGCTACATAATAGAATTTTGGGATGTCTCGTTCAAGGATTTGGCACTACAGCCTTAGCTATTCCTGCCTCAATAGCGTCAATGCTTGTCAATATCGTGTTCCAGTTTGGAGGGTCAGATAGCCGGTAAACTTATGCCTTTGGTATTAAGACCCCGCCATAGGGACAGCAACGCACTATTAACATCTTTGATATCTGTACCTATATATGGTTTCCATTTCTGTCAGTAGAGTCATCTGCTTATTTGGTATCTAACGAAATAAAAAGCAAAATAAGCTCCGGCAAATCTGTCAGGTATTTGTGTCTGTATTTTTCATCTACGTAAAAATTATAGCTATTATAAATTCCTAAGTATCGACACTGACAGTCACCTCACTTGTAGTTTCGAGAAGTGTAATGTGGGGCCTAGACCCATGTGTTTTGAGAACAAAAGGGATGGAAATTGTGGCTGACTTGCATCTTGGATCTTGATCTGAAAATGTGGAAAGAATGACTGATGAAAAGTTTACAAAACAGTTATACAAAGTGAATATAAAAGCATAAGGTACGGGGAAGACAAAGACTGATACAGATAGTAACGCACCATTAACATATTTGGTGTCTACAGGCAGTTATTGTCATTTGCCACCACGAGAGCCATTTGCTTGTTTGCTATCTTATCTAAAAAACTGGCCACGTGCGAGTCGGACTCACGCACGAAGGATTTCGTACCATTATCTATAAAAAATGGCAAAAAATCACGTTTGTTGAATGCGAGCCTCAAATATTTATTTTATTCTGTTTTTAGTACATTTTTGTTATAGCACAACAAAAATACATCACCTGCAAAAATTTCAACTGTCTAGTTAACATGGTTCATGAGTTACAGTCTGGTGACAGACAGACGGACAAAGAAACGGACAGCGGAGCCTTTGTAATATGGTTCCTTTGGGTACGGAATCCTAAAAGACTGACACGTTGACTCCGAGTGATTGGGTTCAATCAGAAGGTTTTCACAAATTTTATTAAATCTACCTCTAAGGGGTTGAAATAAGAGACGAAAGTTTGTGTGAAAGATTATGTTGATGACCAGTTGTTATTCTACTTGCGGGCAAAGCCGTGCAGATCCGCTAGTTTAAAATATTTATTTAATCTATCTAATACTTTTAAATGAAACGGCCCCAACAATTTTCATGAAATTTAGTAATGCCCCTAAAACCCCCTGTGGTTTCGGGGACAATATATCGGTCTAGCAAGGTTTCATTTTTAAAAAACATCGTTTTTACCAAAAATATACCAAGCGAAGCTTGGTTATTAAAGTACCTAGTATTTTCGTCGTACGGATCAACCAAACAGAATGTTAATATTTATCTCGCGTATTGTTTCTGGCTCCTTATTTACCTGTGTTAGTTGCTTTAAATGGTGAAAGTGCGGCGTCGTGTCCGGCGTTAAGCACGTATCTAATTTCAGGAGCGCTCACCCCCAGTAACTGCCGTCGGATGAGCTTTAAATTTCTGAACTAATCCCGTTTTTTAGGGTTCCATAATTAATTTACTGTCATTAACATTATATTCACAGCACATATTATATGATGTTTCCCCATATTAGCTTCACCCCCTTTATTTATATTTTGTAAAAGGCGAACGATTGGGCAAACGTGTCTCTACAATCGAATGAACTCTGTAATGCTGGCAGTGTGTTATTTTACATTTACCTAAAAATACGATAGTAACTGTTATGTAATCTGTCGCTCTAATAATAGTACATTTCACTTTAAATTTGATTGAAGCAGCAAACTCAATATACCTCTTTGCTGAGTGGCACTAAAATATTTTAGTTCGAATATTGCGTAATAGAAATTATATCTATGCGTATTGTTTTTTGTGCCGGATAGAAACGAAATCTTGAATTTTTTTATTTTTTTTTATTTTTTTATTACATAAATCGAACATATCGATTCTGAATAGCCTCTGAAAATTTGGCCGGACCTTTAAAAGTAACCCTTAAATGTTATAATATATCCCGGTTATTTAAGAGCTTAAAAACTAAGATTAATTGTGGTTAGTATCACTTTTCCGTACGTATTGTTATCCGTATGTAAAAGTTGCCTGGTAGTTTGTTTTTCTAGTGACAATCCCGCCTTTGTGTATGTGTAAGCTGGGTACTCACATAGCAGTGTAGCAAGTAATATATTAGATAAGGTATCAAGTGCTTTAAGCTCTCAGTGACCCGCCGAGTGGCGGTATTGTTCGTGGCTGTATTGTTCGTGGCTGTATTGTTCGTGGCGATATTGTTCGTGGCGGTATTGTTCGTGGCGGTATTGTTCGTGGCGGTATTGTTCGTGGCGGTAGTGGAACCTTAAAGATTATTAGAACGATTTCTATCTTTGAATATTTCACTTTGCCAAAATTGATGTAGCCTTTTATAATTACCCACCATTTGTGACATGTTTTCGGCGTAAAGTCGTTGCGAGCACTGCGGATCCGGCAGCTCGTAGCTAGATATGCGGTGGACCGTGGACAAGTCGTACCCTCTTGCATGTTGATACAGTATCTGATACGTTACATGCAACACTACTAAGTGCGTACCCAGCTTTACATGATCCCAATGTTTTATGTAACTTATATGTTGTCATATGTTTTGGTGGATAATACATTTATTGTATTGTTATTGTATTCTGCTTGCTGTTTAATATGAACAAAAGAAGCCCATATATAATATTATAAAACCGGAATAAAATAATCATATTATAGGTATGATATATATGCTACTATTTCAGTTCTTAATTATGCTCTGTTCTATCTTAACATTTTTTGCAATATTTACACTTACTGCCCAACATATATTCAAATATTTAAATTTACATTATGACTTTTCATACGTCAAATCAAATTAAAAAATTAAGATAGAACTTTGCGAAAAGCAAAGTGAGGCCGGTTTTATAAGCATGTGTGCGTGTGCCGGTGTTGGTGTATTTATTTTGATTTATGGAAAATATTGGTTTCTAATTTGAATAAAATATTATATACCATCCTGCTTTTAGTCTCTTGTACTTTTATTTGTAACCATTTTAAAACACAATATGATATTTTCATTTGTAGTTTTTAAGACCTACACGCGATGATTTTCTATGTAAAAAAACCTTTGCTACAATATAAAAAAATCCCTTGTTACTAAACATCCTCAGGATATGAAATCTCTACGGAACCCTACATATATTATGTTCAAATTTATACTTGATATTTTTTTTATAAATAATGCACAAATTATTTCATATCTAGGTCAGAATTTGCATGTTTTCATTATCTTGTAAAGCAGATAATATTGTTAATAATTTTGTTTTACATCAATAGATTTTAATTGGATTTTCTGGCTAGCTTATTATTCGTTTATAGATTGTTTTACTTTTTATAGCCGTTGGTATTTTATAATACAATTACTCAATAACAACAAAAACAGCATCCATATTTATAAACTACTTACTATCCAAAATTACTAAATATATGTCTTATAGATTCATGCGTAAATTTACAGAAATTAATAAATTAAAGAAGATTTTTTGTAGCGTTACATGACTAAGAAAAAAAGGCTTCAGGAGAAGGAAAGAGACAATGAAAATGAAATGAAACAATATTTATTTGCAAGAATATGGGTGTCACAGGTTATTAAAAACAAATTAAATTACCAACATATTCTACCATGATATGATATATACATGATACCATGACAATCATATTTTATAATCATCAAAGATGTAAATGGTGGGATGCTATCCGTGTGCTGGGGTGATAATGCCGCATGTATAAGTTTACCGGCTACCTTATCTATCCAAACCGGAATAAGGCAATGGTAAGCATTGGTAAACTCATCTGACTAGTAGTCACGATGGTAATGACACATTTGTCTTCTCGTTTACCTTTTACGAGTTGTCTGCTAATACTCACACATATTCCATACAGTTACGTGCTACTGTTTGGGAAAGTAAAGTAGCCAGTAAATTTATGCATATGGCATTACTAACCCAGTACACGGGCAGCATCGTACCATTAACAATCTTGGTGTCTATAGGTATTTATTTTTTTTATGTCATAAGACAGCAAACAAGCAGATGGGTATCCTGATGGAAAGAGACAACCGTCGCCTATAGACACCAAAACTGTTAATGATGTGTCGCTATCTTGTGCTGAGGTCTAATGCCACATGCTTGAGATTACCGACTACCTTACCTTCTAAACCGGAACACGACAGTGACAAGCACTAATGCTTTCCGGCAGGAATAGGTAAGGCGGTGGTACCAGACCCGGGCGAGAAAATGCAAAACTACCACCTAGTGGCCACGATGGTAGTAACTTGCATAGCCAATCGGACGCCTTATACGACCTGCCCGGCAGAAAGGCAATTGGCCTATTCTTCAAAGGAGCCCGGACCAAAACGAGGGGGGGAGTAAAAGTGAGAGAAGTCTATAGGTGATGGTTGTTCCTTTCCTTCAGGAGAGTTATCTAATTGTTTGTTATGAAAAACATCCGACTATCCTGAACAAGTAGCCGGACCATCTCTGGTAAATGTAGGTTAAAAAGATTCACTCACACCGGACCACTAGACCACAGAGGCGATAATATGATATTATCGCCTCTGTGGTCTAGTGGTCTGGTGTGATTCATGAGGTCTCGGTTCAGGCAATTCAAAAATGTGTTTTTTCAGTTTTCTGATAAAAACAACGTTGCCTGGGATTGGAAAGTGCCCGGTTGGCGATAGACTTGTTACCTATCACATTTGTGGCACTAAGTAACTTCGGCTGCTCATGGATGCACTGGTTGTACCTCTGCCTACCTATTTAATGATACGGGCGTGAAGATACTAATATAACTAAAAAAATTAATGAAGAACATTGTTAAATACGCTAACACATCTTTATTAACTCTAATGATCCGTTTTTGTCAAGCCAATATCTGGTGTAGTGTGTTCTTCGTTAGAACAGCTATCAAAACCCAATCTCGGCATGTTCCATATTCACTAAATGTATTTCTAATATCATCTGAGTGCTAAGTGTGAGTTTTTCTTTTCGCATTCGATCGTGAGCGCGTTTCGAGTTTACTAAGAATTTGTATGTGATTTGTACAGCGCCACCTAGTGGTAAACTGGTTTCTCACGTTTACCACTAGGTGGCGCTGTACAAATCACATACAAATTTCTAATAAACTCCAAACGCGCTCACGATCGAATGCGAAAAGTAAAACTCACACTTAGCACTCGGATATCGCTCAGTAACTCAACTCGATATTTGTGTGCTTTATCAGTCTCAGAGACGAGTTCGCCTCAAACGGTAAGCGGAAGACAGATTTTATGTATCGTTCAAACTAGCAGTTTCCCGCGGTTGTTTATCAGACTATTTTAGGTAATTTCACTGTGTTTCATATTTTGCATATGGTATATCTTCTGACTCAGAGCAACTATAAAGTTCGATTAAGTTTTATTCTAAAGGTTTTTTAAACTATTGCATAGCTTCTATCGCGGGCCTTGAGCGTGGAGACCGAATCCAGAAATTCCGTAACGAAAAAACCTAACACCCCCCACTCCGACCGGCACAGCGGTGATACTTTTTAGTTTTTCCATCTATCGATAAATACCAGAACTTTAAATGACTTTTTGAAATATCACACTTGTCTCTTTAGTTCAGCAACCCGCCTTTAGGTG
The DNA here is from genome assembly GCA_036924255.1 of Apodemia mormo. Taxonomy (NCBI): domain Eukaryota; kingdom Metazoa; phylum Arthropoda; class Insecta; order Lepidoptera; family Riodinidae; genus Apodemia; species Apodemia mormo. The sequence continues at coordinate 32,310,167 of JAUPFN010000014.1, read as the reverse complement.
GTATTGGTTGTATTGGAAAACTACCGTAATCAGCTGTTTGTGAGAAAGTATATAGGTGTATAGGTATTTATCATCAACGTACAACAGTGAATATCTGTACTCGTATAATTTGTGTACAAAGTGTTTTAAATATGAATAACAAAGAAAAAAAAATACTGCATAAATAAAATAAATATATAATTGTAATTGCACAAGTTGATAAAAAATGCTATGCAATAGCTTTACCGCGGCAGTCTCCGAGTGCCACACGTCTTTTTTTTATGTCATAAGATAGCAAATAAGCAGATGGGTCTCCTGATGGAAAGAATCAACCATCGCCTATAGACACCAAAGGTGTTAATGGTGCGTTGCTATCAGGTGGCGAGGTCTAATGTCACATGCATAAGTTTACCGGCTACCTTACCCTCCAAACCAGAACACGACAGCGACAAGCACTGGCGCTATTGCGGCAGGAATAGGCAAGGCGGTGGTACCAGAGCCGGGCGAGACAATGCAAAACTACCAACTACTGTTGGTACTAGCTAGAAAAGAGCTATTAGGGCAATTTACAATCTTAGCTCGAGGGTTTCCCTGGCCTCTAACTCTACCACCCACTGGCCACGATGGTAGTGACTCGCATAGCCAATCGGTCACCTTTTCGACCTGCCAGGCAGGACGGCAGTTGGTCTATTCTTCAAAGGTGCCCGGAACCAACAATAAATTACTACAATAAGCTCTTGTAATAATTTATTGATTGCATAATTTAAAAAGATGATTTCCATAGTAAAGGCTCTATCGTATATTGAGGTTTGGAGGGTAAGGTAACTGGTAGACTTATGCATGTGGCATTAGACATCGCCACAAAATAGCAACGCACCATTAATATCTTTGATGTCTATAGGCGAGGGTTGACTCTTTCCATCAGGAGACCCATCTGCTTGTTTGCTATCTTATGATATTATCTTATGATATAAAAAAAACTATTTTATGTATGTTTAGTAAGAAATCGTCAACGACGTCGTCATATAGACCAACGGGTCAAGGTCAAGACAAACTGGCAAATGTAATTAATATTTTGATTCAAATATATTTTTTAATACAAATTAATGACTTCCCCCGTGTTGGTCCCGGGCTCCTTTGAAGAATAGACCAACTGCCGTTCTGTCAGGTAGGTCGTAAATGGCCACCGATTGGCTATACGAGTCACTACTAGGTGGTAGAAATCTGCATTGGCTCGACCGGGTCTGGTACCACCACCTTACCTATTCCTGCCGCAATAGCGTTAGTGCTTGTCACTGTTGTGTTCCGGTTTGCAGGCTGAGGTAGCTGGTAAACTTATGCATGGGGCATTAGACCTCACCACAAGATAGCAACGCACCATTTAACATCTTTGGTGTCCATAGGCGATGGTTGACTATTCCCATCAGGAGACCCATCTGCGTGTTTGCTATCTTATGACATAAAACCAGGCCGTTATAATATTGTAATAAATGAATTCGACTGTCAATCCGCTGAAGATACTCTATATTGACGTAATATTGTGCTTTCAAGAACTATCCAAGGAGGAGGTCACGACAGTAATGAGGAACACGAAGCAAGGAGGAGGACAATCTATCGTTTAATTATAATATCACTTGTGAAATTGTAATGTCACGGCTTTGACAATATACCTGCGACATATATAAAAGCGCGACATAATATAAAAGGATCGACTCGTCCAACGGTCACTTAAAATATAATTTATATAATTATTATTTTTTTACCTTTTCATCAATAATATGCCCATAATATTGAATGCCATAATATAATTGTATTTTAGGTGGCCAGCGACAAAATATGAAATCGATCCTTACAGTAAAATAGTGACTAAATCTTAAAAACAACAAAGAAAAATATCGACGATCGATCAGTACAATCGACGTAATCGATAATATAGCAAAGAAGAATTTCGCCGCCTAGAGCCTGTCAACACTAGCTCAGTGGAAGAGCGTCCCGGCTTTAGGAGAGGGTCGCAGGTTCAAATCCCGCGTGTCAATATTTTTCTTTGTTGTTTTTAAGGTTTTTCCAGTTTCCCAAGCACGGGCTGAGTGCTATAACACAAAAATAATTAGTGACTAAATGCTCGTAGATTCAAGCCCGTTGTTGAAAATCGGTTCTAAAGCATTACATTATTTAAGAACTTCCTTTTTCGAGAAGCTATAATCTAGGATCACTAATGATTCGTTTTTGTCAAGCCAATATCTTGTGTAGCGTGTTCTTTGTTAGAACAGCTATCAAAACCCCATCTCGGCAAGTTCCATATCCACTAAATGTATTTCTAATATCATTGGATATCGCTCAGTAACTCAACTTGATATTTGTGTGCTTTATAGCAGCCTCGGCGATGAGCTCGCCTCAAGCGGTAAAACAGATTTTATACATCGTCCAAACTAGCAATTCCTTGAAGTTCTCGGTAGATTGTCAAACATTTTTACTTTTTTGATGGTAACATCTTTCCCTTCACTTTCCTGTAATCCGTGGAAATTCCCCCTCCTATTTTTTTTATTTGACGTTTGAAGATTTCATCCAGACCACTTTGAAGCTTGGTCATCTACCACTGTTCGCTTTTTACGCACATTTCTGGCCCGAACAGTAAAACTCTGGAACATGTCAAAGACGAAGAATAGATAAGACGGTGGTACCAAATAATCGGGTGAGACGTTGCGGGACACTACCATCTAGTAAACACGATTATAGTGACACGTATGCTTGATGCTTTGCGGCAGGAAAAGGTTAGTCGGTGGTGCAAGACCTGGGTTTTTTCACCTTGTAGCAACGATAGTACTGGTTTACATAGCCAATTGGTCGCCTTTTATAACCTGCCTGGCAGAACGGCAGTTGGTCTATTCTTCAAAGGAGCCCGGACCAACACGAGGGTAAGTCATCAATTTGTATTAAAAAAATATATTTGAATTAAAATTTTAATTACATTTGCCAGTTTGTCTCGATTTTGACCCGTTGGTCAAGTGGTTATGGGTTGATTACACCTAACAACTACAGTGGCGAGTCAGTGTCCTAGACCGAGTGCTCGGTTAGTATAAACACTTTAACGCGTGCTCGGCCGAGTTCTAGGTCGAGCAGAAAGGTGAGAGAGTAACTAGAATCCTAATCTGTTTACTAGGCCGAGTACTCACCTCCTCACTTTATTTTTCTGCCCGCGCAGCGACTCTTATCCGTGTGTAGGGATGGTTATGCCACATGCATAAGTCTACCAACTACCTTACCTTCTAGACTGGAACATGACAAGCAAGCATCCTATGCGACAGAAATAGATAAGGCGGTTCTACCGTATAACCGGGCGAGACATTGCGGAACTCTTCAAATGTGGATTGTAAGTTTTTTGCCATAGAATAGCACAAAAGCAGATGCTTCTCCTGCAATGCTGGAAAAAAATAGCCATCGTCTAAAGACAACAAAGATCTTAATGATGTGTTGATATCAGCTACTTTACCTTCTAAACTGGAAGACGATAGCTACATGCTCTGACGTTATTGTGGCAGGAATAGGTCAGGTGGTGGTAGCAAACCCGATAGAGATGTAGTAGAAATCTACCCCACAGTCGGTAATCACGATGTAACTGAGCCTTCTTTTTAGCTATTTACAAGATGCTTAGCAGTAAGGTACTTCAAAATGGGGAAGGCTCCAACAAGGCGTGATGTGATGAGGGCATCAACAAGGCAACAAGATGTAAATAAAGACTTCTACGTCCTAGACAAGCCATATGTATGAGCTCGTTGAATGAAACACGTAACCGCTATGAAATTCACGACGGTTACGACCTTTTGGTCGCGAATACTTTTAAAGGTCTGGCCAAACTTTTAGGGGTTGTTCAGAATCGATACTATGTCCAATTTATGTAATAAATAAAAATAAAAAAGTTCAAAAGTCATTTTTATCCGACACAAAAAATAAAAAGCATGGGTATCATTTCAATTACGCAAAATTCGAACTAAAATATTTTAGTGTCTTCTAGCAAATTAAAAGTTATCGGGAAAATGTACCTAAAGCGACAGATTACATAATAGTTGCTATCGTAGTTATAAATAAATATTGTAAAATGCCTAACTGCCAGTATTACAAAGTCCGTTCACAAGACTCGGTGCATTGAATTCATGAATTTAGTGGGACATTTTTAAACGAATATTTTTAAAAAATTTGTAATAATTTTACAATAATAATTAAAACGAACTTTCAATTGAATATTTAGTTCCTAATTTTAAAATTTTGCTGGACATTTAAAAGTAGCCCTGTATATTAAATTCTATTAAAGCTGCAGCGCTGCTTAATTTTGCCCTTGGCTGGACGATTTATTATTATTGCAACGCTTCGCAATGACATCTAAACTAAGCTTCTACTTAACATAGCTTTTCTAATAAATATTAAACTAAACTCTCTGCGTTTAAATAAATAAAATAACTAACAGAATATTACAGCATTTCTCTGGTGCTCATTAGAGTGCAATGTTTGACAAATGCCTCTTGTGGTTTGAGAGACTGTCGTTTCTTAATGAACTAGTTTTACGAGCACCAAAATGATTTCAGCAAACTGATATATAACCTTGTTAGGAAGTATACCTACTCTCATTTCTAACCAAAATTTTATTCGGCTCGCACCGGGACGTTTCCAACTAGAAAAAAGTTTTGGAAAAGTTTTAAAAGTTTTTCGGGGTTTTCTTCCAAAAATCGATATCTTTCTTCCCCAGGTTTCTTTCGAAGAATATATCGTTTGCCATTCCGCAGGGCAGTTCCTAAAAGGCGAATGAATGACTAAAATTTTCACTACCATCGAGGTTACTAGATGGTATAGTTCCGAAACATCTTTCCTGGGTTTGGAAACACTTCTTTACCCTGCTGCAATAGCGTCAATACTTCTTCATGGTTTAGGTACGCCCTACGGGATTATACGTTAACCCTCCATATGCAGGGCGTACCTAAGCCATGAAGAAACTCCACACCACGTGCCGTTTGAGTGCAAGGAATCGAAGTATTGGTTCAGGCTCCTTTGAAGAATAGGCCAACGGTCGTTCTGCCAGGTAGGTCGTAAAAGGCGACCGATTGGCTATACGAGTCCCTACTATCGTAGCTACTGGGTTGTAGAGTTTTGCATTGTCTTGCCCGGTTCTGATACCACCGCCTTACCTATTCCTGCCGCAATAGCGTCAGTGCTTGACACTGTCGTGTTCCGGTTTGGAGGGTAAGGTAGCTGGTAAACTTATGAATGTGGCATTAGACCTTGCCACAAAATAGCAACACACATTAATATCTTTGGTGTCTATAAGCGATGGTTGACTCTTTTCATCAGGAGACCCATCTGCTTGTTTGCATCGAGGTTACTAGATGGTATAGTTCCGAAACATCTTTCCTGGGTTTGGAAACACTTCTTTACCCTGCTGCAATAGCGTCAATACTTCTTCATGGTTTAGGTACGCCCTACGGGATTATACGTTAACCCTCCATATGCAGGGCGTACCTAAGCCATGAAGAAACTCCACACCACGTGCCGTTTGAGTGCAAGGAATCGAAGTATTGGTTCAGGCTCCTTTGAAGAATAGGCCAACGGTCGTTCTGCCAGGTAGGTCGTAAAAGGCGACCGATTGGCTATACGAGTCCCTACTATCGTAGCTACTGGGTTGTAGAGTTTTGCATTGTCTTGCCCGGTTCTGGTACCACCGCCTTACCTATTCCTGCCGCAATAGCGTCAGTGCTTGACACTGTCGTGTTCCGGTTTGGAGGGTAAGGTAGCTGGTAAACTTATGAATGTGGCATTAGACCTTGCCACAAAATAGCAACACACATTAATATCTTTGGTGTCTATAAGCGATGGTTGACTCTTTTCATCAGGAGACCCATCTGCTTGTTTGCTATTTTATGTTATATAAAAAAACCTAAAGGCCCAGTTCTTTAAAGGAAGTGTCACTAATAGGGAAATATTCGAGGGATGCTCGAGTCTAAGTGCTGGATCTTAGGAATGAGCTGGGTTGGTACGAATAGCCACCATATCTATCCTCACAATAACCTGTAATATGGCTATTAGCCCGCTTTGATTGATAGATAGCGTTAATACTTGTCACTGTTATGTTCTGCTTGAAGGGTAAAGTCGCCCATCATCCTGCCCTACGGATAGTAACATATCATTAACAACTCTGATATACGTGTCTATAGGTGACAGTCGTCTCTTTCTATCAGGTGAGCCATCTTCTTAGTGATAGAATGTTAACACCCCTTGCCAGTGATTAGTTTGCAAAGCTGATCCGGTTGCCGTGAAAAACAATTGATAGTTGGTACATGTCAGTATGTGGTGGTGCGTACAGCTTATATATCTTACAGCCGCGCCATAATGCATTACCTGAAAATATGCGATTGAATTTTTGACATGTTGGTGCCACCTGACGCCTAGAGCGAACGCTCCTCCAGCTCTAACGCCTCTAACCCAGGTCCTGTGATGTGTCTCTAAATGGAAAATGTAATATACAATAATTAGGTATATGTTTCCATTAAAATGTTTATTCACCTATACCATAGAATACTATACTTTTTTTATTTTGTGCTTATATTCTAGATAAAAGAGTATTTCGGAATTAAACGAAAAATTTCTGCAGAAACAAAACATAAGGTTCGCATTTTTATAGCAATATTTTCTATATTAATCGGTACTGTTGATGAGTATTTTTGCAACAATAGCAATGCTGTCGGGTTAATGTGTTGTTTACTTAAAAGTTCGTCTAATCACACAACAAACCATCAACTTTAGAGATGGTATCAAATGTGCTGTGTATCGATAATTTTGGTACTTACAGGCTTCATCTTAAGTTTTCAATCAGATCTATTCTAATAAGAAAAATACATTTATTTACTGAAACTTTCATAACAATGAAAGTTTCAGTAAATAAATTTATTTTTTAAACTTAGTTGTTGCATTTTTTATATTTTATTTTTTGCAAATATTAATTGTATCCTGGCAAACGTAAGAAAATAGTAGGGGTTTTCTCCATACATACGTTACGTTACACTTTATAGCAATATAAAATGTAACGTAACGTATACGCAGTTTTGTATTGGCCACATATATTGATATTTTGTATATATAATTAGTAGGTACATTTCACGGACATTCGATCTGATTTGTATGAGAAAACAGTGCGTCAATACCACATTAGCTATCATAAACATAATTTTATAGCTTTTTGTACTGTTTAAGAATCTGCTTTTTATAAATCTATATATATAAAAAAATTGCTGTCCGTTAGTCTCGCTAAAACTCGAGAACGGCTGAACCGATTTGGCTAATTTTTGTTTTGAATTAATTGTTGAAGTCCAGGGAAGGTTTAAAAGGTGAGGTTTAAAGCAGGCAGGCAGAACAACGTTTACCGGGTCAGCTAGTATATTATAAATATTATCTTTCAAAACCTCACAATACCTTGGAGTTTGATTACATCATGGTAAACAAATGTTCACTTTTCTAATGGAAAGATATTAATAGTGCGTTGCTGTCTGGCGGCTGGGATGTTATGCTATATGCATAGCACCGGATTTTGCGACTTCTTTTTTAAATCTACCTCTAACCTTATCTTCTAAAATGAAACGATAGTCAAGGATGTCAAGCATTAACATTCTGTATTGCTATTGTGACAGGAAAATGTAAGCTAGTTGCCAAAAAAAATTACAAATTGCAATTATAATTTATTTGGACGCAGATGCTCTGGTAGTCCGGGTCTCCTTTGATAAATAGACTATCTGTCATTTGTTAGGCAGTACGTAAATGGCAAAAGATTGGGCGTAAGTATCACTGCCATTGTAACTGCTACATAATATAATTTTGCGATGTCTCTTTCAAGGATTTGGCACTACAGCCTTAGCTATTCCTGCCTCAATAGCGTCAATGCTTGTCAATGTCGTGTTCCAGTTTGGAGGGTCAGATAGCCGGTAAACTTATGCCTTTGGTATTAAGACCCCGCCATAGGGACAGCAACGCACCATTAACATCTTTGATATCTGTACCTACATATGGTTTCCATTTCTGTCAGTAGAGTCATCTGCTTATTTGGTATCTAACGAAATAAAAAGCAAAATAAGCTCCGGCAAATCTGTCACGTATTTGTGTCTGTATTTTTCACCTACGTAAAAATTATAGCTATTATAAATTCCTAAGTATCGACACTGACAGTCACCTCACTTGTAGTTTCGAGAAGTGTAATGTGGGGCCTAGACCCATGTGTTTTGAGAACAAAAGGGATGGAAATTGTGGCTGACTTGCATCTTGGAGCCGCGTTTGTTGTTTCAACTGCGAACTTAGGGGATGGGAATAATATACATGTGTCTTGTGGTTCTGATAAGACACGGGAATACAAGTCTATTATTGTGTTTCTTTATTTTAAATGGTATCTAATGCTTTACACACAGATGTGGAACTGGTATAGTGTTCTTAGATTCTGTATATATGTGTATTTTTGTTATTCTTAGATTGGCACAACTGTTTTCCATTTTGGCACAGAGTTTGAGTTGCATCTGTTATTTAAATTAGAGACAGTACTGTTTTCAGTTAGATCATATTTAGTATGTATTCCGAATTTCATAATCATATCGAACAAAGAATTTGTCTTAAGTTTTGCACCGCTAATGGAATATTCCATTAGCGGTGGATTTCCGAACGCGAAATATTTCGCGTTCGGAAATCCTGAAAATGTTACAGAAAGCTTACTGTGAATCGATTTAATCAAAAACACGTGCTTATGAGTAGTACAAAGTGTTCAAAATGGTCGACATGTGATAATTTCTCGCTCTAGTAAGCCATCAACGCTTCAACGGCTCGTATGCCTGCTATAAAAAATATACAGTTTAACTGGTAAAAGATTATATACATTTAAAGGATGCTAATGGTCGTAGGTAACTAATGAAAAGAAAATATTGTTTAACAGCATAGTAAACATCAACGAAGTTTTTGCAGTATGGTCACCTAGCGGTTTGCTAACGAGTTTAGTCTCGAGTTAAGCAAATCACTGTTTGTAAACTATTAACTTCGATGTCTATACGTGGGTGGCTCGTTTTGTACTGTGCTTTTTATATCTATACATATAAATACAATTGAAGCGCCTGTGTGTGATTCCAAAATAACCAGGTTTCTTCAAGTGCAAGTTCTTTTCCCCCGTGTTGGTTCCGGGCTCCTTTGAAGAATAGACCAACTGCCGTTCTGCCAGGCAGGTCGTAAAAGGCGACCGATTGGCTATGCGAGTCACTACCATCGTGGCTACTAGGTAGTAGAGTTCTGCATTGTCTCGCCCGGGTCTGGTACCACCGCCTTATCTATTCCTGCCGCAATAGCGTCAGTGCTTGTCGCTGTCGTGTTCCGGTTTGGAGGGTAGGGTAGCCGGTAAACTTATGCATGTGGCATTAGACTTCGCCACAAGATAGCAATGCACCATTAACATCTTTGGTGTCTATAGGCGATGGTTGACTCTTTCCATCAGGTGACCCATCTGCTTGTTTGCTATCTTATGATATAAAAAAAGTGCAGCGTATTATTCTCACGATACTAGTACCTAAAACACCATTTTTAAAATTACTGTATGTCTGCCATTCTGTTTATATGGGCTAATATTGCCTGGAACAGTTAGACTGTTTTTGATGGAACTTTCACTGATAGATAGAGGAGTTTATAGTGCAGGATATGGGCTGCTTTTTACCCAAGTGAGCAAACGTAGAAATGATTTTGGATCAAGTGAGTGAAGTCGCGAGTAACAGCTAGTTGGATAATAAGGTCAAAATTTAAGTATTTACAAATTGTTTAGTCCTTATTTCTGACATCGAATATTACATGTTTGGTTTAACTCACGGATTAAAGTGGATACTCCTTTTTAAAGCAATTTCTTAGGTTGTCAACGTCACTTGCATTTTACACAGAGAAATACAAAGTTGTAATACTTATTGGTGAAATAAAATCACTCCAGAGGTATTCCTTAAGCCTTAGCTTTTTATTCGACACAATAAAACAGTACAACATGGCATATTTCTATTTATTTACGATTACGATAGTATATCTACAAGCGTTTGACATTTACATACATCTGCTCATATGAGCGGCTACACATTTTACGCCCAACACCATGTCTATTAGTATTTGTGGGGTCTGTGGTTTAACTATATATATATATATATATATATATATATATATATATATATATATATATATATATATATATATATATATATATATATATATATATATACATATATATGTATATATATATGTATCACTCGCACTGATCCACGGCTATATTCACGTACTTTTGGCTATGTACTATATATATAATTAATCAGCGCGCGTAGTAAAAGTGAATAGATGCTGATTACTTATCACCCGCACCGATCAACAGCTGTCTTCACGTATTTTTATCTCAATACTAAGCACCTGCATTAAACACTCACACTCGTACTAATCATTGTGAAAACGGGGCTTTAGTTGTCTGGCCTGAAAGCGAGATCTATCGTTGGTTCAAATTTCATTTTAAATTTTTTGTTTATTTAAAGATTTTTACACGCGTGTGATCAGTGCTTAAACATATATAGTATGGTTGTTATTGATTTTTTTTATTCCATAAGATAGGAAAGGTTCTCCTGCTGGAAAGAGAAACCATCGTTATAGACACCAAAGATGTTAATGGTGAGTTGCTATCAGTGTGACAGGGTGGCAAAGCCACATGCATTATGTCTGTTACCTTACTGTGTAACCTTATCCTCGAAACCGAAACACGGCAATGACAAGGATTAACGCTTTTTCGGCAGGAATAGGTAAGATAAAAAAAAAGTATCTTCACGCCCATATCCCCGAAGGGGTAGGCAGAGGTGCAACGAGTACACCCACGATTAGCCGAAGATACTTGGTCCCACAAATGTGATAGGTGGCAAGCTTATCACCAACCGGGCACTTTCCAATCCCGGGCAACTTTGTATTTCTCATAAAAACTGAAAAATCACTTTTTATGTGCCCGACTCGGGAATCGGACCCGAGACCTCATGTGGTAAACGCCAGCGCTGGACCACTAGACCACAGAGGCGAGGAGAATAGATAAGATGGTGGTACCAAACACCCAGCGAGATGTTGCGGAAATCTACCACCTAGTAGTGACGATGGTAGTGACTAGTGACACGTATAGCCAATCGTTACCTATTTGTTTCTTTTTTAAATAATCGGTATTTGTAATTTTAAGATCATGAATAAGACTAAGGTCTTTTTGTATTAGGTTTTCAATATTACATCAAAAACTATTGATACATGTATACCGACCTATCTAATACGTTTAGAGCTCATAAAGTTTAACTCACCGATGGTCGGGTTCTTCTTTTTTATACCTTTCAAAAGTTTAAGTGCACTTAAGGTTAAGTGGATAGGTGTAAAACGGAATAAGAGGTACAATACGTGTTGCTTAGAAATAGTAATGCGATTTGTAAAGGGACTAGGAATGGACAGAAATTCGTTTCACATTCACTCGTTTTAACGGAATTTTAGCAATTTAACTAGGTGGTAGAGTTCTGCATCGGCTCGACCGGGTCTGGTACCACCGCCTTACCTATTCCTGTCACAATAGCATCAGTGCTTGTCATTGTCGTGTTACGGTTTGGAGGGTAAGGTAGCCGGTAAACTTATGCATGTGGTATTAGACCTCGCCACAATATAGCAACGCACCATTAACACCTTTGGTGTCTATAGGCGACGGTTGACTCTTTCCATTCTTATTTATCTATGTACATATATAATGATATTTTTTAAATATTTGCACACCATATAATGGTAGAATATGTTGGTAACTTAATTTATTTTTAACAACTTGTGACAACCATATTCTTGCAAATAAATATTTTCTTTCTTTTTTTTTCTTTCCATCAGGAGACCCATCTGCGTGTTTGCTATCTTATGATATATAAAAAAAATCTTGCCAAAAAGCACTGCTGAGCATATATATATATAACATGGTATGGAATTAGTATTTTAACTAAAATATTAAATTGTTTTAAAAAATATTCTGGACTGAAATTGTTTAGTCAACCCATTTGTAACATATTTATTAACATATTTAATTGGATATAAAATACTTTTCATCCATTAACCAACTCAGTGAAAGTAAAAGTGTCTAATAACTCAGTAAAGGTCCTTCTATGGCGGGATTTTAGATTTTATTGTAAACTAGCTGTTGCCAGCGACTTCATCCGCGCGGACTTCGTTTACTCCGCACTGCTTCTTCCCCGTAGGTAATACTGTGATATTATGTAGCCTATATGTTGACCCGACCTATTAGTAATATTCATGCAAAATTTGAAGTAAATCCATGCAGTACTTTTTGAGTTTACCCCGGACATACATACAGACAAACAGACATAAATTCTAAAAACTATATTTTTGGCTTCGATATCGATTTTAGGTCACGACCCAAGTATTGTTTTAAAAAAATATTCAATGTACAGTTTTGACTTTCCTACGATTTTATTATATGTATAGATTCTGACATTTCTTCGACATTTTTAACCTATTGATTTTTAACTAATAAAACAATTAAAGCTCAAAATTCACATTGAATGCTATTCAAAAGATCAAAATCGATCGTCATTTTAAAACTATACCTACATTTTTAGAAAATATACATACTGTCATTTTTACACACTATAGGTTTTTAAACTCTCGAGCTTAAAAGTCGATGTTTAGTTTCTGCGTGACCTTAAAATATCTCAATTTAGCGAGAAATTTTAGTAATGGCATAGATAGTTAAAAGATCACCGAAATATATTTTTTTCAAAATCTTTGAAGCCGTGTCACAGTAAATTATTATTATACAAATATACTAGATACAAATATACTAGAATTGCTCGTTTAAAGTAAGTATAGGTTATAGGTAATGGGCCCACCTCTCGTTACAGCAGTTACAGTTACAGTGGTGGGACCACTGTAACTTCTGTAAACCAGAATCAACAGCGGCAACCTTCCTGATAACCTCTGAGTTGCGAGCTCAGGGTGCCCTGGGGGAAAAGCTAAGCTGTCTTGGAACCCGCATCGAATTTAATCAGAAGAGTATAGGAGGAGTAGGAAAATACATCCAGTTTCCCTCCCTTTACAGCAGGAGACAGCGTAAGATAAAGCAAAAACTGCTAAGAAATGAGACGTTTACAATCAGGTTAAGCCTGATTGCTATTGCACCACGGTAGTTTAGGTATTTGAGGACCTACGAAAATGGCCTACTTAATTCTGCTTCCAGTAGTATGTATGACAAAATCGCTTGAAGGCACGGAAATTCCCACGTGTTGCTACAAGGTCGGAATAGTAGATTACCCCGGATATACATCGTATACTATCAAGCATTTGGCTACGTTCATTTTGCCAGAGATTACACTCCCAAAGAATATGATGTGCAGTTTGTTCATATTTACAGTTTATGGTGGAACATTCGCAAAATGGAGAAGGAACTAATTTGAACGAGAATAATTTAGCTTTAAAATTACCATGACTAGTAAGGAACTGTGCAACACAATGATCTATTTCTATCCACGTTTTACTTAATCGTTCCCGGACGCAGGGGAAAAAGTTATATAAATGCCGTCCTTTAGGTGAGCAGCACCAACGCGACTGCCATTCATTTATTAATTCATTAGTAACATCCATCACGGGATTAAAAAGGCGACGTATTTTTGTTTGAGCTTGCGGATTAATAAATTCTGGGCTAGTAAAGTTTTTAGAATTATAGTACATTGAGGACCGACGCTGAATTTCTAAATCTAATGGAAATACACCTGATAAAACGGGTAAAGCTTCAGAGCTTACAGTGCGATATGCTTTACACAAAAATATTAAAGCCAAACGCTGATTTTGAAGTAATTTACGCCGGGTCGCGCCGCTTGTAACTTTATCAGCCCATGCTGAACATGCATAAGTAATACAACCTAAATAAGTTGCGTTATAAATTATCTTTAAAGTGTTAAAGGTTAAACCCCACGTTGAGGTAGATATGCCGGCAAAGGACAAGTAATTCCGTTTAGCTTTTTCACTGATATAGTTAATATGATTTATAAAAGTATAATTTTTCTCTAAAACTAAACCTAAATATGTTACGGACTCCTTTCTCTTTACTGTGCTATTATTTAATTTTATGCTAGGAGACGATAGAAGCGAACCTTTTAGTATTAAGTAGAACGTTTTATGAGGCGCAAATTTTAAATGATTTCTGAATCCCCAGTTGGATATTAAATTAAGACTAGTATAAGCCAGTGACTCTATCTGTGCTCGTGTGTTTGCTTGTATTATTAAAGCAACGTCGTCCGCATAACCTATAAGTGAGCATCCTTCAGGCAAGGCTAGTGAAAATAAATCATCAAATCCTAAGTTCCATAGATATGGCGAAAGTACTGATCCCTGTGGGCAGCCCAGAGTAAGGCGTTTAGATGCAGCGTAATGCCCTAGCTGTAATTTCAAGTGACCGTTTTCTAAATACGATTTAATTAGTTGATATATATTAGAATAGCATCCCCTTATTTTTAGTTTTAATAATAACATCGGCCACCACGCGTTATCAAAAGCACCTGAAATATCCAAAAAGATACCCACAACATAATTATTTCGTGATAGTTCTACCGTTTTTCTCATGGTTAGCACTGCATCTACAGTGGATTTTCCGGCGGTAAATCCAAATTGTTGTTTATTGAATGTGGGCCCTTGCGGTAAGAGTCGAGGAACTACTAATCTTTCTAGTAGTTTACCAAGAGAAGGTAGAAGTGTAATTGGGCGATATGATTTAGGGTCATCCGGAGGCTTGTCACCAGATTTTGGAATAATTTTGAGATATCCTTGGCGCCATATTTTAGGGAAAACACCTTCCGCAATGCAACGATTTATTACTTTTAGAATAGAGTCTGGGGCTGCTATACACGCTTGTTTTATCATATAATTTGAGATTTTATCCTCTCCGGGCGCTTTTTTCAATGGTAAATTGTTAACGGTATTTAACAATTCATCTAAGGATACCAGACTCGATATGGGGGACACAGGTGTCACGTCAACTTGTGATCTAATTTCACGATGATATTCGTTATCCCGCTCTAGATTATCGTCTGGAATTAGCGTCTCCAAAAGAGCGTTTGTTGTTTCTTCTAAACTAAGCGTATACGTATCGTTAAATTTTATGTTATTATAAAAAGAAAAGTTATTTCTCGCACGATTTTTAATTTCGTGATACAGAGAAGACCAAGGGCCTTCTTTCTCTAATCTATCCGTTATTTTTTGCAGAAATTTTCTCTTTGCTAACGTAGTAGCGGCTCGATAGTGTGACCGGATCCTTCTTAAATCAGCAAGAGCTTTAACGTATTCGTCACCTTCTGAACGACGGCGCTTAATTTTATTAAGATGGCGCCTAGCTTTCCTGAAGTCTCGCCGTTTTTTGACTAAATTATCATTCCACCACTCACATTTTTGAGATTTTATTTTTGAATGTCGACCTATAGCAATATCTGCGCAGTATGTAAAAGCATCAGACATCATTTCTGACTGTTCTGACACTGTTAAAGAATGGCGAGTGAAATCTTTGGCATGTTCAGCAAATAAGTATCGGAAAAGATTCCAGTTAGCGAATTTAGCGTCATATATATAATCAGTGGTACTAGATTCCGATCTCCCAGGCAACAACGAGTCATACTCGAACACAATCAAACGATGGTCACTACAAGACGCATCTGGAATTACGCGCCAGTTATTCAAACGAACGTACGCACTTGTAAGTGTGACGTCAATAGATGATTCACCCATTGGGCTACTGTATGTAGGTGGTGCGTCGGGGGTGTTATGGATGGTAAGATTTAGTTCAGCAATGAACTCTTCTACCGCAGATCTACGCTCCCTGTCATTGGACCGTAGTTTACCGTACCAAAGGGGGGATGAGGCATTGGCGTCAACGCCAATAATAATCTTTTGTCCGGCAAGAGATCGTAGGACGTATCGGAGGTGATGCAAGTGAGTGGCAACAGGATCGGAGTACTGGAAATAGCAACTAATTAGGTAAATTCTAAATTTGGAACAGGACACCTCCGCTACGGCACAATGTTGAGAAGAAAGATTTGCAATAGCCGTTACTGTATAAAAAGAGCGCGTGACGTATATACCTGCGCGTGCTTTTGTGTTGTGTTGTAGTACGTTATTACGAAGTTGGGTACTTTAGTATTGTTCTTGAATCAGTACTACATCAATTTTGTATTCAGTAACGAGTCTATTCAGCTCCGATAGGTTATAGGTAGATGTTAGAATTAACTATGAATAATGCATCAGTGCTAAGACTGAAGCAATGAGAACAGTTATACGCTTTTAACATCTCACGTAACACGTCGCATCGTTAACTTAACACCACTTGCGCGTACTTAAGTAATTACTTTAAGTAACTTAAATATTTAGCAAGTTCTAAGATGTGGAAATGCGTTTATGTTTCTTTATATCTACCGATCTAACGTTAACGTGTTATTTCAGTTATTGCTCTAAACTTTAAATTGCATTAAACGTAGTATTTACTTTCATTTAACGTCTTAATGCAATATTGTTAACTCAACGTGACATAGGCATAATAAAGTTATTACTTAAATTAGGTTAAATATTTACAAAGTTCTGAATTGTTGAATGCCTTTAGAAGGAATGTTTATATCGACCGACTGAACGTAAGTGAATTATATGTTTTTGTATTTTTACTTTTTAGCTATTACATTAAAACTAACTATTATTTTATTCATAATGTCTTTATATAATATCGTTAATTCAACACGACGTTTTTTTTATGTCATAAGATAGCAAACAAGCAGATGGGTCTCCTGATGGAAAGAGTCAACCATCGCCTATAGACACCAAAGATGTTAATGGTGCGTTGCTAACTTGTGGCGAGGTATAATGCCACATGCATAAGTTTACCGGCTACCTTACCCTCCAAACCGGAACACGACAGCAACAAGCACTGACGCTATTGCGGCAGGAATAGGTAAGGCGGTGGTACCAGACCCGGGAGAGACAATGCAGAACTCTACCACGACGTTCGTATGTTAAAGTAATAACTAAACTAATTTAGAAAGTTCTTAAAAGTATAATCTTCTGAATGTTCTTCGGTATGGATGCAGATGTTTCTGTGGTTGAATCTTGGGACGGACATCTCGTTCTACATACTGGACAATATAGAATATAATACTGAACATTTTTTTTATAATATAAGATAGCAAACAAGCAGATGGGTCTCCTGATGAAAAGAGTCAACAATCGCCTATAGACACCAAAGATATTAATGGTGCGTTGCTATCTTGTGGTGAGGTCTAATGCCACATGCATAAATTTACCAGCTACATTGCACTCCAAATTGGAACACGTCAGTGTCTAGCAACTGACGCTATTGCGGCAGGAATAGTTAAGGCGGTAGTACCAGACTCGGGTGAGCTACCTAACGTCTAGTACCCACGAAGGTAGAAACTCGCATAGCCAATCGGTCGCTTTTCCGACATTTTACGACCTATCTGGCAGAATGGCAGTTGGTCTATTCTTCAAAGGAGCCCGGGACCAACACAGGGAAAAAAATCGAAATGTATTCGATTTATCGAAAGGTTGTTGTAGTTTATCACATCATGGGACTTAATGCATTTAGCTAACAGCGGGTGCATTTATTTATTCCCTTTGCCGATTTCTTCTGAGATGTAAGCGAGACTTTTTAAAGGAATCTTTATATCAATCGATATTATAAATATTCTTTTCGAATCATATGGTTTGATTTAGTATTTTACTTTAAAGTTATTACACTTAAACTTACTTATACTTAGGTAATAACTTAAGCTACGATTAATATTTTCCTTGTTGTTAGGCGTATGAGTGTTTTTAGAGAAAATGTTTCATAATCCGACTTAACTTGAACGAATTATTTGATTTTACAGTATCACTTAACATTTATACTAAATAACTTGTACTAATAGTTTGCATGATTGTAAGTTATAGTTAACCTAACAGCACTTCCGAATATGTAAGCGATTATTTAAGCTAGGTTGAATATTTAGGATATTCTAAGACAGGAAATTACATTCTAAGGAAATGTTTATATCATACGATTTGCGCTTATATATTATTTGATTTTGTGTTTTTAAATTTAAATTAATAATGTCACATTTACTACTAATTTACGTAAATGTGCGACATCTTATAATTTAATAGTGTGGCGAAATTTGACTAGTTTTAAGATTGAACAATTTAACTTGTTTAATTAGCCGAACTTATTAGACTGATTTCAACTATTAATATACATACATACATATTTGGATTTAAAAAATTTAAATTGGTTTTGACTTAGTAGCCACGGATGGTAGTGACTCACATAGCCAATCGGTCGCCTTTTACGATCTGCCTAGTAGAACGGCAGTTGGCCTATTCTTCAAAGGAGCCCGGGACCAACACGGCGTAAAATGATGAGAATGGACTCAAAGTGCTGCAAAAATATAGTGACAGCTGAAATTATCAAATAAATTTAATGTACATAGCCCATATTATTTTATTGCTAGGTGGTAGAGTTCTGCGTTGTCTCGCCTGGATCTGGTACTACAGCCTTACCTATTCCTGCCGCAATATCGTCAGTGCTTGTCATTGTCGTGTTCCGGTTTGGAGGGTAGGGTAGTCGGTAAACTTATGCATGTGGCATTAGACCTCGTCACAAGAAGCTATCCATCCGAAGAACAATCTGCTTATTTGCTATCTCATGAGACACAAAATCAGCTGACAAGCTGGTTAATCTCGGTTCTTTTTTAAAATTCGTTAATTCGGTCCACGCCACAAAAATAGCATGGTAATGTCTACTGTTGATCATCCCAAACTCGCGATGACAAAGTTTTACCATTAGATTTTTAGACCTCATCTAACAACCCGTATATATTAACACAACTTATTAGTAGAACTACCCATCATTCTTTTTTTCTTTCGCAAAGGTAGACTGGTAGAGAAGGCACATAGCCTTAAATCCTATCTATTGTAACTTTCTGAACTTATACTTCCTTTAGGGCTTTGGAAAAAATATGAGAGTAAAATTTTTACGATGAATGCACATACCTGACAGCTAAAAATCTACACGATGAAGTTACCTGATATTACAACGCACGCGAACATTGACATTGACATTGAAAGCGACATGAAGTTAGCTGATATTATGTTGTGCATGCGCACCGGTAGTCAGTGACATGAAGTTAGTAGATATTACGTTGTGTATGCACACCGGTAGTCAACGACATGAAGTAAGTGATATTAAGATAGACGCGTATACCGACAGCCAGCAAAGAGTTATGGCTTAATTGAGTATAACTTATTCGTACATACATACACACGCACACGTTCTGTATTTGTAACAGGTTTTTTTTTTTTTTATGTCATAAGATAGCAAACAAGCAGATGGGTCTCCTGATGGAAAGAGTCAACCATCGCCTATAGACACCAAAGGTGTTAATGGTGCGTTGCTATCTTGTGGCGAGGTATAATGCCACATGCATAAGTTTACCGGCTACCTTACCCTCCAAACCGGAACACGACAGCAACAAGCACTGACGCTATTGCGGCAGGAATAGGTAAGGCGGTGGTACCAGACCCGGGCGAGACAGTGCAGAACTCTACCACCTAGTAGCCACGATGGTAGTGACTCGATAGCCAATCGGTCGCCTTTTACGACCTGCCTGGCAGAACGGCAGTTGGCCTATTCTACAAAGGAGGCCGGGACCAACACGGCGAATAGGTTGACATCATTATCATTACATAGTATAAAACAAAGTCGCATTCTTTGTCTGTCCCTATGTCCCTATGTATGCTTAAATCTTTATAACTACGCAACGGATTATGATGCGGTTTTTTGTAATAGATAGAGTGATTAAAGAGGAAGGTTTATGTGTATAATAACATTCAATATATTGTAGAGAAATACTGCAATTTTTGAGTTTTCTGATGTCATGTCGTAAATAATTATATTTTTTTCCGCTTACATTGCATACGCAGGCTAAACAAGATTTATCAAAATAATGTACTTAGTATTTGTACATCTTGAAAAGGTCTACAGAAAACTCCGCGATGGTATATGGCTATCTCTTATGGATACCCCACAATAGCATTTTTTTGTCATTAACTTTTTACGAGAAATAATGGCTTTTTTTCGAAGCGATTTTAAGCAATACAGCACTAACCCTTATCTAATTAAATACATTAAATAAATTGTTAATTCAATATAGATCAATATGGCCGTTTACGGCATGTAATTTAAATGAATATTTTCGAAGATATTACAGATTTAAAACGCTGGGGTATAGCGGTTGCAGGGTTACCGACCGGTTGGCGGCGCGCGCTGTATGTTCTGAAACCGCTGGGAAACGTGTTAATTTTCTGATAAATAAATATAGGACTTCAGCTGAAAACCAAAATTTATTATATTATATTATACATTCTTTTTTTAAACTAAAAATCACCATATAAAAATCAAGTGGATGATTAGAAATAGTATCAACAAATTATTTGTTTTAGAGACTTTTTAGCCTGTCTTCGGAATTTTATATAATCAAGTACATTCTATCATGTAATAAGTTAGCAAATTCCTTAGATAATATCTTCAGGTATATCGTATAATTTTTATATAATTGTTATTTAACAATCAATGTAAAAAAACGCGATTTAGCAAACCAGTTTTTAACTTCCCACTATATATGTAGATAAGGAAGTTACTGATTTTTCCCCTATTTTCGAAAATCGAGTTTTCACCAGATATCCACGTTTTGAGGTCTTAGAAATCTTTTCCGACTATTTTCACGATGACGTCAGTATGTCTGTATGTATGTATGTGTGTGTATGTGTGTATGTAAACATCTCATAACTTTTGAACGGCTAGACCGATCGAAACGAGGTTGACGGCATTCGATTGGATTCTGCTCAACTTATATTTCCTGAAAATTTGAACCGATTCGGTCCAGGAGATTTTTAGAAATTTTGAAAAAACACCAAAAAAATTTGGATGAAACAGTATTTTTTTAATAGAACTTCCAGATTTATGTACCGATTGAGTATAAAAACTAATTAGCTCTATTCCTCAAAAAACTACGTCCGACACATAAATTGCATCAAAATCAGTTTATCCGTTTGGGAGTAATCGTTGATGAAAAATTTTGAAGAAAGTGTTTTTTCGACATAGCTTCGAAAATTTAAACCAATCATTTTTGGTGTTCTACGATATTTTAGTACTAAAAAAACTACGTCAAATGCTGTTTTTAAACTCAAAATCGGATCTAATTCTCAAAACTTATAGCTTTTCAAAAATTAAAATTACGTTGTTTTTAGCAAACTTACCTAACGTTTGTTAAATAACTGTCAAGTTAATTTACCGATTGACTTAAAAATATTATCAGCTTTGTTCTTTAAAAACTGCGTTAAATACCGTTAATGTAATCAAAATCGGTCAATTTGTTTGGGATTTATCAATGAAGAAAATTAAAAATAAAATATGTTTTGACATAGCATCGAAATTTTTCAACCTATCGATTATTTAGCTGAAACAACATTTTAGTTCTCAAAACTTGAGCTGAATGCCATCATCGTTTTCAAATATACAGCTTTTCAAAAATTAATAATACTGCCATTTTTAACAAAATAGATGTTTGAACTGAAATATCTATGCTTATATTTTTTAATCTTTTGAGTTTAAAATACCTTAATTTAGTGATAAGTTTCAGGGACGGCCCGTAGGTAGTTGGTATTTTTTATTTAGTTAGTAGTAGGTATTTTTTATTTAAAAGGTTGCACCTTTTAAATAAAAAAATAGAGTACATTTTCTTTTTAAGGTTAAATAATAAAGTACAAGATTGAAAAATAAAGTATTATTTATTATCAGTGCTATTCGTTTATTATGCATATTTTTTGTTGCGTAACTGCGTTGCGTACAACAATAAAAGAGAGTTTTCAATATTTTCATACAACAAAAAATCAAGTAAAGTGAAATGATACAAAAAATACGTTTAAGATGATGTTTAAAAGTGGTCAGCATCATTTTTGTTACAAATAAAAATAGATTAAGTTTTTGTTCCTTTAAGTCGACAATTTTAAGTGAAATAATAAAATAAAGTATTTTCACGTACTTTTTATTGCCTTCAAAAAGTATAAAGTACGTTTATCCAAAATAAAGTACAATACTTTATTATAAAGTACAACCCTACCCGAAGTATCGCAGGGTCAAACCTTCAACGTTACAGGTTTAGATTTGAGCGTAGACTGTTTTTCACATGACCAACTGTATATCGCTCTTTCAAGAGTAACCTCTAAAGAAAACATGTTTGTATTATCTAAGGGCAAGAAAGCTGTGAACGTTGTATATAAAGACATTCTGTAATATATTAATTGTAGAAAATAAAAAAAATAGGTAAAAATGTAAAAACTAAAAATGAATTTAGATATTCCAAAGATAGCAGGATATCTTCAAGGGGAATTGTTTAACTCCAACTTTAACGCGTGCTGCCACGGGCAGTAATGAATAAATCAAAACTACTGGATCGATTTTAATCATATTTTTTTCACTGAGTGACATAAACTATATGTTTTATACCCGTGCGAAGCCGGGGCGGGCCGCTAGTTAAAGAATAAACAAATAAATAAATAAACACCTGTTTCTTGGTAATCCCTTGACGATTTCATTTAACTCATATCTTTCTTATCTCATAAATTCTCCTACCCAATTTCACAATGTTTCGATCAATCGTACTCGAGTTATCATCAAACTGATCAAACTAATAGACAAAAGGTGCGTTCACACTTGTGACAATTTGCCGAACATTATACCGTGACCGCATCAGACACACGTGTCAGTACCGATTAATGTGGACGTATTTTGTTAGGCGAATAACCTCCACTAGCTGTAGTATGGTTCAATCCATTCCGAACACTGACAAAAAACTGCTAAACACAGAATAAACGGCTAGACAATGTACGGAGTTACGATGTACTATCCGGGCCCAGTGTGGACGCTAGTCTGTGTACTGTCACGCATCCAAGCCACGTGTTACGAGCCGATCCATCAAAGGTCGATTTTTTTCAAAGTATTTTCGCTATTTTCCGCGGACCAGGAGACATCCAAACTTGCACTTATGACACGCGTCGAAGTAAGCCCGATGAAACCGATACAGACACGGGGTAGGAGTGGATCAAGCCATGACGTGTCCCGGTCGGTACGTCCCCCGACCGCACCTCACCGCCGCTCATTCACGCATTGTACGATACAAATATCGTTGCATACGGTGTTTAGTTTTGTATTGCGACGATTGATCATTTCGGCACGGAGTGGATGTCATGTAGCGATGCCATGCCACGCGATCTAGTTCGACACCATGCGTCTATACTTATAACATTTCATCGTACATGGCTTGTGGCTGTGTCATGCCACGTAGTCCGGTTCGTCGTCATGTTACAAGTATAGACGCACCTTAAGATCTCTATTCTAGCACGTTTAAATAGGCCTGTGATGCGCGCGCATGGATTGTTCATTGAAAGCTTTATTGCATCGAGCTCCCACCGTAAATTTTCATTTTTATTATTTATTTCTGGCTGCATCAGCATTTTATATGGCAGCCAAACATTGTCGTGTTAAGCATTCGACGCGATTTAATATAGCACTTGATTTTTTTAATTAACATAATATGAGGGAAATAAGTTAAATTAGCTACCTGTGCTCACCTGACTGCCGGTAAATGTAGCAGTCATAGAGATGGGTGCCTACTACAATAAAGTTTTTAACATAAAATATTTAAATTTTCTGCTTTGTTCATATAATTAACACGTAAAGGTTACAATTATACCTAAATAAATTAACTGTTAATTAATTAATTATTATTAATTGTAGTAGACCTAAGGTGGCAGAGGTTATACAAATAAGTTCATTACATTGAAATAAGCCTACAAAACATTATTTCATTTAATTAACAGAGGAGGGTATATTTTTCTAACCCCTAATCTTAGACTATAACATGACTTAGACGACCCCATCGTCCACTGGTGGGATAATTTTTGTTCAAAAATTATTTAACACCGGTGCAGTCAGTCAACCAAATTAGTGGTAGTGCCATACTGCTTTTGCAACTGAATAGGCCGGCACGCCCGGGGAGATACCACTCTCTCACTTGATACCGACGTAAAGTAGCAGCTCCGCTGCTGCATTTCGTCTGGTTTGTGAGAGTTTCGGAGGCCTAACCCCCCCCCCCCCCCCCGCACACTATGAATGCGCTATTTAAAAAAAATCTACCACTTACCCTTACTTACACGTACCACTTGCACTAGCAGTGGAGAATCCCCCCCCCCCCCTGAGCGTCCGTGCTCTGGATTCCAGCCAGATCATGGATGCTCAGGCTGCCCTGCGTATTCTGGGGGGGGGGGGGGGGGGGCAAAATTGCGTTCATAGACAATTCAAACAGAGCAAGAAGTCCATGGCACCCCCTACCACGCTTACTGTGGATTTCTGCAATATCAGGGGGCTTCATTCCAATCTGAACGCCGTCCACTACCATATTCTCCGGCTGATACACTTCCTACCTCCTATCCATCATCTGGTTACGCGTAGCTTGCGACGACGACAGGTCCCATAGCAGGAATACTGAAGTTGACCGGCTCGTTGAGCATTTACAAACGGCCGTGGATTCCGTGTTAGAGCAGACTCCCTCCGCAGAGATCGTGATCTTGGGCGATTTTAATGCCCACCACGCCGAATGGCTTATTCATTCTTAAAAGGCCGGCAACGCAGCTGCAATACCCCCGGTATTGCGGATGTCCATGGGCGGCGGTGATCACTTACCATCAGGTGCACCATCTGCTCGTTTGCCCCCTCTACTATAAAAAAAATAATTATTCATGCATGTGAACCACAAATGTTTTCAGTATGTTCGGAGAATTATTTGTCCGCTTTGCTTGTTCGTTCAATTAACTTTTCTTATGTCTGTTGTTATAAAAGAACTTCAAAATAAAAGGATTATAGCAAGCAAGAGTTAATGCCTGCATAAAATTAATTAACATTTTAAAGCAGGGACTCCTCTGGTCCGTTTTAATTAATAAACGTGGACGCAGTTAACTTTAAACCGGCGTTACTCTTACTGTTAGAGTTTCTATTTCCTAGTTGGTTGTTAGATTTTTATTTGAATTAAATTTTATTAATTTGTTAATGGAAGTATACCTACATATATAGCGCCGCTAACAATATGCTATATGTTATAGTGCAGTTAATTGTGGAGAATTGGTACGTGGCTTGTTTAACGATTGATATGACTTGGTACATAAATATGAAGTAAGTTTGTTAGTATAGGTTGTCTGTAGTTTTTACACGTAGAAAATGAAGCCTCGTTCCGTTGGCTGGGAACTTACACTTGTTCCAAAAATGAGTAGTTGATTTATAAGTATAACTTTTTCGGTTTATTACACATATATCAAGTAGGTTGGTAAGTTTTCCTTTATCTCTGACATAAACTTACAGATATTGCATAAACTTGTCTCACTATACAAGTAACAAAATGCTATGACATTGATACAGTTAAAACTTAGATTTAATATTTTCTTTTTTAATACTTGATATCCCGTGGTTTTGGTATACAAGGCTCTAAGGATAATGTTTGAGTTTTACCACAGACCACGTGAACTCCATGAGTTCTACCAACACTATTTTCTGTAATAAATGATCAATTGGCTAAAAGATAGACTTTATATAGACCACGTGAACTCCATTAGTTCTACCAACACTATTTTCTGTAATAAATGATCAATTGGCTAAAAGATAGACTTTTTAATATTGCTTGTAAATTCTGTTACGCTTTTTTAATACAGTTCACTTCAATAAGAATTTATATGTTATAGATCGCGCCGCTCTCGCCGCAGATCGCTGACATACAGTTTGAGGCCTAATAGGTGGTTCAGTTGTGCAACGTCGCGTCAGAGTTGGTGCTACTTACTATCTTACCTTCTTTCCTACAATAATGTTATTGCTTAGCACTTTCATGTTTCGTGGTATGTGTTATTGTCGTCGTGATTACTAATTGGTAGAGTTGCGCAGTGTGCACAGTGCGCAGTATTCTAGATTGGCTGGCTTAGCATTATACCTATTACCGCCACCCATGGTAACAGACCATTAACCTTAATGTCTAAAGGCAATGGTTTCATCAGGAAAGCCATATGTTTGTTCGTTGACCGCTCGACCCGAATCGGGGGTCTCAGGTTCGATTCCCGACAGGGACAAACATTTGGTTGATGAGCATAAATGTTTGTATTTATGGTTTGGGTGTTTATTAATATATGTTACCCTATTTATATATGTATTGGTATCGTTCATTGGCACTCATATCACAAGCATAATAATTTGCTTACTTTGAGATTCGATCAATTTGTGTAACATGTCCAGCGATATTTAAAAAATTCTATTTATAGTTTAAAGCGTTAAAACGTTGTTATTATGATATAAAAACTAGAGGTGAAACGGATATCTAATTACTATGCAGTATCCGGCTTTTCAGTATTTTGTTACCTGACCGAATATTCAGTTGGTAACCTTTAAAAAATTACTACGACTTTTTATAAAATAAATGAAAGAGAAAATACTGTTGAGACAAACAGTAGCAACAAACTCATAACAAACGATAATTGTTAAAGTTGACAAAAGACGAGAAAATACTTCTTTTAATAGTCTGGGCCCCGTTTGAAGAATATTCCAAATCCCATTTTGCCAGAAAATTCGTAAATGGCGAATGATTTACCATACGTGTCTCTACCAACGTGGCTATTAGGTTCTACCACCTAATGTTCCGCAATGTCTTGCCTC
The DNA here is from genome assembly GCA_036924255.1 of Apodemia mormo. Taxonomy (NCBI): domain Eukaryota; kingdom Metazoa; phylum Arthropoda; class Insecta; order Lepidoptera; family Riodinidae; genus Apodemia; species Apodemia mormo. Next base: position 32,283,313 of record JAUPFN010000014.1, on the reverse strand, counting down.
TGTATATGGTAAAATCAAATCAAATCAAATCATTTATTTGTTAAAAATAGGGTACATGTAAAATAGATCTTAATTCATAACATTGTGTCCTCCTATTTTCACCTCATAACGGCATGCAAAATATATTAAAAATTTTATTCATTGTTAACATTAAAATAGTCTCAAAACATTTATTATACTTAAAAACAATTCATAATATGCATAAAAGACGTAATGAGCATTATGACAAATACCACATTTTACATTGAAATATAAGTAAATAATACAAGATATTTTTTTTAGATTAAATTATAAATTAAATTAAAATATTAAATATTTGATACAAAGTGTTATTATATATAATAATAAATAACACTTTATATATTGCTATTACTTTATATATTGGTATCACCGAATTACCTATTCTGATCGCAATAGCGTCAGTGCTTGTCACTGTGTAACGTAGCTGGTAAATGAGCTCGCCACACGGATAACACCCATTAACTTATTTAGTGGCAATAGGCGATGGTTGTCTCTTTCCATCAAGAAGCTATCTGCTTGTTAGGAGACATTAGGAGAAAGTCTATTTTTTTCGAAATGAAGCGGTGACCATTATTTGAAACCCGGGCTTTTTGGCGAACGGAGTGCTCAGCCATAGTTTAATTTAAATGGGTTTAAAACTCGCTCTATGTGTGTGTCATATAAAACTAAAGCTCGGCTTAGATCAGTATCTTGACGATAAGTGGCAGAGTAAGTGGCATCAGGATTTTGAATCGCAAATAACTCTTGAACGTGGTCTCGAGTGTCGAGAGCGGGCCGAAACATGGACCGAGTCGCCGTCTGTGGCCTCTGTGTGTAAATTGTGAAAGGCTGTGATGGAATCATCAGGATCGAATAGGAACGTCTAGTTGTTTGCTGCCCTATTATACAAAACAAGTATTTGAAACAAATTATATATTTAATTGTAAAGTTTATTGTAAAAATTGTGAATCTTACATTACAATATCACGCTTACATTTTTAAGCTAATAAAAATATTACATAATGCTTAAGTTTATTATCTTTTAAACATATGATATAGTCACAAACTTCATTGAGGCATATTATGTGTATATAGGGGCGGATTTACCATCAGACTGAAGAGTGTGTCGCCTAGGGAGGTGATTTATAGACTTTCAACCTTATAGAAGTAAAGATTTATTTATATGTACTTAACTGCTATGATCATTACGATATATAATCAAAGCCTAAATGTTATGAAACTATCAATATTTAGATATTACTTCTTTGCGTATTTTTGTTTGCTATATATAATAAATTACTATTATACGACATTTGATTTATTGTTTCTTCCAAATCTGCCGTGTCAATACAATTTACCATGATAATTCTTTATTTTATGTGTTATATTTAAAATTATTACGTTAACTATTTTACAGGATATGTTACTCAAAAATACGCTTAGTTCTCACGTTACAGTTTTTTTATTACATTTAAGTAACATTATAATTGTAATAAATTATATTTTTATCATGGGTTTAACTGAAGTTAGAAAGTGCTATAATATGATTTAGGACACGAAAGAATGAAAGAAATGGCCGAGTATATTTTAAAATCCACTTCGTAATTTAAACAAAAGTTTATTTGTGATTACTATTATTTTAAGAAAATATTATGTAAGTTGACTGTATTTTCTGAACAACGCAACCAACAAATATACAAAATAAAATGACCCAAACCAAAGGATGTTTGGGTCATTTGTTTTGTAATACCACTTTTCTGTAAATACACTTATTGGGCACAAAAAACTATTAAAGTTTAGGACCTTTGACGTTTTTTGTCTTCGTATCGCTTTAAAAATAATTACGTTATAAAAACCTTTTCCTATTGTTTTAGATTCCTTGACGCATATTCTCTGTTCGTATTATTTTAAAATACATTAACTTTAAAAATATGCTAATTTATTTAGATTGATTGTTTTTTAGTTATTAGACGTAATTTTATAAAAATCTGATTTAAAACTTTAAAAAATTTCAAATTTATGCCTAGCGAATTCAAAAAAGGTTGTCTTAATATAATTTAGTAAAGTTTGTTAATTATTACGGCCTGGCAACAGCTACCTGCGAACTGCTGAGCGAATTGCGGTGCAGCGAGCGCCGAGCGGCGAAAAGAAATGCAGGAAACTGTGTGGTATGTCACAGATACCGGCGACACGATTTCATGCGACTACAGTGCGGAAAGAACCGACCCACACGCGAACGGACGCGCGGTGTACTGAGCGTCGTGATTTTTTTTTCGGAATGTCTCAATTGCTGTTAGCCTTATGGGCCGTTACAGCTTCACCGGTCGCGGGGGCGAGCAGAGTGCTCAGCCAGAATTTAAAGGTGTAGGGCTGTACGCCCTCCTCCCTAAGGGTGTCTCCTGTGAGACCGAACCTCGGCTTAGGGTGGGGTCGTGATTTGCGATGAGAGGGCTTGTGGCATTGTTTTGTCCGTCCGCCGAACCTTGCCCTTGGGCTCGGTTCGCCGAAGGGCGAAACAGGGGTCCTCGTCGCCGCCGGCGGCGACGGTGTCGCGAATGAAGGTGTGTAGTGTTTTCGTGTAAACCGTTGGCCAGAGTTATCGGGTCATTGGGATCGGTAAGAACGTGGGCGAACGTAATGTTAAGTACATTACGTTACTAGTGACGAGGTGGCTACATCTCAGTGCAGCGCAATCGGCGAAATTAGGGGACGTATTTGACATCGTGCGACCAAAGCAAATTTTTTTTTTCACGTATGGAGTTTGAAATTAAGCATGTATATTGAACGATTTAAAAAATTCTAAATACGTCCACGGTCGACACTGCCTCGGTTTAAAGCATAATATTATATACTAATCTATGCCTCGGTCGGAACTAGTCAAACTGTAGTATGTACACCCAGAAACGACCTGCCGCACCGCAGATTTCGCCGCGGATAGCTGTGGCTAGGCCATAAAATTAATCAATTTGTAAATTTTCGCGCATTTGGAATTTAGTAATTAGTTTATTAAATGGATAAATAAACCTACAACTTTGTTTTTTGGTATTCTGGGAGTGATAGAGTGGATTGGATAAAAAAATTTATGATTTTAATTGTGTTGCGTTTTTCTCACAAATTACGAGGTGGCGCGGATGTATTTTTGTATCGTAATAAATTACATGGCATGTTATAAAAATGGGTGTTTAAATTATTGATCTTATTATTTTCATTTTTTTACAAATTTTGTTTACAAATTGTTTTGTTTTTATTTTAAACAATCCGAACTATAGAACAAATTAGAAACATGGTTTCGTAATGACAAAATCAAACAAAGAATATTTGATAAAAAACTGCGTCACTTATATATTTAATTTTATGTGCCTGTTTATATAAATAACTTTACAATAAAAAATGAAGTGCGTATTCAAATACGTATGTATTTAAATATTAAATTTATTATTAAACTTTATTGTTCTTATTGGTCCCATCTACATTTAGAAACAAACACTTATTAACTAAAATACTGTACATAAATGAATACAAGTATTTGAAAATTACATAAAATACTTATCTATTTTTAATTATAGTATATGTCACATAATTGTTAATAAATGTGAAAAAATCAAAGTCAGGCATGAAAGATGTAAGCCATGAAAACTTGAAAAAGACGTATAGTTTTTTTTACGTATAGTAAAGTAGTATAGCTCATTGTTGACATTGTTAAAATTTTTCTTTATTATTTTATTTTTTTAATACTCGAAATGGTTTTTGGATACCAGGCTCCAAAGATAATATATAATGTTTGTGTTGAAAACCGGTCTTTTTAATATTGTTTGTATACAATAACTTCTATTGGGATTTTTTAATATTAAAAAGAAGAAACTTTAATGTTAAAAAGACGGGTGTAATATTTCGTTACAAGATTCTTTCTCCTACAAATTAAATCAGTAGAATTTTAGTGGGAATGGAAATAGGTTAGATTTAACACATATTTCAGGAAAATGTGTCTGCTATATGATTTTTTAAGAAAAGGTATATATATATATTTGAGCCTATCTAATTCTAGGTCAAACACATGCCATTATTACGACGTACAATACATTAGCAAGGTACGAAAACGCAAAGGTATAAATTTGAATTAGTCTATATTAGTATGTAGCTAATACAAGCTTACAGTTTCAAATTAAATCTCCAGAGGACCAATGTCCGAATACTAAGTAGTTAGTGTTTTATTACCTTTAAAACCTTTAGGTAAATATTTATTTTATTATACGTACTTATATGATTAATAAAATTTGTCTTAAAACATTAATATTGAAATGTAACATTGAAAATAATTATACTGATTGTTTCTGACATTACCTAAACAATTACAATAAATAATAATTTAAATTATTATTAGTAGTAATTTAAAAATAATTTAAAGGTGCAATTAGATGAAATATTTTTTTTTAATGTTTTTTTTTTAATGTAGTCAGCATGTGCCGTTGCGTTTTCGACCCGGCAGTGTGTATTTGCCCTTAAATGTATCTGGAATACCTACCTACGATGATACGATTAAAGTTACGGCCTTTATTTTGTTTCGTTATGGACTACATATTAAAAAAAACGTATTGTAGACTATCTATTCGCATTACTTAAATTGTAGTACCATAGTTTATTGAAAAACTGATCAAGTTTATATAGCGATGCCGACACTATCTATATAATTGACATCACCTTCAAAGACAATATAATTGGTGTATTGAAATTAAGGAATGACGGTAAGTAATAATAATGAGGGAATGACAGTAATACCGATGACATCAATTCAGATAGTGTCAGGGCCGTTAATAACCGGCTCCCTAGACGATCAAGCAATGAGTTATACTTGTCAAGCATTGTTTGTATTAACAAACGCGTGCTGTTTACACACTATTTTATTTATTTACACTTGTACCCATAACATTATGATATAAATAACACATTTAAAATTATCACACGTTCATTTTTAATACGTTACAGTCAACATACGCACCACTGAAAATGCAATAGAAGCTTAAATATACGACATAAAACAAAAATAATTAAGATTTATCAATCGTAGGAAGTTTCTTAGTACAGTAACTATAGCCTCGGTATGAATTATGAACCAATTAAGTGAATATAGCTAAGTTAGATACCAAGTCGATCTAGAAAATACTAAAAACCTACTCAAAGATGTATCTTTATAAAGTGAAGTAAGTATGGAGCTGCCAAATTAATGGGGAGATCAATCGGGGAAACTTGAATAACAAATTAGTTGGAAAATAAGTTAGTAGGGTGAAGAGGTATTAAAAAACAGTAAGTATTAGGTATAAGAACTTAACTTGTAAACGAAGATACACAAGTATTCATCATGCATATACAACAAAATAACAATCTGCTCGTCAATCATTGCTTTATCGTCTGGGGAACCAGTAATATGTAAATTATTATTATTATAAACAACTACATTCTATATTTATAAATTAGATTATATAACATTACATTGTATAATAAACGGTACACTATAAATAATATTAAAAATACGGCAATAGAAAATAATAATAAGTTAATACTAACTTTAATTACATTAAATTTAGTTAATTGAAATACATTTGTTTTAGTATTGTTGAGATTAAGTAGTTATGAAGTTATGAATATACAGGATGCAAAATAATTAAAAATCAACTTTCTGCTTTAAAAAACTTACGCTTAGTTTAATACTTTTAGTTTATAAGCTGTTTATTTGCTTATTATTTTAAATAACATTTGTTGAAATAATGATAACGGCCAAATGTAAAGTTTAAGTTTTTGATTTAAGAAAAGTTACATATAAGTGGGCGTATGTAAGTCATCTAATAGGAATAAATTAATAAAAATTATACAGGAAAGTATTATATATAACTATATATAATACTTTATTTTTATATTAGATTGTTATAATATATTTCATAACAATCTAGTACATTGATAATTGTAAATTTAAGCACTTATACTGTTTCGTAATTCTCACACTATATAGAACTTAAATTAGATTATGGCTATGGGGATACAGTAAAATCTTAAAATTGTAGGCTAAATATACTTTAGTGTGAGAATTATGATGGAGTTTGAACAAGTGCCAATAATAAACAGTATACATTAAGGTCTCTTGCACATAAACTACTTAATTATTGTTTAAATTATTTTATTATTCTTAAATTAATTTAAAAAGTATTTAAATAGTTTATTGCACGCGACATAGATCTCGTAAAAATATTATTTAAATTTTATCTTTTTGGTATAACTATTCTTATACCTTGTTGATAGTTTTGACCAACATCGGTATATGATATGGGTTTTTCTCGATATTTATTCGTTCGATATTTTAATCGATCGTGTAATAAAATTGTGTTCAGGTTAAGATTGATTTTATTTATACTCTTACATTGATAGTGCTGTTACCACCCTATATAATATGTTTTATACTTAGGACACAATTAAGTAAACATATTTGTTAATAAGTACATTATATTTCATATAAGTGCATTTTTAAACTTACGTAAGTTTTAAAAATAAGGAAATCTCTTCAGTTAGACAATAAATTTTACAAATCGGGTTTAGCTAGTATATTTTTATAAACCTTTGGCATTCAGTTGTCATTCCGTAGAGAAATATATCTTAATGTAATAAAATCCGAATTAGAAATTCAATAATGACTTAAGTATAGGTAATAGAAAATTCGAGAATAATTTTGAGGTAATTGGAAGTATAAGATGGTACTATAATGCGATTGATGGTGATAATTTTAGTCGCTTAGCTTATATTATTAGCTATAATTTATAAATCTGAGCTTTAAGAAAATATCATTTTCCATTAACTGTGATGAATTCTCAGTCATTAGATTAACGCTTTCTGTATTCGACGAAAGACGATTTTATGGCGTCAGAAATAAGTAAGGATGGAACCGCATCCACGCGAGTTAATTAAAAATTAAAAAATACTAAAACTTTTTAAAAAATGTTGTCAATAGAGCCTTAAAGGCAAAGTATATGGGTGGAAAGATAGTACAGATAGCGATAGGATGAGGTAAGGGTGGAACCGTATCTGGACGAAAGTAGTCCATATTTAAACCCGATTCCTTACTCAGCTCCTTGTAATATTTCATCAAAATCAGTTCACCGTTTTAGCCATTAATTTATGTACATATTAGCAAAAAAGACAGACTTTCACATTTACAATATTATTACGGATATTATTAAATTATTAAAACAAATTTTATTATACTAGTTTTCGTGCGGATTGGGTAAAACCAGCTGAACGGCGTGAGTAGGTACTAGAAATCTGCATTACAAACATTTTGAGATCAAACTAGAATTCAAACCCGAATTCTCATGATTGAAATCAATGAGACTTATTACTAATCCACGAGCGGTGTAAAGAGCCTTTTGGTAATCCCATTAAAATATTATGTTACCATTACATTTTTCTTTTCTATTATGAGATTAAAATGGATTGTGTTTATATTTGTTATATTTAATCCAATTACTATAACTAGAAATGCCATATCATATTGCTCGAAATTCGGTAATAAATTTGATCACAGACTACAATATTAATATATATTGTAAGTTTGACAACAGATTTGATCAACCAGTAAGAAATTAGTATTTAAGTGTGTGTGTGATGTGATGTACGCGTATATGTTAAATGAATAGTAGTCTGTGATGTTTAATTTCATTAATTTAATGTGTTTCTAAAGCAAATTATATAAAAATATTAGCTTTCTACACTTTCTCCATGTAAACTTCAACCGTACTAAGTTTCACACGCCTCCGTTCGAGTGATTGCTATAAAAATAATCAACGGGGTAAAAAGTTTTTGCTTCACGTACCTACCTCTTATAAATAAACGAGTGGTCGTCCTCATGTCGGAAATCAACCATACATTTAACGATAAAATCTCTTTAAAGTTTAACAAACATACTTAAGTCATGTATATTATGATTATCAAATTAACGTAGAGTATGTAATGTTTTTTAATCTATATAATCTACTATGATCGGCCACGTTCATTAACGCGTAGGGTGACAAAAATTTTGCGATGTCATTGTTAGAAATAAATCTACCGATAATTCAAGAAGTATTGATACTTCGGCTTTATTTTATGTTTTATTAATTGCTCATGTATATATAAATAATACGGTTGACGTATTTCGGCTTTGGAATCAAAAGGCATCGTATATTAATTAATCGAATGTTTCTTTACTACTTTATCACGTTGAAATAGCATGAATGTTTTAGATAAAATTTGATATACATATTTAAACATACCCTGTATTGGTCCGTGTCGTCAGGAGGTAAACGGTTGATCAAACTTGTTACTATTATCATGCCCTAGCTGGGTCATAGTAATTTGAAAACTTTTTACTACCGTCCCGCCCAGCTAGTAATAATAATTCGAAAAGTTGTTTTTCCATCACGCCCAGCTAGTGATAATAATTGGAAAAGTTGTTAGGTACTACCATCACGCCCAGCTAGTGATAATAATTCGAAAACTGTTTACTGCCTTCCCGGTCAGCTAGTAATAATAATTCGAAAAGTTGTTTCTACCATGTCGCCCAGCTAGTAATAATAATTCGAAAAGTTGTTTCTACCATAACGCCCAGCTAGTTATAATAATTCGAAAAGTTATTTCTACCATGTTGCCCAGCTAGTAATAATAATTCGAAAAGTTATTTCTACCATGTCACCCAGTTAGTAATAATAATTCGAAAATTTCTTACTAACGTCCCTCCCAGCTAGTAATAATAATTCGAAAGTTGTTACTACCGTCGCGCCCAGCTAGTGATAATCTATACATATAATAAAATCGTAGGAAAGTCCATGTATGTCCGGGGTAAACTCAAAAAGTACTGCATGGATTTACTTCAAATATTGCATGAATATTACTAATAGGTCGGGTCAACAAGTCAACAGGTCAACAGCTAGTAGGTATATAATTTGAAAATTTCTTACTACCGTCCCGTCTAGTTAGTAATAATAATTCGACTTACTAACTTCTTACTACCGTCACGCCCAGCTGCTGCTAGCCCAGCTTACGTTGAACAGTAAAACGCAGTTACCCATTATTTCAACATGTTTATTACTTGCGGTTTAATATATTCATATTTATACGCAGTTTTGTCACGGGCTTGCGATTTGCCGGAACAAAGACGTAATAATTTCAGTCGTAAAATCGTTAATCAAATGTCAACAATATTTCAATAGAACTATTCGTAGTAAATAAATTTTATATATTGACATTTTAAGCGTGGTGTAGAAGTTTTTCCACCGATTTTTCAGAACGGAGGTTCTCATTTCGGCTGTAATTTTTTTAAGTTTCATACCTCAGAACTTGATTATTTATTTATCGATTGTGTAAATTTTTTTTTTTCGGAGGATATACTTCCCGTATGCCACATTTTAATTTTGTTAAGATTTAATTCAAGGTTCCAGATATACTGGAAATGGGCGGTCCATTGTGGTAGTTTTACTGCGTCAAAATTATTTATACCTTAAGATAGCAAACAAGCTGATAGCTCTTCTGATAGAAAGGGGCAACCATAGCCTATAGACACCAAAGGTATCAACGATGTGTTGCTATCATATCGCGGGATGTAAATGCTACAAGTATAAGTTTATCGCTACCTTACCCTCCAAATTGGAATACAACAGTGACAAACATTGGTGGGACTAGCTAAAGCAGTGATACCAGACTCCGGGGAGACGAGTTACACTTTATCACCTAGTAGTCTATTTAGTTTAGATAACGAGGTCTTAGGTTCAATTGGCTCACACAAAGGTGTTTTTAGAATTTTTTCAAAATTCGTAATTTCAATAGTTGGCTGGGAGTCTAGTGGTAGTGTTTTAATTCCCCAGTAATCCAGTATGTAAATAAGCGATAGGGTGAATATCATACGATGGGGATAGAAATCACCTGGATCTCTGGATTGTGGTGAACAGTAACGTCTTTTGATTTCGGTTAGCACTAGCTCTGTAAGGTATATCGCGTGATGATATTACTTTATAGATTCTGTTATGACGGTGTATCATTTTTATTTATTGCTAGCTGACCCGGCAAACGTTGTTCTGCCTTTTTAACTACTCTTATTTTTTCTATATTTTCTCACCTTTTAAACTTTCCCTGGATTTCAACAATTAATTCAAAACCAAAATTAGCCAAATCGGTTCAGTTGTTTTCGTATTTTAGTGAGACTAACGAAATATTTATTTATTAAAACTCTTTATTGCACAAAATGTACAACAGGTGAACTTAACGCCTATGGACATTCTCTTCCAGTTAACTATATTTGTAGAAAACTTGTAACGGGCAGTGCGCAAGAAAAGTAATAAGGAACAACTGTAAGTACATAATTTTACATTAAAAAAAGAAAATGTATAGATTTTACATCCTTTTATAGCGCTATTCTTTAAAAAAGGCCCGAACACAGTGGGTCCGAACTATCAAGGGGAACATCGGGGCAAATTCGTGCACCGGGGCAAGGTCAAAGTCGTGACTCAATACAGATGGAAAATTTTTGCAATATCTTCGAGGTTGTAACATTAGTAGTAACATCAGTGCGTTCCACTGTCGGGACTCGTGGATGTTAAGGTTACTCGTAAATTTATATATGTCCGATTGTTATCTCTTTCTATCAGGAAAGCCTTGTTGATTTGCAATACTTTTCCTCTCTCTTTCCTACAATCTGTGGAAGCCGGGAAATTTAAATTAACCAATGAGCTTATATTAGCTTAATTCGTACAATCTGATAAAATCAGATTGTACCAACTTGATCACGTTGGTGAGATTCGTTCATTTTTTTGGTGTAAGGGATCTAACACATCAATTTTTTTATCAGACGCCGTCAACGCGCGTCGCATGCTACTGCAAAGCGCTACAAACGCTGTATTATTGCAACCAGAGTACCTATTCACACGTTTATAAAATTGTAGTAGTCAGACGACGATGTTTACGAGTTGTCGACGCGCTGTTAGGCCCCGATTACCATTCGCGTAGCATAGCATCTATTCACTTTTACTACGCTGATTACTAATCACTCGAACCGATCAACGGCTGTCTACACGTGTTTTTTGGTTAATACTAAGCACCTGCATTAAACACTCGCACTCGCTCTTAAGCCCCGTTTTCACTTTGATTAGTGCGAGTGTGAGTGTTTAATGCAGGTGCTAATGCAGGTGCTCAGTATTAAGCCAAAAACACGTGAAGACAGCCGTGGATCAATGCGAGTTATTCGTAGTCAGCGTTGTAAAAGTGAATAGATACTGATTACTTATCACTCGCACTGATCAACGGCTGTCTTCACGTATTTTTGGCTTAATACTAAGCACCTGCGTTAAACACTCACACTCGCACTAATCAAAGTGAAAACGGGGCTTTATCAAAGTGTAATCGGGGCATTAGTGTGAAGTTAAATCAATACAAACGCGCTAGCACAGTAAATGCGTTGTTTATTGTGCAGCCCCCAGTACACACAGCGCACGAACGTGACGCGAATCGATATACGCTCAATTGCGCGCAAATTACGCGTTACATGTTATTTTGCAAGAAGCGCCTTTCTCGTGCAGCTATTGCAGCAGATTTGCAGCGATGCGATCGCAAGTAGAGATGAGCAAAATCGTTACTTTTCATTTGCCGTGATTTTGTCACGTCGGTCACGCTCAGCTCAATACATATTACCTAAGTTAAAAAATCCTTTCATTAGATAAGGTTGTTATCGATATCGTTGCAGTTATCATTCCGATCACAATTAGGCACACAATTCAGAAGTCACACTTGTCTTCCAAGTCACGAAATTCCATTTAGCCGTATTTTAAAAAAGGAGGAGATTCTCATTTTTCTTTTTTATGTATTTTTGATTTTGATTCTTTTTTATTTTATGTATTTTTCAATTATACAAGAGAGAGCGTTAATTCAAAACACGGAACCTACCTACGTTACTGTTGGAACGTAGTTCCTTGTTGACAAATCACAGCGGTCACTTTAATCAACGGATCGCAGTGACTTATTCATTGTGAAGAACTATATATCACCCCTTAGTAATAGCAAGTAATCTACCATATTTTTCCAGTATCACCAAACACGCAGAATAGCGAAACGCGCGTCGACGGCGCTTAAAAACAAAGCGGTGTGCAAGAGCTCTAAACCTTATCACATCGTAATAAAGTTCAATTACAATGCAAGCAATTCATAATATGTGTAATAAAAACTCGTGTTAACATATTTGATTTTCTTCTGAAATAAACTTTATAACTTTGGTAATAAAATTGATACCTACCATGTTGTTTGCTTTATTGATACAGTGGCCACATTTCTCGTTATTAGGGTTCCGCACCCAAAGAGCTTAAACAGCACCCTATTAGGTACTGGGCTTGCTTGTTTATTCATGTTTATCTATTAGTTACAGGGCTGTTACATTTTAACCGTCTGTCTATTGACCGTTTCGATAAGCGTGCCATCTATTGATGAGTTTATGAAAAAGTATTTGCCCAAATTTAGTTTCAATGCCATCTATAAACACAGCTTTATACTGTCTTGAGAATTGAAAAAAGGTGATACTATCATCTATTGTATAATAGATTCATGTTAAAGTACGTAAACGTTGACCAAAACTCGGTTTCTCAATCACTAACATTGAGTGCCCGTATTTTTGTTGTGTAGGAAGTTAAATTCTTAATTCATCATATTAATATAAATTTACGTATCAATCATGTATCATTTTTAAAAAATCTTTACACGATATTTTATTTACATTACTCATCATATTTCGAGGGTGGTGGAGGTACACTAAACATATATTTTTGTGTTAATCCCAGATAGCTCTTTGTAATGATATTATAAAAAAAACGTAATTTTGGAAGAGTTCAAAAATACACGTTTTTGTGGCGCTATTGTTCGTAATGACTACGAGAAAATGTTGAGCATCAGAGTAATTCAGAATATTTTAACAACACGGCAAAAAAGCAGTTGGCTCCCTGATTGAAAGAGACAACCATCACCTATATACACCAAAGATATTAATGGTGCGTTGCCATTAATGTGGCGAGTGAAAGAGGTAGAGGTTCTACCTCAGCTACCTCGCTAAACTAGGATTCGGTAGTGATAAGCACTGAGAAACCTCAAGGTACCTTGAGTTCACAACACAGTTATCAGGAGCTTGCCATTGTTGATTTTGGTTCATAGAATTAATTACAGTGATATGAATGAAAGCTGGCCTTTGAACTATTGCCCTTCATAACAGTACTAAAAAGCCAGTGACACGATTGCATCAGGAATAGATACTAATATAATAAATGTGAAATTCTGTCTGTCTGTTATGCTTTTACGTCTATCACTGAATAGTTTTCCGTGATATTGGGTAAGAAGATAGTTGAAAACTCGGCGTCAAATATAGGCTACTTATTTTTATGAAATAGGAGATGAAAATTTGTATCTATCTATATTAATATTATAAACACGAAAGTTTGGACGTTTGGATGGATGTTTGTTACTCAATCACGCAAAAACTACTGAACGGATTTGAATGAAATTTGCCAAAAAGATAGATGATGACCTGGAATAGCACATAGGCTACTTTTTATCCGGGAAAAAGTTGGTGATCCCGCGGGATTCCTAAAAAACTTTTATTATACAGCGGGCTGCACGCCGCAGCTAGTAAAAGAATATATGGATGACCTATGTATTACTCTATCCGCAGGTAAATCGTTGCCCCGCGAATAGTAGTAGATAATAAGTTGTAAAACTACTCTTTTGATTACCGGACCCTTATTTTCCTTTGAAAGGTTTTTTTTTTCAGTAAAATTGTTCCTTCAGTATTTAATATGTGGTGGGTATAAACATTAATTCAAGTTATACAATGTTACATAAAGTTACAATGTCACAGAACGTTCTAACTGCTCCAGGTTTATGGGCGACTGTTAAAGTGGCGATAAAAACAGTAATACATGTTTTTAGCATCTCCTTTCATAATTTATTTCTCATTTATTGAAAATGTTTGATGGAATAAATTGCTCTGCGTTACGATACACGTGTTGTGTACTTTTGACTAAGTTGAACATACAGTGTTTAAAAAAACCTGTTCAAAGAGGCACCGGGGCTTATAAGTAAGTCGAAGAGTTTCTTCTTTTAAAATCATGTTGGATCTGATCCAATATGATTTCAAAAGAAGAAGCACTATAGGTATTTCAATGATAGGTTTTCTGATATTCTAAATAAATAAATGAGATTTATTACTTAAGCATCAAAACTATTATATAGCATTAAGATTTCAAGACAATTTGCCGTCTCATTAAGATGCCACGGCGACGTTGCCGGCGTATTATCACCGTGTCCGCTAGTCGGCTACAACACTTTTGTCGTCAGCAAAATGTTGCTCGTTTAAACGAAGCCTTAAGCCCGTCACTAATATCATGTGACGCTATCAATAAACCTATTTAAGTATGCGTATAGATTAGCACTCACTCTGTCGCATTCACTACGACGCGACGTAGCAATATGATAATACACAAGACAGAACGAGAACTAACCTACGCACATGATCAAACTTGTTTATTGGCAAGACAGATAATATTTTCCAATTCATAAATATATAGTTTTACTGTTTAAACTAGAAGCACGGTTTCTGCTGACAACAGTTTTGTCGTCAGAAAAATGTTGGTCGTCTAAACGAAGCCTTAAACCCGTGACTAATTTCATATGACGCTATTGATAAACCTATTTAAGTATGCGTGTAGATTAGCGCTCATTCTGTCGCATTCGTTCACTACGACGTAGCAACGTGATAATAGAATGAACTCTGAATTATGCATACGACTAAACGTGTATATTGATGATAAGAAGAAAATAGTTTTCAATAGATAAAAATATGTATTACTAATTCCTTACAAATTCGAAATGCGACGCTGGTATTTCATACAATAGATAAAAAACAGATGTTACACAAAAACTAATAATACAATATTATTTTGTGAGATTACTAGAATTTTATTAGAATAAGTCTTACCAGATGGCGTCGATTTGATTTCGAAAGTTTAAGGGTTTCTACAAATGGACGAGAAAAACTCGTGATTTCTCAATAATGGTACATTTAAATGCATAATTGTGTTTCATTCGACCTTTCATGTAGCAAGAGATACACACAGTTCGGAACGGAACTGAGTCTGTTCCATCTATCTCCGTCTTTCCAGGGTGTGTCCGTGCCGATAACTGACATCTCGAGCTCCTTGGTATCACGTTAATTGCTACTCTCAACTTTGGTTCGTATATCGAATCTAAAGTCCAAGTTGCCTCAAAAAAGCTTAGTATTCTGGCGAAGGTGAGACAGAATTTCAGTCCGGGACAGTTGCTCAACCTTTATAAAGCACAAGTCCGTTCGTGCATGGAATACTGCTCTCACCTCTGGGATGGATCCGCCAAATACCAGCTGCAGACACTTGAAGCGATAGAGAGGTGACCAAGAGGCACATAAACGACGATGATCTCATAGGCAAAAATCTCCAGAGCCTCTCTCATCGACGCAGAGTGGCTAGTTTATCGGTTTTTTATCGGATACAGTTTGGAGAGTGTGCTGCGGAATTGCACGGAATTGCACGACTTAATTCCGCCATCCCCGTTTTTCTATCGATCATCGAGGCGCACAGTTACTAGGCATTTACTAGGCATCGCCATATGGTGGACGTTCCACGTACCCGGACAAAGCGGTTCGACTCAACATTCTTCATTCAAACCGCAAGGGACTGGAACATGCTTCCTGAGTCTGTGTTCCCGGACGAAAACAATCTGGGGATCTTCAAGAGAAGAGTGAACAGGTACCTTCTAGGGAGGCGCGTTCCACCTTAGGCTTCATCTTAGCTTACCATGAGGCGAGATCGAGGTCAAGCGCTTACCTATCGATAATAAAAAAAAAGTTGCAAAAAATTGCAGGAAATGAAGATGTTCAAGAAATATACGAGCACTATGTACATTATAAGTAAATATAGGTAGGTTCGTTTCCTATTCTTTATTTTATTTAATTTCACTTCGTTTTAATGTATATTTAAATTAACTACGTCAAGGAGAGCAACACAACGAAAAATAAACCATGAAGGATCAGATCAGAATTATTCAAAGAATGTCATTTTTTCATTTTGACAATGATATTTGATTGAAGTAAGTATATCATAATATAATCGCAAAACTACATCAAAAGTCACGTCAAAACAAGTAGCAATGCTGCCCTAAATATAGGGTCCTTCTTCAAATTTTTTTTTATATTCTTATGTAATTCTCGTATTTTTTTCCTATTTAACTATGTGGTGTACATAGAGCTAGCCTAAATTCAAACATCTTTATCGTAGAAAACATACATATTTATTTTATATCTACGAGTTTATCTCAACCGTTTGTAGAAGTCCTAATATCCTTCAAATTCAAACTTTAAAATCACAGACAGTAAAATTCATTTTGTTATTTTATAAAAGTTTGTTTAAATAGTCATTATATTATAGAAAAAGTTATTTTAAATTACCGTTTTAGGAATACGTCTTTGGACTACGAAGCGTTTACATTTTTATGTCGAGATAATTCTTCTGCCTCTTCTATCGTGTCCGGCAACCTGATGTTTCTTGTTTCTGGTAGCAGGAATACTAGAATACTTGAAAGAAAGCACATAGTGCCAAATATCACCGTAGGCATGGATGGGTGGTAGTCAGTCTGTAACAAAGTTTTCATAATATTAATATATGAAAATATAATAATAATAAATATCATCGGACATTACACAAATTGACATAACCCCAAATTAAGAAAATTATTTACTTGTAATATTGAATACAAATCTATATATATATATATATATATATATATATATATATATATATATATATATATATATATATATATATATATATATATATTTATGTGTGATGTGTAATATTATATTTATGTGACAAACATGATTATATACACACTACATGATTTTTTTTGTTGGAAAATTCAAAATTTGTGCTTTAAGATTTTTTCTTCTAAAAAGTGTTTTTTCAGTTTTCTGAGAAACACAAAGTTGCCCGGGATTGGAAAGTGCCCGGTTGGCGATAGGCTTGCCACCTATCACTTTTGAGGGACCAAGTATCTTCGGGGATATGGGGATGAAGATACTACTTTTATGATTTTTTCTTATTTTCACGACACGCAATGTAAATCGTACATTACTCGGACTTGTCGCATTCGTGGAGCTCTCGCACGAGCTGTTTATTTTGCGCAATATGTGGCGCATAATACATTGCTTATTTTTCAAGAAAAAAAAAACACTCTTGAATATTTGAATACGTCAACTTATAAAACGTTAAAGTAAATAATTCGTAAATTTATAATTTTATAATAAATAAAAAGAATAATGATAATAATAAACAATAAATATCGACGGTTTTCATCGATGTTTTCGATTCTTGGTAGACCATCGCATACACGCTTTATGTTTACCAGCAGCTCATAATAATGTATATTTACCAGTAACGGCGTCATAGGTGCTACCAGTGAACCTATTCTGCCAGCAGTGGAGCAGACACTGATGAGAGTCTGCCGCATGTTGGTCGGGAACACTTCCGATACATAGATGTACACTGAGCTGTACGTGAGAGTCACACTCCATTTGCCAATAAGGTATAAGACAATGGAATACCAGCCACCTAAAAAAATGTTTATTAATTTACTTAATCGAATCGTGGATATGCATAATTTATATTTTTTATTGAATTGTAACATCTTTGCTCTCGTTTGTTGGATATTTTTTTTGGGAATGATCTCGGAAAAGACAAGGAAGTGTTTTACAGGAAACCGGGCAGCGCGCGCTGTTTGATTTGACCAATGAGCGCGCGCGGTGGCGCGGGTGGTGAACTTGTGGGAGCAAGCGCGCGCCTTAATATAGAATTACATATATTTTTATGCTTAAAATATATTCGTCCAATAGTATAACAAACAAATTGAGTTCACATATATTTCATCTAAAGTAAAAAATAGAATAAGTTAGTTGGTAAATGTGGCATTAAGACTTCGTCACAAGGATAGCAACGTATCATTAACATCTTTGATGTCTATATGCGATGGTTGTCCATTTCCATCAGGAGAGCCATCTGCTTGTCTGCTATCTTATGATATAAAAAGCCTTTAAGGACTATGGAAACTTATAGCAATTTTTCTAAGCTTTTTCTTGGAAAAATATTAAGCCGTCGTCCTCTTGGCCAAGGGGTTAGCGACCCTGGCTACGCAATTCGTTTCTCGGGTTTGAGAAATCGATTGCGATTGCCTTGCATGCTGCATATAGGCAAACACCTTTTGACTTATTCTGATACAAAGGAAATAGAATACTGAAATAAAATAAACTAACAGATAACAGGTTAAGTGCGAGTCGGATGCACACGTACACCGTTTTACCACACGCGCCATGCACATTCCACACATTTCGTGCCACCGAGCGGTAACTGAGGGACGCCTTTGACTTGACTAACTTTGACTAACTTTTCACGTGAATACGTCTTTAAATTTGCCTTCATAGTCAGGTACAGTTCAAAAAACTGATAACAGACACAATTGGGGGATATAATTGATGTTATATCTACATAACTATGATTAATATCCATAATCTAATTACGCCGCTGGATAGCTAAAGAATCAAAGAATTTGATAAGCTGATAGCGAATTACGATGCTTCGCGGGGGTGAAGTAGGAAGTGCCGCTATTTTTAGGTAATTTCGTTACGTTACATATTCTACAAAGACTATATCTTCTTACTCGAAGCAACTATGGCGTTAGATTAAGCCATATTTAAAGGTTCTTGTAATGATTTATTGATTGTGCAAATAAAGCAATGATTTTAAATGCCTATAGTTAGTAAATATCGCGTTTAATTGAACAATTTAAAAAAGAAATTATAATCAACCAAAAATGCTTTAAAATGCCAAATTAAAATACAAGAAAAGTATACCATCTGAAAGGAATTTTAAATAGCAACTAATGATATCCATGAACCCCCATATAAAAGAGTAAAATAGTGCCGAGAACGCAAAAAGATGAAGGCGTCCGAACCAATCAACGACGAACCTGTAAAATTAATAAAAATGATGTGGTGTCGCGGGACACCAGGTAGGAACGAACTTCCTTCGGCTAAACGGCACTTCGCTTGTGTACGCGACTGTCGCGCCTGCGCACGTCTCATTTAACGCTTTTATTCCACGCATTTTTCTTACGGTTTTACTATCACATTTTTTTCAGTTCGGTCGCGCAGCAAAATCCCTATCCCCTCCAAGCCTGCCGTAAGGAACTTCGTTCCAAAAATGTTACCATCGCAAAGTTTTACCCGTTACGTAGACGTAGATATTCACGTTAAGGACACACGGCTGTATCTATGACACAAACACATCCTGTTTTTTATTTGTTGTGATAGTGATCACACTAAGACGTATTCTGTGAAATTAGTAGACTTCTTTCTATTTGCGTTCAGAAGACAGATCCTTGTGGCAACAGACAGTTCAGAAGACAGAGACAGTGGAGGAGTATTAATAAGGTTCTGTTTGTCGCCCTTTGGTATGGAACTCAAATAAAATTATAAAAACATTTTTAATGAACGAACAGTTTTGACATGACTTTCTACTCCGTGTTGGTCCGGGCTCACTTTTGAAGAATAAGTGATCAGGTAGATAGTAAAAAGTGACCGATTGGCTATACATGTCACTACCATCGTGGCTACTACGTGGTAGAGTTCTGTCTGTCAGATGTCTCATCCGGATATATAGTACCACCACTTTACCTATTGCTGCCGCAATTGTGTCAGTGCTTGTCACTGACGTGCTCCAGTTTGGAGGGTAGGGTAACCGGTAGACTTATGCATGTGGCATTGCCGTCCCAACACACGGATATCAACGCACCATTAACACCCTCGGTGTCTCTAGACTATGACATCTCTATCCTGTGGAGAGCAATCTACTTGTTTGCTATCTTATAATATAAAAAGCAGCAAAGTGTGAGCCGGACTCGCGCACGATGTTTCCGTACCATCATCTATAAAAAGCCTTAATTATTTATTTTATTTTAAGTTAATTATCTTTTTGAATTTTAAATTGCATAAGAGTAAATATTCGGTGAATATTTCAAGCGTCTACCAGTTGTGTTATGAAGATCAAGAAAAAATATATGAAAAAATCACAGTTGTTGTATGGGAGCTCCTTTAAATATCTATTTTATTTTGTTTTTAGTATTTGTTGTTAAAGCGGCAACAGAATTACATCATCTGTGAAATTTTCAACTATCACGGTTCATGAGATACAACCTGAAAACAGACGGACTGAAAAACAGACGGACGGATGGACGAACGGACAGCGGGGTCTTAGTAATAGGGTCCCGTTTTCCCCTTTGGGTACGGAAAACTAAAAACGACTGGTTTTGAATCAGCAACTATCTTGCATTGACTTTAAGGCAAGAAGAACTCTAGTTTATACTATAAAAAAGGTGTTTTATTTCCTTACCTTTAGGAAGAAATGCAAATAACAAATTCGTCACGGCACACGTCAAATAATTCACAAACATCGTCTTCTTCCTTCCATATTTGTCCAATACTATCACTACAATCACATAAGCGGGTATCTCCACAATCACTACAAGTATATAACTAATATATCGGTTTGCACTCAAAGACACTGCATTTATCGAAAGTCCATAATATACAAA
The DNA here is from genome assembly GCA_036924255.1 of Apodemia mormo. Lineage (NCBI taxonomy): Eukaryota > Metazoa > Arthropoda > Insecta > Lepidoptera > Riodinidae > Apodemia > Apodemia mormo. The sequence continues at coordinate 32,262,595 of JAUPFN010000014.1, read as the reverse complement.
AGAGCACGTCATCCACAAAAACGAACAAATGAACAAACGTTTCCAAATAATACTAGAACGTAACGCTTTTGAAAATTGCGATCTTTTATCCAAAGTCTGATTTTCTGTTCCTATTAAAGGATTACTCAATGAACATAATTGTAAGTTTCTCGTATCAAGATTATTCATTCTTGCTGCACTTTCTAGGGACTTTATTGCGTCTTCTTTCCTTCCTTTACTTAGCAGCCATCTGGCACTTTCGTTCATAAACCACACATAAAAAGCGACGATCAATGCTGGACTGTACATTACAAGGATGTAAGTCCTCCAGTTGTCTATGAACCAGGCGAGTAACCCGAGGATTACTTCTCCGATAACGAATGTCATGTTGCAAGCAGCTGAGATTTTTACTCTTTGCTTTACTCCCACTAACTCCACGGCTGAAACAAAAGCATATACTATTAACTAATGTTTTTTTAATTAATTGCCCTTACTACTTATTATGCATATCGCACTTTCAATAATGTAGAGACACAACTCAACATTTTAAATATTTTAGTTTACGTCGTAGAAACGCTTAATACATATCTACAGATCTTTATCATGGTTGTTAAAGAAAAAGAAAAACAACTATTATACAGAATATTTTTTATTCTTTTCCACGTAGGTACTACTCTCGCTCTCTGTCGTAAACCGATTTATTTTCGCTTACTACAAACATATTTTTTTCGAGTTGTGCTCATATTTTATTGATGGTACGATATGCGTGGCTCAGTTAGGCTAGTATGCACAGACAGGCGGCATGTTTGTTCGCAACCGGTCGCACTGTGCGCTAGAGTGCACATAGAATCAGCAGGTTGCGAACATACTCGTATTAAGAACGTTCGTTTACTACATCGAGCATGTAACCTAATAGAGTAGCAATATGAGCCATCTAATTCCTAAACTGATCAGTGTTTTGCCACTGATAAATAGCAATTCACGCTCGAACTAAAGCAGTACCGCACCAACAAGTGACCTGTGCGTACGTCCCCGAACTCTCGAAAATATTCAGTTTGGTATATTATACCCTATAATGTCGTGTTGTTCTATTAGATGGTGTGGAAAAAACAGCAAAACGTCGAATTATAAAACAGACGTAATTACGTTTCATCGGCATCAATAAACATTCATGTTATTTTAATTACTTTCATATAATATGGCTCAAGTTGAACTGGACAGATAACACGAAACACATGTACACTTGTTTATGCGTCTTGCTCTTGCCTAGGTATAACCTATATCAACTATCTCATTTTATTCAATACGCGTTTACTATTGCTGCGTCATTATCACATTAACCTTGAGTCGGCCAATCACAGCATCACAACTGCAATTTGTTTTCTAACAAAACAAACAACATAGCCACTCTTCTGGTTAGTTACTCGATGGTTTACTAAGCTACTCGCTAGGAGGTTTTCTCGGCTCTAGGCGCTAAGCAAGCCACCTATCTGTGCGGACGTAGCCTTACGTAATTAAATTATAGGACAATAGCACAATAGCATTTTAGCAACTGGTAGTAACACCGACAGTTGTAAGCCCTATTTTAAACAACATAAAATATTAACGCTACCATATATTTGAGATTAAATGAATTGAATGAGACATTTGTTTTTGAGAACTTACATATTATGAAATGTCAATAAAGGCGTTTAATAAATTACCCGAACTAATAAAAAACAAATTAAAATTTAAACCATTCATGATAAAATTAAAAATCTATTAATCTTCTTCCTCTTGATCGCATTCAGCATAGAGCGATTCGAATCGTTGACGACCAGACTATTTCGAAACAGTTTGACTCTTTGACATTACGCAGAGATGTAGGTTTACTCTGCGTCTTCTATCGTATTTATCATGGGGAGTGTTCCGACGAGTTGTTTGGATTAATTCCTGTCGCTGAAATTCACCATCGGACATCGCGTCAAAATTTGAAATTCCATCTTCACCATCTCGATGTCTAGTAATCCACAACTGTGCATTTCTCCCGACAATTTTTGCCTTGCACTACTCTGTTGTGGAATCAATTACTGGCACAGGTATTTCTGAACGGATACGACATAAGCACCTTCAAGAAAAAAGGTTACTCATTTTTAACCGGGCCGGCAACGCAACTGCAAGACCTCTGGTATTGCAGATGTCCATGGGCGACGGTGATTACTTACCATTAGGTACACCTCTTGCTCATTTGCGCCCTCTTCTATAAAAAAATACATAAACACTGTTAAAATATAAATATAAATATGAGCGATAATTTCCTATAAAATGAAATAATTTAGTTCAATTTAATTCTAATTAAATAGTTCTTATAAATTATTACCGCTATCACAGATTATACAATAGTTACTATCGTAACCGTTACTATTATAACCGTGATTAATTAAATTAAATATATAAGTATATTCCTTTCTCCTACCTGGCTATAACCGACAGAGTCCATGATGAGCTAACCAACATTTTAAATAAACATCTTGTAGCCATAGTGGAATGTAAACAAATAAATAAATTATAATAATAAATAATAAAAAAATCCATCACGTATTACCAAAATAATAGTTACTATTAGTAGTGAGGCGTATTTGTCGTAACAGATACAAATCACAGGTATTCGTAAATACTAGATAACAATTGTTCCTACAATATCAAATATCTGTTGAAAAATATCAGTCACAATACTGAATCACAATCTGCACTACGTTCTTCAGTCACAGTAGGTACTAGATACTAGGTACCTACTCAATAACAGATATTCGTGTTACCTGTTCTTCGTATGTATTAGTCTCTCTCGCTCACACCCGCTTAATTAAATCTGCTAAAACGAGAAGCACCTAGTATTTATTATCCGAAAATTCAAATAGTAATCGTTTATAACAAAATATCTTCCTAGAATAGTGACAACTGTTTCTAGTCGTATAATCTGTTATCTGTTCCTGTTCCTAATTTTCAATTCGGAAACACTGCAAGAATACTTCTAACGATATGTTGAAATATTACGTCCTTTTTTAGGTATGTAAAAACAAAAAGGTCGATCTCAATTATTTGCATAAAATCATCAATATAGGTACTCGTACAAAATTTAAATAACGGTAAAATATTTTTTTCTTCGTAGTAAAATTACAACAGAAATTATTTGAAAGTTCGAAACGTTTATATAATGGCGCGTTTCCGAACGTCTTTGTTGGCATTGACGCCATTGGCTACAAAATGTTCAACGTAACTACGACTTTATGACTTAACCATAAAGGTGATATTAATTAGACACCCAGGTCATAACGTTTCTTTGGTAATTTGTTTTCTATCCCGTTTTTCGGATTATATTCTTTCGATTTCGCTTTGAATTTACTTAGCGAAAACAAAAATTGTTTTGTAAACAAAAGGTTTACTAGTGCGAATAAAAATACTTAGTAGGTATTCATATTCTTTTTGTATATATAGGTAATAAATTAAGCAGTTCTGATAGGATATACTTATCTATTAAATTTAAATAATTTAGGTTGAAGTTGTATAAAAGTTTTTATAATATTAGTTCAGCAAAATGGCAAATGTAAATAAGAGATGACAGTGTTGTGTGTGTGTGTGTGGGACCATTTTGTAGATGTAGGTGACCACTATGCGAGCTGTAATATATCTATGTAAGGCTTAATTATCTTTTGATCATCCGTATTTGCAAAAACATATGAATAAAAAGCATCCCACGGTTCGGGTGATTAGCAGAACTGGTACCTAGTTATATTTATTATAATGTTTTTTTTAATATTGCTTCGACATTTTTCAACCCATCGGCTATCAATTATGTAGCTAAAATAGAACTTTAGATCACAAAAATTAAATTGAATGCCATTTGAAAAATCAAAATTGATCATCGTTTCCAAAATACCTACACGGCTTTTAAAAAATCAATATAGCCTACTGTGATTTTTAACTAACTATCTATGTAGATGTTTGAACTAAAAAAAAAATATATTATTATGCTTATAGTTTTTACTCATTTTAGCTTAAAATACCTCATATTAGCGGGAAGTTTCAGGTATGGACTGCAGGGTTAACCGTTTACACATTTTTTAAGATTATATCAAACAATAATCAACTAAAGTAGGGCTAATTTAAAAGGTCATATTTGTCAGATCTTAAATCTAAGAATGTGAAATGGGATCTAAAACGCAGTAGCTCCATATAAACTTGTACGTGTCTGGCATCTGCCAAATGTCGTCTACTAAAATGGCCTTAGTACTCACTACTCTCTACTCACCACAGAGTACTTTGTGTAATATGCTACTCACATATTTTGCACTGTACGTGAATTATATACTGAGACCGTGCTTGGAAAAATAACAGGCTGTTCTTTAGTAACAGATAATGACATCTGTTATTTTTCAGTAACAGTAACAGGATCAACAGATATCTGATTTGACCTGTTATAACCCAAGACTAGTTACTATTGTGACCGTTATTATAATCATAATTAATTAAATAAAGTATATAGGTACATTCCTCTTCTTGCTACAACCGGCACGGTTCATGATTATTTAACCAATATTTTATTAAAACATCTTGTAAACATGGTGGAATATAAATAAATAAATAATAATAATAACTAATATGTATCAATCTCTATTATCACTTACCAAATACATATGCCGAAGGATACAATCCTCCTCCAAATGCAGCCTCAACAAAATGCATCACCATATATGTAATCATATCTGGCGAAAATGCTCTGAGGACTCCGAAGATGAAGCTGGCCATGGCTGCTAACCCCACAGCCACCCTCCTTCCGTACCGGTCAGATACCATCCCCGTGAGTATCATAGCAGCGAACATCCCTGAGTTGTGGACAGTCCCAACAAGAGCTCTTTTCCATTCTTGACATCCTAAATTAAACTGAAAATAAAAGCAGTTTTAGACAGGGATTGAAACCGGTTGAAAAAATACCGGTTAAAAGAATTTAGCGGTTATTATAAAAGATTTCTCTCTTCAGAGAGATAAGAATGTTTCATAAAACAATTTTTTTCATGACAAACCTATATAAACCGGTTTAATGATTCAAAATCCAAGACAAACCTCGTTAAGTCGAGCCTCGATAAGTTAAAAACCTTCAAATCTCGAAAAAATGTTTTGATCCCTTTCATTCAAATACTAAAACCTCCATCACTCGAAATCTCAACCTTTCATTAGTCAAAATAATCAGAAAGTCCCTCCAAACTATTTTGGTACATATTTTCCCTCCATAACTCGAAAAATTAAACTTTACCTCTATATCTTGAATATAGCAATGTTTTATTATAAAACCATTACAACTGATTATTTGAGACTTACTACCTCCATAGTTCAAGTAAAAATAATGTATCTTACCCCTACAACTTGAATTTTTATTTATTTTACCTCTCTAACTCAAAATTTATAAAAAATAAATCTCAACCTCTTTATGTCGAATCAAAATGGAGCCGTAAGTGTATCATTGTAACTCACAGATAGAAATTGCTAATATAGTGGAGTTTGGAGTCATTTCATTTGTTACAGTAAGTTCTTTCTCATGAAACTCTGAAGATTAAACAAAAAAATGACATTGGAACTCCAAGAATCCAGATTTAAAATGCAACTACAATGAACTCCTACACTAAAATAGGGAATGTTTTGGAATTAGCATTTAATTGTCTTATATTAACAAACACCTTAGTTTTGGATGATTTTCAGGATCTGATGGAACTGGAAGGTAACCATGAGAACTCCTAAACTAAATAAGATAAACTAATCAAAATTTGACTCATTTGTTCAGTTTGGACAAACACCTTAGTGCTAGACGATTTCCAGAGTCTCATGGTAGAGCTGAATGTACGTTATGGAAAATTTGGAATAAAATAAAGCAACAACATCGACTTTCCTATCGAGTTTGGGATCCTTTTTGGAGGCGACTTTCTGTGCACTTTTGTGGTACATTTTACTGAAAAAGTATAGCATTTTTTAGGTTTGAGCTTCGACGTGGTAGTTTATATTCATGTCTAGATTTGTTATCTACCATAAACATACCATTTTATAAAAATAAAAAAATAGAAGGTACAATTTGTATTAGAATCTTATTACTACTAACGCCATCTCTTATTAAATTAACGAGTTAAAATTAATAGAAGATACATTCTGTACTAGAATTTTTGAACTTATTAAGAGACTACCTACTTCATGAATTGTTTCTTCATATTTGACTGGCGGCGCGCGGTTATCGTGGCCTCGTATAAAGGCGAAGTTCAAGTATAAACTGCAATAGCTATAGGGCCATCAGTTTGATCAGTTTGGCATCGAAGATGTATGATAAAATTATTGAAAGGAGAATGCAAGGGAAGTTCAAAGTAATGTTGTGGGAGGCACAAGGGGAATATAGGTCTAGAGCAGGGATGTTTGAGGGGAACAAAGTAAATAGAGCGTTAGAGAGTTTCACAATATTCTTATTGAGAAACAGCACAGATGTATTAATTGATTTATATTGTATTGAGATCAATTCCCAATCTTAGCACGAGGGTAAAAAGCTAAAAAAAGGTATATTCACGCCCGTATCCCCGAAGAGGTAGGCAGAAGTACAACGTGTACATCCACGGTTAGCCGAAGATACTTAAGTCCCACAATGTGATAGGTGCCCAGCCTATCGCCAGTATGGCACTTTTCCAATCCCGGGCAAAGTTGTTTTATCAGAAAAATGAAAAAACACATTTTTTCATTTGCATGACCCTGGAATCGAACTCCGAGGGTTCCTCTGAGAGAAAAATTCGAAAATGTATTTGCTGAGTGTCTACCGTCAATTCTTCGTGCCTGCGTAGTCCAAAAATTTTGAAGGTTTATTTAAATAAAACATTTTTTGATTTCGATTTCGTAAGTCGACGTAAAACCAGGAACTTCCTGATTTTAGAAAAAAAAAAACAATTATTTCAGCAAAATGTTAAAAATGTGTTTTTTTATAAGATCAACCTTCATTTTTAATACATATTTTTCCTTGAAAATACCAACAAACAAAAACCAAATATTCCTAGTCCAAAGCCTGACGACGCGGGCCTTTGATGCGAATTTAATGTTTAGGTGAAAATACGCTGAGTTTTTTAGGTTAGATAATTATAAATAAAGTCCATACATTAAAAGATGTAATTCTCATACTTTTCTAACAATATTACTAGATAATATAACTTTGCGAGCCCTTACAAAGCTCTGCTTTTTGCTAGTACAACTTAAGTTCATTGAGTAAGGAACTGTGGTAATCTTAACCTGATGCTGCAAGACCGTTTCGAAGATCATTAGATCCTTCCCATTTTGCTATTAAAATTATGCATATGTAGCAGAATGGCGGTCTGAGGATTTGTCGGGGATTTTTGAAATTTTTATGTTTATCTTGTCGAGGACACTGACTGAAATAATAACTTTATGTCTTATGACATATGGTGCAAAATTTAATGTACTTTAAAATGTACCGCTCGGCCATATTATTGTTGTTGCCGTTATGAATTTCATTCAATTTTGCACGGTATGAATGTAGTTATAAAGTTATTATTACAGTGCCCCCAGAATTAAATACACTCCTTTGGTCTTACTTTGTAATGATCATAAGAGCACTTTTTGATGCTTTAAAATAAATGATCAGTTTACATGAAATATATAGTCAATTGAGCACCAGTGATTCTCAGAAGTTTGTCTCATTAAAATTAATTGAATCCTATCGGGTATATACAGTTATTCAGTCCTTTTTTACATTATAAGAGCGTGGTTTTCATAAGTTTTTACCGACGGGAGGGATCACTATGCCGTGCTCCCGATGCATGAGTACCACCATCTTGCTTGTTTCTCCCGTGAAACGGCTTTGCAGTTTGCTGCGTTTCGGAGAGAAGGGCAAGGCAGGCAGTGAAATTACAGTCACCGAGACTTAAAATCTGATGTCCCAGGATAGGAAACACATAAATGGGTTACCTGGGCTAGTTCCAAATAAACTAGTTTATGTTCATTGGCGACATCGACAACTTACCATCAGGTGGCACATCTGCCAGTTTGCCTGTCCAACTAAAATAAAAAAGCAAACAAGTAGCAATAGAACAGCCATCTGCTTGATGGCTCTCCTGGTGGAAAGAGACAACCATCGCCTAGACACCAAAGATGTTAATGGTACGTTGCTATCCATGTGGCGAGGTGTTAATGCCACTTGTATAATTTTACCAGCTACTTTACCTTTCTAAACCGGAACACGACAGTAGCAAGTATTAACGCTTTTGAGCTAATTGAAAATGTAAGGCGGTGGCATTGACACCCGAGCGAGATATTGCGGAACTCTACTATCTAGTAATCATGATGGTAGTGACATGTATAGAAGAATTGTTGGTTCTCTGTGTATCTTCTATCGTCTTTACCACGGGGAGTGTTCTGAGGAGTTATTCGGCTTAATATCACCCGCCGATTTCCACCATCGAACATCACACCAAAATTCTAAATTCCACCCTCACCATTTGGATGTCTGCAACTCCACTACAGTGCGATTTTCAAGGCATGTTTTGCATCGCACGACTGTTTTATGGAATCAATTACCGGATGTGTTTCCGAACCGATACGACTTAGGGCCTTCAAGAAAAGTGCGGTCTCATTTCTCAAAAGCCGGCAACCTCCCTGCAGCATGACCTCTGATGTTGCAGCTGTACAAGAGCGGCGTTGATCACTTACCATCAGGTGAGCTTCTTGCACGTTGGCCCCCTATTCCGTAAAAAAAATGTATAAACAGTTGTTCGCCTCTTACGAACAGCCTATAGTGGATTAAGGTACTTACTTAGTAGTAATGGTAGGTACTTAAATTGCGTATTAAGTACATAGAGTGATTGGCGTTGCTCAAGGTGATGTGAAAATGAATTTTTTTATCCAAAACATATGTTGAAGTATTATTTGCGGTGCTCGTACGCTAAATGTATTGATTTTACAAAAATTGTTAAGTACCTATGTTTTTGGTAAAGGAAATTTTTCGGGTTTAATTTTGTATTTATCCCTATTACCGAGGGTATTGGTGCATAAAATCACAATTCCATTGTGTTCTGTAGTTCAAATTGACCGCACTTGAACTTCACAACGTTTCAACAAACGCTCGATGGTATGTACCAAACCATTGCTCGAGTATCTAGTGACCCTGAATACGTAATCAAAGGTTATGTTTGTTTAGTGTTAGAGATATCTCAAGTTTTCAACCGCCTTCTAGAAAGGAGGCCGTTCTCAAATCAGTTGCATTTAACTGTACATTTAAATGTTAAATGTTTGTTTATTGTTACCTCAGAAATCGGTTATATATAAACCAATTTCGAAAGTTTTTGTTTTGTTTGAGAGGATATAATTTATTTATTTTGAAATTATCTGAAGCAGTTGTTTGAAATGACCATTACTGCAAAACTGAGCTTTTTATGTGAGCCGAGTGCTCAGCCACAGTTTAAGTTATGTGAGCCTAGAGCTCACTCTAAGTGTGTATTCTTTGAGATCGATCGGGAGAGTAAGTGGCATCAGGATTTCGACTTGTTTATAAGTCTTAACCGGGGTATTTAATGTTGGCGGGCCAAAACAGTGAGCCAAGTTACCGCTGCCGGTGATGCTGGCGTGTGTGTAAATTGTGAAATGCAAGCTGTGGTGGGATCAGCAGGATTAGATAGGGAAGGATATAGTTGCCATTTGTCCGCATATAAATGTGGAAAAGTTCTATCCAGAGTTCCAGAAATACAGGACATTGGAAGTCATTTGTAGCAGATTTACTGTGTTTAAAGAATGGACAAAAAATGCCCTCGTGTTTTCTCCTGTGTTGGTCCGGGCTCCTTTTTTTCATAGACACCAAATATGTTAATGTTGTGTTTCTGTCTTGTGGTTAGGTTTAATGCCACATACACAAGTCTACCGGCTACTTAACTCTCCGAACCGGAACACAACAATGACAAGCATTGAAGCTATTGTGACAGGAATAGGTAAGGCGATGGTACCAAATATCTGGGTGAGTCACCTAGTAGTCACGATAGTAGTGACACGTACAGCCAATCCTTCCCGCACGAGCCCGATCCAATATGCGGGGAAAAAGGCGCCTTTCAAGAAGAGATCAACTGCCGTTTTGCTAGGCAGGACGTAAGCGGCAACCGATTGGCTATAGGTGTCATTACCATCGTTACTACTAGGTGCTAGAGTTCCGCAACGACCGCCACACGGATAGTAACGCACCATTAACATTTTTGCCGTCTATATGCGATGGTATCTCTTTCCATTAGGAGAGTCATCTGCTTGTTTGTTATCTTGTGATATAAAAAGATCTTAAACAAACTGATCTTGTCTTCGGGTTTCTTTAACATAGTGACTTGATTCTTACCTCTTTCACCAGAGAATTTCGTTCTTCATATACATAAGTGTCACAGAATACAGTCTTGTTAGTAAATTCCTGTCGTGTGCATTGGTTGATGGAATCGTTGACTGGAACATATCTCTTGCAAGTTTCCAATTGCAATGTTTTTGGGTCGGTTGGTATGGCATATTCGAGCCAAGAAGTGTCATTAAATCTTTCTTCACAGCCAAAAATTGCGCATCTGGAAGAATAAATTACTGGTTAAAATATCATTACGTCCGTATCTTGCGAGATAGGCAGAGTGAACCAGATATCAATACGTTTCGGAACACTACCCTTGTACGCCTTTTTAAGAGAATTACGCAAACAGTGGAGTATTAAATTTGGCAGTGGACATTGCGGAAGACTGATGAGACTTAATTAATATTTATATATTATGCATTGGAAATTACATTAAATTATAAAAGTGATCGCCCTGTAGTCGAAATTCGGCCATAGACTAAAACAGTAAACTCTCTTTTAAGTTTGAGAACAGAGTATACATTTGTGTATATCCTCGTGTATGTCACATATGTGAGTGTACAGGTAAGGGGCCATTCATAAATTACGTCACGCGAATTTCATGATTTTTCGACCCCTCCCCCGTCCTTGTCACATCTGGTCACATTTGTGAGACCCCCCTTCTGTTTAGTGTGATGTCCACATATTTTACAATTTTACATTGGAAAAAAGATTTCTTTCGACTATTTTTTATCTATCCAGATTACAGGTATTATATTTTGAAAAAATGTGATGTTGCAAAATTTGGAACCCCTCCTCACCTCTTGTCACACAATGTCACACTTCTTCGACCCCCTCGGGCTATCCTTAAATTACGTCACACGTTAAGGGGGCGCTCCCCCTTAACGTGTGACGTAATTTATGGATGGCCCCTAAAGTGGAGATGTTTATTTTTTATCGCGTATGTAAGTATGGGGTATCATTACGGGATATACGGAGTAAATTGGATAGTTATTTAAAAATATTGCGAGTTTGTATAAACAGTTTTTCATTACGGATCCGTTTATAAAATGTTAAGCTTTAAAGTATTAATTTTCGTTAAAGTCAAATGTGTGCCCCCCTCTGCCGGGTAAACCGTTGGTACTGAACGTGTGAAAAAATTGAGGTTACCGGCAACTGGGACCGCATTAACTGGAATCGCGGTCCCAGTTGCCGGATTGATTTAATTTTAATATTAAGAAGAATTATAGGCCTACTGTCGTTCTGCCAGGCAGGTCGTAAAAGGCGACCGAGCGGCTAGGTGCGTCACTACCATCGTCACTACTAGGTGGTAGAGTTCTGCATCGGCTCGCCCGGATCTGGTACCACCACCTTACCTATTCTTGCCGCAATAGCGTCAGTACTAGTAGCTGTCGTGTTCCGGTTTGGAGGGTAAGGTAGCCGGTAAACTTATGCATGTGGCATTAGACCTCGCCACAAGATAGCAACGTACCATTAACATCTTTGGTGTCTATAGGCGATGGTTGACTCTTTCCATCAGGAGACCCATCTGCTTGTTTGCTATCGTATGATATAAGTCTCGGGTTCGATTCCCGGATCGGATACTTAAAAAAAGTGTTTTTTCAGTTTTCTGATAAACACAAAGTTGCCCGGATTGAAAAGTGCCCGGTTGGCGATAAGCTTGCCACCTATCACATACGTGGGACCAAGTGTCTTTGGCTAATCGTGGATGCAATTGTAGTACCTCTGCCTACTCACTCGGGGATACTGGCGTAAAGATACTTTTTTTAATTATTAATAATTTAGCAAGGTTGTTGTGCATGACCATCACGAGGGTTTGTAAGTTGATAATGTAATGTCTTGTTTCCTTATGGTGGATGGCGTAGCAAGGCGCACAGTATACAGATAGTATTTTTATTTGTCATAATTTGTTAAAAATATAATGACTGCACAAAACATCTCTGATGATGCTATTAAGGAAAACCGCAGGAGTATCACCGCAGGCGTATTAAATGCATCGAAAAAACCATCATAAACGTTGCCAATTGTTTGCCGGTTACTGGGTGTAATTTTTCAAGTGGCAACGACTTCCTCTGATATACAGGGCTATTATGTGTCTTGCAATAACTAAACAGTTTCGATAATTGGGCATTACGATATACGTGATAACCCTCAGGTTGGGCTTGTAAAATAATATATAAGTGAGCTGAAAGTATATGAGAATTTATTATATGTAATACCTACTTTAAAGATATTAATGTTGCGTTGTAAATTGTAATGCCACATGCATTGATATAAAAACCTAAGATACACATTCAGTGTATCAAAACCGACATCTAAATATGATTGCACAATTTTAAACTGTGCGCTCATTTCAAATAGAATCACATCGATTGCGACACGAATTGTGCGCTCATTTCAATAAATAGAATCGCGTCGATCGCGACACTGTCGATTTTATTACTTTTTGTACATTGCTTTGTAAAATCAACTATAAATTGAGCTTTATCGGTTAGATATGCAAAATCATATGTATTTGCAAAATCTATAACTATGTACTTATATGAAATTTAGCAACAGTTATGGCCTACGGGTGTCAGTTTTGTACGGGACTGTGCATCTTGGGTTTTTTATATCCATGTCTACATGCATAAATTTATCGGCTACCTTACCTTCCAAGCAGGAACACAAAAATGACAAGCATTGACGCTATTGCGATAAGAATAGGTAAGATAGTGGTACCACACACCCGGGCAAGACCACACGGGCAAGACACCTAGTCACGATGGTAATGACATGGATAGCCAATCAGTCGCCTATTACGAACGGTCTATTTTTCAAAGGGATCAATTTTATGTTTCAGGTCAGTTTATTTTCAACCGACGAAAAAACCGAAGTTATCAATGTGACATGTATGTGTGTAATATTATTGGAATTGGACAATATTTGAGTATGATGATCTATTTAGGCGCCCAAACACGTATACGAAATTTCGTAAATGTGTTTGTCCACGAATTTCTTAAAAACTAAACGCTATATTTAGATAATTCTTTTTTCTTTAAATCAGTTGTAATCCAACTTAAGGAACAGTAAGTTTCATCAAAATTGGTTCTGTCCTTTTTGAGATATGAGTTTAGTTGATATTTGAAGTCGGTTTATTTTTTTAAATTTTTATAATTTAGAACACGTTAATCCTACGTGATTAAATAAAATGAGGATAGTGATAACAAAGAGTTGTATTAGTTTAGCCTACTTCACCCAATCTTATCTCATACGTCAATGTACCAAATCCCACTCGAAACGTTTTATACATAAAATGAAATAAACTTCGAAACTTTTTTTTCATTGTCGATAGGCAAGCGCTTGACGATGATCTCGCCTGATGGTAAGCTAAGATTTGGCCTAAGATGGAACGTGTTTCCCTAGAAGGTACTTGTTCACTCTTCTACTGAAGATCCCCAAATTGTACTCGTCGGGGAAGTGAAGTGACCCGTGAGTCTGTGCTCAGGAAGCATGTTTCAGTCCATTGCGAATGAAGAATGTCGTGCCGAACCGCTTTGTGTGAGTACATGGAACGTCCACAATATGGCGATGCCTAGAATATTTGTGCGTCGACGATCGTTAGAAAAACGGGGATGGCGGAATCAAGGCGTGCAATTCCGCAGCGCACTCTTCAAACTGTATTCGATAAAAGACCGATAAACGAGCCACTTTGCGGTGATGAGCGAGGCTTTGGAGTTTTTTGTCTACTAGATCATCTTCTCTTATGAGTCTCTTGGCACGCCTCTCTATCGCCTCAAGCGTCTCCAGCCGGTATTTGGCGGATCCATCCCAGAGGTGAGAATTGTATTCAATGCACAAACGGTGTGCTTGACAGATGTCGTCATCGTTATCACTCATCCACCATTGTAAAAATATTCTGAACAGCTGCCCAGTACCCTTAAAACTTCTAGATTTAACGAAACTAATAAAAAAACTAAAGTGAAACTAATATTTTGTCGAGGGTAAGGTAGTCAGTAAACTGCAAAATGCATTTAGCATTAACACCTCGCCACATGGATAGCAAAGCATAATTAAAATCTTTGGTGTACTAAGCTGATGGTCGTTTCTTTGCATCAGAAGATACATCTGCTTGTTTCTATCTTACATTAAAAAATATATTTTTGTAACATTGTACTACTTGACTATTACAATTGATTTCAATTTTAATGGTCAAGTAGTACAATGTTTTGTCGTTAAATGTATTTTTTAATAATTTTATGACATGGTTTTGATCTGACATTTCTTTTTTATTATTATTATTTTTATTTTGACATACATATTTTGTTATTATTATTTTAATTTCATTAATGGATTTTTTAAATATCCTAACTTAGAGCAAAATGTACCTATTCTCTCTAACTCAAAATTTTGTGTTATTATATGTTTTAAATTGTGTATATATGCTGCTATTTATTATGTTTTGACTTCGATAAGTATAACCGTGTGCCTACGTCGAATAAACGTTATTTAATTTTTACAATATTTATTTTTTTAATTTTTCTACTTTTCAAGTGTAAATTAACAATGAATAACTAGGTAGAAATCTTGTTAGTTATTAGGACATGAACGCGAGACAAGCAGCGTAGGAAGCGAAGTGGAACGAAGATTCAAAGAAGAAATCAAATTTCTTTGTAGCTAACTGGGGAGTTCCTTGTATTAAACTAGGCCTCTTAGCCAACCTTAATCTATTAGTCAACCTTACTGCTAGCCATTTCAGAAAAGGCGAGAGAAGGCTAATACGTAGCGGTAACATCGTGAATGTTCGACAGTGTTTGATACCAGTATCTCACACATATTAACAGAACTTTTTTTTTAAATTTTGAATGTCCTAAAGGTTGCTTATGGTATAAAATATAATAAAAATAAAAAATATGGTATAAAAATAAATTCAATAGGTACTTAGTTTGAAAACAAGGTATCTGTGGATAATATTGACACATAAATATTGCAGTTTACGCACAAAATCTGCTTTGTGTGTCTGTGTGGATTTCACACTTTATTGCGATTTAAACACTATATGTATGACCACAAATAGTAGCAGAAAGTAAGCAAAGTAGCTGTTTTAAATGATCTCTGCGCCGCGTGTAGTCTACAGCGTACTTTGAATTATATTGTTTTATTTATACAAGTCATACCGTTGTACAATACAAACCAGTGTTGTCAACATGGATTTTTGTAAAATACTTAAATCAGACTAAGAAAGATAAAGAATTGGTAAATATTTTTGAAGATGTTAAAAAAGTATACATCTTTCCATAGTCTCCTAAATATCAGTGTTCATTGAATTTACACAAGAGTATATACTAGCGCGATAAAGTGCGAATGTTCCATACCTATCCCCAGCTATAGTTTTATTACAAAAAACTAGCTGACTCGGCAAACGTTGTTTTGCCATACAAATTACTTGTATTGAATATTTTGGTTGGTAAAGATAATCCTATCTTTTAAGTTGGACCCAACAGTAGATATCTATAAAATTTCATTGAAATCGGTTCAGTAGTTTAGGAATCCATAGCGGATACGTAATTTATATATTATATTACGATATTTCAAAATTAATAATTTTAAATATACTTATCTTAATATTGTTAGTTATATTTCTTAAAACATACATTAAAATAATATTCCTAGGAAAAATAAAGACTTAGGATGCAAAAATATTCTACTAATCTTACAGAAAATATCGGATGGCAACATTTTGTTTACTGCATAAAGAAGAATATTATTTGATCGTAGTCAGTTTACTTCCTTCTAAATTAATATTTTAATTTGGAGGATAAGACTATATCAGTATATTTAATAGGTGGTAGAGTTCTGCATTGTCTCGCCCGGGTCTAGTACCACCGCCTTACCTCTTCCTGCCATTGCCGTGTTCCGGTTTGGAGGGTAAGGTAGCCGGTAAACTTATGCATGTGGCATTAGACCTCGCCACAATATTGCAACACACCATTAACATCTTTGGTGCCTATAGGCGATGGTTGACTCTTTCCATTAAGAGACCCATCTGCTCGTTTGCTATTTTATGATATAAAAAAACTCTTTCAAGTACCCCACCAAAATATTCATTACAAGTATTTTTTTATGGCAAAACAACGTTTGCCGGGTCAACTAGTAGTTCATAATTTTGAAATATGCAACATAAAAAATAGTCGCATTGAATATAATTGGTTTTTCAAGACGCCACAGAAAATAAAGCAAAATTTTTGCCACCTTCTATCAATTCTTAATTTAAAAACATAAATTCACCTTCTCAATTCTTAATTTAAAAACATGAATTCACCTTCTATCAATTCTTAATTTAAAAAGATAAATTCGATTCTTTGGCTTCTAAAACGTGAATCGATTGATATTTTATTGGTCACAAATAAATACACCGTGTGTGAATAAATGAATGTGTTATTAGTTATCCTTTATAATATACTAGCAGTTACTTGCAACCAAGGAAGTTATATTCTATCTGGAAGGTCCACATGTACTTCAAAATCGTTCCGAAGAGTACCACGACATGAGTGGAGTGTGTCTCTTTCTACTAAATAAGGCGCCAATCGCCATATATAAGTGCGGCCATGCTTAGTTTGCAAATTACTACTAAGTAATTCTACTAATTTGAGAAACAGTTTTTGCATTGAATAAGTAATTACGTAATAATTAAAATAAACACATTTTGGAACTCACTATGTTAATTACAATACATTTTATGCTAATGTATTTATCGACGTGTATGAATAAAAGGGATTTAACGGTTACCGGATATATAAAAAATCTACCATCCGAAAGTTTTATTTACACTGGCAATTGCAAGAAAGGGATAACATCCACTCATGTCGTTGTCTCGCTCAGAACGTTTTTCCCCTCTGTTAAGTAAGAAGCAAATGTCAACTTTATTGCTAACGAAATAAAGTACATTTTTATTTTTCAAATATTGCTTCGTAGTAATTCCAGATATCATATATAAGTTCCTTGCTTGCAACTTTGTTCTCGTTTCAACCAACCAACCAAAAATCATTATCTCACTTTGCTCAATCGAGTAGAGAATTAGCCTATGTCACTCCTGGATAATGTAGCTTTCTAAAGTAGAAAGAATATTTAAAATCGATTGAGGAATTCTTGAGTTAAACCGTATCGGACAAACAAATAAAAAATCAAATCTTTCATTTTCATAAAACAAATTTAGAAAATACCAACCCGCCGCACGGATAATAACGCACCATTAAAACCTTTAGCACAAGACACGGAACAAACTGTGCCGAACCATTTCGAGATATCGTGTCCGTGAGAGGGGTCTATGTGTGTGTTGCTCGAATATTACTTGTATGTACATTGACTTCTGTTAGTCTCCAGTATTCTATGCCTTTAGTTACTTGTACTATTATATTATATTCTGTGCTTTAATGTCTACAGGGCAGTGGTTTTCAAAGTGTTGGTCGTGGCCACCTAGGGGGTCACGAGGCCGTTGCAAGGGGGTCGTGGAATGTAGTTTAGTGTTACTAAAAACAAAGACAAAATGTAACCTGATAATAAAGAAAAGGTGATTTGATTTTTTTATGTAAGCTAGGCGGCAGTGGGTATGGGGTCGCAATTTTTTGTAACATGCTAAGTGGGTCGCATCTTCGAAAAGATTGAAAAACACTGCTGTATGTGATGGCTTATCTCTTTATCAGGAGAGCCATCTGTTTATATATTATCTTTTGATATAGAGTGGTGACATACGACAGACGGATAGACAAACAGAGGAGGCTTAGTAATAGGGTCCCATGTTTACATTTCAGGTACGGAACCCTAAAAACTAAACACGTACACACGTAAAGATGTTGGTTTTTGGTATCGCAAGAAACTTAAGCGTAACAGCTAAAGTAGACATTTTGGCAGCTGACAAAATGGTGAACTGGGACGACCTACGCCTATTGACTTTTGTTCTCCCTTATTCGCAATGAAACTAGATTTAATATAATCTAGTGATGGCACTCGAGCCGTATTTCACTCGAGTTACTCGACTAGTTTTTATTCTACTCGCACTCGAGTAAAATATACGATAACTCGAATTACGAGTGACTGAGTCAACTCGAACGATTCGGACCACTCGAGTCGGTATAGACCACTCGAGTGGTCCGAGTCATTGGAGTTGAAGAATTCAAAGTCGAGAAATACAAATTATGACAGGTTTGGACAGGTTTAGCCGATATATCTTCCTTTGAAATTTAGTGCAAATCTGTGCAGGACAACGACTAATATAGTAAAAATTTCATTTCATTATGATTATAAATACCTGGCTATGTTGTTAAAGTAATGCGAAAGCCTAAAAAGAATGTATGTTAAGAATAGGTACCTACTATAGATTATGTATTTTTCAACTTATGTATTATTATATTTTAATATCGATTATAAGCAACAGGAGAAGATAGCAAAAATTTAAGATTTTGTTTGGTTGATTTATAATATTTTAATTAATTTTGTATTTTATTTGCTATACAAAATAACATCTTTGCTGCAGAATCATATATCAGTCGAGTGAAAAAAAGACACTCGAGGCTCACTTTCACTCGACTGGCCCTCGAGTGCCTCGGTTTTGACTGGCGAGTGACTCGGTGAAAAACAAAGACACTCGAATCTCATTTTCACTCGAGTGGCACTCGAGTGAATCAGTTTTCACTGGCGAGTGACTCGGGTGAAAAAGTCACTGGAGTCCCATCACTAATATAATCCCCATGTCTACAATTTTATTATTAGAAGACTATTACACGCGTGGCCTAATTAGCTAGCTCTCGCGAGACTCTAGTTAGTTTGAGATCTATCTATTCCTGCCACAATAGCGTCAATGCTGCTCACTGTCATGTGTTAGAGAGTAAGGTAGCCGGAAAACTTACGCATGTGACATTACCACCCCGCCACACGGATACCAACGCACCAATAACATCTTTGGTCTTTAAAAGTGATGATTATTTCTTTCCATCAGGAGTGAGAAAAAATAAGTTGAGAAAAGAAGAAGAAAATAAGTTGAAGAAAGAAAAATTAATTTGAAAACTTGATTTTTAATTAAAAGACCGGTCAAGTTCGAGACGGACTTGCGCGCGAAGAGTTCCGTACCGTCATAGCAAAAAAAAATACGAAAAAACACGATTATTGCATATCCCTCTTAATATATATTTTTTTAGTTTTAGTATTTTACAATTTTACAATAAACTTAATTTTTTGCCATTTTTTAATGATGATGATGATGATATGACGATGATACGGAACCCTTCGTGAGCGAGTCCGACTCGAACTTGGCCGGTTTTATTTAGATTTAGGGGACGATAGTGTATGTAATCTGATACAGTTAAATTTTAGGTTGGGGAGTTCTGCTGAAACTTAATATTTTTATGCATTAGAAATACATTAAATTATTATTCACACTACATTCATGTGACATGCGTGATCATTGATCATGTATGTATTGTACGTATATATATTGAAAGAAAATTGTATACATGTGTGTCTACACACATGTATACAATTTTGTATGTATACACATGTATACAATTTCTTTTTTTCATTTGGGATGTCGACTAAAATTTAATTTGAATGCTGAACAGAAGTTAGTTATCATAAATTATTAGGTCAGTAGCGTAATACTAATATTATATTGAAAATTAAATATTGATACGAGGCTTATCAGTCAAGCTGATAATCAGAGGAGCATTGACGTGATGTAGCGCGTGGATGAACGTGACTCATCTGTGGTCTACAACAGTTCATGTATCACGTAATGATTAGAGATTATCTATATTTCCTGCAAATGACGCTCGTATTTTTTAATAAAATAATATCGCCTCTGTGGTCTAGTGGTCCGGAGTCGGTCTTGACCACATGAGATCCTGGGTCCTATTACCGGGTCAGGCAATTCAAATGTGTTTTTCCATTTTTGTAGGTCCCACTAGGTATGGCATAGTAATATTTAAAAAAACACCATTAATTAATCAACAACTGAATATACACTTAATGAATAATATTTTTGTAGGAAGCTTCTTTGCATTTTTTATATTAATTATTTTTATTTTGGCACGGCCATTGAGCTAACCTAATGCCAATAGAAAGATAACAGTAATACAAATAAGAAATACCCTAAAGCAAAAATTCTAGTAAAAATATGGCGCAAAAATTTACGGGACTTTGAAAAAAAATGAAATATGTAAATTGACCCTCCAGGCCATCCCTGAAACTTCTCGCTAAATTGAGGTATTTAAACTCAAAGGAGTAAAAACTATAAGCATAGAGTTTTTCAGTTCAAACATCTATTTAGTTAAAAATGAAAGTATATTGATTTTTGAAAAGCTGTATATTTTGGAAACGATGATCTATATTATTCAACAGACTATATTATTTTTGAGATCTAAAGAATGAACTATCGCCAATCGAGTGTGTGTGAGTGTGTGCGTGTGTGTGTGTTCTTGTGTTCACACACACAAGCCTATCGCCAATCAGGCACTTTCCAATCCCGGGCAACTTTTGTGTTTATCAAAAAACTGAAATGAACGTTTTTTAGTGCCCGACCCGGGAATCGAATCCGGGACCTCATGTGGTCAACGCCAACGCTGGACCATTAGACCACAGAGCCGATGCTCTACCTTAACCTCCAAAATAACGGTTTCCTTATGGAGAATAATTATAAAGGTTTTGAATCAATAAATCAATCAGTATATAAGGTCCTTTAAAAATAAGTGAACGTATTTTACCACAGGGTTCAGTACGTCTAACCAAATATATCCAGATAAAAAAAATGATTCAAAAGAATAACGCTTTTTGATTGTTACGAATAAAATAATTTTGTCTCATAACGCTTAACGGCTTTCTGTATAAAATAATCCACTTTTAACGCAAAAGTATGTAGCGCGAGCGTAAGGAAAATGACCGCAAAGTGGACTATTTTATGCAGAAAGGCGTAAATCTTTATAGACTAAATTATTTTATTCGTAAAAATCAAAAAGTTTTAATCCCTTGAATCACATTCTAATTTGGCAGGGTTATAAATAAAATAAATAAGTTCACTCAGCTTAGCCCTCAAAAGAACTAGCTTAATATTAATTTATGTTTAATTTCTAGAAAATAAATAGCATACCTATAAGTCTGTTGTTGTGCTTCGAAAATGAATCCACACTCAAAGAAACTACTTAGAAACACAGGAAACAGTAGCAGGGCGAAGTTCAGTAAGTTGTAGCGGCCGTACGGTCCCAGGCTCTCTAAAACGGAGTCCAGGTTGATGTCTTTTCTTTCTATCTTTTGTGTCATCTTTGTCATCTTTGTAAATGCCGATCACAGGATTCGGTGAGCTGTAAAAGAACATATTTTTTATTATTCTATAAAAACAATAATTGGAAATATTTAATTTAAAATAAACGTTTATTTAAAAAAAGAAGAAACATTACAATACTAGCTATTGCCCACGACTTCGACTTCATTTACTCCGCTTCTACTGTACATGGCGTGGTGGTATATAGCCTGTAGTCTTTCTCGATAATTGGGCTTTCTTTTTTGTATAAAGAAAAAAGGAGTAAACGAGCAGGAGGTTCACCTGATGGTAAGTGATTACCACCGCTCATGGATAGCCACATCACCAGAGGTCTTGCAGCTGCGTTGCCGGCTTTTTAAGGAGTATGCTTTTTTCTTGAAGGTGCCTAAGTTGTATCCGTTCGGAAACACCCCCGCCAGTAATTGATTTCATAGGAAATTTGAAGTAAATCCGTGCAGTACTTTTTGAGTTTACCCCGGACATACATACAGACAAACAGACAAAAATTCTAAAAACTATATTTTTGGCTTCGATATCGATTGTAGATTACGCCCCAAGTATTCTTTTAAAAAAAATATTCAATGTACAGTTTTGACTTTCCTACGATTTTATTATATGTATAGATAAAATGATTTATTAAGTAATCTGATTAAGTGCTGTCTAGTCCGGTTGGGTGTTACTGACTGATCTTTCCTGTCACAATAGCGCCAATGCTTGTCACTGTCTTGATCTGGTTTGGAGAGAAAACAGTTCACAAACGTATGCTTGTGTCATTAGATCACCGCCAGTCGGATGGCAACAGACTGCAGCACTGCTGGTCGGTACCACTGAAGAGTTTAGCGGTAGAACCAGCGTGCCGACTATTGTCACGATGATGGTTATCAAAGTGACATCACTACTGTAAAGGTGGATGACGCCACACAAAAAAATAAAGTCTCAGTGATTGTCATTGTCGTGTTCCGGTTTGGAGGATAAGGTAGCCTGTAAACTTATGTTATCCTCCGTGTTGGTCCCGGGCTCCTTTGAAGAATAGGCCAACTGCCGTTCTGCCAGGCAGGTCGTAAAAGGCGACTGATTGGCTATGCGAGTCACTACCATCGTGGCTTCTAGGTGGTAGAGTTCTGCATTGTCTCGCCCGGGTCTGGCACCACCGCCTTATCTATTCCTGCCGCAATAGCGTCAGTGCTTGTAACTGTCGTGTTTCGGTATGGAGGGTAAGGTAGCTGGTAAACTTATGCATATGGCATTAGATCTCGCTACAAGATAGCAACGCACCATTAACATCTTTACTGTCTATAGGCGATGGTTGACTCTGTCTATCAGGAGACCCATCTACTTGTATGCTATCTTATGATATAAAAAATGTGTCTGTGGTTGATACAGTAAAAAGTTTTGAGTATAAGTACTTTGTTGTATCAATTATAATTATATGGACAAGGAAATTAAATTACATTTTATTTATTAACTAGCTGTTGCCTGCGACTTCGTCCGCGCGGACTTCGTTTACTCCGTACTGCTCCTCCCCCATAGGTGGTAGCGTGATAATATGTAGCCTATATGTTAACCCAACCTATTAGTAATATTCATGCAAAATTTGAAGTAAATCCATGCAGTACTTTTTGAGTTTACCCCGGATATACATACAGACAAACAGACAAAAATTCTAAAAACTATATTTTTGGCTTCGATATCGATTGTAGATCACGCCCCAAGTATTCATTTAAAAAATATTCAATGTACAGTTTTGACCTTCCTACGATTTTATTATATGTATAGATTATTATCATAGTTGCTTCACTGCTACTGTGTCGGTGAGAATTAATCAGAAAACCGTTTACATGTCATTGCGACAATTACTAAGAAGGTCCCGATTAATCGAGCGAAGTTAGCTGTATCTAAGACCTAAGGTGTATTATTTTATCGAAACAAATGATAATCGCCAAGATTTTAAAAATATGGCGATTATGTTCAAATAAACAGCGAGCGAGCAAAAATGAGCGTTTTTTGAACATTGATTTCTTTTGATATAACCCACAAGGGAATTAACGTTATAATGCCTGATAGAGATACTGTGGGAAAAGTACCTCCAAGAATGTCATTACGCTCCATAACTCAAACTGAATTCGCAATTACAGAATGAGTAATGTAACCGAGTTAATAAAGATTAACTACTTTAATGGATTCTCATCTAATTTGTGGGCAATTAATTTACCAATTGACCTCTTAGATTAAGAGGTATATGTGAGTAGGAACTATTGTTTTTTCACATCATCTATATATTAATATGTGATGGAATTCTTTGGAACCCTTTTTAAGGCAATTGCACGAACAGTGGTGTATGAAATTTGGTGCAATTAAAGTTTACTTACAATTAGACTACAGAAACTTAATGTTTTTAAATAATATGCATTAGAAATACGTTAAATTAATAAAAATAAACATCACACACACTACATTTATTTATTTATTTAAATTTATGCACCAAAAATATTCAAAGGTTAAACTTAACCGCTAAGGGCATTCTACCTTAGCTGACCTCATCTTATACAGAGAAAGAATAAAAAGGTGGTGCAAATCAAATAGCAACTACAATCATGTGACATACGTGCACTGGAACAGCTGACTTTCAAACTTCTGTATCTTCTGTACACCAAATTTATATGAGATCAAAAGAAAAGTATAATATACCAAATGAATGTAAAATAATCTAAATCGATCTAGGCATTTATGAGTAATCGGGGATTTTATACAAAGAGTCGAAGAAGTCAGTTAAAGGTAAAATGTGATGAGGAGAGAGAAGTGAAGAGGGAATAGATTTTCCTCTTACCACTGCCCTAAAAATATTTTTTAGTTAAAATTATTTTTTTAATACCAAAAATGTTAATGATGCGTTGCTATTCATGTGGTAGCGTGAAAGTGCCACAAAACCTCGAAATCGGTTTATTAGTTCGGGAGTTATCGTTGACAAATAATTTTGAAAAATGTTTTTTGACACCATTTCCGTGATTTTTTAACCAGTTTCGAAATTGTAGTTTTTTTAAATATTAATATTTCATCGTTTGCAATAATTTTAACTAACATTTTTAAAATAACCTTCAAGCTAATACACCGATTTACTAAAAAATCTAATCCTTAAGCTTTTTTTGTAACAAACTGCTTTAATTATCATTAATTGCAACAAATTTGGTTGATTTGTTTAGAATTTAACAATAACGAATTTAAAAAAATATATATATGTTTTATATGACTTTGACATTTTTGCTGCCTATAGTTTATGTAGCTAAGACAAAAATGAAATTACTCTCATTTATAACATTAGGTATTATTTTTGTCTCTTTGTGATTAAAATACCTCAAACCTCAGTTATGCGGGAACTTTCAGAGATGACCTGCAAAGTAATTTACATATTAGATATTATTTTTAACCTCCCGCTACGTATGTACTATGTAGTTAGTTACTGATTTTGCCCCGATTTTCGAAAATCGAGTTTTTACCAGTTCTTCACGTTTTGAGGTCCACGGAATCTATTCCGATTATTTTCACGATGATTTCAGTATGTATATATATGTGCGTGCGTGTGTGTGTATGTGTGTACGTAAACATCTGATAACTTTTGAATGGCTTGACCGATTGAAACACGGTTTATGGCATTTGATTGGATATCGCCTAACTGTCTAGGAGATTTTGAGAAATTTTGAAAAACCAAAATAAATTTTGACGACAGTATTTTGTTAATATAACATCCAGATTAATGTACCGATCAAGTACAAAACGTAATCAGCTCTGTTCCTCAAAAAAATTAATATAACTTCCAGATTAATGTACCGATCAAGCACGAAACGTAATCAGCTCTGTTCTTCAAAAATTTAATATAACTTCCAGATTAATCAGCTCTGTTCTTCATAAAAACTGGGTCCAATGTATAAATTGTAATAAAATCGGCTCATCCGTTCAGAAACTATCGTTGAAGAAAAATTTTGAAGTTATTTTACTTTAAGATTTTTTAACCTATCATTTTCGACCTTCTACAATATTTTAGTACTTTAAAAACTACGTCAAATGCAGTTTCAAAAGTCAAACTCCAATCAAGTTTTCAAACGTTACAGCTTTTTAAATATTAATATTTTTTTGTTTTTCGCAAACTTACTTGATATTCTTAAAATAACTTTCAGGCTAATATACCAATTCACTTAATTTTATCAGACTTTTTCTTAAAAAAAAAAAACTGTGTCAAATACCGCTAATTGGATTAAAATCAGTCAATTTGTTTGGGATTTATCAATGACAAAAATTAAAAAAAAAAAAAAAAACATTGATTCCAAATTTTTCAACCTATCAAATTCAAATAATATTTTATTCGACGTAGGTAGAAACACTTATCGACGTCATTTATAAGCAAAACTAGCTGTTGCCAGCGACATCGTCTGCGCGGACTTCGTTTACTCCGCACTGCTCCTCCCCCGTAGGTGATAGCGTGATAATATGTAGCCTATATGTTGACCCGACCTGTAAGTAATATTCTTGCAAAATTTGAAGTAAATCCATGCAGTGCTTTTTGAGTTTACCCCGGACATACATACAAACAAATAGACAAACAGACAAACAGACAAACAGACAAACAGACAAACAGACAAACAGACAAACAGACAAACAGACAAACAGACAAACATACAAATAGACAAACAGACAAACAGACAAAAAATCTAAAAACTATATTTTTGGCTTCGATATCGATTGTAAATCACGCCCCAAGTATTCTTTTAAAAAAATATTCAATGTACAGTTTTGACTTTCCTACGATTTTATTATATGTATAGATTATACACAAGTTATACAATAGTTTTAAAATACACTAAGGTAAAATACAGAAAAATAAAGTCAGCTAAAAAGAATTTTTTGGCTACAGAAATGACTTATTAGGGCGAGCGAAGCGAGCCCTACACTAGGCCACTTTCTATGCACTTTTGTGGTACATTTTACTCAAAAATTATCGGACTTTTAGGTTTGTGCTTCGACGTAGTAGTTTACATTCATGTCTAGATATGTTATCTACCATAAAAATAGAGAGGGAGAGGGAGAGGGAGGGGGCGGGGGAGGGAGGGGGAGGAAGAAGGAGAGGGAGAGGGGGAGGAAGAGGGCGAGGGGGAGGGAGTGAGGGAGGGAGGGAGAGGGAGAGGGAGAGGGAGAGGGAGGGAGAGAGGGAGAGGGAGGGAGAGAGGGAGAGGGAGGGAGAGTGGGAGAGGGAGGGAGAGGGAGAGGGGTAGGGAGAGGGGAGGGGGGAGGGGGATAGGCAGTGGGGAAGGGGGGAGGGGTAGTGGGAGGGGGGAGAGGGGGTGAGGGGCATGGTGAGGGGGAGGGGGAGGGGGGAAAAGAGGGGGAGGGGGAGAGGGGGAGGGGGGAGGGGAGAAGGAGAGGGGGAGAGGGAGGGGGAGGGGGAGGGGGAGAGGGATAGGGGGAGAGGGAGTGGGGGAGGGGGAGAGGGAGGGGGAGATGGAGAGAGAGGGAGGGGGAGAGGGAGTGAGGGAGAGGGAGAGAGAGGGGGGAGAGAGAGAGGGAGACAGAGGCAGAGAGGGAGGGGGAGAGAGGGAGAGGGAGAGAGGCAGAGGGAGAGGGAGAGGGATAGGGAGAGGAAGAGGGGGAGGGGGAGAGAGGGATAGGGAGAGAGGGAGAGGGGGTAAGGGAGAGGGGGAGAGGGAGAAGGGGAGGGGGAGGGGGAGATGGGGAGGGGTAGAGGGAGAGGGGGGAGAGGGGAGAGGGGGAGAGGGGGAGAGAGGGAGAGAGAGAGGGAGAGAGAGGGGGGGGGCTGGCTGGCTGATGGGGAACAGAGTGAATAGAGCGTTAGTTTTAAGTCAGGGTGCCCCTCTTGCCCTGCATAATCATTCCTATGCCTGCCTATGCCTATCCCAACGATATTGGATGAAAGAGTTGGGTATATTAGAAGCGCATGAAAGTATAATCAACGCAGGACCAGGTTCGTAATGTTGAAGTGAGAGAGAAGTTATGCTTGAAAGAGTTGGTGTAAAGATGAGAAAGGGCATGCTCCGTTGGTTCGGACATGTACAAAGAATGGAAGGTGAAAGATTAACAAAGCAGATATACAATGCGAGAGATGAAAAACTTTATTATTTATTTTTCTATACATTAAAAGATTATAGACTTTATTATTATAAATAAAGTCTATACATTAAAAGATGTAATTCTCATAAAAATACTTTTCTAACAATATTACTAGATAGTATAACTTTGCGAGCCCCTACAAAGCTCTGCTTTTTGCTAGTACTTAAATATTTTTAAAATAACAGTAAAATTTAAGTAAATATAGAAGCAAATGTTATATAAAATTGATAAATTGGTATAAATTGAATTTCAAATATACTAAGACAAAAGTTAGTGATGTATAATTTAAATCACAATCAATATGCATAAAGAGTTGGGAGATTTTATTAAATCAAAATAAAAGCAAAATTCGAATACATATGTATTAAAAGTCATAATTAATTGGGCCAATTAAAGATAAAAAATAGCATTTAAATTACAGTAATGTCAAATGTAAAGTCAAAAAAAATTACTAAATAAAACTTAAATAAATTAAAAATTAAAATAATTTAAATTACTATAAAACAAATTAAATTATCGATTATATAGCTTAAACAATACTTTAGATCTCAAAAATTTTGTTAAATGCCATTTGAAAATTAAAAATTGATCATCGTTTCCAAAATACACAGCTTTTTAAAAATAAACATACTGTCATTTTTAACTAATTAGATGTTTGAACTGAAAAAATCTATGCTTATAATTTTTACTTGTTTGAGCTTAAAATACCTTAATTTTGCGGGAATTGTCAGGGATGGCCTGCAGAGTCAACCGTTTACAGATTTTTTCATAAGACCAAGGCAATCAATTCTCTCAACCATTCGGAGTTACTTCTAAAGAATGAACATTACGGTATAGGAGGGCTATTATTGTGTATGATGTCTTATTTCTAAATTTTTATTTGGTTTTATAGATAAATATTGTACATTGTTGGGCCGCAATTGAGGCTATCGTCCTGAAGTAATGTGCGCCGAAGTTTATTACGATTGCATTACAAAATTATCGCGAAACGCAGCGAAGCGTTTTTCGAAGCGAAGTGGTTATATTAGCAGTAACGATATTTTGCACGGACTATCGTGCGATAAACTAAGATGGGTGAAATCATTTTCAAACATGTAACTATGGACGATGACTTTCTTTATTTTTAACTATTAATTGTTGTGTGCTAACAATTAATTATTAAAATGTTTTTTTTTTGTGACTCACATTTTAAGGATCCCGTAAGATGGGCTCAGCTTGCCATTTCATTGTTCCACTCCATTTTGTTCCACCGGCACACGTCCGAACTAATCGAAAACAACGGCTGAAATGAATAATGCTATTCTGACCACGCAGCGCAATGTGTTAGCGCGCTAAAACCCTTTGACGTACCGCCAACCTCGCGATGAAGCACACGCAGACCGAATGTTTGCGACGATAGCCGATAATAGCCGGTCACATCTGCATGTACCGTATTCGTGTTATTGCGCGAAGCTTTGTGTCGACAGACGGAATTGCGGCCCCAGTATAAGAATGAAATGGATATATTTTAGTTTTTAATGATTAATAATTGTGATAAGGTGATAATAAAAAAACCAAAATATTTGTTATAAAAAATTCGCCAAAACAATACATTAAGCCACACGACATTGAACGCAAATTTGGATGCATCACGTCACGCCATGGTAAAACGTCATCTTGATGTCAAGTTCGTAGAAACCTCTAAGTACGTAATGTAGATCGTATGTAATGTGACATCACAGACATGATGTCATTTGAACACCTGATAGTTAGTGGTAGAGGGTTTTCACAGTAAATTTTAATTTTAATTTATAAAACACGAAAATTTTATTATTAAACGTACATACGTCATTTAATAAAAATATGTAGTTTTTTGTCAATATACGTAATAAGGTAAATTATTGAACAGTTTTTTAAATTTAGTCGACTATTTTAATTGATGTTCTTGTTCGACTAATATTTTTTGAATATAAATAATAAAGCCATTCAGAAAATTTTAAAATATTATAATTTTAAAACGTAGAGAGCAGAACCTTAAAAATGAAGAGTAGAACAATTTGATTCTTTACTTTTTTATCTGCTTTGTAATCAAACAAGCACCTCTAGTTAACAACATGAATTTCAAAGTAGTGGGTTGTCAACTTGTTAAACTAAGCGAAATTCCTTGACTAATGACCACGAATAGTAAAGTATGAAGGCCGCTTTGAACGGTTGCGGTTAAAGTCGAATAAGTATTACTACTAGATCAAGTGTCTTCGCTTTGATAACAGACAAGGAACAAAACGTGATTTAGCAAACCATATAAGTAATGTGTTTTGTTGTCATATTTAAATGAAAAGTTTTAAAGCTGAGATTCTTTACTGCATATTATATCGTTTCATGAGTTAATACACAATATCAATGTCGGTACAATGCATGGGTACAGCAAACTACAGATTTTCCCCAAGACTTGAGAAAAGAAAACTAACTTTAATATAAGCTGTTATGTTTATGTTAGTCATTTTATTAAAAACTTTATATGTATACTTATAATTGTTTATTTATTGTATATGACTTAATAAATCTAGTTAAAAATAAAGGCAATTTTTTCAATTTTTTTACCTACATTCGTTCGATTTGCATTTTTTTTTAAATTATATTGGTAAACATATTATTTTTAACATTTTATGTGAGCAATTAAAGAAATTTTGCCTTTTTCGTTTCTTTTTGTTGAATATAGAAGATTAAACATATTTTGGTGTGTTTGGTGATATTTTTTACAGGAAAAGCGGTCACCGTTGCGCGTTGTCCGTTGAACATGCGACATGATAATTGTAAAAAAACGAGCGAGAAAGCTCGCTCATTTTTTTACAATTATTTTATATTATAGTCACTTTTTCACAATTGCGTGAACGATAGAGTATGAAGTTTGACACAGTTAATATTTACACTGTGGAGGAATGCAGAAACCTATTATATTTAAATAATATGCAATAAAAATACATTAAATTAATAAAACGAAACATTATACACACTACATTCATGTTACATATATGACATACATGGATACTAAACTATTTTCTAAGCCGAGTGTCCACCGAACAAAAATTGCCAACTTTTGTGTTGTCAACACGTGTTGGTGACAAAAGTTACTCTAATTTCCTTGAGTTGGCAACAAATATTGTAAACAAATGTTGAAAACCGTGTTTCCGTTGTTGGCGGTAAACATCAAAAGAATATACTTGTTGTAGATATTACCTGGGTCTGTGGAGACGCTTAGTTGGCAACAAAAAGAAACAATCATGTCCGATGCGGGAACGAACGCATCAATCGAGTTGTTAATTGATTTATATTGCATAGAAAACCGTACTATTGGACTCAATTGATTAAAAATATAAGAATAAAATTATGAAAAAGGATGCATAGAAAGCTATGAGTGATGCTATGGGGTTGCAAAAACGAAAAAAAAAAAAAAAAAATCTTTCATATTATGATAAAAGTTTCTGATTTATCCATCAATAATGCGACCTGCTAACAATAATCATTATCATCATCTTTTCTCAAAGCATTAAACAGTTCAATCCCTTTATGTCCTTTTCTTATTTTCAGGCTTGGTCGTGCCTAATAAATATTCTTCTGTTTCTTTTTGCATAAAATAATAAATACTGCTGCTGCCAGCATAATGTAGTCGTCGTTCAAAAACATTTTGCCGTGGAGACGCTAGTTGTCAACTAAAATGGTTTTCAAATTGTTGGCAAACTTGGCCACAGGCGACCGCTAGTACATATAAACCTTTCTATTGAATTAATATCCATCTTCATGAAAACAGTATTAAAATCCGTTGCGTAATAATAAAACCATAAACGAACATATAGCGAAACTGACTTTGTTTTATGCTATGTAAAGATAAAGATAAGGAAGATAATCATAAAGATATCTTTGTATGTGTGATATGTATCATGTAACATATAAAACAAGCAAAGAATTTGCTTACAGGGTTAGATTTATTTATGTGATTTGTCCAGCGATATTTATTTATAGGAAATACTGACACATCACGAATGTACAAAAACAATAATAATGCATTCAAGATGGCGAAGGTTTGAATGATACATCACACCCACATTATTGATATTCTCTTGACGGCTTCTAATGTATATATAACAAATCATACAAAACCTTGATTTCTAATGTTTATACTAAGGCTCACTACACGTGTCGTGATTTTCTAAGCTTTTTAACTGACTTGTAAAATGGAGGTTATAAAATTAACACACGTGTATGTAATATAAATGGAACTACAAAATATACAAATATAATAAAAGTAATTTAAAATTAAACCGACTTCACATATTAACTTATGCCTATATGTAAAAAACTATTGAACCGATTTTGATGAAACTTTAACTGTTCCATTAGTTGGAATATACCTGATTTAAATCAAAAAAAATCTGTTAATTCACGAGAAGTTCGTGGACAAGCACACCGTAAGATAGCCGACATGGATAACAATTCAACATGAAAATCTCTGATTTTTATAGGCGATAGATATATTCTCTTACTATTAGACATTTTTAAAAAAAGTATAGAATATATATTCTCTTACCATCAGGAGGACTATCTGCTTGATTGCATTTTATAAAAAAAAGAAAATAAATAGACTCTCTGACTGAGCTCTGCATGTTTTTTTAGTATAGCTTAGGAAGCGCTTGAGCACGATCTCACCCGGTGGTAAGCTAAGATGTGGCCTTAGATGGAACGCGCTTCCCTAGAAGGTACCTGTTCACTCTTCTTTTAAAGATCCCTAGATTGTACTCATCAGACTCAGTACACTGACTCAGAAAGCATGTTCCAGTCCATTGCGGTTCGAATGAAGAAGGTCTAGTCGAACTGCTTTGTGGTTTTGGTTTAAAAATAGATCGAGTAGGTAATGCTGTGACCGTGTGTGGTTCTAAGAATTCATGTAGACTGAACAATGGTGGCGCTCAATAACAACTGCTCCCACATCATTGAAATTCCCTTAACAGCTTTACGTGTGTAACAAATCATATAAAACCTTGATTTGTACTGGCTATACTAAGGGTTAGTACACATGACACGAATTTTCAAATTTGTCTTGCTAGATTTTGATTGAAATTCTTTATTGCATATAAGAGTATCTTCACGCCCAAATCCCCGAAGAGGGAGGCAGAGGCACAACAAGTGCACACATGATTAGCCGAAGATACTTAGTCCCACAATTGATAGCAATAAGCAAGCCTATCGCCAATCGGACACTTATTTAACCACGAACATCGCAGTTTTTATAAAATTGAAACATTTTTGAATTTTCCGACCCGGGAATCGAACTCGGGACCTCGTGTGGTCAACACCGATACCGGACACAAAGATATTGCATTGTTTTATTTGTTATTATTATAATATAATAACAGTAATCATAGTGTGTGGACAAATAATACTAATTTATCTAACCCCAAAGTAAACAAATTATTTGTTTGTGTTATGGGTCAACAATACTAACACAGAAATACATACATAAATACTGTTATGTACATAATAAACAACCAAACCCAGATATACAAACATCTATGCTAATCACACTAATGTTTGTCCCTGTTGAGAATCGAACCCGAGTCCCATCGATAACGATTAGGTTCGCTAATCACTCAACCAATGGTGCGGTTATCACATAAATTTATGTAAATACTGTGCGCACGCCAAGTAATTTGTAAGAGAGGGAAGATTTTATAGCAGACTTACAAAGTAACTTAACAAAAAATATTTTATGAAAAGCATTTTAAATTTAATTCTAGTCATTAGATACAGTGCTAGTCATTAGATACATTCCCAATTATAATTTTGTATTAATTATTTAATATAATAATATTATTATATCGGTAGATAATTTTGTCTTATAAAATTCACCCACACATTATTGAAATCTCGGCTTCAAATATTATGTAACAAATCATACAGTACCTCGATTTGTACTGGATGTATTAAAGCTTAGTACACATGACATTAATAAAATATAAACTCTATAATTATTTGTAGGAAATGTTCAAAATCAATAGTGATTTATTTGAACTGCGCGAAGGTTTCAAGTTATGAATTACAACCATACCATTAAATTTGTCTATTAACGGCTTCAAATGTATATCAAATCCTATAAAATCCGTGTAAATCGCCATCCCAAAGTAAGTTAGTACACATTACAGGCGTTTCTATAATATACTCTATAGTATATAGAAATAAGTATGATGTACGACATTCATTTTATATACCAAACTCCCGTAACAAGTAATATATTATAACTTTATACTTTGTCTAGGAGATAAAATTAATTCAGAAAATTCTTTATTCAAACAATCCTTTGCAAGTATTTTGACAAGTTAACATATTTTTGTACTAGTGAATGACGGTGTTGTAAAGGCGATCGATTGGCTGAAACCACAGACAACATGAATAGTAATAGACACGCCATTGGGGAGGAAACGTGTCGCCGTGTATATAAGCAAACGCTCCCATCATTGTCAAAAATGTCATACATTTGTAGATATATTTTAAAAAATAGAAATAAGCCATATTGTATTATTTTATCGTACCGAATGGGATGACAAGGTTTAATAATTTACCTTGAACTGATTTTATTTTATTGATAAGTACTATAACTCTGTATATCTGTGTGTAAATGTAAGCTACACTGACAAACTGAGAAATTGCCTTGAAAGGCATATCCATTTTATCCCTGGTTGAACCTATTACCAGGGCTTAAAACCGGTTTAATAAAAACCGGTTAATAGAAGTATTTAGCGGTTTTAATAAAAGACAGCTCAGCGCGTATCAGAAATAGGTGCGCTTCATAAACCTAAATAAACCGGTTTTAGTCAAAACCGTGGAATAGTACGTCACGAACAATGCGGACAAAAATTGGTAGCGGCAAACATCAAAGAAATCATATTTAAAAACCTCTATAAACCGGTTTGTTGATTCAAAACCCTTATAATTTTGTTCCATGACGAAATCGGTATTTTTGAGGTTAAGGTAGAGTTAAACCTTTACAAAACGCTACTTATGTATTGATGCTGATTAAGAGTTGAAAATTAACCAGTTAACAAGCCCTGTCTATCACTACTACTTAGCTTTTTCATTACTTTTTTAGCAAAAAAAATATTAACAAAGAATATTATAAAGTACAGTTAATTACAACTTCTGGAACAAATAAAGAATAAAATATTTTTGATTTCGTAAAAAAATAATGTATTATATTATTAATTTAATAATTAAATTTATTTTTATTAATTTATTTATTACACAGTATACGGAAAAATCATTCTGGAACTCTAACCTCTAAGGGTAAATAATATGTGTAAATAAACCTTAATAACTATAAATTACGGGTCACGTTGCTTGTCCGCGATGGACTCTAAAACTACTGAACCGATTTCTATGAAATTTTGTAGATGTTTACTGCTTAGTCCAACTTAAAAGATTAGAGAGTAGTTTTATCTGAATTCCCCCCACCCCTTTTAAGTACCAACTAATTTGTATGGCGACAGAACGTTGCCTGGTCAGCTATAAATAGTGTATAAATTTCATAGAATATAATAAGATAATTTTTAAATATTGGCACACAACTTTTCCCCATGTTGGTCCTTTAAAGAATAGACAGGTCGACCGATTAGCTATATGTGTCACTACCATCATGACTACCAGGTGGTAGAGTTCCGCAACGTCTCGTCCGGGTATATGGTACCACCGCCTTACCTATTGTGTGCGTCAATGCTTGTCATTGTTGTGTTCTGGTCTGGGGGTTATGTAGCCGGTATAATTACGCAAGTGGCATTGCCATCCCGCCACACAGATAGCAACATACTATTAACATCTTTGCTGTCTATGGGCGATAGTTTCTTTTTTCATCAGGAGAGCCATCTGCCTGTTTGCTGTACAATAAAAAGTATCTTCACGCCCATATCCCCGAAGGGGTAGGCAGAGGTACAACAAGTGCACCCACGGTTAGCCGAAGATACTTGGTCCCACAAATGTGATAGGTGGCAAGCCTATCGCCAACCGGGTACTTTCCAATCCCGGGCAACTTTTTGTGTTTCTCAGAAAATTGAAAAAACACTTTTCTTATGTGCCCGACCCAGGAATCGAACCCGGGACTTCATGTGGTCAACGCCAACGCTGGACCACAAGACCACAGAGACGAGATAATATGTTTGCTATACAATGGTATAAAAAAATACGAAAATGCACTGCGTTTCAATGTAGAGCCACATTAATGTACTATGCTAGCATTTTTCGTTGCAATGCGGCTCACCTCAACATTGCAGCCAGTTCCAGTGTACTCGACCTTTTATAAGGAACATGTATCATAATGAACTATAACAACGACCCTGGCAAACGTAATTGTACACTGAGCCTTACCGCCGAGCCGCACTCGCTAACGTCGTGATCTACTCATTCGGTTCATTAGATACACAGATGTAGGTACTGTATGTAGAAATTATCATAAAGACATTTGACTCTATCTGAGATCAACAACAATGACATCGTATAAAGAGTTAATTTGATACTTCGCATTGGTTTAATTTATTATTTCCTAGCTGCAGCGTGCAGCCCACTGCACTTAAAAAGTATTTGGTGAATCCCGCGGGATCACCTAATTTTTTCGAGACAAAAAGTATCTTATGTGCTATTCCAGGTGATCATCTACCTGTGCGCCAAATTTCATTTGAATCCGTTCAGTAGTTTTTGTGTGATTGAGTAACAAACGTCCATCCAAACATCCAAACTTACGCATTTACAATATGAATAATTAATATAGAAGTAAAACTAAACAAAAGTAATTACAAACGTAAATATCTATGTAGACTATAACACACACACGCACGCACGCACATACACACAAACACATGTGTACAAATACACACACAGAAACATACACATACACTCATAAAAATACACGCACACACACACAGCCATACACAAAGTACAAACCCTTTTAACTTTAGTGTGTAATGTAGAGTGTGTCTCTAAATTACACACTAAAGTTAAAACGGTTTTACTATTTGTACATATACAGTGCCGAAAGTTAGACCAGGAGTCCTGAAATACAGGCTTTTCCTATTTTAGGCTTCAGTCCACTTATATATATATATATATATATATATATATATATATATATATATATATATATATATATATATATATATATATATATTTATTTCTCAAAACTGTAACGAATGACTTCCAATCTTCTGACCCTCTGAAACCATGGATTAAAGATTAATCTTCGTATTGTTTCGAACCACCTTTGAAGAATAGACACCACTTGATATATGACATTCTGACATTGATAGGGTTTTTTATATCAATGCATTCTGTCAAACTGCTCGTAAAAGGCGAACGATTGTTTATACGTGTCGCGAAGTAGACTTATAGACTTATGCGTGTGGCATTACCATCCCACCAGATGGACAGCAACGTACCATTAACGTGTTTGGTGTCTACAGTCTATGGTCATCTCTTTCGATCTGTATACCCATGCTACCCATACTACCTATTATATTAAAACAAGTATATAAAATAAATGTTACTTTTAAAGGAATACTGGAATATATATCTTGAATATCAAAGAGATTTTGAATATAGACATCACGTCACACCAAACCAATGTTTTTCAAAGTGTAGGTCGCGTCCTCTATGAGTACGTGAATGAATATTTAGTAGGCTTCTCCGTAGTCGGTAATCGTTTAGAATTTATTAATTCGTTTTTAATTAGTTTTTCAAAAAAATATTTTTAATTTCTCACTTCAATTAGTTTAAATAGCAGTTAGTTTCATATAGGTATAGAAGAAGCCTACAATCCAAAAAGAAGCCTCCTTAATTTCATTTCAAGAAATGGTTAACACGTGTGACTTAATAAGTTTACTCGACATTGACAGAATTCTCTGATAATTGCTATTCGTATAATGAAGAAGAAGAAGAGTACTCGAAGCTTCTAAAAGTGCATCGCGGAAGTCGCCAGCGGAATAATTATCTCTTATCCTATTGCTTCAGTAACAATGCGGTCATTTGCTAGTTTTGCCTGAAAAGGTTTTTTGGGAGTTTGAAAACTGTGTTCTTTCTAAATTTAAATTTTGTCACCTCATTTCTTTGCAACTCGCGCCACCGTATAATTAATGATGCTATCGCCAGTTTTCGACTATATCCTTTCCTAATACTTTTACAATAAAAACACTGATATATATATAAATAAATATCAGAAGATTTCCTACGGTTTATAGATTAACACTTTTTTTTATAAATTAACAGTTTTTGAATGCGTGTGCAGTAAATTGTACCTACATGTGTTTTGGCTTAAAAACTCATTTCCACTCCACCTTGACTTAGAGTAAGTGCATGTTTTCATATTGTGGTTCCGCCAGCTTATACTATTTATGAAAACCTATTTTTTTTAAATACTAGCGATAACCTAAAGCCCGCTGCATTCTGAAAAAATGATGAGTCCTACAGGAATACAATATTTTCCCGGAATGAAAAGAACCTAAATCCAATTTCAGTTTATCATCTAACCGTTTTTGCGTGCTCGAGAAACAAATATTCCAATATTCTTACATATAAACTTCTATATATATAATATGTATAGAATAAATTGTCATAAAATAATTAGAACTGCGATTAAAATACAAGCCTTATTCTACTTCAAGGTGTGAAACTGAGTTTTTAGCCCAGATTAGATATAAAACAAATTACTTATGGACTTATTAATAAACAAGTCTGATCTTTGCTTAAGTCTGAGTTTATTCTGTCCCGTTCATTTTCACGTATTGCTACGTCGTACACAATGTATCAAACTAAGCGCTAATCTATACGCATTCTCAAACAGTTTTATCAATAGCACCTAATGTTTGAAAACGTTCTATTATGAACATAAGATGTTATTTTCTATTAAGATATTTATCCGGCACATATTTAAAAAACACTGACTACAGAGAACGTGAAGATAACACAGCGCTTAGTAAATTAGACCCACGTTATTTCCATCTCGATCACGTCTGCATTTACAGACATAGTTTACGTTGTTGTAATTTTTTATTGTAAGAAAAGCTATTTTGTTATTACTACTGACTTTATCTTGTATTGTAACTGGATATTATGCCTTTTAAGACAATATTTTAGGTTGTCACTGTAGCTAGTATTTATACCCAGAAATTTAATAAACAGTTGTACTGATTGAGCGGTACTGATTTTATTTCATCGACGAGCACTATGCTCATCGATGAAATAAAATCAGTACAGCTGTATCTTTAAGCTTGACTTTTTAATTGGATCGATAAAATAGCACAACATGGCATATTTCTATTTTTTCACGATACAATATATCTAAAATTGGTTTTATATCATAAAATAATAAACAAGCAGATGAATCTCCTAATGGAAAGAGATAACCATTGCCTATAGATACCAATGGTGTTAATGGTTTGTTGCCATCGGAGTTGCCTGTTAATACCAGTTGCATAAGTTTAACTGCTACCTTACCCTCTAAACCAAAACACGACAATGACAAGCAGTGACGATATTGTGGCGGAATAGGTAAACTGGTGGTACCAGACCCAAACGAGACAATACAGAATTCTGCTACATAGCAGCCACGATGCTAGTGACTCGTATAGCCAATCGGTCGCCTCTTACAAAATGCCTGGCACAATGGCGGATGGTCTATTTTACAAAGAAGCCCAGATCTACAAACACAACCACTTGCTCTTATGAGTACAAGTACCACGCCCAATGCTGCACCTTTTAGTATTTGTGTGGTCTGTGGTGTGGACCCTGATTTGAAAAATATAGATTAACTGCCTTACTACTAGGTCGTAAAAGGCGACCAATTGGCTATACAAGTCACTACCATCATGGCTACTAGGTGGTAGAGTTCTGCATGGTCTCGCCCGGGTCTGGTACCACCACCTTACCTATTTCTGCCGCAATAGCGTCTAGCGTCACTGTCGTGTTCCGGTTTGGAGAGTAAGGTAGCCGGTAAACTTATGCATGTGACAGTAGACCTCGCCACAAGATAACAACGCACCATTAACACCTTTGGTGTCTATAGGCGATGGTTGACTCTTTCCATCAGGAGACCCATCTGCTTGTTGTTATCTTATAATATAAAAAAAACTCGCAAAAGGCGAAGGATCATTAACGTGATGATTACTAACTAGGTGGTAGAGTTCTGCAACGTCTCGATCCGGTTTGCTACCATCACCTTACCTATTACTGCTGTAATAGCATCTATGGTTGTCGCTGTCGTGTTACACCTTAAAGGGTAAGGTAGCCGGTATACTTATATAGATATAAATACATCTTTATCTTTACAGTTAACATAATATAATACAAAGTCGTTTCCGCTGTATGTTCGCTTATTACTTTTGAATTACGTAAGGGATTTTAAAGAAGTTCATTAATAGACGAAATGAATAAATGTATGAAAAACATATATGTGTAAAAATATGGTTAAATTAAAAACAGGTTATTAAAATTAATTAAATATAAGAGCATACTCTACCATGATATGGTTTGCAAATATTTAAAATATATTTTATGTAGTCTAAGAATTTTTAAAGGAACTATTTATTTATTCATTTCTAGATATTTTAATTATATTACCTTAATTTAAGAGGAAGGAATTTACATTTTTAAAATCTTATTTCCCAAACTCTCAGTCTAAAGTTTTACATATTTGTCATCTGCCAAATTGCATCGCAGTTTGTCAGCAGTAATTCTCGTTTAGTGCATTTTAACGTCCAGTTTTATTTTACGATGTACACACAACACATAGATTATATTAAAATCCGTTCAGCTGTTCCGGGGTTTGTAGTAAGCACACTTAACCTACACGTTTTCGCATTTTTATAGAGGTACGCAGCAATAACAAATCACAACAAGTACGAATGTATTACGTACATATATATTTTAATAGTGTATAATAATATGTTACATTCATTAGATTTCGACATATAAGTACTTTATAAGGGTAAATATCAAGATGCTTACGAAAACAAAACAAAAATTCAAGCACTATGTAATTTTATTTTATTTAAAACTTATTTATACTTTAAAAAATCCGTCAATTTTGTTTGGGTTTCTGTTTTTGTATTTTGAATTTCATTCCCTCTGAATTTCATTTCGCGATTTTCCGGATTCAAACGCATTCCATATTTTATCACTTAATGACAGGACTTTAATTTTTCGTTTTGACATGATGCAGAACAGAATTTTCCTTCGAAATTGATTAACTATAAACTGAATAAGTCCGACAAACGACGGTACACAGGCACATGCAATGTCGATTCGAAAAGAATGCGATAAAATAGCAACGTTATTTAGTTCCATGAAATAGAATAGGTACAATATTGACGTGAAAACATTACAAAAATAATGGTAGGAAGTTCCACGAAAGTTAAGAATGAGCATAAAATAGCAGATGTTAAATTTGTATTGCCATTTGTTCCACCAATATAAATAAATAAAGCTCGACTGTCGCTTAAATAAATATAGATAAGTAGCAGCCTCACTTACGGAGGTCCATGAGGGAAAAACGACTCTCTCTTACAGAGGGTTCTGTTTCTCGCTAATAGAGGTTTTTGGAGCTTAATGGTTTGTATATATATATATATATATATATATATATATATATATATATATATATATATATATATATATATGTTTGTAGCAGGCATACTAACCTACACACTTTCACATTAAGTACCTAGTGTCAATTAAATTTAACAGGATCTTGTGTATAATATACGTATATTATACGAGAAAAAAAGCCAAGAATTCTAAAGATTTGCTAGAAAAACAAATTTTTGTACGCTTAAATTGCACCCGTGCGAAACCGTATCGGGTCGCTGTTTTTAAAAAAAAAGGTATAATGCAAGAAGCCATGTTTTAATTTTATTGGAGTCTACATTTTCACTGGATGATAATCGCATTATGCAAGAAGACACAAAGGATCATTAAAATAATATTAAGGTGGTGTGTATAAGCATAATTCCATAAAATAATAACCATTCAATTTCGAAATCGCAAAATACAGTTCTCTATAGCATTAAATCTATACTTCATAAGCTTAATTACAGTTTCAAACAGTAAATTCATAACGAGATAACAAGACTGAATGAAATTCATTGCTAATGGAATATGAAGGGCTTATTCTGAGTTTATTTATTAAATACGATTGCTTTTACGTCTGATAACAATAAGCTCGCTACTCTGTTATCTAAATTAAGGTCAGATATTGACAAAGTGTTTATGAAAGATTTGATTCATTTTCTAATTAAAATGGAAGAATAAACAGAGTTTATATAAAGGTTTTCTGTTTATTATAATTAAAAAGGCGTTGACTCGTTAAAGTGCCTGAAAAGGTTAATTTGAATAAAAAAAATGACTTTCAATGTATTTTAGTGTTTTGTCCTGAATAAACACTTTATTATTTAAGGCGAGGCATCGGGACAAACGGGGTTTGCTAAATCACATTTTTTTGTATTGATTGTTAAATAACAATTTTACAAAAAAATACACGATATACCTGAAGATATTATCTAAAGAATCTGCTAACTTATTACATGATAGAATGTACTTTACCTGATCATATAAAATTCCGAACAGGCTAAAAAATGTGTTAAACAAATAATTTGTTAATAATATTTCTAATCTTCCACATGATTTTATATGGTGATATTTTAATACAAAAAAATGTACTAAATTTTCGTTTCCTGCTGAAGTCCTATATATATATATATATATATATATATATATATATTTTTTTTATTTTTTTTTATATCATAAGATAGCAAACAAGCAGATGGGTCTCCTGATGGAAAGAGTTAACCATCGCCTATAGACACCAAAGATGTTAATGGTGCGTTGCTATCTTGTGGCGAGGTCTAATGCCACATGCAAAAGTTTACCGGCTACCTTACCCTCCAAATCGGAACACGACAGCGACAAGCACTGACGCTATTGCGGCAGGAATAGGTAAGGCGGTGGTACCAGACCCGGGCGAGACAATGCAGAACTCTACCACCTAGTAGCCACGATGGTAGTGACTCGATAGCCATTCGGTCGCCTTTTACGACCTGCCTGGCAGAACGGCAGTTGGCCTATTCTACAAAGGAGGCCGGGACCAACACGGCGAAAATTAACACGTTTCCCAGCGGTTTCAGAACATACCGCGCTGCCCACTTTCTGTACAATTGGCACGCGTCAAAAGACCTTGCCTTAACTAGCTAACCCGCGTAGCTTTACCGCCGATTAAAGTAACATGGCATCAATAAAATCATTCATAAAATTTTTCATCGTCAATATCTGCCCCTTAGAGATTCACTTTTTTAAAAAAATGTAACCTGTGTGTGACTCCAGCTCTTTAACTATATGCCAAAATTCAATAAAAATTGGTTGAGCAGTGTAGCCATTAAATGCATAATTGACATTTATAACACTTGTGCCTTGCAGCCTGCTGCATAATATAATGTGCTGTCACATGCATGTGTATGCAGTGCTGAAAATCTAGAGCTAACACTATGTATCCATAGATATTAGATACTATCTTTATTTTAATATGTAGTATTTTTGAAGTATCATTTTAAAAGTATCCGATAGTTGATGCACATGATTCGTTCAGCGTTGTTTATGATATTACTAGTTTCGCCCGCGAGTAGATTAACATGTCGTCGATATAATTTTTAATACTAACTTCATCCCCTATTTCAACGCCTTATGGGTTGATTTTTGAAAAAAAATGATGTGGTGTCGCGGGACACCAGGTAGGAACAAACTTCCTCCGGCTAAACGGCACTACTCGCTTGTGTACGCGACTGTCGCGCCTGCGCACGTCTCATTTAACGCTTTTATTCCACGCATTTTTCTTACGGTTTTACTATCACATTTTTTTCAGTTCGGTCGCGCAGCAAAATCCCTATCCCCTCCAAGCCTGCCGTAAGGAACTTCGTTCCAAAAATTAGCCTACTTTTCACCCCGGATCTTCAACTATTTTAATGCGAAATTGTATTAAAATCGGCGTAGGAGTTTAGCCAGACAGACTTTCGCGTTTATAATATTAATAGGTATGGACTAGATGCACCGTGCAGCATTACAAACGTTTTTGATGAATCCTGCGAGAATAACTAATTTTTCCACGATAAAAAGCAGCCTATGTGCTATACAGGGTGTAAAGAAAACCCTGTCCGATCCGAAAGAGGTATATAGGTAGGTCAATGGCATTGTCAAAAAAAATTCTCTTTATTAAAATAAGAAAAATATCGTAGTTTAAAGTGCCTCATTTTAGTACTAAAATTGAGCAACTTCCGTTTAAATCAAGCAAATATTTTGAAAATTTATGTATCAATATCCATAAAATAATGTCACAGATATGTTATCACAGGTATGTATGTATTAAGCTACCAAATAATACCTTTGACGATCGGACAAGGTTTTTTTTGCACACTGTATAATATAGTTTAACAGATATCGTTAAACGCTCAGTGCTTTTTTTTTCGGAATGTCACAATTGCTGTTAGCCTTATGGGCTGTTACAGCTTCACCGGTCGCGTGGGCGAGCAGAGTGCTCAGCCAGAATTTAAAGGTGTAGGGCTGTACGCCCTCCGCCCTAAGGGTGTCTCCTGTGAGACCGAACCTCGGCTTAGGGTGGGGTCGTGATTTGCGATGAGAGGGCTAGTGGCATTGTTTTGTCCGTCCGCCGAACCTTGCCCTTGGGCTCGGTTCGCCGAAGGGCGAAACAGGGGTCCTCAATGGAATGGTGTCGCGAATGTAGGTGTGTAGTGTTATCGTGTAAACCGTTGGCCAGAGTTATCGGGTCATCGGGATCGGTAAGACGCTCAGTGCTTTTAAAAAACATCAAGTAAATTATGATTATACTAAATACTAGCTGAGCCCACGACTTCGTCCGCGTGGAAAAATTTCGAAAAAAGTAGCCTAAGTCCCGTCAAAACCAGTCTAACCGTTTTAGTTTTAGAGATTAGCCGGAACAAACAGACAGAAAGACAGACAGGCAAAAATTGTAAAAAATGTTATTATATGTATCGAGTATACATCCATATGCATTTAGTAATAAGCGGTTATTTTAATATTACAAACAGACACTCCAGTTTTATTTATTTATATGAATATATAAATCTGGCCTATACATTCGGAATGATGTAGCTTTATATGT
Organism: Apodemia mormo; assembly: GCA_036924255.1. Classification (NCBI taxonomy): domain Eukaryota; kingdom Metazoa; phylum Arthropoda; class Insecta; order Lepidoptera; family Riodinidae; genus Apodemia; species Apodemia mormo. Next base: position 32,217,637 of record JAUPFN010000014.1, on the reverse strand, counting down.
ATTAGTAAAAGAATAACTTACAAAATTAACTTCTTTATAATTTTAAGTATTATCCGTGTTGGTCCCGGGCTCCTTTGAAGAGTAGGCCTTTCTGCCAGGCCTGGCAGAACTGCCGTTCTGCCAGGCACGTCGTAAAAGGCGACCAATTGGCTATTCGAGGCACTACCATCGTGGCTACTAGGTGGTTCTACATTGTCTCGCCCGGGTCTGGTACCACCGCCTTACCTATTCCTGCCGCAATAACGTCAGTGCTTGTCGCTGTTGTATTCCGGTTTGGGGGGAAAGGTAGCCGGTAATCTTATGCATGTGACAGTAGACCTCGCCACAAGATAGCAACACACCATTAACGTCTATACTGGTGACTTTTCCATTAGGAGACCCATCTGCTTGTTTCCTGTCTTATGATATAAAAAAAAATGTATAAAAATACAGCGTTACTTTTAAAGATCCGTCCAAATTTTCAGAGACTGTTTAGAATCGATAATAAGTTTGATTTATGTAATAAAACAAATTTGAAAAATTCAAAATTTCATTTTTATCCGACAAAAAAAACAAAATGCATGAATATAATTTCAATTCAAACAAAAATATTTAGTGCCTAAGAGATCGTGAAAAATGTACTAAAAATGTACTTTGAGCAACATATATATATATATATATATATATATATATATATATATATATATATATATATATATATATATATATATATATATATATACATACATCATCTATATCGCCCGGGTCAGGTACCACCGCCTTACCTATTCCTGCCGCAATCCGCAATAGCGTCAGTGCTTGTCGCTGTCGTGTTCCGGTTTGAAGGGCAAGGTAAGCCGGTAAACTTATGCATGTAGCATTAGACCTAGCCACAAGATAGCATCGTACCATTAACATCTTTGGTGTCTATAGGCAATGGTTGACTCTTTCCATCAGGAGGCCCATCTGCTTGTTTGTTATCTTATGATATAAAATAAAAATATATATATATATAAGTTAAAAATGAAACCGACGAATTGAGAAACTCCTTCATTCCCTCAAGTCGGAGAGAAATGAGTGTGTTGTAATGTAGACTTGACTTCTAGAGATAAACTGCGGGCTGATTTTGATTAATGAGCGTCTGGGTCGTCTTGAGTCATATTCCTGATAATGGATATGATAGGAAAGTTCACTACACGGCGCTTAGCACATGGCTGTTCTGACTCAATAAATGACGTCATATTATAACAATTAGGCTTAATTTACACCGAAATAGCAGCAAAATAGCAACAATAAAACCTCTTTTAACTTTGACAAGACTGTCGCCGTAAAGAAAATAATTTTCACGTAGATATGTATATATGTTATCATGTATGTCATAGGAATCTAGTGTGTGTGATGATTATTTTATAAATTTAATTATATTTCTAATGCATATTATTTAAAAATATTAAGGCCCCATTTCCTAAAAACTGCTAAAACGAGAGTTGCGGTTTTCAAAATTTCTTGATGAATAAATAGAATGGCTTCCTAGGAAAATTCGGTGGTAATCCTGCCTGGCAAAACGGCAGATGGCCTATTCTTCAAAGGAGCCAATACAGGGGAAGACTTACTTAAAGCTTTTTTATTTTAACAAAATGAAGTATATTTTGCAACAAACCTTTCATAGCATGGTAGAGTTCCACAACGTCTAGCATGGGTGTTTGGTACCACCGCCTTACACATTCCTGCCGCAGTAGCGTCAATGTTTGTCATTGTCGTGATCCCGTTTGGAGGGTAAGGTAGTCGCTAGACCTATGCGTGTGGCATTGTCATTCTGCAACACGGATAACAACAGATAGCACCATTAACATCCTTGGTGTCTACAGGCGATGGTTTTATTTTCCATCAGGAGAGCCATCAGCTTGTTGCTATCTTACGAATAAGAAATAGAGAAAAAAATTGTTAACATTTATTGTTTTATAAAAAAAACGAACACGCTATTGAATTGACATAAAATACGAAACAAGTGAAAGAGTATGAAGTTCTAGAAATAATGAAAAACCCGGTCGCGAGCCCGTCCGTATTTCTGGTAGTTATCGTGATCCCTATACAATAAATTAACACGTCTATGTAAATATTTTTTCAAACATTTTTGTTTCGAAATATGTTCTGTGGAAATAACGACATAAAATAATTTTTAATGAATATAAATAAATAAATTAGTGTTTTCTTAATTTAGGTCGACTCATGTCACAGTATAGTTGCGAATAATCTTGCGACCAATGTGAAGCGAAGTGAACAGTGTGTAATACAGTGAATAAGAGAAGTGTTTTAGTGATACAGCGTAGGCGGTTAAATTTGGTGTTAGTACAGCGAGTGTGACTAGTGTGTATAGTGTATTTACGTTGGTTTATCAGTGTATTTACGTATTTCACCGTAGTGTATTGTACCTTAGTGTTGTAAATACACGGTTTAATATAGGTGGCGTTTTCTTACAATTACGAACCCGAAGCACGTAACAGTATAAATGAAAATTAGTGATCATAGAGGCATTTTAAATTTACTAAAGTGCTTGATTTTGACGAATCGGACGTGAAACACTACTTCAAACGCTTTGAGTTATGAGGCGTGCAAAATGTTTATAGTATTTTAGAGTCATATGTAATATTCAAATTCCTATATTCATAAAAATTTGTAAATTTGTTAACTCTGCAGGTCATCCCTGAAACTTTCTGCTAAATTGAGGTTTTAAGCTCGAAGAGTTAAAAAAATAATAGTTTATAAAATTGATAGTATTTCAATTCTTTAAAAACTGGTTATTTTCAAAATGATGGTCGATTTTTATCTTTTGAATGCAATTTAGAGCCTAAAATGTTTTACTAACTACAAAATTAATTGGCTGAAAAACGACAAAGAAATATAAAAAAAAATTTTGTTAAAAAAATTTGCTATTAATGAATCCCGAACGAATTAGTCGATTTTATCCAAGTTACAGTTTTAGACAAAGTTTTTTAAGTAAAAGAGCTGTTTAGGTCTAGAAATCAATGGGTGTATTAGTCTGAAATTTATTTTACAAATATGAAACGATGTTCTTGTAAACTACAAAATATTAATATTTGTGAAGCTGTAACTTTTGGAAACTTGATTCGATATTTAAAATGGTATTTGACGTAGTTTTTTACGTAAGTACTAAATTATTGTAAAAGGTCCAAAAATCATTAGTTCAATTTATGGAAGGGACGCAGTTTTTTGAGGATAAGAGGCGATTAGATTTTGTATTCAGTCGGTACATTAACCTAGAAGTTATTTAAAAAAAATGCTATTTCATCAAAAATTTCTTTGAGATTTATTCCGAATCTCAAAATTTTCTAAACCAAATTGGTTCAAATCTTCAGAAAGTATAAGTTGAGCGGATTCCAATTGAATGCCATCAACCTCGTTTTCATAGGTCAAGCCGTTAAAAAGTAGTGCGATGTTTGCACACACATACATACATAGACATACTGACGTCATCTTAAACCGTAAGGTTTGGTGAAAACTCGATTTTTGAAAATCGGGGCAAAATGAGTAATTTCTATATATATACGTAGTGGGAATTTAAAAATATTTTTTAAATTATCTACTATGTCAGTGTATTATATTAGCAATACCTTTGTATATAAAAGCGAAATTTTAAAAATTGCTTCAATAAGTGAACCAAAAATATGTAGTCACTACACTTATATGACTTCATCCAATTTTCCCCTACATATTCGTGCAAGCGTAACAGTAGCATAATATTGAATAATAAAGATGCTTCAAAATTTATCCGCCAATACTTAGAAAAATTGCAATGTTAATCGAGATTTAATAAATTTACAAACCCACAGCATTTTTTTAAGAATATTGTTGAAAATATTGTTAATAATTTGAAATTGGGGTAAATAAAGAAAGCATGAGTTCCACATTAATCTTCTAGTTACACTGTTCAACTCAGAGCATGGGCTCCCTTATTTGATTAAGTCAATATGAATACACAATTTCTAGGCCTAGTGTGGGACATAGTGTGACGTATGGTCAACGTATATGATTACTGAAATATATGGATGTGTGTGTTCAATTTTAAAATCCCACGGTCGCGGTCGGGGACTAGCCTCTTAATTTTCTGCAGCCTTCTGCAATGTAAATTTTAATCGTGTCAAATTTCATACTATACCGTCTTAAAAATAGCTACAAAGTTTTTTATTTATGTATTAATATTTAGATAGAATACTTAAAAAATACTGGAATTTATCCCGTCGTGTCTGTCCGGTGTGATCGTATCAACGCACATAATGGCAGACAGTCTGGACCTTTTTAGTTTACTTATTTAAATATAAAATAAAATATTTTACGCGATGGGAAAAATATAGGCTCGTGAAACTCAAACTCAAAAGGTGTACTCAAAAGGCCCGTATCTATACATATAATAAAATCGTAGGAAAGTCAAAACTGTACATTGAATATTTTTTAAAAGGATACTTGGGGAGTGATCTACAATCGATATCGAAGCCAAAAATATAGTTTTTAGAATTTTTGCCTGTTTGTCTGTATGTATGTCCGGGGTAAATTCAAAAAGTATTGCATGGATTTACTTCAAATTTTGCATGAATATTACTAACAGGTCGGATCAACATATAGGCTACATATTATCACGCTATCACCCACGGGGAGGAGCTGTGCGGAGTAAATGAAGTCCGCGCCGACTAAGTCACTGGCAACAGCTAGTATTTCAAATATATTTCCTCATGTGTAGTTCACGTAATTACCCGAACTAATTGTGGTACAAGCGGCAGAGTTGAATACAATTTAAATGAAGTCTATTGTTGTCGCAGAAATTTCCGGTCTTCTATATATAAAAAACTGTTTGTGATAACTGAGTATTCCCGTGTTGATAAGGGCCCCTTTATAAATATTAAAGTGTCACTGTTATACAGTTTTAAGGTTTTACACTCTTACTGTTTAACTGTTTTACAGTTTTACTGTTTTACAGTTTTACTGTTTTACAGTTTTACTGTTTTACAGTTTTACTGTTTTACAGTTTTACTGTTTTACAGTCTCTACTGATTTACAGTCTTACTGTTTTAGTTTTACAGTCTTACTGTTTTACAGTCTCACTGTTTTACAGTCTCACTGTTTTATAGTCGTACTGTTTTACAGTCGTACTGTTTTAAAGTCTTACTGTTTTTACAGTCTTAATGTTTTATAGTCTTACAGTTTTACAGGTTTACTGTTTTACAGTCTTACTGATCTACAGTCTTACTGTTTTATAGTCTTACAGTTTTACAGTCTTACTCTTTTAAAGTCTTTCAGTTTTACAGGCTTACTATTTTATAGTCTTACCCTATCAGGTAGATAATAACCTGAAATTGCACATTACCGGAAAATTTTGGTGATCCCGCGGGATTCACAAAAACACTTTTATAATGCAGCGGGCTGCACGCTACAACTAGTTATAGGTAAATGTAAAATAACACGCTGCCAGCTTTACAGAATTCATTCACAAGACTCAGCGCATCCAATTCATGAATTTAGTGGAATATTTTTAAACGAATATTTTTGTATTACCTTGTAGTAATTTCACAATATTAATTAAAACGCGCTTTCAATTCAATATTTAGTTCTTAATTTTAATATATAGCCGGACCTTTAAAAGTAGCACTGTATATGCGTATGGGTATTTTCTAAATGTATTTTCATGTATTAGTATCGTTAACACCCATATCACACAGAAATATTTTTGCTTACTTTAAGGTTGGATCAGTTCGTGTAGTTTGTCCAGCGTTATTTTTTAATCTTGGGCGTGTTTCACTTCTGTTGTCAAGTCGGAGAAGAACTTGATGTTATTTTTTTTACTTCGTTACGGAAAATACTTTTGTAAATAATAGTTTTTTGACATTAGGGAATTGATAATTAACACTGGCGTTTTCAAAATCATTATGACTTCCGGTGATTCATAGAAGTTTTGCATAAATAAATAAAAAATCTCCATAGTGTTTTTGTAAGCGTAGAAAAACTAAACAAATATTAATTTTAACTAAAATGAAGGTCAGTAAACTCATTAAGATTAAGAAATATTTTCTCTTAAGCAGTAACAATATAACAGTCGTTCGCTTTAAAAGGTCTTTATAACTTTTAAGGTTCCGTAGCCAATGACAAAAAACGGAACCCTTATTATTTCCTCATCACGGAGATGAGGAAATAATAAGGGTTCTGTTTTTTTGTCTGTCTGTCCGCCCGTCCGTATGTCATAGTCATTTTACCGGTTTTTAATTTTACTTTCTATTCAGTCATTCCAGGTACCAAATCTGTTACCCCATAAAATAGCTTTATGGTTATTTTATAATATGGTAGTATGGTAATCTCAGGTAACTTTTCCCCTTACAATATAGGGCGCGAACGAACAAGAGATTTGCCTATTGAAAAGAGATCACTACCGTACATTAATGATTAAGAACTAAACTACGATATGTCAAGCAGATAACAGAGAGATACCAAAGAGGTTAATGGCGCGTTGTCAACAAGGTTACAAGGTAACTAGGGATGAGCAAGTAAAAATAAGAATTGATATTCATTTTATCAGCAACGATTATTATCGTAGGTAGGGGATCGAAACTAGGACCTCATGATCTGAGCAAAATTTTTAAGTAAGATATAACGTAATTCTGTACAAAATTGTGAAAGCCTTTGCAACGTTCATTGCAATAGCCGAGACCTTTAAGTGGTTTCCAAGGAAGAAGGGTATTAACATTGCATAATCAGGCTCTGATTTGCTACGAAGATTATTCTTAACAGAAAAAATTCAGGCTTTTCCTAACACGGGTATCGATAGCCTTGCGATTTGATAACATCACTAAAATATACAAGCAATTAAATCCGACATAATCAAACAAAATTAAACAAATTTTAGGATAAAAAGTATTGTTTACTGTTTCTTGTTATAAAAACGTAATATAAAAGTGGAATAAATTCATTATTAATGGCAAGGAAAATTTAGATTAAATAATTATTAATTTTGATTTCATCATCATTCCTCCAGTGGTAAATAAATGAGTAAATACCATGAAATTAATCAATTTCGCGTGTTGGTCCGAGCCTCTTAGTAAATGGCAAACGATTGGCTATACGTGTCACTACCACCGTGACTACTAGATGGTAGAGTTCGCAACGTCTCGCCCGGGTAAATGGTACCACCGCCTTATGCCTACTACAATTGCATCATTGCTTGTCATTGTCGTGTCAATGCCATCCCGCTACTCGGATAGCAATGCATCATTGACATCTTTGTTATCTATAGAAGTTGGTTTCTCTTTCCATTAGAAGAGCCGGTTACAAACAATTGTATTTAATGATATAAAAATACCATGACGGCTATATTTCCTAAGCGGTAGGTAGAAGTGCAAGATCCGTATATAGATATTTTATTAATTCAGGCGTTACTTTGCGGAAATCCATTGTTCAGACGTAGAAAACTAGTTATTTTGCAAATTTCCACGAACTTTTAAGTGTATTATTGTGATGTTGCTGAAAATTGCTTTTGTGTTTGGTGCTGTCGTGAAACAGTGTGGTGGACGATGGTGGATAACTGTGCCGCTGGGGTCTTTATTATTTTTCAGACCTACGGTAAGTTTGTTCCATTTCTTACACTGCTTTTATATGTTTTCCTTTTCAATAACATCACAAAGGTACACTTAAAAGTTCGAAAACACTTAAAAATTTGCAAAATAACTAGTTTTCTTCATCGGTATATAGGTACGCAGGCTTGGGTAACTTTTTTTAATGTTACTGTCATTATTCAAAACTGGCTTTGGCCGCGAGTAAATTACCGTCTAAAATACGGTTTTTCATACAATTTTTTATTCCTATTTTAGATTCTTGGGGGTTGATTTTTAGAAAAGTAACTTATTTATCCAGGATTTTCAATCTTCAAAAAGAAAAGCGTAAAATAAAATAAATTTGATGTTTGGACTTACTACGTTAAAAATAACTGTTAGTAGTCGTTTTATCTACCACCTTTAACATGTTATTGTAATTTTATCATAATCTTGTTATTTTATAATTGTTATACACGCATTATCGTAATACGCATGTAAACAAGATAGTAAGCGTTGTATTTTAGGTTTTGTATTGGAGTTGAGAAATAACTCCGTTGGTCGAGTCCGCCCCGGTCGTCGAGTGGTTAGCAACCTTGACTATGCAATCGACTAGGTTCGGGTTCGATCCCCGACGGGGACAAGCCTTTTTGTGATAAGCAAAAATATTTTTATGTAATTTTTATATAAAATTATTTCTATGTTGACTAACACCCACAACACAAGCAAATAATTTGCTTACTTTGGGGTTAGATCAGTCAGTGTAAATTCTCCTGTGAATATTTATATTTATTTATAGCCTGCTTTACTAGCATTTTCGTAATTCGTATGTAAATAAGATATTAAAATGGTTTATACGAGGTTTTGTATTGTAATTAAGCAACAATGACCTGATTAAAGTATAAACAATTGTAATTTAAAAATTTAAAACGTCTTCAAATATCAACTATACGTATACCTCAAAAACTACTCAACCGATTGTGATAAAACTTGAACTATTAAGTTAGAATCACTTTAATTTAGAAGCAGTCGTTTATCTACCCTTTAACATTTTTTTTTATATCTGAAGATAGCAAACAAGCTGATGGGTTTACTGATCGAAAAAGCCAACCATCGCCTATAGAGACTAACGATGTTAATGGCGCGTTGCTATCTTGTAGCGAGGTCTAACGCCACATGCATAAATTTACCGGTTACCTTACTCTACAAACCGGAACATGACAGTGATGAACACTGACGCTATTGCGGCAGGAATAGTTAAGGCGGTGGTACCAGACTCAGGCAAGACAATGCAGAACTCTACCTCCTAGTAGCCACGATGGTAGTGACTCTCATATCCAATCGGTCGCCTTTTACGACTTGCCTGGTCCTGCCAGCTGTAGTTGGCCTATTCTTCAAAGGAGCCCTGGACCAACACGGGGAAATATAGGTACTTATTTGTAATTTTATAGAACTTGTTTTTTTTATAATTGTTTTCTTCGCATTATTCTTATAATTGTTTTGTCCTCCTTTATGTGTACATAAAAGAGTTAATCGTTGTCTGAGGTTTTATACTTTGTCGATTTTTTTCACGGAATTATTGTGATTTATTTAATGGGTTTTTTTTTATTATCTCGAAGACTTTATATCTATAGTTACCTGAGAAGAACAATATTGTAAGTGCCAAAAACTTACCTATATTTTACTGAATTACTTCTCCTGGAAAACTGGTTTCTGCTACTTACAATGGTATGCTTTTAAGGTACAGATATAAAGCCGTTGAGTTGTCAAAAACCATTAATAAAATGGATAAAGTAAAAGTATATTAAGCAATAATGACTTATAGAAAATAGATGAAAATAAAAGCCTTTTTTACTAGGCGACTATCTATGCACTTTTGTGGTACCTTTTACTGAAAAAGTATCGCACTTTTGGGTTTGAACTTTGGCGTGGTAGTTTAAATTCATGTCTAGATATGATCTACCATTAAAATACAATTTTATAAACATTAAAAAAAATAGAAGATACACGTTGTATTAGAATTTTATTACTACTATCACATCTATTATTAAACTAACGAATTAAAATGATACAAAGCTGTGTATATGTATTTTTGTGGTACATTTTACTGAAAAAATATCGCACTTTTAGGTTTGAGCTTTGGCGTGGTAGTTTTAATTCTTTTTCATTCTCTTCCTTTTAATACAGTATTAATCTATTAATACACTTGTACTTTTTAACTTCCCGCTACGTATGTAGATAAGGAAGTTACTGATTTAGTATGTAAGTAAGTAAAGTAAGTGTTTTCTTGCTGTTTTTGTTGACTTAGCAATTGAGACATTTCAATATTTCTCAGAACTGAAAAAATCCATGCTTATTGTTTTTACTCTTTTGAGCTTAAATTAAATTAATTTAGCGGGAAGTTTCACGGATGTCCGTACTGTGAAAGAGTACAAGTGTATTTATTGATTAATATTGTATTGAGATCAAATTCCAATCTTAGCCCGAGGGTAAAAAGCTAAAAAGGTATATTCACACCCGTATCCCCGAAGACGTAGGCAAAGGTACAACGTGTGCATCCACGATTAGCCGAAGATACTAAAATCCCACAACGTGATAGGTGACCAGCCTATCAACAACCGGGCACTTTTCCAATCCTGGACAACGTTAATTTTATTAGAAAATTGAAAAAACACATTTTTGATTTCTCTGACTCGGGAATCGAACCCCGAGGGTTTGTCTGAGAGAAAAATTCGAAAAATTTATTCGCTGAGCTTCTACCGCCAATTTTTCGTGCATGCAGTAAGTCTAATATTAATTGTAAAATTTTGAGGGTTAATTAAATAAAACATTTTTTGATTTCGAAAATAGATGTGAAACCAGGAACTTCCCGATTTTAGAAAAAAACAAAAACTATCTAAGCGAAATGTTAAAAATGTGTTTTCCTTTATAAGATCGACTTTTATTTTTAATACTCATTTTTCCTTGAAAACTTTTTTACAAGAAGGTTACCATAAATAAAAATTGATTTCTATCAATATTAGACTTTAAGAGTGAAGTGGTGGTGCGAGATGGATCCTGAGTTGCTACATATTGTTGCGAATAATCTATAAACGTGAAGAGTTGGAACGCTGGAGAGATCTAGAAATAAAAGAAAGAGACTCGAATAATTATGCCATAACTGACCTTATCGCTTAGGGTATAAGGTAGGGTAGTGAAAATAGCGTGTACTAGGACTTGTTTATCAGAACTTAATTACAATAACTTGGTTACGATTAGCTTGGTAGAGGATTCGGGAATTATGTGGAACTTTACCATGGGTATAAATAGAGATGTGTTGACAAATAGAGATCAGATTTTATACAGTGATCGAAAGCGATAGTACGAGCGACCCGTGCGAAGCAAGAAGTGTTTTATTGTGTAGTCGGCTATGTTTAGTGTTATTACAGTGAGTGACTAGTGTTAATCAGAGTATTTAAGTATTACATTGGGTTGTTTTGTGTATTTGTTTTGGAAATACACGGTTTAATATAAGTGGCGTTTTCTTGCAAATTACGAACCCGAAGCACGTAACAATATTATAGGTAGACCGTACTATTTTACAGGTAGATCAGAAAATATTGTGTAAAATATGTAGATAAGCTATATATTGGTTCTGTGTAGATAACATTGATGATTATAAAAATCGTGTTTATAATAAATCAAAAAAAAAAAAAAAAAAAGATTTTTTTTTGTAAGTACTAAAAAATGTAGTCTTAGAAACATGTTTTATTTTTACTTTTGATTTTATTTTCCTGTACCCTCCTAGACCAAAGCTTGACGACGCCGTTGATGTAAACATAATGTTTGGGTGAAAATATGCTGGTTTTTTTTTAAGTTAGATAATTATGAATAAAGTCCATACATTAAAAGATGTAATTCTCATAAAAAATACTTTTCTAACAATATTACTAGGTAGTATAACTTTGCGAGCCCTTACAAAGCTCTGCTTTTTGCTAGTTTATAGTATAAGATAGCAAACAAGCAGATGGGTCTCCTGATGGAAAGAGTCAACCATCGCCTACAGACACCAAAGGTGTTATTTGTGCGTTGCTACATCTTGTGGCGAGCTCTTATGCCTGCATAAGTTTACCGTCTACTTTACCCTCAAAACCGGATCACGATAGTGGCAAGCACTGACACTATTGCGGCAGGAATAGGTAAGGCGGTGGTATCAAACTCGGGCGAGACAATGCAGAACTCTATCACCTAGTACATAGTATGTGTAATGCATAATAATTAGAATGTAACATGACAGTCTTGAAAGAGCAATATTTTTTGGTATTTTTATATATCATTTAATAGCAAATAAGCGGATGGTTTCCCTGATGAAAAGAAATAACCGACGCTGGCATGGATACCTACCCAAAAATGTAATGGAGCGTTTGCTAACCAATGGGTTGGTTGAAATTACGGACACATGAGTAAACAAACCCATGTGAAACATTGCGGAACTGTACTAGGTACTTACTAATAGCGGCATGTTTAACCAGCCGTTAGCCTTTTAAGAACTCTATAGCAAAACGGCAGATAATGTATTCTTTAAAAGGGATGAAAAATTTAGGTTATTTATCTCTTACTAGTTGACCCGGCAAACGTTGTTCTGCCTTTTTAACTACTCTTATTTTTTTCTATACTTTCTCACCTTTTAAACCTTCCCTGGACTTCAACAATTAATTCAAAACTAAAATTAGCCAAATTGGTTCAGCCGTTCTCGAGTTTTAGCAAGACTAACGAACAGCTATTGATTTTTATATATATAGATAACTTTTAAAATATTTTTAAAATAGTTTTATCGCCTCTGTGGTCTTGTTGTTCTGTGTCAGAGTTGACCACATTACCTTGGTTCGATTCACAGGTTGGGCAATTAAATCGTTTTTTTAAGTTTCTGATAAAAAAATTAAAAAAAAAACATATGTTTTAATTGTTTAAAAATCTTGAATACGCCTGAGTTATTATTTTACTCAATTTTAAGAGATAGAGCTCTGAAATATCCTTAGCTAACTTATATTATATAGATTTCTGCGATATTTTACTTTTTGTTTTTTTTTAATTCCACACACCATGCAATTAACTGCCCTTTTCCACGTGTTGGTCTGGGCCGCCTTTGAAGAATAGACCCTCTGCCATTCTACCACTCAGTTTGTAGGCAAACGATTGGTTACTACCGTCGTGGCTACTAGGTGGTTGAATTTTGCATCGTCTTGTCTAGGTCTGGTACCACCGCCTTCCTTATTCCAGCCACAATAGCGTCAGATTCAGTAACTAGTATGTTTACTGATGTGTTCCAGTTTAGAGAGCAAGGAAACGATTGTTCCTACATATCTACGCCGGAAAGCGAAAACGTAGTACACCACAAGTTACGAAAAATTTTTTTATTAAACTGTTCGAATTTAAAAAAAAAACTACATTGCGCCATTTCATTCTCGTAGATGTACGATAAACAGTAAATAAAATGACATCAACATTTTCAAAAATTTACTTTAGCTCAAACGCTGCTGAAATATGTTTTTTTTTTTATTCGAACAGTTCAATTAAGTTTCTTATCGTGATGTGTATACTTTGTTTTTTGCTAGCCGGCGCCAATATGTACGTGGAATCACAATCCCGTCACGTGAATAGCAACGTATCTTTTTTAATTTTGATGTTTATACTAAGGCATTGGTTGTTTCTTTTAATCTGAGGAGAGCTATCTGCTTGTTTGCTATTCTAAGATACAAATAGCGCAGTAAAACTGCAGTAACCGACTTCTCATTTCTTATAACTCCGGAATCCTGCATCAGATCTTCACTAACTTAAAATGAGACTACACAGGGACTACACCCTCTCAAACAAATTAAGAGTCATCAAAATAATTTCATAAACGACGAAGTTATCCGCAATATAAAATTAATTAAATTAAGGTCGAATTGATAACCTCCTCTTTACTGAAATCGATTGAAAAGTAGGAAAAAGCAAATGATTGCCCTTAATATATAATGCTAAATAAAAGCTTATGCAATCAATTTGTTTTAGAAAATGTAGATACCAAATTTTTTAGAAAATATGGTTACATCCTTTTAACATTATCGATGGTAGAATTCTCTACTTAGAACCGTAGAACCGTAGATAGGTATACTGACGTTGTCGAACAACACGCGTACGCAATAATGAAATAAATAGATAAATAAAATGAAAAGGCTCTAGGAATTGAAAGGCGGGGAGGAAGTGTATGGAACGGAGAGATGATAGTCTCCTCCCGTACAAATTCCTCAAAATGATTTTTAAATTAAAATTAACTTTTACACCAAAAATGTTAATCATGTTACCTTACCCACCGAATCGAAATACAACTGTGATAAATATCGGTGCTATTGTGGTAGGGATAAGTAATGCGGTGGTACAAAGCCCAGTCGAGATGTCGCAGAACTCTACCACTTAATCTTCTATATTATAAATCTTCTATATTATAAATCTTCTATATTATAATTGCGAAAGTTTGGATGTTTGGATGGATGTTTGTTACTCAATCACGCAAAAACTACTAAACGGATTTGAATGAAACTTGGCACACAGGTAGATGATGATCTGGAATAGCACATAGGCTATATTTTATCCCGGAAAAATTAGGTGATCCCGCGGGATTCTCCAAAAACTCATAATGCAGCGGGCTGCACGCAGCAGCTAGTATTTGCATACATTATACCTACTAGCTGCAGCGTACAGCCCGCTGCATTATAACAGTTTTTGGTGAATGCTGCGGGAACAACTCATTTTTCCGAGATAAATAATAGCCTATGTGCTATTCCAGGTCATCATCTATCTGTTTGCCCAATTTCATCCAAATCCCTTCAGTAGTTTTTGCGTGATTGAGTAACAAACATCCATCCATCTAACCATACATCCAAACATCTAAATTTTAGCATTAGATACCTAAGTGATAAATTTTATGGTTTACACGTAATTATGTTAGTCTATCCTTCTAACGGGGCTCGAAATAATACAGGGTAAAAATTTATATTATTTGTGTCTAATATACAGTTATAAATACTAAAGATAAGACTAGTAGATTAATAATAAATAATACCTATATTTTTTAAATTAAGATACAACAGGCTACCAGCAACATAAATTAAAATAAAACTAATTATATTCTAAAATACGTAAAACAAAATCAAAATGCATATTATATCCAATTGAAAATAATTTTATTTTAATAGGGCCGATTAATTATAAAATATAGAGTATTTTGTTTGTAGAACCTACGATGCGACTCTACATTCAATGCGTTATGCAACTTTTTTCACGTTCTAAATTAGTTGAGAATTTCTAAAAAGCTTGACAAATAACCAAATAAAAACACGTTGTAAGAGAGTTAAATATACTTCTAAAATCATAGTATAATACTATCAATATGTACAATGTAACGTTATTGGGCTTATCCAAAAAACAGCCAAGCAATTTTAGTTTTTATTCAAAAGACTTTCTATTAATAATCGCTTGTTGGTGTGAATGCGATGCGTTACAAGTTACAATGATCTCTCAGATATGCAGTTTGATTGGCACGGCGCATGCTCTTAAATTTAAACACTTTCTTCTAACTTCATGCATTTAAAATTAATAGTGAAAATTACGAAACAAAATACAAATCTACTCACATAGTTATTCGAGAATTCAACACAGAGTGAACTAAAAACACTAAATTCTAAAGTTCTAACCTCGAAACAAAACACGTGATTCTTACAATGAACTATGAAAATTACACTAATGATTTGGTTTGTTTTTCAATAATGAAAATTACATTCCATATTTAAAATAAAGTATTCGATTTTATCGACCGGCCGGCGTGTTTCGTTCGCGTGTTCACTCGCCAGATGGTCGCGCTTCACTCATTGGTCGGCTCAAATACGAAGCACAGTTAGTGCTACAATGGAACGTCATTTGAGCATACCACGCGTTTACGCCGTTTATATTACAACGGTTTCGATTGTTCACAATACACTGCAGTTTGTATTCCTTTCATATTCGACAACAAGTACTTATTCACGCAATGTAGATCATGACGTTATTTACAACATTTTTTTATGTTGACACAGATCAGGGTATCAGTTTAATAATGTTCGGTGCAATCAAAACAATACATAATCCGTTTTCATTATTAGTTTGCTGAAAAAAACAGATGATAATCGATTAATATTCTTTTTAGAGGCCGTAATATTTATAACAATTGTCCTATAAAGTACATTGACATCTGTTTAATGTCCAACAATACAGGACAAACTATTCTTGGAACGCAATTGACGCAGTTGCATGTTGCATTAATATAATCGATAAAATTAATAGAATAACTTTTTATAATTTAAAATTGCAACCAAGTAGATGGTTCTTGCGATTGAAAGGTAAAATCGAACACAAAAATTAAATGGTCGTAATGGCGTGGATGCCACTTGCTATTTTACCGGTTACCTCACCCTTCTAATGGAATATGACAGCAAGAAGGACTAACGACATGGTGGCAGGGTTAACTGACAAGGTGGTATTAAATCTGAGCGAGAAGTTGCAAAACTCTACCACCTAGTAGTTACAATTATAGTGACACTTTTGGGCTTTGCCTAATTCCTTGCCTGCGAACGAATTCATTCACGAGCAAAATTTTCATGTTGCGCGCAACCCAGCCAAATTCTGCCATTTTATGTGTATTAACTATGTATAAAAAAAATAGTTATTTTTTAAAATTATAAGTTGGCAAGTAAGCTGAAGGGTCTTTTGATGGAAAATTATAACCATATTGAATGAATGAATGAATAATCTTTATTGCGCACCAAAATTGACAGAAACGGAATAAGTAACTACAGCTAATAATTATGTATATAGGTGTACACAAAGGCGGACTTATCGCTTAAGTGCCATCTCTGCCAGACACCCTTTTTGTAGAGGAGATCTTATAATTGATATATTTTAGGTGTAGGTGGTGCCATTAAATTAAGTGAGGTAAGTTCCAGATATTATTTATATATTTTAGGTTATTAAATATTAAATTAATATGCAGATAATAATAACTACATTTTATAGACTACAATAATTAATAGAGCGATACCAACCATATGGAGGAAATATATAGTCATGTATAAAGTTTATCACCATAACCTACACAGTGAGAAACGACAAGTTTATGGCAAGGACAAGTGAAGTAGGACAACAACGAAACCGGACGAGATATTGTAGAACTCTACCACCAAACAGATAGTAATTATACGTTTGGCTTATCGTTCGCTTTTTATGAAATGCTTGGCAGAAAGGAAGACTGACTTTTCTTTAACGGCAGGACCCTTTTGAAGAAAAGATCATCTTCAAACCAACACGGTAAAAAAGTAAGTTATTCAAAATCAATAATTCATATCTGAATATTGAAAATTAAAAATGTATCTTAAGTGTAGGCATCCATATAAATGAAAATGAATCACCAAAATGTTTGTATGCGTAGATATAACTTCTTTTTTGTTTTTTTTTGTTGAGTTGTAAGTATGTAATATTATCAAAAAATAACAAAAATCGATTGAATACAAAAAATTAAAGTTTTTTTTTTTAAATTGCCACATTAACAAATTTATAAGGAAACATTAAATGCATTATTTAGAATGTTTTCAACAAACACCCACTCATATCGTATAAATGTAAAAATTGCTTGACCTTCACGCGTCGGAAGAGAAGCACTACCTCAAAAACTCCACGTTATGAGGCGTGCAAGAAATATATTTAATCAATCAAAATATAATAATCTATTGCTATCAAAGCAGTCAGTTCGCAAAAACGGCAATTTCATGTTCCTTATTTTATCAAAATACAAAATATCACAGCAAAAAATATTTTTCAAAATTGTAGAGCCCATAAAACCTGTGAATAATCCGTGATGTTTATTCGTACTGTATATACAATAATTACTATAATATTTAGTTCCCGTTAAGACTCGGGTTCCTTTTGAAGGAAATACCATCTGCTATTCTGCCAGGCAGGTCGTAAAAGGCAAACGATTATCTATACAAGTCAGTACCATCATGACTACAAAGTGGTAGAGTTTTGTAACGTCTCGTTCAGATCTGATACCACCGCCTTAAATATTTCTGCCGCAATAGCGCCAATGCTTGTCACTGACATGTTTTGGTTTGGAGGGTAAGGTGGTCGGTAAACTTATGTATATGGCCGCATTAAACCTAGTCACAAGATAGCAACACAACATTAACATCTTTGGCGTCTATAGGTGATGGTTGTCTCTTCCCATTAGGAGAGCCACCTGATTAGTTACTAATTTATGAGTAATATAAAATAAAAATTTTAAATATAATATTTTCAAGAAGTAAATTTTGTATGTTTGTGTGTTTTTATAAAAAGTATATCTAGAATATATTTTAACTTATTATTGAACCGATTATATCGGTTCAGTAATAATTATTGAATTAATTATTACTGAACCGATTTTAAAAATTCTTTCACTTGTAAAAAAGTTACATTATTCCTGAAAGACACAGGTTACAGTTTATTCCACTTTTCCCGCAAGATCGGGACCTACGTGGGTTATACCGCGGGAAACGGCTGGTTCTCTATTATTTAAGGTTACGTCACAAATTGATAAGATATATTTTTTATCACAGGATAACAAACTATCAAGTAGTTTCCCTATGACGTGCCATATATTTGATTGTTGTGCTATAATCTTAGACCACAATTTGATCTAAGGCTATAATCAAGGATTTAAAACGTTATCAGATAACACAACTTATTTTACGATACTTAACGTTATTATTGTAGCGATACCTCAGTAACAAAATTATTTTCAAACGTTATATGTATCGCTACTCAAATAACAGAAAGAAATTGTTCACGCTAAATAACGTTAAAACATAGCGTTTTATGGTGTTTTGTGATTGGTTCGCCGCGTCTTATATTGTTTCGTGATTGGTTCGACAACTAGTGCTAGAAGACAACGTCATAATACCATATACCATAACGTTGATTCGTAGTGTATGTGAACGTAATGAATAACGTTATTAAATAATAACAAATTCTGTATCATTTTCGGATAACGTTATGCTTGAAAATAACGTTATGTCATGTGGCGAACAATAACGTTACCACAAAATACCGATAAATAAATACTTGGTTATAATACAAGAACTTGTAGCAATATCTAAAAATTCGGGTATAAGCTCAAACGTGGCAGAAGTAAATCTGTTGTTTGAAGTAGGATAAAGCTAAAGAAAGACAGAGATAAATTAACTGCCCCGTTGGTCGAGTGGTTAGCTACCCTAACTACGCTAACAACGGGGCTCGGGTTCGATCCCCGACGGGGACAAGCATTTGTGTTATAAGCATAAATATTTGTGTTTCCGGGTTTGGGTGTTTATTATGTATGTAAAAGTATTTATGTATGTACTTCTATGTATTAGAATCGTTGACTAGCAACCATAACTCAAGCAAATAATTTGGTTACTTTGTGGTTAGATCAGTCATTGTAATTTGTCCCGTGAATATTTATGAAAAAAAAAAACAAAAAATTAAAGAAGTAAAGTTTTTTTTAAATTTTAAATGTAAAAAGTTGCAGTAAAATAAATATCTTAGGTTATACTGCATGTAACTGGCAATATATACAACCAAATGTTTTTGAAACATTAAAAAGATTATCTATACAAACAAATAAAATTGGAGTGGTGTCTGTTTGTAATATTAAAATAACCGATTTTAACTAAATGCATATGGATGTATACACGATACATATACCAAAATAACACTTTTTATGGTTTTTGTCTGTCTATTTGTTTCGGTTAATCTCTGGAACGGCTGGACCGATTTTAACGGGACTTTCACTGGTACATGGCTGATGTAATAAGGAGTAACTTAGATGAAGTCGCGGGCACAGGTAGTATTTTAATATAAAATATTGCTATCCGTGTCCGGACGTAAATGCCACGTGAACGAGTTTACCAGCTACCTTACACTCCAAACTGGAACACGACAGTGACAAGATTAACGCTTTTGCGGTAGGAATATGTAAAACAGTGGTACTAAGCCCGGTAGAGACGATGCAGAACTCTACCTACCTACCTAGTTAGCATTCGCAATGTTAGTGACATATCGCAGCTCCACTCAAATAGTGTCACAAGTCAAAAAAACGATTCTCAAGTAAAAGGGGCTTAAAAATGCTCCTTCCTATTTTTTCGCTTTTTCGGCCAACGCCACTAACGTCACTGACCCCATAGTATCAAACCATTAAAAACAGTGGTAGCTCACCATTCGAGATAAAACTATGGCATAATACGATACGAATAGTACAATAAAAGTAATTTTACGATTTTTTGAATTGTGACACTATTTGAGCGGAGGTGCGATATATTAATCAGCCTTCATTCGCCTTTTACGTAATATCTAGCAGTAAGAGAGTAGATTTATTCTTTAAACAGGGGCCCCATCAACACAGAAAATGAAGAAACCTTTTCTAAAAAAAATGAGTGTCATTTGATATGCGGTAGAACTAAAACTTTATATTCTGGTTAATTTGTAAGAGAATCAGTTGAATACATTATGAAGGTGGTTAATAGAGAGAGATGGAGGAAGATTGGGAAAAGAAAGAGATAGAGAGTAATCTGGTCTGGGCTCCTTTGAAGAATAGGCCAACTGCGGTTCTGACAGGCGGGACGTAAAAGGCGATCAATTGGCTACTCGTGTCACTATCATCGTGGCTACTAGGCGGTAGAGTTCTGCATTGTCTCGCATGTGTCTGGTACCACAACATTATTTATTCCTGCCGCAATAGCGTCAATACTTGTCACTGACTGCCGCAATAGCGTCAATACTTGTCACTGACTGCCGCAATAGCGTCAATACTTGTCACTGACTGCCGCAATAGCGTCAATACTTGTCACTGACTGCCGCAATAGCGTCAATACTTGTCACATAGTAACGTAGGTGGTAAATTTATGCATGTGGCATTAGACTTCGCCACAAGATAGCAACGTACCATTAACATCTTTGTTGTCAATAGGCGATGGTTGACCTACCTTCCTGCTTGTTTGCTATCTTGATATAAAAAACAGATAGAGATTGACTGTCAATTCGATTCGATTGTTTGATAGAAACGAAGGATACGGAATCTGTATAGAAACGCATTCTATCTCATTCTCTCACAGCCTTATCATCCATATATCCATACATATAATAAAATCGTAGGAAAGTCAAAACTGTACATTGAAAAAATACTTGGGACGTGATCTACAATCGATATTGAAGCCAAAAATATAGTTATTAGAATTTTTGTCTGTTTGTCTGTATGTATGCCCGGGGTGAACTCAAAAAGTGCATGTGCAGTACTGCATGGATTTACCTCAAATTTTGCATGTATATTACTAACAGATCGGGTCAACATATTGGCTACATATTATCACGCTATCACCTACGGGGAAGGGGCTGTGCGGAGTAAACGAAGTCCGCGCGGACGAAGTTGCGGTCAACAGCTAGTTATAAATAAATTTATAGTTGTATTATTTATTTATTTATTTAAACACTTTATTGCACAAATCAGTACAAAAGGCGTAACTTAATGCTATTAAGCATTTTCTCACAGTTTACCTTGGTCATGCTGAGAGAAAAAAATTGTATATTTTTTCTTAATAAAATCAAATTCACACCGTCCAAGAAGAAATTATATAAGATGTGTATGTATTTGTCACAGGTAGTATAGAACAGTCATCGCCTTAAGTATGACGTCATTTACATTATTGCTGACCTTGGCCTGCTAAACGTGGCGGTTGAATTTGCAAGAAACTCGATATTATCGTGACACTTTGAATAGTGTAGCTGCGTATTTTTATATCATGATGATGGTGATACTAGTGACACGTTTGGCTATCTTTCTACTTTTACGAAGTATCTGACAGTAAGGCAGTTGATTTATTTTTCAAAAGAAGCCTGGATCACCACAAAAAATGAAAAAGGTTTTTCTAAAGAATATCGAGTGTGAGGTCACAAATGGTAGAAGCGACATTTTATATTCTGCTTAATTTTTAAGAAAATGAAATGAATACACTATAGGAGTGAATACAGGGTCAGTGAAAGAGAAAGAAATTATGATTGATTATCACTGATTGATAGAGATGAAAGATTTTGAATCTGTATAGAATAGCATTCTATTTTATTTTCTCACAGCCTAAACACTATAAATACATTTATAGTTGTATCTTTGTCGTTTCACTTTTTCCTTTAATAAAATCCAAGCCACACCGTCCCAGAAGAAATTATAATATAAGAAGAAATTATAATATACATATTTGTCACAGCTAGTCTAGCATAGTCGAGCACAGTCGTCGCCTTAAGTATGACGTCATTTATGTTATTGCTGACCTTGACCTGCTAAACGTGTCGGTTAACTTTTGCGAAAAAACACTCGATATTATCGTGACACTTTGAATAGTGTAGTTGCATATTTCTATATCATAATGACGTGATGGCAGTGACACGTTTGGCCATCGTTCACTTTTACGAAGTACCTGGCAGTAAGGCAGTAGATTTATTCTTCAAAAGAGGCCTGGATCAACACAGAAAATTAAGAATTTTTAAAGTTTTTTAACCAATTTAAAAAAGTCACACTCTTCTGTTAAGCTCTACCGTCACGCGCCATGATGTTTACTGTTCAGCAGTAAATAGCAGAAAATGATATATCATAAAAAAGTTTTACTTCCTACATATGAACACTATTACACTCTCTATGCACTTTATTTTATTTATTGGAACAAAGTATGTAATCGCGCGTTTAGCGGTTTGGTGCTAAACAGGGAAAAGTGACACTTTTAGTAAAGTACCTACATTATATCTATGCACCAAAGAAGTACTGCTAAGGGTGCGCTATCACTATCAGTTATGTGACGTAAATTGTGAAATGTTACCAAGTGTCTCGAAAAGCGCATTAGCGGTTAGTCGCTACTTAATTTTGTACTTATTTTTGTTAGGTATTTAAGTTTTTTATTTTATCCTTTCTTAAATATTGCTTTCATTTGATTGCAGTTAATTTATAAATAATGTCACGTAGCATTGAGCCCACCTCTGTACAGCTTTGGGCATAAATTTTAAACAAATAAGTTAAAAAAATATAAGGTAGGTTTGTGAGTTTGCTGTTATATAACAAAACTAGAAAAAAGAGCTCGGCGCTACTAGATGTAGCTCCGAGATCAAAAAATATTAGTGATACTGACCTTGTTTCTTTAAGATACTTTAAACGTTCGCGTTAAATTATCGTAAGCAACGTGCATTCACTTCAAGGTTCTTTAACCATAGCGACAGATGGCTGCTAGAATCTCTCTACACACTTTCATTTTATATCGTAAGATGAGGAAAAGCAGATGGTTCTTTAAATGACTAAAGATATATGTTATCTATAAAAACCAAATCTTAATGATATGTTTCAATTTTTGAGCAAGGAATATAATGCCACTTGCATAAGTTTACCGGCTACCTTCGAAACCAAATGACATAAACAAGCATTGAGATTATTGCGGTATGAAAAGTTAAAGTGTTGGTAAATTCCCAGGGGATTACATACACGTAGACTCTACAAAGTCAAGAAGATGATGGCAAAGGCCTTACGTGTTTGGCAATAAAATAAAATAAAAGAATAATCTAGAAAAGTGAAGACTGAAGAGTTAGAACTAGAAATAAAAGAAATAGATAGCGATTCTATCAATAAACAACAATAGCCGTCGTTACCCAAACAACTATTCCATAATTAACCTTCTCGCATATAGCACAAGGGTGAAAATGGCATGTACTATGACTTGTTTACACTTAAATATTTATGCGTTATTTTCGGAACTTTCGGAAATATGGTCGAACTTTACCTTGGGTATAAATAAGGATAAGTAGACGGATAACAACTCAGTTTTATACCGTGATTCGGAAGCGATAGTTTGGTTTGGTAAAGCCGGTTAATTCTAGTGTTTAAATAGTGAGTGTTATTAGCGTTGTTCATTGTATTTACGTATTGCATTGTGGTGTATTGTACCTTTGTGGTGTAAATACATGGTTTTAATATGAGGTATTTTATTGCAAAATACGAACCGTAAGCTCGTAACAATATCATGTTATACCCGCAGCGCTTGACATCCATGACATTTCGAATATGCAAAAGAAAGAGACCATTACAATGACGAGTGTTGGTGACAGTGATGAGATCGGATAATAATAACCATTGTTAGTGGTATTATGCTATTTATTGACCTACGCGATCATCAATGAAACTCTCCAATCTAGGGATTTTGATACAAGACTTTAAATTCTTGTAGTGGAATTCCTTTGATAATATTAATAATAATGATAATAATAATATTGCTGGACAAATTACACAAATCGATCTCACCCCAAAGTAATCAAATTATTTGCTTGTGTTATATTTGTTAGTCAATGATATAGACTAATACATAGAAATACATATACAAATATTGTTACATACATAATTAACACCATTGCAAACAAAATGCGGAGTTCTAGCTACATTTATATTTTTATAGAGATTATAATGAACAATTGTTCGCTAGACTATCCTGTTAATAATTATTGCACCTGCTCTAACCTGTTTCAGAAATTTCACACTTTAGTCATCATTTCTGAAAACTCTTTAACCAATTACAAAAAAATAATACGAATTTCGTTTAATATTTTACAACCCCATTTTGTGGACAAGATGTATCTCTCTATTCATAGTAAAATTCCTTAGCTTGGTAACTGGTAATTGGCAAACTATTGTAATTTGTACCTATATGATTTTAAAACGCATTCTTAAAGCAGGCTATAAACGCTCAAACAATTTGTCAAATTTTACGTGTTTAGCAAATTATTTGATAGTCAACGGTCATGTTTGACGCGTTTGTCAAGCAAACTACGTGTTTGGCTGAAAAGATTTGATTGACGGCATTGATATAAAAAGGGAAGATACGTTACCTAGTCAAAGCGCCTGGTCCTACAAAACTAGGTCCATGGACACAGTGACAATTGGTGACAATCAATCACGCGCGGGACCTCATATCATTCACTTATATTTTCCGAATGTTTTTACCATTAAACAATCATCAAAATACCTCTACCTATGACCGCCCCGTTGGTCGAGTGGTTAGCGACCCTGACTATGCAATCAACGGGGCTCGGGTTCGATTCCCGACGGGGACAAACGTTTGTGTGATGAGCATAAATGTTTGTATTTCCGGGTTTGGGTGTTTATTATGTATGGAAAAGTATTCATATATGTATTTCTATGTATTGGTATCGTTGACTAGCACCCATAATACAAGCAAATAATTTGCTTACTTTGGGGTTAGATCAGTAAGTGTAATTTGTCCCGTGAATATTTGTCCCGTGAATATTTATATATTGTATATTCAGCTAGTGTTATAATCACTTAAGGAAAAAAAATAAGACACACAGGATTACTTTCCATTCGTGAGTCCGACTAAAACAATTTGTTTGAAAATAAGATTAAATTATTGTTTAGTTCGCCATGTTTGTGAGAGTGAAATAGTACAATACAAAAGTAAGCGAGATAAACTAGCCTACTACGTTCGTTGCATTACTTTGCGTTCGGCTGACATAGCTTAAGTTTAGCAATTGCGATGTTAGAGCGTAACATATCTTCCCTTTTTATATCAATGATTGACGGCGTGTTTGTCATATGTGTTTGAAGGTGTACAGTCATGTTTGACAAACTTGTTGGTACGTGTGCGCTGATGTTTGATAATAACGTACAGACAATACGTAAAGTTTGACAAACATGTTTGAGCGTTTACAGCCTGCTTAACATCTTTTGATGTTTGTAGACAAGAGATTTTTTTTACTGTCGATAAAAAAGCGCTTGACCACGAACTCGTTTGATGGTAAGCTAAGATGCGGCCTAAGATGGAACGCGCTTCCCTAGAAGGTACCCGTTCACTCTTCTCATGAAGACCCCCAGGTTGTACCCGTCGGGGAACACAGACTCAGGATTTTTTTTTCTATGAGCGATATCTCATAGTAAAAGTCCTCAGCTTGGTAATTGGTAAACATTTGCATGTGATTTTAGAACGCGTTCATAACATCTTTTTATGTTTATAGACAAGAGGTATCTCTTTTCATAGGCAAAGTTCTCAGCTTGGTAACTGGGAAAGTTTTGTATGTGATTTTAGAAGGCATTCTTAACATCTTTTGATATTTATGGGCAAGGTGTATCTCTATTCATAGTAAAATTCCTTAGCTTGGTAACTGGCAAACTTTTGTATGTGATTTTAGAATGTTAAGCATCTTTGGTGTTTATAGACGAGAGGTATCTATATTCATAGGAAAAGTCTTCAGTTTGGTAACCAGTAAACACTTGTATGTGATTTTAGAAGGTACCCTTAACATCTTTGATGTTTATAGACGAAAGATATTTCTAGTTGAAACTAGTCTATCACTCACTTGTACTTTTATTTCACTATTATTATACACTAAATTATATAATTTTATCGACCAGTTTCGCTTTTCAAAGCATCTTCAGGACTTAATATTCTTTACTGACAATTTAGTTTTAGATATAACATAAACAAAATATTTTTTAAAAATGATAGTGGGTAAACTTAAAAATAAACACAATTTCTGTATTGCTAACTTACACGGTTCTCCCTAAACATTTAGGTGTTTTCTAGTATATAATTTTATTCCCCTTTAAATTAACTGTAATTACAAAATAATGTCAGAATTATAAATGTCAAATAAATTCAACTAACTTACAAATAAATTATTTTACGATGTCAACATTATATTTGTGTGGTCATTACTAATTAAATTTTAATAAATTTAATAATTAATTAATAATACAATTGACTTTATATTACTATTGATAATATAATGATCATTGTATTCAATTATCAAATTTAAAATATAAAAATGTCAAAATTAATATACAATTATGTACAATTACGGTTAATTAGATGTCAATAAATGATTATAATAATAACATGATTATTCAGAAACTTAAAATAATAATTATTAAATAGTAAATTGGAATGTACATAATTGTATATTAATTTTGACATTTTTATATTTTAAATTTGATAATTGAATACAATGTTCATTATATTATCAATAGTAATATAAAGGCAATTGTATTATTAATTAATTATTAAATTTATTAAAATTTAATTAGTAATGACCACACAAATATAATGTTGACATCGTAAAATACTTTATTTGTAAGTTAGTTGACTTTATTTGACATTTATAATTCTGACATTATTTTGTAAGTTATTACAGTTAATTTAAAGGGGAATAAAATTATATACTAGGAAACACCTAAATGTTTAGGGAGAACCGTGTAAGTTAGCAATACAGAAATTGTGTTTATTTTGAAGTTTACCTACACACTATCATTTTAAAAAAATATTTTGTTTATGTTATATCTAAAACTAAACTGTCAGTAAATAATATTACGTCCTGAAGATAAAATTATATAATTTAGTGTATAATAATAGTGAAATAAAAGTTCAAGTGAGTGATAAACTAGTTTCAACTAAAAATAATGGAATTTCACTAAGTGCCGACGATTGAAAGTGTAAAATCTACAAAGATATTTCTATTCACAGAAAAAGCTCTCAGCCAGCGAAATCAATTACTATGTTTATACTCTCAGCTTGGTAAATGGCAAACATTTGCATGTGAGTTTAGAATGTATTCTTAACATCTTTGACGTTTATAGACAAGAGAATATCTCTATTCATAGAAAAAGTCCTTAACTTGATAAGTGGTAAACTTTTGCATTTGACTTTAGAACGCACCCTTAACATCTTTGAAGTTTATAGAGGAAGAGATGTGTCTATTCATGGCATAAGTTCTCAGCTTGGTAGCTGGTGATGTTTTGTGTAATATGATTTTACATCCCTTTTTTTTTTTTTTTTTTTTTTTAACGTGGGGAAATCCGTCATGGATACCAGTCTGAACACGGGGGTGAGAGAGTGGTTATGCCGGACTCTTACCGACTAAAACCCCACGGTTGCCATCTCTAGCGCGTATGAGTGGGCCCCGGGATCTCCTTGAGGAACGCACACGGTGCCACCTCACGCTCTCAGCTGCGGTGCGCAACCCTTCTCGAAGGAGTATGGTGTGGTTTCCTTTTTTTCATAGTAAGATTTTGTGTGGGAGAATATTGGCAACCTATATTCTTCCATTATTCTCTGGCTGCTTGACAAGTACGTGTAGCCCCCGCCACACGCACTAAGCATTACCATGGTGCAGAGGTGCCTGTAGCCGGGCCTGGGCACCCCTGTGATGCGTCCCGTGACGGGCAGAATGCTCCCGTTCCGAAAAGAAAAACTCACACTTAGCACTCTGAATATCTTGATGACAAGCAAGCATTGGATTAAGTTTTCCTCAAATCAATAATCTTTATTATTATTGTAATAATCACATACTTACAAATTTTAAAAAAATGTAATAACTTACTAAAAAAATGATACATGAATAAAAGACAAGCCTGTTGAGTTTCTTCCACCAGATCTTCTCGGTTAGGCCGCGCTTTCAACCGGCAGGCGAATCACCTAACGTTTGCAATCAGCCAGCGATCAGCGTTGACTTTTAAACGTAACGAAAAAAATCATCAAAAACGTCGCCAATTGTTTGCTGGTCACTAGATGCACTTTTTGCAATGTCACAACACCAAAACGAATCAAGCGGCAACGACTGCCACTAATATATAAGGCTGTTATGTGTTTTGCAATAACTAAACAATTACCGATTATTTCGCATTGAGTTACGTGATAACTCCGTGGTAGTACTTTGGAAAAGATATTGTACGCGTCAAAATAACTTGTGAAAAGTTTTATTTAATAAATATATTACTGATTTCTGATGTTTAAGTCATACAACGAATATAAATAAATAAATATAAATATAAATATTCACGGTACAAATAACACTTACTAATCTAGCCTCAAAGTAAGCAAACTATTTGCTTGGGTTATGGGTGTTAGTCAAAAATACTAATACATAGAAATACATATATAAATAATTTTACACACATAATAAACACCCAAACCCGGAAATACAAACATTTATGCTCATCACACAAATGCTTGTCCCCGTCGGGGATCGAACCCGAGCCCCGTCGATTGCGTATCAGTGTCGCTAACCACTCGACCAACGAAGCGGTCAGATTCACCCCAATCCCAAGAAAAATCCCAAAATTTGGCACAAAAAATGTATGTACAGACAGACGCTATAGATTTATATACATATATATTCCCCGTGTTGGTCCCGGGCTCCTTTCAAGAATAGGCCAACTACCATTCTACCAGGCAGGTCGTAAAAGGCGACCGATTCACTATCATCGTGACTTCTAGGTGGTAGAGTTCTGTATTGTCTCGCCCGGGTATAGGACCACCGCCTTACCTATTCCTGCCGCAAGAGCGTCAGTGCTTGTCATTGTCGTGTTCCAGTTTAGAGGGTAAGGTAGCCGGTAAACTTATGCATGTGGCATTAGACCTCGCCACTAGATAGCATCGCACCACTAACAACTTCGGTGTCTATGAGCGATGGTTGACTCTTTCCATCAAGAGACCCATCTGCTTGTTTGCTATCTTACTATATATATAAAAAAAAGAAACATGTGACTGTTATATCTGTCATACGATTATCAACGCACCATTACCATCTTTGGTGTCTAGGCGATTGATATCTCTATCTGCGATTATTTGCGGTTTATAATATATTATATGCTATTTATATGACATGCCTTTATTAAAAGAATACCTTTATAATAAGTACAGCGGCTTCATTATTATACAGATCGTGACCCAGTGGCGAGTTTCCTTATAAATACAGACAGACGCACACCATAACAACTGTGATGTCTCAAAATAGCCATTCATCACTTTAGATATCATGTCATCAAGGTCTAGTGTAATTAAACTTACATCAAGGAACGATCGTCACTTGCGTCTTCGGCTTTTTCTAATACCTTTATAGGATTAGCTGGGTTACATAATATTTTTATATATATGTGAAAACGGATTATTACGGAATGCGACTTTCCTAAATTAATTTAAATAGTAAAAGACTAAATACAAACTTTCGTCAAAATCGTTAAAGCTCAAAAGTTGACACCAGTCAACAACAGCAAGCAGAAATATAGTGTTAAGTCTAACTTTTGTACCTTTTTCTGTAATAAGTGTAAAATCTATTTATATAAAAATCAATTGCTGTTCGTTAGCCTCGCTGAAATTCGAGAACGGCTGAACCGATTTGGCTAATTTTGGTTTTGAATTAATTGTTGAAGTCCAGGGAAGGTTTAAAAGGTGAGAACATATAAAAAAGAGAAGTTAAAAAGGCAGAACAACGTTTGCCGGATCAGTAAGTAAAGAATAAATAAATAAACATTGATATAAAATACCCAAGATACACAGTTCCGAACAAAACTGACATTCAAAACTGTCGCTAATTAAGTCTAAAAAGTTTATAGTTGTGGCACAAACGTGTTTTTTCATATTCAACCTTAAGCGCAAGATTTAAAGTTGTTTTAAAAAAGCAATGTACAAAAAGCAATAAAATTTTTGACTTAAGTTAACCGGTAGGACACGGTATCAGTGGAGTCGAATATAAATATTTTTATACATTGACTTAGGTAGTATTTTATGAGTTTGTAAATTTTACATAAAAAAATCTGACCGAAAATCTATTTTGCGTAGAACATTTATATATCAATAAAGCAAATAATGACCATTAAAATAATTTATTTATATTTCAAACATTGTAGGTTATTGGTTCTATTACACAGAACCCTAAACATATTGGGCAAACTGTGGGTGTATAGCCATGTAGAATTTGACGTTTGATATTAATATATTTAGTTTGCATAGTCTAATAGATTTAGAATATATTGAAATAGGAAATTTACTGCAATGATGACTATGACTACGTTATTAAGTTCATAGATTCTTACATTTTTCTTCAGACTTATTATATTATGTACCGACAACATAGTAGGAAATGCATTAATTTCCTAGAACTAACTTTAGCTTTTCGTAGAATTCTTTTTTTGAATTAGATTTCTGTTTTTCTGTCAGTTATTTTTTGCAGTAATATGTTAACGAACATTTATTTAGTTATAGTATTTGCAGGCGTACGAGCGAATATTGCCCATAGACATTTGCAATACGAAAGGTTAGTTGCCGGCTTTTGAAAATTTTATTGACCCTCCTATTAAAAACTCCAATATCAAGGCTGGTCGGAAAAACTGAGCGATGTAAGCTGATCCAGAGTTTGTCTGTTTGCATAAATATGGTACAAGCAAATTAAACTGGATGTAATCCTCACTACAGCGTAAGCCAAATTCGGCAAAAGATTACGGCAAAAATAATGACTTACCTACGTATTTCTGTGTTTTCCAAAATACAACCTCTTAGAAGGTAAAATAGGGGATGAATGTTTTATATAATTTCACAAATAAAACGCTTAGGGTTAGAAATTTAAAATTTCGCAAACGTATTCTTATGATGTAGGGATCCACTAAGGAATGATTTTTCAAAATTCAATTCCGATGGGCATTAAATAGGGTATAAAATTTGTATGAAAATTTTTGAAGTGAAAACTTCTTTAGGCGCGTTGAGCGTTTTGGTAGAGGGTAAAATCCTCGGTTCGCGTCACCGACATGCTAATGATAATAGTATATCTATAGCTATGTTTTGCATATAGTTTTAATTACTCTCAACTTAATAGTTCCGTTTTCACTTCTATTGGCAGTCCCACGACTGCTACTGTTTTTTTATTCCTTGGACATATTTGCATGAAATTTCGCACGAATTGACAAAAAATTAAAAAGTGTCTTTCCGACGTAACTTATCATTTTTCGGCTTTCAACAATATTTAAATCAAAATTACACTGTTATAAATTATTTCGTTTTTTAAAATAACTTTCAGGCTAATATACCGATATATTTTAAAATCTTATCACCTAGCTCCTCTGCTTAAAATACTGCGTCAAATACTGCGAATCGGATTAAAATCGGTTGTTTCGTTCGGGATTTATAAATAACGGAAAATTCTGAAAAAAAGCTTTTTTTAAATGTTTTCAACATTTTTAACATAATAAAACAATTTAGAGCTAAAAAATTGCGTTGAATGTTATTCGAAAGATCAAACTCGTTAATCATTTTGAAATAATATACATCTTTTCAAATATTGAACAAAGTATCATTTAAAAAAAACTTTGGATTTTTGAACTTTTCGGACTCAACAGTCTATTCTTAGGCATAGTTTTTTTCTTTGAGCTTAAAATACCTCATTTTAGCGGGAAGTTTCAGGTGAACTTTAGGGTCAACAGGCTTACAGTTTTTTTTAATATAGATACATTAGTTGGCTACATAGGTGTGTTATATACATAGCAATCGTAGTAGATAGGTATATTTAGTTTGGAGTATAGTTTAGTACATATTATTGCCAAAGGTAATTTTAGTTTAGATATTTCCTGTTAATTATAAATTTCTTTTATAATTATTAGGTTAGTTTGTTCGAGAGGTGTGTTACCAATAGGTATTTTTAAATTGAGATACAGTTAGTTATGATATTAGATATAGAAAATTTAGAAGTTATAGGAAGTCAGGTCGTAAGTTTTTTACTTAAATTTTAATAACAAAAATGTCGTACCTATATAAATGATTAAGATGGATATGTAAATATTATTTTTTTTAAAGTACTAGCGGCCCATCCGCCCACCGACATTTTTAATAAAATAAAGAAAGCTTAAATAAGTTCTAAAGTAAATATGCGCGAGCAAAGCCGCGGGTAACAGCTAGTATGTAAATAAAACAACTCGTATATATAAACAGTCACTTAAAATTTATACGAGACTAGCTGCAGGCCTCTGCATTAGGATAAAAGAATTCTTTGTACTATTCCAGGTCATCTTATATCCGAGTCCAAATCCAAATTGGTACAGCCATTTTTTACGTGAGTGATTACCAAATATCCAAACATACAAACTTTAACATTTATAATATGTATAGTATAAGATATCCGCAATCAAAAACAACATTTTATTAAAATTAAATTATTAAATTAAAAAAACATTCTTAACGCAATCTGTTCCTACCACTTAAGAAAGCTTTATCAACAACACGTGTAAACAGAACAAAATTCGATGCTACTTATGATTTCCTATTATTATATTAAAAGTTTCGTAATATATTTCCAAGGTTTCATAATCCAAATAATTGTGATTCTTACGATGAATCACAATTATATATTGTTATTTTATATTCGTACAAGTAGAACAAAATGAATCACCTAACTTGGTCCTCACAATAAGTAATCAATATAATCAAACATTTTAAAATCATCAAATTGATGTCCTCTTCTCTTTTGGCAGTTGGTTAACAACTATAAAAGGTATTCAAAATTATTAATGAAAAAATTCATCTTCTTAATAAAAAAATTAACTTATTAATGAAAAAGAATCGACTCCACTAATAACAGGATCAATTTGTATTATTCGACTAAATTAAAAGGAGGTTGTAATGCCTTGTCCTTTTACTGAAAAAGTGACCACTGAAATTTTGTCGTATTATATTTGGAGCGTCGAGTAAATTTTTAAGACAAATAAAATAAAAAACATACATTACACCCTATATTTAGTCACATAAACAACAAAAATATATTGATAAACTCTTATCCTTACCGAAAGTACAATATCTTATATTTTTTTTAACGTTCGTGATGTTGTATTTTACAATTTATCAGAGAACAATTCTGTATTTTTGACGTGCGGGCAATGACGTGAGTGACGGGATTCTATTTGAAGTGAAAAACGTCCTCTAAGAATGAGTGCACAATTTTAAATTGTGCACTCATTCTTAGAGGACGTTTTTGAGACACTGATTGTGTATCTTGGGTTTTTATATTTCAATGTAAATAAATAATTTAAAAACAGAACCTCCTTTTTTGTCGTTGAAAATATGCGAAACTTGAAAAGCTAGTTTTGGTATGAATTTTGTAAATTCTGTACAAGTTTCAGAATCGGTCTGATTTAGACAGGTAAATTCGTAGTCTTACAAATAAATAATTTAAATTAATTTGAAGGATTTCTGAGCATACTTTTTCTTACCAGAAAATACAGACAAGGTTGACATCAGAAATAAAAAAGGTACCCTTTTAGAATCAGTTTACTGTCCATTCATCTCGCGTAATAAACTTCGCATTCGATAGATTTATTATATCATTTCTGAAAAACACGACTTTTTCAGTTACTTCGATGTGGGGTTCCCAAATTCCATCAATTTTAATTAAATTAAATCATATTTAATTAAGGAAATTAAATATGATTTAGATTATATATATTTAAAAAATGAGATTAGTGTGTGGTCAAAGTGAGTCATAGTTTGTTTATCTTATAATTTATCTCGTACATTTTTGCGTTAACGTTAATAGAATACGGTCGAATTTCGACCTAAGGGCGAATGCTAAACAAGCAGATGGGTCTCCTGATAGAAAGAGTCAACCATCGCCTATAGACCTCAAAGGTGTTAATGGTGCGTTGCTGTCTTGTGGCGAGTTTTAGTGCCACATGCATAAGTTTACCGGCTAACTTACGGTATTGCGGCAGGAATAGGTAAGGCGGTGGTACTAGACCCGTACGAGATAATGCAGAACACTACCACCTAGAAGCCACGATGTTAGTGACTCGTAAATCCAATTGGTCGCCTCTTACGACCTGCCTGGTAGAACGGCAGTTGGCCTTTTCTTCAAAGGAGCTCGAAACCAACACGGGGGAAAGATATGCTTAAATTTTCTAGGTGTCCGATGCTATTCGGTTCTTACAACCCTATTTCATTGAAGGATAGTTATTAAAATTAGAGATATATGCCCCGCCTGCATATGTTTCGGAAACTGAATTTCTAGAAAAGCTGGAAAAAAATTGCCTGACTCGATTCCTGAACTATAATAATATGTAGTTTCTTATGAAACCCTTACACTAGTCTGATTTCTTATATCATATGATAGCAGGCAAGCAGATGGCTCTCATAATTGATACAAAAGAAGCTGATTGTGCGTTGCTATCCGTGTGAAGGAATGGTAATGCCACATCCATAAGTTTACCGACTACCTTATTCTCCAATCGGATAACGAATCAAGCTTTGATACTATTGAGGCAGGACACCACCAGGTGGTGGTGGTACTAAATCCGGGCAAGATGGTGTGAAACTCACCACCTAGAAGTCATGTTGTTTCTGACGCGTTTAGCCAATCGTTCTCTTTTAACAAACTGTCTGTCAAAATAGTAGATGCTCTAGTCTTTCAAAGGTTCCTGGGTTTACATATACAAATGATTTCACCCAACTGAAGTAAGTCTGTTAGGGTCTATTCATATCGGAATGGTAGCGGTGCGGGCGCGGCGAACACTGAGTATAAAATAACTTTAAACTTTTTCTACAAGTATACATTTGAAAGAACAGTATCGGTAGAGAACAGATTAATAGTTAACAAAACAGGTATACGATGTGAATGTGGGTGGATGTGGGTACCGGAGGAGACCAGGACTGACATACTATGGTAAAATTGGTTGGGTGCGATTTGAAGGTGGAGTCAAGAGTCTTCGAAACTATCGTTTTTGCATGAAGAGAGTTATGAATGTGCAGGAAGGATTTGGCGTGAAGATATGTCGTTGTATCGATAGATAATTTGGTGGTAGAGTTCTGAGTCGGTACAACAGCCTTACCTATTCTTGCTGCAATAGCGTCAGTGTTTATCTTGGTATAATGTTACGGTTTAGAGAGAAAGGTAACTGGTAAACTTAAGCACGTGGCATTATTATCCCGTCACACAACTAATAACTTTGTTCTAAAAGCGATGACTGATTTTTTCCTTCAGACATATTATGCTCGTTTACTGTCTCATGATATAAAAAACCGACAAAGTGCCAGTCGGACTCATGCACGAAGAGTTCCATACCATCACAGCCAAAAATAGGAAAAAACACGTTTATTGTATAGGGTTTGTTGTTATAGCGGCAACGGGAATACATAATTCGTTAAAAAATCAGCTTTCTAGATATCATGGTTTATGAGATACAGTCTGGTGACAGACAGACGGATAGACAGATAGAGGAGGCTTAGTAATAGGGTTCCGTTTTACCTTTTAGGTACGGAACTCTAAAAAGTCACGCATAGCTGCAAGGCTACTCGAAGCGTCGAGGGCTATCTCACGACTTATCAAGCTTCACAAGCAATATTGGTCTTTCAAGTGAGTAGATAAAGTTGAAAATTATTTTACTCGAAAGTGCTCGCCTCGAAGCGCCGCGCCGCCGCGTCGCTGCTATTTCGGTGTAAATTAAGCCTAATTGTTATAATATGACGTCATTTATTGAGTCAGAACAGCCACGTGCTAAGCGCCGTGTAGTGAACTTTCCTATCATATCCATTATCAGGAATATGACGACTCAAGACGAACCAGACGCTCATTAATCAAAATCAGTCCGCTAAGTTTATCTCTAGAAGTCAAGTCTACATTACAACACACTCATTTCTGTCCGACTTGAGGGAATGAAGGAGTTTCTCAATTCGTCGGTTTCATTTTTAACTTATATATATTTTTTTATTTTATATCATAAGATAACAAACAAGCAAATGGGCCTCCTGATGGAAAGAGTCAACCATTGCCTATAGACACCAAAGATGTTAATGGTGCGTTCCTATCTTGTGGCGAGGTCTAATGCCACATGCATAAGTTTACCGGCTACCTTGCCCTTCAAACCGGAACACGACAGCGACAAGCACTGACGCTATTGCAGCAGGAGTAGGTAAGGAATAGGTAATATGCCCAATGTTAGTTCGGACTCCCTTTGAAGAATAGATCATCTGTCATTCTGCCAGGCAGGTTGTAAAAGGCAAACGACTGGTTATATGAGTTACTATCATTTAGATAAAAATACGATATAGTTTTGCAACGCCTTAATCAGTTTGGAGCCCCTGCCTCACCTACACATGCCGCAATAGCGTCAATGCTTGTCACTGTCTTATTCTGGTTGGGAGGGTGGGAAACTGGTGAACCAATGCATAAGGCATTACGTCTTCACCCTACGGATGACAACGTACCGTTAGCATCTTTGAAGTCCATTGTCGATGTGGTATCTTAAACAGGGAAGCCATGAGCCATCTTCTTATTATCCTATAAAATAAAAGATTCTAAAAATATTGTACAAATTATATTTTTGCTCAGCACCAAAACTGTAAATTTTTTAAAATTCTAGTGACGTGTCATTTAAGTTTAATTCACTAAGGATCAAGACGGTAGTGTGTTTTGATCAAAGATCTATATCATACAATCCACACTTTTTTATATCATAAGATAGCAAACAAGCAGATGGGTCTCCTTATAGAAAGAGTCAACGCATATAGACGCCAAAGATGTTAATGGTGCGTTGCTATTTTATAGCGAGGTCTAATGCCACATACATAAGTTTACCGGCTACCTTACCCTCCAAACCGGAACATGATAGCGATAAGCACTGACGCTATTGCGGCAAGAATATTTAAAGAGGTGGTACCAGATCCCGGCGAGACAATGCAGTCTACCACCTAGTCACATGAGTAGTAGTGAATAACTCTGACACTTGAACACCAGTAGTTGGATGTAAGTATCTGTCCGAATATAAAAATTAGAGGGTTATGTATCGGACCAAACTGAAGAAACCAAGACACACATCAAGTTCCAAACCGCTAATTTCTATATTCGGACTTACATCCAATTACTTTAGTCAAAATGTAGATGATAAGATAAATCTTTTGTCAAAAGACCGTTTTGATCTTCAATGAATATTGTCATTTCATTTTTACACTTGATTGATATGCCATAGAATTTTAGACCGCTTTAGTGCTGATTAATGATAATATGAATAACGGTCGCAAATAATACTTATTTAATATTTAATAAATATTCTCAGTTCATCTATTCGTTATAGGCAAGTAATCTTTGAACATTATCTCTCTCAAGGTTTCAAGTTAAATCTGCCTTCAACATTATCTTAACAAACTTTGCTTTAATTATTTTGAAAGGCGTCTCGCACGATAAGATTTTAAGAGTAAGTTGTGAATGTCTGTAAAAAGGTTTTCGAGGATTAAGGGATTATAAAAGCTCATTTGAGCCCAAGATTTTAGCGTAATTAAATTGTTATTTAAGTAGGTAAGAGAGGTCCATATTTTATCCGCATTTATGAGATTAAACGTAATTTGTTACTTTTGCAAGAAATAGGCATCGCCATTTTTTCACTACGAATCACAAGGAGACAGTTTTCAATTTAGAAAAAAAAATTGTCATGCAAACAATTACAAGCAACGACGCTATTGCCGCAGCATAGAAAGGTACAACCACGGATAACTATAGCCTATAGACGAGATCACCCAAATACAGCGAAATATTTTATTCCAAATTTCGATATTCCGATTTTCAAAAATCCGAATTTGATATTTCCCCATGATAATGACTAAGAAAGATAATGTCTATTATTAAAAATCACGACAATTGTTTCATCGAAATTCAATGTTTTTTTTTTATAGGAGAATGCAAACGAGCAGGAGGTGCACTAGATGGTAAGTGATCACCGCCGTCCATGGACTTTCGCAATACCAGAGGTCTTGCAGTTGCGTTGCTGGCCTTTCAAGAATGAGTAAGCTCTTTTCTTGGAGGTCCCTAAGTCGTATCCTTTCGGAAACACCTCTGTCGGTAATTGATTCTACAACAGAGTAGTGCGAGGCAAAAAGTTCCTAGAGAAACACACAGTTGTGAATTTCCAGACATCGAGATGGTGAGGATGGAACTTTAAATTTGTTTGCTTGCCGATTATCATAAATGAAGGAAGGTAGTGGGAAGATCGTAGAAAGACAGGGGTCGAGATAGGGGAAGAAAGGGAGGGAGATAAGAGAAATGTAGGGAGAAGGTACATGCAAAGTAGAGGAAGGTAGGCGGGAGGTAGTGGAGGTAGGGGCAAAGGTAAGGGGAAGATAGGGGAAAATAGCAGGAATGTAAGGGTGTAGTGTGTAGCCAACCTATTGTGTATAACCAGCCTTATTTACTTATATTCTGATGTTATAAATGTTTTATTATTAATATTAAAGAGTCAGTATTGATCCAACTTTCGTGTTTAATTGTCTCTCCTATAGCCCGCCTTACATGGCGACCCTGCCAATGCGTGTGGCAGAGGCTCGGTTTGTTTGAAATTCCATGTCCATATTGGGACGAAATCAGACTACGATTGCGACGATGACCGGGAATTTTCCATACATATTGCGCGCTCTTCTAACATAGATTACGAGTTTTACTTTTTATAAATTTTGAAGACGATGGGTACCTCTATATCTAAAGAGGAGGTAATCCTGGCCACAATCCTAGCTCAGAACGCCGCTGGGGGCAATAACCAAGCTTCAGTGGAGAATATAATTCTGCAATAATAATAATGTAATAATATATGGCATATACAGTATTTACCGGAGATGCCACCTGCGATGAATTTACCAGCAGATACACCATCATACCCTTCGGCGTACGTTCCTACGCAGACTTCAAAGGCCAACCATAAATGAGGGAGAAGTTTGACTAGACTACGGTTTTCTATCAAAGTGCATATAAAGTGCATATAAAGTGTTAAAAAAAAAAGTGCGTTAATAATTTTCGGTGATGAAAAACCATAATTCGGTTCGATTATTACGGTCTCGCGTCCAGTGATTCCTATTTTCAGGGACATACCTATCACGTTATATTTTCACTACGAACTATGAACATTATATTGTGACTTTTATATTATATTTAATTATTTACATAATAGGCATATTTTAATGGTATGTAAGTATCTACTAGTTTTATTACGAATATAAAAATGTATTCAGTTATAGGAAAAAGCAACTTATTTTATGGCTAGTTATGGCATCAGATTTAGAAATATTGTGTCGTAATATCGAAGCCATAAGAGTATATTTAATTAAAATTGGTCCAGATCGTAGGATAGGAAATATATTAACTAAGAAGCTTTGTGAAGCAAATGATGTTTTTATGAAATATTCTTATTGTGTTACTCAAGTTACGAATAATATAAAGAAAGGTAAAGTGTCACAGGAAGATACGGAATTAATTTATAAGTATATTGAAACTTTTCAAAAAATTTATGGCGAAGTAATCGAATTGTGTAAGGGTAGCAAATCTGTAACAATGTCTACCTTCGACCTAAAAACTGCATTAAATTTATTGCCGCTCATGACTGATGAAGAGGCTAACACCAGACAATTAATCGATAATATTGAGTACTACAGCTCTACTCTCTCGGCAGCTGATTGTAAAAAACAATTGATTAATTTTGTATTAAAAAGTAGGTTATCCCAAACTGCTAAATTAAGATTAAGTTCAAGTTATTCTAATGTAGATATGTTATTAAGTGATATGAAAAATATATCATTACCACAAAAATCTGCTACGGCATTACAATCTAAATTAACTTCTATGAAACAGAATGAATTATCTATACAGGACTATGGTAAAGAGATATCCGAACTTTTCGTTCAGCTTACAGTTTCACAGGCCAACGGAAATTCTGATAATTATAAAGTTTTAAAACCTTTAAACGAACAATATGCGATTAAAAAATTCTCCGATGGGCTGCGAAACCGTAGATTGAGCACTATACTAGCAGCTCGTAATTATAGCTCGCTCAAGGACGCGATCCAGGCGGCGCAGGATGAGGAAATCACCTCGGCTTCATGTTCAGGGGAAGTACTTGGTATGTATCATAATAACGGTAGATTTCAAAGGGCTTTTAGGCACAATTCCGCGCGAGGTCATCATGGTCACACTAGCCAGAGATATGTGCAGCGTAGGCCGCACGGGGGTGGATACCACAACCACAATGGTCGTCGTGGTGGCTGGACCGGTTACCGCGAGCAACAGCACAGCCAGACCCCAACCCGCACCCGCCCGGCGCATAGAGGTAAGTTTTACTATAACACTCGTAATAATCGAAATCAAAGGATGCGTAATAGTAACTCTCATATAGTTAACGTCATTTCGGAACCGGAAGTGCAGGCGGAACCGTCTAATACGGAAAATAATAATATAAAGTTTTTTCGAGACTAAAATTTTATCTTGCAATAGTAATTGTTTAATTAGTTTGCCTATAAACAACCGTGCACTACATTGGTTACTTGATACCGGTGCATCAATTTCTGCGCTAAAGTATAAACATGTTATAGAAGAACAGATTTCGTATTACAAAGAGAGCATCTCTATAAACGGTATCGGTGGCAAAGTGACAACAATCGGATATTGTTATTTAAACTTCAATGTAAATGGTTATCATT
The DNA here is from genome assembly GCA_036924255.1 of Apodemia mormo. Classification (NCBI taxonomy): domain Eukaryota; kingdom Metazoa; phylum Arthropoda; class Insecta; order Lepidoptera; family Riodinidae; genus Apodemia; species Apodemia mormo. Next base: position 32,176,698 of record JAUPFN010000014.1, on the reverse strand, counting down.
TGAGACACAAATTTTATATATTTGATTTCTTACCGATTAGGGCGAATGGCATCATCGGTCAGGACTTTCTGACTAAGTATAACGCGGTATTGGACTTTAGTCATAACGTAATAACGTTTTCGGTCGAAAATAGTAAGTTTAGTTTACCTATTAGTATTAGTAGTAATTATTTAGAGATCCCACCGAGATGCGAATCTATTCATTACATAACGACAGATTTAAAAGACGAATGCTTAGTTTGCGCGTCACATATCAGCGACGGAGTTTACTTAGCCAGTTCGTTAGTAAAGCCAGTATGTGGTAAGATACCGGTAAAGATATTAAATACGACTGAAAATTATGTTTCACTTGAAAAAATTAAGCCGACTATCCATAGCGTTAACGATTACAACATTTGTTCCTTTTCACAAAGTGAAACGAACGCAACGCGGGTTAAAAAATTGTTTTCCTTATTACAATTAAAACATTTAAATGGAGAAGAACAAATGTCGGTAGAGAATTTATGTGCAAAATACAGTGATATATTTTATTTACCGGGAGATAGTTTAACCACGACTAATATTTATAAACATTCAATAACTTTAAAGCCTAACGTAACGCCTATATTTTCTAAACCATATAGATTACCTCATGCTCAGAAAAAAGAGATAGATAGGCAAATAGGAAAAATGTTACAGGAAGGAATTATAGAGAAGTGTCGAAGTGAATGGAGTAGTCCTTTGTTACTAGTTCCAAAAAAGTTAGATTCTAGCGGTGAGAAAAAATGGAGGTTAGTAGTTGATTATAGGAAGTTAAATAATTGTATTGAAGATGATAAATTCCCTCTTCCTAACATAACAGAAATTCTAGATTCCTTATCAGGTTGCATATATTTTAGTCATTTAGATTTATATCAAGGTTTTCATAATGTCGAGCTAAATACAGACAGTCGGAAGTATACGGCTTTTGGTTCTGGTCAGTTCCAGTTGACAAGGATGCCAATGGGACTTAAGACCAGTCCGTCTTCGTTTTCTCGGATGATGACAATAGCTATGACAGGTCTTTCGTATGATAAGTGCCTTATTTACCAAGACGATTTAGTAGTTTTTGGTCGAAATTTAGGCGAAAAAATGAAAAATTTACAAGATGTTTTTGAAAGGCTAAGGCAAGTTAAATTAAAGCTTAATCCGGTTAAATGTGATTTTTTGAAAAAGGAAATGCTTTATTTAGGACATATAGTCACAAGCAAGGGCGTAATTCCCGATCCAGAAAAAATTAACATAGTCAAAAAATATCCTTGCCCAAAGTCCGTTGACGAGGTCAAACGTTTTACTGCTTTTGTTAATTATTACAGAAAATTTATTCCAAATTTTGCGGAAAAAGCTTATCCTTTAAATAAATTATGTAGAAAAAATGTACCGTTTGTTTGGGATCAGGATTGTAAAAAATCGTTTGAAATGTTAAAAGAGTGTTTAGTTTCTCCCCCGGTACTCCAATATCCCGATTTTTCAGATAATAATCAGTTTATAGTACAAACAGACGCTTCAGGTTACGCAATCGGCGCAATATTAAGTAATAAAAATAAAAAACCAGTAGCTTACGCAAGTAGAAGTTTAAATAGCGCAGAACAGCGATATCCAACTATTGAAAAAGAGTTATTGGCGATAGTTTGGGCTGTTAAATACTTTCGTCCGTACTTATACGGAAGGAAATTCAAAATATTGACGGATCATCGTCCTTTAGTTTACCTTTTTAACATGCGGGATCCATCAAGTAGGCTTATGAAGTTCAGATTGATATTAGAGGAGTACGACTATATTGTAGAATATGTAAAGGGTTCAGACAACGCAGCTGCAGATGCCTTGTCTCGAATTTCTTTTACATCAGAAGATTTAAAAAGCATGAGTGAGCCTTATATAAATGTGACAACTAGGGCACAAGCGAGAAAATTGCAACGCCCTCCGGATAGTACGACTTCTGACTGCACTTGGCCTGATCAACCGAGTGTCGTGGGGAGTCATACAAAACCAAGAGAGGCAGTAGAACTAAGATTTATAGAGAAAAAAGACTTAGATAGTTTACGGAAACAAAATAAGATTACCATGGAAAAAAACGCGTTTTGTTATGTTGAAAGTAAGTTAACAATTTTTATTAATCCAGACTTCCGATCACAACTGACGCGAGTCGCTTTTGTGAGGGAGCTGAATAAATTTTGCAAGCTAATAAACGTCGACGAAATATGTATAATAAAAAATAGTAAAAATGATATATTTGTAGAAGAATTGCTAAGTGAGATTAAAATGGCAAATGATAGGTGCGCACCGCGATTTTATACAGGGTGTCCCAGAACTCAACGTCAAGCCGAAACGGGGTGACAGGATAGATCATAACCATCACGAGAAAAATCAGAAAAAAAATCTATCCCATGCAGTTTGAAAATTATGGGCATTTTAAGAAAAACCTAGAAATTTGGTCTAACTGTACCATTTTTCGGTTATTGTGGTTAATTTTTATTATTTTTGTTCATTTAAACTTTGGAACCGTAACCCTAAATAACATCTCGAGAATCACAGTCTAAAATAATGACACAATTACCCCAAGTTTCCTAGAATTTAGACTATTTGTTAAACTATGAATTTAAAATTTTCAAACTTTGTCGACTTTGAAACACCCTCCTTTAAAAAAAATGTACTAGAGTGCCTTGGCAAGTGCCATTAAGAGTTGGCGCATTTAATCAGGATTGTAAAATGGTACAATACTTGTTAGTTTCATACTAAAAAAAACGAGTAAAAAATAAAAACCTCAAGTAACTCGATTTTTTCTAACCCATTTTACTCAGTTAAAATGTTTTTTATTCGCACAAGCCCTTGGTAGGTTTTTATTTTACGGTAAAATGATGAGAGATATGGATAGTGGACATGTTTGCCATGAGCGAGCGAGACAGATAGTGACGCCACTTTTACCAAAGCAACAAAATACTAATAAAATAATGAAAAATGTTGACCTTGTTTTGTTTAGGTTTATTGGAATAAAAGTCAGATTTGAAAATAACATTTTTTATTATAACAAATGTTCAAATTGTTTACCATCAGCTTCAACACACGCCCTACATCTTCTTAAAAAAGATCTACTTATTAGCCGGGCATATCCTCGAGAGTTGATGTCCTCAGCAGCTTGAGAAATTCGTTCACGCAGCTCGGCTACGCTCTCAATGGGCTTAGAATAAACTTTTTCTTTGAGAACGCCCCAATAAAAAAAATCCAGGGGGTTTAAATCTGGGGAACGGGCTGGCCACGAGATAGTGCCTGAACGTCCAATCCACCTTCCCGGATAAACTTGGTCAAGGAAATCTCTTACTTGCACTGCGTAATGCGCTGGGCAGCCATCTTGTTGATACCACATGTGGCGACGATCTGTTAGTGGTACGTCCTCTAACAAACTTGGTAAATTTTCTCGTAAAAAATTTAGATAATTCGTGCCATTCAAATTCTCAGGCAGCTCAAAAGGCCCAACAATTTTGCCGTTTAAAATTCCTGTCCACAGGTTAACTTTAAAGCGATATTGGGATCGGTCTTCTCGCATTAAATGTGGATTCTCCACATGCCACTCATGAAAATTGTGTAAGTTTATGTAGCCATCTTTTTTAAATGTAGATTCATCTGACCAGAGAATTTTTTGGATGAATTGGGGATTTTCATTATGCCTCTGTAGCATTGTTCTACAAAATGAAATCCTTTCAGGATAATCTCGAGGGAGAAAACTTTGAACTCGTTGTACGTGAAACGGATGCATTTCAGCTCTTTGTAAAATACGATGTGCTGTGCTTTTGGGTATTCCCGTTCTTTCTTCAATTCCACGAACGGAAATACTTGGGTCATCTGCGACCTCTTCCAACACTTCTTCTTCGTAAGGAAAGCGAGGTCTACCTCCAGCCCGTATTTGATTCGGAAAATGGCCGCCCTCTGTGAGTGAACGGTGCACATTAACAAACACGCGGTGATCCGGATAGCGCTCTAAATTTGGATATCTTTCACGATAAAGTCTAGCGGCGGCACTTGCATTGCATCTGCATTCCCCATAAATGAGATGCATGTTCGCATATTCTTGTGAAGTGTAGCGCGTAGGCATAGTGATGACAAGGATGTCAACACAAAAGTCCAATTCCAAAAGAGAGAAGCCAAAGTTGCCGGTATGTAATCAACAAGTCCAATTCACAAAAATCCAAGTCCAAAAAGAAAAGCCAAAGTTGTCAGTACTAAATTAACACAAGCGAATACGGAAAGGTGCGCAGTAGACGAATGAGCGAAATGTACTAACTGGTGTCAGACTGGCAGCGTAGCTATTTGCTTGGTATGGCGTCTGTATCTGTTTCATTCGCACTCGTTTAAACGACGCATCTCCGTCTCACTGCGTGGCGTCACTATCTGTCTCGCTCGCTCATGGCAAACATGTCCACTATCCATCTCTCTCATCATTTTGCCGTAAAATAAAGAATCTACTAAAGGCTTGTGCGAATAAAAAACATTTTAACTGAGTAAAATGGGTTAGCAAAAATCGGGTTACTTGAGGTTTTTATTTTTTACTCGTTTTTTTTTAGTATGAAACTAACAAGTATTGTACCATTTTACAATCCTGATTAAATGCGCCAACTCTTAATGGCACTTGCCAAGGCACTTTAGTACATTTTTTTTAAAGGAGGGTGTTTCAAAGTCGACAAAGTTTGAAAATTTTAAATTCATAGTTTAACAAATAATCTAAATTCTAGGAAACTTGGGGTAATTGTATCATTATTTTAGACTGTGATTCTCGAGATGTTATTTAGGGTTACGGTTCCAAAGTTTAAATGAACAAAAATAATAAAAATTAACCACAATAACCGAAAAATGGTACAGTTAGACCAAATTTCTAGGTTTTTCTTAAAATGCCCATAATTTTCAAACTGCATGGGATAGATTTTTTTTCTGATTTTTCTCGTGATGGTTATGATCTATCCTGTCACCCCGTTTCGGCTTGACGTTGAGTTCTGGGACACCCTGTATAATAAATGACGTACGAAGAATTGAGGATAAAGATGACCAAAAAGTTATTCTAAACGACTTCCATCTCCTACCCACCAGTGGCCACGCGGGTATGAGAAGGATGGTGAATAACATTAAGAAATATTTTTATTGGCCAGGTATAGAACGAGATGTTCGGGAATTCGTAAAAAAATGCCCGAAATGTCAAAAAGAAAAATATAGTAGACTCGTTAAAGAGCAAATTGTCGTTACTTCGACGGCGAAGTCAGCTTTCGATAAAATATTTTTAGATTTAGTAGGACCGTTAGATAGGGATTATTATAACTTTTCTTATATACTTACCTTGCAATGCGAGTTAACTAAATATGTAGTGACTCATCCTTTAATTTCGAAAAAATCGGAGGAGGTAGCTCAAGCTCTAGTTAATAGTTTCATTCTTCGCTACGGGATACCTAAGGAGATCGCAACAGACAGAGGATCTGAATTCATGTCTTCTGTATTCCAAGAGGTATGTAAACTTTTAAAAATAAATCATTTAAGTTCTACCGCTTACCACCACCAAAGTATAGGCGCATTGGAAAATTCGCATAAAAATTTAAGTTCTTTCTTGCGTATACAAACTGATAACCACCCAGACGCATGGAGCCAATGGCTTCCATATTGGTGTTTCTCCTTCAACACATCTGTTCATTCGGAAACTAAATTCACGCCTTTCGAGTTAGTATTTGGTAAGGTATGTTCGCTTCCTAGTAATTTAAATACCGATATTGTAGAACCACTTTATAATCATGAAAGTTATCCTTTGGAATTAAAATTTAGACTGCAAATGTCTCAAAAGGTAGCAAGGGAAAATCTTTTTAAAAGTAAGTTAGCTAGAAAAAATGTTTATGATAAATGTATTAATCCTATAGTTTACAAACCAAATGATTTAATTTTGATAAAAAATGAAAATTGTAATAAAATGGAAAGCATCTATTCAGGTCCTTATGTAGTAGTAAAAGACATGTCACCAAATGTTCAAATAAACAAAAATGGAAAATTAGACATAATCCATAAAAATCGTACTAAATTGTTTACATCAAGTTAATTATTATTTTTTTAAACCATATCTTATAAATTCATTTGTATTTGTATTTTTATTTTTATGTTATTATAGTGTGTATCATTGTAGGTACACATACCTATGTATTCGTATAAACAATTTATTTTATATTAATTAGCTTAAGCTTTTACACTTAATTGTGTCGTATTTTAATATAAAAAAAAGCAAAATCATAAGGTAATTTCACTTTTTTTTTCTCCATGGGAAGGAGATGTAGTGTGTAGCCAACCTATTGTGTATAACCAGCCTTATTTACTTATATTCTGATGTTATAAATGTTTTATTATTAATATTAAAGAGTCAGTATTAATCCAACTTTCGTGTTTAATTGTCTCTCCTATAGCCCGCCTTACAAAGGGAAGGTAGCAGGAGGTAGCAGTAAGGTAGGGAGAATGTAAGGGGGAGGGTAGCAGGAGTTACCCAGAAGGTAGCGGGAAGGTAGCGGGGAAGTAGCTTGAAGGTAGAGGAAAATAAGTAGGAATAGCCAGAAGGTAGCGAGAAGGTATTGAGAAGGTAGCAAGAAGGAAGTGGGGAGGTAGAGAGAGGGGCAGAAGGGAGGTAAGGGTAATTTAGGGGGAAGTAACGGAAAGGTAGAAAGTTCTCTCGCCTAGTAGTAAGGCAGTTGAACTTTTCTTCAGAATGGGTTGAAAAAGGCGAAATACTAAATAAAACTATACTGTTAATAGAAATACTATTATACTTTATTACAGTTTGTTTTCGACGTGAATTATTTTGGAGTTACAACTTACAGTATAATTACTAATTACATAATAAAAGTAATTTGAAAGATCAAAGCGTTCAAATGTATGTCAATTATACCCATAATATCTTGATTTTAATGAAACTTGGACTGTTCCTTGAATTGGAATATATCTAATTTAAATCAAAATGAATCCTCTTGATGTGGCTTTAGTTCCGAGTTTTTTTATAACATAAGATAACAAGCAAATGGCTTTCCTGGTGGAAAAGAGGCACCATCGCCATAGACACCAAAGATATTAATGGTGCTATTCTTGTGGCGGAGTCTTAATGCCACATGCATAAGTATACCGGCCACCTTACAATCCAAACCGAAAAACGACAGTGACGAGTACAGACGCTATTGCGGCAGGAATAGCTAAGGCGGTGGTACAAGCCCTTGGGAGACAGTGCAGGACTCCACCATAGCATCCTAGTAGTCACGATGTTGGTGATAGGAATAACCAATCGGACGCCTTTAACGACCTGCTTTACAGAGCGGCAGTTAGTCTATTTTTCAAAGAAAGCTCGGACCAACACTGGGTTAATCAACACCAAGATTGGTTCCGGGCTCCTTTGAAGAATAGGCCAGCCGTTAGCCCCAACTCCAAGATTGGTCCCCCGTGTTGGTTCCGGGCTCCTTTGAAGAATAGGCCAACTGCCGTTTTGCCAGGCAGGTCGTAAAAGGCGACCGAATGGCTATGCGCGTCACTACCATCGTGACTACTAGGTGGTATAATTCTGCATCTGCTCGACCGGATCTGGTACTACCGTCTTACCTATTCCTGCCACAATAGCGTCAGTGCTGGTCTATTCGAGTAATATCGTTTCTCATTTTTACACCAATTCCACAAATATGTACAGAAGTCAAACTCATGTATGTACTTTATTTTATATCTACATTCGGCGGTCGCTCTAGGGCTTTGGCTTACGGCCCGGTTTCACTTTGATTAGTGCGAAAGCGAGTGTTTAATGCAGGTGCTTAGTATTAAGCAAAAACACGTGGAGACAGCTGTTGATTAGTGCGAATGATTAATAATCAGCGTCTATTCACTTTGACTACGCTGATTACTAATCACTCGTACTAATCAACGACTGTCTATGCGTGTTTTTTGCTTATTATTAATAACCTGCATTAAACACTCGTACTAATCAAAGTGTAATCGGGGCCTTATGCACAAAAAAACTGGTAGTGGCACTCGCATCTAGGTGTTTGATTTATTGTTAAGAATAAACAGGAGGAACGGAAATGTAAACCAATAATAACTAAAATATTTTAAAGTTATTGTTACAACAATTACAAATTTTCGACACAAAAAGTTGACTGACGCGTGTCTCAAGAGTGTGGCACTCGCGCTTGCTTTTGCACTATTCTCAATCATTCCGAGATCGTGTCCGTAAGCGGTGTCTATGTGTGCGTTGCTCGAGCGCCCTTTGTATGGAGATTTACTTCTGTACCTATTTGTTTTGCGTCGATTCTTTAAATTTATAAACACCTGTTCATTTTTCTATTACGAACATTGCTTCACAAGATATTTTTCGTCATAATTTTATTTTGACTGCGATAATCCTTAACTTTTATGCCTATTTTGACAATCTTAACTTTCAAGTCGGAATGTGAGCAGATGTTATATGAAGGGAAAAACATTACATTACAAAATTAGGGGGTGTTCGGTAAAACACTAGATAATATATTCAGTGAAAAACGCACTCTAACTGAGGCTTTTAGAAAATTAGGAGTATTCGGTAAATTACTACATATATTCAGGAAAAATTACACCCTAACTGAGGCTTTTACACAATTAGGAATACACTAGATATATTGACGGAAAAATGCACCCTAACTGATACTTTTACAAAGTTAGGAGTGTTCAGTAAGCCACTAGATATATTCAGGAAAAGTTCCACCTTAACTGAAATTTTACAAAATTAGGAATACACTAGACATATTCAGCAAAAAACACCCGCTAACTGAGGCTTTTAGAAAATTAGGAGTGTTCGGTAAAACATTAGATATATTCAGGAAAAGTTACACCTAACTGAGGCTTTTACAAAATTAGGAATACACTAGATATATTCAGGAAAAAACGCACCCTAACTGAGGCTTTTACAAAATTAGTAGTGTTCGGTAAAACACTAGATATATATTCAGGAAAAGTTACACCTTAAGGCTTTTACAAAATTTGGAATACACTAGATATATTCAGGGACAAACGCACCCTAACTGAGACTTTTACAAAATTAGGAGTGTTCGGTAAAACATTAGATATATTCAGGAAAAAATACACCTTATAAACTTACCTTATAAACTGAGGCTTTTACAAAATTAGGAGTGTTCGGTAAAACACTTAAAGCTTTTTATTTTAGGTACATTGGTAGCTTCTTAATTATAACAGGTACATAACTTAATTAGGTATAAAGAATGTTTAATAGGACCCCATAGACAAATTTTATTTTTCTATGCGTATAAAAACAGGGTATAATATTTTTATACTCATACATAGTATATACAGGTTGAATGGTAAAAAATTGTATATAATGAAGGAGGGGTGTTCAGAACTCGATCCTGATTCCGAATATGTAACAAAAAATAGTTAAAAGTATTTAAATTTTGGCCTAATTTCCAATAAAAATGTTTAGTACAAATACCCGCGCACGACGCACAGAAGTTCGTTGTCTACAAATAGCGATTTACCGAACTCGAGACTAGACTCGTTGGTACATCGAGCGGTGACCATACTTTAGAATATTACTAGAGTAATTTCGCTGATAAATTATAATGTAAAAAAGAGAATGTTGCTTAATCAAATAGTACCCCTATTTGATTAAGCAATATTCTCTTTTTTACGTTTTTATTGATTACTTATTATCATTAACTTTATTTATTAAATGTATTTCAATGTACAGAGTGTAACAAAAATCCTATCCGATGGTCAAAGGCATTATTGGGATAGGGATTTTGCTGCGCGACCGAACTGAAAAAAATGTGATAGTAAAACCGTAAGAAAAATGCGTGGAATAAAAGCGTTAAATGAGACGTGCGCAGGCGCGACAGTCGCGTACACAAGCGAGTAGTGCCGTTTAGCCGAAGGAAGTTCGTTCCTACCTGGTGTCCCGCGACACCACATCATTTTTTGGTAGCTTAATACAATCATATATTATGTGTAATTATTTTATGAATATTGATGAATAAATTTTCAAAATAATTGATTGATTTATAGCCCCGTTTTGACTTTGATTAGTGCGAGAGCGAGTGTTTAATGCAGGTGCTTAGTATTAAGCAAAAAATACGTGAAGACAGCCGTTGATCAATGCCAGTGATCAGTATTCAGCGTATTAAAAGTGAATAGACGCTGATTACTTATCACTCGTAGGGATCAACGGCTGTCTTCGCGTATTTTTTGCTTAATACTAAGCACCTGCATTAAACACTCGCACTTGCACTACACAAAGTGGAAACGGGGCTTTGGGGTAAGTTATTCAAGATTAGTACTAAACTGAGGCAATTTAAAATACGATATTTTTTATTTTAATAAAAGAATGTTTTTTTTTTGTAATGTCATTGACATACCTCTTTCGGATCGGACACAGGGTTTTTTACACGTCGTATACAATATTTTACCAGTCAACCTGTATAAGAATGATTTAGCATTATGCTGGAGCCTGGAGCCGCACTGCGTTAATCGTCACAAAGCTTCGTGCAATGACACGATAGATGCAGATGTGACCGGCTATTATCGGCTATTGTCGCATACATTGCGTGTGCCTTAGCGCGTTAATATCTTCAGGACGATAGACGCAACTGCGGCCGAGGGATTATAAAAATATATAACTAACTAGAGAAACTATCAATATTTTAATTTGAGCAGGAGCATAATAATTGAATGTAAAAATGTAGCAAAATATCTTCTTCAATATCTTACAGTACACCACAGCAGACTTCTGCAAAATGTTTGTATAAGTTAGTAGCAAAAAAAAAGAGTAGCAAGAAATTTAATTTTTTGATATTTATCATCTATACATATAATAAAATCGTAGGAAATTCAAAACTGTGCATTGAATATTTTTTTAAAAGAATACTTGGGGCGTGATCTACAATCGATATCGAAGCAAAAAATATAGTTTTTAGAATTTTTGTCTGTTTGTCTGTATGTATGTCCGGGGTAAACTCAAAAAGTACTGCATGGATTTACTTCAAATTTTGCATGAATATTACTGACAGGTCGGGTCAACATATAGGCTACATGTTATATTAGGTATAATATTAGGTAGCATTAACAAGTAAAAATGTTATGATTATACCTAAAAACGGATACCTAATTAGTTAGGTAGTTAATAATTATAGTATCAGGGACAATATAATTTATTTACAAATTAAATTACATTGTAGCTTGACAGAGTTTTTGTTACAGTTATTATTAAATGGTTATATCTATACATATAATAAAATCGTAGGAAAGTCAAAACTGTACATTGAATATTTTTTTAAAAGAATACTTGGGGCGTGATCTACAATCGATATAGAAGCCCAAAATATAGTTTTTAGAATTTTTGTCTGTTTGTCTGTATGTCTGTTTGTCTGTATGTATGTCCGGGGTAAACTCAAAAAGTACTGCATGGATTTACTTCAAATTTTGCATGAATATTACTAACAGGTCGCGTCAACATATAGGCTACATATTATCACGCTATCACCTACAGAGGAGGGGCAGTGCGGAAAAACGAAGTCCGCGCGGACGAAGTCGCAGGCAACAGCTAGTGGTAAATATAAAAAAAAACTATATTATTATAAATTAGATAATAATAATTTGTACTAAGCTTTAATATTACAAAAGGCTAGATTATATTTTGTACTCAATGTTTGTGTGTTTATAAGACTATATACAGGGTGTAAGGAACGATCTATCGAAAATCGAAACTATAGATTTGGACCACGATTCTGAGTCTGAGTTTCTAAAAAATTTTTGACAATTTTTTAATTTAACTTTGTATAATTTAATTTATTCTAATACTCTACGGTGTTTTTTCTAAAAAATAGTAACATTAAATGAAATACACAAAAAAAGCAATGTATTATGCCGCGCAACTTAAACTAAATTACCTTTGGTTGGTTCTAAATTACCGCGGCGCGGGCGCGATGAGTCTGAGCAAAGTACGGCTTAAATTGCGTGGCGTTAAAAAGTTCATCACTCGCAAATTTTTCATTTCCCAAAATAAAAAGAATTACTATCCCATATATTTTTTCATTTCCCACAAGAAAAGGAATTACTATCATGACTAGCATGTAAAATGGCATGCTTTCTTAATTCCGGTACACCGTCCCTTACACGCTGTATACGGGGTTACTTTTAAAGATTCGGCCAAATTTCCAGAGGCTGTTTAGATTAGATACAATGTTTTTTTTATATCATAAGATAGCAAACAAGCAGATGGGTCTCTTTGTGGAAAGAGTCAACCATCGCCTATAGACACCAAAGATATTAATGGTGCGTTGCTATCTTGTGGCGAGGTCTAATGCCACATGCATAAGTTTAACGGCTACCTTACCCTCCAAACCGGAACACGACAGCGACAAGCACTGACGTTATTGCGCCGTGTTGGTCCCGGCCTCCTTTGAAGAATAGGCCAACTGCCGTTCTGCCAGGCAGGTCGTAAAAGGCGACCGATTGGCTATCGAGTCACTACCATCGTGGCTACTAGCTGGTAGAGTTCTGCATTGTCTCGCCCGGGTCAGGTACCACCGCCTTACCTATTCCTACCGCAATACTGATTGATTTATGTAATAAAAAAAGAAATAAAAAAACATTTTTATCCAAAACAAAAACAAAACCCATGAATACAATTTCAATTAACGCTAAATTCGAATTAAAATATTTTAGTATCATCAACCAAATTGATCGGGAAGTGAACAGGAAAAATGTATTTAGGGCGACAGATTACATAATAGTTACTATCGTAATTATAGGTTAATGTAAAATGACACTGCCAGCATTACAGAGTTCATTCACTAGACTTGGTGCATCGAATTAATGAATATATATGTATATTTTAAAGATAAAAATATGTTAAAAGGTATCACTTTTTTTGGAAATTTATTTCATTTTAAACAAAACTCAATAACATTTGGCACGATAACATTAAGAAAATATTTTTTCTAAATTTTATTATTATTCAAATATTAAATATCTACTAAGTTAACTCTCGAGCTTTTTTCCTCTTCGACAAGTTCTCTGCCTCTTCTATAGAGTTTGGTAAAGGCACGTTTAAAGTTTCTGGCAATGTGAGAACTAGAGCACTGGCTACTAATGTAAGGCTACCGAAGAATAGTATGGGCAGCTTATCGTAAAGATGTGTCTGAAATAAAAACGAAGATTAATGACTTAATCGCAATAAAACTGCTAACAACTGACAGTCTATTTCTTTCACCTCCTGAATACTACATCAGATCTTCACCAGATTAAAATGGGACCCACTGAGAAGCGTATCCTTTGAATAGGGGTCGGGCTCATAGTTCATACATAGCTGAAAAGTCATAATTGGTAAGTCCATTGATACAGTGAATAAAATATAATAAAAAATGGAAAAAAATGAAATTCAAAATAAAATCCTGAATCGCAATATCACATTTATCTTGAACACACTATATACAAGTTTCAACGCTTCTCAAATGGACTTCGGTCTCCAGGCCTTGCCTGGCTGGGAAGGTCTTCCTTTTCCCCTTCCTTGTACTTATGTGACGTCATCAATCTCCACAGTTATGACGTCATCCTGACAATAAGTCGGCCCGCTGGTTCCATCACTATTTGACCCTTCAGCGGTACGGACCAGCGGCGTTACAGGCCAATGCCTGCCATAATACCTTCTGATACTGCACCAGAATTACCATCTAGACTTGATTGTTTCCCAAAATCAGATGTTTTCAGAATGAATTTAGACCCACACAATACACACTGAATAATTTTAGATATGATTTCCCCATTATGGTTAGGGCTCCTTTGAAGAATAGACCAACTTCCCTTCTGCCAGGCAAATCGTAAAAGGCGACCGATTAGCTAGACGTGTCACTAGTAGTGACAGCTAGGTGGTAGAGTTCTGCAACGATTCGCCCGGGCATTTGGTACCACCGCCTTACATATTCATGTCGCAATAGAGTCGATGCTTGACTTTGTCATGTTCCGGTTAGGAGGATAAGGTAACCGACAGACTTATGCTTGTGGTATTGTCATCCCGCCACACGGACAGTACGCACTATTAACATCTATGGTGTCTATCGGCCATGGTTGCTCTTTCCATCAGGAGAGCCATCTGCTTGTTTGTTATCTTATGATATAAAAAAAGTATCATTACGACTGGTTCCCTTGCGGAGTAGGCGTAGTAAGCCGAACAATTATACATCCGTGCCTGGAGTCGGAATAAGTGAGCAAATTCACCCCGGGGAATAAAGATTACTTATCGCTACTCCACTCATCTCGTTAACCGACTAACCGGTTAATCACGGTAAGCTTTAAAGTATATATTTTACCGGTTAATCGTGGTAAGCTTTAAAACTTACCACGATTAACGTCGTGGTTATTCGGTTGACGAGATGAGTGGAGTAGATGTGGGTAATCTTTATTCCACGGGGTGAATTTGTTCACTTATTCCGGCTCCTGGCACGGATATGATTCACCTTACTTTACTACCTTACTCAAAAACTTGTAAAGCCTTCTAAGCTGTGATAGTTTTTCTTTTAACTTCTTATATTTACTACCACCATGATTTTTTTCCTACCCCCAAAACCAACCGTTTAGCCTGCAGAGGAGAGGGGGGGGGAGGGTACTTGGACAAAAATTAGCACTTAAAAGCTTAATATTTTACAGTCGAGTCCCTTAATCGAAAACTTGTTTTTGCAATAAGGATTTCTGTGCTATCGTGCGGACGGACGGACATAGCGAAACTGTAAGGGTTCCTAGTATACTTCGGAACCCTAAAAAGATGTGTACATTGGCTGACCCTGCATCTATGAAACTTCCCGCTAAATTGAGGTATTTTAAGTTCAAAGAAGTAAAAATACACTTGAGCATAGATTTTAAGCCTAAAAAGTGCAAAATTTATAGCAAAAATAAAAATTTATACGGAACCCGCAGTATGCGAGTCCAACTCACACTTGACCGTTCTTTTTATCGAGTCCTTGAAAATAATTCTAGATACGCCAATGATAGCAACGCATCATTAACATCCTCGTTGTCTATGGCGATGGTTTCTCTTTCCACGCATCATCATTCAATCATTTTTCCCCGTGTTGGTCCCGGGCTCCTTTGAAGAATAGACCAATTGCCCTTCAGCCAGGCAGGTCGTAAAAGGCGACCGAGTGGCTATGCGTGTCACTACCACCGTGACTACTAGGTGGTAGAGTTCTGCATCGGCTCGACCTGGTCTGGTACCACCGCCTTACCTACTCCTGCCGCAATAGCGTCAGTGCTAGTCACTGTCGTGCTCCGGTTTGGAGGGTAAAGTAGCCGGTAAACTTATGCATGTGGCATTAGACCTCGCCACAAGATAGCAACGCACCATTAACATCCTTGGTGTCTATAGGCGATGGTTGACTCTTTTCATCAGGAGACCCATCTGCTTGTTTGCTTATTATTTAAAAAAACTGCCTAGCAGAACGGCAGATGGTTTATTCTTAAAACGAGGCCAGAGCAACACGAAATAAAATAGGAAATAATAAATTTGATGATCATCAGCTCTTCGTGTCTTTTGCTATAGCAATGATGAACGTGAGACAGGAATATGATTTTATGAGAATGTGTCAAAATTTTTTATTTTTTTTATTTAGAGTCATCATCAAAAAAAAACAACATCCTCGGTGTCTATGGCGACGGTTTTTCGTTCCATCAGGAGAGTCATTCACTTGTTTTCATCCTATTATATATAAAAAACTTACCAGCATAGGAGTCAACGGCGCCAGCGTCGAACCCACTCTCCCTAAGGATGAGCAAATAGCGAGTAAGGACTGTCTCACATTGGTCGGGAACACTTCAGACACGTAAATGTACACCGCACTATATGCCACCGTGATGGAGAATTTACCAGTTAAATACAAAACCAGAGATAGAACTTTCTGATCTGAAAAATATATAATTGTTAAAAGCAGAACTGGTTTACCCACGGATTAAATGGATACGTCTTTCAAGACAATTTTTTAGTTTGTCGGTGTAGCTTGCATTTATGTCCCGATTACATTTTGATTAGAGCCAGTACGAGTGTTTAATGCAAGTGCTTAGTAATAAAAATAATAATATTCACGGGACAAATTACACTTACTGATCTAACCCCAAAGTAAGCAAATTTATTTGCTTGTGTTATGGGTGTTAATCAACTACATTATTACATAGAAATACATACATAAGTATAACGCGGTCACATTAACTTGACGCATCTCTGGAAGGGAAGGCTGGGCTTCACTTAGCTCGCCCGGTTAATAATATAAGTATCAGTATGGCCATGGTCAGCATTTTTGTTACCGATACGCGCGTAGATAATTTGGTTAGTTTTCTGTTATTGTTATATTATTTTTGGATATTATTGTTACGTTTTGCACCAAATGACGTCATCAACGGCATGCGTCAAGTTGATGTGACCTCGATATACTAAAACATATTTACTTACCAAACCCGGAAATACAAACATTTATGCTCATCACACAAATGCTTGTTCCCGTCGGATCGAACCTGAGCCCCGTCGATTGCGTAGTCTGGGTCGCTAACAACGCGACCAACGGGACGGTCAATATCAAACCAAAAAACACGTGTAGACAGCTGTTGATTGGTGCGAATGATGAATTACTAATTAGCGTAGTTAAGTGAATAGATGCTGATCACTAATCACTCGCAGCAATCAACGGCTGTCTACACGTGTTTTTTGGGTAATACTAAACACCTGCATTAAACACTCGCACTCGTTCTAATCATAGTATAATCGAGGCCTTACACACAGACATACAGAGTTAAACTACTTACCGATCAAATAAAATCAATTCAAGGGTAATGTGTAAACCTTGTCATCCCATTCGGTACGATAAACAGTACAACATGGTTTATTTCTATTTTTTCACGATATATCTGCAAATATATGTCATTTTTGACAGTTATATCAGCGTTTGCTCATATGCGCGGAGATACGTCCACTTTCCAATGCCGTCTCTATTAGTATTCATGTGGTTTGTGGTTTGACCGGTTAAATTTCCCCGTGTTGGTCCCGGGCTCCTTTGAAGAATAGGCCAACTGCCATTTTGCCAGGCAGGTCGTAAAAGGCGACCAAATGGCTATGCGCGTCACTACCATCGTGACTACTAGGTGGTAGAGTTCTGCATCGGCTCGACCGGGTCTGGTACCACCGCCTTGCCTACTCCTGCTGCAATAGCGTCAGTGCTAGTCACTGTCGTATTCCGGTTTGGAGGGTATGTTAGCCGGTAAACTTATGCATGTGGCATTAGACCTTGCCACAAGATAGCAACGCATCATTAACATCTTTGGTCATCTATAGGCGATGATTAATTCTTTCCATCAGGAGAACCATCTGCTTGTTTGCTATCTTATGTTACAAAAAAAATATTTAAACTTACAACAAAATCCCATGCTGGTCAGGGCTACGTTTGAAGAATAGATCTACTGCTGTTTTGCCAGGCATATCGTAAGATGCGGCTAGACGTGTCACTACCATCCTGACTATTAGATAGTGTTTCACAACGTCTCGCTCAGGTATGGTAACACCGCCTTACCTATTCCTGCCGCAATTGCGTCAATGCTTGTCACTGTCATGTTCTAGTTTGGAGGGTAAGGTAGCCGGTAAACTTATACTTGTGGCATTAAGATCCTGCCACAAGGATAGCCGCGGACCATTAACATCTTTGGTGTTTATAGCAAATAGTTGTTACTTTTCGTCTGAAGAGTCATCTGCTTATTTGTTATCTTATGATAAAAGAAGTCAACTAAATATTAATTGACAACAAAATAAATTCTTGTCCAATAAATATGTCCTTGTAAAGCCATTTACTGAAATCAGCTTTACTGTAAATCCTCCATTAATTCACTCTATTGAACAGACAGTGATCACTAAATAAATAAACATCGTAAAATTTCGAGCGGGCTTACGCTATGTCAATTCAGCGTGAAACGATTTGAGAATTTCTAGCTAGCCTTTTGTATAGAAGAAATGTTGTTTTAGATAATAGGAATCTCTTTTTATTTCGAAAAGTAGCAAACAAATAGATGATTACTTTGATCATAAAAGATATACAACCTGACACAGAATTATATGTAATAGCGAAAAGTAGTTGGTTGAGGAACAGCTACTGAATCTATTGCAACCATTTTTAACTTATATTTTTTTATAATTAAATAATAAAAAAAAAGACACCTTTAGATATACATCTATACAAATAAATAAAATTGAAGTGTCTGTTTGTAATATTGAAATAACCGCTTTTTACTAAATGCATATGGATCTATACACGGTACATATACCAAAATAACATTTTTTACAATTTTTGTCTGTCTGTCTATGTGTCTGTTTATTCCGTCTAATCTCTGGAACGGCTGGATGGATTTTGACGGGACTTTCATTGGCAGATAGCTGATGTGATAGGGAGTAACTGAGGCAACTATTTTTCGAAACTTTTCCACGCGGACGAAGTCGCGGGCTCAGCTAGTAAATAATAAATAAGACAAATGAATAGGGCTTAAAATATTAAAATTTTTAAATTTATAAATATTTAAATAGAAATGTATCTAAGAAAAACATACTTCCGTCCACACTTACGATAAAATAATTCATAAAAAATAATGTTTAAAATCATGAAAAAAGATTTTCAGTGCCGAATTTATAGTTTTATTAAAAAATATTTATTGACATGTTTCATAGTGTGCGGTCTTTCTGTGACACGTTGTATATGTAAATGGTATAATGACAGTGTCCAACATAATGCCACATAAATAAGTGAAAGGGAAAAGAAAAGCACTGGTACCAAACCAGGGCAAGACTTTCCAAAACTCCATCACATAGAAGACTCGATATTTAGGACATATTTGGCTAATCATTCCCGTTTTCCAAACTGACCAATATACAAGCCGATACCTAACCTATTCAATTATCCAAGATTTTCGAATTAATAATAGAGTTTTATCAACTTATTCAAAGAATGAATTAATCGACTTATCCAACTTCGTGCAAGTTTATTTAAGAAAATCAGTCTATATAACTACAATATTATTAATCATAAAAGGGGAGGAAGCAAGTTAAACCTGCAGAGATGTTATGTATATGATTTATAAGTATGTTTAATGTTTATGTATGTATCTATATTATATATATTAATATTTAAATATGCATACAGATGTATGGTATAAAATATAAATTGTAATCAAAGATCATTTGTTCAGTATCGCCTTCACACCTGCATTTTGTTAGTCCAAAGGTTGACTGATGGATAATGCCAACAGGCATGTTTATTTTTCTTTCAAACTAAAGTAAAAATAAATAAATTATGCTCTGCCTACAGCTTAAGAAATATAGTAAAAAATATATGAATTTATTTATTTATTTAACTTTAATGTATACCTTAAATAAGTTTGTACAAAAGGCGAACTTAATGCCTATTGGCATTCTCCTCCAGTCAGCCTTTAGGCGAACAGAAAGTATCTAAACGTTGCCTCAGGAAATATATGTCATACTAGTCGCAACGTGCAGCCCGCTGCATTATAAGTTTTTGGTGAATCCCGCGGGATTACCTAATTTTTCCGGGATAAAATATAGCCTATGTGCTATTCCAGATCATCATCTACCTGTGTGCCAAGTTTCATTCAAATCCGTTCAGTAGTTTTTGTGTGATTGAGTAACAAACATCCATCCAAACATCTATCCAAACACGCAAACTTTCGCATTTATAATATTAGTATGGATAATATAGATAAGGACATAGCTCTTAATAAATTTAAATATGTATTTAAGTAAATAACTTACCTTTAGGTATAACAAGTAAACTTAAGCACAAACTAGCAGTCAACAAATACATAACAATCAGTACTTTCTTTCGTCCAAATCTATCCAACACTAATAAGCATACAAAATTTGCTGGAATTTCCACAAAACCGGACAACATGAAATTTACATACATATTGCCTGCCTGCGCTACGGAATTTATGGACATTCCGTAGTACACAAACGTACATGTTATCCACAAAAATGAACAAATTGCAACTCTCTTCATAATAATACTAGATTTAATTGCCCTCATAATATTTGACGAATCTTTTACTTTAGTACTTCCTTTTTCGTTATCATATTGTTTCTCCGCGTCAGTTTCAGATGTTAACTTTTCAAGCTCGTAAAATGGAGCCAATATTTCATCTGATAGTTCAACTTTGTTCATCTTCGCTGCTTTTTTTATAATGACTGCAGCATCATGGTGTCGTCCTTTGCTTATCAACCATCGTAAACTTTCATTCAGTATCCAATAGTACGATAGCACTAACATTGCTGGCGTATAAACTACCCTTAGTAATGTTCTCCAATTTTGCAGCCACCATGATAGACCTGCTAGTGTCATGACGCCCATGACGTAGGCGGCATTTATTAATGTATTTCCGAAAACTCGGCCTTTAGGACCTACGAGCTCCATGGCTGAAAAAAACTTATATCTACATTACCATATTTACATAATTCCACTACTAAATATGAATGGGTGATTTGTGTGTCCGAATGTTTGTGTATGTACGTACATCGTAAATATACGTGCGATCTCACACGCGCATGCGCATACGCACTCGTGTATGATTTTCGTAAAGTCTGTAGTTTGGAAAAAATAAATATAAAAGAATATGTTTAATTTAAAGTATATGAAAAATAAATATTACGTAAATTTTACGAATGAATTTCTACCTCGTGAATAGTACGTAATTAATTAATTTTAATTAAATAATATTATTTAATTCAGAATCAGTAATCAACAAATCACTGGGTGTGGAAAATCCATAAGGCTGTCAAACTGGAATTTCTTATCCTTAGGCGGCAGAGATGTAATAAGTGATTATGAAATTTTAGAGTCTACTTATTAGCTAAGTCTGCCTCCTGGGCTAATCGTTAATCGTCATTAAATACAATCATTACACACTAATTTTAAACCACTGCAACCTTCAATCAGAAATGACTGCAACCATAGTGCTTTGGGTTTAGTCAATAGCGTGAATGTTGCACGCCCTAACTTCACATGTCTAACGTTTTAATTTGGTTTTGAATGTCACACATTGTTACAATATTATATTCCTTTTTTTAACTACAGTTACTTATCTAACCCCAAAGTAAGCAAATTATTTGCTTGTGTTATGGGTGTTAGTCAACGATACTAATACATAGAAATACATATATAAATACTGGAATATATTTAATAAACACCCAAACCCGGAAATACAAACATTTATGCTCATCACACAAATGCGTAGTCAGGGTGCTAATCACTCGACCAACGGGGCGGTATATATATATATATATATATATATAGACTTCTGGTTAGTCGTATGGTTAGCTGGTAGCACCATTTGAACCCTATACATTTTGTATGTGGATCAATAGGGATAAATAAATAAATAATTGTTTTTTTTTATATATTAGGTTTGGCACGGAATAACCTTTCTGATGAAAATAGACAACCATCGCCTTTAGATACCATAGATGTTAATAGTATGTAGCAGCTACGCGTACGCTCTCTACGTGGAGTGAGATTGTAGTGTTATAAGCATTATACTTACCGGAAATACCCTTCAAACTAGAACACGACAGTGACAAGCATTAAAGTTATTTTAAATGTTTACCCCTTATTGGTCCGGGCTTATTTTAAAAATAGACCAACTGCCGTTCTGCCAGGCATGTCGCAAGAGACGACAGATTGCCTATACCTGTCATTACTATCGTGTCTACTAGGTGGTAGAGTCCTATAAGGACTCGACCTGGTATTTGGTACCACCGCCTTATCTATTTCTACCGCAATAGCGTCAATGTTTATCATCGTTGTGTTCCGGTTTAGAGGGTAAGGTAGCCGGTAAACTTATGCATGTGGCATTGACATCCCGCCACATGGATAGCAACGCATCATTAACATCCATGGTGTCTATAGGCGATGGTTGACTCTTTTTACCAGGAGCCCATCTGCTTGTTTGCTATCTTATGAGATAAAAAATACAACAACATGTCCAAATAAATGGCAATAGTGTGTTCTACAAAAGGGCCCTAGATTTACATAAGGAATATAATTGATAGAATATTTTTTTAAATTTAAACACTTACCAATAACAAAAGCGGTAGTGTAAGCCCCAGCGCCTAGTGCAGCTTCTAGAAATTCAAACACAACCATCATAACATAATTCGTTGAAAATGATCTCAGGAAACCGAATAATCCATTCATGAGAGACGCTATGGACAATGCTAGCTTTCGGCCATATTTGTCTGATATGATCCCGGTGAGAGGCAAAGATACGAATAATCCGGCGTTGTGAATAGTACCAATGAACGTTCTTTCCCAATTTTTGCAACCGAGGTTGAACTGTAAATAAGAAATGACATAAGAATGTATTTTAAAATGTTAAGATTCGGGTTCGATTTTCGACAGAAAATTGTTTCCCTGTCGGAAACCGGTGTAAGACAGTTCTTACTCCCTATTTGCTCATCCTTAGGGAAAGTGGGTTTGATGCTGACGCCGTTGACTCCTATGCTGGTAAGTTTTTATATCATACTAGCGATCTGCCCGTGGTTTCACCCGCGTAGCTTTTGTTCTCATAGGAATATCGGAAAGGTTTATATACTAAAACCTTCCTCAAGAATCAATCTATCTATTAAAAAAAACCGTATCAAAATCCGTTGCGTAATTTTAAAGATTTAAGCATACATAGGGACAGACAGAGAAAGCGACTTTGTTTTATACTATGTAATGAAGAAAGTACAACTAACTCTCGTGATGGGAAGAGATAACAGATAACTCTTCCCATCTCTCGAAAACAGATAACTCTCGTGATGGAAAGAGATAACCATGCATATAGACCAAGGATGTTAATGATTCGTTGTTATCTGTAAGGTGGCACGTTAATACCACTTGCATAAACTTGCCGGCTACCTTACGCTCTAATCCAAAGCACTACAGGCGAAGCACAAATCACATGAATACAAATAAACACGGTTTAGGGCGGGGAACGTGTAGCCGCGCATAAGAGCAAACGCTCCTATCAAATAGAAACATTTGAGAGGGTATGACTTAAAAAAAAAAATTAAAGATTTTTTTTGAATCACCCTAATATATATATAATATATAGATATCAAAATTACAAGCTATAAAACGTTTGATCCGCTCTCCTGTAAAGTTGTGCTCATTCTTTATTGTTGTGTTGGATATTGTCAGGTTAAGGTACTCTAAACACTTTAGGTCTCATTTCATCATTAATGTAACAGCGCAAAGTAGGATCATCTAAAAGTATAATATCATATTCAGTATCTTAGATATCACCAATACCTCACCGATTATAACTTATCAAATAAATTGAGTTTATCTTCGCATACTGAAAACACGATACTAACATGCGTTGCATGATTCTGTAGACATGTCTAATTGTCAAGATTACTTAGAGCAGGGTCGTAAAGATTAGTAGAGGTAATAAGATAAGGTTCCCAAGCTTGGCAACATTGTGGAGAACGTATAACCGCTTCGTTGGTCAAGTGGTTAGCGACCCTGACTACGCAATCGACGGGGCTCGGGCTCGATTCCCGATGGCAACAAGCACAGAAATCATATATAGGGAACAAGCATTTCGATGGTCTCTACGTATAAACGGACATGTCAAAAACTCAGGTTTACAGGAGAGCGTAATTAATGTTCAAATCTCTCTTGAAATAATTCTATGCATAATAATATAAACATTTTTTTTCTACAATGACTTATTAGATTTAGGGACTCCATAATAGTATTTAAGTATTTAGTTTTTTTAATATTTTCCCGAATAAACTGATATGTTGACGTTCATGTCAGACAAGTCCTACCACATTTTAACATTTTACCTAGCTTTGGATTATCTAATTTCGAGCTAAAACGCTAACACAATATCTACTCTGTTATCTTTAAACAATCAGTAAGCAAAAATAAACTAATTTTAAATATTTATTTACTTAATTATAGCTTACGGAATTCAATATGGTTTAAATTTCGTTAAATGTGTGTTATTTAGTATAAGATCACAAAACACCAAAATTAAGCGTGGCTAAAAATTCAAACCTACACCCTGGAAAAAAATTACTTTGCAACTTACTATTGTAAGATAGATTTACAACGACAATTATTGGACGTATCTGCTATTTTGTTCACAAAACTAATGGAAATATGAACAAACAAGTTTTTAGACTTTTTGTCACGAGCACAATATGTTTTTTAATTGTTTTATTTGGGTTTTGGTGCACTATACATCTTCACGCCTGTATCCCCGAAGGGGTAGGTAGAGGTACAACAATGGCACCTATGATTAGCCGAAGATACTTGGTCCCACAAATGTGATAGGTGGCAAGCCTATCGCCAACCGGGCACTTTCCAATCTCGGGCAACTTTGTGGTTTATCAGAAAACTGAAAAACACTTTTTGTTTTAAGACTGGTGCACTATGCAAACGCAAAATACGCACAGTTACATTTTGATTCCTCAAGGCGATAACATACGCCAAACTACGAAATATACTTCTCTTTGAAAGTCTACTTCTCCTAAACCGTTTATCCAATAATTTAAAAAGAATATACATTGTACGTATAATATAATTAACTTTAAATTTTAAGTTCGTTTTTTCAAATTTCATTGTTATTTTTGACGAAAAAAATCGAATATCTCTCTTATTTTTACGCAAGAATTTTCTTATAACTTCTAAACTACTGAAACGATTTTGGTGATTTTTTCACTTTATTACAGACAATTTATTGCTTTATAAAATTTAAGTTTAACATTTTGCAAAATCATTATAGTGTGCCATTAAATCAATCAAAACCTTATTATTTCATTCGCGGACAGCGCTCGCTCCGAAAGTCAGTCTCCCGGTAGCGTTCGTACGAGGAGGCTGTGTCACACGTCAGCGTATACCGCTCTCCACATTAGAGTCAAAGAGTAATAATACAGATAGTGCGTTTGGCACAGTAATAAGGTTGTGCTGTTTGAAAATTGGACCTTTCGTTTACGCTTGAACGTTTTTTATAGTAGATAATAAGTTTGGAGCGGGAAGGCTGATTTTTTACAAAGGTTGTTCTTATGATGTAATTTAATCCCTTAAAGAGGTAAAAGGGGCATTAATGATTGTATTAAAAAAATGTTTATTACTTAAAATTTAGTATTTATTCTTTTTAATACGATTAAATAAATACGCATTTTTGAATTTCATCCCATAGAGGGGTAAAAGGAGAGTTAATTTTTGTATGAAAAATGAATTGTTTTTTGTAGAAATTAGTAAAAGTTTAGTATTTATGCTTTTTAATACAATTAAAGAAATTCATATTTTAGATGTTTTTTTTTAATTTCGTCCATTAAAAGGGTAAGTATATAAGTTTGTATTAAAATAAAAAGTTAATATTATCTAAACTCTCATAAAATTTAGTACCTGCTTATTCAATTCAATTCAAATTGAAGAAACATACGCGTAATGAAGTTCAAAGTTTCACCCCTTAAAGGAGTAAAAGTGGGTGTTACAATTCATATGAAAAATTAAACGCTTATGGTCAACATAACTTGAAATTTGGTACTTATGTTCTTCAACACAATTTAAAAATTATATATTTAGGGATTTCATACATTTTATTCCATAAAAGGGTAAAAAAGCGTTTATGTTTGTATGAAAAATAGATTGTTTATTGTAGAATATTGTAGAAATTATTTAAAACTTAGTATTTATGTTTTTAACACAATTAAATGAATACGAGTTTAAGGTTTTTTAAATTTCATCCCTTAAAAGGATCAAAAATGTGGTTAGGTTTGTATAACAAATAAAATTTGTTTCATCAAAATCTTTTCAAATTTATTAGTTATGCTCTTTACTTCAATTACATAAACGTACATGTAAGGAAACTTTGAGTTTTATCTCCTAAAGAGGTAAAAGAGGGTATTAAGGGGCTGAAAGCTAGAACTTTATCAACAACTTTGTTTGCGTGTGGACGCTGAATAATATTTAAGACTATTCAGGTACTTACCTACGTTTACGTTTGAATGTTTTAATGGCTTTAGATGGATAAGTATTTTGTAAATATTTTGTATAAGTGTATAAAAAATAAAACAAATAAACAACAAATATAATTCAAGCAAACGACTAAAAAGCAAAACTCTGAAGAAAAAGATAAAAAACCGGTACTATTTGAAGGTAGTGAAGTCATCGCAACCAGCATGTTTGTGTGAAGAGAGTAATGAACGTGCAGGAAGCAAGAAAAATTTGCAAGGATCGTGACATATTGCACTCGGTTCTCTTTGCCTACCTCGTAAAGGAACTGGCGTGAATATATATCGTTGTTGTTGTTGTTTTAGCAATAACTAAGACCGACTGCTTTATGTGTTCATCCGAGGCATGGAAGTGGTAACACACCAACCGCCAGACTCCAAGCTGCTACTGAGATTTTTGAATTTTCGAAAAATACCTTAAACCAAACTTTAGGTTATCCCCTAAACTACGAGGCAGTTATTATAATCAGTATTTATTTTTTCGACCTTAGTTTTTTGCAACACATCAACCCGGTTTTGGAACTACCGCGTTACATATTCCTGCCGCAATAGCGTCGGTGTTTTTAACTGTCGTGATTCGGTTTTGAGGGCAAGGTAAACATATGCATGTAACATTCTAACCCTGCTACATGAATAGCAATGCACCATTAACATTTTTAAGTGTCTATAGGCGATGTTTATATGTTTCTATCAAGAAAACTGTTTCTATCAAGAAAACTTGTTTGCTATCATAAGAAATGAAATAAATATATATTAAATATATTATACATACAAATAGTATAAATTAATCAACCTGTTTAAAACTTTCCTTTTAATTTAGTTGAAAGCATACAGATATGGTTTCAATTAAATTAAATCTCTACTTTTTCTTACGAGATTTCGAAACAAAAACTTAAATTTTTAAAGGTTATTTAAGAGATCACTTTTTACAAAATCACATTTTCAAAGGTTTTGTTAAAAATGTTAATTGTATGTATTAAAATAAAGTGCTACACGAGATGTATTGTATATTATAAGATAATAGGATACGTAACAGTCATTATTGTGTAAAATTTTCATATAATTCCTTTGTCGATTTTCGATATTTACTGTTTTTTCTTTCGATATTTATCGTTTTTATAAAATGAATCGATAAATGACCGATTATCGGTTATGGGTTTTGAGTTTACTAACATTCATTTGATTCATGATGATAAAAGTTCATATAGGTAAACAAAAATGTTAAAACGTATCTGCACCCACTATATATACTCTTTGACTTTTGGAGATGTCAGTGTGCGGAATAGTACTTACGCTGCGCTTGTCACTAACTCAACGTCATTCGCAGGTGTAATCGCCTCACTTAGCATATAGAAGGGTTTCCTGATAGAGGAATAATACTCGGAATAGTAATGATAGGAAAACGAATACGCGAATGGTGGAATGGTGCTATGCCGTACGTGTGGTAGGGATGTACCAATGCACAATTTTACTGGCCACCTTAAGCGGGGAATTCACTAGACGAACATGCCCGCGGGCAAGCCTGCAGACATGCCCGCTGGACTTTGCTACTATAGGTCTGTGCAATGTCTGTCAAGTGTGTAATGATTATAATCTGTTGACATATTCGACAGACCGTCGTTATCTGTATTTATGAATTGTCAATGTCAATTGATTGTTAGTAAGTGAAGGTCAAAGTCACAGCTGGCCGCTAGACGGATCGAGACCATGAAGTATTAGGTATAAGTAGAGCTAGAACTCGTATTAACCAATTGAAACAACTATTTACGTTACATCTCTGTCTATGAGGTCTCTCCATCTCTATTTATACAGCTGTGTTAGAAAGAGAGGGTTAGATCTCAGAAGATGACAGCAGTATTAGAAATTTGGTTTCAAGTAGGTATTAGAAGTGTTACCTCCAGATATACAGCCTCATGATCGAGACCACATTCTAGAAGCGGCTGTTCAACGAGTAAGGTCAGCAATATGTATTATTCTTGAGTGATAAAATATATATAGTGAAACTAGTGAAATAAATGTAATCATAGCTATTTGAAATAATCTTTTAAGTACTTATTTAACTCCCTTCTGTGATAGTATTGTTACGTACTTCGAGTTCGTAATTGTAAGTAAACACCGCTTACATTAAATCCGTGTATTTAGTATACAAATACACAAGACAACACAATGTAATACTAAAATACACTTTACACACTAGTCACTTACTGTACTATCACTGACTACACAATACAACATTTTTCGCTTCGCACGAGTCGCTTTGTGCTCATCACACAAATGCTTGTCCCCGTCAGGGATCAAACACGAGCCCCGTCGATTGCGTTTTTTTTGTGGCGGGGTCTAATGCCACATGCATAAGTTTACAGAATACCTTACCCTCCACACCGGAATACGACAGTGATAAGTACTGATGCTATTGCGGCAGGAATAAGTAAGGCGGTGGAACCAGACCCGGGCGAGACAATGCAGAGCTCTACCATCTAGTAGCCATGATAGTAATGACTCGCATAGCCAATCGGTCGCCTTTTACGACCTGCTTGGCAGAACGGCAGGTGACCTATTCTTCCAAGAAACCCGGACCAAAACGATAGTCTATAAGATATGTTTACCCTTTACATCTCTTTACGCTTGCTAGGATATATAAAAAAATGGCTAAGCAACATGTCTATTACTTATAGGCAGAGTGAAATTATCAAAGTTCACCTTTTTAATTTTTTCTATCCTATTGATGGTAAAATTCCACAACCTCGCGGCCACGTTTGCTACTAATATTATGTATTCCTGTCACAATGCTTGTCGCAATCGTGTTTCAGTTTAGAGGGTAAGGTATCCAATAAACTTTAGTATGTAACATTATCATCCGCCACATAAATTACAACGTTTTTACGCCTTTAGTGCCGATTAACTATGATCGTTTTTTTCCATCAGGATAACCATCTGCTTATTTTTTTATGGAAAAAAGAGGTAAACGAGCAGGTGGCTCACCTGATGGTAAATGATTACTACTACTGCCCATGGACAGCCACAGACCAATAGGTCTTGCAGCTGCGTTGCCGGCTTTTAAGCAATGAGTGTGTTCTTTTTTTTGAAGGTCCCTAATTCGTATCCGTTCGGAAAGACCCCCGCCGGTAATTGATTCCACAGAGGAGTATTGAGTGCCTTACTGATTTTGCCGTGATGTCTGATGGTGAAATTCAACGGTAGGGAATTACCACATAAAAATATGTAATTTGTCTACACAATCCTAACAACTTGAACCACAGATAACACAAGATAAATACGAGTAAAACTGTGGACATTGCACACTGTGATATCGGTCAGACGATAACACGTGCTTGCCAGCTACTGATATAGTTAAAATGTTTAATGCTATCATGTCATTTAGAGATAAGTTTAAAGTTTTGAATGCAAACGAAATGCTGTACTTTAATCTTATTATAAAATAATGACCCTCACAGCGTCTGTCTATCTGTTCACGATAATCTCAAAAATTTTCACCAGCGTCTTACCTATTAATGTTATACCAGTATATGTCACTGTCGAGTTCTAGTTTGGAGGGTGAGATAGTCAATTTACTTATGCATATTGTGGCATTAAGACCACGCCACGAGAATAGTAACGCATCATTAATATATTTTGTGTCAATAGTGCGATAGTTTTTTTTGCTATCTGTTATATTTGATATATGCATGAACATGTATTTCCACTGACATAGTTACTCGCTCGGCGGCCAGATAGAGAGTGCGTGGCGAGCCGTTGCTCACCGCACCTCTAATATCACACATATTGAAACACACATATCACACATATACGCAAATAGACACGCATTTATCACATATATGCGTGTCTATTTGCGTGCATACATTGAACTATCTTATAATATTGTTACGAGCTTAGAATTCGCATTGTGCAATAAAATACCATTTATATTAAAACCTAACCTAAATTAAAAAAATATTACACACTGACGAACACTGATAATACCGTCACTATATTCCACGAGAACTAACTGACTAAGCCGAATCACTATATCACAACATTTTTCTTATCACTTTTCACTGTACTAAATATATTGCTTTACACTGATCGTCCAAACTATCGCTTCCGAATCGCTTTATAAAACTAGCTTGCTGTTCGCCAACACCTCCTTATTTCTAAAATGACGCGTAAGCAACTTATTTGTAAATAAGTTATAGTACATGCTATTATTACCTATGCGAGAAGGTCAATTATAGCATAACTGTTTGGGTAACGGCAATTATTGGTTTTAAGCATTTGGTTTCTCTCATGGAAAAAGATAACTTTCGCATAAAGAAGTGGTTCTTAAGCTTTTAGGAATGATGGAATATTTTACAAAATATCTGTCTTGCGAAACTACTGTTCCAAAGCAATATAGCTACTTGTATAGTTAGTTAACAAAAGGTTGTATCATAGCTATAAATAAAATATCACCAGGTACCACTTCGGGTAATTCGGATACTTCGATGGACCATCACTGGTCCACGGCCCACCGGTTAAGAGACATTGGCTTAAAGGCACCACAGAGCCATGCAACAGGGTTGGAAGACAACATTCATAATGTATGCACTGGCTACTTTTCCGTTCTGAAACGCGAATGCGACAAGCACCGACGCTACTGCAGCTGGAAGAGGCAAGCCGGTAATACCAAAACCGGTTGAGACGATGTAATACTTCACCACCTAGTCAGTTACCACGATGGTAGCCAATGGTCTTCTCTCGCCTTTTTCGATATACTTAGCCGTAAGGTAGTTGATCTATTCTTCAAATATGGCCGCTCATTAACACAAGGAAATTACATTTTCAAGTTTGAACCGTTAACTTTTACATTAAGATTTAATTACGTTTTTTTTTTTATATTATAAGATAGCAAACAAGCAGATGGGTCTCCTGATGGAAAGAGTCAACCATCGCCTATAGACACCAAAGATGTTAATGGTGTGTTGCTATCTTGTGGCGAGGTCTAATGCCACATGCATAAGTTTACCGGCTACCTTACCCTCCAAACCGGAACACGACAGCGGCAAGCACTGACGCTATTGCGGCAGCAATATGTAAGGCGGTGGTACCAGACCCGGGCGATACAATGCAGAACTCTACCACCTAGTAGCCACGATGGTAGTGACTCGATAGCCAATCGGTCGCCTTTTACGACCTGCTTAGCAGAACGGCAGTTGGCCTATTCTACAAAGGAGGCCGGGACCAACACGGCGTTTACATAAAGATTTAATAATTATTAAAATAATAAAAAAGTATCTTCACGCCCATATCCCCGAAAGGGTAGGCAGAGGTACAACAAGTGCACCCACGATTAGCCGAAGATACTTGGTCCCACAATGTGATAGTTGGTCAGCCTATCGCCAACCGGGCACCTTTCAATCCCGGGCAATGTTGTTTTTATCAAAAAACTTAAAAATCACATTTTTGAATTGCCTGACCCAGGAATCGAACCCGGGACCTGATGTGGTCAACTCCGACACCAGACCACTAGACCACAGAGGCTAGACTAGAAATAATAATAAAAATTTAGTTAAAACCAACGACTTCTATGTACTAATTGGTTAAAATGCATTCTTTGAATTCTTGTTTTATCCATACTAATATTATAAATGGGAAAGTGTGTTTGTTTGTCCGTCTTTCACGGCAAAACGGAGCGACGAATTGACGTGATTTTTTTAAGTGGAGATAGTTGAAGGAATGGACAGTGACATAGGCTATTTCGTCTTTTTCTAACCCCCCCACTTCCCTAAAATGAATTTAACTCGGGCGAAGCCGCGGGCAAAAGCTAGTAGTATGTATTTGTCTCAAGTTAATTTTTTGTGCATTTTTAGTGTATTTTATTATTTTTTTACTGTGTATGTATGTAATGCATTATTTTTGTGTTATAGCACTCACTCCGTGATGAGAGATGAGATGCTTTGCTAGATGAGATGCTTTAGGGTGATGGTCGCAGGTTCAAATCCCGCGTGTCGATATTTTTCTTTGTTGTTTTTAAGGTTTTTCCATTTTATGCACTGTTTTGTTTATGTCTGAGAGTAGAATTTATATGTATAGATATTACATATGTAGATATATGTATACAGTCATAAGATATTGTAATCGTAATAGTACATCCTTTATGAATATTTTACTCTACTTTAAAATGCTATTCTTATCAACAATGGTTGTCTGGTTGAGATCGCTCTTTAGCGATAAAACCGCCTTTGTGTACTACGAGACTTTAAATTGTTTTTACTAAGCATGTATTATTTTTCATTAAGTTTATGGACAATAAAGAGTTATCATTCATTCATACATTCATTCATTCAATAAGATAATCAAAATCTTACATCTTTAACCGCTGAGTCTCCATCGTAAATAAACTCGTTACATTTCTCCCTTTTCGTACCAAAACTATCAGCAGTGCACGTCCCGTTCGCGATATCCTCATTCAATCGAAATTTTTCGCATTTTGCGAATTTCGATTCATCATTTTTCTCCTTCGGTATGGCGAACTCCCGCCAGAAACTGTCGTTTAAAGCTTCGCATTGAGACACGTAGCACCTGTGAAATGAACATCATATTACATTCGATTGTATAAACTCTCGTCTGGAAACATGTTCTTTCATTTATCGGCAACACACGTTATCGATTTTATTTACGAGTTATTATCGATTTTGATAGTATTATCAGGTTATGAATATTCTTAACGCCACCCTCAGAGATCGTACTGTTATATCCCTGATATGTATTAGATATGGATGACTAGGTGCCTAATCAGCACCTCTGATTCCACCCGATGACTCTCAGCGATATAGCTCTAAGACAGTTCGGGTCGGACCGCGAGCGAGTACACTTGCTGAATTTCTAATAATTATATCCTAATATAAAGTGTATTAAGTGTGTGAATAAAAATCCTTTTTTTAAAAAGAAGTCCTAGTTTTTCGTTATAATATCATGGTGGCAGCGTTGTGGGATCCTGAACATTCCAAGTGCCTAGTATAGCAGGTCCCAATATATAAGTACACAAGTGTCAGTGAGTGTCCAAATCCATTGATCCAGTGGCTTCCGATCCGGATTCAACCAAAGGTCACCAGATTTGACCAAACAAAGCCGGAGATATCCCGGTATCCTGATCATCCTATTGTCGCCGAAGAGTCCACTGTGCAGTAAGCGGTATACAGCTGTTGAGGCATACACGCCTGACGCAGCCTCATATCCAGCACCGACCAAACAGTGACATAATCCTAAAATTATCCTCATAAGAAATACAGACTTCGCATCCAGGTTCCAGCTAATCCAAAAATGAAGTGTGGTGCACTATTACTGTGAGTCAATTTATTCCTATACTATATCCAGAAAATATTACAAACATTCAGCCCTGAGAAGAGTATGGTTTTCGCATTTAATTATAATTTGCCTGTATATGACAATATTCCTAGACATAACCTGTGAATATTTATTAATTATTATAAGCTTAATAACTGTTAGTAAGACACTCTTATCAGTGTAGTTTGTGTGAACATTATTTAGACGGGGATCGCCCACGCGTTCTCGTTATGAATACGTCTCAGTGTCAATCGTAATATAATACCTTAGAATACTATACTACTATTATTTCCAGGTTCCGACTGCTTTAAATTTTATTTTTATTTTTATATACATTTTTACTTTTTATATACATTCATTTTTTTTTAAATATATAAAAACTGTATAATATTAAATTTTACATCTAATTCAAAATGTCAAAAGCCGATACAAAAAGGGAAGGAAAAGAGGGAGTAAGAGAAGAGATTTCATTAAATACCATCCTAAAATTTATAAAACCTTTTAACGGTGACCGAGACAAACTTACAGCCTTTTTGAGAAATTGTGATAGCGCAATCTCATTTGCATCCCCACAACAAGATGACTTAATTTTAAAATATATTCTTAGTCAATTAGAGGGCAAAGCCGAGACGGCCTGCTCTATTAAGGACTTTGACTCGTGGTCGTCCTTGAAAGAATTTTTAAAAACACAATTTGGTGAGCGTAAGCACTACGCCCATCTCCTTACAGAATTACAAGACTGCAAACAGGGTAACCAAGAAACCATTAGTCAGTTCTCTTTAAGGGTAGAAACATGCTTACAAAAACTACTTACCGAAGTCACAGTTTCCAACTCCAGGAAAACGGAGCTGGCAGGTAGGCTAGCAGCCATGGAAGACCTCGCTCTTCACACATTTACACTAGGTTTGCACCCCAGAATTTCTAACTTTGTAAGGTGTAGGGATCCAAGAAATCTCAATGACGCAATAAACTGCGCAATATCAGAAGAAAAAATCCAACAATTTTCTTCTCGGAATAATTTTAAGCAAAAACCGATAGAACCAATTCCCAGAAGAAACGATTTTAATGTCAGGGTTCAACCAAGGCCTAATAATAATAATCATCAAATTCCTTCTTCCACTTCTAGAGAACCGCCATACTGTCGATACTGTAAAAAGATAGGGCATGTTTTAGAAAACTGTAGACTCCGTGACTACAATAATAAAAGAAATCTAAATGGTACTCAAACATTTTCCCCGTACCAAGCTAATCCCAGACCAAACTATGACAGACAAACTTCACGGGTTCATTATACAGAAAATAACGAATCCGAACCCGACCAGGGTAAAGACGAAGTAGACGAAATCAATCAGGGTTTAAACTAATTTCTGCCCCGTACAAGTATCGCACGGGTCAGAACTATTCCATTAAAGTCGATACTCATCCTCACCATAAGACCAATGGACCGGGTAACCAGCCCCAAACTCACGGTCTTCCTCAAAATAAGGCTAATGGACCGGGTAACCAGCCCCAAACTCACGGCCTTCCTCAACATGAGACCAATGGACAGGGTAACCAGCCCCAAATTCACGGTCTCGCCCAACATAAGACCAATGGACAGGGTAACCAGCCCCAAACTCACGGTCTCGCCCAACATAAGACCAATGGACAGGGTAACCAGCCCCGAACTCGCGGTCTTCCATATCAACAAATCTACGGACAGGGTAACCAGCCCCAAACTCAAGGTTTCCGTCATAAGCAGACCAACAGACAAGTTAATCCTCCCCTTACAGTTATCCCTCAATGTTCTAAAACTGAACAAATTTATGAAATAAACACTCAAAAAAGATACTTACCTTACGTTACACTCCAAACGCATGTGAATGAAAAACCACTTACCCTCCTTATAGACTCCGGAGCATCCCTCTGTGTCCTGAAAAATAATTGCATTATTAATCCTTTACAGTTAAGTGAGACTGATATCAAAGTAAAAGGTATAGACTCAAATGATGATGAACCTATAAAAAGTCTTGGTTGCATTAAATTACAATTACAATTTAATCAACACTTAAAATTATTGCATACATTCCATGTCTTTGACAATATAAACCTACCTTACGATGGCATAATAGGTAACGACCTTTTCATACAACATGGCTGTCGTATTAATTACGCCTCAGAATCCCTAGAAATAAAAAATAATAATATTAAATTATCATTTGATGAACCTTCATACACTATCATGCCTCGAACAGAAACAGTAATCGAATGTTCTGTTAAAAACCCTGAAATAAAAGAAGGAATAATATTTGACCAACATGTGTCTGATTCTCTTCTTGTATCCAATTGTATAGTAAAAGTTAAACAAAATAACAGAGTAAATCTGACAGTACTTAATGTATCAGATAGTCCTATAAATATAAAATCTAATCTATTGCTTAATTTACTACCAATAAATTATACTGATATTAATAATACGCAACATACGAATATAAGAAATAACAGTATTAAAAGAAGTCAACAATTATTTCAACTTTTACAAACATCTCATTTAAATTATGAAGAAGTAGATAGCCTGAAAGAAATCTGTAATCAATATGCTGACATATTTCACTTACCAGATGACGAATTAACCTGCACAGATGTAATTCAGCATGAAATCCAAACGACTAGTTCGCAACCTATTAGTGTCAAATCTTATAGATTTCCAGAAATACATCAAGAAGAGGTAAAATCCCAAATAACCAAAATGTTAAATCAAAACATTATCCAACCATCAAAATCCCCTATTTGGATTGTACCAAAGAAACTAGACTCATCCGGAAAGAGAAAGTGGAGAATCGTGATAGACTATAGAAAACTAAATGACGTAACTATTGGAGAAAGCTATCCGATTCCCCAAATCAATGAAATATTAGATCAGTTAGGCCAAAGTAAGTACTTCTCCATATTAGATCTAGCATCTGGCTTCCACCAGATTAAAATGAGCCCCAAAGACGCGCCCAAAACCGCATTTAGTGTGCCACAAGGTCATTTTGAATTTAATCGAATGCCGTTTGGCCTCAAAAATGCTCCCGCTACTTTCCAGAGAACAATGAACACTGTCTTATCAGGGTTACAAGGTATACACTGCTTTGTTTACCTTGATGATATCGTCATTTATTCCCACGATCTGTCCTCCCACATTGAGAAATTACATTTCGTATTTGAAAGACTCAGGAACTTCAATCTCAAGCTACAACCGGAAAAGTGCGAATTCCTGCATAAAGAAGTCGCCTACTTAGGGCACATAATTAGTGACGAAGGCGTCAAGCCAAATCCTGAAAAAATAAAAGCTGTTATGCAATTTCCTGCCCCTAAGTGCGCTAAAGATATCAAATCTTTTCTTGGCCTAGCTTCGTACTACCGTCGCTTCATTCCAGAATTTTCAAAATACGCTAAATCACTAACTAACCTCCTCAAGAAGGATGTCCCTTTTATTTGGACTAACAGTCAACAATTAGCTTTTGAACAACTAAAAGAAAAACTAGTGACAGCTCCAGTCCTCATATATCCCGATTTCACAAAACCTTTTATTTTGACTTGTGACGCGTCTAATTACGCCATTTCGGCCATTCTTTCACAAGGTGACGTAGGTAAAGATAGACCGATCGCGTACGCCTCTCGTACACTGAATAAAGCGGAGTGTAACTACAGCGTTACCGAAAAGGAATGCTTAGCAATCGTTTATGGAACAAAAACATTCCGCCCTTACCTCTTTGGTTGACGATTTAAAATAATAACCGACCATAAGCCTCTTAATTGGCTTTTTAACTGCAAAGACCCCGGATCACGATTAATCCGTTGGCGTCTAAAATTAGAAGAATTCGATTATGAAATCCAGTATAAAAAGGGTAAAATGAACTCAAACGCAGATGCACTTTCACGATATCCTGTAAATCCTGTACAACAACAAAATCCTATATCCAACTCTGACCCTGAAACACAGGAAAATAATACCAACCAAAATCCTGCAGAAGAAACCGCTGAAGCAGGTCCATCATCCTTATTAAATCCTAATATACCTGAAAATCCTGACTTACCTGAGTTAATAGACTTACCTGAGTTATTAGACTTACCTGAAGACTTTGTACTCCCTGAAGATTCAAGTCCCCTTGAAGACTTTGACATACCAACTCCACAATCCGTCGATATCAGCAATGATGACACGTACACCAAATGCCTGAAAACATTAACAGTAAATTAGTTACTTTTGATACCAAAATCGAAGAGCATAATGAGAACCTATTAAAAACAAAAATTAAACATATCGTTATACCTACCTCTATTGACCTTGATG
This sequence comes from Apodemia mormo, assembly GCA_036924255.1. Taxonomy (NCBI): domain Eukaryota; kingdom Metazoa; phylum Arthropoda; class Insecta; order Lepidoptera; family Riodinidae; genus Apodemia; species Apodemia mormo. Next base: position 32,138,963 of record JAUPFN010000014.1, on the reverse strand, counting down.
AATCAAACCCTTACGTTGCAGAAACTATCGGCAACCTATCTGAATCTGCAGAACTTCTCTCTAAAGAAAGAACCTTACACTCTTTCATTACTTTTCAAAAAGATGATATTCATTATTATTTTCTATTTGTTAAAGTATACCACTATGAAAAGAACACCTACGAGGATATATTCAAAAGCTTGAATAACTTAAAACTCGAATTAACTACGATTAGCGTCACTGAATTTAGTATTACAGATTTTCGTAACCCCTTTGACGTACACACGTTTACGAAAATATATAACATAATCATGTATTTATTCCACGAGACAAACATAATTATTCATATTTACAAAAACTCTATAATATATCCAGCGATGACTGAAATAAATAAAATATTAAAAGAAAATCACGATATTCCTATTTCAGGTCATTTAGGTTCTAACAGAATGATAAGCAGAATCCAAGAACGATATTACTGGCGCAATATGCGCAGTGACATCGAAAATTATGTCCGCAAATGTGACCTATGCCAAACTAATAAGGCTCTTCGACAAATCAACCGTGCTCCTATGCAGATCACAAGTACGTCGACACAACCTTTTGAACGTGTTGCATTAGATCTCGTTGGCCCTCTTCCAGAAGCCGGCCCATCCAAATATAGGTTCATACTTACCCTACAAGATGACCTCACAAAATTTTCAGCCGCCTATCCTTTACCAAACGCGACGGCTGAGGATTCTTCCGAATGCCTTATCCATTTTATCTGCCAGTTTGGTATTCCTAAATCTGTTTTAACCTATCAAGGCACAAACTTCACGGCCGAATTATTTAAACAAACTTGTACATTTCTCAAGATTAAGCAACTGTGGTCCACACCATACCATCCACAAACTCAGGGTGCTCTTGAACGAAGTCATTCCACACTAAAGGAGTACCTTAAATCGTTTGTGAATGAACATCAAAATAATTGGCCCCGATACGTCTTCACTGCAATGCTCACATATAACACCACAGTACATTCAACCACGAACTTTACACCATATGAGCTCGTTTTCGGACACAAACCGTTCATTCCATCGTCTATTTATGACACGGCACTAGAACCTACATACAATAGTTATGTAAGAGTCCTACAACAACGTTTACAACTCTCCAGAGAAAAAGCCTTAGAAAATATATTAAAATCAAAAACATATTCTAAATCATATTATGATAAACATACTAAACCCGTAAAATATAAGGTGGGAGATATGGTGTTTGTGAAAAATCACTTACGGCTTCGCAAAGCCTTATCACCCGTCTGGAAGGGTCCCTATAAAGTTGTTCGAATAAATGGAAACAACACATTGACATTGTTAATGAACCGTCGACACGTAAAACTTCACTATGACGAAGTAAAATTAGCGGAAACTAACTCCGAATAAATATATAATCTTAAAATTTATATTTTACACTTATTACAATTTACACTTATAAAAATGTTTAATTTTATTCTTTAATATTCTTTTATTATATACAATTAATCATAGATATAAGTACCTAGGATAAGTATCCATAGCATAAGTAATTAGCAGATTCTGTCATATTTCAGAATTGTCACGGCGAGTGCCTTCACTCTCGCATCAAATGTTATAGAACAGATAAATGAAAGTCCCGGCATCTATTTCGACACAGCGGGTTCTGTTAAAATTACAGACGATTATCTTCATATTTTAATCCCTATCGACATCGGATACATAAAGCCTCATATTGACAACATAAAGACTGTTCATAAAGAATCTAGCGGTTCCTAAAACCGCTAGATTCTTTTGCCAACGAATTGAATATAATAATTCTAAATGTCATAATTATTTACAACCATTGGTGCCACGTCTTGATAGTATTCTAAGAGATTATAGTGCGATATCTCATCTAATTTCGGATAGAGACAAAAGGTCAGCATGGTTTGCCGGAATTGGATCCGTCTTTAAACAAATAATAGGGACAATGGATGAAAATGACGCAATCAAATACAATAACGCCATTCAATCTTTAGATGATAATAATAAAAAACTTGCTTCCCTTCTTAAAGACAATATTTTAATGACTAATGCAGCCATTAGTAATTATAATGAAACCTTAAATACAATTAAAATCAACGAAGCACGATTGAATAGCGCCATTGAATCTATAAATTTTAGTGTTAACAAACTCTCAAATACGTCATCATTACTATATATAGAATCAAAAATGAACGAGATTTATAATGAATTATCTTCTAGTTTATTCACTTTGTCGTTTAGAATTGAGAATATCGTCAATTCCATTATGTTCACCAAAAGTCACTCGATTCACCCATCTGTCCTAACACCGAAACAGTTGTATGAAGAATTGTCTCGTAACCTTAGAAATTTAATTAAGCACTCAGAATTACCGTTAAGTTTAAATTTAAATAATATACATTCTTTAATTGACCTAGCGCAACTATCATGTTACTACGTAGAAAATAAGATTGTGTTTGTTATAAAATTGCCTTTAGTTAATAAGATAGAATATATTTTGTACAAAACTGTTCCAATACCGATTCCACACGATAAACATCACCCTAGTTCTTATGCAATGGTAATTCCGAATTGCAACTATATAGCTATAAGTAGAGATAAGGTAACATATGTATACGTTAAGGACTTAAGAGATTGTATTAAAACTATCAACCAAATTTATGTCTGTAACAATGTAGATAAACATTCCGTTCAGAATGTTCCCACGTGTGAAACGGAAATTTTAAGTAAAGTAATAGATAAACTACCGCAACAATGTAAAACTAAAGTGATCTATGGAAGAATCGATATCTGGCAGGAATTAACTAATAATAGATGGGTATTTGTTGAAACTGAACCCATTAAACTCACCGTCGAATGCCAACAGCAAATATTAGAATATAAATTACTTGGCACTGGCATATTGAACTTACCATTAAATTGTAGAGCTTTTTGTAACAACAGAGAATTCCTAACAAAAAATAACCCTAACATTACAATAAAATATATTACATCAGATTTTAATTTAATAAATGATTCTTGCTGTGATGAAACAAAATTTAAAACTATTAAACAGAAATTGAAACCAACAACCTTAATTGACATTAATTTAGAAAAATTAGCAAACATCGCTAATGATCAGTCGATGTCAGATATTGATAAAATAATAAATGGGCCTAACCCTCTTCTAGATCACGAACCGCATTATCCTATTCTTATCTATTGTATAATTATTGTAATTGTAATTTTTATTTCATTTAAAGTGTACTTGAAATTCAGCAATTGTTTAAAATTCAATTCCCAAACAATTTCTCCAGATCCCGATACTACAACCAATTATAATCAAGAATTGGAGGAAATACCTAGTCCTAGAATCAGGATAAACGCCTGAAACTTAGCAAAAAATGTAAGTTTCCTCTTATCGGGGGGGCTGTTATATCCCTGATATGTATTAGATATGGATGACTAGGTGCCTAATCAGCACCTCTGATTCCACCCGATGACTCTCAGAGATATAGCTCTAAGACAGTTCGGGTCGGACCGCGAGCGAGTACACTTGCTGAATTTCTAATAATTATATCCTAATATAAAGTGTATTAAGTGTGTGAATAAAAATCCTTTTTTTAAAAAGAAGTCCTAGTTTTTCGTTATAATAGTACGATCTATCTTATCATCTGATGTTTGCCTCCGAAGAATAGACCAACTGCCGTTCTGTCAGGCGGGTCGTAAAAGGCGACTGAATGGATATACATGTCAATTACCATCGTGAATTCTGGGTTAATTTTATGATATATCTATTATCAGGATTGTCGTTAGCTTGCTTGCTGGTCTATAATATATAAATAAAAACTGATTGGTTTCCTGCGCATCCCACCGATATGTTCATTCAATAATTTCCGCAATATCTTGTCTGAGTTTGGAACAATCAAGGTGATTTACCAAACTTAGGCAACTTTAACTTTACAGTATTAACGCTTGTCACTGTCGTGTTCTAATTTAGAGGGTAAGTTAGCCAGTAAACTTACTCGTATGCGCGTGGTAGAACTAATAAAATAACGTCTCTGAACAAATTACACTAATAATTCTTCTAACTACCCAAAGTAAGCAATTTGTTTGCTTGTAAGTAAGTTTTTAGTCAACGATACTAATATATAGAAATATATAAATGCTCAAATATATTTAATAAACACCCAAACCCAGAAATACAAACATCTATATATATCACACAAATGTTTGTCATTGTCGGGAATCGAACCTGAGCCCCTTTCATATTTCCAAATTAAATTAAGTTAATTAATATTATATTTTTTTTATCACTTTGACATTGTAATTTACAATGTCAAATTGATAAAAAAATATATTATTAATATTACCTACATTAAATTACATTTGAAATTTATATTTTTAAATTAATTTATATTATTTTTTTTTTTTTTTCGTCACGCATCAGCTTTATTCTTTATCCGCCTCACTTTTTTAACGTATATATGATCAATGTATATACGTACAAATATTTTTAAATTAAAAAGAAAAGAAAACTAAAAACCCGTGTTGGTCCCAGCCTCCTTTGAAGAATAGGCCAACTGCTGTTCTGCCAGGCAGGTCGTTAAAGGCGACCGATTGGCTATTGAGTCACTACCATCGTGGCTACTAAGTGGTAGAGTTCCGCATTGTCTCGCCCGGGTCTGGTACCACCGCCTTACCTATTCCTGCCGCAATAGCGTCAGTGCTTGTCGCTGTCGTGTTCCGGTTTGGAGGGTAAGGTAGCCGGTAAACTTACGCATGTGGCATTAGACCTCGCCACAAGATAGCAACGCACCATTAACAAATTTGGTGTCTATAGGCGATGATTTAATCTTGCCATCAGGAGACCCGTCTGCTTGTTTGCTACCTTATGGTGTAAAAAAAAAACGTGTTCAATCTTATCCAATCAGAATTACAAGAATACCTTTCCTGAAAGAAAACTATCTCATATAGGTTACAAAGAAAATAATGGTATGGCATAATATATCGCTGCACGTATAACGGGATATGAAAATAACATGTATTCAACTCAATTTATTATTCATTTCATTAGGAAACTCAATGAGGGAAGGTCAACCGCAACCGGATCATTGAACATATATATTGAAACCAAATCCGTTTTCATAATTAGTTTGTTTTTAGAATATTGCAGTTTCTATGAAATTAACTTATTCTGTCCATTTCAAGTTAGCTTTTTTAATACGGGCTGTTAGTGTAAACACCGTTATCCTTGAAACAAGTGGTTCGGTTTCATTTATAGAACGTAAATTCAATAAAAAAAATTGTTTTTAAAGGAAAGTCTCCATTTTTCCATCTGTGTAAATGCAAGCGTCATTGACATCCTAAGAAATTGCCTTGAAATGCGTAACCAGTTTAATCCGTGACTATCCAATCATTTTGAATTCATTCTGCCTTAGGACGAACACTAGTTATTCCTTCGACGTTCGGGATCCTTTTTAACAAATTGATCAGCTCAATCTTCACCTTTGTCATTGTTTTGATTGACCAGATTGCCACCGTCTTACCTATTCCTACCGCAATAGCGTCAACGCTTGTCACTGTGATGTTCTGGGAGTTACAAGTTATTAAAATTTGATTAAGTTACCAATATATTCTACCATGATGTGGTGTGCAAATTTTTTAAAATTATAATTATTTATTATTTAATTTAAAAATGCTGCGAGTCGATTTTTTTACAATTACTACCGGATCGGAGCGCGGCCGCACACTGAGAGGATTCGGCGGAAGAAACTCAGCTAGTTTGTGTTTTTTTTTTTCCGCCGTGTTGGTCCCGGCCTCCTTTGTAGAATAGGCCAACTGCCATTCTGCCAGGCAGGTCGTAAAAGGCGACCGTATGGCTATCGAGTCACTACCATCGTGGCTACTAGGTGGTAGAGTTCTGCATTGTCTCGCCCGGGTCAGGTACCACCGCCTTGCCTATTCCTGCCGCAATAGCGTCAGTGCTTGTCGCTGTCGTGTTCCGGTTTGGAGGGTAAGGTAGCCGGTAAACTTATGCATGTGGCATTAGACCTCGCCAAAAGATAGCAACGCACCATTAACATCTTTGGTGTCTATAGGCGATGGTTGACTCTTTCCATCAGGAGACCCATCTGCTTGTTTGCTATCTTATGACATAAAAAAAAAAGGAATATAAAGTGACATAGGCTATTTGTCTCTTTCTGACCCCCCACTGCCCTAAAATGAATTAACGCGAGCGAAGCCGCAGACAAAAGCTAGTTGCTTATGAAATCCCTTCATATTTACGAAGCTTTCAGTTAAAATGATGACTCACGCAGGTATAGAAACAAAACTATCTCAAATCTCAATTATATAATATAATCCCTACATTACCGTAACAATTTACCAAAGATTTGAATTCACCGTAGTACTTGTGACATAAAATAGATTACAGATATCACTTACAACTGTTCTAATGCCGTACAATCAATCATGTAGACATCCACGGACTGATATTAATTATACTTGCTTGATCTGCTAAGGACTCTATTCTAGTACTGAGACTGGTCTAAAGGTTATAAGGCATCTATATATTTTATACTGGTAACGTTTTTGGAGGGTAGAATTATCAGGGTTTTGTAGTTAACAAGAATTTGTTGACTATAAAGTCGGTTTACGGGCGATAATTTTACGTGATAACTTCGTGAGAAAACAAGAACGTGCCTCTCTCTGGCTTGTTCCGCGCTCTCGCTTGCACACTCGGCTCAGGCGGATCGTGACAATGAGTCATGCTTTTTTGTGCATGCAGCCGGTGTTCATCGATTAATAAGACATTATCACGTAAAACATCTGTACAAGTATTTTCACAATGTTATTTCGGCGCGATTATCTCGTCACTCGCAATGCGAAATTATCGTAATTGTTTAGTTATTGCAAACACATAACAGCCTTCTATATTAGTGGCATCTTTGCCGCTTGATTCGTTTTGGTACCGTAACATTGGAATAAGTGCATCTTTTTTTAATATGATAAGATAGCAAACAAGCAGATGGGACTCCAAATGGAAAGAGTCAACCATCGCCTATAGACACCAAAGACGTTAATGGTGCGTTGCTATCTTGTGGCGAGGTGTAATGCTACATGCATAAATTTAACGGCTACCTTACACTCCAAACCGGAACATGACCGTTATAAGCACTGACGCTATTGCGGCAGGAATAAGTAAGGCGTTGGTACCAGATCTGGGTGAGACAATGCAGAACTCTACCACCTAGTAACAACGATGGCAGTGACTTGCATAACCAATCGGTCGCCTTTTACGACCTGTCTGGAAGAACGGCAGTTGGCCTATTCTTCAAAGGAGCCCGGGACCAACATCTAGTAGCCACGATGGTAGTGACTCGCATAACCAATCGGTCGCCTTTTACGACCTGCCTGGAAGAACGGCAGTTGGCCTATTCTTCAAAGGAGCCCGGGACCAATACGGGGACCTCTAGTGACCAGCAAACAATCGGCGACGTTTTTGATAATTTTTTCGTTAGGTACGTTTAAAAGTCATCGTTGATCGCTGGCGGATTGCAAACGTTAGGTGATACGTCTGCCGATCGCCTTTGAAGAATAGTCAATTTACAATTTCGCCAAACAGTTCGTTATAGGCGAACGATTGCCTAGAAAGTGTCCCAAAGACCTACAATAATATTGCGCAATACTTTTATTGTGCAATAATATTGAATACCCCTTTGATTCCAGACGTTCAATAAATTCACTCAATAAAATTGACAAACCAGTCTGATCAATATTTTCGTGCGAGCAACATGTCTGACGACGAAGTTTTGGCGGCAACCATGCTGGTGATTTTGTTAAATAAATCTCTATACAATTCTATACACTCAAGTAAAAACTTTCGTTATCTTTTATAGCATTCTTGCTCGGCATTTCGTTTAAATTTCCGACACGACCATACAATAAACACAGTGACTGATCGAACGCGACCGCTCCAAACTGTGAAGTGAAAAATATTGTGCAATATTAAGCCTATACAGTGCAAGAAAAAATATTGTGCAATAACAATTAAACCCGCTCAAACTTTCAGTAATACATAATTTTCATTCAATCATTGTGCCGTCTTCAATATTAACCCTAAACGGTCAATAATATTGCGCAAGACGTAATAACTAGGACGCCTAGGCGGTAGAGCTATGTAATATCTTGTCCGGGACTGGTTCGACGATATCCTTGGAAACAACGAATTGGTTCGGGCCCTCTTTAAAGACCATCTGCTCTTCTGACAGTTTGTAAGAGGCGAACAATTGGCTATGCCAGATATTACCATCGTGACTACAAGGTGTTAGAGTTATGCATTAGTTGCCCGGGTATGTATCACCTAGGAGCCACTTCGTAGCCACGAATGTTACCACCGCCTTATTCATTCCAGCCGTAATAGTTTCGATACTTGTCACTGTCGTGTTCCGGTTTGCAGAGTAAGGTAGCCGGTAAATTTATGCATTTGGCATTAACAACCCATCACACGGATAGCAAAGCAACATTAAAATCTTTGGTGTCTATAAGCGATTATTGTTTCTTTCCATGAGAAGAGCCTTCTGTCTTTTTTTTTTATATATCTTAAGATAGCAAACAAGCAGATGGATCTCCTGATGGAAAGAGTCAACTATCGCCTATAGACACTAAAAATGTTAATGGTGCGTTGCTATCTTGTGGCGAGGTCTAATGCCACATGCATAAGTTTACCGGCTACCTTACCCTCCAAACCGGAACACGACAGCGACAAGCACTAACGCTATTGCGGCAGGAATAGGTAAGGCGATGGTGCCTGACCCGGACGAGACAACGCAAAACTCTATCACCTACTAGCCATGGTGGTAGTGACTCACATAGCCAATCGGTCGCCTTTTACGACATGCCTGGCAGAACGGTAGTTGGTCTATTTTTCAAAGGAGTACGGAACCAACACGGGGAAGACAAAAAGAGGTTTATCTTAGGGTATACAGACTGACTGGTGAGGTACTTTCAATTTTTAAGGATATTCTGCGATCATATATGATGAAAAAAAATAACATAAAAATAAATATTAAAATACTTCTCAATAATCCTAGTAAACAGTACACCGAGAATCCTATATTTACCTTACGGGATACTTGGACACCGCGCGGACGCACGTGTTGCGCGGATAGTGACTTTGAGGGTGGGGAGTAGCGGCGGCGTGTCCTTGATGCCGACTAGCGCGGCGTACTCTCTCCTAAGAGAGTATAATATCCACATTTCATTTATTTTTAGAGAAATATTGGTCAAAAATTAAGCTCCTAATTTTATTATTTCATTTTAACGAGAATCAAGTACCGAGTACTCTCCAAAAGTATTGAAGGTAACTCACCAGTCAGTCTGTATAATAGAAACATCTCTAATTCTCATATTCGAGGGGTTAATCTATCCGACCCGACCCAGATCGAGATGCTGGTTTCGATCTCCGTGTCCGTGGTCCGTGGAAAGAGTCAACCACCGCCTATAGACACCAAAGGTGTTATTGTTGCGTTGTTATCTTGTGGCGAGGTCTAATGCCACATGCATAAGTTTGCCGTCTGCCTTACCCTCCAAACCGGAACACGGCAATAGACAATGCAAACTCTACCACCTAGTAGCCACGATGGTAGTGACTCGCATAGCCAATCGGTCGCCTTTTACGACCTGCCTGGCAAAACGGCAGTTGGTCTATTCTTCAAAGGAGTCCGGAACCAACACGGGGAAAACCTTACCTAAGATTGGCAGTCCGCCAGCGATCAACGATGACTGTTAAACGCAAAAAAAAAGCATTAGAAACGTCGCCAATTGCTTGATGATCGCTGGATGCACTTTTTGCGATGTCATAGCAGCAAAAATGATCAAGTGGCAATAACTGCCACTAATAAACAAGGCTATTATGGGGCTTGCAATAACTAAACAATTACGATAGTTTTGCATTGCGAGATATGTGATAACCCTGCGGATCATTCGGTAGGCGTATCATCTAACGTTTGCAATTCGCCAGCGAACAGCGATGACTCTTAAACGTAATGAAAAAATCATCAAAAACGTCGCCAATTGCTTGCTGGTCTCTAGATGCACTTTTTGCAATGTCACAGCATCAAAACTAATAAAGCGGCAACGACTACCACTAATGTACAAGGCTACGAGGCTGTTATGTGTCTTGCAATAACTAAACAATCACGATAATTTCGCATTGCGAGTTACATGATCACCCCGCGGGTTGGTAGAAATGCTTTTTAAAATGTCAAATGTGAATAGTTTTGAAATGTCGTTTAGTTCAATAATTTCAGCGAACCGAATCGTTCGGGTTGGTAGAAAAGCTTTTTAAAATGTCAAATGTCAACAGTTTTAAAATGTCTTTTAGTTCAATAATTTCAATGAAACGAATCGTTCGGGTTGGTATAAAAGCTTTTTAAAATGTCAAATGTCAATAGTTTCGAAATGTCTGTTAGTTCAATAATTTTAGCGAACCGAATCTTTCGGGTTGGTAGAAAAGCTTTTTAAAATGTCAAATGTCAATAGTTTTAAAATGTCTTTTAGTTCAATAATTTCAATGAACCGAATCGCTCGGGTTGGTATAAAACTTTTTAAAATGTTAAGTGTCAATAGTTTTAAAATGTCTTTTAGTTCAATAATTTCAGCGAACCGAGTCGTTCAGGTTGTAAGAAAAGATTTTTAAAATGTTACAAGTTAATAGTTTTAAGATGTCTTTTAGTTCAATATTTTCAACGCATTGAATCGTTCGGGTTGGTAGGAAAGCTTTTTAAAATGTTAAATGTCAGTAGTTTTAAGATGCCTCTTAGTTCAATAATTTCAGCGAACTGAATCGTTCGGATTGGTAGAAAAGCTTTTTAAAATGTTAAATGCCAATAGTTTTAAGATGTCTTTTAGTTCAATAATTTCAGCGTACCGAATTGTTTGGGTTGGTAGAAAAGCTTTTTAAAATGTTAAAATTCAATAGTTTTTCGCTGAGTTGGTCCCGGGCTCCTCTGAAGAATAGGCCAACTGCCGTTCTGCCAGGCAGGTCGTAAAAGGCGACTGAGTGGCTATGCGCGTCACTACCATCGTGACTACTAGGTGATAGAGTTCTGCATCGGCTCGACCGGTCTGGTACCACCGCCTTACCTATTCCTGCCGCAATATCGTCAGTGCTGGTCACTGTCGTGTTCGGTTTGGAGGGTAAGTTAGCCGGTAAATTTATGCATGTGGCATTAGACCTCGCCACAAGATAGCAACGCACCATTAACATCTTTGGTGTCTATAGGCGATGGTTGACTCTTTACATCAGGAGACCCCATATGCTTGTTTGCTATCTTATTATATAAAAAAAAAAAGAAAATCCAATCCCGGGAAACATTTTTTTTATCAGTAAACTGAAGAAAAACACTTTTATGGATTGCCCGACCCGGGAATAGATCCCAAGGAGCTCATGTGGTCGATACCGATACCGGACCAAAGACCACAGAGGTGACAACGAACGTACTAAAAATTTAATATCTATGTACATGAAAAGCACCTCATTAATTTTAGGTAGTACAACTCCGTGTATCGCCTTTAAACTTTTCAATTTTTTCAAAAAGCTACATTTCATAGGGGTATTAACAAGTCCTTTTGCGATGGCCATTAGTCAGGCTTATCAATGCATTTAGCCCGCTGCATAGATTAGGATCCCAATTCAATACCTGTCTATGCTTGACACGAACACAAATTTAGGTCACACTTAGTTTGTATTAGTCCTTCGTGACCGTGTTTACTGCTTGCCTGAGTAAACAGGGTTAATAATGTGGAAAATTCAGACTGGGGTGAGTATTAATTGGGGGCTTGGGAATGATTTAAATGTTAACTTTTCAGTATATATCTTGTTTATTGTTAGGTTTTCTTTGTTTAAATACATTTTTTTATATAATTACGTTCGTATTGTCTGAAGAAATGGAGATGTATCTAAATAACTTCTTGTATAAGTGACATTTACTGGGATAAACATTTATGTGATGAGCATATAATATGTTTGTATTCTAGGTATAGGTGTTTATTATGTATGTTACGATATTTATATAGTTATATATATATATATATATATATATATATATATATATATATATATATATATATATATATATATATATATATATTTAGATACATATAGTTTGTTTTTTTGGAGTTATATTAGTATTGTATTACAAAGTATAAAACAAACTCGGTTCCGCTGTATGTTCGCTTATATCTTTTAAATTACGCAATGGATTTTGATGTGGTTTTCATCAATATCTAATACCTTTAAACGAGCAATTCTTGTATATATACGGGGTTACCTCTAAAACACCAGCAACCTCGCAGGACTAGGTAGCTAACATCATATACAACAACATTTGTTCTACGACTTTTGATAATTTGTTGGATTTTACTTTCATACAATATTTCATATGAATTAAATTTTGCGCTTGAACGTTCTTAACTCTACGTGCATCCCAAAGATTAGGTAGAAAAGTGTTACTATTATTACTACTAGCAGCGCATCCGAATGAAGAGTTAGAAATGTCACGTCAGGACAATGAAAACTTAAAAAATCATTTTTATTTAATGTATTGAGTTATGTCAAAACTTAGAGAACAAATCTTAAAAACAGCAAAGAAAAACATCGACACGCGGGATTTGAACCTGCGACCATTTCCCTAAAGCCGGGAGTTTTTCTTTGCTGTTTTTAAGGTTTTTCCAGATTCCCAAGCACGGGGTGAGTGCTATAACACAAAAATAATTAGAGAACGAATGTTGTTATTTATAATGTTAGGTATCTAGTCCTGTGAGGTTGCTGGTATTTTAAAAGTAACCCTGTATATATAATTGGAATCTCGGAATCGGCTCCAACGATTTTCATGAAAGTCACAAATTAGAGGTTTTTCGGGTCAAGCCAGGTCCAGGTTCAGGTCCAAGAAAAGCTCGGTTTCCAAGATATGGGTATGTGAAAAACCGAGCAAAGCTCGGTCAACCAGATATATCAGAATGATTCAAGACCAAGAGTTATATTTATAACTAGCTGCGCCCGCGACTTTGTCCGCGTGGTTTTTTTTAAAGTAGCCTAAGTTGCTCCTTATTACATCAGCTATCTACCAGTGAAAGTCCCGTCAAAATCGGTCCATCTGTTTCAGAGATTAGCTGGAACAAACAGACAGACAGACAAACAAAAATTGTAAAAAGTGTTATTTTGGTATATGTACCGTGTATACATCCAGATACATTTAGTTAAAACCGGTTATTTTAATATTATAAACAGACACCCCAATTTTATTCATTTGTATGTATAGATAAGATATGTATATATTATAATATATACATATTATAAGTATAATACAAGCATGCAGTGCATTCACATTGCACCCGTGCGAAGCCGGGACGAGTCGTCAGTTATAAGACGAAAAATTTGATTCAATACCCCAAAAAATTATTGCTTTATATGTTACAATTATTACGTTCGGTGTTACAGTAATTACAAAGAATATATACATCCTTTGTATGTCATCCAACGACCGTTGCGGAATTCTACCACCTAGTAGTCACGATAGTGGTGACTGGTGACTCGTATAGCCATTTGTTCACCTTTTACAAACTGCCTGGCTGGTAGACTGCTTTTCTTCAAAAGGGACTTGAACCAACCCGTGAAAAAAAAACGTTTTAGGTGGGAAGTTACGGTTAAATAAACAAATTTTATTAATACCAGAATACTATAAATATAAATTAATATGGTCAAAAGCAGACGTGGTCTTGAGGTTAACATATACTCAGATCATGAGTTCCCAGATTCGATTGCGAGACCAGGCAATGGTGTTTATGAAGTTTTTTTCGAATATCCAAAAATCGCGCCAAACTACACCAGACTCCAAGTTGCTGCTGAGCAACAAGTAGTCAGGTGGGTGGTATGTTACCGCCTATGATGAACACTTGTAGTTGTTGGTTCCGGTAATCGCTTTTTATTCCGCTATTGTTTAAAAAAAGTATCATCATGCCTGGTTCCCTTGCGGGGTAAGCAGAGTAAACCGGACGTCTAGACTTTCCAGTTCACCACGATTAACTGGTTTGCCGGTTGTCGAGATAAGTGGTGAGCCTCATCGCCGTATTTATCGACACGTTAACGATTATCGACTATTTCTACCGATGATCGAAACCGACAACTTTAAGTGCTCATCCGAGGCACCGGAGTGGTAATACACTACTTCGCTAGACTTCAAGCTGCCACTGAGATTTTAGATGTTCAAGAAAAACCTCGAAAATACCTCAATAACGTTTTGCCTGACCCAGGGATCGAACCCGGGACCTCATGATCAGAGCCGAATTAGCTGCCCTTTGACCACAAGACATTCATTTAATTTAGCCGCTATTGTTAAATAGGCGATAATCGTTAAGATAGGTAAAATGAGAGGAAGGGAACCAACATGATGAATGTAGTCAAATGAACACTGGCATAGTAAAGTCAAACATGTTTTATTCCGCAGTTCCCTAATCGCTCGGCCGCACTCGTCTGTATCGTCACAAAGTTTCGCGCAATGATACGATACATGCTTATGTGACCAGCTATTATCGGCTATCGTTATAAACATTTGGACTGCGTGTACATTATCGCGTGGGTGTCAGTACGTCAAAGGGTTTTAGCGCGCTAACACATCGCGCTGCGTGGTCAGACTAACGTTGTGCATTTCAGCCGTTGTTTTCGATCTGTACGGACGTATGCGGATGGTTGTGTAAAATGGAGTAGAACGATGAAATGGTACACTGTGTCCATTATACGGGATCTTAAAAATGTGAGTCACAAAAAAGAAACATTTTATTGATTAATTGTTGGCACATAGTAATTAATAGTTAAAAAGCAAAGAAAGTCATCGTCCATTTTACCAGTCCAGTTACACGTTTGAAATTGATTTCAGCCATCTTGTATTATAACATGATAACTAGTTCGTGCAAAATATTATTGCCGCTAATATGATCATGGCTTTTATCGCGATAATTTTTAGTGTTAAATTGTAAAAAGCTTCGGCGCATACTACTTCGGACGCTAGACTGAAATGCGGCCCCAGCATAAGCCGATCCTTGGATGCTTTAGATACAAAATTGGGCACCGTAGGTTTATTCAGTAGTCAAATGAACTTTGACGCAGTGAAATTGGGTGTTCCTATCTAAATTCTACAAGCAAAGGATTTAAGTACAACGATGAGTCGCATTATGCATGCGAGAACTGCTTGAAATTATATGATAGTCGTGCGGAGGATGACAACTGACATTGCTCAGCGCTGTGTCGTCGGATGCAAATGTATGTAAATGCACGGCTGTAGCAAATGTGGCTCTGATACAAGTGCCTTCCAATCTACGTGCCTTGATACTGCACTTGTGAGATTAGCTTATTGCGTGTTTCTTGAGCTAACAAGTTCGTTGTTATGTTACAGCTGTTGTCAACCGATTTGTATAAGTTTCTAATTTGAGATATTTACAAACAAATAAATAAATACAACTTTCATTACTTTTTGGATATTCGTATGGTAACCCAAAATGTGATATCCGTAGTTATAGTCAAATGAGCGGCACAATGAAAGTGCAGTTGCTGACGCGACGAAGTATTATCCCGCTGAGTTTCTTCCGCCGGATCTTCTCAGTGTGTGGCCGCGTTCCGATCCGGTAGTAATTATAAAGAAATCGACCTAAATTAAAATGTTTGCACGCCATATTATGGTAGAATATGATGGTAATCTAATTTATTTTAATAACTTGTGACACCCATATTCTTGCAAATAAATATTTTTCATTTTCATTTCATTTCATTTCATTTCCATTTTAAAATATTTGCAAAATGTTGTGTAACGATAAATGTAATGATAATAATACATTTTAGCACAATAAAACTGCAGCATCTGACTTACTATTTCTGGTATATCTGGACTGTAATCATCTTTACGACATTGAAATGGGACCACACAGGAATATACTCTCCTAAATAAAAAATAATTCCAAAATCCTTTCATAAGTGATCGTATTCTGAGGTAACCAACATAAAAACAACCGAATTGATTTGCTTCTCTTTTGGGAAGCCGGTTGAAAAGTTTATTAAAACAACTTTGGTGTTACTTCAGTAAGGGGACATCCATAAATAACATCACAAGTTATAGGGGAGGGAGGAGGTCGACGAAATGTAACATTTGTGATAAGTCCAGGGAAGGGTCTCAAATTTTTTGACATCACATTTTTTCAAATAATAATTTTATATCCAAGTATTACAACACTAAATTTAAACTACATACCTCCTAATGAATGACATAAAAATAGTTGCAACTGTCTGCATGACTACAACGTTTAATTTGTTTTGTTGGCACGATTTTATTAATAAGAGAACTAAACATTTACGTTAACTCAAACTAAATTCTAATTTTGTCTCGTTATTATTCCCCAAGCTTTAAAAATATATATTAAATGTGGATAAGTTAAGGAGTTGATATAGAATCTTAAGTAGGTAGTATATTAAACTTTAAGGAAAGAACAGCTACAGAAGACCATGTATGGAGTCGGGTACATTTTCAAATATTACTATTTTGTTGTTTATAGCAAACTCACTTCATATTTTTAAAATAATTTACAGACTAATACAACGGTTGATATCTAAATCTAAGCTAATTTTGATTTAAATCAGCTCTTC
The DNA here is from genome assembly GCA_036924255.1 of Apodemia mormo. Lineage (NCBI taxonomy): Eukaryota > Metazoa > Arthropoda > Insecta > Lepidoptera > Riodinidae > Apodemia > Apodemia mormo. Next base: position 32,122,265 of record JAUPFN010000014.1, on the reverse strand, counting down.
TACTTAAAAAACTGCATCAAATATTGTGAATTGGACCAAATCGGTTAATTTGTTCGGGATTTATCAACGACAAAATTTTTTAACAAAAATTTTCATATGACATTTCTTCGTCATTTTTCAACCTATTAATTTTGTGACTAATAAAACATTTTAGGCTCAAGAATTGCGTTAAGATCATTGCGTCTTGCGATTGCGTCAAGAGATTCCAAAGATCAAAATCGATCTCCATTTTAAATATAATCAGCTTTTCAAAATTAGAAATTAGAACACTATCATTCTTACAAACTTTAGTTATTTTAGCTCAAAGCTCAAAATCTATACTGAGGTATTGTTTTTGGTCCTTTTAGATTAAAATACTTCAGTTTAGTGGGAAGCTTCAGGAATGGCCTGCAGAGTCAATCAGTTTACAGACTTTTTATAGTATCCGTAGGCATACGAGCGAGTGGAACACCTGATGGAAAGCAGTCACCACTGCCAAAAGTTAGCAATGACAAGGATAATCTGATGCTGGCTTCTAAGAATTTGGTTGATCCTCTTCTTAAAACCCTAACGTCAAAGCTACTCGGAAAAATCTTGTGATTTTTTCAAATATTTTTTCATTTATAAGAATTAGCCATTCTCTCAAGAAGTACAGGCACAGCACTGGCTGCGGTTGTTCCCTGCGTTTCACCATTCGTTGTAACTTCCGATTAAAATTTATCGGAACCGGAATCGGAATCGAAGGTGTAAAATCAATCGGAAGTTCCGAGTTATCAGAATTGGAACTGAAGCTCCTTAACAACTCTAGTCTGTATGTATGTGTGTATCTCTGTGTGTAAACATCTCATAACTTTTGAACGGTTTAGGCTGGCCACATACACATGCTTTCCGTATTCGATTTCCTAATTCGGAATTTCGATTTTTGATTCCGGGAGGCTAGCGCAAACGTTCCTTTTTCTTCATTCAGAATGTACGTAGGTCACACTATAAGTTTTGCCTAACTTTGAAAACAACATGTTATAACCAAAATATTATGTTAATTGCTTTTGAAAATAATCTCCTTTACATTTTATACATTTTTTCATGCGATCGAACCATTTTTTAAAACAGAGGACCACAGATCTGAAGGCATGTTTTCTACGTGCTGATTGAACGCTATCACCGTCTCTTCAGAGTTGGTAAAGGTACAACCTCTCATCAAATCTTTGATTTTGGGGAAAATACAGAAATCACAGGGTGCTAGGTCGGGGCTATGCGCAAGATAAGTGATGAGATTTACTTTTTCGGAAGCTAAAAATGACTTTGTTTTGTTGGGCGTGTGCGAAGGAGCGCTATATCGAGGTGTAGGAGAATGCGGCTTTTGAGTCGTCTTTTGCGAACTTTTTCCAACACCCTGGGTAAACAGATGGTAGAATACCACTCCGCATTAATACTCTTTTGATCTTTAAGTGGAATTGTACAGATGGGACCCGTAGCTGAGAAAAAAAGAGCGATCATTTTTTACCAACGTTTCTCGCTTGTCTCATTTTTGTTGGCCTGTTCTCATTTTCAAACACCCATTCACAAGATTGCTGTTTTTTTTTCGGGTTTAAAACAATAAATCCACGTTTCGTCTCCTATGACAATGTCATAAACAGCATTAGAATGTCCGTGGTCGTACTTCAGTAGCACCTGCGAGCACCATTCCACGCGAGCCCGCTTCTGCTCCGCTATCAGTTCATGAGGGATCCAACGACAAAAAGTTTCCGAACTTTCAATTCTTCGTGTAAAGTTTTCTGAATTTGGCTCATACCAATCCCCAATAGTCCACGAATTGTCTCATAGGTATTCCGGGGGTTTTCTTCAATTAACCGCTTAACCGTAGCCACATTATTTTCGTTGACGGCAGTTGAAGGCCACTCTTCACGAAATTCATCATGTAAAGAAACTCGACCTCTCTGAAATTCAGCAAACCATCTCCCCACGGTGCTCAAACAAGGTGCTTCTCTCCCAAAAGCATTTTGAAGACGAGCGGCACAGTCTTGTGGAGAAAGAGAATTTTTAAAATCATAAAAAGTCATCGCTCTAAAATCTTTTTGACTTAATTCCATTTTCGTTGCGTACGTAGAACTTTGATGTGTGATAAAAAAAACAATTGACAAATCATATCTCGCCAATTGTTTTTTTTATTACTATGAAGGTTGCAACGTTTTAAAAATATAACATTCGAAATTCAAATAGTTCCGATTAGCTAGAAGTGCAAAACTTTTAGTGTGCCCCATGTATACACGTCAGTACAGAAAGTGATAGCGTGGTGAACGCACGACAACGGAGGACGACGATTTATTAGCTAACTATAGCATTTCTGTTAACAATAAAGAAGAAAAAGAAACGTCGGTACCATGGATTCTATACATCACAAATACAAAAAATACGTCCATAGCGCCCGGCGCGGGCGCGATAATGAATAGTAATTTTCGAACGTGTGCGCCGGCACAAACAAAATGTATACAAGCGCTGCCTTCCGCATGACGTCATTAGGTGTATTCCAGTAAGTTTCTCCGAACGCACCGGCTTGAATTCGAAACGTACATACGGAATTTGTTCCGTTCAGAAAATAAGCGAACGTGTGTGTCAGTTAATGTATTTTCTACTGAATCCATACATTCGGATGTCCGAATACGGAAAGCGAATTCGGAAATCGAATACGGAAAGCGTGTGTATGCGGCCAGCCTTAACTGATCGAAATGCTGTCGATGGCATTCGATTAGGTTCTGCTTAACTTAGACTTTCAGAAAATCTGAACCAATTTTACTAAGAAGATTTAAAAAAAATTGAGACAACCTCAAAAAACCACGGAGAAACATTTTTTTTTAAATTACTTCCAGATTAATATACCAATTAAGTACAAAATCTAATCAGCTCTATTCCTTGCAAAAATTCATCCAGTAGCGTAAATGGCATCGAAATCAATTTATCCGTGCATTCAGGAGATATCGCTGACGAATTTTTTTGAAAAAAGTGTTTTTTCGACATAACTGAAATTTTTCAACAATATTTTTTGATCTTCTACTATATTTTAATACTAAAAAGACTTCGTCGAATGCCGTTTTAAAAATTAAATTCAAATAAATTTTTAAAAGTTACTTAATTAACTTATTTCATGTTTTCAAAATAACTTTCATTCTAATATATTGATTTACTTAAGAAAATATTCAGCTCTTCTAATTAAAAAACTACGTCAAATACCGTAAATCAAATTAAAATTGGTTGATTCATTCGGGATTTATTAATGATGAAAATTTTTGAAAAAAGTTTTTTTTACGTTTCTTTAATATTTTTTAACCTATCGAATTTGTAGTTTACAAAACAATTTAGAGCTCAAAAAAACATCTTTTAGAAAATTAAAGTACTATATTTTTACAAACTATAGGTTTTTGAACTCTTGAAGCTCAAAAATGTATGCTTAGGTTAGGTATAGTTTGTGTTTTAGAGCTTAAAATGCCCCGATTTAGAGGGAAGCATCAGGGCTGGGTTTGGTAATATAACCAAGTAAGATAGCTTACAGTTTTTTTTTATATTGTAAGATAGCTAACAAGCAGACGTTAATGGTGCTATCTGTGTGGCGGATGACACATGCATAAATCTACCAGTTACCTCACTGGAACACGACAATGACAAGCATTGACGATATTGCGGCAAGAATAGGTAAGGTGGTGGTACTAAATACCCGGGCAAGCCATTGTGGAACTCTACCACCTAGTAATCACGATGGTAGCGACACATACATTTAGCCAATCGGTCGCGTTTTACGACCTGCCTCGCAGAACGGCAGTTGGTGTATTATTTAAAGGAGCTCGGACTAACCACGGGGGGTGAGTCCGCATCAACACGGTGAAAATGTACAATTGCAAAATATGTGACCTCACACTGGATATGGGCGGGGGGAGGGAGGTCTCTCACAAACGTGACTAGATATAGATAGTATATTATGACTTATGAGATATGAAATGTATGAAAAATTAATTAATTAATTTCAATGAGGGTTTACTGATGTTATTAATAAACTTATCTGAGTACCTATCTGCGTCAGATTAGTGCTTAATCAATTGCATCGACTGCGACATAATACTCACGCATAGGTATGTGTATAGGTTAGATGAAAGTTTACAAAAAGTCCGTAAAATGTAAAACAAGTGAACTTTAAAAGAAAAGCTTGGAAAAGCTTTATCTACGAATCCGTTATACGCATGCGCAGATATATTACTCAGGGTTGAATTAACCTTGTTTCGATTTAATTAATGTTAAAACACAAAAATTGATATTTCTGAAAGACATGTGCAAGTGTTCAGATTTTAACAAATAGATTTGTTATTTACGTTAGGTACCTTTTAAATATTTTTATTTTAAATGTTTTTTTTTTATTACGAAGCATATTAAAATTACATACAGAGTTAATTGTTTTGTAAACAAATAATAATTAACTCACCTGTAACTGATGTCTGGTGCTTCAAACACATAAATAGATCCATATATTCCCGCCAAATATATAGGAAACAAAAGTAATGCATAATTCACTATATTGTATTTACCGAACGCACCAAGTTGTTGTAAAATTTCGTCCAAGCTCACATCATTTTCCATTTTAAACTAAATAGTCTAAAATCTAAATACAAAAGATATACTTAAAATTTCAAGATATTGCATTCATTTTTACATATCATTGGAGCTCCAATCACGCACTTCGATTTTTAAATTTGACAAATTTCACGCATGCGCCTTGAATGTTATGATTGTATTTTATCAGATTAATAATTCATATTGGTTTTATTTTAAAGTATTATTAATACAATAATATGTCTATAAATATAAAGCAAAACAGCTGATATGTACGCGTGATAATGACTGAGCGTGGAACAAAAATAAACGGGAAAACTATGAGTACAATCTAAACAAGTCGTACTTTCGTCTGACAGAGACAACATGCTATTTAAATAGGCAATTTGTACAAGAGTAAACGTGATGGATATATTAAATATTACTTGGTTACTATTTAGTTAGGATTTATGTGGTTTAGCTTTTAGATGTCAATTAATTTACGTAATTAAATGATGTGCCTATGTATTTGTTTTATGATAGTGCTATTAGTAAAGTGTGAATGAGACTATATTATCTTTATTTATTATTTAACTGTTCAATATTTATTGTTTAACTGTTTAAGAAATGAAGAATGTGTGCGATAAAGCATACATTTTGTTTCTTATTTAGTAATTTGGCGGGAATATACCTACCTATTTTATGATAACTACCTATAAAAAACCTGTAGGTGGTTTTTTATAGGTAGTTATCATAAAATAGCAAACAAGCAGATGGGGCTCCTGATAGAAATAGTCAACCATCGCCTATGGACACTAAAGATGTTAATGGTGCATTGCTATCTTATGGTGAGGTCTAATGCTACATGCATAAATTTACCGGCTACCTTACCATCCAAACCGGAACAAGACAATGACGAGCACTGACGCTTGACGACGGTAATCTGTTATCTAAGTATAATCTGTTCTCGTTCTTAAAGTATCATCACGCTGGTTATCTTGCCATGCAAGCAGGTTGAACCTTGAAATTTTCAGTCCTTTTTTGTCTTTATTTGGGACAACAAAAGATTACACTAAGGGTTTACAAAATTGATATTAAATGGCTGTGTTATTAATAGTGTAACCAACACCGTTATCCTCAGATTACTAAACTTCGCCACGATTTAACAGCTTATCGGTTAGCGAGATGAGTGGTGATCCCATCGCCGTGTTTTACTGACAAGATAATTGATTTTTATATTGCTAGAAAAAGGCAATAATAATGATTATTGCCTTTTTCTAGCAAGATCTCGAAACCGTTATCTTTACGTGCTCTTCCAAAACACGGAGGTGGTAACACGCCACCTGCCAGAGCAGGAGTTGCTACCTACTAAGATTTTCGATTTTCGAGAAAAAACCTCGAAAGAACCTCAAAGTTATTTGCCTGTCTGGCCCGTACTAGAATGCTGGACTTTATGGGAGGGCCCAAAACAAAAATAAAATAAATATCATTACGCCGGTTTCTTTATAGTTTGCAGAGAGATTATCAATAGATTTTTCGTTTCATCATGTTTCACCGGTTTAGTTCGATATTGGCGTGGGTGGTGATCTTCATAGCCGATCTTATTTCGATTAGGTAGTTTCGGTTAAGCCCATGCTCTGCCACAATCTCAATAGTACCGGTTTTCTTCAATAATAAACCGGTTTTCATAAACTGGTTTGTTGATTTAAATGCCTTATAATTTTGCTTTTTAATATTAAAAAAAACTTTTATAGTTTTTTAAATACTTCTTTCATGTTCGCCGCTTTCATCTTAGGTATGCTCTAAGCAAAACTTTTTATAAAAACTGCTAAATACCTCTATTAACCGGTAATTTTTTAAACCGGTTTTAAGCCCTGGTCCGTATAAAGCAATTGTTATTCTGTTATTTTATTACCTTTTTTTCGTTTTTAGCGTACAAACTAAATGTTCATTTATCTGTCTGCTATATGTGATTTAAAAAAACAAAAGTATACCTTCACAGACCCCCAAGTGTCGAAATCGTGGCCATTACAAATAATTCTCTATTTAGGCGAGTAAATTGTTAGATTGAATGATTACAATGTACCAGCCGTCCGTCGTATAAAGTCGTCGAGGTAATTATTACTGTTATTACCTAACGTCTACCTTGAGATTGCATTCCGGAACTATCATAGGGTCACGTCATCCTTTATGTCCAGGTAGATAACGATAAAACCAATCCTGTGCATGCGCCTCCACAATATAAATAAGTTTTGAAATGAAACATATCTAGAATCGCTGTAATTTAAAAACTCTATGCAACAAAAATTCGTCACGGTAAAGAGACAAATCAATAAATGTATAAAATGTATTAAATTCTCATATAAATTTTATGGAAAATGGCGGACAAAATTATTAAGCATGTTTATATTAAAATTACTTTTTTATGAGGTCATTTGATAAAAAAATAAGAAGGTGAAAATGTAATATAGTCCTTTATTAAAAAAATAATTCTAATTTTCTTTTAAATAATTTTGCAAAAGGAAAAGGTTTAGGGTGATGCTTACGATTTTTTTTCTACAAAACTAAGAATTATTTTGAAAATATCGCTCGGTAAAACTGTTAACATTTTCATTAAGATTACCGTTGAATTTTCCTAGAAAGCAATTCCATAGGTTTCCCATCACGTGTCCACGACTCTTTATATATAACTAGCTGAAGCGTGCAGCCCGCTGCATTATAAAAGTTCTTAGTGAATCCCGCGGGATCACCTAACTTTTCCGGAATAAAAAATAGCCTATGTTTTAATTTGGGTCTTCTGCTATGTACATACCAAATTTCATCGTAATCGGTATTTGCGTAAAAGAGTAACAAACATCCATACATACATACTCACAAACTTTCGCATTATAATATTAGTAGGATATAAATTATATATATGTATATATATATATATATATATATATATATATATATATATATATATAAATATATATATAGAGGTATACAGATTATGTATGTATAATGTACATATGTAATATTTGTAGTATATATGACACGTGTAATGCTTTAAAGTAATGCTACTGTTTTTTTGTTTGATTTATCTTCACACAGTAAGTTTAAATTACTTTGTTACTATTTAAGATGCACTATCTCTTTTATCCTTTCTCTGTATTACATGAGATTGGCTAGGATAGAATGCCCTTAGGCGTTATGTTTAACCTTTCTACATTTTTTGCGCATAAATTTAAATAAATAAATAATAATATTTCATTAATTTTAAACAAATTGAAGGATATAACTAGGTACATCTTTTTGCTGTAACCGTTTTTTAAGCAATAAATAATTGTTCTATTTTATTCTAATATTCTAATTAATACGAGCATCTAAAGCATGTAATAAAATAAGTACCACATTTTTATTTTATTAATAGAATCAATTTATTATTTTTTATAATAGTCATAGTAGGTAAATCTTACATCTACTTACTGTACATCTTACCTACTGATAATTAATTGTCCTTTTCTGGTACCAACTGGTAAAAACTGGTAAAAACTACATAAGTTTTTCGAAGCAAGCGAGTTAAAGAATAATTTAAATATGAATCTGTTAATGAATCCACTGTTAAATTGTCTAATAAAAATTCGAATAGTTTATTACAATCGCAACTCACAGATTTATGCACCGTTCAATACACAGGGGTCAACACCTCTGCAATCAACATAATACAATCATTTTGATAATTCCGGGTTTCTTTAAAATTGACTTAGATAAAAATAATTTAATGGCATTTTTACCTATCCCGGGCACTTTATGATCTACAGCTGAAACTCGTAACCACTGGAATAAGTTAAATTGATTAACAACTATACGTTATATGAATTTGTTAAAATTCTATATCTTGTTAAAATAACATAGCGACAACATCTTGTTGTTAATTGCTATTATCATTGGTATTATAAATAATCAAGGAGTTATAATTTGTTACTAAGTTACAATACAAAAAGAGGTAAGATTATTTATATATTTTAAGAATATTGCTAATCTATCAATAATTGCATAAAAGCATAACTACTAACAAGGATTATCATCGAGCAAACAAGCTGTTAATTACATTAAATATTTAAAAAAAACCTGAAAATGCTCTAAAATTTAAATAAATTTGTAATAATGTAAGTTTAATTTGCTATAAAATGGATGGAATCTAATTGCATAAACACCATAAAGTTAATAGCATTAATATGATTAAGTGTTTCATAATTATTATGCTCATTGTTGGTAATAATTTATATGCAATGGAAATGAAACTGACTTTCAATCTTTGTCTATTAACTAGAATTTGACCAGATTTAAATGGAATTTAAAATAACCACTCTCATCCTAAATAGTGTACATAATAAATAATTATATCAAAATTCAAGTACATTTGTATACGTACCTATTTCATGAATTGTAGAATTAAACAATTTAGATACATATAAGAATAAATTAGTAATTAATTGATAAATGATAAACATCAATCAACATGCGTTGGTTTCTAGGCGAACTCTCCTTTTTCACTTAACACACAAAAATGAGTTCAAAAGCTGAATTAGTAGCAGTAAGTGTAGGTATACATTAACTGATTTTCAAAATGAAAATAATGAATTACATCACGCTAGTTCCATTTTAAAGCAGCAAAATAAATCTAGTTAGGTACTCCTGATTCGCCACGATTCAAATCCACATTTTTACTGGTGAGCAAAATAGATGGGACATTGACCATTATTTCTTGTTTACTGCTGTCACCGGGAGTGATAGTATGCAGTGCTCCTCTAAGACACAGATGGAATAACATACATACACACACACACGTACACGCACACGCACACACACACACACACACTGACATATAGACATGCTGTTGTCATCGTAAAAATAGTCTATAGATCTCAAAACGTGGAGATCTGATGAAAGCTCGATTTTCCAAAGTCGGGAAAAAACAGTAACTACCTTACCTACATACGTAGCGGGAAGTAAAAAAAGAGTTACCGAATTACTGTACAGTACCCGGCGATAAATATTGCACATCGACCTTTGGAAAGAGACAATCGGCTAATTTCGGCTTCGTAGAGCGTTATCTCTGTCGCACAAAATACAAACAGTCCGGTACCTATTAGGAGCTGTTAAAACAAGTATGATTTGCTTCTTTTGATATTTTTATTCTTTGTATAAAATACACTAATTTTTCTATAAGTGATGGCTTTAGGTTGGGGTAAAATAAAATAAAAAAACATTTTTACATTATGTTTACGTATTTAATTATTTTGGAACATTACAGCTTTAGTGTACATAATAAACACCATTATACCTATTGCTAAAATGAGACATTGCAATAAAAATAATAATAATTCTAATTCTCATTTACTTCCATTTCACTATCTGTGCTCTCAAAGAGGTCAATATCACTGTCACTATCAGCCGTATTTATTACTAATCTATCAGTGTAATTGTCTAAACTGTGTTGAATGCTTCTATATTCATTCTCACATTTGATTGCATGATCGCAAACCTTTTTCCACTCTTCAGCGCCGATCATGTTTACTTTTTCAGTCAATAATGTTTTTACTGTAGTTAAGTTCATACCCACATTTCTAGAGGCTACATAGCCTTTCAGTTGAGACCATATATTTTCAATTGGATTAAAATCCGGATGATATGGTGGCAATCGCAACACAGTGTGCCCATGTTCGGCAAGTATTTTGTCCACAGAAAACTCTGTATACCTCTCCTTGTGCTGACATATAATAGCGTAAATCTGGGTTTTTGTTAATTTTGGATCAACTGGAATTTCATGTCTGTTTAACCAGTTGATCATTTCCCGTTTAATGGTGTTTGAGTTGGGGGGTCTCTCAACATACTTGTTGTGATAGGGTGCGTTGTCGATAACTAGAACAGAATCACTGGGTATATTTGGGATTAATTGGTTAACCAGCCATTTCTCATAGTTATCGTTATTCATTTCATTGTGATAGTCACCTGTAGTGTCCGTGGATTTATACGTTAAAAAAGCACCGGGTACAAAGCCTTTTTCATTTCCCGCATGAACTATTATCAAACGTTGACCTTTTGAAATTGGCTTTTTTACTCCTTTTTTCTTATCGTCACTCCAAGATTTCCCTTTAGTGTGGGATGCATGTATATATGACTCATATGATCAATGAATATAGAAGCATTCAACACAGTTTAGACAATTACACTGATAGATTAGTAATAAATACGGCTGATAGTGACAGTGATATTGACCTCTTTGAGAGCACAGATAGTGAAATGGAAGTAATTGAGAATTAGAATTATTATTATTTTTATTGCAATGTCTCATTTTAGCAATAGGTATAATGGTGTTTGTTATGTACACTAAAGCTGTAATGTTCCAAAATAATTAAATACGTAAACATAATGTAAAAATGTTTTTTTATTTTATTTTACCCCAACCTAAAGCCATCACTTATAGAAAAATTAGTGTATTTTATACAAAGAATAAAAATATCAAAAGAAGCAAATCATACTTGTTTTAACAGCTCCTAATAGGTACCGGACTGTTTGTATTTTGTGTGACAGAGATAACGCTCTACGAAGCCGAAATTAGCCGATTGTCTCTTTCCAAAGGTCGATGTGCAATATTTATCGCCGGGTACTGTAGAATTTTACGGCCAATCATTCACCTTTTACCAATCACTTGTCAAGAATTCAGTATTTGGGATAGCAAAAAAAAAAAAAACTAAAAACAATTCACATAGAAATTCCGCATTCATTATAATTGTGAATAATCTTCATAAAATCAGGTAGACCCATCTCGTTGACGGGGTATCGTGTGAGGCTGCCAAGTGGATTATCTCACTGGGCCGCTATTGTGCACAAGATTTCTGTTCAGATTGTATAGTAACAAGTTATTCGTGTACGGTTCTGTTCCCTAAGTTAAATTACTTTTAAAACAGTCGCTACTTGAACTAGGAAATGTAGTTTGATTGTACTGTTTTCATCTATTTTCTTGTTGGAACTAGTGTTTTATTTGCGAATTGTTTTCTTTGTGAGAAATAAACGGTAGAATATAAGAAAAGTTTACAAATTGATTGTGGCTTGTGGAAATTATCTGTAAAATAATGAATGACAATACTTTTCCAATTTACTGTGAAATAGGAAGATGTTTTCCTTTCATCGCAACTTTTTAACGTACTGCTACGTTAGTAGTAATATTGTTTGTGTCCCGATTTTCAAAAATCGAGTTTTCACCACAACTTTAAGTTTTGAGGTCCTAGGAATGTTTTCCGACTTTTTTCACGAGGACGTTAGTATATCTGTATGTATATACATACATAATATGTAGGTTGTGTGTATATGTGTAACTTTTGGACCGTTTGACCAATCAAAATGTAGTTGGTAGTATTCGATTGGGATTGGGATTGCTAACCTTAGATTTACAAAAATTCGAACTAATTTAGCTCAGGAGATTTTGAGAAATATTGAAAAAATCTCAAAAAATATCGCCTAAAAACTTTTACTCTAGTCTTTTCAGATCTAGTCAGCTTTTTTACTTAAAAAAACTGAATCAACTAAAATGAGTTGATTCTTTCAAGATTTATTAATGACAAAAATAAAAGTGTGTTTTCGATATTCTTCAACCAATTTATTTTGTTGCTAAGACAAAACTCTAGAGAGTATATTTTTCAAATATACTTACAGTTTTTGGAACGAAGTTCCTTATCGCGCGTTGTGAAAGGGGGCTAGATGGAAAAAATTGTTACGAAAGGTTGTCACGACACTTTTTGCTATAGTAAGTTATTGTAAACTGTGCGGCGTGCGGATGTTTCTCTGTTTGTCCATCTCTCTCTCTCTCTTATAGAAAGCAAGCCAGATATTTTCATTTCTATTTCGCATTGAACAGTGTGGTGTCGCGACGATTATTTTTGTTGAGTGTATGTATACAGGTTTTTTGTAAATAATAATAAAAGGAACTGCGTTCCATCCGGGTGTCCCTTGACACCTCTCAAGTTTTTTAAAAATTGAAATATTTTCATATTTAACAAACTTTAATTTTCGAACTGTTTCAAAACTCTCTGCTTATAAATTCAAAACTCTCTGCTGAAGTATAGGTTTTACTCCTTTGAGCTAAAAATACCTTAACGTAGTGGAAAGTTTCAGGTATGGCCTGCAGAGCGTTTTACTGATATTTATGTATGCTCTTCAAGTCTTCGTTACAAGACGCTCTTTTTAATTTAAAGGGATCCTGTAGCTTCTGTTTTGACCAATACATATTGTCTGACAGTCTACACAAATTAATTGATACACATTATTCATTGGTTCTATAGGTAATTTCTGTTTGTCATTACATTTTGGTAATTTATTTGAGAAAAAATATAGATTACGCGAAGTTCTGTACGATATAACGAATAGAAACCTAACTTAACAAGTCACTATTTACTTCAATTTTCGTTTAGTTTGCAAGTACAGAGTTTAGGCCATATTTTTTTTTAAATAATGATTCAATTACGTTTGGTTCGTATTTTTATTGAGTAAGTTCACTTTGAAATTTTTATTCGTCCATAGGGATACCATTTTATTACTAATTAACTGTTACTTGCAACCTCACAACGTACGTACCTACGTAAGTAAGGTCGCCAGCTTATCAGTTTTTTATCCGATGCACTTTGATGAGTGTACGAAAATTCTCTTGGAATTTATAGGACCGACATCATTCTTTTATCGGAATACTAGACGCAGGCAGTTCCATCCGTACATTGTGGATATACAAAAAAATACCGTGTGGTGCTGTGGGATACTAGATAGGAACAAAATTCCTTATTATTATAAAAATATTAATTTCGAATTCTATTCGGGTACACATTTTTTATTATGATTTTCATGATTTTTTATTGACAAAAATAAAAAAGCTACTTTACAAAATTATCTTAACATTTTTATTTTATTTACGACTAGCTCCGCACCGCACCGCTCCTCCCCCGTAGGTGATAGCGTGATAATATGTAACCTACATGTTTATCCGACCTGTTAGTAATATTCATGCAAAATTTGAAGTAAATCCATGCAGTAGTTTTTGAGTTTACCCCGGACATACTTACAGAAAAACAGACAAGCAGACAAACAGACAAAAATTCTAAAAACTATATTTTTGGCTTCGATATCGTTTGTAGATGACGTCCCAAGTATTTTTTAAAAAAATATTCAATGTACAGTATTGACTTTCCTACGATTTTATTATATGTATAATATGCTGCTGTTATGCCCTGCTGATGTTAGGAGGGCAGATTCAAGGTATTCTTTTAAACGGCAAGTCAAAAATCTTTACTTGGGCAAATTGTTCCTGATTGATTGCTTGTATACTTATATAATTTTATTTATGTATTTGCTGCTGTGGCATGAAGACATAAAAGAGTATTTATATAATATATATTGGTAACTATGTATTTTAGTATATATTTGTCTATAGTTATGAGTATATGTATTTTATTCTTATATATTGAATTATTTGTATATTCAATATGTGTATTTATTTATATAATTATATTATATATAAATTTATGTTTTAATTATGTGTTTTAATTGTGTGAGTTTGGTTATCACATAACTAGTGTGTTCAACTAGTACTAAATTAAGTTTCAATTATTATTTTCTTCTTACTTTGTGCACCCCTTGCGCCTTCTCTGTACTCTTTGGAGGTTGACTGACAGAGAATGCTCTTGGGCGTTAAGTCTACCTGTGCAAATGTATGTGTGCAAAATTTAAATAAATAAAATAAATAATATAGAATAGATAATTTATAAAAATGTAAAATAATAATAATAGCAAACAAAATGCAATAATTATAACAGTAATCACGTAGACTAAACATTAGACACTGTATAGCCATCATATGTAGACTATACATAAATATATACGCTTTTATTTAACGTTACGGAGGTTTTTTGCCGGCTACCCCCCTCCGCAGCAAAAATCGAACAAAACGGTTTGACAGTATCTTCACGCCCGTATCCCCGAAGGGGTAGGCAGAGGTACAACAAGTGCACCCACGATTAGCCGAAGATACTTGGTCCCACAAATGTGATAGGTGGCAAGCCTATCGCCAACCGGGCACTTTCCAATCCCGGGCAACTTTGTGTTTATCAGAAAACTGAAAAAACATTTTTTTTTGTGCCTGACCCGGGAATCGAACCCAGGACCTCATGTGGTCAACGCCAACGCTGGACCACTAGACCACAGAGGCGACCTTTGACAACTCTTTTTTGGTTTGAGTCGTCCAAGGTTTGCAACAAACTGCCTGGGTCTATTTTTCCTGACAATTACAGTCCTGGAACATTTAAGAGTAGAGTGAGTAGGTTTCTTTTGGATGGGCGTGTACCCAAGGGCGGATCCAGGGGGGTCATGGGGGTCATGGACCCCCCCCCCCTCCCCGGGCAGGGGCTAGGTATGGATTTATTAGGATTAGATTAGGATTATTAGGATTAGATAGGATTATTATTTCTGAACCTCAAATATGTGACCCCCCCTGAACCGAAGGCTGGATCCGCCCTTGCATGTACCACCTTAATTTTCATTAACCGTTTTTATCAGGTGAGATAGAAGACAAACGCCTATTCCAATTAAAAATAAATTAAAGAATACCTATTTTAGAGGGCTAAATCCATGCTTTTAAAGATAGCGCGAATCGTTGATTGTTTTCACGGTTTAAATTGGACACTCCTTTAAAGTAGGTAGTAAGAACATCAACTATTTCATTTACCTATAACTAACTAACTAACAGAATAACCCTCTCATCAGAATGTGTAGTTTATTTAATAACTTATATACTCGTAAAGATATATTTTTTACAAGTATTAAATCCCTAAAAAAACATTACATTAAAAAGTATTGTAACATCATTATGTAATTTTTAGTCCAGTAAAAAGTTTAATGAAACAATGAGTAAAAATGTGTTCATTAATACTTAAATAATGATATTATGAAAGAAATTTTGATTTAAATTTAGGGGAAAGGGATGAAAAAAATAAAAAGTGTTGAAAAATGCCTTTTTTAAAAATAACTTAATAACGGTAGGAAATAGAAAAAAAGTTTCAAGTAAAAGTTGTAGAGAAAAAAATTCTACACAAAAAAGTTCCTCTTCATTTTTTTGTCATCTGCTTTAGTTTACTTACAAAAAATAAAAATTATATTTGCTTTGTAATTAATTATAAAAACTTACCAGAATTATTACGGCCCTGTACCATGCAGCGCGCGCATCACATAAATATGTACTAACACTACTACATATGTTTTCCCATATTTATATATTTTTACATATTTTACTACAAATTTAATTCTTATTTTTTGTAGCTAAACTAAAGTAGATAACAAAAAAATGAAGAGGAACTTTTTTGTGTAGAATTTTTTTTCTACAACTTTTACTTGAAACTTTTTTTCTATTTCCTACCGTTATTAAGTTATTTTAAAAAAAGGCATTTTTCAACCCTTTTTTTTTTCATCACTTTCCCCTAAATTTAAATCAGAATTTCTTTCATAATATCATTATTTACGTATTAATGAACACATTTTTACTCATTGCGCCAAAACTGGTCAGATCATGGTTTCATTAAACTTTTTACTGGACTATTTGTAACATAGTAATTTGAATTGTATACAAATAATACTGTATAAAAAATATTATATAATTTTTTTTGTGAAAGTTGTGTACAGTATTAACCGGATTATTATGCCTTAGTTTATTTTTGTGTAATCTACTCTGTTTTCTGTTACTGTACCTATTTTAAATAAATAAATAAAAGGCAATTTTTAGTATGTTAATGTTACTTGTATTTATACAGAGAAATACAGAGTTATAATAGGTACTTACCGATGAAATGAACCTTAGCTTTGTTGGTTTTTGGAGGAGGGGGAGGGAGGGAGGAGGAGGAGTTTGTTATTGGACGTATTCTTTAAACCTTAGCTTTTTATCCGACACGATAAAATAGCACAATATGGCATATTTCTATTTTTTACGATATAATATATCTACAAGCGTTTGACATTTACATACACTTGCTCAAATGAGCGGCTACGCATTTTACACCCAACATCGTGTCTATTAGTATTTGTGTGTTCTGTGAACATTTGCACTTATCGAGTGTTTTTTTTATGTTAGTGGGATAGGCAAACTGGCAGACGTGCCACCTAATGGTAAGTGGTCGACGTCGCCAATGACCGTAAATGGGATACCTGGGCTGAACTAACCCAGGTATACCATTTATGTGTTGCCTATCCTAGACATGAACTGCCTTTCTTGTCTTTCTCTCTGAAACACAGCAAAGCTGTTTCATGGAAGAAATAAGCAAGCTAAAAAAATTTTCCACGCCCGTAGATCAAAAAAAAAATTTTAAAAAAATTTGAAACTTTTTGTTGCTGGTTTTTCTACGATTACTCAAAAACCGCAGAGGATACAAAATTTTTAATTTCTAATCCAAAAACTAGACACTTGGAGTTACAATTTGCTTTTTTTGATTTCTTTTTACGATCATATCTCTCAAAGTTACGGCCTGTTGGAAATTGCCCAAAAATTTGTAATTCTTTTTGATCCCTTAATTTTTTCCAGTAGTTTATTATCACAAATTGTGTTCTTTTTGTGTATGTCTATATAAAATGGCACACATATCCACTCCAATCTTGTATATATTTACAAATCACTCAAATCTTATTGTTTTAAATTTTAAATTGTTTAAGTTTAAGTTTTAGCCCTGATGATGCAGTGAAATGCGAAACCGGTTGGCTATTTAAATAAAAAAGTTTATATTATATATAATTAGTGAATTGTGAAACAGTACAAGTGTAAAATTTAAAACAATAATTATGACGGAGTTTCACCAAGTGCCGACGATGGAAAGTATAAAAAAAAACACTCAAAACTTGTATACATGAATAACAAACAGAAAATACCTAAGGAATCAAAAACTGATGTGTATTAAAAAGGTGAAATTAATTAAATTTGCTATTATCTGCGAACTGTCCTATGTATCCTCCGTGATGGTACCGAAAAGAAAGACGTCGGTTTAATAAATTGATAAGACTCACCGATGGTTCGGATCAAACGAAGACCCCAGCGGCACAATTATCCGCCCACTTCCACCACACTTTTACAACCACGTCTTACGTCAGCACCAATCACAAAAGCACACAATCTATGTGCGCACTCTGGTGCCGACTGTTGTAAAGAGACACTTACGGCAGACAGATACAGTAGGCATATTAACAGAGTTTAGTTGGTCACCCTTTGGATACGGAACCCTAAAAAGAATGTTAAACAAACTTAATTTATTACTTCAAGTTCTACTAGCTATTAACACGTATAATTTTGATTCATTGAAAATACATAACGTTATAGCATCGCGTAATGCTAATATTCGTTATGATAGTCATGACAATAACACGAATTCTGTGAAAATTTACGGTATTTACCTATGTCCTATGTCCATTCAGACGTACAGGAACACTTTAGGCAGACAGATAAAGGAGGCATATTACTTAACAGGGTTCAGGTTGTCATTCTTTGGATACGGAATTCTAAATATAGTGTTAAACACACCTAGTTTATTACTTTAAGTTTAAGTAGCTATTCACTATTAAAATTGTGATTCATTAAAAATATATAACGTTATAGTATACCGCGTAATGCCAATATTTGTTATGGTAGTGATAACATAACACAAATTCCGTGAAAAATTCCGATTTTTACCTATGTCCGTTCAGACGTACAGAGACACACTTAAGGCCGACGGATAAAGGGGGAATATAAATTAACAGTGTTCAATTGTTACATTTACATTACATTAGAGTTCAGTTGTTACCCTTTGGATACAGAGTCCTAAAAAGGATGTTGAAAACACCTAGTTTATTACTGTAAGTATTGGTGGCAATTAACACGTATAAAATGTGGTTAGAAAAAATATTTCACATTACAATATCACGCGAAATACTAACATATGTTGTTGTAGTGAAAAAGTATCACACAAGTCACAACGCAACTGCAAGACCTCTGGTATTGCGGATGTTCATGGACGGCGCTGATCACTTACCATCAGGTGCACCTCCTGTTCGTATCCCCCTCTTGTATAAAAACAAAACAGAAACACATTTTGTAAAATAATTTTAGATGTTTCTATGTCAGATCAATAGATAGATCAGATATATATACATATAATAAAATTGTAGGAAAGTCAAAACTGTACATTGAATATTTTTTTAAAGAATACTTGGGGCGTGATCTACAATCGATATCGAAGCCAAAAATATATTTTTTAGATTTTTTGTCTGTTTGTCTGTCTTTTTGTCTGTATGTATGTCCGGGATAAACTCAAAAAGTACCGCATGGATTTACTTCAAATTTTGCATGAATATTACTAACAGATCGGATCAACATATAAGGTACACATTATCACGCTATCACCTACGGGGGAGGTGCTGTGCGGAGTAAACGAAGTCCGCGCGGACGAAGTCGCAGGCAACAGCTAGTAAATATATATATATATATATATATATATATATATATATATATATATCTATCTATATATATATATATATATATATATATATATATATATATATATATATATATATATATATATATATATATATATATATATATATATATATATATATATATATATATATATAAACAAAAGAGAAACAAAAGAGATACACTACCAGGGTTCAGTTTGTTACTATGTACAGAAACCTGAAAACGATGTTAAAACTTGTTTATTACTTTAAGCTCTAGGAGCTATAAACACGTATAAAATGAGATTAATAAAAATATTTGGAATATTACTCTTAGTATTCCGCGTAATGCTAACATCTGTTGAGAATAGCACATGAATTTTGTAAAAATTTACCTTTGTCAATTCAGATTTATAGAGACACTTAAGGCAGACAGATAGACGAGGCATATTAACAGGGTTCAATTTGTCACCATTTAGATATGGAACCCTTAAAAGGATGTTGAACAAACCTAGTTTATTACTTTAAGCTTCAGTAGCTGTTAACATTTTATTATTAAATATTAATTAACATTACATCGTTTTTAATAAATATTAAATACATATATATCTTCACGCTAGATCCCTTACGAGGTAGGCATAGAGAACCGAGTGCCATACATCACGATCCTTGCGGGCTTGTCTTGCTTCCTCCACATTCATCACTCTCTTCATACACACACGCCGGTTGCGAAGACTCTTGACACCACCTTCGGACAGTACTCGATTAATATGATCGTGGTATGTCAAGCTTGGTACCCCGGTACCTACATCCTTCCACATTCGCATTGTATATCTGTTTTGTTAACCTTTCATCTACCATTCTTTCTACATGTCCGAACCAACGGAGCATACCCTTTCTCATCTTTACACCGACACTTTCTTTCAAACCTAACCTCTCTCTCACTTCGACATTACGAATCCGGTCCGCGAGCGTCACACCACATTTTTTTCTTAGCGACCTCATCTCGACCGCGTTGATTCTACTTTTATGCCCTTTCTGACATACCCAACTCTCACTTCTATGCAATAGCGTTGGGATAAGCGCATGATTAATAAACGAGTTTCATAAAAATATTTCAAGGTCCTACATATAATATCCCGCATAATGCATATATTTTTTGTGATAGCAGCAACAGTTATACGCGTTATTTTAACTACATACGTTTATTATTAAGATATAACATTAATGAAATAAGTTAAATTTTAATTCCCCTCTCCCCCCGGCTCCCCGTGTTGGTCCGGGCTTCTTTGAAGAATAAACGAACTGCCGTTTTGCCAGGCAGGTCGTAAAAGGCGACCGATTGGCTATCAAGTCACTACCATCGTGGCTACTAGGTGGTAGAGTACTGCATTGTCTCGCCCGGGTCTGGTACCACCGCCTTAACTATTCATGCCGCAACAGCCGATTGATTATACGCGTCACTATCATTGTGACTAATAGGTGGTAGAAATCCCGCCCGGGTATTTGGTAACAGAGCCTTTCTTATTCCTGCTGCAATAGCGTCAATGCTTGCCATTTTCGTGTTCCGGTTTGGACTATGCATATGCATGTAGACTTATGCATGTGGCATTGCTATCCTGCCACACGGATAGCAACGCACCATTAATATCTTTGGTGTCTACAGGAGATGCTTATTCTGTCAGGAGAGCCATATGCTTGTTTGCTCTATGATATAAGAAATGTAAAACGACTCGTTTCAGTTACAAGTAGTAACATTTTCTACGAAGCGTAAGCTAAAACTGTTCCTATAAATGTCAAATACCAAATGTCCAAACAATATGTGGAACGCCTCGTTATTATTAAATTGGTTAGTGCTATAAATGACGGATCGTGGATTATAGGAATCCAGCAAAAGAAATAGACGCCCTGAAATAGAGAGACAGAAGGACAGCGGTGACATAGGTTTTATTAAAGTTTCCTACTCGTCTTTTGATTACGGAACCCTAAAAATGAGTACAAATAAACCTAGTTTATAACTTTAAGCCGCTCAACACGTATAAAATGAGATTAATAAAAGTATTTCACGTTATAATGTCCCGCGTTATGCTACCATCATAATCCCTTAACAAATACGGCGTGTTTTATTTTAAATTGGACCGTTTCAAATGAAATGTTGTTTTGTTATACAATAAACAGAAATCGCTCATTACGAGGTAACGAGTAGGCAGAGAGCTTGCGAACACTTGTAATAGGACGAGACGGACGTGTAGCATAAGATGTCTTAAGATTTCAGTCGTGGAAGGATTTGGTTATATCAAACAATAAAATCTTTCTCACTCTGTCACTCTTTCTTCCCTTTCTATTTATTAAATAACTAGCTGCTGTATGCAGCCCGCTGCATTATAAAAGTTTTTTGTGAATCCCGAGGGACCACCTAATTTTCCGGAATAGAAAGTAAGCTATAAGCTATTTCAGATCGTCATCTACCTGTGTGCCGAATTAATTTTAAATCCGTTTAGTAGTTTTTGCGTGATTGAGTAACAAACATCCATTCATCCAAACATCCAAACTTTCGCATTCATAATATTTATATACATAGTAAATAATAAACTACTGTTAAGGATGTCTTCTAAAAATGATAAACGTAATAGTTGTCTCGCCCGGGTCTGGTACCACCGCCTTACCTATTCCTGCCGCAATAGCGTCCGTGCTTGTCAAGTTAGCCGGTAAACTTATGCATGTGGCCTTAGACCGCGCCACAAAATAGCAACGCACCGTTAACACCTTTGGTCTATAGGCGACGGTTGACTCTTTCCATTGCGAGACCCATCTGCTTCTTTACTATCTTATGATATAAAAAAGTGCAGACCATGGAAAGTATAGAATATATTATTGTCAATTTTATTTCAACAAATATAAAAGTAAAAGAATCCAAAGGGATGTCCGTACAAGTAGTCTCAGTTACTATTATTCTCATTGGTACGGAACCCTACGTGTGCTAGTCTAACTCACACTTGACCGGTTTGATTATTTTTTTAGTTATTATGAGCTCTCCATCTATAAAGACTTAACAAGCGCAGTGCAAACTCGTAAACCTACCCTCATTTATTTGCAAACGGCAACTGGTTACGAAATAGTTGTGTTATAAAAAATAATGACCAGCCTCACTTCTCTAATAACGACTCTATTGCTGGTTTCCGTTACAAAATGAATTGGTTTTCTTTATACTATAGGTAGCATTTTTATGATATTACCTCTCGCATTATTTTCTTATACATAGGTACTATATTATAGTTTCGATTTTTAATTGAATTACTTAAGAAAATTCAATTGAAATGATTGTCAAATTGATTAATTTTTAATTTGATTGACAGAAATTAACTAATATCCAATATATTAGTTAATTTCTGTCTTGGGTCCACTAAGAATGAATCGGACATATTGAAATTTTATGATTAATTATGATATGTAAAAAAAGTATCTTCACGCCCATATCCCCGAAGGGGTAGACAGAGGTACAAAAAGTGAACCCACGATTAACCGAAGATACTTGGTCCCACAAATGTGATAGGTGGCAAGCCTACCGCCAACCGGGTACTTTCCAATCCCGGACAACTTTGTGTTTCTCAGAAAACTGAAAAAAACACTTTTTTAACAATTATGATATGAAGATAATAAAAAACTAAAGTATGTGTTATATAAGATAAGGATGGGAGATATACGTAACGGGAGAAGAAATATGTGTTATTTAAGATAAGGAAGGGAAATTCGACAAAAATAGATATTAATTCACATTAGAGTTAACGCAAATCTAAAAGCGTTACGTCATCATGCCATTGTAAAAGTCATCTTGATGTTGTCATTACATAGAAATCACAGAGTATGTAATGTATATACATATAGTGGCCAGATCGCAGAATTGCCGACATCAATTTTTTTCATCAACATCGACATCGATTTCGACAACAAGTTTTTGAGTACGACAGACATTTATATAATTTAGGAACGCTTGGAAATAATAAAAGTCCTTTCAATATAGTTTTCAGGTCATTATTAAATAACACACGATAAAGGGAGCCGCCATATTGATAAAATATAAAAAAGCGTTCCCAGCGCCTCTATCGGTAGATAAATTTTTTATGACATAAGATAGCAAACAAGCAGATTGGTCTCCTGATGGAAAGAGAAACTATCGCCTATAGACATCAAATATGTTAATGGGGCGTTCCTATCTTGTGGCGAGGTCTAATGCCACATGCATAAGTTTACCGGCTACTTTACCTTCCAAACTGAAACCGACAATAATAAGCATTGACGCTATTGCGGCAGGAATAGGTAAGGCGGTGGAATCATATACTCGGGCGAGACGTAGCAGAACTCTATCCAGTAGTCACTATAGGTAGTGATAGCCAATCATTCGCCTTTTATTTAAAAAATTCTTTTGTCAAAAATCACACTGTAGCATGGATATAGTTATATTCAGGATCAAACATAGCTACTTCATTCTCAGCTAAACCATGAAGCATTTTCTTAATAGAAAAATATTACTTTCATTCAGAACCAAGGATCGAACCCGGGATCTTTTAATCTGCGTCGCTCATCCTGAGCACGAGAAAAACGAGGCGGTAAAAGCAGATATAATGAATGAAATATTTTATGACTCCTTATAAAATATTACGAGTCTGGCTTCGGTGCTGTAATGAGAGAAGCATTAATGCCATTAGAGAAACGGGAAAACTAATAAACATAAATTTTCTGACACTTTACCAGTTATTAATTTTTTTATGTCATAGAAAATCAAACAGGCGCCTAGTACAGATGATGACTCTAAATAAAAAAAAAAAATCTTGACACATTCCTTTCTCATAAAATCATATTCCTGTCTCACGTTCATCATCGGTATAGCAAAACACGAAAAGAGCTGATGATCATCAAATTTATTATTTCCTATTTTATTTCGTGTTGCCCTGGCCCCAGTTTCAGAATAGACCATCTGCCGTTCTGCCAGGCAGTTTTTTTTAATATATTATAAGAAAGCAAACAAGCAGATGGGTCTCCTGATGGAAAGAGTCAATTATCGCCTATAGACACCAAAGGTGTCAATGGTGCGTTGCTATCTTGTGGCGAGGTCTAATGCTTCATGCATAAGTTTACCGGCTACCTTACCCTCCAAACCAGAACACGACAGTGGCAAACACTGACGTCATTGCGGTAGGAATATGTAAGGCGATGGTGTCAGACCCGGGCGATGGTGTCAGCCCGACTCTACCATCTAGTAGTCACGATGGTAGTGACTCGCATAGCCTATCACTCACCTTTTACGACCTGCTTGGCAGAACGGCAGTTGGTCTATACTTTAAAGGAGCCCGGAACCAACACGGGGAGTTCGTAAGAGGCTTTATCTATTCCTGTCTCAATAGCGTCAGTGCTTGTCACTGTCGTGTTTCGTTTCGCAAGGTAAGTTAGCCGGTAGACTTATGCATGTGGCATTGCCATCCTGCTACACAGATAGCAATGCACCATTAACATCTTGGGTGTCTGTAGATGATGGCTGTCTCTTTCTATAAAGAGAACCACCTGTTTGTTAGACACAAGTAACAATGCACTTGTACTTGAATTTCACTTCATAACATATTTTTTTGACATATTACTCAACCGTTTTTACTTTTTAAGCATCTTCGGATGCAATATTCTTAAGGGTTAAGGGTTAATAATAAAACTAAACTATTTATTTTTATTGTATAATTAATTAGAGTTAGTTTTTTTGTGTTTTAATTAAATTAAAACACAAAAAAACTATTACTAGTATTTCACTGTCTTGGGTTAGCTGTAAGATATCTCTTATCTATATATACATATAATAAAATCGTAGGAAAGTCAAAACTGTACATTGAATATTTTTTAAAAGAATACTTGAGGCGTGATCTACAATCGATATCGAAGCCAAAAATATAGTTTTTAGAATTTTTGTCTGTTTGTCTGTTTATCTGTTTGTCTGTATGTATGTCCGGGGTAAACTCAAGAAGTACTGCATGGATTTACTTTAAATTTTGCATGAATATTACTAACAGGTCGCGTCAACATATATGCTACATATTATCACACTATCACCCACGGGGGAGGAGCAGTGCGGAGTAAACGAAGTCCGCGCGGACGAAGTCGCTGGCAACAGCTAGTTAGGGATAAGCTCGCCTTTTGTAGTGTTTTTGTTTATTATTCTCTGTTATGTAATTTTTTGTGTATAATAAAGTGTTAAATAAAAAAATAACAAAATTGTGTCTAACTGTAACGTAATCTCACCAAGTGCCGACGATGTAAAGGATACAATATATTTGCTTGTTTGCTTTAGTTTGAAATAAAAACTATAAGGAGAAAATTAAATTTAGTCCTAAAATACAAAAGCTTCAAGTTTACCTAAGTATGTTTTTAAAATAATGCGACTCGATACATAACTAGAAAATGTGAATTGTATGTAACACGATCATACAAGCGCTATCTGTATAATCCCACTAAATTCCAATAGTTTGATTAATCGATTAAACTGTCTATTAGTTGACTAAGTTAACAATAACAGCGTGATCGTGTGACACGCGGAACATAACGTGGTAAATTATATGTAGCCTCTTATCTACGGTACAGCACGGTCGCTGTTTGTAGATAGTAATATCTCAGGGTGTGTTTATATCGACAGACATTTCGCCTGTATGATGTTTAACATTAGCTATAAACAGAAAACAGGACTTCATAAGTACATATATATATATATATATATATATATATATATATATATATATATATATATATATATATATATATATATATATATATATATATATATGTGTGTATATATATATTTTAAGTTTTATTTAAACATTAGTAAACATTCTTACAAATATAAGGCCTAGAAATCTAATATGCATCAATAATTCTATATCTGTTAAGTGTGTTATTGTTGCATTTTTTTTCAATATAATTTAATCAAATGTTAAAAAAATTAAGAACACGTAAAATATGTACAGATTAAAGAAGCTTCAGATTATTGAAAAGTGCCAATAAGTCTGTTTTACTTGCCCAAATATTGTAATAAATGTATGTGCATCGCTTAACTAAGATGGTATTTTTTTAATCTTGTAGACTTACTAAAATATATAAATATCGGTCAGAAATCAGAAGTATTTTATTCAATAAAACTTTTTACAAGCTATTTTGATGGGTCAACATTTTTTTAAGCTATTATCAGATTGTAAACGCGGCCACACACTGAGAAGATCCGGCGGAAGAAACTCAGCGGGCTTGTCTTTTTTCATAACGTTTTGAAATAGCCTTATTAGAATATTCGGCTTTTATGTTGGTAGTACATTGTCAATTTTGACTAACTTCTTGTTCTGTTACTACATTGTAAGATTGCAGTAACATAATATATTGAAAAAAAAAAACAAAATATTTAAATTTATTTTTTCATAACCAACATTTACTATTACAGCAATATTTAACAACGCGTAACTTTTTTTGCGAATAGATTAACATGTTGTCAAT
Organism: Apodemia mormo; assembly: GCA_036924255.1. Classification (NCBI taxonomy): domain Eukaryota; kingdom Metazoa; phylum Arthropoda; class Insecta; order Lepidoptera; family Riodinidae; genus Apodemia; species Apodemia mormo. The sequence goes on along the minus strand of JAUPFN010000014.1, from coordinate 32,095,697 downwards.
ATAATTTTTCATACAAACTTTCATCCCCTACTTTGAACCCTTGGTTGACTTTTAGGGAGCTTACATTTGACCTCGAATTTTCAACTATCTTCATACCAATTTTATTTAAAATAAATTCAAATTTTATTTCAAATTAATACAGTGTTTTAGCCGTTAAAGTGTAACAAACAGATAGACCGAATATATAATTATAAATAAAAGTGTTACAATATGACACGCTGATATAGATTGAATTATACGTAGCGCTATCAACAGTCCAGAACGGTTGTTGTTTGCAGATAGCAATATCTTTGAAAGTGCTTAAACTGGGTGGCACTTTGGCTAAATATTGTTATATCCTTTTTCGTTGGCTGTAATTAGATTAGATATATCTATGCGCAACTATTTTTCAGACAGCTTACTATTTTATGTAATTAGTACATACACAAATGCTACTACTAAACCATAAAGACGCAAACATATAGCTTTGCAATTTATTTATCTCTTTATTTTCTGTAAATATGATATATATACAGCGTGTAAGGGACGGTCTCCTGAAAGTCGAAGCTATAGATTTAGAACACGATTCTGAGAAACCGTTGGATTTTTTTATTTTTTGACGAATTTTAACCTTAACTTTAAATAATCTGATTTATTTCAATATTTTGCAGTTTTTTGTAAAACAATTGTAAAACTAAAATAAGCGATATATTGTGCGCCACATACCACGTAAAATAAATGACTGGTTTGTAAGTTCTGCGGCGCGATGAGTCGGAGCAATGTACGCTTTACATTGTGTAGAGTGAAAATAAGAAAAATAATAATTTGCATATTTTGCATTTCCCACAAAAAAAGGAATTTCCATCATGACTAGAACGTAAAAAATTACATGTTCCTTTAATTTTTCGGTACACCGTCTCTTGCACACAGGTTATTTGAGCAAATATGATCTCATAAAATTTAAGTAATTAACAACAACAATGTTGTTCGCGAAGCAAACATCGTGATGAATATTTTACATACGTGTGTTCTGCTTGCAGATAGTAATAATGTGCGTTTATATCAACAGATATCTGCGATCTTAAAATACTCAAATATTTATGTTTAACGACACGGAAATTATTATTTGATTGAATTCTTGATCACATAACTTTGTATATTGTAGTAGATTTATATATATATATATATATATATATATATATATATATATATATATATATATATATATATATATATATATATATATATATATATACAAGTCTACTATAATTTACAAAGAATTATAGGATACGACATGGTTGCTTTTTCATAAAATAATATTTTCTATACCTACGTTTATTTAGACACTAGCTGACTTGCGCAGCTTCGCCCGGGAGTATACTAACATGTCACTGATGTAGTTTTTCATTTAAACTTGTCTCCGCCGCAATTTATCCGCCCCGTTGGTCATGTGGAACGTATGAATTGACGGCTCGGGTTAGATTCTCAACGGGGCAAATATTTGAGTGATAAACATAAATGTTTGTATTTCTATGTTTGGGTGTCTATTATATAGGGATATGTACAGCATTTATATATGTCTTAGTGTCACTGAATAACTCCCATAACACAATCAAATAATTTGGTAATTTGGGGTTAAATCAATTTGAAAGATTTATCCAGCGATATTTATTATTATTATCTTTTTATTTATATTTTTTTATATACATTTATAATTATAACATTATCAAAAAAAATCACAATATAAAAATAAATATATAAAAATAGCTTATTATTATTATTCAGGGCGAGCGAAGCGAGCCCTACACTAGGCGACTTTCTATGCACTTTTGTGGTACATTTAACTAAAAAAGTATCGCACTTTTAGGTTTGAGCTTTGACGTGGTGGTTTAAATTCATGTCTAGATATGTTATCTACCATTAAAATGCTATTTCATAAACATTAAAAAAAAAGATACATTTTGTATTAGAATTTTATTACTGCTAACGCCATCTATTATAAAACTAACGAGTTAAAATGCTACAAAGCTACACTAGGCGACGATCTGTGCCCTTTAGTGGTACATTTTACTGAAAAAATATCGCACTTTTAGGTTTAAGCTTTGGCGTGGTAGTTTTATTTCATTTAATTCATTTTCGTTCACTCCATTTTAATACTATATTAATCTATTAAAACACTTGTACTTTTTAACTTCCCACTACGTATGTAGATAGGGAGGTTACTTATTTTGCTCCGATTTTCAAAAATGGAGTTTTCACCGTATGTTCACGTTTTGTGGTCTTAGGAACCATTTTCGACTATTTTCGCGATGACATCAGTATGTCTGTATGTATGTGTGTGTGTGTGTGTGTGTGTGTGTGTGTGTGTGTGTGTGTGTGTCAACAACTTATAAGTTTTGAACGCCTGGACCGATCGAAACGCGGTTGATGGCATTCGATTGGATTCCGCTCAACTTATACTTCCTGAAAATTTGAACCAAATGGGCCCAAGAGATTTTGAGAAATTAAAAAAAAAACACAAAAAAAATTGTGGCGAAACAGAATTTTTTTAAATAACTTCCAGATAATTTTTTGGTATTCTACGATATTTTAATACTAAAAACATTACGTCGAATGCTCTTTCAAAAATCAAAACCGAATCTTATTTTCAAAATTTACAGCTTTTCAAATATTAAAATTACGCAATAGCAAAGTTACTTAATATTTTTGAAATAACTCAGGCTAATATACCGATTGACTTCAAAATCTTATGATCTTTTCTCCTTTAAAAACTGCGCCACGTACCGTTAATTGGATAAAAATCGGTCAATTTGTTTGGGATCCATCAATGACGAAAATTTTTGAAAAAAATGTTTTTTGACATTGTTTCGAAATTTTTGAACCTACCGATTTTTTAGCTAAAGCAATATTTAAATTGAGTTGAATGCCATTTGAAAGATCAAAATCGATCATCGTTTCCAAAATATACAGCTTTTCAAAAATCAATATACTGCCATTTTTATCAAAATAGATGTTGATACTGAAAAAACCTGTGCTTATAGTTATTACTATTTTGAGCTTAAAATACGTTAATTTAGCGGGAAGTTTCAGGGATGGCTTGCAAGGTCAACCATTTACAGATTACAGAAAGTGATAGGTGACCAGTCTATCACTATCTGGGTACTTTTCCAATCCCGGGCAACGTTGTTTTTATCAGCAAACTGAAAAACCGCATTTTTGATTTGCCTGACTCGGGAATCGAGCCCCGAGAGTTTCTCTGAGGGAAAAATTCGAAAAATTTATTCGCTGAGTGTCTACTGCCAATTCTTCGTGCCTGCGGTAAGTCCAATATGTTTTAGGTTTAGGTTTTCACTAGCCTTGCCTGAAGGATGCTCACTTATAGGTTATGCGGACGACGTTGCTTTAATAATACAAGCAAACACACGAGCACAGATAGAGTCACTGGCTTATACTAGTCTTAATTTAATATCCAACTGGGGATTCAGAAATCATTTAAAATTTGCGCCTCATAAAACGTTTTACTTAATACTAAAAGGTTCGCTTCTATCGTCTCCTAGTATAAAATTAAATAATAGCACAGTAAAGAGAAAGGAGTCCGTAACATATTTAGGTTTAGTTTTAGAGAAAAATTATACTTTTATAAATCATATTAACTATATCAGTGAAAAAGCTAAACGGAATTACTTGTCCTTTGCCGGCATATCTACCTCAACGTGGGGTTTAACCTTTAACACTTTAAAGATAATTTATAACGCAACTTATTTAGGTTGTATTACTTATGCATGTTCAGCATGGGCTGATAAAGTTACAAGCGGCGCGACCCGGCGTAAATTACTTCAAAATCAGCGTTTGGCTTTAATATTTCTGTGTAAAGCATATCGCACTGTAAGCTCTGAAGCTTTACCCGTTTTATCAGGTGTATTTCCATTAGATTTAGAAATTAAGCGTCGGTCCTCAATGTACTATATAATTCTAAAAACTTTACTAGCCCAGAATTTATTAATCCGCAAGCTCAAACAAAAATACGTCGCCTCTTTAATCCCGTGATGGATGTTACTAATGAATTAATAAATGAATGGCAGTCGCGTTGGTGCTGCTCACCTAAAGGACGGCATTTATATAACTTTTTCCCCTGCGTCCGGGAACGATTAAGTAAAACGTGGATAGAAATAGATCATTGTGTTGCACAGTTCCTTACTAGTCATGGTAATTTTAAAGCTAAATTATTCTCGTTCAAATTAGTTCCTTCTCCATTTTGCGAATGTTCCACCATAAACTGTAAATATGAACAAACTGCACATCATATTCTTTGGGAGTGTAATCTCTGGCAAAATGAACGTAGCCAAATGCTTGATAGTATACGATGTATATCCGGGGTAATCTACTATTCCGACCTTGTAGCAACACGTGGGAATTTCCGTGCCTTCAAGCGATTTTGTCATACATACTACTGGAAGCAGAATTAAGTAGGCCATTTTCGTAGGTCCTCAAATACCTAAACTACCGTGGTGCAATAGCAATCAGGCTTAACCTGATTGTAAACGTCTCATTTCTTAGCAGTTTTTGCTTTATCTTACGCTGTCTCCTGCTGTAAAGGGAGGGAAACTGGATGTATTTTCCTACTCCTCCTATACTCTTCTGATTAAATTCGATGCGGGTTCCAAGACAGCTTAGCTTTTCCCCCAGGGCACCCTGAGCTCGCAACTCAGAGGTTATCGTGAAGGTTGCCGCTGTTGATTCTGGTTTACAGAAGTTACAGTGGTGGGAACGAGAGGTGGGCCCATTGCCCTTTAAAAAAAAAAAAAAGTCCAATATGTGGATCCAATATGTGTCCAACTATAAACTGGATGTATTTCCCTACTCCTCCTATACTCTTCTGATTAAATTCGATGCGGGTTCCAAGACAGCTTAGCTTTTCCCCCAGGGCACCCTGAGCTCGCAACTCAGAGGTTATCAGGAAGGTTGCCGCTGTTGATTCTGGTTTACAGAAGTTACAGTGGTGGGAACGAGAGGTGGGCCCATTGCCCTTTAAAAAAAAAAGTCCAATATTAATTCTAAAAATTTTGAAGGTTAATTAAATTAAATTTTCTTTATAAGATCAACTTTTATTTTTAAAATCCATTTTTCCTAGAAAAGTCTTTCACAAGAAAGTTATAAATAAAAATTGATTACTATCAATATTAGACTTCAAGAGCGAAGTGGTGGCGCGAGATATATCTTGAGTTGCTACGGATTTACACGTAGTAGACCAGAAAATATGGTGTAAAATATGTAGATAACCTTTATAATTGTTCTTTGTAGATAACATTGACAATTATAGAAATCTTGTTTTTAATAAATCAAGAAAATTTTAAGGAATTTTTCTTATACATAGGTACTAAAAAAATTTATCTTACAAACATGTTATTTTTTATTTTGGTTTTATTTTTCTGCGCCTCCCTAGATACATAGCCTGACGACGCCTTTGATGCGAATATAATATAAAGTCCATGATACATTAAAAGATGTAAGATAAAAATACTTTCCTAAGAATATTACTAGGTAATATAACTTAGCGAGCCCTTACAAAGCCCTGCTTTTTGCTAGTATTATTATTATTATTATTATTATTATTATATAAGTATGAGTAACAAGTACAGTATAGATCTCAGTTTTATTTTAATACAAGCTGACCCACGCAGCTTCGCCCGCGAGTATATTAATAAGTCGTTCAAATAGCTTTTAATAAAAATTTCATTCCCTATTTCAGCCCTCCAGGGACTGATTTTTGAAAAAAAAATTAGCCTATGTTTGACCCCGGATCTTCAACTATATTCATGCCAAATTTCATGAAGATCGGTCCAGCGGTTTAGCCATGAAAGCGTAACAGACAGACAGACAGATATACTTTCGCATTTATAATATTAGTATGGATTTGTTCGTTATATAATTTCGCAATCCTATAACACATCTCAATTCCAGTATAAGCTTAAAAATTACCGAACTACTTTTTAGAATTCAAAATACAGAATTCCACTGCACTTAGTAGTTAAAATGGAATGTCATTTTACAACTCCATTTTGACCCGTAGTCTAGGGACTACCTCGTGGTCTAATGTCTGTTTCGTGGTCTAGGGACAGTCTCGTGGTCTAGGGGATACCCTATTCGGCTCAGATAATTAGATCCTGGGTTCAATTCCCGGGTCGGGCAAAAGTGTTATTGAGGTTTTTCTTATAAATCCAAAATTTCAATAGCAGCTCGAAGTCTAGTGGGGTGGTGTGTTATCACCCCCGTGCTTCGGATGACCAAGTTAATCTCTCTAAACGTCGGTATCAGGTTATCAGGTCGGTATAATGTGGGGATAAGGATCACCACTCATCTCGCCAATTGACAAACCAGTGAATCATGGTTAACCGAAAAGCCTATAGATGTCTATAGAAGTTTGATTTAGCCTGCCTACCCCGCAAGAAAGTAGGGTATGATGACACTTTTTTCATATTATAAACTGTCAGAAAGGAGGCAGATATTCTTTAAAAGAGCCCCAGAACAAGGCGGAATTAATAGAATGTCTCCTAATTTTCGTTAAACGTATTTTTTATTTTATTTTATACTAGCGGCCCGCCCCGGCTTCGCACGGGAAAAAAATGATTAAAAACGATTCAGTAGTTTTGATTTATTCATTACTGCCCGTGGCCCACACGTGTTAAATTTGGAGTAAAACGATTCCCCTTTCCCTATGAATATTTCCTGCTATCTTTGGAATATCTAAATCCATATAGGTACTACATTTTTAGTTTTTACATTTTTACCTATTTCTTTTATTTTTACAATTAATATATTATGGAATGTCTTTATATACAACGTTCACAGCGTTCTTGCCATTAAACAATACAAATATGTTTTCTTTAGAGGTTACTCTTGAAAGAGCGATATATAGTTGGCCATGTGAAAAGCAGTCAACGCTCAAATCTAAGCCTGCAACGTTGAAGGCTTGACCCTGCGATTTATTAAAGCAAGGCATCAGGACAAACAGGAAAAAAATTTGTAAATGGTTGACCCTACGGGCCATCCCTGAAACTTCTCACTAAATTAAGGTATTTTGGTATTTACAGCAGCAGCATTTCAAACATCTATTTTGTAAAAAATGACAGTATTATTAATTTTTGTAAAGCTGTATATTTGAAAACGATGATGGCGTTCAACTCAATTTTTGAGATCTAAAATATTGCTTTACCTAAATAATCGATAGGTTGAAAAATTTCGATGCTATGTCAAAAAATATTTTATTTTTAATTTTCTTCATTGATAAATCCCAAACAAATTGACCGATTTTGATTAAATTAACGGAACAAAAGCTGATAATATTTTTAAGTCAATCGGTAAATTAACTTGAAAGTTATTTAAAAAAACTTAAGTAAGTTTGCTAAAAATAAGGTATGAAAAGCTATAAGTTTGAGAATTAGATTCGATTTTGATTTCTGAAACGGCATTTGACGTAGTTTTTTAAGTACTAAAATATCGTAGAACACCAAAAAACGATTGGTTGAAAAATTTCGAAGCTATGTCGAAAAAACACTTTTTCAAAATTTTTCGTCAACGATTACTCTCAAACGGATAAACTGATTTTGATGCAATTTATTTATTAGACATAGTTTTTTGACGAATAGAGCTGATTAGTTTTTCTACTCAATCGGTACATAAATCTGGAAGTTATATTAAAAAAATACTGTTTCGTCAAAACTCAGTGTTTTTTCAAAATTTCTCAAAATCTCCTGGACCGAATCGGTTCAAATTTTCAGGAAATCTAAGTTGAGCAGAATACAACCGCGTTTCGATCGGTCTAGCCGTTCAAAAGTTATGAGATGTTTACATACACACCTACACATACACACACTCACACACACACATACACACACACACACACATACACACACACACACATACACATACACACACACACACACACACACATACACACACACATACATACATACATACATACATACATACAGACAGACATACTGACGTCATCGTGAAAATAGTCGGAAAAGATTCCTAGGACCTCTAAACGTGGACATCTGGTAAAAACTCGATTTTCGAAAATCGGGGTAAAATCAGTAACTTCTTTATCTACATACGTATTGGGAAGTTTTTTTTTTCAAATAGCCTATGTCACTCAGTGAAAAAAAAATGAAAAGTAAGTAAGTAAAAGAGTAAAAAACTGGTTTGCTAAATCACGTTTTTTTACATTGGTCGTTAAATAACATTGTACAAAAATTATACGATATACCTGAAGATATTATCTATAGTGCGCAAGGAACTAGTTGGCCGCGCCTTAGGTATGTGAACGGTGGGGCGGAGAGGCAGGGGCGCTTGCTGTCATTACTCAGTGCGGCGCCGTACTTTGCGACGGCAACACGCGTTGAAAGTTCCGGCTAGTTTAGACAAAACGCACATAAGATTGCAATAGCGAGATGAGTCCGCCGATAAAAAGACAATCTAAGGAAATAATATTTAAAGTGCATACATTTTTTAATAAACGGAAAGGCGATGTCAATAGTTTAGAATATAAAACTGATGCGAATATACATAAACTAGTAGCAGAAGCAACAGGGATATCAGAACGAAGTGTTAGGAAAGTGATTGCTGAAAGTAAAAAATCGTTGCAAAATACAGGGGAAACAAGATTTAGTTCTCCACGTAGACCAAAAGAAATAAAAAAGAAAATACAAGTTGATGACTTTGATTTAGCAGTGATAAGAAGAAAAATAAATCAGTTTTATACGGTAGAGAAAAAAATTCCAAGTCTACGAAAACTAAATGCTGTGTTAAAAGAGGATAATATTTTAGACTGCGGATTGACTTTTTTAAGAACACTTTTGCACAAACTGGGATATTCATTTAAAAAATGTAAATCGAAGAGATGCCTTTTAATAGAGAGACCAAATATTGTTGAATGGCGAGTGAAATATATGAGGGCTATAAGAAAATTCAGAGAAGACAAACGAAATATATTCTTTTTGGACGAAACTTACGTTAATCAAAGTCACAATGTCCAAAAATGTTGGCAATCTTCGTCGGAGCCTGGAATTTATACAGATATAGGCAAAGGAAGGCGTTTGATAATAGTTCACGCTGGTAGCCGGAACGGGTTAGTTGACGATGCTTTACTAACTTTTAAATCAGATTCAAAAACGGGGGATTATCATGGAGACATGAACTCTACAAATTTTTACAACTGGGTTGATCAAAAATTAATACCTAAACTTCCACCTAACTCAGTCATAGTTATGGATAATGCTGCCTATCATTGTGTGCAAGTTGAGAAGAAACCGACTATGTCCAGTTAGAAAATTAATATGCAGAACTGGTTGCAAAATCATAATGTAACATTTTCTCCCACGATGATCAAAGCTGAACTCCTGAGGTTGATTAATGCGACCCAATCAGAAAAAATATTCAAGATTGACGAACTTCTGAAAGCTGCAGGTCATACTGTTCTCAGACTACCTCATATCGTCCAGACCTCAACCCGATCGAGCTCGTGTGGGCAAATATTAAAAATTGCCTGGCCAAAGATCACATTAATGCTACATTGGACGAGAAAATGACAATACTAACAAGGCTATTTTCCGAATTCTCTGCCGAACAATGGCAAAAATGCGATGACCACGTACAAAAAAATGAACAGGAATACTGGAATCATGATATGAAATTTGATACTATGATGGACCAAATCATTATAAGTTTACAAGATGATTCTGAATCAAGTTCAGAGAGTTCAGAATCAAGTGATTCTGAGAATTGAGTTTGTTTGCTTGTTTGAACGTGGTAATCCCAAAAACTACTAAACCGATTTGAATAATTCTGATTCTTATTATATAATACACATATTTAATACACATCCATAACTCATCATTATCTCGTTTCGTGGTCATTTGGAGGCAAAAGCAAAGCTTTCGTCCAAGAAACTTGTTGTTCTGAACAGGGCAAAACAGTCGATTGTTTGCGACTCTACAAGTCACAAATCAGGCTTCATAGGAGTACTGTTCTCATCTTTGGCCAGGGGCTCCACAATACCAGCTCCTTCCTCTTGAACGCATTCAACGCAGAGTGTCTTCAATGCCGATCACGATAAACGTATACTGATGACTCAGCCTGAACTAAATACTTTTCGTAACTTCCACTGACACGTGTTTCGTTGAAGGTCGAGATAGAAAGAGACCCATAGATAGAGAGAAAGGGACCCAACACAAAGGCGACACATTACCCTTATACCTGCTTTTCTAATATCGCCGGCAATAGTAGAATATTTTAGAAAAATATACGAAAAACACGTGGTGGTGCACGAAAACGGAACGAATAATACTTTTTGACGCTCGTACGCCAAAACTATTGATTTTATGAAAAAAAATATTAGTACATAAAGTGTAGGAAATTTCCTCTAATTTAATTTAGTACACGAATGTACTATCGTAAAATGCGTCGTAAAGGAGATATTCCCAAAAAACCGTTTTTAGGCGCCATTTTTTAATATGGCGGCGCGAGTGGCGGAGATACGAGGTGGCAAAGTTGAAATTCAAAAAGAGCATACCGAAATCCATAAAACAAGCAATTTTCAAAACTACCGGAAATCTTTCCAGGTAAAACTACCAAATTACTGAACTAACATTACAAAGTTCAATTTGTATTTTATTTATTCTTTTCAATAAATGAAAAAATATTGTTCACGATATCTTCAGATTGGTCATCACTGTCTAAGCTCATGTGCATTGCGAGCAGTTGACAACCCGCCCCCTTACCCCTGTCACCACCTAAGGCGCGGCCAACTAGTTCCGCGCGCACTATAAGGAATGTGCTAACTTATTACATGATAGAATGTACTTAATCATATAAAATTCCGAAAATAGGAAAAATAATTTGTTAATACTATTTCCAATCATCCACATGATTTTTATATGGTGATATTTAGTTAAAAAAAGGAATGTACTAAATTTTGGTTTTCAGCTGATGTCCTATATTTATTTAGCCGAAAATTAACATGTTTCCCAGTGGTTTCAGAACAACCGCGCGCGCGCCGCCCGACCGGCCGGTAACCCCGCAACCGCTATGCCCCTGCATTTTAAATCTGTAATATCTTCGAAAATATTCATTTAAATTACATGCTGTAAACGGCCATATTGATCTATATTAAATCAACAATATATTTAGGGTATTTAATTGGATAAGAATTAGTGCTGTATTGCTTAAAATTGCTTTGAAAAAAAGCCATTATTTCTCGTAAAAAGTAAATGACAAAAAAATGATATTGTGGGTTATCCATAAGAGCTAGACATATACCATCGCGGACTTTTCTGTAGACCTTTTCAAGGTGTACAAATACTTAGTACATTATTTTGATAAATCTCGTAGGGTTTAGCCTGCGTTTGCAATATAAGCGGAAAAAAAAAATTATTTACGACATGACATCAGAAAACTCAAAAATTGCAGTATTTCTCTACAATATATTGAATGTTATTATACACATAAACCTTCCTCTTTAATCACTCTATCTATTACAAAAAACCGCATCACAATCCGTTGCGTAGTTTTAAAGATTTAAGCATACATAGGGACATAGGGACAGACAGAGAAATCGACTTCGTTTTATACTTCGTTTTATACTATAGCAGATTGGTCTCCTAATGGAAAGAGTCAATCATCGCCTATAGACACCAAAGGTGTTAATGGTGCGTTGCTATCTTGTCGCGAGGTCTAATGCCACTTGCATAAGTTTACAGGCTACCTTACCCTGCAAACCGGAACACGACAGTGACAAGCACTGACGCTGTTGGGGCAGCAATAGGTAAGGCGATGGCACCAGACCCGGGCGAGACAATGCAGAACTCTACCACCTAGTATTATAAAAATACTAGTAAAATTGGTGAAATGTGTCTCTATCATTGTGAGTATCAGATGATAGACTTTTTTTATCATAAAATAGCAACGATAAGCATTGCGGCTTGCAAGCTTTGCGGTTGGAATAGATAAGGCGGTGATACCAGACCAGTTCGAGATAATGCAGAACTCCACCACATACTGGTCACGATGGTAGTAACACGTATAACCAAACGGTCGCCTTTTAAAACCTGCGTGGCAGAATGGCAGTTGATTTATTCTTAAAAGGAGCCCGAACCAACACAGGGAAAAGGACTTCCACTTAGGCTTGCTACCACAGCTTTACATCACGCCTACCGCAATAGCGTAGATATTTATTGATGTGTACCATCTTTCCACTCGCTTTTACAGTAATCTACGGGAGTGATTTTGTGTTATGCGATGGAAGAGTGTAAGGGGAAGCCTATTTTTTTGGGAAGTTGGTGGAAAGTACGAGGTTTCTGCTCCTCTCCGCAGTGTCACTTTGACTGTGAAAATTTTCATTTGCCACCATTCGCATAATTATCGTAAAAAGGGGTACAACGTTATTGCTTCACGTATTATCTATACAAATCGTAGGAAAGTCAAAACTGTACATTGAATATTTTTTTAAAAGAATACTTGGGGCGAGATCTACAATCGATATCGAAGTCAAAAATGTAGTTTTTAGAATTTTTGTCTGTTTGTCTGTATATATGTCCGGGGTAAACTCAAAAATTACTGCATGGATTTATTTCAAATTTTGCATGAATATTACTAACAGGTCGGGTCAACATATACACATATTATCACGCTATCACCTACGGGGGAGGAGCAGTGCGGAGTAAACGAAGTCCGCGCGGACGAAGTCGCTGGCAACAGCTAGTTAAAATATATATTAGGTTTATGCATCCATATAAACTTTATCAGTGCCAAATTTCATATTTCTCCGTTCGAGTAATTATCCTAAAAAATTGTATAAAGTGTTTGTTTCACGTATTATTATATTATTTATTATATAATATAATAATACGTGATTATTATATTATATAATATATATTATATTATATTATTTACTAGCGATCGCCTTTTTGTCGAAATTCCACCATAGACTAAACAATAAATTTCTCCTAAGTTAACAGTCTACAGGCTTTAAGCCTATGAGGGTATATGTGTTTACTTTAAGTTTATAAACTTCAATATATCTATGTGTGTATATTATCACCAAAGTATGTCAAATGAATGTAGTGTGTGTAATGTTTTTTTTAAATTAATTTTATGTGTTTTTTTTATAACTTTAGATAAAAACAAGCAGATTGCTCTCTTGATGGAAAGAATACCTACCCTTCCCCTATAGACACCAAAGATGTTAATGGTACGCGTGTGACCGCGTTCTTATCCGGTAGTAATTTTGAAAATTTCGACCCGCAAAAGTGATTGTTGATAAGTGATGATTTTTTAATTTTTGATTGCGTTGCTATCCATGTAACGGGATAGTAATGCCACATGCATATGTCTACCGGATCTCCTACCTTCTAAAGTGAAACACGACAGTGAAAAACATTGACGCTATCGCAGCAGGAATAAGTAAGGCGGTGGTACCAAATACCTGGACGAGACTTTGCGGAAATGGTTGAGACACATATATCCAATCGATCGCCTTTTACGACCTGCCTACCAGAACGCCAGTTGGTCTAATTTTCAAAGGAGCCCAGACCAACATGGAGAGAACGTGTTTCTAATGTATTTACATAAAAATATTAGCTTTCTTTACTGCTTCACTATGTAAACTGTGACTGTGCATATGGCACAGTCTCATACTCCTCTTATACTCATACTCCGATGTAATTGTTGCAAAAAGGAGTATAAAGTTTTTTTTTTAAATCTGATTTGTTTCAAGGGACTTTTATTTCTGAGGCACATGTTAGGCCCGTCGTATCCTAAACTAATATTTTATACATATTTCTGCATCAATTCTTCCCTTCTACTTGAAAACAACATTCCGAAAGCATGTCATCTATCATGATGTCACACAGTTGGGAGAGTCGTTTTTTTAATCAGGAATGCAAATTTAATGCTATGCTTTTTTAATGCTAATGCTAACATTATATAATTTTTGCTGACTTTATAATTTGTGAACCACGAAGTTCGAAGTGGCTGAGATTGAATTATTTCATACCATATATGCTCTTTGCTGTTTTCATCAAAATATTCTTTGAATTTTTTAAAACTTTGAATTACAAACGTTTTTGTTTTAACGTATAAATTAGCAACTTGACGTCAAGTATAAACGTTCCTAAGCCTTGTTTAATGGATTGACTCTAATATACACTAATGTGTAATAAAAATAGCAAATTATTGCTTTTATTTGATTTTATTTCTTCATGATCCTTACAAAATCAAGCAATATTGACGGTTGCCTCTCAATTTCATGAACTGAATTCAAGTCACGTTCGAATCTACGAGAAAGCGCAATGCTTTAGTTAAAGGTTGTAGTTATAAATAAGCTACATTCTCACGCCTGTGTGGGAAAACTGCGATGATTCATATTTTCGTAATATAGAATAACAAAAAAGTAATTCCGTCACATGGATAGTAACAAAAAACACCACTGGCGTCATTTATAATATTTATCCCATGTTGTCAGGACACCTTTGGGAGAATAGGATAGTCTATTCTGCCATTGTTATTCTATCAGATTCAATTTCAAAATTTCGCCCTTACCATTTCGATGTCTGGAAATCCACAACTGTGCGATTCTCGAAACACTTTTTGATCCTCACTTCTCCTACTGTGGAACCAGCTATCGGCAGAGATTTTTCCATACGGATACAGCTTCAAAAAAGACCTTAGTTATTCTTAAAACGCCGACATCTCAACTGCAAGAGCCTTGGTAATGTAGATGCCTATGCGCAGCGGTTATCAGTTACCCTCAGGTGAGCCTCCTGTCCGTTTGACCCCACTTCTATAAAAAAGGTAATTATATAAAAGGCGAATGATTGATGTCACTACTTGTCGTGACTACCAGGATCTGCAATGTTTCGCTCAAGATTTGGTACCACCGCCTTGCCTAAAATTTGAAGTCCAAATTCAAAAAATAAAATCCCATAGCTACAATTACCTTTTTTAATTTATTATACAAACATTTTAAGCTATTGCATAGCTTCTATCGCGGGCCTTGAGCGTGGAGACCGAATCCAGAAATTCCGTAACGAAAAAAACCTAACACTCCCCACTCCGACCGGCACAGCGGTGATACTTTTTAGTTTTTCCATCTATCCAAAGACCTACAAAAATATTTTTGTAGGTCTTTGCATCTACCGATAAATACCAGAACTTTTAATGACTTTTTGAAATATCACGCTTGTCTCTTTAATTCAGCAATTCGCCTTTATTGGCATTGGTTGTATTTGAAAACTACCGTAATCAGCTGTTTGTGAGAAAGTGTATAGGTGTATAGGTATTTATCAACTACGTACAACAGTGAATATCTGTACTCGTATAATTTGTGTACAAAGTGTTTTAAATGTGAATAAACAAAGAAAAAGAAATACTGCATAAATAAAATAAATATATAATTGTAATTGTATAAGTTGATAATGATAAAAAATGCTATGCAATAGCTTTACCGCGGCAGTCTCCGAGTGCCACACGTCTTTTTTTTCTAAGTAACAGCCTGTTGAATATAACCTAAAATTTATGAAATTTTTTTGATCATTTATTTTTTCAAACAGTATATTAACGTTTTTTAGAAGAAGTTTTACTTTAACTTATTTGTTATTGTTTGTTTCGCTGCTATGTCAATTTCACTTATTTATAGGCCATGTAACAATGGATCTCTTCTTAGCGAATCGATACTTAGAAGAGTCCAAAAACCTACGCTCTAAATGTTCTTCGTCTGTAAGGTACGAGTATATTCCTCGTTATCTCATTCTCACCTCATCTGCGTAAGGTAATCTTATGTAGTAATCTATACATATAATAAAATCGTAGGAAAGTCAAAACTGTACATTGAATATTTTTTTAAAAGTATACTTAGGGCGTGATCTACAATCGATATTGAAGCCAAAACTATAGTCTAGAATTTTTGTCTGTTTGTCTGTATGTATGTCTGGGGTAAACTCAAAAAGTACTGCATGGATTTACTTTAAATTTTGCATGGATATTAGTAACAGATCGGATCAACATATAAGCTACATATTATCACGCTATCGCCTACGGAGGAGGAGCTGTGCTGAGTAAAAGAAGTCCGCGCGGATGAAGTCGCGGGCAACAGCTAGTATAATATAATACCACGGATTTATCTGTTCAGCTGACAAAATTGGAACTACAGTCGTCAGTCACCATTTTGAAATGTCATTCTATTGGTTTTTTCTAGGTAACACTCACTTGGTATCACCAGCGGCGCGCTCAGAGTGCTAAGTGTGAGTTTTTCTTTTCGCATTCGATCGTGAGCGCGTTTGGAGTTTACTAGGAATTTGTATGTGATTTGTACAGCGCCACCAAGTGGTAAACGTGAGAAACCAGTTTACCACTAGGTGGCGCTGTATAAATCACATACAAATTCCTAGTAAACTCCGAACGCGTTCACGATCGAATGCGAAAAGAAAAACTCACACTTAGCACTCTGTACAGAAAAGTTGGTGTTACTAATAACTCAATAAAGTAGTGAATGTACTTATTCAAAAGCTAAATAAAACTATTCTGTCTATTGTTTATAACAATAAAAACAAAATTTTAACTTAAGTTTATTATTCAGACATAACCATGGGCGTACCCAGGTTCTGGGCCAGGGGGGGGGGGGGGGGCAACCGTAACATTTTACGACTATATTTTTATGTTATTATATTTTTATCTACAACAGTAGAGAACTATCTACTGTTACTATCTACTAACTAGTAAAGAGGTAAAAAAAAACAGGGGGGCAGCTGCCTCTCCCTGCCCCCCCCCCCCCCTCCTTAAGTACGCCCATGGACTTAACATTAAGTTCAATATGTATTAGCGTTATTTTAGAATAAGAAGCAGCTACTTACTAGGATTATTTGAATTTCTTTTTTATTATTAAGTTTATTATTATAGTATAACATTAAGCTGAATGTGTATAAATATGTTACATACTCTTTGGTATATTAATACTATTTCCAGAACAATATTAGTTTTATTTTAACCTATGTTTATTATCAAGACCTAAAGTATTTTTAACAGTATTTGGCTAGTAATAACTCAGCAGCAGGCAGTTAAGTCTTGAATGCATTCAATTTCCTAGTGCAGCTACGGATTGAGCTCGATTAATGGAAATCGGCTTGGTCTGTATACCTAAGTCTAGGACAATGTATGAGGATAATCTACTTTTGGGATGGGTTTATTCAGTGGATGTAGTTCCATACTCCTAAGAAAGTAATATGTATGTTTTTTAAATATATTATTATCTGAAGAACTTTGATTTAAATTTATGCCTTTGGATGGTTTTAATTTTTTTTTCCTCTTCCCCCTTTAATCCCGCTTTCCCCTCTAAATTATACAGATTAGTGATCCCAGCATTCAAAATTCAACCGCATTATATAAAGTTATTTGGTTTTATTCTATTTTGTTTAAAATATGACGTGTTCCATATATTTTATGTAAGTATATGTTAGTTCCTTGTACTACTTCTCTGTATACCTAAATGGTAAATTAGGGTCCTCTGTGAGCTTATTTTTTTTAAATATCTACAATAAATTATATTAGATACCTAATATATATTAATAGATGTAAAGACAATTCGTTAATTGATTTATGTAATTAAAAGAGTTATAAACACGTAACACCAAAGAGTGCAAAACTTGCCACATAGAGGTTGCTTGTTAGATAGGTATACCACGTAAGAAAAAAAGCAAAAACAATATTTTTATAAACAACTAGATGACCCGGTAAACGTTGTTTTGCCAAATAAATTACTTGTATTGAATATTTTGGTGGGGTAATTGAGAGGGGAGGGGTGTTAATATAGATAAAAACTATCTCAATTAACCCCCTCCCCTATTCTGTCTTTTAAGTTGGACCAAACAATGGGTATCTAGAAAATTTCATTGAAATCGGTTCAGCAATTTCGGAGTCCATCGCGGACGAACGACGTAACATGTAGGTAATTTATAGATTTTACTTCAATCGTCGGCACTTGGTAAAATTATATTATTATTAGTTGAAGATAGTTTATTACACACTTGCACTTTTTTTTATAGTGAAACAATATTACAAGTGTTATAATTATAACCCAGTTTCAACTAATAATAGGTAATTTATATATATTAAGATTACCTAAACTAGTATTACACAGGTCAACATGAATTTTGAGTCTGAGTTCTGTACCTCTGATTCTGATTACTTATGCCTAACTAAAGAATGAAAAAATATTTTTATCTAATAAAGTTTGTTTTTGTAGCTACCAGCACGAAAATTCAAATTTTACGAAAAAGCTCTATTTTTAAAGTTCAAATATATTTAAAAGGAAAACAAGTTATCAATTATACATTTTTATTAATTTAATTATAAAATACGGCATAACTAAACACAAAAATACAAAAAAGCTTTAGAAAATGAATAGTAGTCCCCCTCACTCCTCTCTTAGGTACACCATAAATGCAATGGCTCTTCAAAAAATCTAGTTTAGTTTACATTTAGTTTTCATTTTATAAAGTACAAAAGCTAAGTTTATTGATTGTTAATAACGTTTCTGTTTACTATTCGATGTATATAATCAGAAAATGGTCACTAAATAACAAACTCAGAAAAAAATTTTTTTTTGACCTGTGTTATAAATAGATGTTGTTTTGTTACGATTTTATTAAAAAATATTTGACCGACTTTTAAAATTCTTTCACTCTTAGAATGCTACATTATCCGAGTGACAGAGGCTACTTTTTTACTTGACCAAGCGTAAGGAAGTAACAATTTTTGGTCACGCGAAAGAAGTTGCGAGTAGCTGCTAGTTTATTATAAATACGAAAAAATTGACTGCAACCCGATTGAAAAATGGGTCTCGTGATGGAAAAAGTCAACCATCGTCTAGAGAAACCAAAGATGTTAACAGTGCGTTGCTATCTTGTGGCGAGATCTAAGGCCACATGCATAGGTAAGTTTACCGGCTACCTTACTCTGCAAACCAAAACACGACAGTAACTAGCACTGATGCTATTGCGGCAGAAACAGGCAAAGCGGTGTTACCTGACCCGGTCGAGACAATGCAGAACTCTACTACCTAGTAGCCATGATAGTAGTGACAAGCTTTACCAGTCGGTCGCCTTTTACGACCTGCCTGGCAGAACAGCAGTTGGCCTATTCTTCAAAGGAGGCCAGGACCAACACGGAGTAATGTCCAGCTACACGCACATGTCAAGCTAATAAGCTATAATCTCTGTTTTTTTCGTCGGTTGAAACACATATGGATTCATTTATTCTGAAAAATGGATTCGTTTTATATGAAATTAGCGACCTGCCCGCGGTTTCATCCGCATATCTTTTGTTCCCGTGGGAATATCAGAATGGTTTATATACTTAAACCTTCCTCAAGGATCAATCTATCTATTTAAAAAACCGCATCAAAATCCGTTGCGCAGTTTTAAAGATTTAAGCATACATAGGGACATAGGGACAGACAGAGAAAGCGACTTTGTTTTATACTATGTAGTGATTAAATTCTTCGCCGTGTTTGTCCCGGCCTCCTTTGAAGAATATGCCAACTGCCGTTCTGCCAGGCAGGTCGTAAAAGGCGACCGATTGGCTATCAAGTCACTACCATCGTGGCTACTAGGTGGTAGAGTTCTGCATTGTCTCGCCGGGTCTGGTACCACCGCCTTACCTATTCCTGCCGCAATAGCGTCAGTGCTTGTCGCTGTCGTGTTCCGGTTTGGAGGGTAAGGTAGCCGGTAAACTTATGCATGTGGCATTAGACCTCGCCACAAGAGAGCAACGCACCATTAACACCTTTGGTGTCCTTAGGCGATGGTTGACTCTTTCCATCAGGAGACCCATCTGCTTGTTTGCTATCTTATGATATAAAAAAAATATATCATTAAACGCAGTAAAGCGAACAAAAGCTAACATTATTAGAGTACAAAGCACACTAAGTAAACTTTTAGCATATTAAAGCAAAGTGTTTTAACATCTAAAAGTTTTCTAATTAAACTGGCGAACACATTTATCTAAATATTACTTCGTAACTCGCTCGGATGTTCGCACTTTTACATTGTTATTATAAGATTTCGATAACTTTATAGGATTTCAATTTATATCTTTCTGCTACATTAGTTCGAGATATTATAAATCGTATTTTGCATAGGTATTAACCTTTTTTGTATGAAAGTGTTTAATTTATTGTATGAAGGAGTACCTTCATACAATAAATTAAAATAAGTATATTTTTTTGTATGAAGGTATTTCATTTTTTGTATAAAGAGAATAATGCATGTTTTAATTAGTATTTATTTTTTTGTACGGAGATAATAATGCATATCTCTAATTGGTATTTAATTTTTGTACGAATTGAATAATGCATGTCTTTAATTGGTTTTTAATATTGTATGTTATTTTTAAATTTGAATTCATTTTTTTTTGGAAGAGAATAATGCATGTATTTAATTGGTACTTAATTTTTTGTATGAAGGGATTTAAATTCTTGTATGACGAGAATAATGCATTTTTTATTTTATTTTGTAAAGTAGATGGTTCTCCCGATAAAAAGAGATAATAATCGCGTACAGAAACTAAGGGTGTTAATAGTGTGTTGCTATCTAAATGGCGGGGTCGGAATGCTACATGCACGAATTTACCGGCTACGTTACCCTCAAAACTGGAACACGACCGTAAAAAGCACCAAAACTATACATCGTGCAGATAAGCCGAGGTTACGTTAGGTTGGGCTCTTAGCCTACTTAATGTCAACTCTGAGTGCTAAGTGTGAGTTTTTCTTTTCGCATTCGATCGTGAGTGCGTTTGGAGTTTACTAGGAATTTGTATGTGATTTGTACAGCGCCACCTAGTGGTAAACGTGAGAAACCTGTTTACCACTAGGTGGCGCTGTACAAATCACATACAAATTCCTAGTAAACTCGAAACGCGCTCACGATCGAATGCGAAAAGAAAAACTTACACTTAGCACTTTGACTGAGCACTCCGCTTACTCGAAATGCCCGGTTTCGCAGTCATTTGAACCAATAGCTTAAGTTCATTCCGAAAAAAGTCAACGCTATTGCGGCGGGAATAGGTAAAGCGGTGGTACCAAAATTTGCTCGAGATGTTGCGGAACTCTACTAGTAGTTAGTAGTGACGATGATACATGTGTTAGCTTTCTCTCATTTTTACGAGGTGCCCAGCTTACTGCTGGGCATCTTGTTCTGTAAAATCTTGACAGTTGACTAATTCTTCAGAAAGGATCAATACAAGGAACTTACATTTTTTTAATGAAAACTTAAACGTTTCCCCCGTATTGGTCCGAGCTCCTTTGAAGAATAGACGAACTGCCGTTCTGCCAGGCAGGTTGTAAAAGGCGACCGATTGGCTATACGTGTCACTACCATCGTGACTACTACGTGTTGGAGTTCCGCAACGTCTCGTCCAGGTATTTGATACCATCATTTTACTTATTCCTGCCGCAGTAGCGTCAATGCTTGTCATTGTCGTGTTCCGGTTTGGAGGTTAAAGTAGCCGGTAGACTTATTACTTTCCTGATAGAAAGAGAATCTATCTCCTATAAACACCAAAGATGTTAATAGTGCGTTACTATCCATGTGGTGGGATGGTGATGCCATATGCATAAGTCTACGGCTACTGAAATTTCCCCTTACCCCTACCTTACCCTTACCCTTACCTGACCCTTCAAATTGAAACATGACAATTACAAACACTGATGCTATTGTGGCAGGAATAGGTAAGGCGGTGGTACCAAATACCCAGGCGAGACGACACTGAACTACCACCTAGTAGTCACGATGACAGTTCAAAGATTCAGTTCATTTGACGTAGTTTTTTAAGTACTAAAATATTTTAGCAAGTCAAAAAATGATTGGTTGAAAAATTTAAAGTTATGTCCGAAAAAATGCTGTTTTCAAACATTTTCGTCAATGATTACTACAAAACAGACAAACTGTTTCTGATGGAATTTATGCATTAGACGCAATTTTTTGAGATAAGAAGCTGATTAGATTTTGTCTTCAATCGGTACATTAATCTTGAACTTGTACTAAAAAAATACTGTTTCGCCAAATGTGTTTTTGAGGTAATCCAAAATTTCTCAAAATCTTCTAGACCGAAATGGTTAAAATTTTCAGGAAGTCTAAGTTGAGCGGAATCTAATCGAATGACATATATTTGTTTTGATCGGCCAAGCCGTTCAAAAGTTATGAGATGTTTACATGCACATTGACACATACACACATACAGATACATGTATACTGACGTCATCGTGAAAACAGTCGAAAAGATCTGGTAAAAACTCGATTTTCATAATTGGAAAATTAGTGACTTCCTTATCTACATGCGTCGCGGGAAGTCCAAAAAATTAATAGTAGGTGTGTAATCCCAAATCGCGTTATTACAATTATTTATCTTGCCAACACTGTATAAGTTTGAACGCTTCTCAGACGGACTTCGGTTCACAGGCAGCCCCCAATTCCAGTAATAAAACGTCAATCTAATCGACGTGCTTAGGACTCTTACACAGATAAACTCGATACAACGTTGCGTCATGCTACGACGCAGCATAATTTTTGGAAAATATGTAAAAACCCTAACGCTTCAACTAGATTGAAGTTTTTTACATGAATAGAGCCCCAGTACAGCTTGCCTGGCTGTAAAGATCCTTTTCCTACGTCTTTGCGTTTCTTTCCGTGACGTTATTAGCTTTGACAGTTGTGACTTGTGCCGTCATCCTGACAGTAGTTGGCACCCTGGTTCTACCACTAAGCTCTTCAGTGGCAATGACCTGTGGCGCCACACATTCAATAGTGGTCGTGCCACCGTCGCATAAATTTTTTTAAAGAAAAAGCGGTAAAAGCTATTTTCAAAAAGTTTAAATTTTTTAAAAAATTTTTTTTTTTACATTTCTTCTCTCATAAAGGAAATGTCTTCTCATTTTTTAATCTATTGATTTCGTAGTTAATAAAACAATTTGGAGCTCAAAAATGACGTTGAATGCCATTCGAAATATCAAAATTGATAATCATTTTGAAAAAATATACATCTTTTTGAGTATTAAATTACTAAGTATAATTTTAACAAAATTTAGATTTTCGTACTCTATGCTTAAGCATAGTTTTTGCTTTTTTTTGAGCTTGAAATATCTCAATTTAGTGGGAAGTTTCAGGGATGGCCTGCAGGGTCAACCGGCTGACACATTTTTTTATGTATGTTCACTAATTACTTAAAGATGTCCGAACCGATTTGAGAAATTCTTTTTTGTTTTAAAAGGTGTGCTTATTAGATGGCCCCATTTTAATTTGGTGAAGATATGATACAGGTTTACAGGTGTTTTTAGTTTTACTGCAATGAAATTCTTTTCAGTAAACAGCTGGCCTTTACCGCTAAATTCCATTCATGGCTTTTTAGTCCACAAAACTCTGCCCAAGCTGGACTCACGGAATGAACTGATAAATTATTATTTTTGTTGGATCTGCTTTCAAAATGTAAACAAAATTGTTTCAGGATTTAATATAACAAACACACGTGTAAAACAGGCTCATGAGTTAAAAGGTTTATGGGTTTAAAGGTGTGAAGGAATGAAGAATGAATTTTATCAAAAGTAATTTAATTACAATCCCTTGATAATTGTTTACATAGAAATAAAAAAAACAACGTAAAAACAACAATCATTTGATATACAGTAGGGCAAGACCAGTTTTTTTTTTTTTTGTAATTTGATTAAAGAACACAGGCCATTTCTGTTTTGTACATCCCTTGCGTGTCTTTCGGATTGACGAATATCAGATAAACTAGAATAATTTTATACGATTTTTAATCATCATCAATTAAATTAAATATATCGCTAGGAACAATAATATAAAAAATGTTGAGACTAATTTCATTGAATTCTATCATCAAATTTAAGTGTTACCATTGTATAAAATTTTAGTTACATTTTCATTAACAAAGCAATAAGTTTATATATCATAATTTTCATTCTAAATATCAAATGAAAATTCTCTCTGTTTTTGTATTAAATAATAGTTAATGCCAATTTATTTTTTGTTCTTTTGAGTACCTAAAAGTTCTCAAAATTCTGTCAATATAACTTAGATTTCTGAGATTAGCAGCTATACTGAAGACATATGACAAGATAAATACCTAACCACAAACTACTATGGAGAAAACTGATTGTTTACGTTAATCTTACCTAAGATCCAACTTTAATTACCTACTATTCCCCAAGTTAAAAAAAAATATTTACTAAATGCGGATAAGTAAGGTCATATAGAATCTTAAGGAATATATTAAACATTAAGTGAATAACTAAAAAAAACTATGTATAAAGTCTTGCCGGTGTTCTTTATTTGACCACTCCCTTGCTTGGGTGGGTGACCCTGACTACGCAATCAATGAGGCTCGAGTTCGATTTTCGAGAGGGAGAAAAATTGTGCGAAGAGCAATAGAAATTTGTTTTTCTGGGTTTGGGTGTTTAGTATACACGGTGTGTAAATAGCTCAGTCCGATCGTAAAAGGCATTGTTAAGCCTAATACAATTATACAAGTTATAGTTATGTGGATATAAAATGATACATTTTTCCTGATCAGTGTTCTTAAAGGATATTTTAAATATTACTATCGCAACATATTCGCAATTTGACAAACGGAGGGCAGCTATGTCATCGGTCTCTTCGCCAGTCGTCTACTATTGGCCGATGACACGACGTGGTGTGGAAAATATTTCTTAAATTTTAAGAAAATTGAAGTGTGAAGAAACTTTAAAATTCCGTATCGTTACTATTTTTATTAAAAAAAATCATTATTTTTTTGTTAATGTCATCAACCTACTTATAAATATATTCGTCGTACACGGTTTTTTTAGTAATTTATTAGTAACGTTGACTAACATCCAATCACAAGCAAATAATTTGCTTTGTTTGAGGTTACATTAATCCACGTGAGATTTTCGCAGAAATATTTATTTATATTGTTTCTTTATTATAAGTTTTTATGGTACATTGTGACCTAAGCACACATTTTACGCACGCTATTTCGTGACCTAAATAGTCTTTATTTACATCGAAAAGCATGCATAAAGTTCCGGCTTACGTCACACTTGGCTATAAAATAATATACGATACGTGTTACTGATGTTGTCAAGTATCGCAGCGTATCTCACGCTTATGAGGTATTACTATGTCGATGACGCTTACTCGCTCTTGCGCTATACCGCCGTGACATGAATTATCTCACTCCGTGCGATGACTGAAACGCTTATTGTAATATATTAATTATTAATTATGTTGGTCGAGTGGTTAGCGACCCTGACTACCTGATCAATGGGGTCCGGGTTTGATTCCCGGCAGGGACAGGCATTTGTGTGATGAGCACAGATGTTTGTATTTCTGGGTTTGGGTGTTTATTAAGCCTATTTAAGTATTTATATATGTATTTCTATGTATTACTATCGTTGACCGACACCCATACTACAAGCAAATAATTTGCTTACTTTGGGGTCAGATCAATTCGTGTAATTTGTCCCGTGATATTTATTATTATTATTATTATATATGAGCGTATTAAGATACGAAACTTGATGATCGGGCGAGTCTTTTTTACACAGTATATGTATAAGTAAAAATATAAACTTAAATTTCAGGTTTTCGATTTAGCTTTCAATATAGCGTTGCAACGCGGCGACTGGTCAGCAAAGGCCGAGATAATGGCCCCATACAGCCTTACTCGGCAGGTGCGACAAAAGGGTTCGTTAGCTCGTTGCACTCGTTTCCCGCTATTCTGGGAATCGGCTAAGGCGCGTGATGTATTTGCATGAAAACCGGGTTTAAGAATCAAATCCGCGTTTGGATATCCCTAAGTATTCTTTTCTTCCAAAAACTTCCATATTTTCCTATCTTAATATAAAAACATCAATGTATTCTTACTGCTTTTACATTGACTGGTCAACATTTTCCATTATTCATATTGACGTAAAATGTATTTATCTTTACAAGCGATGACCTGTGGCCGAAATTCGACCTTAGACTAAACAATAAAATCTCTTAAGTTAGGTAACTGACTTCAGCCGTAAAGAAATTATTAAGTATACTTATATACTATTATGTATGTAGTGTGTGCATTAATATAAAAAATCCCAAGATGCACAGTCCCGGCAAAACTGACACCCAAAAGTGTCCCTAATTTCATTTAAATAGTTATAGATATGGCAAAAACATATTATGTTCTTGGATATCCGACCTTACGCGCAAGATTTATAGTTGTTTTTACAAAGCAATGCAAAAAATAAATAAAATTGACAGTGTAGCGACCGACGCGATTCTACTTGAAATGAGCGCACAATTTAAATTTGTACGCTCATTTTTGGGGGACGTTTTTGAAACACTGAATGTTTATCTTGGGTTTTTTATATCAAAGAGCGTGTGTGTGATGTTTTTATTTATTAATTTAATGTATTTATAATTTAATGTATTAATTCTGCAGTCCCCCGCATTGTAAACTTAAAATGTACCAAATTTCATACTCTACCGTTGGCGCAATTGTTTTATAAAGGGGTCCAAAGTTTTTCCTTCACGTATTAAGATATAGATAATAAAACGTGAAGAAGGTATACATTATACAGCGTGTAAGGGACGGTGTACCGAAAAATGAAGAAAACGTGCCATTTTTACGTGCTGGTCATGATAGCACGCAATGTAAAGTGTGCATCGCTCGGGTTCGTCGCACCCGCGGTACTCTCGAACCAGCCGTTTAAGTTACGCACATTATATATTGCTTATTTTATGTATTTACTTTAATTTTACTGTTTTTAGAAAAAAAAAACACCGCATAGAATTAGTATAAATCAAATTTTACAAAGCTAAGAAAATCGTAAAAAAATTGTACAAAATTTTTCAACAGTTTCCGACTAAGAAGCATGGTCCAAATCTATGGTTTCGATTTTCGATCGACCGTTCCTTACGCAATATATAAGAATGCACATATATATCAAGTAACAGTATACAGTGTGTAAAGAAAACCCTGTCGGATATTTAAAAGTGTTATTTGGTACCGTAATACGGTAACATATGTGTAATTATTTTTTGAATATTAATAATTAGTTTTCCCAATAAAAAAAGTAATCTTTAATGGTATTTTCATACATTAAGTGCGACAACACCTACAAATAAGTAAATTCTACTATCAAAGAATGCCGCGCATATCGTATACTGCCGAAGGTCACGCGGCACATTTAAAATTCCTTTATAAAAAGCCGAAAAATGAAGACCGCACCTTCGCGCGGTGTTTGTTCGAAAGCCGCCAAAACGAAACAATGAAACAAGCAGCGACAAAGTGTTGTCATTTTTAAAATATTTACTTAACGCTAGGGAAATATAAATAAAAATACGAATATTAAAAAAGCGATATCTTTTTTACTTTTTGAAATAAAATTATTTTAATATTTTTTTTAGTAATGCCTTTAACCAACCTATATGCCTCTTTCGGATCGGACTGGGTTTTCTTTATACATTGTATATTCGTGATAGTGTGCGTAAATATAACCGTTATACGATAAATCCCTGACCGACGGACGGAAAAAACTAACAGAAAAATGTAATATAAATGGATAGATAATTTAATAGTCGTATTTATTCTACAATTACCGAAATTATTCCAAATATTATAAGTAGGACAGCACAAAGTTACGTCAATGGTAGCGTTTTCTTCGATAGTCACCTCTGTGTTGCTTTTTTTTTACTAAGACTCACGTGTTCCTAAAAAGGCCGACATTATTTATAGCCATATATAAAATTTGAAATATTTTTAAGATTAATTATTTTGATTGGGGCAAACTTATTTATGTATAAACATCTACAAAATATACACATAAAAAAATCTATTCAATAAGTATTAATTTAATTGTATAAAAGATTGATTAGATTTATTTATTTAACTTTATTGTAAACCTTAAATAAATTTGTAAAAAGGCGGACATAATGCCTGTTGGCATTCTTTCCAGTCAACCTTTGGGGAAACAGAAAGTATGTAAGCGGTGCCTCAGAAAAGATATGTCATATAATAACATAGATCTTAATAAATTAAATATATACTACTTATACTATACAAATTATGTAACAAAACAAGATTAAATTGCTAAGCAAAACTAATTTAATGTCAAAGAATTGGATAATTCAATACAAAGTGTGACTTACTGCGTTGTTTAAAACTTTTCGCCACCAATTATTCGTAGAACCGACGAGTTTATTAATTTTATCGTAATGTTTAGCAAATCCTTTAAATGTAGTGTTGTAGTCACTCAATCCAAGTTCCCCAAAATACGTCTCTGGAGAATTGTTCACACCGAGAAAGCGAGATACTTATTACCTCAGACTGGTTTCTTCCCACTTGCACAATCCCCACAGCTCTTTGCATTTCATACGTGGTCAAATGATGTAGATCCATCACGTAAATAATGTCTTACAGTTATTAAAACTTTGTTAAAATTATAAAATTCAGACGATACCTAATTTCAATTATCCAAGAAAACATTTAAATTCGAACAAGTGCACTCGCTTTTAATTTTATGAAACAACAAAACATAACTATTTTTTTCAAACCAGCCAGTTTGTAATCAGGAACCAAAAAGAGTACAAAGGTTTTCTTACCTTTGGTAAGAAAATATTATTAATATATTTGACTAATATAATATTTGGTAGAATTTGTTAAATGTTGCATGATGCTCAGACTTTTTTGTCGTGTTTATTAACTAAATATATATGATTATGTTGAGCAAAATCCTTGGATCTCATTTAGTGTCACTTAGAATTAAATTCCAGAAACAAATTTAGCATCTTTGGGATCCTTTAGAGGAAAGACGGTGGTACCAGACCCTGGTGAGATAATGCAGAGCTCCACCACCTAGTAGCAACGATGGTAGTTAGACTCGCATTGTCAATCTTTCACCTATTATGAACTGTCTCGCAGAACGGTAGATGACCTATCCTTCAAAGGAGTCCGGACTAACACGGGTTAAAAAAAACCTTCGGAAAGATGGATAGTATTTAAATATTTATGTATTTCTCATTATTTGATCATCAAAATAATTATATTAATTTTGTATTTCAATATAACTCATTAAGCAATAATTAATCTCCAATTAGTTCAGTTGCTTTGAAATTAAAGAAGTATTCAATATAAATATTGATGCTGTATTTGAATACGATTTTAGAATCAAAGGCAGTTTAATAATAAAGCAGTTGAAAATTCTATATTTGAAAGATGGCAATATTTATTACATTTAAAAAGTAGTTATTTCCCGCGTCTTCGTTCATATGACATTAATTCCTTTTACATATCGGGAAAATGAATAGTTTATATTACTCAGAGATAATGTGGCTTTATATTGGTGATAAAATGTTAAAAATCGGCTCAGTAGTTTTTAGTTTATTCTTTACAAACTAACAAATCTATATTTTCCCGTATTCCGTATTGGTCTGGCCCCCCTTTGAAAAATAGATTTTTTGCGGACGGTTTGTAAAAAACGAACAATCGGCTATATGTTTCACTACCGTCGTGACATGATCGTCTTGCCCGGGTATATGCCTAATCTATTCCTGCCGCAATAGCGTCAATGTTTATCACTGTCGTGTTCCGGTTTGGAGGGTAAGGTAGCCGGTGGACTTACGCATATAGCGTACCATCCCACCACACGGATAGCATCGCACCATTAATATTATTGGTATCTTTGAGCTGTAGTTTCTCTTTCCATCAAGAGAGTCATCTATTAGTTTCATGAAACAAAGAAAACAAGTGGAAGTGAAAAGTGGGCGTGCCGCGTGCATCACTATTATGCGCTGTTACTCTAAATTGCTTTAGTGATACTTACCATATCTTTAGGAGATAGCCGTCGTGCGAAAATCTATTACACACTGAATTATGCCGTATTGTGCCATCCTTGAATGCAGAAATGATAGTAGAATACAGATGACTAAAAATGGAGATATTTCATATCATCCGAAAGTACAATTTTCATTTTATTTTAATAAAATTCCTGATTTAATATAATCTCTAATGATATAATACAAAGTCAAGCTAAAATCAGCCGTACATCTTACATATAAAGTTCAATTTAGGTTGACCTAATTTTTCTAGAAAGATATACGTAATAACAGTCATTACGTATATCGTTCTAGAAAGTTCTCTACTCATATATGACCAACTAAAAACTACGGAAAATCAATACTGCCATCTATTGTAGAATAGCGAAACTATTAAGATTATAGTTTCACTATTGTACAAATAGATGAGTCTATTTTGAATAGACTACAAAAGGACGTAAATACTCTTTTATTTTGTAGCAAAATAAAATTTATTGTAACGCAGTTTGGTATATTTTTAAATGTTCTGTTTGTGTGTTTCGGATTATCGTTGTTTAAAATGAAAACGACCAATGAAACAATGTTTGAATTAGTAGTTTATATGCAATAATGCTTATTTTATGTGTGAGTTTGGCGATTGCGGTCCTGATACAAATGTTTGTACTTCCCACTTCCGCTTGTCTTCTGTGTTCTATGATTAGTTTACTAGTTACTGATTAGTTTACATGATATGTAAAAAACAAAGTACAACAGTCCTTTCACTAGGTGTGTCCGAATCGTTAGGACCAGTCTTATTCATTGCTTATTCTCTAATATTGCAGTATACACCTGTAGGTATGCAATGCACACCACAAAGCAACAAATCATACAATAGGCTAGTTCACTAAATTTGATAAACTGTTACTGTGTTATTGTAATACGTTATTAATTCGTTCTGAAATGTAAATTGTATCATAGTTTTATAATGCTAAAATTCATAAAAAAAAAATATAGATTAATATTATTTTAATTCACAATTATTACACACTATTTTAAGCCATTCACTTCGCAATATAGCCTCAACTTAGATATAATACGTTTTTATATCTCTCGTCATGAAGAATATTTGATTATAACCACGTAAAAGTTTTTTTTACAATACTAAAACAAAATATTTAGTGTCGCTCGATCACAGATTAAACATCTTACACTTGTATTTATTTGTTACTTTAGGATGATACTGTAACGGCTTGCCGGGTTAATATAACGGCCGGCCGTATTACTCCACCAATTGTAACACCTTTTGCCCGGGGGATTTACTTTAATCTGCTTGGCTGCTTGAGGTACACGAAGATCGTCGGGTTTTAGTATTATACTCAAATAATACCACGAATTTTATAACTTCATTTATTTTTCGGGCATATGTCTTTACCCGTCAAGATTACTTCGAACACGCTTATTCTATATACATTTAAATAGAAAAACTAAACAATGTTCTACGTTTAAAAGTAGACAAAGCCGCCAGTATGCAATATTATGCATGTAACACCATAAAGGTATTACAATACTATGAGTATCATGTTTATACAGCCTTCTGTGTCGTAAGTTTTGACTACAGTAATAAATACTTTTCAATTCGCTGCATTTCATACAAGAGTTTATTTTACATTTTGCGTCTTACCTACCCGACATACTTAATTTGCTTGGTTGTTCATAAATAAAAGAGAGCCCCGCGTGTCGATATTTTTCTTTGTTGTTTTTAAGGTTTTAAAGAAAGAAAGTGTTAACTTTATGACAGAAAAGAAAAATCTTTGCTTGATTTAGAATTAAAGAAAAAACGTACTGGTTTGATTAGTTTTGTGATTTCCTAGTACATTACTTTTTAAAATTTATCTGTTGTTAAAAAGCGTCTGTTGAATTCTAACATGGGCTTATTGTACATTAAATTAATTTGACAATTTCAGTTGACACTATATTCTTATAGCAGCTAAAGTGCTATCCGATCTCATCAATTTCCTTGCAAAAACGCGCTCTACTGTTATTGCGTCTTAAATGACATCACATTGTGATCATAAACATAATATTCTCTTTAGTCGTTATGAAAATGTCAACAAAAACATGACGGATTGCCACGGTGTGACGTAACGCTTCCAGATTTGTATTCACTACTGCATAGCCGTCTTTATACAAATAAAATGTATCGCTAAATGTGTTGCTAAGTACAAAACTCAGGAACGGCTGATACAATTCGTCAATTTTTTATTTTGAAATATTCGTAGAAGTTCGAAGAGGGTTTGTATTGAGAGAAAAAATGTGAAAATTGCGAGAAGAATATTGAGAACAAAACTTATTTTGCTATAGCAACAGTTCCTATCTGTCAAATATAGTTCGCTGGCTTAGATAGTAATTTAAAAAAATTAAACCGATTTCGAATATAAACTACAACCATATCTCAAAAACTACTAAATCGATTTTGATAAAACTGTTTCCTACAATAAAGTTGACACATTATTACTTACTTAATAAAGGGGGAAAATGTTCTGAGCAAGACAATGACAACGGTGGATGCTGTCCCTTTCTTGCAATTACCAGTGTAAATAAAACTATCTAATGGTAGATTTTTAAATATTCGGTAACCGTTAAATTCCATTTCCATTCATTCATTTATTCATTAGCATAAAATGTAACGTTCATTAATGTACATTAATTATATGTAATTTACACATTGAGTTCTAAAATGTACTTATTTTAATTATTACATAATTATTTATGCAATACCAAAACTGTTTTCTCAAATTAGTAGTAATTTTCAAATAACGCACGGCCGTACTTATATATGTTTTAACTATATGGCTAATACTTTATATAAAAGTATGTTAAAGTTGTCTTTCTGCTTGCTACGATAAGATTTTTCTATTGCAAAATGGTGAAAAATTGTAGTGTTAAGTACTGTAATAGTGAAGCGTATGCTGGTAGTGAAATTTCCTTTTTTAAGGTAAGTTTTTTATTTTACTTACAAATTTGACTCGTGAGACTTGTGATCTGAAATTACAACTCATGTATTAAACTATATCAATCAGTCGATTGAACGGGTCATAAAAACCGGGTCTTTTTGACGACATGTCAGTTTAGATACGGTTCTTTCTGATCGAATGAACGACACATGCCTATTCGAAAATGAGAATACGAAGAAATCACAATTCAGTCTAACGTCTCATATTACGTTCGTAAGGAAAGTCATCATAATCAAACAAGAACCTAATTTATGTAATTTTCTTCTATAATACTAAAAATAGTCAAGTTTGTTGTAGTAACTGCTGACTACTGATGTGTACCTAATCTGTTGTAATATTTTCCTTGCAGCTTCCTAAGAAATAAAAATCTTCGGCAACGGTGGCTCAAAGAATGCTCGACCAAGTCATAAAATGTGTGCTTGGAGGAGTTTTTATAGGCGGTGAATCTGTAGTACGGACATATTCATCATTGACGTTAAATAGGTTAAATGTAATTAGATTAATATGAAAGAATAAAAGTCCTCTTCTTTAGCCCTCATTATAAGAGGGACAATTTTGAAACCCAACATTGCGCGTGGCCCAACACGCACATTACCATTTTATTTAAAATTTGTTTGGAATGAAATTATATTGTCACTCAAATAATATATATGGACACCCTAATAGAAAGAGACACACTCCACCGGTGTCGTTGTACTCTTCGGAACAATTTTGAAGCGCATGTGAACATTCCAGGTAGTATGGAACTCCCTTGGCATATAATTAATTAATATGAAAGAACATAGTTTTTTAACTTAACTACTAAGCTGTTTTTCGCGTAAAGCCAAATTTAATGACTGTCAACGTAAATGTTATTCAGCTCCATTTTGTTTTTTCAATATGGCACAAGTAATCGGTTAATAGCGACAAATATGATGCATACTTTAATAACTATTAACATCTGAAATAGCTAATACTCTTACACATTCATACTATCACACACATATAATAAATAAAAACATATATCAGTGTTTAATAGGTGTTCTCAGCCACGGCTTAACATTTTTATTTTATTTAGACAAATAAAGATTTTGTATACTGACAAAAACGCGGTTAGTTTTCTTTAAAATAATGGATTGTCTATTTGAATAACAGACGTGCCTAATTCGAGGCGAGTGAAGACTATTATATATGACTGACATAATGACTACTAAGTGGTAGAAATCTGCGATTTCTTACCTCAATATAAAACCAAACTTTGCCTTTTTCTCTCATTTACGTGCATTATTTTATCAGCTAACCCTCCATTAGAATATCAACTTTATAAAAATAACTTAAAAATGAAAAGTTTAGAATATAAAAAATATATACATCATTTATACTTGGCAAATTATGAAGACAGTGTCTCAACTTTAAACAGCCGTTGAAATGTTAACTTGTGAATCTGGCCATCCAACAAACAGGTAATTCAAGCTAAAATAAGAGCGTCTTCGTATATTTACTATTTTTCGAAATAGCTTGTCAGCTATTGACAACTACAAGACTATAATAATGATTAGTAAGTGTACTGTGATAGTTGCCGGACAAAGAACCCAACCGGGCTCTTTGTTTGATCGGTTTTCCTTGGCGGTGGTACCAGGTGCGGGTGAGACAATTTAGAACTGTATCATCTAGTAAACACAATGGTAATGACTCGCATGGCTAATCTTTTGCCTCTTACGAATTGCCTGGTAGAATGTACAAATGGTCTTCATTAAAGGCGACCCGAATAACCCGGACAAATTCTGTATGTAATACAGTTATTTATTCCATGGTTACGTTGACTCCGGCTAACCTGCAAATGAGCCAATGTGATAATACTATTACGCTCCCCGTTTCATAAGACTTATATTTTAGGTTAAGAAAATTAATTCCACTCGCTAATACCTTTTCAATTGCACCCTATTGCATAAAAGAAAGCATAATACCGCCTGTTGCTTCATAAAGCTTTTCTCTGTCGTTTATTCAATAGGGAGACTTTGTTTAGAGACTTCATTTTATGTAAAACTCCGAAAATCTTAATACAAGTCTATTATAGTATATTGGTTATGGCCCGCAGCCCATTTTGTCGTTAAAGCTTTTAGTGAATGCCCTGAGAAAAATTTCACTTTGACATAATAAAATTTCGCATATTTGTTAACTTTGGATTTAGACATATTTACCAAATTTTATTTAAGAGGCTAGTCCCCGACCGTGGGAATTTAAAATTGAACACACACACACCCATATATTTCACTAATCATACACGTCGACCATGCGTCACACTAAGGCCCGCACTAGGCCTAAAAATTGAGTATTCATTGCGGATTTTCTTCTGCGACATACTTAATGACACTTACAAAACCCGCAATGTCTCTATTTTTCATTAATTTGGTAAAAGTCAAGGTGGAGCCATAGCGAACGCGTTCTACGTGTAGTAATAGATTGTTCTTCACAATTGATTAAGTACTAATACTTAATTACTTAATTAATACTTCAGAATATAATACAGGGTCATGGTACGTAAATTAAATGTATATTAAAAGCGACCAAAGGTATTCAATTTTTTTAATGTATCACAAAATTAATCAAATCGGAACCGATCTTCTCAAGGATCATAGTAGTTTACGTATCTATATGTGTACATACATTCAGTAGTAACATAAAAGTACACAGTCTTACAACACGACTTATTTGTGGTTAAATTTAAGTTTTTATTTAATGCGAGTGAAGCCATTGGTGACCGCTCTGTTATTCACATAGTTAACAACCCTGACTACGCAATCATTGGGGCTCAGGTTTGATTTCCCACAGGGTCATATATTGAGCATAGGGTTTGAATTTCTGGGTTTGGGTGTTTAATAAACATATTTGAGTGTTTATATATATATGTATTTCTATGTATTCATATCATTGAGTAACACTCACACAATTAGCAAATAAATTGCTTACTTTGAGGTTAGGTCAATTTGTGTAATTTATATACCGATATTATTTTTATTATTCTGATATAAAGTTTGTTTGTAATTAAATAATCCATCCAAGTGGCACCTATGCTTATAAGTATTTCATAATTAAAATAAAATAAAATTTACCTCGGAATGTTGATCAATTCTTATGTTTACTAGGACTCACCATTTAGTCATTCAGTATAACAGGTGTTTTCTGTCATCGCCCCATTTCCCAACTTTAATAGGTCTATAATTGAAAATTTGACTTAATCAAACAAGGGAGCCCATGATCTGAGTTGAACAGTGTAACTAGTAGATTAATGCGGAACTCATGCTTTCATTATTTACACCATTTCAAATTATTAACAATATTTTGAACGAGATTCTTCAAAAAATGCTGTGGATTTGTAAATTTATTAAATCTCGATTAACATTGCAATTTTTCTAAGTATTGGCGGATAAATTTTGAAGCATCATTATTATTCAATATTATGCTACTGTTACGCTTGCACGAATATGTAGGGGAAAATTGGATGAAGTCATATAAGTGTAGTGAATGCATATTTTTGATTCACTTTTTTAAGCAAATTTTAAAATTTTTCTTTTATATACAAGGGTATGTGAAGAAAATAAAAAAAATAATTTGCTAATATAATACAGTGACATAGTAGAAAATTTTAAAAATATTTTTTAATTCCCACTATGTATATAAATAAAAATCACTCATTTTGCTCAGTTTTCAAAAATCGAGTTTTCACTAGATCTTCACCGTTTAAGATGACGTCAGTATGTATGTCTATGTATGTATGTGTGTGCAACCTGACCTTGACCTATCGAAACGAAGTTGATGGCATTCAATTGGACTTCAATCAACTTAGACTTTCTGAAAATTTGAACCAGTTTGATTTAGGAAATTTTGAGAAATTTGGAATAAATCTCAAAAAAAAAATTTGACGAAATAACATTTTTTTAAAATAACTTCTAGGTTAATGTATCGACTGTATACAAAATCTAATCAGCTCTTTTTCTCAAAAAACTGCATCCCTTCCATAAATTGAACTAATAATTTTTGGACCTTTTACAATAATTTAGTACGTAAAAAACTACGTCAAATACCATTTCAAATATCGAACCAAGTTTCCCAAAGTTACTTCTTTACAAATATTAAGTTTCTGTTGTTTACAAGAACATCATTTCATATTGATTGCGGGGGGATACTGAAATGTTTGATGGACGTTTTTAAAAAATCATGTTGACATTTTACCGATTAAATTCTTCATATAAAATTGTATGGAAGATGGTGGACAAAAATATTAAGCAAATTTGTATTAAAATTACTTTATTATAAGGTCGTTTAATAAAAAAACTAAGACGGTGAAAGTGTAATATAGTTCTTTATTAAAAAATAATTGTAAAAATTTTTTAAATTGTTGTGCAAGAAATACTGTAATTTTTGCAAACGGAAAAGGTCGATTTTTAGGTTTTGGGTGAAGTTTACGATTTTTTTTCTACAAAACTAAGAAATATTTTGAAAATATCTCTCGGTGAAACTGTTAACAGTTTCATTAAGATTATCATTGAATTTTTTTAGAAAGCTATTCCGTATATTCATTAAGGAATTTTGAAAACCGCAACACTCGATTTAGCAGTTTTTAGGGAATGGGGCCTTAATTTATTTCGGTTAAAAAAGTTGTCCTGTAAAAAACAATCCAATATGTTGTAGTAGAAATTTCATAAACTCAAAACTCAAAAAATTCTTTATTTAAATAAACTTTTTATACACTTTTGACAAATCGCATTTTTAAAATTACTACTAATGAATCGAAACGCGGCCATACAAGTTAAAATGCGTAAAAGTTTGTATGTTTGGATGTTTAGATATTTGACCGTTTGGATGGATATTTGTTAGTTGCTTCTTTGTTAATCGGCTGAAAACATCTGGACCGATTTAAATGAAAATTTAAAAAAATAAAACAATTTTTATCATCTATAACGATATATACTAATTTATTGATATGTGGTGGTAATGTTTAGCTAAAATCCTTTTCTCAAACACTCTGAATATTATGATGATACTTTAATGTCAAAACATTCAAAGATTTCTGAGTGGTGCACGTTAAAAAAACAGCTATATTTTTATAGATATAGATAATTATCATAATGTCGTGGATAAATTACACAATTCGATCCAACTTCAAAGCAAAGTTTGTGTTATGAGTGTTAGTCAATGCTACTAATACATAGATATACATATATAAATACACATACTTACGTGTATTATATATGTATATAAAATACCATAATAAACACCCAAATCCAGAAATACAAACACCGCGCGCTGCTAGTCAAATATAAAGACACATTTTTTGAAGTAGTATCTTAATAAGTTCAAAAATTCTAATAAAAAATGTATCTTCTATCGATTTTAACTCGTTAGTTTTATAATATATGACGTTAGTAGTATTACGAATAATCTAGAAACGTGTAGAGTTGGAACGCTGGAGAGATCTAGAAATAAAAGAAAGAGATAGCTACTCCTATTGACAAACAGATAGTTGGCCGGAATTGGAATAATAAACTCTGTGATATATGGCATAAGGTTGAAAGTAGCGTGTACTAGGATTTATGAGTAACTTGTTTACAATAAGAAGTGATAAGAAGTAACTCATTGTTTCCCGATACATTTAGATTTTTCTGGATCCAGGTAGAACTTTACCCTGGGTATAAATAGAGATGTGTTGGCAAATACAGGGCAGTTTTTATCAAGCGATCGAGAGCGATACTTCAAGTGACCAGTGCGAAGCGAGAAGTAGTGTTGCCAAACTATTGATAGTTCCGCCATCGATAGTTTTAATCTAAAAAAGCCTATACTATCGATACAACCATCGATTGTATCGATTTTATAGATACTATCGATTCAATCGATAATTTAGAAGAATACAATACAATCTGTTAAGTGCAATAGTATCGATAGTATCGTATCGTATCGTATCGATCGACACTATCTATAGTATCGTGTTTCCTAATTAAAAAAATAAACAATACTATCGATAGTATCGATACTATTGAATGTCTAGAAAACAATAGTAGCGATAGAATTTACAGTATCGATACCATCGATTGTTTTGAACTGTCGATTGTATGCTAATTTACGATAGTATCGATAGTACCGATACTGTCAATACTATCGTTTCCTAGAAATTCAGTAGTATCGATATTATCGATAAGATCGATACTTTTCTGACTGGGAGATAGGATACTATCGATAGTATTAATAATATTTTATTTTTCTAATAGTATTGTATCTTTTTGAACAATCGATATAATATCGATAGTACTAATATCGGACTATTATCGATAGAATATCGATATCCCATCGATAATCTACAATCGATCGGCAACACTAGCGAGAAGTGTTTTATTGTGTAGTTGGTTAAGTTCAGTGATAGTACAGTGAGTGACTAGTGTTAATCAGAGTATTTGAGTATTATATAGTGTTGTGTTGTTGTGTATTTGTATTGTAAATACACGGATTTAATATAACTGGTGTTTTATTACAATTACGAACCCGAAGTACGTAACAATAGTAATAAGATTCTAATACAAATTGTATCTTCTATTTTAATGTTTATAAAATGTTACTTTTAAGGTAGATAACATATCTAACCATGAATTTAAACTACCACGTCGAACCTTAAATCTAAAAGTGCGATACTTTTCAGTAAAATGTATCACGAAAGTGTATAGATCGTTGCCTAGTACTACTACACTAGGCAACAAATAACACTAATAAAGCTAACAAAAATTTGGCAATTGAAGGGGGGTTTTAGTAATGTAATCTATATTAAGAATAATTTTCTCTTCAGATAAGTCTTTAAGAATAATATACCAAAGATAACATTTCTCTCTGTTTGTGGAGACAAAAATAAAAAACAAATCCTTAACTTCAATTACTTTGTTACTGCCATTATAATTCGCAAAATTCAACAAAGTTTAGTAGAGAAATGTATAATTAATTCAGTTTTCAGCGAGTTTTATATTTGCCAAGGGTAAAGGCACTTCTAAGAACGACGTGTCGCGTTTAATATAATGCCTGGGGGATCACGATCGTCCTAAAACTTACTCCAAGTTTTTATTACCGTTTATCAGTGCGTGCCATCGGAAACTTTTGGCTTGGAGAACGCCCAAAGGGGTGTTTTATAGGAAAATTGATAGTGATCACTTTTTAACTTCTTCGCAGATTTTTTGTTTCGTTTTGTCAGGGATTCTTAAAGTTTGTAATGGGACATTTGAATTTCAATTTGATTCATACCATTGTTTTGGAAGCAATGCAATAAAAATATATGACTGTTATTAAAATATAATTTATACTTTCCATCGTCAGCACTTGGTGAAACTCCGTCATTATTATAATTAGTGATGTGCCGGTTATTCGTATCCGTATCTGTATCCGCGGATATCCGAGGCAGGAGAAAGATCCGTATCCGTTACTTTTTAGGCGGATCTTGAACGGATCTTTTATATTATTAGATTACATCACATGTGCAAAATTCTAAACGAAGAGTGAAATTCTCTTAAATTCCATTTAAAATATTTATTATTTCTTTAGATCACATCTGATTTGGATTTGCTAAAATCAAATATCAAACATTATTTGAACCGAGTTACTAATTCGTCCTCAAATGGTATGTATTACTTAAAGTTCTTAAAAATGTATCAATCATAAATGTATGTGTTTTAAGGTTTCATATCAAAAGGGTAAAACGGGACCCAATCACTAAGACTCCGCTGTCCGTCCGTCTGTCTGTGTATCTGTCCGTCTGTCACCAGGCTATATCTGATGAACCATGATAGTTAGACAGTTGAAATTTTCACAGATGATTTATTTCCGTTGCCGCTATAACAACAAATACTAGAAACAGATTAAAAAAATATTTGGGGGGGGGGGGTGGGGTAATATTATCCCTTACAAAAAAGCTAATTTTTTTGCAATTTTCTCGATCTTAATAACGACAACTGCTAGATGCTTGAAATATTTACAGAAGATTTAGTTTTATACTTATTCATTTTAAAAATAAATATTAAATAAAAATAAAATAAATATTTAAGAGGAGGCTCCCATACAACAAACATGATTTTTTGCCATTTTTTCTAGATGATGGAACGAAAGCCTTTGTGCGCGAGTCCGACTCACACTTGGCTGGTTTTTAAATAATTATCTACTCATTAGATAGCAAACAAGTAGATAGCTCCCAACCAACTAACCCCATTGTCTCCATCAGGAAAGTCATCTGCTTGTTTGATATCCTATAATAAAAAAACGGCATCTGTCTTTCGTACTTTAACAAAAGTAAACTAAAATCCTCTTCATAAAATATAATTTTGTTCCCAAGTGAAATTAAAGCTCCACATGAAATGAAGGCTTAATATGGAATAAAAGGCTTTTACGCCCATTTAATTATAAATTAATCAGCGTGCGAGCGTACCTTAATGAAATTGGTGACAAATATATATGGAATAGCCAGATCATCTGGAATTTCTTTAATTCATATTGCGTATTTTGTGTCGACAATATTTCGTAATATGGATACATTTTGTTAATATATTTTGGAATGTCGAATGTTTTGCACTAATAGAGACACGGCAAGGGTTTCTATAATGAACTATCCATCATTTGCAGCAGTAACCATTAGTAACCAATTTGCTAATAACGAGGCGTTTTATACGTTGTTTGGAAAGAACTTGACTTATCGGCCTTAATTATTTTTAAGCTTGGGGAGTACTAGGTAAATTAAGTTGGAAAAGATTTAATTCTTTCCTTAGTATGTACTATAGGCATCTAGGATTTATCTTGTCGCTGGGCATCTTCAGTGCGGCTGCCAACCTCAGAAATCTTAGATTGTCTGAATTCTATACCTATACTTCATGGGCTAGACGGAAAAAATTAAGACCAAAAGTTGTAACGACACTTTTTGCTATAGTTGTAAGCTGTGCAGCGTGCGCGTGTTTCTCTGTCTGTCTCTCTCTCTTACTAAATACAATTTTATTACAATTCCTTCATTAATTAATCGAAAGGAACTTCGTTGCATCCGGGTGTCCCTTGACAAGTTTTTTATATGATTATTGATTGCACCTAGTAATATATTTTTAATTACTTAGAAAAGAATTTACTTATATTTAGCACTCCAAAAGGCACGCAAAGATGTTTAATCTCAAAATTCGTAGAAAAT
This sequence comes from Apodemia mormo, assembly GCA_036924255.1. Lineage (NCBI taxonomy): Eukaryota > Metazoa > Arthropoda > Insecta > Lepidoptera > Riodinidae > Apodemia > Apodemia mormo. The sequence goes on along the minus strand of JAUPFN010000014.1, from coordinate 32,053,647 downwards.
GTTACTATTCGTAACTAAAACGAGTCATTTTAAAAATATAAGAACTGAGAAAAAGAAAAAGAAAAGAATCGATTTTTATCTGTAATTAAAATTCTAAGGAATAATAAATCCAACCAAAAATATTTTCATACAAAGTGTTGCCAAGACAATAAAAAAGCTATTAGATGTCACGTAGAGCCAAGCCTAACTCTACAAGCTCTAACTTAACAGACTCTTCACCTTAGTCAAAATATGTAGCTTGTCCGTTATTATATAGCGAAGATTATTTTATTGATCACTATTATTGTACAAAAATTATACAGGACTATTTTTAAAGGTCCGGCAATTTTTCAGAAGCTGTTCAGAATTGATAACATGTTCGATTTATTAAATAAATAAAATAATCAAAAAAATTCAAAGTTTCATTTTTATCCGACACAAAAAACACAACGCATGGATATAATTTCAATTACGCAAAAATATCGAGCGCAGTTCGAGTAGTGTCCCCCGCAGCACTAAAGGTGCGTCCACATTTTTGACAATTTACCGAACATTATCCCGTGACCGTATGAGACACACGTGTCAGTACCGATTAATGTGGACGTATTTTGCCACGCGTACGGTTCAATCCATTCCGAACACTGAAAGAAACTGCTGAACACAGAATAAACGGCAGGACAATGCATGGAGTTACAATCTACTAGCCGGGCCCAGTGTGGTCTGTTTATTGTCACGCATCTAAGCCACCACCGATTCACCGAAAGTCGGATTTTTTAAAGTATTTTCGCTACTGTCCGAGGACCAGGAGACGTCCACACTTGCATTTATGACACGCGTCGAAGTACGCCCGATGACGCGGATACAGACATGGGGTAGGCCGTAGAAGTGGATCAAGTCGTGACTTGTCCCGGTCGGTGCGTCCCCCGTGAGCACCTCGCCGTCGCTTATTTACGCAGTGCACGCTATAAACATCTTTGTATACATTGTTTAGTTTTGCATTCCGACGATTGATTATTTAGGCGTGGAGTGGATGCCATGTAACGATGCCATGCCACGCGATCTAGTTCAACACCATGCGTGTACACTTGTAACATTTCATCGTACATGGCTTGTTACCGTCTCAGTACAACCTATATCGACCACATTTAGCGTAACACGTCCTGTAGCGATGCCACGTAGTCCGGTCCGTCGTCATGTTACAAGTGTGGACGCACCTTAATAGTACCGTGTCCGCACGCCGCACAAGCCGCCCGGCGACCCATTCACATGACTCAGTGCATCCAATTCTTGACTTTAATGGGATATTTTTAAAGAATGTTTTTCCATTATATTGCAATATTTTTAAAAAAACAAAACGCACTTTCAATTCGATTTAGTTCTTAATTTCAAAATTTGGCTGCTTTAAAAGTAACGTTGTATAATTAATTTGATATAAGGAAACAAATAGATAGTTCTCCTGATAGAAAGTGACAACCATCGTCTATAGACATCAAAGATGTCAATGGTGTGTTGTTATTCGAGTGGGGCAGATTATAATAACACGTATATAAGTTCCGCGTCAAATTAGCTCTCCAAACCGGAACACGATAAAAAAACATCGTTTATATTGCGGCAGGAAATAGGTGATAGTAAATACTGGGTGATACTTTGCAAGACTTTACCACCTAGTCATAGGTGGATGCCCTTTTCTATAATTTTTTTTTTATATCATAAGATGGCAAACAAGCAGATGGGTCTCCTGATGGAAAGAGTCAACCATCGCCTATAGACACCAAAGATGTTAATGGTGCGTTGCTATCTTGTGGCGAGATCTAATGCCATATGCATAAGTTTACCGGCTACCTTACCCTCCAAACCGGAACACGACAGCGACAAGTACTGACGCTATTGCGGCAGGAATAGGTAAGGCGGTGGTACCAGACCCGGGCGAGACAATGCAGAACTCTACCACCTAGTAGCCACGATGGTAGTGACTCGATAGCCAATCGGTCGCCTTTTACAACCTGCCTGGCAGAAAGGCAGTTGGCCTATTCTTCAAAGGAGGCCGGGACCGGACATAGTGATAGGTTAGTTTTTAATAACAGACAGCTTGACGTACATATATGTTTATTCTTTCACGACTTACCGTAGGATGACCCGAGTAGGCCGGAACAAGGTATTTTATAGTATCAAAGTTTTACAATAATTAAAAGTAGGGTAGATTGAAAAATGTCAACCAGATCAGATCAGATGGCACAACTTCCAAGTTTATGATTTGATATAAAATTGTTTTATATAAGTACATATGTTTATAATTTGATGTTGTGGAAGTGGCGCCACTGTAGTGCAGTATTTTGATAACAATAAATTCTAATGTCTATTATGCGAGATAAATGCTATAAACGAATATTACTATTACATTCAAGCACTATTTAAAATATTATTCATATTACAAATAATAAATAAATGAATAATAAATAAATATTCACAGAACAAATTACACTTACTGATCTAACCCCAAAGTAAGCAAATTATATGCTTGTATTATAGGTGTTAGTCAACGATACTAATACAAAGAAATACATATATAAATACTAGAATATATTTAATAAACACCCAAACCCGGAAATACAAACATTTATGCTCATCACACAAATGCTTGTCCCCGTCGGGTATTGAACCCGAGACCCGTCGATTGCGTAGTCAGCGTCGCTAACCACTCGACCAATGGGACGATTAAATATATACAACCAAAAATAGGTAATCGTTTACATTTCATGAAGTACAGATTATCTATTTTCCATTTTTCAAAGGACGGCCGGTTTAGTATCGCGCTGTTCATACACCCATGTCATATAATTATATTTAATCAGTGTGTAAGTAGTTTATGTTATATCTAAGCATTTTTTGGAAAGAACAGGAATTTGAAACTCTCGAATTTGAGACTAAAATTATCAAAAAATAATTATTTATTTATTTAATGCTTTATTATACCTCTGCATACTTCTTCCGGGATACGGGCGTGAAAATAAATAAATAAATAATAAATATTCACGGGACAAACTACACTTACTGATCTAACCCCAAAGTAAGCAAATTATTTGCTTGTATTATGGGTGTTAGTCAACGATACTAATACAAAGAAATACAGATATAAATAATAGAATATATTTAATAAACACCCAAACCCGGAAATACAAACATTTATGCTCATCTCACAAATGCTTGTCCCCGTCGGGGATCGAACCCGAGCCACGCCGATTGCGTTGTCAGGGTCGCTAACCACTCGACCAACGGGGCGGTGGTTAGCGAGGCACGGGAGTGGTAATACACTACTCCGTCAGACTACGAAGACTACGAGCTGCTATTGAAATTTTAGGTTTTCGAGAAAATCTCGAAATAACTTTAGTAACACCTTTTCTCGACCCGGGAATCGAGTCCTGGACCTCATTATATAAATATATTAATTGTTGAAACGAAGCTTCAATTTTCATCGATTGTATCTACTTACCTTGCATGATTGGCGTTATTTAACTTTTGTACTATTTTACACTTTAAATTTGTACTATTTTATACATGAATCAAAAAGTAACATCCTGCTATTTCGATTTCTTTCGATTTTATTCACTTTAAAATTAAATCTGATTAAAAATTCGTATGTTTCTTCAAAAACCAATAAATAGAAGTATTAAAATATAAGGGTATAGACAGACGTGGTTTATTCGTGACAGCGTTTGTTAGTGTTTTTAACATAGATTAAATGGATACGCTGTTTCAGGCAATTCCTTAGTTTGTCAGCGTTCATGATGTAAGGAAGTCGTTGATAAATGGTGTACAATATTAAGAAAAATCTGTTATTTACGTATGAATATTGCCAGTTAAAAAATGCTGATAAATCTTTGAATGAGGATCTAGCAGCATCAGCTTAATGTCATCGTGTCACTGCAATGTTACTGAAGTAACAAAATACGGCATTTATTATCGATAAAGCCTTTACAAGTTATTTATTTATTTAATTTTTTATTGTACGCAGTAATCACTTAAACAAAAAATAAAAGAAAAAATACAACGGGCGAGCTTATCTTTAGTCACAGAGATTTCTTCCAGGCAACCCATTATAAGAAATGTATTATAATATAAGGAAATATTATAAGCAAAGTATTGATTTGGTGTGCAAGAATTAATTAAATTTGAAAATAATAACATTAAAAACTACCTACTGAAAATTACATGACAAATAATATTCATAAAATAAGCGCAATAACAAACAAACATACATACATACATATATACAGCACACATATATATATACATACGAATCGTATATATACATATATAAACCATGAATCATTAAACAGATAAGAATGTCATTTAATTAAAAGAGAGAAAAAAGTACTTTCTAAAATTAAGGTTGCGTTAAAAAGAGATATAGCTCTTTAAGACGCAAGTTACTCAATTTCTTTTATCAATTTGAAAAGAGCTGATACTCTTGAAATGACTGAACATATTCTATCGAATCATTTAAAAAAACGGAACCAAATCGGATCATCCGTGTAGGTGTTTCGATGCTATGGACATAGACGCAAATACAGATACACACCTGAAACTGATAACACCCCGTTTTTGCGTCGGGGGTTAAAAAGTGAATCAAATGCAAGTATATTTCAGAGACATCTTAATTTAAGTTAGTTAAAAATGTGGCCGGTTTTTTCCATGTCTGTCAGCAGTTTAAGTGCCGAGTTTCTTTATCAAAAAATTCTTTAGATGTAATGGCTGTGTTTTCTTTAGATGTAATTTTCCAATAAAAGAACTTGGGTTCAATTTTGCTGAGAAGGTTCCTTTCCATTTCACAAATAAAGCTTTTAGAGGATCTGTATTTTAACTGAAATAATGACCAAAAATATAACGTTAACATAAAAGATAAAACACATAATGATATATGAGAATCGATTGATGATGGGAATCATAATGATTATATTATGATAATATTTTCTCATATAGAAACAATTTGAAGAGCTGGTAATCTTGAAACGACTGAACAGATTCTATTGAATCATTAAAAAAAACGCAACCAAATCGGATCATCCGTGTGGGTGCTTCGATACCATGGAAATAGACACAATACACAGATACACACATGAAACTTGTAACACCCCGTTTTTGCGTCGGGGGTTAAAAAGTGAATCAAATGCAAATATATTTCAGAGACATCTTAATTTAAGTTAGTCAAAAACGTGGCCGATTTTTTCCATGTCTGTCAGCAGATTAAGTGCCGAGTTTCTTTATCAAAAAATTCTTTAGATGTAATGGCTGTGTAAGGATTTTCCAATGAAAGAGCTTGGGTTGAATTTTGCTGAGAAGGTTCCTTTCCATTTCACAAATAAAGCTTTTATAGGATCTGTATTTTAACTGAAATAATGACTAAACATATAACGTACATAAAAGATAAAACACACAATGATATGTGAGAACTGAGATAATTACAAAACAAATACATTATTATAGCCTGTTGTCTTACGGAAAGCGTGTTCTGTTTGTTTTCAACTATTTTTTATCTTGCTTTAAGATTTTAAAGCTGTCGAAAGGGTATCATACAAATAAAAAAAATCGTTGTATTATCGTACACTAGATACTTCCATTTAGCAATTACTAGTTGCAGCCTGCTTCTGCACTATAAACGTTTTTGGTGAATCCCGCGGATCACATAATTTATCCACGATAAAGAGCCTATGTGATATTCCAGGTCATCATCTACATGTGTGCTAAATTTCATTCAAATCCGTTCAGTAGTTTTTGCGTGATTGAGTAACAAACATCCATCCGAACATCTATCCAAAATTTCGCGTTTATAATAATACTAGGCTGCAGCGTGCAGCCCGCTGCATGATAAAAGTTTTTGGCGAATCCCGCGGGATCACCTAACTTTTCCGGGATAAAAAGTAGCCTATGTGCTATTCCATGTCATCAGCTACCTGTGTGCCAAATTTCATTCGGATCCGTTCAGTAGTTTTTGTGTGATTGAGTAACAAACATCCATCCAAACATCCGTCCAAACATCCATCCAAACATCCAAACATTCGCATTTATAGTATTAATATAGATAGATAGATTATTGTCTTCCGACTGGAATAAATAAAGCGGCAATGGTAACAGATTCGGGCAAGGCGTCTAAGAACTCTGCCATTTAGGTGAATAGCAAAATAAAGATTAAATAAAAAAATGTTCTGGCACTTAGGACGGCTTGCACCAAAATGCTTAAATGCATTTAGTCCCTTAAACATGTTTAGCAAATGTCAAATCGCCTTGCTGCTGCTGTCACTTTAAACGTATTTAGTGACTTAAAATGATTTAAGCATTTTGGTGCAAGCCGCCCTTAGTGGCCACGAAATTATTTTTTTATTGTTTTTTATTATTTAATCTTGTAGGTGTGTATGTTTTATGCATGTATGTAGCAAAGTATGTGTGTATGTGTGTAATCTAGCCTCTAGGCAACTAAAACTTAAAAGCACTTATATGTGTTGTAACACTATTTCGTGTTAGGGGTAACTTTAAAAATTTACTTAATATTACTTAATTTCACTACAGATATTTCAGAAACTATTCGATTTGAGCTAGTAGCCTTACTTAAAGTAAGCACGTTCTCACCAACTGAGCCACTTGTCGGTAGCTTAACGTGTCGAAATTTTTTTGCTTTGCGATCTATTCCGTCGAATGTGATCAGCGATCAGTATCGCTAGATATACATACGTATATTGTAGTTTAATGATTTCATCATTGCCGATGAAATACATACAACATTGATCAATGTTTTCGTATTTTTTAAGAATATAATATAATTTGTTATAGCGCTTATCATCCCATGCTTAAAATCTTACCGTCCCAAAAAAACATTTTTCAGTATCTATGAGTACATTTTTGTGACTAAACCACTTTTTATAATGATATGGTTTGATTACGAGGTAGATAATGCTTTTAAGGTCGCCATTTGTACTCTGTATATTTTATAAGTGGATGGTAATCAAAAATAAATAATGATAAACACTGAACAAATTACACAAATCGATCTAACACCAAAGTAAGCAATTATTTGCTTGTGTTATGGGTGTAATTGAACGATGCTAATACATAGAAATACAAGCTGTTACATACATAATTAACACCCAAATCCAGAAATATAAATTTTCCGCCGTGTTGGTCCCGGCCTCCTTTGTAGAATAGGCCAACTGCCGTTCTGCCAGGCAGGTCGTAAAAGGCGACCGATTGGCTATCGAGTCACTACTATCGTGGCTACTAGGTGGTAGAGTTTTGCATTGTCTCGCCCGGGTCTGGTATCACCGCCTTACCTATTCCTGCCGCAATAGCGTCAGTGCTTGTCGCTGTCGTGTTCCGGTTTGGAAGGTAAGGTAGCCGGTAAACTTATGCATGTGGCATTAGATCTCGCCACAAGATAGCAACGCATCATTAACATCTTTGGTGTCTATAGGCGATGGTTGACTCTTTCCATCAGGAGAACCATCTGCTTGTTTGCTCTCTTATGATATAAAAAAAAAATCTATGCTCATCTCATTAATGTTTGTCTCTGCTAGAAATCGAACCTGGGCCCCATCGATTCGTAGCTAGGTTAGCTAACCACTCGACCAACGGGGCGATCAAATATATAAATAAATAAATGGTAGTGATAAATTCACCATTACAAAGACTTAAAAGTGTTGGCAGACGGTGTATCTTTTAAAAGGTAATTATAAAATATAACAACAACTATAATATAACACTAGGAAAACCACGGAATAAACGGGATAAGCCTTTTAAGGCTTTGTCAGTGAAGCTTGCAACAACTACATTCAGAAATACAGAGTAATAGTTCTTAACGATAAAATAAAATCACGCGTATTTTTAAACCTTAATAAAAATTCGGCATAATGAAATAGACATGGCATATTTCTATTTTTTCACGATATAATATCGTAGACAAATATCGCCGGGGCTGTGTGATGAGCAAAAATATTTGTTTTTCGGGGTTTGGGTGTTTATTAAATTTATTCCAGTATTTATGTATTTATTTCTAAATACCTATTGGTATCGTTGACTACTAACACCCATAACACAAGCAAATAATTTGCTTACTTTGGGGTTAGATCAGTCAGTGTAATTTGTCCCGTGAATATTTATCTATATTACCTATTTAAACATGTTAATAGTGCGTTTCTATCCTTATGGCTATGTTTTAATGCCTCATGCATAATTTTTACCGGCGACATTACTCTACAAAACTGGAATATGACAGTGATTTGCGAAATAAATAAACAAAATAGATAAATATGTAGCCGGTAAACTTATGCATGTGGCATTAGACCTCGCCACAAGATAGCAACGCACCATTAGCACCTTTGGTGTCTATAGGCGATGGTTGACTCTTTCCATCAGGAGACCCATCTGCTTGTTTGTCATCTTATGATAAAAAAAATTTAATACGGTGGTACCAAACTCGGGCGAGACCACCACCTAGTATACATAAACATTTTTCACTGAAACTGAACGCTTGTTTGTTATCTCATGGCATAAGAAATTGATTAATTGGGTCTAAGGCTGATGCTATACAAGCGGTTCTTTTGCCGCAGGAAATCGCATTATATGAAACTTGCAGACTGCATACTGTACTGTACATTTTCTGTCGCGCTTCACAGGCGGAAGTAAATCGACCGCTGCATGTAGCGTCAAACTTCCGTTATTTATTACTCTTTCAAACTAAACGACAACAGCTTTTATAAGTCTTCAATAATTTTATTTATATAAGCGCAGCCAGATCAATGATAATTATTGGTGGATCCATATTGAGTAGTATTAACGTGAAGCAGTTTGGCCGAATAAAGCACTTGAATCACTTTTACACGCACAGTATAATTTTGGGCAGAGTAATGCCCTCAACAAGCGATAGAATTACAATGAATCGAAAACATGATGTCCCCGCTTATTTATACCATTCGTTATCTATTTTATTATGACGTCATAACACAGATGTGCCGCACATCGGCCGGCTAGTAGTTGTCGTCAAGCGCGGTTGAACGAAAAATAGCAATAAACTGGATTCCGTATAGTTTGATGGTCTACGGCAGTTATCATGAGCGGACTTCTGCTATTGGAGAACAGTCCGTGTAGTATTATCCTTAAACAGAAAAGTGACAGGCAAACAATATCTACTTTTTTAACATAATCGCAAAAATATTTTTATCCCGACTATAAAACTCCTTGGTATTTCCTCTAATGAACAAACACCTCAACTCCGCCCTTTCTAAACGGAATAATTTTTCAGACGTCACTTCGCTACTTCGGTTTCCCCTTATCACGTACAAACAATTTATCTCACGCTGAAAACTCGAGAGAAAAATTAAACCGGGGATTAAAAAATATTTCAAAGTCAAAATTAAATTTTATTAACCAAGAGTTTCTATTTGTAACATGAATTTGTAGGATATAATTAATTTTAGATAGATATTTGAAAAACCAACTTAAAAATACAATTTATTCAAATACACACGAACAATCATATTTTTGATAGTCTCAAATTAAAAAAAAAATTAAACCAGTTGGTCCTGCAGGCCATCCCTAAAACATCCCGCTAAATTGAGCTCAAAAGAGTAAAAGAACAATAAGCATAGATTTTTTCAGTTCAAACATCTAGTTTCTTAATAATGACAGTATACTGATTTTTGAAAAATTGTGTATCTTAAAACGATGATCGATGTCGATCTTTCGATGTAAAATCTAAAATGTTGTTTTACCTACATAATCGATAAGTTGTCGAAGTGTCGAGGTAATGCCAAAAATATTTTTTTCAAAATTTGATTATTTGATTTTTGATATTGATATTACAGACGTGATATTTTGCATAACTTAGAAAGTTCTTTAAAAGACAAATTTACAGATCAGTTTTGGTACCACCGTCTTCCTTATTTATGCCTTCCACAATAGCGTCAAAGCTTGTGACACGCATACACATATTTTCAATATACATCGCCGTGCTTAGACGGGATTTTCTTGAAGGTTCACCTCGTAAAAGGTGAAAGAATGCTAGTATGAGTCACTAACATCATCCTAAAAGTGACTAATTCCAACGAGAAAAAAGCAGAAAAAGTAAAAATTCAGCTTATTTTTTTCGTTTGTCATATTGGTTTTTTTAAATCATAAGATAGCAAACAAACAGATGGGTCTCCTGATGGAAAGAGTCAACCATCGCCTATTGACACCAAAGATGTTAATGGTGTGTTGCTATCTTGTGGCGAGGTCTAATGCCACATGCATAAGTTCACCGACTACCTCACCCTCTAAACTGAAACACGACAGTGTCAAGTGCTGACGCTATTGCAGCAGGAATAGGTAAGGCGGTGGCACCAGACCCGGATGACACAATGCAGAAATCTACCACCTAGTTGTTATTTTAAAAATACAATAACAATAAAATAATAATATTAAAAATATAATATATCTAATATGTTATATTTTTCCTCACAATAGAGTAAAAATCTAGACAGGTCACAGTCCAATATACATCAACTGTATTTAATATGACCTTTCCGTGACTATTCCACATAATATTATATTGTCGGAGCAAATACTTCTGGTAAATTAGAACAGAATGAATTGAAAAGCGGACCGGAGATTATGGATGTTATATCCAATAACTTAGAAAACGATTACATACTCCTAGATTACAGATCTTTTAATTTCAGTAATGGTCTCAGTAAAAAGTCTTATTATTTAGCATAAAACAACTATATTAACCTTTGTTTTTTTATAAAATTCTCAGAGGAATTGAACAATTGGCAAACGAACATATGGCTTTCTTGATGGAAGATTTCACTATCAGGAAAGCCATCTGCTTGCATCGCCTATAGACACCAAGAATGTTAAATGTTTAATGACTAATATATAGTGTGTAAGAGATGCCGTGCCATTTTAATGTTCTTTTCTTATATATCTTAGGATAGCAAACAAACAGATGTGTCTCCTGCTGGAAAGAATCATCTATCGCCTATAGACGCCAAAGATGTTAATGGTGTGTTGCTATCTTGTGGCGAGTTCTAAAGCCACATGCATAAGTTAACCGGCTACCTTACCCGCCAAACCGGAACACGGCAGTGACAAGCACTGACGCTATTGCGGCAGAAATAGATAAAGCGGTGGTACCAAACCCAGGCGAGACAATGCAGAACTCTACCACCTAGTAGCCACGATGATAGTGACTCGCGTAGCCAATCAGTCGCCTTTTACGACTTGACTGGCAGAACGGCAGTTGGCCTATACTACAAAGAAGCTCAGGACCAACACACTTAATTCTAGTCATGATAGCTTGACTGTTTTTGTAGGAAATGTAAAATTTGTTTTATATTTTTTTCTGATTTTCACGCTACGTATAGCTTTCATTGTTCTGGCTTATTGCGTCGGCAGAACTCTCGATTTAGCTGTTTAATTTGTGCGTTACGTGGCACGTAATATATTACTTTTTTGTGTATTTTCTTAAGTTTTACAATTTTTAGGTCCTTCGTTTTATTTTTTTGTTACCTTCTTTTTACTACAGTCATCTATTTAGTCCAGTAAAAAGTTTAACGAAACCATGATCTGACCAGTTTTGGCGCAATAAGTAAAAATGTGTTCATTAATACTTAAATAATGATATTATGAAAGAAATTTTGATTTAAATTTAGGGGAAAGAGATGAAAAAATTAAAAAAAGGGTTGAAAAATGCCTTTTTTTAAATAACTTAACGGTAGGAAATAGAAAAAAAAGTTTCAAGTAAAAGTTGTAGAGAAAAAAATTCTACACAAAAAAGTTCCTTTTCATTTTTTTGTTATCTGCTTTAGTTTAGCTACAAAAAATAGAAATTAAATTTGTAGTAAAATATGTAAAAATATATAAATATGGGAAAACATATGTAGTAGTGTTAGTACATATTTATGTGATGAGCGCGCTGCATGGTACAGGGCCGTAATAATTCTGGTAAGTTTTTATAATTAATTACAAAGCAAATTTAATTTTTATTTTTTGTAGCTAAACTAAAACAGATAACAAAAAAATAAAGAGGAACTTTTTATGTAGAATTTTTTTCTCTACAACTTTTACTTGAAACTTTTTTCTATTTCCTACCGTTATTAAGTTATTTAAAAAAAGGCATTTTTCAACCCTTTTTTTAATTTTTTCATCCCTTTCCCCTAAATTTAAATCAAAATTTCTTTCATAATATCATTATTTAAGTATTAATGAAGACATTTTTACTAATTGCGCCAAAACTGGTCAGATCATGGTTTCGTTAAACTTTTTACTGGACTATATTTGCGTTTTAGCCTTTTCTTATCTATGTGTAATCTTATCCTTGTAATGTATGAATAATTAGAATTTCAATGTAATTTGTATATTTGTATTTGTCTTTATGCTTGTGCACAATGCCTTCCACTTTTCTTTCCAAGCTTCACTTTCTGGGTTAGCTGGAAGAAATCTCTGTCGTTAGGGATAAGCTAACCTTTTGTGCATTATTTTAAATATCGTTGAATTTTGTTGTCGTTATATAAGCATACAATAAAGTATTAAATAAATAAATAAATAAAATAAATTTTGACGTTCAGTTTTTTCTTCCTATAGCTTGTATAGAAAATTTAGAATTACTTACCATTCATATTTTGAGCATAGACTTATAACAGTTGTACCAAAAATTATAAAAGTACCAGATTTAAATATTTATGTTTTACTGATTAAAGGATCTTAATACGGTCAAACATTTTACTTAAGTAAATCAATATCACAAAAAAAAACTTTTAAAAAATAGACGATCGATCAAAAGTACTTTATTCAATAAAACTTTTTACAAGTTATTTTGACACATTATTTGTTATTATTTTGAGATATGTGATTATTTGTCTAATGACCAAAAACCAATACAATTCATTATTGTTCTTATACTTGATCATCAGCCTAGTTTACGCAACAGCCTAGCAATATATACCCGCGGCACAAAATGCGACGTGGATTGCGGCGCGATTAAAGTATACTGTAGGTACTTTAACTAAGAGAGCTACAAAATTGATTGGTTGAAAAATGTCCGCGTGCGAGCTCCGAGGAATTAGGGACTAAGGTAGGAGCGGGTGGGTGTGTACGTCTCTCTCTCGGGTGTGCTCTGTATACGTCGCCCTCTCTCTTCAGTGCACGTCAGTCGTCAACATTCCTCAAAATTACTTAATAATATCCCTTAATATTTTCATTTTTTATTTTTAGTATTTGTTGTCACAGCGGCAACGAAAATACATAATTTGTGAAAATTTCAGCTTTCTAGCTATCACAGTTTATGATTTATAGCCTGGTGACAGACAGATAAACGGACAGACGGACAGACAGACAGTTATAGGGTCCTGTTTTACCTTCTAGGTACGAAAACCTAAAAAAGAACACTTTCTATAAACTTTTTGTCGTCGATAAATCCCGAACTAATCAATCGATTTCGATCCGATTTACAGTATTCGACGCAGTTTTTTAAGTAAAAGAACTGAGTGCTAAGTGTGAGTTTTTCTTTTCGCATTCGATCGTGAGCGCGTTTGGAGTTTACTAGGAATTCGTATGTGATTTGTACAGCGCCACCTAGTGGTAAACTTGAGAAACCAGTTTACCACTAGGTGGCGCTGTACAAATCACATACAAATTCCTAGTAAACTCCAAACGCGCTCACGATCGAATGCGAAAAGAAAAACTCACACTTAGCACTCTGATTAGATTTTAAAAAGTATCAATCTGACGGTACGGTAGTGCCCTTGCAACGACAAGCCAAGGCGAGCGCAAGAGCACTACCTAGCTACTAGAAATAAGGGCACTACCTAGCTTTTCTCGAAGCGCTTAGTCGTGTTCTTGATCCGTCGTGAAACTTGGGTTTTTATTACACCAGGCACCCAATCCATGTAACACAACGTCAATCCAGTCAAACTGATTTGACTAAGAATTACGGTGCATTAACAATCGAAGAAGCGAGTGAAGCACCTGTATATTTAGCCATAGATTGTAATCAGTCTGTTAAATGAAAGTTCTTTCGGTTTGATAAAATTGGAAAGGAATTGACACATACAACTTTACAAGTGTTCAAAACTGATAAAAACTGAATAGAGCTGTTTAAACTGAAAAATTAATTAAAAAACGTGGATCATTTTTTTAAATGTTATTTTATTTAATCAAAATAAAACAACATAACTTTTATATTTTTTAACATCCTTAAACCTCGTTGTAGGTTTGTGCCGAGGTTCACAATTCACAAGTTAGGCATTGATTTTTATCCAAGCTATATTCTTCAAAATAAATGACAATAACACGCATAAATTAAAATACATCTATTACCCACTATTACCCATATATAACAGACTTGCTACTGGAAATTTCACTTTCTGTCGTTCACGTACAGGTCAATATTCCATTGCTAATATAATTTCGTAAATGTATTGTTCTTTTAATGTTCAATAGAAAGTCTAATTGTTCAATAGAATAGGATATTTTTATATCCCATTAATACAACCTAATCGCCTGGTCACGAGAAATTCACACCTGCGATTTTTGTGCGTGCGTGCGTTCGTGTGTGTGTGTGTGTGTGTGTATGTGTGTGTGATACAGGCGTGACTTAGCTTTGCTTCATGCTTGACACGGCTTAGCTTGGCGTGACTACAATCCACTGTCACAATATAAATAAAACGCCTGAATAATTAACAACTTACACATTACGGAATGTTGCAATGCATTTTTTAAAGTGCTTTGCATATTATTACTAGGAAATTTTAAAACACCAGTAATCACGTAGTGGTTTAATATTGAATAAATTTTTTGTGTGTAAATTTTAGTCATTCTAACTTCTGTATATTATATATAAACATAAAAAAAGCTAGCCTTCTTCGTGAATGTTGCTTCCGGCCTCCTTTGAAGAATAGACCAACTGCCGATCTGCCAGGCATGTCGTAAAAGGCGACTGATTGGCTATGCAAGTCACTAACATCGTGGCTACTAGGTGGTAGAGTTCTGCATTGTCTCGCCCGGGTCTGGTACCACCGCCTTACCTGCCACAATAGCGTCAGTGCTTGTCACTGTCGTGTTCCAATTTGGAGGGTAAGGTAGCCGGTAGACTTATGCAAGTGGCATTAGAACTCGCCACAAGATAGCAACCCACCATTAACACCTTTGGTGTCTATAGGCGACGGTTAACTCTTTCCATCAGGAGACCCGTCTGCTTGTTTGCTATCTTGTGATATAAAAAAAAAATGTTGCTATCATATTTTTTTTAATCTGATTCGTACATCTGAGATTAGTGCGTACACAAAACAAACAAACAAACGCTACAGCTTTATAATGTTAGCATAGATAAATTGACTGTTGTATTAAATTACTAGCTGTTGCCAGCGACTTCGTCAGCGCGGACTTCGTTTACTCCGCACAGCACCTCCCCGCTAGATGATAGCGTGATAATATGTAGCCTATATGTTGACCCGACCTGTTAGTAATATTCATGCAAAATTTGAAGTAAATCCATGCAGTACTTTTTGAGTTACCCCGGACATACATACAGACAAACAGATAAACAGACAAACAGACAAAAATTCTAAAAACTATATTTTTGGCTTCGAAATCGATTGTAGATCACGCCCCAAATATTCTTTTTAAAAAATATTCAATGTACAGTTTTGACTTTCCTACGATTTTATTATATGTATAGATGCTCAAAGGTGATTATGATAATTATTTAATACATAATGTTTTCATTTTAAGTATTGATAAGTATATCATAGTATGTATGTATTTATATTTATATAATTTGTTTATGTAGTCTATGCTATTATTTAATATTATATTAGTATATTCCTTTAAGTATAAGTATATTATATTTGTATGTTTTATTCATATTAGTATTTTTGTGTTATTACTTATATATTTATTTAAATATGTATTCTTATTTAAATTTTATATATCTATATTTTCTTTGTACCTACATACTACTATTTCTGTTAGCCCAAAGGTTGACTGGGAGAGAATGCAACTAGCATTAAGTCCGCCTTTTGTACAATTTTACTTATGTGAGTGTACAATAAAGTTTAAATAAATAAATAAATAAATAAAAAATAAACATTGGGCGTGTTCTGCCGAACTAAGATTTCAGTTATCTGAGTTAATTATTTAGAATTCTGGGCCAAGTTTCCTGCTGTGAGACTAAACATACATAGAAACTTTCTAATGCCGTCATTTTACTTATAATGTCACGGCAACATTTCATGTAACACTGCTTTTACGGGTTTTGACATTTTTACGAAGCGAAAGATTTAAAAGGGGACTAGTCCGAAATCAGCTGTACTTAGACACTCAGAACAAAGGTTTGTTTATTATGAATATCTAACTTAGATTACTAAGCCCGTTAATGAATAACAAACACGCCAATTATGTATAATAAGAGTCTATGCCAACCTCTCTGAAAAAAAATCTCAGACAAATTCGTGCGTACAACTATTATCCAATTTGCTAAAAAGATTAAGAATTCAATGTATATGATTTGTTTACATTAGTTACCACGGATTTCGGTCATTTATTAACTTATAGTCAAAATTAATTCTTGTTTGTAAGTGTATACTTCCCATTTAACCCCATATAAATTTCGTGAAGATCTGTTCGAAAGTTTCAAAGATACAGGAGATATAAAATCGGTTGTTTTCTATTTAAATCTTTAAAAGAAATTCAAGGTTTTCACTTCACGTAATAATGTTTAGATTAATGAAAGTGACAAAATCAACCACAATAACGCACGTACCTAATGTTAGGCTAATGTTAGGTTATAATGTGTATTATAATTAATATGTTTTTTTAGTGTATTTATGTACGCATTCAGCATACTCCCAGTGTTGATTCGGGCTCTGTTTGAAGAATGGATCAACTGTCAGGCGGTTTGTAAATTATAAACGATTGGCTGAAACGTGTCAATTCCCTGGTGACTATTAGGTGATAGAATTCAACGTCTTACCTGGTTCTGGTAACACCACCTTACCTTGCCTCCCTTAACGCTTGTCACTGTCGTGTTCATATTTGGAGGGTG
Organism: Apodemia mormo; assembly: GCA_036924255.1. Lineage (NCBI taxonomy): Eukaryota > Metazoa > Arthropoda > Insecta > Lepidoptera > Riodinidae > Apodemia > Apodemia mormo. The sequence goes on along the minus strand of JAUPFN010000014.1, from coordinate 32,036,597 downwards.
AAGTAGCTGGTAAACTTATATGTGTTATTACTATCCCGTCACACAGATAGCTACCTAAGATTAACATTGTTGATGCCCATAGGCGATGGTGGTACTTTACGTAGTTCGGCGTATTATTCAAATTCATAATATGGAATTGAACATTTTATTAAATTATTAGCTGACCCGGCAAATGTTGTTCTGCCTTTTAAACTACTCTTATTTTTTTTCTATGTTTTCTCACCTTTTAAACCTTCCCTGGACTTCAACAATTAATTCAAAACCAAATTTAGCCAAGTCGGTTCAGCCATTCCCGAGTTTTAGCGAGATTGATTTTTATATATATAAGATTTTAACTTACATTCAAATATTAAGATTTAATATAAAATATAGATATCATAATAAAAGTTTTATTTATAACATTTGATTTTATCACCAAAAAAAGTAGACATAATATTAATGGCAAATTGCGATATGCCATTAATATTATGTCTGTCTCGAAGGGTATACCGAAGTGAAATTCTAAATAATCTGCCGTAATCTTAACAGTGACAATCGCTTATTTTAGCTTATGCAGTAGTATGATAGCAGGTAGATTTAAGCAAGAAGGTTTCAATTCCAGCAGTAAAACTATTTGATGTCTATATAATCTGTGCTAATCTCTTTCAATAAACAGAATCACCAGATTGACTAGGTGGTGGTGGTGGTGGTAGGTTTTACATTGTCTCGCCCGGGTCTGGTACCACCGCCTTATCTATTATTGTCTCAATAGCGTCAATGCTTGTCACTGTCGTGTTCCAGTTTGGAGGGTAAACTAGCCGGTAAACTTATGCATGTGGCGTTAGACCTCGTCACAAGATAGCAACACACCATTAAAATCTTTGGTGTCTACAGGCGATGGTTGACTCCTTCCATCAGTAGATCCATCTGCTTGTTTGCTATCTTATGATATAAAAAAAACCAGACGCAGAGGACCTAGTAAAATTTACTAGTAAAAGTTTATGTTTAGTTTTTATATAGTTAATGCTTATAAAACTCAACCAATTATTGAATATTTGAAAGGGAGGCATTTCTCAGTTGTCTGTGCTTAATTTTTTTGTTTGCATTCCTTTGTATATAATATGTACGTAAATGTCCGAATGGATTTTTATTGAAAATAAAATAGCGACTTTATTTAAGAAATTTAAATATTTTATTGTTTTTATTTTCAAGTTTAATTTGGTTTTTCAAAACTATCGACAAGTTTATTAGCTTCTTCGTTATTATCGAAGTTGAACACTTGTAACGTTGTGTCTGTCCATTCCTTTTCAGTCTTATCAAACCAGAAATATTTCCCTCTTATAGACTGTTCACAATCTAAGGCTAAGTATACTGGCGCTTCACTCGCTTCTTCTACAGTTAATACACCGAAGTTCTTAGTCATATCAGTCTTTACAAAACCGGGGTGCAACGAATTAACAGATATTCCTCTACCAATATTTTTCTGTTGTACTCTAGTAAGAGCACAAACAGCGACTTTTGATATCCTATAGGCAAGTAAGATTGTTGATAAGAAATCTTCTTCTTTTAATGTATTATTTTTAACAGATTCTAGAAACCAATCAACAAAATCATCAATATCTTTAACCTCCAAATTGTCACTTGTCAAACGGTTAATCCAATATTCGTTTTTGATATTGGTTATGTGACCACAATCACTAGTTATATTAATAACTCTTGCATTCTCATTTAATATAGGAAAAAAATAATCTTGAACATTATAATAGCTTTTGTAATTAACATCAATAACATGTTTTGAATCTTCGTATGTTATTTTATTAAAATTTTCACAAGCTACACCAGCATTATTAATCAAAATATCAATCCCATTATGTTCGCGTTTTAAATAATCAGTAAATGCTTTCACACTTTTTACATCTGTGGTCTAGCCTCTGTGGTCTAGTGGTCCAGTGTTGGCGTTGACCACATGAGGTCCCGGGTTCGATTCCCGGGTCGGGCACTTTAAAAAAAAAAAAGTGTTTTTTCAGTTTTCTGAGAAACACAAAGTTGCCCGGGATTGGAAAGTGCCCGGTTGGCGATAGGCTTGCCACCTATCACATTTGTGGGACCAAGTATCTTCGGCTAATCGTGGGTGCACTTGTTGTACCTCTGCCTACCTCTTCGGGGATATGGGCGTGAAGATACTTACTTACTTTTTACATCTGTAATATCTAATCGATAAAATTTTGGATTAAAACCTTTCTTTTTTAAGGCATTAACTGCTTGATTACCTCTGTTGGTATCTCTTGCTGTTAAATACACTACACCAACACCTCTTTTACACAAAGTTCTAACTATGCCGTAACCGATGCCTTTATTAGAGCCAGTAACAACAGCCACTTTATGAGACATGTTTGCACTCACCTAATCATTAAACACGACTATTTTATTTCTATAATCGACCACACTTTTGCTTTAATATTTATACGTCTTCATCATAATCTACTCGATAATATTGGTGATAAAATTACGAGTACGATGATTTGCGATAGCAAAATATATTACACAATATTATTTTATGTATTTTTAGTTATGTCATTGTTTCATAATGTTTTTAGGGTTTTTTTAATGATTGTAAGTTTAATTGTAGTAAATTGTCGAAATCCTTGTGGCTTTACGCGAAATACAGACTAGACATTCAAAAATAAAACTCAATTTATGATATGAATTCTCATGTTAAATCCGCCATGTTGCGTAATGTTATTAAACAGTCTGTGCTCCGTCGAGACTGGAGGTTCACGTCATACTATTTAAACGTGTATTGGCGTCGCTCGTCGTAACTCGTGTCTTCATTCATGGTCATTTCATTGATCTAAATCGGCGCGGCAGCGCGTCAATAACATTAATAAATAAAATTAAATTAAATAAATAAAATATTTTTTTATTTGCCAGAATAAGTTATACACGATAGCCTAAGATGCTAAATAGGTAGTTTACTCGAGCGTCGTAGGGACTTATTGGATTTCGTAGATTAAATTATAGGTAAAATAAAAGGTTATATCCATATCCATACTTTTCCATACTAATAATTTAAATGCGAAAGTCTATCTCTCTGTTTGTTACGCTTTCGCGGCTAAACCGCTGGACCGATTTTCATAAAATTTGGCATGGAAGTAGTTGAAGATCCGGGGTCTAACATAGGCTAATTTTTTTTCAAAAATCAGTCCCTGGAGGGCTGAAATAGGGGATTAAATTTTTATTAAAAGCTATTTGTACGACTTATTAATATACTCGCGGGCGAAGCTGTGCGGTTCAGCTAGTACCTAATAATTTTCATTTTAATGGTGGAGAAAAATTATATATTAAAAAAACGTGAAAAAATAAAACAGTGGCATGGAAACACTGAAGCGCGTCAGATTAACGTATGGCGAGTTAATAGCCAGGTAAAATTTAAAAAATCTGACGATTCAAGTCTACCGTAAGTGAGTGGGAGGGTCACAAAGTTGCAAAGAAAAATATGTTGTCTTGACATTCTCGAGCTGAAATTTCTTTTATTTTAAAGGAAATAATGTAATAATAACGAAGAAAGAACCTGACAATTTCCACAAGCCGAAGTTATCGGATTTTTTTTTCTGACCTAGTTTTCAACATTCATATAAACAACACACACAGGTAAGACCACCTGTCATAATATCAAACTTATGCCCTTGCTTTGTCTCTGAATTAAGTTTATAACTATAATTATTTTTTTATTTTCTATTATGCTTTATTACAAATACTATGAGGTCCCGGGTTCAATTCCCAGGTCGGGCACATAAAAAAAATGTTTTTTCATTTTTCTGAGAAACACAAAGTTGCCCGGGATTGGATCTCATTGTGGGACCAAGCATCTTCGGCTGATCGTAGGTGCACTTGTTGTACCTCTGCCTACCCCTTTGGGGATATGGGCGTGAAGATACAAATACTAATTTTATTACTATTTTTTATTACTATTCTGTACTATTGAGATTTTTGTTATTATTATATAATAATATTTTTTTATAATATAAGATAGCAAACAAGCTATCCTGGTGAAATAGTCAATCATCACCTATAGACACCAAATTAAGAGTTAATGGTGCATTGCTACCTTGTGACGAGGTCTTATAGTACATATATAAGTTTACTGGCTACCTTACCCTCTAAACTGGAATATGACAATGACAAGACAATACACACTGATGCTATTGCGGCAGGAATAGGTAAGGTATATCAGACCCGGGCGAGACAATGGAGACCCCTACCACCTAGTAGCCACAATGTTAGTGACTTGTATAGCCAATCTGTCACCTTTTACGACCTGCCTTACAGAACGGCAAACATATACTTATTTATTTATTTTAATTTTATTTTAGGTTTGCAAAAAACACATTTTCGCGCGAAAACCGAACTTAATGTCCGTTGACATAAAACGTGAGCCACACTGTTGGAAACAAGTCCTCCACACCGGCGGTTTACAACAATGTAGATAAACACTTGTTTGCAACAAAAAATTCATATAAACTCCACAGGCCTCCCACCAAAGTCACCCGTGTTGGATTATTCAACATACCCGCTTATTTTCAACAGTGTGGCTCGGCTGTTATCCTCCAGTCAATCCTTGGGCCAATACAATGAGAAGTGCTACTGAACAACTTAGATGATTTTTTTTTATATCATAAGATAGCAAACAAGCAGTCTGGGTCATGGGTCTCCTGATGGAAAGAGTAAATCATCGCCTATAGACACCAAAGGTGTTAATGGTGCGTTGCTATCTTGTGGCGAGGTCTAATGCCACATGCATAAGTTTACCGGCTACCTTACCCTCCAAACCGGAACACGACATCGACAAGCACTGACGCTATTGCGGGAGGAATAGGTAAGGCGGTGGTACCAGACCCGGGCGAGACAATGCAGAACTCTAGCACCTAGTAGCCACGATGTTAGTGACACGATAGCCAAGTGGTCGCCTTTTACGACCTGCCTGGCAGAACGGCAGTTGACCTATTCTTCAAAGGAGGCCGGGACCAACACGGCGGATAATTAACAAAATTTTGAAATAGTGGGTTTTTGTTACACACACTGTATTAGCACAAAATAACTACAAAAGACAATCTAGATACACCTAGTCTTCGAGCAACGCACACATAGACAGCTCTCACGGACGCGAAATCTCGGTAGTTTCGGTTCAATGCGAGAGCGGCTGCAGCTAGTTTATAATGTTAATTATATTCTCCGCTGCCGTTAACAAACTACCGGGGCATATTGTTTAAATTATTTTTGGTTTGTTAGTAAGTGGGTTATTTATTTTGAACTTCGATTTTATTATTATTATATACTTATTTAGAACGCTATTTATGTCATCAACTCAACAAAAAATAAAATACTATTGATCACAATTTTTGTCTGTCTGTCTGTCTGTTCCTTCCGGCTAATCTTTGAAACGCCTGGACCCATTTTGACAGGACTTTCACTGGCAGATAGCTGATGTAATAAGGAGTAACTTAGGCTAGTTTTATTTTGGAACTTTTTCCACGCGAACATAGTCGCGGACACAGCTAGTCTATACATACAAATAAATAAAATTGGAGTATCTGTTTGTAATATTAAAATAACCGATTTTTTCTAAATGCATATGGATGTATACACAATACATATACCAAAACAGATTTTTTAACAATTTTTGTCTGTCTATTTGTCTGTTTGTTCCGGCTAATCTCTGGAACGGCTGGACCGATTTCGACGTGACTTTCACTGGGAGATAGCTGATGTGACAGGGAGTAACTTTGGCTACTTTTTTCGAAATTATTCCACGCGGATGAAGTCGCAGGCTCAGCTGGTTTAAAAGAAAAAGAACATCAACTTAATATCGTATTATTATTTCACATTTGATTATTTAATGTCATTATACATATTTAAAAAAGCTTTAAAAACATTAAGGCGAGGCATCGGGACAAATGGGAAAAAACTGGTTCGCTAAATCACGTTTTTTTGTATTGATTGTGAAATAACAATTTTACAAAAATTACACGATATACCTGAATATATTATCTAAGGAATGTGCTAACTCATTACATGATAGAATGTACTTTACTCGATCATATCAAATTCCGAAAACATCCATCCTTACCATCTCGATGTCTGGAAATCCACAACCGTGCGATTCTCGGGGCATTTTTTGCCCCGCACCACTCCTTTGTGGAACCAGCTATCGGCAGAAATTTTTCCAAATGGATACGACTTAGGGACCTTCAAGAAAAGAGCTTGCTCATTCTTAAAAGGCCGGCAACGCAATTACAAGACCTCTGGTAGTGTAGTTGTCTATGGGCGGCGGTAATCACTTACCATCAGGTGAGCCTCCTGTCCGTTTGCCCCCTATTCTATAAAAAAAAGGCTAAAAAAATCTCTAAAACAAATAATTTGTTAATAATATTTTTAATCTTCTACATGATTTTTATATGGTGATATTTAGTTTTAAATACAAAAAAGAATGTACTAAATTTTGGTTTTCAGCTGAAGTCATATATTTATTTATCCGAATATTAACACGTTTCCCAGTGGTTTCAGAACATACCACACCGTCCATTTCCTATAAAACTGACGCGCGTCAAAATACCTCGCCTTAATAGTCACATTTAAAATTTAAGTCATTTATACAAATAAATAAAATTGGAGTGTCTGTAATATTAAAATAATCGATTTTTACTAAATGCATATGGATGTACACATGGTACATATACCAAAATAATATTTTCTACAATTTTGTCTGTCTGTCTGTTTGTTCCGCCTAATCTCTAGAACGGCTAGACCGATTTTGATAGGACTTTCACTGGCAGATAGCTGATGGAATAAGTAGTAACTTAGGCTACTTTAATTTTCAAAATTTTTCCACGCGGACGAAGTCGCAGGCTCAGCTAGTCATATATAAAATCTTTCACCTTAAACGTAAAAAACCTCTCTACGATCAACGAGTCTACGATACTAATACATAGAAATACATAATATATAAATAGTTTTACATACATAATACATAATAAACACCCAAACCCGGAAATACAAACAATTATGCTCATCACACAAATGCTTGTCTCCATCGGGGATCGAACCCGAGCCCCGTCGATTGCGTAGTCAGGGTCCCTAACCACCCGACCAATGGGGTAGTTAGTTATATTTGAATGAGTTGAATAATTAATTATGAAAAAGACAAGCCCGTTGAGTTTCTTTCGTTGGATCTTGTCAGTGTGTGGCCGCGTTTCCGATCTGGTAGTAGTTTAAAAAAAATGTTGACGCGTCAAAGTAACTTGTATAATGTTTTATTGAACATAGTTTTTCTGATTTCTGAAATGAATTTTGATTGTTTGAATTCATTAAAATGGTTCAGTGGTGTAGCCATGAGTGCGTAACAGGCAGACACACTTTTACTTCCATACTGATATTATAAATGGGAAAGTGTGTTTGTATCATGTCATGAAAAGTCATATAACCTTTTTGATGTAAAATTATAAGTTCTACGCATTTTATTCAGAACTTTTTCAGAAAAGCAAAAAACGATTTAATTTTTTTTCAACACTTGCCGGTGGTTGCCTACCAAATTACATTTACACATCATTTTCATATCATTAAGACTACATTATATACAAAATGTTAAGAAGAGTGACATATTTTGATTTAAAACTTTACTTTAAGATAAGATGTAAGATACTAGTGTTTTTTGTGCATAAGCTAAAGTGACAACCCTAGTGCGACCGCCGAGTTTAGGTATAAAAAGTAAAGTACATACACAAGATTGACTTCTGTCATATTCTGTGGTATTAGTGTCATTAACGATGTCACTGACGTACACAATGCTTACACACACGCTTATCTATGATCATTTTGCAATTGCCTTGCGCAGTAATACTCAAAGGTGCGCAGGGCAAAAAAGATGTACCTACATTTTGATATTGGAATATCGTACAGATATGGGCCAATATTATTTTAGTAGGGGTTTATTGTGTTATAATAATAATAATAGTTAGCGATCCCCTGTTGGTTGAAATTCGACCATAGCCTATATAATAAAAAGGCGTAAAGAAAATTGTATACATGTGTGTAATTATGTATAAAATCATGAATTTTATATGAATGTATTATGTGTAATGTTTAATTTAATTAATTTAATGTATTTCTAATGCATATTACTTATCTAACATATTAGGTTTCTGAAGTCCTACGCACTGTTAGTAAACGTTAATTGTGCGAAAGTTGATACTGACCGTTCACATAATTGTTAAAAATAGAGGTACAGTTCTTACTTCACGTATTAATATACAGTGTGTAAAGAAAACCCTGTCGGATAATTAAAGGTGTTATTTGGTACCGTAATACGGTTACATATGTGTAATTATTTTATGGATATTAAATAATTAGTTTTCCCAATAAAAAAGTAACCTTAAATGGTATTTTCATACATCAAGTATAACAACACCTAAAAATACGTAAATTCTATTATCAAAGAATGCCGCGCAAGTCGGATACTACCGAAGGATACGCGGTATTTTCAGAAATAAAATCATTTTAATTTTTTTTTTCAGTAATGCTTTAACCAACCTATGTGAGTCTTTCGGATCAGACAGGGTGTATAGATATTAGTAAACAAGTTATACGAATTGATCTAACCCTAAAGTAAACTATTTATTTGTTTGTATTATGGATGTTAGTCAACGATAATAAAAATGGAAATAAAATATTATATACGTACTGAAATATGTAGTACCCACAACACAGGGTAACCTAGTGTAGAGACAATGTATGATATTATAATTTATGTTGTAAACTACATTTGGTCAATAAATTATTATTATTAATATGTCCCAAACCCAGAAATATAACCCCCCTTAAGTATATAAAAATATAATAAAATATATATAATTTTTTTCCCCACGTTGGTTCCGGGCTCCTTTGAAGAATAGACCAACTGCCGTTCTGCTAGGCAGGTCGTAAAAGGCGACCGATTTGGTATGCGAGTCACTACCATCGTGGCTACTAGGTGGTAGTATTGTATAATATTACATTATTGTATGTCATAAGTCGGGGCAAAAGTATTTTCGTATTTTGAATGTATTATTAGTAATCAAACCTCTTTGGCTGTACTGAATGTTGCTGGCTGGTTTTAATACCATTAAGTGTGACATTCTGAAGATGCAATAAACAAAAAAAAAAACTAATTTCCGCCATTTTTCAATTGTTTTTCAAGCAAGCAACATGAACGCATGTGACGAAGAAATTCGGTACATTTTAAAGTTTTGTTACAAAAAAGGTAAAAATGCGACGAACGCCGCGAGTAAAATTTGTGCGGTTTACGGACCAAATGCGGTATCAATAAGAGTAGCACAAATGTGGTTCAAGCGTTTCACGTCTGGAAATTTTAGTGTCAAAGATGAGGTTTGCTCTGGTCGCCCTGTCACAGATAAAATCAGGGCCATCTTTGCGAACGTGGAGCAAGATTGACATATTAGTAGCTACGACATTTCTAAAGAGACTTGGTGTTGATCATAAAACAGTTTGACGTTATTTACGAAAGTCTGGGTACAAGAAAAAACTTGACATTTGGGTACCACATGATCTCACTGAGAGAAATCTAATGCAACGTGTTCCGTTTCCATTTGCGATTATTTGTTGAAACATAACAATTTCCAACCATTTCTTAAACAGTTGATCACGAATGATAAAAAATGGGTAACTTACGATAAGAATGTGCGATAAAGATTATGGTTGAAGCATGGACAAGCCCCACAGACCGTGGCAAATCCAGGCCTGACTCGGAACAACGTGTTGCTATGTGCATGGTGGGATTGGAAAGGAATCGTCCACTATGAGCTTTTGCCACCGGATAAAACTATTGATTCTGACCTCTACTGTCAGCAATAGATGAGGGTAAAAATAGCCATTGAGAAAATCCAGCCGGAGCTGGCGAATGGGAAGGGCGTGGTGTTCCACCATGACAACGCCAGACCGCACTCACCTATAGCCACGCAGCAAAAATTGAGAGAACTTGGCTGGGATGTGTTGATGCATCCTACGTATAGCCCTGACCTTGCTTCATCAGATTTTCACCTGTTTCGGTCATTGCAGAACTCTTTAGGAAGCATAAAGCTAACCTCAAAAGAACACTGTGAAGTGTTCTGTCAGATTTTTTAATCAAAAATCTCAAAATTTCTACAGGAATGGGATTATGACACTACCCACATGATAGCAACAAATCATCGATCAAAACGGCACATAAATATTATAACTATATAAAAAAATATTCCTGAAAAAACTTGTCTTTTGTATGAACAATACGAAAATATTTTGCCCCGATCTTATATATATTATAAAACCTAAAAATATTCAAAAAGTAGGGTTTCTATTTTGATTTCTGATTATGCTAATTTTTTTCCTAACAAATTATTGTTTTAGATCTTTTATTTTTACTTCTCAAAAAAAATTCGGTTTTCAATTCGACTGTATTTTTTATATACATGTTTATTTTATCAGAAATCGGTTATTTATGAACCGATTAAAAAAATCCTGTCGTCGTGTCGGTTGTTTAGTTGGTCAGTATAGGCGATAACAAGTGCCTTGTTGGCGATAGGCTTGTCATCTATCACACTAAGGGACTAAGTATCTTCGGCTAATCGTGGGTGCACTTGTTGTACCTCTGCCTGCCTCTTTTGGGATACGAACGTGAAGACTCTTCTATTCTGTAATAGTTTGGCTAGTCCCATTTTAATTTCGTGAAGAGCTTGCAGGATTCCAGGGATTCAGGAAATCTAAATTGGCTTTTGCTGTTTTACAGAGTTTAAATTATAAAAACTCATGGCACTCGGTTTTCCCTGCCTACCCCGTAATGGACTTGGCGTTAAAATATGTATGTAATTATAGTAGGCAAAAAATAATAACGTTATATAACAAAGTCCTTGGATAATTTCATAAATATATAGTTTAGTTTCAGACATTCAGATCTGTATTTATTTCGCAATCGTATTGCAAAACCTCGCTAATTGGATCTAAGGATACAGCTGCTGTATTTTTGCTAGCTTATATTTTTTGCAGACCATGTAAGAGAATCATATTGTTTTTGTATCATCTTACCAATTAACGTAGTTTAAAATAAATCTAGGACGTATCATCTCAGCATCACCGGGGGTAAACTGTGAGAAAATGCTTAATAGCTTTAAGGTACGCCTTTGTACTTATTTGTACCATAAATCCTTTAAATACTTACTCCGCTGGCTCAGTGACCCGAAGTGGATCTTGGCCTTCGAAACAAGAGTCTTTCATCTTTCTCTGTCCTGCGCTACTTCTTGCCAATTGAAGACTTGAAGTTCACACAGGTCAGCCTTCACCCTATCTCTCCAGCAATATCTGGATCGTCCAACCGGTCTTCGACCACTTGGTCGAAGATCTTCTCTTGAAGATCCCCAAATTGTACTCGACGGGGAGCAAAAATTTAGGAAGCATGTTTCAGTCCTTTGCGGTTCGAATGAAGAATCTTAAGTCTAACCGCTTTATCCGGGCATGTGGAATGTCCACCATATTATAGCGATGCCTAGAATCTGTGCGCCTCAACGATCGAAAGCATGTATATTAATGTATTTGGTCTATAAAATTTCACTTAGTGGTAGGCTATTGTGAAAATTTGCAATATTTGTTTTTATGTCGCAAAATTAGCATTCAACGTAAAAAGGTAAACTTTTCAAAATTATATAATTCCTAAAATTATCAAATATTCTAATAAGATATCGACATGAGAGAAAAAGTAATCAAAAGGTAGTTATTTATAATAATTTTATGTAGTGAATATAAAAATCTGTAATACGGTTGACCCTGCTGGCCATCCCTGAAACTTCCCGCTTCATTGAAGTATTTTAAGCTAAAAGAAGCAAAAACTATACATAAATATAGATTGTTGAGTTCGAAGAGTTCAAAAAATCTAGTTTGTAAAAATGATATTTAGGAAATTAATGGTTGAAAAATATACATCATATTTTTTTTAAATTGATGATCGATTGTGATCTTTTGAATGGCATTCAATGCAATTTTTAACTCAAAATTGTTTTAATAGCTAAAAAATCGATAGGTTAAGAAATCTCAAAGAAATGTAAAAAAAAACTTTTTTTTAAATTTTTTTCATTGACAAATCCCAAATAAATCAAGCAATTTTGATCCAATTTCCAGTATTTGGTGCAGTTTTTTAGAGGGAAACTCTAATTCGATTTTTATATCAATCGGTATATAAACCTGAAAGTTATTTAAACAATATGTAATAAGTTTACTGTATACCGACCGATTGATATAAAAATCGAAAGTCTAATTCGATATTTTATATCAATCAGTATATAAACCTGAAAGTTATTCAAACAATATGTAGTAAGTTTACTGTAAACAACGTAATTTTATTGTTTGAAAAGCTGTAACTTTTGAAAATTTGATTCGATTTTGATATTTGAAACGGCATTCAATGTAGTTTTTTAGTACTAAAATATTGCAGAAGATTTAATCTTCTGCAATATTTAATGATTAGTTAAAAAATTTCGAAATTATGCCGAAAAAATACTTTTGCAAAATTTTTCGTCGACTATAAACTCCCGAACGGATAAACAAATTTTGATGCAATTTATGCATTCGTCGCAGTTTTTTGAGATGTAAAGCTGATTAAATTTTGTACTCTGTCGGTACATTAATCTGGAAATTGTATTAAAAAAATACTGTTTCGCCAAAAACGTATGTGAGGTTTTTTCAAAATTTCTCAAAATATCCTTGAATTGGTTAAAATTTTCAGGAAGTCTAAGTTGAGTGGAATCCAATCGAATCCTATTAACCGCGTTTCGATCGGTCAAGTCGTTCAAAGTTTTGAGATGTTTACATACACACATACACATACACACACATACACACACACACACACACATACACGCATACGCACACACACATCATGAAAGTAGTCGAAAAAGGTTCCTAGGACCTCAAAACGTGGAGATTTGGTGAACACTCGATTTTCGTAAATCGGGGTAAAATCAGTAACTTCCTTATCTAGACACGTAGCGGGAAGTTAAAAATATATACCTAGTTAGAAAGATGAAAGTTATTTATTCAGTTTTATTTTTTTTGAATCATTTTTATTTAAGGCACTTTTTGTAGCGGGAAGTATAAAAATACAATAATTAACACATGGCTTTGTGGTTTGTTATTAATAAAAAACAAAATAGCTTTTGACTAAGAAGCTTATTTTTTTCATTGAAAACAATTTGCAGTAAAAAATCTTGTTGCACTTTTCTTAGATTTATTATTATTTTTAAATCTCTAAAAGATGTTTTTAATGTAAATTTGTATAATTTTCAATTAGCAAGATAAACAGTCAAGGGTTTTTTAATTAATAACAAACTACTCTGCCTTGTGGTCTTGGGATAGCCTATTGGGCTCAGATCGTGAGGTCTCGGGTTCGATCTCCGGATCGGGCAAACGTGTTATTGTGATATTTTCGAGGATTTTCTCGAAAATCTAAAATCTCAGTAGCAACTCGGAGACTGGTGAAGTGGTGTATTACCACTTCGGTGCCTCAGATGAGCACGTAAAACTCTCGGTCCCGGTTATCGCTAAAAATAGTCGATAATCGTTAACGTGTCGGTATATGCGGCGATGAGGATTACCATTTATATCACCAACGGACAAACCGGTGAAACGCGGTCAAGCGGAAAGTCAATTTTTTCTGTAATATGGTGATCTTATCCAGGCCTGAAGTTATAAGTACATGTTCGTATATTCTACTTAACAATTTTTTAAAAAGTATTTTGGAGTCTGACTTTAATGAGTACACTAAATAGTTTAGGCACTCCAACATCTACACTTCGCAGAAATTTCATTAATTTTCAAAGAATTTTGAAATATATACCGTGTTGTTAAGTGATCCGGTATCATCGTTGACCATATGAGGTCCCGGGTTCGATTCCCGGGTCGGGCAAAACAAAACGTGTTTTTAACTTTTCTGATAAAACAACATTGCCCGGGATTAAAAAGGACCCGGTTGGCAATAGGCTTGCCACCTATCACATGTGTGATGGCTAATAGTGGGTACACTCTACGTATTCCGGGTATGGGCGGTTAGATACTTTTTTTTACCCTTTTTTACGTTATGCAATGTAAAAACAAAATAGTGAATTTTCCCAATAGCCTATCCTTACGTAAAATTTTGTAAAAAACAAATTCTATTAGTATACTTAATGTCGATTAGATGCATATTTTCTAAGATATTGGCAAGAAACTGAAAAATGACCTGTTTTATTTTCAAATGTATTATAATTCTTATATAAATAAATAAAATGTTTAGGTTTACATTTTACACATATTTTATTCATTTTTAGGCTAGTAAAAATGCATTTATAACATTTTAATAAAACAGTATACATTCTAGAACTGATTCTTTCGGGTTATGTCCATTATACAAATACTATGAAATGATAACGCTAACTTATAATGAGCCGTGCGTTCAAAGGTTTTGTATACATTCCGGGTGTCACGTTCAACTGGACATTTCATCCGAAACCGTTGAAACTTGCGATGTCTGTAACTTCTAAATTATAAAACTCATGACCTTGAAATTTTTAAGGGATAATCTTTATAGTAGTTACTTTTGAACAAAAATTAATAAAGGATTTCGGATGACAGGTTAATGAATTAAAGCTAAATATACGTTTTTATTTTCATCCCCTATCCCACGGGAACCGTACTGAATTTTGGGATAAAAAATATCCTATAACCTTCTTCGGAGTATGAACTCTAATCGTGCTAAATTTCATTTGAATCCGTTCAGTAGATTCGGCGTGACGCGCGGCCTTGATACAGACAGACAGACAGACAGACAGACAGACAAAAATTAAAAAAATTACATTTTTCGCTTCAGTATCGATAAAAGAGTATCTTCCAAAAAAAATTTTTAAAATATCTTCAATGTACAGAAATCGACCTCTTACAGTTTTATTATATGTATAGATTTTAAATTATACATATCTGTATGTATACACATTTATGTTTTTTATATGTATATGTGTGATATATTATGTATATGCACATTGTATATATGTTTATGTATTTATCTATTTTATTTTCTTATGCTATGATAGTAGGTACCTAATTATTATTGAATGTAAAAAAATAGTTTTTCATTTATTTATTAGTACAATCCAAGTTTTTTCTCTCAGCATCACGCAAGTTAAAATGTAAGGAAATCCTTAAAAACATTGAGTTAAGCCGTTTGTACTGATTTTCAACCAACTTCTCCAATAGAGGAGGTTGTCAATTCGGGTGTACGTTTTTTTATGTTTGTTACCTTAGAACTAGGTCATTTACGAACCGAGTTTGAAAATCATTTTTTGCTTCGCAGAATATATGTAACTTTCTAACTATAAAACTTTTTTACGAACTCGCAGTATTTTAAAATATCATTCCAACGATGTCATTTTGAGGTGCACGAAAAAAATTAACATCCCTTTATGTGTATAGGAGGTATCTAAAAAATTTTTTTATTTTTTTGGATACCTCCTATACACACATTTATTTCAATACTTTATTGGCGTGACTAACATGTATATTTAGATCATATTACCGCTTTCTAGTACGAATAATCTCTGAGCTGGACTGCATACGAAAGGATGGATTGTAAGACGGAAGACGGACATGGCAAAACTGTAAGGGTTCCTAGTTGACTTCGGTGCACTATTGGTTGTACACACAGAAATCTAAATAATAAGCCAATAGAAATGTTATCTACTATCTTTTAATACTGGGACGCATGTTGCCGGGTCGCAGCTACCAACACATCTAGACAACCAATAAATACACAATTACGCCTACACATGTCACTTACATTGATGCAACAAAAATTAAACTTTAAAGCTATGGCGTTAAGTAATATTTTATAAAAACTCAAAATCTCCTGAGACATGGCAGCTCCGGCCAATAATGTGTCGGAATTGGTCCGAAAAGTGTAGCGAAACACTATTGAGTGTTTCGACTTTCGCTGTACTTGTGTACGAGTCATTTGCGCGGCGACAAGGTCACGCGTCCTTACGACTTCTATTACCTTATTATTTAGATTTTTGTGGTTGTACATCTGTCTACCTCTTTTGGGATACGGGCGTGAAGATACTTTACTTTTAGAAAAGTCGAAAAAGTTTCTTATATCGTGCTTTTGAACGTGTTTACGTTACTAAAGAATATATATATCTATAAAAGAGAAAGTGTGTGTGTATGTTCCGTATAGGCTCCGAAACGGCTGGACCGATTTCAATGAAACTTTCAGGGAATCTCCAGATTGACCTGGCGAGTAATCCTGTAAAGTTTGGTGACGATCGGAGCACTCCTATTTTTGAACTGTCAAATAGAGGTTTTATTTACTATGATGATATTCTATTGTTTTATAACCCAAATTTGTATTGACACATGCGTTGTGTATATTTATGTCATTATGAACCATGTAGAATTATAATGGAGTATATTGAAGTATAATGAAGCATAATAAATGTAAAAACTAAAAATGTAGTGCCTATATGAATTTAGATATTTCAAAGATAGCAGGAAATCTTCATGGTATAGGGAAAGGGGAACTGTTTTACTCCAAATTTAACGCGTGCGGGCCACGGGCAGTAACGAATAAATCAAAACTACTGGATCGATATTAATCATTTTCTTCCCGTGCGAAGCCGGGGCGGGCCGCTAGTATGTATATAAGTTTCAGCAGCCAGCAGCAGCAGTTAATTTAGATTGTAATAACTTAATTAATTTAAAAATAAAATTTAAGCTTAATGAATGTAGCAGCCCTCAATATAAAAGATTTGTTCGGCGCCGACTGAAATCATTGTATCTACGGTAAAAGTAAAATGATACCACAACTGACGTTCCAATTATCAGTCCGGGATCCGCTTTTCCCGCTCTCTATGCAACTCGTTTATTTTCCAGTGAAATGAGAGATGAATCTTCGAAGAAATAATTGGATTCCATTGAATAGAAACAGATTGATACCGACCCTTTTAATCGAACTCCAACGAAGGGACGTTGTATATCGAATGATTTAGTCCCTACGTATTTACAATTATCAGTTTATTAAATATTAGCTGTTACTCGCGACTTCGTTCGCGTCATCCAAAATAATGATTTCCTTTTGCATTATCTGATAAAACTGTAGCTTACGTCACTCTCCCCCGTGTTGGTTCGGGCTGCTTTGAAGAATAGGCCTACTGCCGTTCTGCCAGGTAAGTCGTAGAAGGCAACCGATTGACTATACAAGTAATAATATTAAAAAACGAAAGATCAAATTGTTACTACCACAGGTAGTAACAATTTGATCTTTCGTTTTTTGACTAACCTGAGGACCTGATAAATGATAGGTCTTTAATGAAGCTGATATCCCTAAACGATTGAAGCTTCCATTATTGTTTATATCTGATTTTTTGATAATTTGACCAATATGTCCCATATACCATAAGACCAAGGGCGGATCCAGCCTTCAGTTAAGGGGGATCATATATACAAGGGCCGATCCAGTCTTCAGTTCAGGGGGGTCACATATTTGAGATTTAGTCATTATAGGCTTTAATCCTTATCTAATCCTAATAAATCCATACCTAGCCCCTATACAGGGAGGTCAAGACCCCCATGACCCCCGCCACCCTTGGATCCGCCCTTGATACATACCATTGCGAATGCAGAAAGATGTAAGTGCCGGGGAAGACCAAGACGAACATAAAAAGCTAATCACTACACCAATGGGGTGCCTATAGGTTTATTTATACCCGAGCCGACCGAAGCGAATTTTAACCATGCGATGTTTGGTCACCCTGGTACAGGGTAATATCACTCCTGTGTGGTCTCCTCTGTAGTCTAGTGGTCCAGTATCGGAGTTGACCACATGAGGTCCCGGGTTCAATTCTCCGGTTCGGGCAATTTAAAAAAAAGTGTTTTTTTTTTCAATTTTCTGATAAAAACAACGTTGCCCGGAACTGGAAAAGTGCCCGATTGGCGACACGCTTGCCACCTATCATATTGTGGGACCCAGTATCTTTGGCTAATCATGGGTGCACTAGTTGTACCTCTGCCTACCGCTTCGGCGATACGGGCGTCAAGATATTTTGTTATCTATACAAATAAATAAAATTGGAGTGTCTGTTTGTAATACTAAAATAACCGCATTTTACTTAATGCATATTACGGTACATATACCTAAATACGGTACATATACACGGTACATATACCAAAATAATATTTTTGCTATTTATTTTTTTAACAATTTTTGTCTGTCTGTTTGTCTGTCTGTCTGTTTATTCCAGCTAATCTCTGGAACGGCTGGACTAATTTTGATGGGACTTTCACTGGCAGATATCTGATGTAACAGGAAGTAACTTAGGCTACTTTTTTAATTTTTTCCACGCGGACCAAGTCGCGGGCGCAGCTAGTATAAAATAAAACAAATGATGATGAAAGAAAGAAAATTTTCCAATATTTGCATATTTATTATATATAGAGGGTTACAATGAGGGTTACCTTTAAAGGTCCGGCCAAATTTTAAAATTAGGAACTAAATATTGAATTGAGAGTGCTTTTTTTTTTTTTTTTATATATCATAAGATAGCAAACAAGCAGATGGGTCTCCTGATGGAAAGAGTCAACCATCGCCTATAGACACCAAAGATGTTAATGGGGCGTTGCTATCTTGTGGCGAGGTCTAATGCCACATGCATAAGTTTACCGGCTACCTTACCCTCCAAACCGGAACACGACAGCGACAAGCATTGACGTTATTGCGGCAGGAATAGGTAAAGCGGTGGTACCAGACCCGGGCGAGACAATGCAGAACTCTACCACCTAGTAGCCACGATGTTAGTGACTCGATAGCCAATCGGTCGCCTTTTACGACCTGCCTGGTAGAACGGCAGTTGGCCTATTCTTCAAAGGAGGCCGGGACCAACACGGCGAATGCGTTTAAATTATTATTGTAAAATTATAACAAGATAGTATAAAATAATATCACACAAAAATTGGAGTTATTTTTTCTCCTTCTCTCTGGTCTCCGGTGTCGGTATTGACTACATGAGGTCTTTTGAGGTCCATGAGGCTTCGATTCCCGGGTGGGCAATTGAAAAAAGTGTTTTTTCAGTTTTTATGTTAAAATGACCGGTTGGCAATAGGCTTGTCACCTAAATGCACTAAATACAATGCCGCCATATGGTGGAAACCCTTTTTGAAAAGGTTAAAGTGTAGTCTTATAAGCCTTAAACAAAAATACGTCGCCTTTTTAATCCCGTAATCGACGTTACTAATGAATTAATTGATGAATGGCAGTCGCGTTGGTCTTGTTCAACTAAAGGACGGCATTTATATAACTTTTTCCCGTGCATCCGGGATCGCTTAAGTAAAACTTGGATAGAAATAGATCATTGTGTTGCACAGTTTCTCACTAGCCACGGTAATTTTAAAGCTAAATTATTCTCGTTTAAATTAGTTCCTTCTCCCTTTTGCGAGTGCTCTACATTAAACTGTAAATATGAACAAACTGCACATCACATTCTTTGGGAGTGTAATCTTTGGCAAAACGAACGTCGTCAAATGCTTGATAGTATCCAATGTATATCCGGTGTAATTTATTACTCCGATCTTGTGGGTACACGTGGGAACTTCCGTGCCTTCAAACGATTTTGTCACACTTACTACTGGAAGCAAAATTAAGTAGGCCATTCTGGTAGGTCCCTAATTTCCAAACTTCCGTGGTGCAATAGCAATCAGGCTTAACCTGATTGTAAAAGTCTCATTTCGTAGCATTTTTATGCTTTTAACATTTTGCTGTCTCCTGCTAAAAAGGGAGGGAAACAGGATGTATTTTCCTACTCCTCCTATATACTTCTGATTAATTTCGTTGCGGGATCCAAGACAGCTTAGCTTTTCCCCAGGGCACCCTGAGCTCGCAACTCAGAGGTTATCAGGACGGTTGCCGCTGTTGATTCTGGTTTACAGAAGTTACAGTGGTGGGAACGAGAGGTGGGCCCATTGCCCTTAAAGAAGCCTTAAACGGTTAGTGATATAAAAAATATTTAACAAAAAATATAGAAAATTTAATTACATACCCTCAAAGTCCACATTTGTACAGCGCCACCTAGTGGTAAACTGGTTTCTCACATTTACCACTAGGTGGCGCTGTACAAATCACATACAAATTCCTAGTAAACTCCAAACGCGCTCACGATCGAATGCGAAAAGAAAAACTCACACTTAGCACTCTGAAGTACCTGGATGATCAAGCTTTGCTCGGTATTTAGCTTATATTTCCGCAATTGTTCACTTGAGATAAAAATATCAAGGACTTTGAGGGTATATAATTAAATTTTCTATATTTTTTGTTAAATATTTTTTATATCACTAACCGTTTAAGGCTTATAAGACTATATTTTAACCGCATTCGATCGTGAGCGCGTTTGGAGTTTACTAGGAATTTGTATGTGATTTGTACAGCGCCACCTAGTGGTAAACGTGAGAAACCAGTTTACCACTAGGTGGCGCTGTACAAATCACATACAAATTCCTAGTAAACTCCAAACGCGCTCATGATCGAACGCGAAAAGAAAAACTCACACTTAGCACTCTGATATAATTTAACGTGACGTTTTTGATAAAAATATTTTTTGTTGGTTTCAATTAAGTTTTGTCAAAAGTGGGGAAGAAAGGTTATTTAGCAACGCCAATATCTGAGCCAATCGATCTAAAAAAGAGAAACACAAAAATAGTCTGAATTGTATTAAATAAAAAAAACGCAATATCGCTATATAAATGTTAATATTTTTTAGTTATGTATATAAAATTCACTCAATATTTTCATCTGAAATTTTTCATTTCTCTAGAAGTTCTCCAGCTTTTTCGTCATTTTTATTATTAAACTAGTTGTGCCCGCGACTTCGTCCGCGTGATAAATTTTCTAAAATGAAAGCAGTACATTACTTGTAGAGTTTTCAACCAGTTAATTTTGTCCCAATGCACCGTTTTTTAAGCTCGCTAAAACTGTAATTAAAGCTGTTTAAAAGACCAAAATCGATAATCACGTTCAAAAGTTACAACTTTAAAAAATTATAATATGTATTTTTGGTTTCAACAACCTTAGATATAGATATTATATTATCATAGCAGCTGAGAAATTTTTAACTTCCCGCTACGTTAGTAGTATAAAGAACTGCTGATTTTGTCCCAATTTTCGAAAATCGAGTGTTCACCAGATGTCCAAGTTTTGAGCCCCTAGGAACTTTATTCTACTATTTTTACGATGACGTCAGTATTTCTGTATTTGCACGTTTTTTTTTGCACTGTTTTGTCAATATTTTGCAAAATACCCGTGTAATCGACAGTGAAGTAGATATATTAATAATTTTTCCTATAAAATTTCACGGAATGGTAGGCTATTGTGAAAATTTGCAATTTTGTTTTTATGTCGCAAATTGGCATTCAAGGTAAAATTGTAAACTTTTCAAAATTGGACTAATCTTCAAATTTTATAGTTTTCTAATAAGATATCAACATGAGACAAAAAGTAGTCAAAAGGTTATATTTAATGAAAATCATATGTCGCTTTAGTGGTCTAGTGGTCCGGTATCGGTGTCGGCCAATGAGGTGCCAGGTTCGATTCCCGGTTCGGGCAAATAAAAAAAAAATGTATTTATCAGTTTTCTGGTAAAAACAACGTTGCTCGGAATGGTATAAGTGCCCGGTTGGCGATAGGTTTGCTACATATCACGTTGTGGAACTGAGTATATTCAGCTAATCGTGGGTGCACTGGTTGTACCTCTGCCTACCTCTTCGGGGATACAGGCATAAAGATAGTTTTTATCAAAAAAAAAAATTAAATTAACATATGGATTTGTAGTTTGTTATTAATAAAAAACATAATAGCCTGTAACTAAAGAAGCTTAACTTGTTCTTTTGTAAAAGCTTAACTTGTTTTCTTTGTAAAAACAATTTGAAATAAAAAAATATTCTTTTGCACTTTTTTAATTTATTATTATTTTTCATCTGTAAAAGATGATTTTATTGTAATTTGTATCAATTTCAATAAGAAAGATAAGCAGTCAAGGGCTTTTTGTCTTTAATTAATAACAAACTAAAAAACTATGTTAATTTAAAAAAATTGTTTCTCGCAAATAAGGAATGTTGATTACTTTTTGTTTAATGCCAATATCTTATTCTGGGCTGAAGTTTTCAATAGGTTACGATATTGTTTTAGGGAGTCTGTCTTAAGTGAGTATACAAAGTATTTTAGGTACTCCAACATCTATACTTTCCAGAAGTTTCATTTATTTTCAAAGAAAACTGGTTGATTTATCTAATCTTAAAATGTTTATATTTATTGCGTTATTATTGCGTTTCAGACTAATTTTGCAATATAAAAACTAAATTGCGAATTTCGGAAATTAGCCTATTGCCAAAATTCGTAGCGTGGCAAATCTTTGCGTGAAATTTTATAAAGTACAAATTTTGTTAGTATAATTCATGTCGATCAGACGCATATTTTATATAGAGAGATATTGGCAAGAACTGAAAAATGACACGTTTTATTTTCTTATCAATGTCGCCTCTGTGGTCTAGTGGTCCAGCGTTGGCGTTGACCACATGAGGTCCCGGGTTCAATTCCCGGGTCGGGCACAAAAAAAGTGTTTTTTCAGTTTTCTGAGAAACACAAAGTTGCCCGGGATTGGAAAGTGCCCGGTTGGCGATAGGCTTGCCACCTATGACATTTGTGGGACCAAGTATCTTCGGCTAATCGTGGGTGTACTTGTTGTACCTCTGCCTACCCCTTCGGGGATATGGGCGTGAAGATACTATATATAAAAAATGTTCCTGACCTCCAAACATGTCAAGATTACTTACGCTGTACACATATTTTACAAAATTTTTAAGTTAAGTAGTAAGATTTCAGTTATAACATTTAATACAAACGGACAGCTCACGGGATATATCCAGAAGCAAATACTATGAAATGCGCACACTAACTTACAATGACCTATACGTTCTTAGCTTTCTATACATTCCCGGTGTCACGTTTAACTGATTTGCCACCCGGCAACCAATAAAACTTGTGATGTCTGTAACTTCTGAATTACATAGCTGATGACCTTGAAATTTTTATGGGACAATCCTTATAGTATCTCCTTTCGAACAAAAAAATAATGAAGTCTTTCAGGCAATAGGTTTATGAATTAAAGCTAGACATGTGTTTTAACTTTCATCCTGTATCTCACGGGAACGGTACGGAATTCTGGGATAAAAATTATCACCATGCCAAATTTCACGATTTTTCGTCTAGTAGTTTTTACGTGATTGACGTACAAATTGACAGACAGACGAAAATTCTAATAATTAGTATTTTCGCTTCTGTTATTGATCTTTTAACCGACCCAATCAATATTTTTCAAAAATCTTTAATGTACAGAAATGACTTATCTACTCTTTCATTATATGTATAGATATGCAAAAATTTGTCTCGGACCAATTTTTTACAGATTTCTCGTACCAAAAGTATTGACTTTTTACAGATTGGTCACAATATAAGGCCAAAAATACAGACGTTTCACTCGCTTCAATACTTAATGCGCCGAAATCTTTACAAAACCTGGATGTAACGAGCAATTTGTCATTGCTGTATTCTTGTTAAAGTACAAACGGCCACTTTATATAAACGATATGCAATCAAGTAAGGTGTTCCAAAATCTTGAGTATTTAAAGTATTATTTTTAATAGAGTCAAGGAACCAATTTGCAAAATCATCAATGTCCTTTTAATTTGATTATATTTCAATCCAGGATCTATTATTAATACTGCTAATATGACCACAATCACGAGATATATTTATAAAAAAAAAGTATCTTCACGCCCGTATCCCAGAAAAGGTAGGCAGAGGTACAACAAGTGCACGCACGATTAGCCGTGGTGGCAAGCCGTGGTGGCAAGCCTATCGCCAAACCAGACATTTTCCAATCACGGGCAACTTTGTGTTTATTAGAAAACTGAAAAAACACTTTTTATTTAAGTGCCTGACCCGGGAATCGAACCTGGGAGCTCATGTGGTCAACGCCAACGCTGGACCACTAGACCATAGAGGCGATGGATATATTTATAACTCTTGTGTTATCATTTAATATAGAAAATAAATAATCTTGAATATTGTAGTAGCTTCTATAGGTTATGTTGATAACAATATGTTCCGAATCTCCGAGTGTCGTAATATCAAAACTATTAGACATTACGCCAGCGCTGTTGGTTAAAATATCGATTCCACCATATTTATTCTTCATATGATTTGTGAATACTTTGACTCTTTATACATCTGTTATATACAGTTGATGATATTTCGGATTTATTCCTCTCAGTTTTAAAAATTTTACAGCATTTTTTTATGTCATAAGATAGTAAACAAGCAGATGGGTCTTCTGATGGAAAGAGTCAACCATTGCCTATAGACACCAAAGGTGTTAATGATGCGTTGCTATCTTGTGGCGAGGATTAATGCCACATGCATAAGTTTATTGGCTACCCTACCCTCCAAACTGGAACACGACAGTGACAAGCACTGACGCTATTGCGGCAGGAATAGGTAAGGCGGTGGTACCAGACCCGGGCGAGACAATGCAGAACTCTACCACCTAATAAAAAACATGTTTAATAGAATGAAGAAATAATATTTCTTCTTTATCTTGATTAGTCCCTTAAATAGTAAATGGGTGTGCAATATTCAAAGTTCGGAATTTCGGGATTATATTCAAAGTATAGAAGAATTTTCATTAGGGCAAAGTGGAATTCATTTCCTTCGACTTGATCGCAGCGTTTTAAGTTGGACGTTTCTTAGAGTATTGAAGGAATTTTCATAATCAATCAAAGGCCATTTATATTACGAAGCAATATCTTAGATCAAACAACGAGGTGCTCAAAAGCCTATTTTGGAGATTAATTTGTAAATGTTTACTTTAGGTAAACAATCAACCAATCAGTAAGCGGCTTGAGTTATTACTTTCTTTGAACGACAAATTAATTTGTAAATATAATAACGTACATTTATTCGAAATTGATAATAACATATTTGTTCAAACCCCATACTAATAAAGAAGTAATGATTTTTTAGACACGCGACAGAAGTACTACTACATACATACAACTACATACATACTACATACATACATACAACTACAAGTACATATATAACGCATTTATATAAGTAGTAGTGTAAAATGCGAAAACATTCCTTCTTGTACTATTTACATTTGGTAAGTTTTAAAAAATAGCAACAATATCGTTGCAGTATTGCATTTTAAATTTTATAGGGGATTTGAGAGGGGATAATAGTAAAATACAATTACACCCACGGATTAAACTGGATACGCCTTTCAAGGCAATTTCTTTGGTTGTCAACGTCGCTTGCATTTACACAGAGAAACACAAGAGTTATGATACTAACCGATGAAATAAAACCACTCCAAAGGTATTCCTTAAGCCTTAACTTTTTATTCGACACGATAAAACAGCAAAAAATGGTATATTTCTATTTTTTACAATATAATATATCTACAAGAGTTTGACATTTACATACATTTGCTCATATGAGCGGCTACACATTTTGCGCCCAATACCGTGTCTTTGTGTGATATGTGTGTGGTCTGTGATTATACCTCTTTAGGCTGGATCATGATTTTTTTATTAAATCAGGAGATAAAACTTCTAAAATCTACCTTTTTGAAATCTAACTTAAAACCACTAGAGGATGCGCCGTTTAAGGAGATTTTTCAGATTGTCAGTGGAGCTTGCATTTTCATCCAAAAATACAAAGTTATACTACTTAACGCTGAAATAAAGTCATTCCAGGGATATTTTTAAGCCTATACTTTTTGTTCAAATCAATAGTAGGAAAGTAATACTAGAAGGGAAGTTCAGTTCTTGCGAATAATGGTTACAATTTTCTTAAAAATACCTTCCCCTTCCCTTACAATGTAAGGTAAGCTAGCATGTTGCTTTATTATAATTGACATTAGATAGAGCTGCCGAACTATTAAAATAGAAGCGTCATTGTATAGCAACCGGTGAACGAAAATCGAATAGCAACGAAGTAGGATATAACTTATTTTAAATATTATTTTTAAGATCAATGTTTGGGATCTTTCTATTTGAAACATTTGAGTCTTAGCAGCACATCCCCAGGTTGAGATGCAATACGATAGTATAGACTGACACAAAGCAAAATAAACATTTTATTTCCACTTTTATCAGATAAACAAAAGCCGTAAGCCACAATAAAAAAAAAAATAAACAAAAGCCAGTCTTCTAATTTTGTTTGAGAGATAATTGATATGATCCCGGAAATTAAGATTTTTGTCAACTATAACTACCAAATACTTTGAATTATTTTCATAAAATTAAAAGTTTAATAAATATAAAAATAAATATAACCTAGTTAAAATTGCAAGTATTTTATTTTAACGTATATTTCAACAAAATATAATTTTACAAGCTTTGATTTACATCAAAATTTTATAAAAGTAAAACAATAAAACTCGAATATTTACACACCATAGGTATGTAATGGTAGAATGTTCTGAGATCTTTGAATAATTTGTAATAATAAAAAAGACCATAGTATTCTTGCAAATATAGATTTTTTTTTCTTTCTGTAACTGGTAACAGATTAATTGT
Organism: Apodemia mormo; assembly: GCA_036924255.1. Classification (NCBI taxonomy): domain Eukaryota; kingdom Metazoa; phylum Arthropoda; class Insecta; order Lepidoptera; family Riodinidae; genus Apodemia; species Apodemia mormo. The sequence goes on along the minus strand of JAUPFN010000014.1, from coordinate 32,009,891 downwards.
TTTAGTGACTATGCTAAAACTGATCATCTTTATACGTTCGGTATACATCGTCTACCCAGGAAGACTTTTTATTAATATGCCCGAATATATCAGGTAAAGGTAAACTAAATGCAAGATATCACGTTAAACGCAGTATTTTGATCGTGAGATCTTGCATTTAGTTTAAGGAGGTCAAGGCAATATCGATAATAGCATCTGCAGATGTTCTAGCAACTGAGTTGACAGTGACATTTAATCGCTTACGTAACCTTTTTAATATTTTAAGACAATCTTGGTAATAGAAACTAAAAATCTTTCCAATTTTTTAAGACAAAATCTTTGTAATAGAAGCTAAAAAAATCTTTGATTTTTACGAGATAAGCTTGATAATAAATATTTACTGGACAAATTACACTTAGTGATCTAACCCCAAAGTAAGCAAATTATTGGCTAGTGTTAGTCAACTAATACATAGAAATCTTATATATATAAAAATCAATCCCTATTTTCCTTGGTCACGACGTCACGCCTGAATGGCTGGACCAATTTCGGTATTTTTTTTGTTGTGTTTGTAATTGTAAGGGGAAGGTTGTTATAAAAGAAAATATTAAGAAAATTGCGCGGAAAATTAGAAAATTTAAGAATACTTAACCACCATATAAAGTTTAATGCCATTTTGGCTGCGTGGATGTCTTATATAAATTACATGTCACATTGTTTGTCTGCTATGGATTCCTAATATGTAAGGCAAAACAATGTTTGCCGGGTCAACTAGTACATATATAAATACTGGAATATATTTAATAAACACCCAAACCCGGAAATACAAACATTTATGCTCATCACACAAATGCTTGTGCCCGTCGAGGATAGAACCCGAGCCCCGTTGATTGCGTAGTCAGTCAGGGTCGCTAACCACTCGACCAACGGGGCGGTCAAATAATAGAATTAAGGTTTTTAAAGAAACGATCTTGCGAATGAAATCTGAAATTATTTCCAATTTTTCTAAGACTCAGTACTGATAATAGAAGCTGAAACTCCTTAAAGAATTTTTAAAGAAATAATTCTTAGTAATAGTAGCTAAATTTCTTTCAAATTTTTCTAAGACACAATTCTAATAACAGAAGCTAAAATCATGGGTATTTTTTAAGACTCAATCTTTGTAGTAGAAGCAGAAATCATTTTAATATTTTTACCGTATGATAGAATAAGCCTTACGCAAATCTTGTAAAGTGTCAGCTTGTGTCTGAAACCCCGTTTTCACTTGATTAGTACAAGTGCGAGTGTTTAATGCAGGTGCTAAGTATTAAGCAAAAAATACGTGAAGACAGGAGTTGATCGGTGCGAGTGATTAGTAATCAGCGTCTATTCACTTTTACTACACTGAATACTAGTTATTCGCACTGATCAACGGTTGTCTTCACCTATTTTTTCCTTAATACTAAACACCTGCATTAAACGCTCGCACTCGCACTAATCAAAGTTAAAACGGGGCTTAAGTGATACGAGTGTGTGACACCCGCAGTATTCTGCCTATGAGTGGAGAATGAACCCACTATACGGAATTGAAATCCTCGGTTGGTTAGGTACTCTCGTATGATGAATACGAGTCTGTCAGGTACTCCCATTCGGTCTCCCATAACTACATTATTGGTGATTTTACCCAACCCCGGGGCCTTTCTAATGTGCGGGTTTGTGATTATTTCACCTACTTATTCGCTGTCGATGGGAAATAGCGTATCATCCTCTGGTAGAAGCGCCGCCCTACGCTCTACTTCGCTATCCACAATATGGACGTGGTCTGGGTCTGTAGGCTGATTTGATGTCGCCTTTTACGAATTGCCTGGCAGAACGGCAGTTGGTCTATTCTTCAAAGCCCGGACCAACACCGGAAAACGACTATATATTATATAATGTGGCGCCGCTGGTCCGTACCGCTGAGGGGACATATTGATGGAACCAGCGGGCCAGCTTCTTGTCAGGTGACGTCATAACTGTGGAGGTTGATGACGTCACACAAAGACAAGTAAGGGGAAAAGGAAGATCTTCCCAGCCAGGCAAGGTGTACTGCCTGTGGACCGAAGTCCATTTTGAGAAGCGTTGAAACTTGTATATAGTGTGTTCAAGATAAATAATTGTGATATCGCGATTCAGGAGTCACTACCATCGTGACTACTAGATGACAGAGTTCTGAAACGTCTCATCCGGGTATTTTGTACCACCGTCTTACCTATTCCTGCCGTAATAGCGTCAATGCTCGTCATTGGTGTATTCCGGCTTGGAAGGTAAGGTAGACGGTAAACTTATGCATGTGGCCATAAGAAAGCCTGCCATAAGGAGTAACGCACCATTAACATCTTTGGTGTCTATAGGCGATGATTTCTCTTTACAGCAGGAGGAGAGAGAGAGAGAGCAATAAGCAATTTTTGTCTCTTTAAATTAGGAGTGCCATCTGCGTAATTGCAATTTTATGATATAAAAAAAACCGTAAAAAATCTTTTACTTCATAGACTTGCGAATTGAGATAAACTTTAAAAGGTATTTGTTAGGAATAATAATATTTTAAAACTTTAAAAAACCATTTTTCATAGAAATGAGATAAATTTGTTATCGTATTAAACCTTGAAAAATTTGCTATTTTTATGGACTTGAAATCAACACTTGAAAATAAGGGTTTTGTTTTCCAGTGTTTTCCAATGTTTGCTTAAATTTGCAGATGAAACAACGGTTGTCGATCGATACATCAGTATTGAAATTAATGTGGTGCTAAAATATTTACTGATTAAAAAAAAAAACGATCGAATCATAACAATGATTTAAGCCGAATCACCGAAAAGTTCATAAAAATTAAAAATTTATTGTAATATAAATCAAAAAGCCATTTACTGATTAAAAAAAAAACGATCGAATCATAACAATGATTTAAGCCGAATCACCGAAAAGTTCATAAAAATTAAAAATTTATTGTAATATAAATCAAAAAGCCAACATCACGTGGTGTTCCCAGGCGGTCACCCATCCAAGTACTGACCACGCCCGACGTTGATTAACTTCGGTGATCGGACGAGAACCGGTGTATTCAACGTGGTATGGACGTTGGCACCTGCAATATTCAAATAACTTTATATGTTTTAGTAACAATAAGAAATCAGTATGAACGTTAAATTATAACTTTCTAAAACATCTTTATACGCCCTTTATAGGATTTTCAATACATATAATATGTTTACAAAATATATGTATAACTGGAAAGTTAAGAGACATTATGTGGAGTGATGTCATATATTTTCCTAACAGTTGAACAGAATGCGGTTAATTCCAATCCACACTCACAGAATGAAGATTTTCTGATGCCAATTTTATACAGGAAAACTGGAGTGCAAACATAGCCAAGTCGTAGCTTATTTACCTACAAGTTGTAAAAGATGTTTCAACTTGTTTAAATTAAAATTTTAACAAAAGCATGATTCTTCTCTTGTACAACGTTTGATGACGCTATAGAATAAGTACAATACATTAAATTGTCCAAAAATTGTATAATTATACAGAATCCTTGTCATGCCCATCTAGCTCGCTGATAGACCCAACCATAGACAAATCTATATTATATTAAAACGTGAATAGAAAACTTTGTACCCCTTTTTAAAATTACGCGAACGGAGGAGTATTAATCCAGTGTCTTTATGCGTGAAGTTCCCACAAAAATTACAGCGTAAAGCTGCAATCACATAAAATTGATTCGTGTCTAAAATAATTAAATCACGACTAAAATAAAAATCTTGAAAGCATGTAAACATAAAATATTAGCAAATCCATTGTCTTTGTTTTAAATAGTTTCAACACACGGCTTCCATAATATTGTAGGTATAGTTTAGATTCACCTAATTTTTTGACTCTCAAACTCAATGTACAATTTTCCAGTTATTGTACAGGATTTCATTTCAAACGTTATATTTTTTGATAAATATTTAGGTAGATAAAAAATTAACCTATTTATTATGAGTTACATAGAAAAATTTGCTAAAAGCTGCGAATGATTTTCTTAATTTCTTATTCCAATATTTCACAAAATTTCGGTTCAAATTAAACGAAATTATTTTATAAATCGACGAGTCCTACGTATATTGTCGTAACTTAAAAAATGCGATATTTGTTTTATTCATGAAAATGACTCCACTTTTATAAATCTTTTAACAACAAGAAAAATGAAAATTAAATTTCTATTAAAAATCCATCTTCTAATAGAAATTTAATTTTTATTCTTCATGTTGTTAAAATATCTATAAAAGTGGGCCCTTTTCATAAATAAAACCAAAATCGTATTTTTTAAGTTACGACAATTTACGTAGGATCTGTCAAAATATTACTATGATCCTTAAACAATTATTTATCAGGACTAAAGTCATAAAAATTTATGCACACTAAAAACTGAACGGTTTTGATAAAAGCACAAAATTACAATATATTGGCAATATTAGCTAGTTTTATATTCTTTAATATTCCAAACGAATGAACCAGGGTTTTATGGGATTCTGTTGAATTTTATTCAAGTTGTTTTAACTATTTTATTTGATCTCCGATTTTAACGAATATCTATAAGATTTTGGATCATTTTACATTGGTGGTGCACGGTAATATTTCATAGTGATTTGTGATTTATACCCTGGCTGTCCCGAGTTAGAATTGGGCAAACAAATTGATTCAATATGTCTTCCTGTCCGAACAACAATTATTTGTGTTGGAAAAGTTATTCGCTTGGTTCCTGCGTTAGTATAACTTTAAAATATGTTCATATTTATTCAAATATAGAATTATAAGCTTAATTATGTTCTATATTGAGATGCAGCGTGTATAAATATTTGATTATTAATTTGTTGACTGCAACCGATACTAAAACAAATTATTGTAAACCATAATATAAAATAAAGTCGCTCGCCTTGTTGATCGCTTAGATCTTTTAAATTACGCAATGGATTTTAATGCAGTTTTCATCAATAGACAGACTGATTCAAGAGAATTGTTTACATGTATTTTACATGCATATTATAGTAGAGAAAACCTGAGATATTTAAACATGTGTCATAAAAAAATGTATGCGCTTACTTTGCACCTGTGCGAAGCCGGGGTGGGACGTTAGTAATAATAAAGTACTATTAAGTATAATAAGTAAGTAAGTAAGTAAGTAGTAATAAAGTACTATTGATATTATTAGGATATCAAGTGGTTAGAGTTATCTTGTTGGCAAAGGTGTCATTATTCATTCCAATGAAAAACTTCAAAATGGGCCAACATTTTATTTTGATCTTACTATTGTATTATTATTCTTGTGAAAGCTTGAATGTTTGTATGAGTAGACAGTAGAAGTTTGTATGTTTGTTATTTCATCACGCTAGAACGGGTGAACAAATTTAAATAAAATATACCTAGTATACACAGAACCATATCCAAGCGTATGTATACTACTCTTTGCGACGGGAAACTTTCATTTTTTCCCTGGAATTCGCTAAATTCTTCATCACACACGAGGTTTAGTTAGAGGCCGATGAACGTGGCTGGTTCATTGATATTCAGAAAAATATACATACCAAATATTTCCGTGTACAACAAACAAACAATAAACTGGAATGTTGGAATTCCAAAAGGGTAAGTAGACTTACTTACCCCGCAAGGCAACCAGCGACATGTTATGTATATATATATTATACACAGTGAGTAACAAAAACCGAAAGGAGCATATAAGTAGGTTGACTAAATCAGCAACCAAAACAAAAAAGTTATTCTATTCATAAAAATAAAATTAATTGTGGTTTAAGATGCTCGTATTTATCCTTCAATTTCCCTAAAATTTAGCAAATATTTTAAAGTGAACATCACTACTTCGTCTTCAAGGCGTCTTTATGAGGGCGTTTTTACAAAGATTGCATGTGTCACATTTTATGTTGCCATAGGTTATATTAAAAATATGATTTAAAATAATTATTTTGATGGGGAAAATTTATTTTTCAATATCAAAAATGAATGTCACGTAATTTATATGATTGAATTAAGTTACCAAACAATATCAATATACATTATGTATTTATTAATAAATGACTACATGAAATTACTTAAAAGCGGGTTTTTATATCAATGTTAAAAGCCAAACAATTTTGACTTGCTGTTAACTGATGCTGAGCGAGGCTGTTCAGAACTCGACTTTAGTACGGAATAGGTACCATAAGGTAATTAAATTTTCACCTATTAATTCAATACAAATGTTTAGTATGGACACGCACGGAAGGATATCGAGGTTTATTGTTTTACGATACAAAGAACGATTTATCGAACACTACTTAGTGGACCGCTATCGCGGTGACTACACTTTTTGAATATTACAACACTAGTTCTGTCGAGGTTGCAATTACATGCAGGTGTATGCAATAAAGCAATAATTCGCTCTTTATTATTTTTAGTGGTTACAGATGTTGCTAGTTTAGTGGCTACCAGTTAACCTGTATAAACATACATGTACACATAACGACGGCCCCCGAATATTCCGGTAATAGAAAAATTATTTAGTATTTTTTAATATTTACTTTACGAATAGTTTTGTATCTCAGAGAAAGCAAAATTTTTTAAGCAGTCTTCATATCGAGGCAAAATACACTTGCTTACAAAAGTTTAATATGTCTTTCGTCGATGGAGAGTATAAATTACATTAAAACCGTATAATTCTTTGCTTATAGTTAAATAGTATTTTCATTTTGTAAATATCAATAGAAAATTGTGAAAAAAATTCACAAGGTGAATCATGAGCTCTAAATTCCGAAGAACATATGATATGAAAAACTCAGTAATAGCTTATTACCGGAATATTCGCTTGGAGCAACGAACTTATTAAATTTCGTTAAATTGAAATAATGAATAAATAAGTATTTCTCTCATTTCTCGAATTGCTAATACACTTGAAACGTCTCGTAACCAAATAAACGTTTTCCTAGAACACTGAATGTCCAAGCCGATGAAATTGGTTGTCCCACCTGCAAAATAAATGGTTTCTCAGAAAACCATCAAGATGGAATATTGAGCTTTATTATTTAGGAAACAGATATTAATTTTCCTTACAAGTTATTCAGCCAATTTATAGTTACGAATGCGTAATGGGTTGTAACTAAGCGAGCTGTTTCCGGATGGCGCTGGGATGGGAATGGTTTGTTCTCTGCGTCTCGGTGTTTACTGATTGTCTCTGCAAGCCACTTGATTTACTATTGTATGAGGTGCATGCAAATTAATATAAATACTTTATTTGCATAAAATAGGGCTGGAAAAAGATTTTGTACGTATATCGATGTGCTTAAACCTATTTTGCAACGTAAATGGCATGTAAGTTCAAAAGGCATGCAAAATTAGTTAAAGTCATAGCTACAGATTATTACTATAACTATACTATTTAAGAATATGTTTTTACTCATTTTTTATTTAAACTCATTTCGTACATTTTTTTTAAGTAGACCATAACAAATTTCAAATTACTAAATAGCATTGAAAAAATCAGGAAATTTAGAAAATATTTGTTATTTAAATATGTCAAAATAAAATAAAAAAAATTGTTTTACAAATTCGTATTAGTATAATATTTGTGGCATTACACATGTTTTATCATTAAAATACTCATTGATTCTGTAATACTCCAATAACTTTATATTAAGTGAAGTCAATGTAAAATAATTAAATAAATAAACGAATAAATAAATGAATGAACAAATGAATGAGTGAATAAATAAAGTAAGTAAGTAAGTCAAAAATAAATAATAAATAAATAACAAACTTACCATAATCATAAATTGTATTATTTTTAAGACAATTGCGCGTACAGCAAATTTAATACTCCATCAAATTTGGCTCAATTAATGTTTACATCGTGGAGAACTGCAGAAACGTAATATTTTGAAATGAAATGCATTAGAAATAAGTTAAATTAATAAAAATAAACATTACACGCACTACATTCATGTGATATACATGACAATACACACACAATATGTATAGATCTTATTATATATAATCTAATTCCAATCACACGGCGATCGGTAGTATAAATTAATTTCACATCACTCGAAAACGGTATATAATATAAGGTCATTCCATAATAGGTGAAAATATTTTAACCGAGCATTCTAGAGGTACGTCTAATCAAAAATATCCAGCTAAAAACAGATGTTATTTAAGGGTGTAAAACTTTTTGATTTGTACGAATAAAATTTCGTATACAAATAAAATTTCATACAAATCAAAAAGTTCTAAACCTTTGAACATAGATATATTGATACTCGAAGCCTTTGAATGACGTTTGTTTTTAGCAGGATAATTTTGGTTAGATGTACCGATTGATGTATTAAAATATTTTCACTTATTATGGAATGACCCTATATATGCAGGTATTTCTTATAAAACACTATAATTTTATACGTAATGCATATAAGAAGTAATTCTAATTTGTTAAAATTCCCGGACCGACCATTTTGTTTATTTATTTATTTACTTTATTGCACTAAAATTGTACAATGCCAGCCAGTCAACCAGCAAGTGGAGCAGAAAAATTTCAATGGGGGGTGCAAATAAATATTTTAAATGGAAATAGGAAACAGTATGATGGGCTAAACGGGACAAAAATATAATAAATACTAGGAAATGGATACATGTAATATATTTACATAAACATATATTAATAAACACATAATAGACTATACATATATATACATAGCACATATAATAAACAAAATATTTAACTAAGCAAGTAAGTATAACAAAAGTATTTAGTAATGTCTTTCTGTAGATAATTTCATTTTTTTAAAATTTTTAGAAAATTCTCAACAGCAGCCTAGAGACTGGTGTAAAATTTTTATGCCTGTTAAAAGTCCTACGTAATCCTTTTGGCCTCGATTATTATAAATATCAAGCGAATATCGCCGCAATGTATATGTAGCGCAAGAAATAACTGTCAATTTCAATTGCTGACCAACTGGTGAATCATGCTAAATCAAAGCTTCCATTGACGTGCAGTTAACTCTTCATAGCCACCTAGGCCATGATATTTTTTATACTTAACGGTTTGCTGGAATATATATCCTTCGATATTCTGTGAATAAAATACCAATGACTTATAAACACAAGATGAGCTCCATTATTTAAAAAAAAACTGAAACAATAACTATTTTCTATTATATCTCTTGGTTTAAGGGTTAGCCTATGCGGCTTAAATTACGGGGTTCTGGGGTCGACCTCGGAGTCGGGAAAATTTCAAATGCTTTACCCTTCTAACTGGTACATTATAATGACAAGCGCTAATCTTATCGCAGGAGAAACAGAAAAAGCGGTGAAAAGCATGCCGGGTGAGAGCTAGCAGAACCTTATTGCCTAGTAGAGTTTTACGATCTGACTGGCATAAAGGCAGACGGTCTTTTCTTCAAAGGAGGCCTGCAACAACATGGAGAAAAATGGGTATTTTAAAATGATTGGCAAAACGTGTCGCTTTAAAAAATATCTTTGACAATATTGTTTCTTTGTGCTACGAGTATTACGTACAAACATATATTATTTTCAAGTTTTTTATATCCATAAGTTAAAAATTACACTTTTATTTAAACTAGCCATCACCATCTGGTCGATACTTAACCGTAATTCTATTAACGCTAAAGCACAAATACCTTTAAGACTTATTATAGGATAAAAACTATAAATCAGTTTCATAATAGAATATATCAATGTGTCTTCTAAGTTTGACAACTGTTTTTTTATATCATAAGATAGCAAACAAGCAGATGGGTCTCCTGATGGAAAGAGTCAACCATCGCCTATAGACACCAAAGATGTTAATGGTGCGTTGCTATCTTGTGGCAAGGTCTACTGCCACATGCATAAGTTTACCGACTACCTTACCCTCCAAACCGGAAACAGTGACCAGCACTGACGCTATTGCGGCAGGAATAGGTAAGGCGGTGGTACCAGACCCGGACGAGCCGATGCAGAACTCTACCACCTAGTAATACTAATATCTGTTTTAAATAACTAAGTAGGTGGTGTTTTAAAACACCACCTACTTAGTTATTTAAAACAGATATTAATTATAAAAGAAGTAGCAGGGAGTATGTGTGTGTGGGTTTCTCTCTTCTCTCTCTCTGTGTGCGTGTTTGTGTGTGTATGTCAAACGCAGTGTAGGCAGGATGTGGTATTTTTTTATATATTACTAGATGTTACTCGCGGCTTCGCTCGCGTATATTTACTTTAAAACTCGTTTAACCTTTCTTTATAAGCTATTTCCCTTATTTTACCCCTTTGGGGATTGAATTTTGAAAACACTTAAACACGTAATTCATTATTTTTATGTACTAATTCATACGAAATTTCATGCAAATATGTCCAAGGAATAAAAAGTTTCATACAAACTTTTATCCCCTATTTCAACCGCTTCGGGGTTAAATTTTGAAAATTCCTTAGTGGATGCCTACATCATAAGAGAAATACGTTTGCAAGTTTTCAAGTTTCTGGCTTTAAGGGTTTGGTCTGTACGTTGATACCTCAGCCACTCACTTTTGCCTTTTATATATATAGATTTGCTAGGAAACAAGCAAATGGCTCTAGTGATCGAAAGAGAAACCATCGCCTATAGACACCAAAAATGTTAACAATGCATTGCTATCCATGTGACGGGATAACAATGAAAAAATGCAATAAGTCTACCGGCTACTATATCCTCCAAACTGGAACATGACAATGACAAATATTGACGCTATTGCGGCAGAAATAAGTAAGGCGGTGGTATATACTCGGGCGTGATGTTACGGAATTGTACCACCTAGTCATCACGGTGGTAGTGATACGTATTGCAAAACGGTTGACTTTTACGCTCTACGTAGCAGATCGCCAATTAGTCTATTTTTCAAAGGAGCCCGGACAAACACTTCCTGTATATTTTATTAACATAGTTTAATTCCATTGAATATTTTTTCCTGTGTTAGTCAGGGCCTCCTTTGAAGGCCAGATAGATCGCAAAAGGCAAAAGATTGGCTGTACGTGGCATGAGAATTGTGAATTCTAGGTGGTAGATTTCTGCCATATTGCTGCCAATATCTTGCATATTCCTGCTGCAATAGTGTCAAAGCTTGTCATTGGCGTATTCTGGTAATATACAAGCTGTAGAGATAAACACCGTTGTCACTGAAATAATATTATAATTAATAGTTGACTTAATTATAAGTATGTTTACGTGAATATAAAAATAAAAAACGTTATTTTCTTTCTTAAATATAAAAAAGTTTCTGTCCGACACAGTCCGTAAATTCATGGATACTATGCGCAAAGGGCGCTTACCTTTAACTACCTATACAATATTCTACCATATTCTCGCGCTCCGTCCATTTTGCCGTGCACTTGTATAGGGTGAAACAGTTTTGAGGAAAAAGTAAAGTTCCATTACTTAAAAATATTTTGGAACGAAGTTCCTTACGGCAGGCTTGGAGGGGATAGGGATTTTGCTGCGTGACCGAACTGAAAAAAATGTGATAGTAAAACCGTAAGAAAAATGCGTGGAATAAAAGCGTTAAATGAGACGTGCGCAGGCGCGACAGTCGCGTACACAAGCGAGTAGTGCCGTTTAGCCGAAGGAAGTTCGTTCCTACCTGGTGTCCCGCGACACCACATCATTCTTTTTCAATAAATTTACGTTCTGTAAGTGAAATCAAACCACTGGTTTTAAGGATAAATGTGTTTACATTAACAGCCTGTATTATATAAAATAGTCTTCTTGAAATATTATATTAATAGACGCATCTAGAAAATATAATTCGTCGTCGTCATTCAAAGTAGGATGGTAACGATGTCGAATATATGCGCATATATTCTGTGCACTCTCTATAGAAGCTTCTACAGATTTTGTAGCACTTGACATTTTAAATATGGAACACACAAAAGCCAGAAATATACCACATTTTTTTAACCAACTGCTGTATTGGTCTAGTGCCTTTTCTGCAATAGGTACCATCGCAGTTTATATTTGAAAATTTGATGTAGATTCATAAAAATGTTTGTTTAAGAAAAATTGTAATTGTTAGGTTTTATTTAATAGAGCAAGATTTTGCCCGAAATTATATTTAATAGGCAAAATTATTGTTTTAACTGGTATCCCCAAAAGTGGGGATGACAGTTAGAACTTGTTAAAGATATGGGAGATTGACGACGACGCTCGAAAGAGCAAGTCGTACCGAACAGTTGGCCTCCAGTAAACTGTAAAAGTAACAGTATTGAGATCATTCTTGAGCGTGCATAAGTAATTTAAGGTAATGTATTTGATAAATTATATTTCATTATATATATTATAAGTATAAGGATAAATAGAATGTAGAATTAAAGAATAAAATAACGTTATTAGAATTATGAACAATGTGAAAAGAAAATACAAATGTAATATAAATTGATTACGTGGTTTCAATTAGTTAAGGCAGCTCTTAATATTTAATACAAGGGCGGAACCTGGCCGTTGCCATAGCTACTAAATTATATTCTCTCATGCACCACTTTAATTGCCAAATGTAGGGTTCTGCCTACAATTCAGAAGTGGGATACCCCACGCTTATAAATGAATTAATTGTAAATATTAATAATTGGTAATAATACTAATAATATATAATGTGACATTTTCTCGTATGTAGTGAGTCTTATTTTTATACATTTTTTCTTGGTTAGTAAAAAGTAGACTTATTATAACTTTGCACACGCGTGCATTACTGGTAGACTATGGCGATTTAGAAATCTGTAAAACTTTTGTTTTATAATATTTTGCACACGTGCATTACCGGTGAAGTATGGTGATTTAGAAATATGTAACACCTTTGTAAATATTATAATATTTTTGCGCCGTAACCGTTTTATATGAAAAATATTTTATTTTTATATATTCTGTTGAAGCACCAAATATTATTTTTAAAACGATATAATTCACTTTTTTTTTCTTATAAGTCAATAACAGTTAATTTATTTTCTCCCCTTTTTCTACTGGTCCTAAAAAAAAAACGGACGCTGATAGGACGGAGGTACGAAGAATATACTATGCTTTGTCGCTTTAAGTTTCAGATAATGCGACGTCGTTGAAGATCGATGAGTTCTCTGAAATGAATCACTCGTAACAGTGGAGTGGTCACAAGAACATGAAGGTGTTGAATAAGAAATAGTTGCAGTCCTAATAAGTGCTGTTGCTGTCACCACGGTCCGTTTTCCTCGTGTAAGCAGAACATCTTTTGCTACGGATATGAAGTAGAGCATGAGTGGAGAGGTAACTTACTTTGATGATTTAACACGGAGGATCATTAAGAAACATAGTCAGAATTCTCAATAAGGTGGTTGTGAAGCTGCGAACTGCGAATAGAGGTGACATGTAGGAACACTAATGCCTTTAGATATTTTACTTCCATAAAACTCCAATCGGTGTCAGTAGGCAATTCGTCACCGACCAGTATCTGTTTATCTAACCGCCGCCTTTATTACGTTCAAATTAGGATATTAAATAAATGTTTTGTTTAAAATTAAGACTTTCCGTAGATTGGCATAATTTGATACAAAAGACAGAATTCTTTTAAATTTAGTTAGAGGGTAAAGTAACTATGAAGATCTCGTGTAACATGTTAGTGTCGTTTTTCTCAGACAGAGTACTTATAGACGATGATTCTGGTTATATCAGGAAATCAATATGTTTAGTTGCTGTCTTATGATAATTAAAAAAAAATAGGAAACGGAAACAAATAATATATTTTTAGTAACTATTCCACTAGAAAATCCCTTGATTGAACCCAGAATAATCAGATTTGTTTTTCCCGTTTAACCTTGTTATAGAGCAATAGTTATAGTTAGTCATAATTTTAAAATGTGCTGCTAAAAGATGATTTTCAAAACAGACGTAACGGGTGCCTTTTTTTGTTTGCGAATAAAAATAACATCATAAAAGAAAAAAAACTTACAATTCCGCCGAACCGTTAGCAATTTATCGGCAGACATATTGCTCTCTTATATATGATATTATTTTAGTTTTATAATATAATTTAACACTTCACTTTTCACTTCTACTTAATTTGGTTTTCTCTATTTAAATAAAAAAACTTATAACATGGTAGTTAAAATATTCCATACGCAATAACTTCTAGCAACTACCTTCACACAACAAAAATATTATGTAAACAATGTGAGTTACGATAGCTGGACCATATTTCGGTTTCTATATCGAATTTTGTTTATATTGGAATATCGGTCTACAGCTTTGACGCATATTACAGTGAGGGTATAGTTAGGCAAAAAAAAAACTAATATTTTTCTTAATACTGCAACTCTGACTGAAGCACACCTGTGGGTTTTTAGATTTTTTTTATCTGTCCTAAAGACTTGCGTGCACTCAATACTAGCCACATTTTACTGCATAGGTGCTCAGTGGTATATAAGTGATTAACAATGTCAAGTACATTTTTGGATCTATGAGTTCTAATGTATCATGTAGTCCGGGGCTTGACATGGTATTATTACAGCCAAGACTGATTTTAGGTCAGAGTATGAAAGTTCAGTTTACTAATTAAATTACTTGTAAATCTTCTACAATATCTACGTCAGGGTAGCTATTTTTACGAATCAGATTCCAAATTTGATAAAATTGGTAATAGTTAAAAAGAATAGACAAAATTTTAAAATAATAGACATATTGGCAAATTTTTACTTTTGATTCATCAAAGTATTCAAATTATAGTTACAGAGTATATATTTCTGGTGAGATTGAACAGTTGAGGGATAATCCTAATATTTAGGAATGAAACTCGTTTACTGTCAGCGATAAGTACTCTGTGCACCCCATTTTAAATATTTGTCTTAAAAGCAACTTCAACCGTGATTCAACTATTATGAAATTAAATTACAATGCATACAATGTTTGTATTTATAGGTCTATTTATAGGTCTCGTTATCTTGTCTCCTTAATAATTATGGAAAGGGATGCCATAGATAGATAGTGTAACGAGCATGAATAGCCATTTAGGTATTTGAAAAACAATTTAGCTACGCTACCACTATTGCCTTGTGACCCTACGGTACAAATTGAACTGCTTTTGGATGGGAGAAAACTAAGCAACGATGGTGTATTGCTACAGAGATTGCATGAATTTAAAGCCATACCATACCATACCATACCATCTAGTAGTTTTTAGTGTTCAATATATCATAAGAATAAAATATATATAAATACGTTTTTATTTGTAAGGTTGGCAGATGTTTGTTTTACTAAGCCCACAAATATATAATAGTCTACTATGTGAGTTCAACATTTATCAAATATGAATTTGTCTCTCGTATAACAAGATGGTATGGAAGCTTGTTACAAATGTCTGTATGTGGTATATCAACCGGAAGTAAAAATGTCTCGCGTGAACTCCTAGACACCCAGTATACTAACTGTAGCACAGATAATCGTTGTAGTTTGGACAATTTTCACCACTTATGTCATTAAAAGCTGAAAACTGGCTATTGGCCCCATTTCGAATTGCATAGGATTTGTGAAACCTCACTTTCTTTATATTTGACAGACAATAATAAGAATAGATAGAAATAATAAATAATGGCCTATTATATAATAGACGATAGCACAATAAATAAGTTAATTATATTAGATATAACGATTGCATTAAAGAGATATAGCTGTATAGGAAGAGAAAATTTCATTGGATGAAATAAGGAATAATATTAAATTTAAAATATTAAGAACATAAAAATTTTCTGCAGTACAATGGAGCCTATATTTTAGGTTAAATCCTTAGTAGTATATCGATGGAAACTCCTCGACGTACAATAGAGAACAAAACAAAAATGAAATCTGCTTCTCAAGTAATGACTTTTCATTTGTTTTTAATTGAAATCTGCAACGCGTATTGACCAGTTACAAATTTGTTACTGTGGCTAGTCAACGATTTAATCTCTCGCTATCCCACTACTTAAAATTTGGTTTGGTGCAAAGCCAAAGTAATGATGAAAGGCATTCGGATTCTTCGGATGCGTTATTCTATTAATTAATGCAATTTTTGTACGAGATGTCGTTTTTTTAATTTACTTCAGATATGAAGAAAATCAGAGAATAGCTAGATTTTATAAGTCACCCACTATTATTACGTAAGAGGTCTGAGACAATAGTGTTCGATACATCAGATTAAACACACGGGGCTTTACAATTGAAATAGGGGCCTTTCTCCTCGTTATAGCGAAAGAAGTCAAAATAATCATGAAAACTATTTTCAACTACAATGGCTAAAAACGGGGAGTTCTGTATACTTTGCATAGATCTCTTTCAAGTATTACAGAATGATGCCAAGTTAAAGCTTAATATTATGTTATGATAAATTTAGTGAAAACGATTGTTTATTTCAATAGTAAAATAAATGAAAGTTAGTATTTAATGAAATACCCTGAGGATGCTTGTGTAAGCGAAACCGGTCGGAAATTAAATGTAATATTATATTGTGAAACAGTACAAGTGTGATCAGCTAGCAAATATTGTGTTAAAATGGACTTTCACCAAGTGCCGACGATAAAAAGTGTAGAAGTATTTAATGACTTTCCTTGAATTCATATCAGTAAATAATTAATATAACAATTAATCGATTTTAATGAGGAAAGGTGAACATAAAAATATTTGAATGTGAGATATGGTCGTGATTCGGGAGGATTACGATTAATATGATAAAACTGGTGTAAGACCCGGTGGTTACTGGTGTAAGACTCGGGTGTCGCAACAGTATTATGGGGGATGGTTTATTTAATGTACCTATGTAATTGATATGTATGATACTATGGTTTTGGTTGTGAGATAGGAAAACTCGCTCCACTAACATAGGCGGAGGATTACAATATACTTTGTAGTTCGGGAGAGTCACAACAGTATATTATGATGAATGGTTATGAAAAAAAATGATCATTAAAATGTATGATTATTTAATTTATTTGGGAAAAATAAGTTAATGTTGTAAAGTAAATACATCTATTTGATAGCTATGAGGCCCTCAGCCTCAGCCGGGAGGACTTAAATATTGTGATCGTATAACATGAGAATAAGAGATACGGGTGAAATAATTTGTAGAGTATTGAATAGACTCGTATTAAAAATAAATATATGATAGAATCTATATATTTATTTTTATTATAATATTAATCTTGACAGTTATGTATATTCTAGAATCTGCCAAATGTATCAAAAGAGATTCTGATCTATGTAGTATAAAAAAAAACTTTCTGGATTGTTTATTGAGTTGCTTATTTGATGAGCATTAAAGTTCATTTTAAAATTTTTTTACATCGAAAAATACCAATAAAATGCCAGAACAATTTAAAAAAGGGGGTTGTTTAAAGCCACTTTTGTAATATCAAATAATTTAGTGATTGAAAGTACTATGTTTCTTTATAACTTTGAACTCGATTACCATCACATGGTTTATCGAGTCTGTTGTGACATAAAATTGTTACTAGAGAATAGGAGAACTTTGAATTATATAAAAAAATACTATTTCTTTTATTAATAAATTAAAATATTTGACATAGTATAGATTTTTATTGGCTTTATTTCCACATTTTATCACATTGTTAAATGATTTTTTGTACGAGTATATGTATTCAAAATTATTTTTAATTTAATTAACGATTAATATCGTGTTACAACTATAAATCATATTGATATAAGCATAAGTTTTGAAAGATCTGAAATTAAATTAAAATATGTTTGGTTATAAAATTATATACTTGTTAAATTAAATACATGAAAGAAAAAAAAATTGAAATTGTTTTGAAATTTAACATCTATTTTAATTCTATGTTGATTTAATTATTAAATGTACAGCTGCTGCATGTAGATTTCCATGAGGCAATATTTGTAAACAAATATAATATATAATATATAATATATAATATATATTATTCGAATGAATTATTATGGAAATGGGTATGAATAGGAAATGTGATACATTCTAACAAAATTGTAACGCAAAGATAATAAAGACGTACAACAACGCTCTACCTAAAAGTAAACATTTAGGGATGAAAATTCATTAAAAATATTTGCATGTATTAATCGAGTATTCTTTAATTCATGCGAAGAATATTCCTCATGTAAAAAGGGAAACAGAAAAGGAATTGTAAAAAAAAAGAACTATATGTGCATAGTATTAAAACATTAATTACTAATAACTCCGTTAAGTAGAATCAATTAGATAATATATTGTAGTAAACATTGTAAGCAAAAATAAAAATTAAAAAAAAAATGGAATGGATGTGTAGATATATTTTAGATATTTTTTTTAATTATTGATCAATCGTAATTGTTGATTATTTAACTTCTATAATTTATTAGGTTTTTATGTATGGTTTTAGTTACTAGTAATTATTTATATACAAATGTATGTAAAATTACTGTATAAAACATTGTAATTAGCATTCTAGCAAATAGCTCTGCTAGGCTGCTATCCATTGTAATGTAAGTAAACATTAAGTAAGCAAATATTGAAAAAAAAAAAAATTTTTCTTTTTACATTGTAGTTCCATTTAATTATTGATCAATTGTCATTACTGATTATTAGTTAAGGCTTACATGTATGTTTTTAGTCACTGGTAATTATTAGTAAACACATAACATAAAATAGCATGCCATCAATATATGGCGGAATATTGTAATTTTTTTTTAACATTGTACGATCTGTAACAATTAAAATATTTCATGTAACATAAGAAAATAGATGTAAAATGGAAAAAAATACTAAAGAGGCCAAGTGTTAGGTTTAAGTAAGAGAGCGTGCATGAGGACATGCACGAGGTCAGGATGGTCGAGTGTTAGGTTTTATTTAATAGAGCAAGATTTTGCCCGAAATTATATTTAATAGGCAAAATTATTGTTTTAACTGGTATCCTCAAAAGTGGGGATGACAGTTAGAACTTGTTAAAGATATGGGAGATTGACGACGACGCTCGAAAGAGCAAGTCGTACCGAACAGTTGGCCTCCAGTAAACTGTAAAAGTAACAGTATTGAGATCATTCTTGAGCGTGCATAAGTAATTTAAGGTAATGTATTTGATAAATTATATTTCATTATATATATTATAAGTATAAGGATAAATAGAATGTAGAATTAAAGAATAAAATAACGTTATTAGAATTATGAACAATGTGAAAAGAAAATACAAATGTAATATAAATTGATTACGTGGTTTCAATTAGTTAAGGCAGCTCTTAATATTTAATACAAGGGCGGAACCTGGCCGTTGCCATAGCTACTAAATTATATTCTCTCATGCACCACTTTAATTGCCAAATGTAGGGTTCTGCCTACATAATGTACATAATTTAAATACAAGGAACAAAATCAATCTTGTTGTGCATGTAACACGTCTCCATAGAATAAATAGGTAACTCTTTTATGATTCATTGATTCAGTGTATATGCTCTTGCAATAAATTTCCACATCCTTTTAAAGATCTACTTTTATTTTTCCCTGTGTTGGTTCCGTGCTCCTTTGCAGAATAGACCAACTGCCGTTCTGTCAGGCATGTCGTAAAAGACGACTGAATGGCTATGCAAGTCACTAACATCGTGGCTACTAGGTGGTAGAATTCTGCATTGTCTCGCCCGGATCTGGTACCACCGCCTTACCTATTTCTGCCGCAATAGCGTCAATGCTTGTCACTGTTGTGTTCCGGTTTGGTTGACTCTTTTTTTATCGGAAAACCCATCTGCTTGTTTGCTATCTTATGATATATATAAAAAAATCTACTTACCAGTAAAAAAACGAATTATTATAAAATATATACTAATTTGTTTTTTATAACTGCAGGCTGAGATCAAATGAACTCAGGTCCCAGTAATCGCATGTAATCTCTCTAATATAATGAATGGGTTCCCATGGGTTTTGATGAATTGATGTTTGTTCATCACGCCACAGTGGATGACCGGTTCTATATGAAATTTAGCATAGGGGTAGGTTATAGTCTGAAACAGAACATAGGTTGCTTTTCAATCGACTTACCAAAAGGAGGAGCTTATTAAATCGGCTGTATAGTTTTTGAGTTTGTTACTTCAGATCCCAGTCATGAAAGGATTTCGAATATTTTTTTTTATTTGGAAGTGTATACTTCCCAAGTAGCCCCATTTTAATTTTATATACATATATAAACATTCACGGGACAAATTACACCTACTGATTTAGCCCCAAAGTAAGCAAATTATTTGCTTGTGTTATGGGTGTTAGTCAACGATACTACTAAATACTAGAATATATTTAATAAACATCCAAACCCGGAAATACAAACATGTATACTCATCACATAAATGCTTGTCCCCCGTCGGGGATCGAGCCCGAGCCCTGTCGATTGCGTAGTCAGGGTTGCTAACCACTCGACCAACAGGGCGTTAATTTGGTGAAGATCTAATGTAGGGTTTCGGTTTTTTTTATATCATAAGATAACAAACAAGCAGGTGGGTCTCCTGATGCAAACAGTCAATCATCGTCTATAGATACCAAAGGTGTTAATGGTGCGTTGCCATCTTGTGGCGAGGTCTAACGCAACATGCATAAGTTTACCGGCTACCTTACCCTCCAAACCGGAACACAACACAGGCGATATTGCGGCAGGAATAGGTAAGGCGGTGGTACCAGACCCGGGCGAGACAATGCAGACCTCTATTGCCTGTTAGCGACGATGGTAGTGACTCGCATAGCCAATCGGTCGCCTTTTACGACCTGCCGGCAGAACAGCAGTTGGTTTATTCTTCAAAGGCGGCCGGACCAATACGTGGGAAATATAAAATGCTAATATTAAATTTAAATTAATTCTATAAAGTACTAGCTGTGTCCGCGACTTCGTGACAGTGACAAGCACTGACGCTATTGCGGCAAGAATAGGCAAGACGTTGGTACCAGACCCGGGCGAGACAATGCAGAACTCTACCACTAAAGTCAATGACGGATATATCCGCACCACGTCCTTAAAATCTTCTCCAACTACATTTTATAGGTTGATGGACTATTACTCTAAAACTTGCAAAGCCTTGTAAGACAGAAGGAAAACTAGCAGTTTTCCTTATAATTTCATTATATTTACTACTACCATGAATTTTTGCCTCCCCCAAAACTAACCATTTAGCTTGCAGATGAGGGACACTTGACTCAAAAAAAAAAAACAAAAATTTACTTTACATTTTTAAAGCTTAAAGTAAGTATCTTCATGGCTGTATCCCGGAAGAGGTAGGCAGAGGTACAGTAAGCGCACCCACGATTAGCCAAAGATATTCAGTCCCTCAATGTGATAGGTGACAAGCCTATCGCCAACCGGGCACTTTCCAATCCCAGGCAACGTTGTATTTATCAAAAAACTGAAAAAAACACATTTTTGAATTGCCCGACCCAGGAATCGAACCCGGGACCTCACGTGGTCACCGGTGGACACCGGACCATTATACCACAGAAGCGACTTTTAAAGCTTAATATTTCAAAAATTAATTCCATAATCGAAACATTTTCACAAACCTGGAACATTTTTTTGAAACTTATCCAACGGTATCCCACGTTTGGATCGTACGTATATAACGTACGATCCAAACTGACTGATTCAAAACTAACGGTAAAGTGTTAAAAGGTGTAAACAGTAATTGAGGTTTTTATTTCGGTTATATTCACTTTTCGCGATGGCTAAATGGATCGGACGGCTCCGGACGGTCCCGGACTGCTCCGAACAGCTTTGGACGTATTCCGCACCGGACGGATGACCATTTGGATCCTTACGGTCGTCGCGGAATGCGAACGGAGATGCAGTAAGTCAAGTTCTTCAATATGTGATGTACCCATACTGCAGACGTATAAATAGAAATAAGATGCCGCAGACACAGAAATATTGCTAAAAAGTTTAAAGAACTATAATAATAATCATTCTTATCACCAAGATTCTATAAAACCAATATAGGTAATTAACGGGAAATTGAATGAACAGTAATGCTATTTTCACAACAATATATCTATTTAACAACTTCTCTTAAAAATAAATCACTAAAATAATTAATAAAAGTACGAAGTTTTAATTCAGTATAAAAATTATTTATACATAATAATTAAAATTATAAATTTTTAATTAAATAAATTAAAATATCCTTGCCGAGCTAGGTGTAAACAAATTAAACAAAAAATGTATATGATAAAATAATAACTGACTAAGTCTTAAATGTTTTAGATTTGTCCAGATTCCTTTAAAAACTTTTCGAAAATATTATAAACACAATGTAATTTGAGCGCTGGATTACTCCAGTCTTTTTCTGTTTTATCGAACCAAATATATTTTCCTTTTAACGACTGATCAGCGTCTAGAGCTAGATAAGCTGGAGTTTTACTGGCTTCTTCCATTGTAAGTATCCCTGTACTCTTAGTCATTTCGGTTTGTACAAAACCTGGATGTAAGGAATTTATGGATATTCCTCTCCCAATATGTTTCTGGTGAACTCGTGTTAGAGCACATAAAGCGATTTTTGAAATTCTGTATGACAATAAGGGAGTTTCAGTAAAATCTTCATCCTTTAAAGTTCCGCTCTTAACTGAATCTAAGAACCAAGTCACAAAAGCATTAACATCTTCTAGTTCAATATCTTCTTTTGTGAGTCTTTCAATCCAATACAGATTTTGGAGATTAGAAATGTGTCCGCAGTCACTTGATACATTAATAACTCTTGCATTGTCTTTGAGAATAGGAAATAATATTTCTTCAATTATTAAAATACTGTAATAGTTGACGTTAAGCACTTTCTTTGAATCTTCATATGTAGTTTTAGTGAAATCAGTATTTATAACTCCTGCATTGTTGATTAAAATATCTATGCCACCGTGTTTTTGTTTTAAATAATCTGCAAATGTTTTAACACTATTTTTGTCTGTTACGTCAAGTTGATGAAATGTCGGATTATAGCCTTCCTTCTTCAAATTTTGCACGGCATCTTGGCCTCTTTTTGTATCTCTTGCTGTTAAATATACTGTACCAACGCCTCGTCTGCATAGTTCTTTGACTATACCAAATCCAATACCTTTGTTGGAACCAGTGACTACAGCTACTTTATCGGCCATGTTTGTGCTATTTTATTAGCAGTAACGCGTATCATTTTGTCAGACTATTTATACGCATTGACACTGATAAGCAGAAGTGTTATCATAAAGTTTTGTTTACATCATTATCGCCATCATCATCATAAAACTAATTCCTCAGTCTTATAAATTATTATAACCAGGATTAAAATAACTTTTTGTTTGAGAACCTTTTAATACTTTTGAGGTAACTTTAATCTTATCAATATGAATATTTATTTTATTTATTGAGGAAGTTGTGAATGTCTACAAAAATATACCTTATTTAGTAAGACAGGTTATAACACAGAGAATTATAACAAACATAAATTATAATTTTATATTCATATTTGTGTTTGGGTGAAACATCCTCAAGTTAGCCGCTATTTATTACATTAATATTAACTACCTAGATTTGTTAAGTTGCTTTTAGGTGCCACACGTAGAAAAAGAAGACTTCGTTTATTAGAACCTTACCAAAAATTGTGCGTAAATGACACTATAATATCATCTAATCGATAGTACCGAATAAACCGTATACGGTATAAACGGTAGTGCTAAGCTGTCGTTACGAAAGTGCATAGCACGAACATAAAAACAAAAAATTAAAACAATGCTTAACATACACATTTAAAACTTACGCATCTCAAAGCTCATTAAAAGTACGGGTGTATTATCCAGCCTTCACCAGACTTCAAACTGCAATTAAGATTTTTAAAAACTTCAACATGCTACGTAAAAAGATAAATAAATCACAAGGCAGTCAAAATTATATTTTATTTCTATGTGAACGTTGCCTTAGCAATGACTGTGATATAATATCATCTCTTGATGTAGGGAAATAACATTAGTTGATAGTTTTTATCAATACTTAAGTGCTTAAGCGCATTGAGTGACGTTAAATATTACAGGTAATACTTTAATCTATATATTTTTAAATCTATATAATCTATATTAATATTATAAATGCGAAAGTTTGGATGTATGGATGGATGTTTGTTACTCAATCACGCAAAAACTACTGAACGGATTTGAATGAACTTTGGCACACAGGTAGATGGTGACCTGGAATAGCACATAGGCTATAGCATAGCACTTTTTATCCCGGAAAAATTAAGTGGTGCCGCGGGATTTGCCAAAAACTTTTATAATACAGCGGGCTGCACGCTGCAGCTAGTTTTAAATATATAATTTTAAAAATTTATTTAATCATTGACCTAAATCGAATATTTTATTATAAATTGAAATGAGTAGTTCTGATGTATCTGTACTATTTTTCACATTTCTTTAAAATATAAGAAACAAAACAAAAGACGGCTCTCCTGATGGAAAGAGATAACTATCGTATATAGATACCATAGATGTTAACGGTGCTGTCCGTGTAACTGGACGGTAGTATTACATACATATGCTAACTTACTCTCCACTCTGGAATTCGACAGTGACAAGCATTGCAGCAAACCAAATCCTGGCGAGATATTGCGGAACTACCACTTTATCGCTATGTAAGTAATAGCTTTGGCTAATCGTTAGCCTTTTGCGAATTAACTGGCAGCGAGGCAGATAGTCTATTTCAAAAAAGGCTTGAATACACAGGAAGCATCCTTTTCACTATCAGTCTTGGATAGCCTTTTTCTTACCTCTACGTTGTGGTGTTGTTTGAG
The DNA here is from genome assembly GCA_036924255.1 of Apodemia mormo. Taxonomy (NCBI): domain Eukaryota; kingdom Metazoa; phylum Arthropoda; class Insecta; order Lepidoptera; family Riodinidae; genus Apodemia; species Apodemia mormo. The sequence continues at coordinate 31,985,110 of JAUPFN010000014.1, read as the reverse complement.
ACGGCTATTTTAGAGACTTTGGGATCAGATAGTGCATTGCATGATCCAAGAAAGAGTAACCCAAGAGTGATCTCTGCGATGGCACTAAAAGGAAAAAAGGATTGTAAGGAATAGAACAAACTGACTGAAGTCTCTTTTTTGTGTGATATGAATTTAAGCTAGTGTTACTCAGAATAACAAAGATAAATACTGAAATATATATTATACTGAATCAACCAGACCAAGAAAAAGAAACATTCATAATTATCACGCAAATACTTGTTCCTTTCGGGAATCGCAACCAAGCCAAATCAATTACGTAGTCAGGGCCACTAACGACTCGGTGACGAGGTAGTCAAAATGTTAGGCTGATATAGAACTTCTAGGTTTCGGCAAATACGTAAGGACTCGGTAATCACAAATAAAAAAAACATAGACTTTATAAAACGACGAATGCGACGATGAGTCAACCTATTTCACCAACGAGAAATAAATCAGGTTGAATCTGAGATACTACCTACCTCCAAAAGAAATAAGAGAATCATATGCAGGTAGTCTTAAAATTCAATGTGCTTGTTAACTCGTAAGTTCATATTCATAAGATGACATTGACTAACCGACACAAAAATTATAATTTTGAATTAGCCAATAGAGGAAAAGGAAAAAAGGGAAAAGAAACACGGTTTTTCAACCATGTGTTCCTTTTTCTCTCGCCTACGATTGTTGGCAGAATAAATAAGGTACAAGAACTCAAACGTTACCAGTCTGTGCTGGCTAGTCAATGTAAGAAGGTCCTAAAGATCCCGATGATTTTCAGATAGGTAGGCGAAGAAGCATTATTACATTTAAAGGCTTTTTCAATCCAAATTTAAGTATATTTAGTTTTCTAGTTATTTTTCTTAAAAAACAACTTTTAAAAGCTTGTTTTTAGAGAAATGTTTTTTCTTTAATTTATTTATATTCAATGCTATTTGAGGAGAAAGCAAAAATACTTTAAAAGGCAACCTTTTTGAGGTGAAAACTTCTTTAGCCGCGTCAGACGATTTCTGGTATGAGAAAATCGGATGGATTCGCATTAGCAACATGCTTACGTTGGATGATCGATTAGGAAACACGACTATGAAATCAATGAGACTAGGGTACAAATTCTAATGGGGACAAATATTTGTAAGATTAATTACTTAATATATTTTGTGTTAATTTATTTTGTATGTTTTATTTTAACAAAATTTGAAAAAAATATTTTAAATATTTGTTTTAAAAAAATTGTAAAAAAATTGAAGAATAATTAAATATTTGTAAAAAAAGGGTCATCTGTCTGAGAGAGAGAGAGAAAGAAGGAAATGAGAAAGAAGAAGGGTGGAAAGGCGTGACAGAGAAGGTGGATATTGGGAGAGAAGGGGTGAGTGAGAGGGTGAAAGGAGAGACGGAGAGAAGTGAATGGGGATAGAGAGAGGGAGAAAGATATGGGGAAATAGGTGGAGGGGGAGCCAGAAGATGGGGTAGGTGAGGGGAGGGGAGAGGTATGAGGAAGGGGAAAAGGGAAATAGGGGACGTGTAGAGAAAGAAGGTGGGGAGATAGAGAAGAGGTTAGCTAGGAGGAAGGAGAGATAGAGAAGGGATACTGACAGAAAAGGAGATAATGGAAATGGGAGATCAGGGAAAGGGAATATCGGGGTAATAAAGAGAGATAAACATTTATAATAATAAAACCCTCTACACATTTTATTCTCAGACGTCTTTCTGTGCCATTTCATCTGTCATATGCATCATTTGCAGAGCAAAATGTTATAACTAAAATTTGAACCATATTGACTGAGATAACTTGGGTTATGAAAAACAGAAAAACAGTTTTAAAACTATAATAATTTGTTGTCGGTAGTCCTCATAACTGCGTTCGTTTTCTTTTTAATTTACAAGTAGTTACAATCGCTTACTTGTACTTGTATTATGTGTAAAATCACGTCAGTATTTGATTAGATAATGTTTTGCCAAGTAATACTGTACACTTATGTAGATAACTCTGAATTAAAGATTTAAAAACTCCGATCTGTTGCTTTATCACCAGATCATCTTCCTACTGAATACGCGTAATTTGCAAAGAAATACAGGAAAAAGTTCATGATCTTTGAATGAGCATCTGTATATTTTGGAAACGATGATCGATTTTAACTTTTCGAATGGCATTCAACTCAATTTTTGTGATCTTAAATATTGCTTTAGCTACATAATCGAGAGGTTGGAAAATTTCGAAGCAATGTTAAAAAACACTTTTTTTCAAAATTTTTGTAAAATGATAAATCCCAAAAAAAATGCCAGATTTTATCCAATCAATGGTATTTGACGCAGTTTTTTAAGGAGAAAAGCAGATAAGATTTTAAGTCAATCGGTGTATTAGCTTGAAAGTTACGTAATTTTAATATTTGAAAAGCTGTAACTTTTGAAAATTAGATTCAATTTTCGTTTTTGAAACGACATTCGACGTAGTTTTTTTATTACTAAAATATCGTGGTAGTAACGTAGTAGATTACTAAAAAAATGATTGATTGAAAAATTAGAAGTGTGTCGAAAACACACTATTTTCAAAACGGATAAATCCGTTCTGGAGCAAACGTTGACAAACGTTGACAAACGTTGACAAACTTTGACAAACGTTGACAAACGTTTATAAACTGATTTTAATGCAGTTTATGCATCAGACGTAGTTTTTTTAATAATAGAGCTGATAAGATTTTGTACTCAATCAGTACATTAATCTGGAAGTAATATTTATAAAATGCTATTTCGCCAAAAAAAATTTGAGAGTTTTTAAAATTTCTCAAAATCTCTTGAGCCGACTTGGTTTAAATTTTCAGGAAGTCTAAGTTTCGATTGGTCAAGCCGTTCAAAAGTTATGAAATTTTTACATACACACATACACACGCACACACACATACATATATACATACTGACGTCATCGTGAAAGTAGTCGGAAAAGGTTCCTAGGATCTCAAAACGTGGAGATAATAAAATGGGAAACATGTAACTTATCTATACATATAATAATATCGTAGGAATGTCAAAACTGTAAAAAAATTCCCGAGGCAGTTGCTCATAATCAGATCACTAAGTACCTGAATGAGATAAATTATCTGAGTCCCTGTCAATCGGGCTTCCGTATGGGGCATAGCACGACTACTGCTCTCCTGAAAGTTACTGAAGATATAAGGTCCGCTATGGAAGAGTCATGGTTGTCAGTCCTAGTTTTAATCGATTTTTTCAATGCTTTCAATACAGTCAACCATGACATTTTAATAGCGGTCCTTGCACACCTTGGCCTATCCCCGTCTGCCTTAAATTGGTTTTCATCCTACGTTAGAGGCCGTCAGCAAGCAGTTCGTGTTAATGATAATTTATCTGACTGGTGTGACGTATTGACAGGCGTTCCTCAGGGTGGGATCCTATCTCCCCTCCTTTTTTCCGTAGTCATAAACCTAATTACTAACCGTTTAAGCTGTTCTCACCATTTGTATGCAGATGATTTGCAAATTTATGCCCAATTAAGCTTAGGAGGCATCAACGAAGCTGTAAGTCGTATCAATCAGGATTTACGTAACGTTCTTGACTGGACGAAAAAGTTTGGTATAACAGTCAATTCTAATAAATGTCAGGCTATCATTATTGGCAGCTCGCGTCGGGTTCAAAGTATGGATTGGAGCTCTATTTCAGCGGTAGTTTTTGATAACATTACTATCCCCTTTCTCCCTTACGTCAAAGATCTAGGACTCATAATAGACCAAACTCTGTCTTGGTTACCACATACTACTGAGCTTTGTCGTAAGGTTAATATGGCTTTACGATCCCTTTATCGGTACAAAAACTTTTTGCCACTCCAATCAAAACTCCTACTTGTGCAGACCCTAGTTATACCAATACTTGATTATGCCGACGTGTGTTTCGTAGATTTAAGTCAAGCCCTTTTAGACAGATTAGAACGCATGCTCAACAATTGTATACGGTTCATCTTTGGTCTGCGTAAGTTTGATCACGTCTCATTATATCGCTCTAAACTGAAACGGCTTCCGGTCCGCCAACGAAGACAGTTGAGGTTGCTTTGTACATTATTCACAATTCTTTATAATCCTAATGCACCTCAATATCTTAAGTCAAAATTCATATTTCAGCATGCCACACATTCACGCCAACTTCGTTCAGAAAATATCCCGACTCTTCAAGTACCTTTTTGTCGTACCGATTTCTTATCCAAATCTTTTTCTTCTGAAGCTGTGAGGATTTGGAATACTCTTCCCATTGATATTAGGGTCCTATCCTATAGTCCCTCCAAATTGTCTTTTAAACGTTCTCTCTGTAAGCACTTGACAGAATAATGGTGTTACGCGCTATGGTAGTATAATATGTATGTATATATGTATTTATATAACTATATATAAATATGTACTTGTATATATATATATATATATATATATATATATATAGTATTGTATATATAATGTATTATATATGTAATATATTACTTGTATCTAAGTATATTGTAATATCGTATTATCTTATTGTTTTCTTTAATTTTCTCTGTGCACCCCATCGTAAACACTGTTTATATTTGTTTAAGGTTGACTGGTAGAGAATGTCATGTAGCATTAAGTCCACCTCTGTACATGTTGTGCATAAATTTTAAATAAATAAATAAATACATTGTTTTTTTTTTTTAAATATTACTTGGGGCGTGATCTACAATCGATATCGAAGCCAAAAATATAGTTTTTAGAATTTTTGTCTGTTTGTCTGTATTAGTTTACCCCGGACATACATCCGGGGTAAACTAAAAAAGTACTGCATGGATTTATTTCAAATTTTGCATGAATATTACTAACAGGTCGGGTCAACATATAGACAACATATTATCACGCTGTCACCTACAGGAGAAGAGCTGTGCGGAGTAAACGAAGTCCACGCGGATGAAGTCGCTGGCAACAGCTAGTATTGTATTATATATAACATAAATGATATGTTTGATGACATTTTATATTGTGCAATCTGTTTGTTTTCCATAAATGTTTGTTATCACGTAACGAGTGAAGAGTTTGTTATCAATCCACTTCAAAAACTTGAAGTCTGAAAATTCTAATACGATAATACATAATTAGCGTATTATGTTTGATACATGTTGTAGCGACTGTACGATTAAAAATCTTGATAATTTGGAGTTTGATTATATTACTAGCTTCTGCTACTTTTAATGAAAATATTTACGGTTTTATTTCTTAACTCCTCTAAGCACTTTGCAGTGCATATTAACGCGCAAAGTATTCCGGCACACTATCCTGACATGCTAGCGTCTTTGAGTGTGACAAGATCCATGCCATCCTCGTCTCAGAAACGTGGCTTAACCCGTGCCTTCCATCTACTAGTTACTCTCTTCCAGGCTTCAACCTCATTAGAAATGATCGCATTGGAAGAGTTGGCGGTGAAGTCACTATTTATTTACGCTCTGGCATATGGTTTTCCATTGTTAGCTCCTCACCACAACCTCCACCTACTGATGCTGCTGAACACTTAATGATTGAGGTCGTGATATCGCACACCAAATTGCTGTTGGGGGTGTTTTATAGTCCTTCTGTATTAGTGAACGATTTTAATTCTTTCGAAACTTACTCTCTACAACCCTTCCATCTTATAATCATATTATATTTATGGGAGATTTTAATACCTGTCTCCTAAATATATCGATGTCGCCGGCCACCGTAACCAAATAGTTTATCTTAAAATATTTGGTGGCTGTCACTTGGTGACGTAACCAATTCGTAAAATTCAATATAAAGTTGCCGGCGTCCCGGTGAGTTAGGGCCCTTAATGTTTTAACCACGTCTCTAGATTTTTGTGTGTCAATTTGTCTGAGAAATGGTATGATATTTTGTGACTGTATCATGTTAAAAAGATATTTTTGTTTATTCATAAAAACAGTTTCCTGTGACCAAACCAATTGTTTATTTTAATTAACCTTTACCGGCATTTTAACGGGTAATAACTTTATACGAGTACCGGATCGGAAACGCGGTCACACATTAAAAAGATTTGGTAGCAAAATATGGGTGGGTTTATCTTGTGTGTTTTTATTATCAAAATATAAATTTGTGTGTTTGTAGATTTTTTTATTCCAACCTATATCCAACCTATCTTCAGGAGAAACGATAAGTAATATATTACTTACACTCGCGAGAAGTGAGGTGGTGTTCGTTTTTCGTTTCACCTAAATTGTGTGCTTTTTTTTGTAAAAGTGTGGTGGATGTGGGTGGATAATTGTGCTGCTGGGGTCTCCTTTTTGTCCAGACCATCAGGCAGTCTTATCTATTTATTAAACCGACGTCTTTCTTTTCGATACCATCGTGAAAGATACATAGAACAGTTCGCAAATAATAGCAAAAATAAATTTCACCTTTTTAATAATGGATAATAATGATAATAATGGATTTCCGCAAAGTAACGCCTGAATCAAGGGATACGTTTAAAACGCATAATTTTTTTTCCTAATTTACTTTGTCATAATGAATATAGCATAATATGTAGTGTCATTATAAAATTTAAGCATAATCCTTTTTTTGCAAAATGTGTTTTAAGCATAACAATCAATTGTACTACATTTAATTCGACTATTGATGATACGCATAATAGTCTTTAGACATTTTTTTATTTTTCCTAATGTTATCTTACCATAAAAACGCATGGCATAAGCTCCCCGCCACAAAGAAACAAAGCTATCCAATGCTACAGTTGAAGTAGGTTAGTTAGGTTCTCTTTAGATTCCACACACACAGAAATAGAAGCCCCGTGTAGCGGGCTCCGTCGACTTGGCCAACCCCACTTGTTACGGGAATAGTATGCTGCTACAATACAGTCTGCTATTTGGTCTTGCTATTTATGCAATGCTGCTACAGTCTGCTATCCACCTATTTCTTGCATTTTAATTAGGACTTTTAAGTGTATGCCATTGATCATTATGTTTATGTATTGTTATGCTTTCCTCAATGTGTGCCTTTAAACATTATGCTATGTTATCTTTATGCTACATAGGGTTATGCTAGTAAAAATTATGCGAAAACAGTTATGCGTTTAGTTGTTATGGTAAATTATCTTTAGTTGTAAAAACGTGATGCCTACTTAAAATAGTACAAAAATTGTTATGCTATTAAATATAGACCCCTGAATCAATACAAAATTTTGGAATACCATATTTTCATACATACAATTATGTAATTATTTTTTGTGACAATGTCATCGACCTATATACCTTTTGCCCTTTTCGAGTCTGACATGGCTTTTAATTTTTTACCTCCATAAAAAATCACACTTTTTACGTCATAAGATATCAAATAAGCAGATGGCTCTCCTGATGGAAAGAGAAACCATCGTCTTTAGACACCAAAGATGTAATGGTGCGTTGCTATTCGTGTGGCGGGATGGCAATGCCACACGTATAAGTCTATCGGCTACCTTACCCTTCAAACCAGAATACGACAATAACATGTATTCATGCTATTGCGGCAGGACTGGTAAGGTAAGGAGAAACCTACTAGCCAATCGCTTGCTTTTTACGACCTGCCTGGCATAACGGTAGTTGGTCTATTCTTCAAAGAAGCCCGGACCAACGCGCGGGACCTAGACCTACTTAATAATAATAAAAAAGGTTTACTGATTTATACAGTGATATAAGAAACTTTTTCCTCTAGGTACAGTATATTAACAAGAAAATTATATACGTTAGATGTTGAAAGTTTTACTGAGTTCTCAGAACGAGTGAAGTTTTCCCAGAGTTTGAAGCAGCTGACGACTTGTATCGGTACTTGTGTGAAGTATTATCTCAACTTCCAATGTTAAAAGAAATATTTATTGCGGTGTCTACAGTTATGAAGTTTTTAAGAATATGTGATACAGTCTAGCGATGGGGAAAAGCTTCAAGATTTTCTTACTCGATGATAAATATTTAGCGTCTATACAGGGAATAACAGAATTCATGTCCTACACAAATGGTGCATATGGGTAGGCCGAAGACAATATCAAAAAAAAAATGAAATTATTCTACATATGAAAATAAAAATATTATAGTATTTTAAAATGTTGGTATTTATCATTCGATTTCCCTAAAATTTAGGAAATATTTCAAACTGTATAACATCAAGTTCCGTCAGCAGTAGCATTTGATTTCGTAGCCTGGAAACAAAGGAGGCTACGATTTTAAGGCTGCTGCTTTTACTACGACTTACATATTGTGCAAGATTACTTCACTGCTATACATTTTATAAATATGTATGCTTATACTATTAGATTAATATATATTTCAAAACAGAGTTCATAAAAAGCGAACTCACTGCTATCAAAGAAAGAATTATTATCTTCTTTATAGGGCAATATATTCACTTTGAAATAAACTTCCCCAAGCCATAAGAGATCCACCCGTAAAAAGAAATTATAAAAGCTTTCTAGCTATCGCAGTTTATAGGATACAGCCTGGTGATAGACAGACAGACGGACAGATAGACAGCGGAGGCTTAGTAATAGGGTCCCGTTTTTATCTTTTAGGTACGGAATACTAAAAATGTAATAAAACTAAATAGTGTAAGAGAGTAATATTAAATCTCAGATTACTTAGAAGACAATAGAGCCTGAGATTATTTAGTCTGCGCAACAAGCTGAAAAGTGTCTAAAATAGAGATACTCCTTTAAAAATTATGTGCGATAGCTCATTGGATCCGGAATGACGCCTAGAAAAATGCGCTAAAAGCGTGTATTAGCACATAAAAAATGAAAATGTTATAAACAATTAAATATAAGAAAAAAATGGCATTTTGTTTTTTGACAATATTTCATAAAATATTATTATATAAAAAATTTCAAAAAAAGATTCAAAAAGAAGAGGAAATTTCCAAGAAATAACTTTTAGATCCCGGAACTCTATCACCATTATTTATAATTTTAATTTAACGCTGAAAATGGGTCTCTGCACGACATTTTAAGGTTGCGCGCACGGCCTCAAAATCGAGTACCACACATAAATTAATTTATTTAAGGTATTGAATATATTTTTTTTAATTTGAAAAAAATATCATGTATTTTGAACACTATAAATAATTTATTTCCGTTGGAAATTTTATTTAAAATTAATTGTTCAACAAGTTAAACAAACGATTGTTAACTAACAAAATTTTCTCGCACTTCAGTCTTAACTGTAAATGAAAAAAAAAATGTTTAAATAATTATCGTAAAAATTTAGTTGCTTAATACTATTGCATATTATTATTATATGTAATATATAATTATTTGGATATTATTATAAAAAATTATATTATATTTATATTTGTATTTATCGGGATCAAAATAATTAATCTTAAGTATTATTACTTATGGGAACACATAATGTAACTCTCAGTAAAAAAAACATTTCTCAAAAAACACGTTTGAAGTCGTTGTTGCCTATGCGTAGAAAATGTTATAATATTATAGGCTATCGCCACTGATGTGAGGTAGTGCTGTCTAGTATAAAATATTTTCAAAACTTTAGGGAAATTTAACGATAGATACGAACCATAATTTAATATTTTTATAAATAGAATCATTTCATGATTATTTTGTATAATGTCATCGACATAATATCTTTTTTGGGTTGAACGAAGTTTTTTTTACTCACAAATTATAGTCTTAATATATTAATTCCGTTAATAACAAACGTATTTAAAAAAATTAGACCGACTTCAAATATCGTTCAACTATACCCATATCTCAAAAACTACTGAAACTATTTTAATGAAACTTCAATTTTTCCCTAAGTTGGAGTATCCTTAAGTTCCTAAATGGAGTTCCCCGTGTTGGTCCCAGGCCCCTTTGAAGAATAGGCCAACTGCCGTTCTGCCAGGCAGGTCGTAAAAGGCGACCGATTGGCTATACAAGTCTCTACTATCGCGGCTACTAGGTGGTAGAGTTCTGCATTGTCTCGCCCGGGTCTGGTACCACCGCCTTACCTATTCCTGCCACAATAGCGTCAATGCTCGTCACTGTCCTGTTCTGGTTTGAAGGGTAAGGTAGCCGGCAAACTTATGCACGTGGCATTAGATCTCGTCACAAGATAGCAACGCACCATTAACATCTTTGGTGTCTATAGGCGATGGTTGACTCTTTCCATCAGGAGACCCATCTGCTTGTTTGGTATCTCATGTTATAAAAAAGAGCATGTCTCATTTAGATAGAATTTGGTTATCGAGAAATTCATGGATAAACATACTAACAAACATACATTCACAAAATTGTACATTTTTGGACGGCAAAATAGTTTACCATACTCAAATATAATCCAACCCCAATAATATTATATACTTATATATTAAACTAATAACCTCCATTTTCTATCGGTTGAATATATTAATGACAGATCTACGGTGACTTTGTTCCAGAAATTTCCCGAAGCAATCAAATTACATTCCTTGATTTCATTTAAGGTTTTTCGCAAAGTAACACTTGAAAACAGACGTAATTTGCTAAAATATTTATATAATTACCAAAATGTGATGTGAAAACTTTGCAAAATAAAATAAAAAACTTTGTAAACTAAAATTTGGCCTTTAACATAAAATATTACATATTATGATGTATTTCAAATTATTACAGTGCATGTATTTTTATTTTAAGGGTAAAGTAGCCGAAAAACTTATGCATGTAGCACTAGACCTCGCCACAAGACAAATTAACACCTTTGGTGTCTTTAAGCGATGGTTGACTCTTTCCATCAGGAGTACCCATCTGCTTGTTTGCTATCTTATTATATAAATAAAATATTAATTTAATGTATTTCTAATGCATATAATTTAAAAATATTAAGTTTTTTTATTCATTAGATAGCAACCAAGCAGATGGCTGTCCTGTTGGAAAGAGAAACCATTGCCTAAAAACACCAAATATTAAAATATTGCGTTGCTATCCGTGTGTCAGGATTCCAAAGCTACTTGCTAAATTCTACCGGCTACCTTACTCTCCAAACCGGCATACTTCAATGACCGCCCCGTTGGTCGATTGGTTAGCGACCCTGACTACGCAAGCGACGGGACTCGGGTTCAATCCCCGACGGGGACAAGCATTTGTGTGATGAGCATAAATGTTTGTATTTCCGGGTTTGGGTGTTTATTAATATATTCCAGTTTTTATATGTGTATTTCTATGTATTAGTATCGTTAACTAACACCCATAACACAAGCAAATAATTTGCTTACTTTGGGCTTTTATCATTAAGTGTAATTTGTCCCGTGAATATTTATTTATTATTATTATTTATTTGTTTTTAAAAAAGATATTACATGCATTGACGCTATTGCGGCAGGAATAGGTAAGGTGGTTGTATCAAATACCCGGGGGAACATTGCGGAATTCTGCCACCAAATAGTCATGATGGCAGTGACACGTACAGCCTATTGGTTGCTTTTTACGACCTGCCTAACAGAACGCAGTTGGTCTATTCTTCAAAAAGGCCCGAACAATCACGAGGAAAATTCTGCACTCCTCAACAATGTACACTTTAACTGTGCCAAGCATACTCAATGGTTCCCGTAATTATCTTTAAAAGGAGTATAAAGTTTTTGGTTCACGTAATAATCTATACAAATGAATAAAATTGGAGTGCCTGTTTGTAATATTAATTTTAAAAAGTGTTTTTTTTGTATCAACTGGTTGTTTAACCGCTTTTTACATCGGTTATTTAACCGCTTTTTACCAAATGCATATGGATGTAAATACGGTACATATACCAAAATATTTTTTTTTACATTTTTGACTGTCTGTTTGTTCAGACTTATCTTTGAAAGTGATGGGCCGTATTTGACGGGATTTTCATTGATATGTTTATGTAATAAGGATTATCTTAGGTTGCTTTTATTTTAGAATATTTCCACGTGGACGAAGTTGCGGGCACATCTATTATAAAGATAAATAGTCTCGACTTTCGAGCAAACAGCGAATGCTAGTATTTTTAAATGTATAACAGTTTTTTTTATTATCGATATAAAGCGCTTGATCTCGATCTCGCCTGATAGTAAGCTAAGATGAGACCTAAGATGGAACGCGCTTACCTAGAAGGTACCTATTCACTCTTCTCTTGAAGATCTCCAGATTGTACTCTTCCGGGACACAGACTCAGGAAGTATGTTCCAGTCCTTTGCGGTTCGAATGAAGAATGTTGAGTCGAACCGCTTTGTCCGGGTACGTGGAACGTCCACCATATGGCGATGCCTAGAATCTGTGCGCCTCGACGATCGATAGAAAAACGAGGATGGCGGAATTAAGTCTTGCAATTCCGCAGCGCACTCTCCAAAGTGTATCCGATAAAAAACCGATAAACTAGCCACTCTGCGGCGATAAACTAGCCACAGTTAGGCTTTTCAATGCGTTAGGTGCTAAATACGCTGAATTGCATAAACCCTTATCATTTACAATTCAAATCCATTACATCGCTGGTGTATAACAAATTATTCAAAGTAACAAATCACGACTCCGGAAGGTAGTCGCGTGTAAGCAAACGATGAATTACTTAAACAACTTTGCAATATAAACTTTATACTTAGCGGTTTAGGATCTAGATTTAAATGGGAGGATATTGCAATGCGCCTTCATGGCTTAATCGAAATGTTTATGTAAGTATATAGTATTAGCTAATTAATTATAGGTAGTGGTTAGAGCGTGAATAGCGGTTGTATAAAAATACAGTGAGATAAGCTATTTCTTGTATTATGGAATTGAAAAATGAAGAGGTTTAAAATGATTTTAAAAATTGTTTGGCTCTGTGTTAATAGATCTAGTAGTCCGAATATCAGTGTTGAACACATGAGGTGTGATTCCCAGGTTGGGCAGTTTTTTTTTTGTATAGTATAAAATAGCTAACAAGCAGATGCGTCTCCTGTTGGGAAGAGTCAACCATCGCCTATAGACACCAAAGGTGTTAACGGTTCGTTGCTATCTTGTGGCGAGGTCTTATACCATATGCATAAGTTTACCGGCTACCTTACGAATAAGTAAGGCGGTGGTACCAGACCCGAGCAAGACAATACAGAACTCTACCACCTAGTAGTCACGATGTTAGTGACTCGTATAGCCAATCGGTCGCCTTTTACGACCTGCCTGGCAGAACAGCAGTTAGCCTATTCTTCAAAGAAGCTCGAGACCAACACGGGGAGGTTCCGGGTTCCTTTAAGGTAAGGCGTTAGTTCTAGATACAGACTATTCGTTGCAAAACTCTACCTTCTAGTAGTCACGATGGTAGAGACAAGTTTGGAATGGCAGATGGACTATTCTTTAAAGGGGGCTGGACTATCACCAGATTAAGTTGAATAAAAATTGTCTACTGTCTTGTTGTATATCTACATATAGTTTTCTTAAATTCTTTTTCATATAAACGTTAACTAGCTGGGCGACCAGGTTTCGCTCGAATGATATTTTTTTATGTGAAAAGCAATACACATAGATGACATTTAAATCAATTTTAATAGTAAAATACTGTCTAAATGAAAAATTTCCTCTAAATCATGAGAGCCGTTTAGGAGCAAACAATTACAAATATATATATTTACAAGAATTGGTCGTTTAGGTATAAAATATAGGATAGGGTACCACTAGGTGGTAGAGTTCTGCATTGTCTCGCCCGGGTCTGGTACCACCGCCTTACCATTTCCTGCCGCAATAGCGTCAGTGCTTGTCACTGTCGTGCTCCGGTTTGAAGAGTAAGTCAGCGGGTAAACGTAAACATTTGGCATAAGACCTCGCCACAAGATAGCAACGCACCATTAACACCTTTGGTGTCTATAGGCGATGGTTGACACATGCTTGTTTGCTATCTTATGATATATAAAAAGAAGATTGTCCTAAATTCTAGATTACCCTTTACACGAAATTTTTAAAGTTATTAAACCGCGTTATTGACCGCCCCGTTGGTCGAGTGGTTAGTGGCCCTGACTACGCAATCGACGGGGCTCGGGTTCGATCCCCGACGGGGACAAGCATTTACGTGATGAGCATAAATGTTTGTATTTCCGGGTTTGGGTGTTTATTAAATATATTCCAGTATTTATATATGTATTTCTATGTATTAGTATCGTTGACTAACACCCATTACACAAGCAAATAATTTGCTTACTTTGGGGTTAGATCAGTAAGTGTAATTTGTCCAGTGAATATTATTATTATTATTAAAGAAATTATAATTAAACGAAGTGTGTAAATTTCAAACAAAATGGTGAAAATATACTTAACAATCTGTGGTCTCCCACTTCAGTATTCAAACAGAACTAATGGATAGAAATAAACATAATAATATTAAAATGTATCAAATAAATACAGAGGCCTGAAAATACAAACCTTAATACTAATAAAATATCACTAGATAAGCTACTATTTATCTAAGCCCAAACTAAACAAATTATTTGTTTGTGTGGGTGTTAATAAACAATACTAATATAATGCCGGCGCTAGAATTAACTTCAAACCTTTGAACAAATGTTTGATTGCTATGTGTGGCAATGTGTTCAAAGTTCGAACAAACATTTGTCATTTGCCACGCGTTTTCAGTTTTTTAGCGCACATCAAAGCGTTCAAAGTTTGAATGTGTTCAAATGTTTGCGTGCCTGCCACACTTGTGCAAAGTTCACTTCAGTTGCGCGACCGCTGATACCCTACGGGCAACAATGTGTTCAGGACAACAGCTAATGCTGGCGCCAGACATAGTTTCAAACATTTGAACAAATATTTGATTGTTATATGTAGCACGGGACTTGACAATGTGTTCAAAGTTTGAACAAACATATTTTGTCATTTGCCACGCGTTTTCGGTTTTTTAGCGCACATCAAAGCGTTCAAAGATTGAATGTGTTCAAATGTTGGCGTAGCCTGCCACACTTGTGCAAAGTTCACTTTAGTTGTGTGACCTCTGCTACCCTATATACATACTAGCTTTCACCTACGGCTTCGCCCGCGTGGTGTTAGTAATAAGTAGCCTATGTCCTTCCCCATACTATAGACTATACATATGAAACATCATCACAAACGGCTTTGCATATTAACCGTGAAACATACATTACAGATAAACAAATAAACAGACAGACAATTAGATGTCACTTTGATTTTTAATATGTAAGGTAAAAATTAGTATGCATATTATTGAATTTATTAAAGAGCGTATCGAACAGCAGCAGCAAAACATAAAAATCTGTTAACTGCTCGACCTTGCAAGCTATTCCCTAAACATTCCGCAATTTTTTTTTGCTTGAAGGAGTAAAAAATATATCTGAGCATAGATTTTTGTTCTTTTTTATTTTAACTTTTGAAAAGATGTATTTATAAGCACGATGATTCATTTTTTGAGCTGTAAAAAATATCGATATACCTAAAGGAGTAAAAATTTGTGTTGAAAATTTCCGCCATTGATTAGTGTCAGACAAATAAACTGATTTTGATGCAATTTGCGATATTTGACGAAATTTTAAAGTGAAACTTCTTTATAATAGTTGTGATTTGTACTCGAAAAAAAAAACGGAAATGCGACGCGATAAAAAAAAAACTCATAAATGTATAGAATGGAACCGGGCTTGAGAATGTAACAGAATATTTACATTACACAGTATTTTATATTTAAAATATCATCTAATTAATGATTTCAACCACAGATTAAATGGATACGCCTTTCAAGACATTTCTCAGATTGTCAGTGTAGCTTGCAATTACATACATAAATACAGAGTTATATATAATACTTACCAATGGAATAAATCGTCTAATTTTTAAAATCACTTCAAGAGTAATTTTTAAACCTTGTCATCTTCCGTACGATGAAACAGTACAACATGTGACAACATGGTTTATTTCTGTTTTTACAATATAATATAACCTACAAATTTTCCATACAATAAAACCTACAAATATATGAAATTATTGAAATTAATAGGAGCATTTACTCATATGTGCGGCGATACGTTTCGTTCCCAATGGCGTGTCTATTAGTATTCCTGTGGTCTGTAGTTCTAACAGTAGGTACAATCAAGGAGATTTTACTGCAACTTTTTACTTACTAATTTTTTTTTATCATATAATTAGTATGAAAAACCCTTATCTCGACTCCTTCAATTTATCTCTGTCTTTAGTTCTTTCCTATTTCAATTATTAAAAAAAACTGGAGAAGAGCGAGTCGGACTCGCTTTCAAAAGGTTCCGTAGTAGCGAAACTACATAATATTATGTGTATACATGTATTGTAGTATAATATAGTATACACAATCTTTGTATATACTATTTTTACAGCAGTAAAAATAAGTTTATGATTCTCAAAGATGCCATGAAAACTAAAACATTTTATGCAACTATCGAAATTATTCCATATCTTATAAACTACATGACTAATATTGTTCAAACCAATTTTCGTTTGAAGCTTCCCAATTTTTAACTTCCCGTCATGTATGTAGAAAAAGAAGTTACTGACTGTCCCGATTTTCGAAAATAGAGTTTTCACCAGATTTCCACGTTTTGAGGTTCTAGGAAGATTTTCCGACTATCACACGATGACGCCAGTATGTATATATGTGTGTGTGTATGTGTGACTGCCCCGTTGGTCGAGTGGTTAGCAACCCTGACTACGCAATCGACGGGATTCGGGTTTGATCCCCGACGGGGACAAGCATTTGTGTGATGAGCAGAAATGTTTTTATTTCTGGGTTTGGGTGTTTATGTATGTAAAAGTATTTATATATGTATTTCTATGCATTATTATCGTTGAATAACACAAGCAAATAATTTTCTTACTTTGGGGTTAGATCAGTAAGTGTAATTTGTCCCGTGAATATTTATTTATTTATTTTATCTCGTAACTTTTGTCCTATTGAAACGCAGTTAATGGCAATCCGCTCAACTTAGACGATCTAAAAATTTGGACCAATTCGGTCCATTGGATTTTGAGAAATTTTGAAAAAGCTTAAAATTTTTTCTGGAACAACAATGCTTTAGAATAATTTCCAAATTAATGTACCGCTGGATTATAAAATCTAATCACCTCTTTTCTTCGTAAAACTGCGTCCAATGCATAAATTGCGTCAACATCTGTTTATTCATTCAGGTGTTATGGTTGACCAAAGGTTTGAAAAAATTGTGTTTTTTTTGACAAGATTTTTCAACCAATCATTTTTTGCTCTTCTGTATTGTTTTAGTACTTACAAAAACTACGTCGATTGCCCTTTCAAAGATTAAAATTGATTCATATTTTCAAAAGTTATAACTTTTCAAATACTAAAATTACACTATTTACAGCTAACTGTTACAGCAAACTATTTACAACTATTTAAAATAAGTTTAAGGCTAATATACCGATTTTTAGAAAAATCTGGTCAACTCAATCTGATTAAAAAAATCGAAAATACTCTTAATCGAATTAAAATCGATTAATTCGTTCGGGACTTATCAATGGCGAAATTTTTTAGCTTTTTGTTTATTGACATATCGTCAACATTTTTTAAACTATCGACTTTATAGCTAATAAACGAATTTAGAGCTCAAAAATTGCGTTAAAAGCCACTCCAACAATTAAAATTGATTATAATTTTGAAAATATACATATTAGTAAATATAAATATATATATCATATTTTTTATTGACTGAGACTGTAATTAAAATAAAAAATAATTTATATTTTTACTTGAAGTAAAAACAATATTATGCCAACTAATTAATACACAATATCGCCTCTGTTGTCTAGTGGTGCGGTGTCGGTGTTGACCACATGACCTCATGAAGAGGGTACGATTCCCGGATCGAGCAATTCGAAATGTATTTTTTCAGTTTTCTGACAAAAACAACGTTGCCCGGGACAGGATAAAGCCCGGTTGGCGATATGCTAGCCACTCATATTCTGAGACTAAGTATCTTTGGCTAATCGTGGTTGCACTTGTTGTACCTCTGCCTACATCTTCGGGGATACGGGCGTGATGATATTTTTTGGACTAATACTGAGTAATAAATTGCTCTAAAAATCGAATCGAAGAAAAAACCCGAAATGAACATGACTGTCTTTAAATAAAATAATTAAAATACTTTTTATAATAATTAAAATATGTTTTAACGTCTGTCTTCATGGCTCTGACCGCATTCGAGTCCCATCCCAATCCATTAATAGAAGCCGCGGCAGATTACGTCATTGACGCAGATCACATTCTTAGGTACAGGAGGCCGCGCAATGACGTATAAACCGATCCCGACGATCCCATAATGGTGGCTATCGCCGCCAACCCACTACAAAAAACACGCACTACACTACCACACCATCGCCGCCGCCAGTCTCAACGGCGACGAAGACCCCTAATCCGCCCTGTGCGAAATGCCACTACTAGTCTAGTCAAAACGACGCGCGAAGCCGAGGTCCGGTCTCACAGGAGACAACCCTTAGCGCGGGCGTTGTTTGCCCAAATTTAAATTTAAGCCCTGACTGAGCACTCTGCTCGACCTCTAGTACGATATCGCTGTTACGGCCCTTGGCCTTAAGGCCTTAAGCTTTTGTCAATTCGAAAAAAAAAACCACATTTGGGTCGCGCGCGCGGTGGTATCGTGCCATTTCTTGGACGCCTGTTCACCTCCGGTTTGCGCGCCGCGCGGCACGTGAGGCTCCATTCAGTTTAATCTTATCGTGATAACTTTTTAACCATTCGTCCGAATTTCTTAGTGTAAAAGACAAACTTTATTTACATAAAATCATAGAATAATAACGCATAGAAACCGAGTCGACCCGCGCAATATTAAGCCATTTCAAAGAAGCCTGAAAAGGCTTCTTACGTTCACCGGCCCCTCAGGCATGCGACACGTGCCACGCGGAGTACAGCTCTCGCAATTTCAAAAAATGTGAGTTACTGTGTGGTGAAATGCTGTCACCGTGCTTCACAAAAGCATATTTAGGACTTGAAGATAACATTTCACCGATAAAAACTACTTGGCATCGGATATTTTTGTATAAAATCCAAACAAATAAATCATAAATATCTAAGTAGAACGATATTCAAAATGTTGCCAGCCAAAGGGAAAAATATTCTACCACGTATTTGTTTGTACCTATTTTCATTATAATTTATAATATGTGTATTCCTATTTTATGTGCGATATTACATAGCCTGGACTTTGCTTTTGCATAAAAAATAGTTTTTAAGTGTTGAGACTTACCCATTATACTGGCACAAATATTACAAATCCGTTTGTCAGACCAATATTATGAAGCATTTATTCGTATATAGTGAGGACTTTCAGAAGACAAAAAAATGTTCCAACTAGCATTCTAGATGCCACAGTGACCATCAGAAAAAAACTCTGTCACTACCAAAGTCATTTTTTTTTTAATTTTCTTATTAAATAATATGCCATCGTACTGCATTATTTCGTACTGCTTAGTGTCAAGTAGTTTTATTAGCGATATTTTCGACTTTTATCCACGAAAACATATAGGGTAACGTGCCCTAAAATCGGTCTGCGCCTAATGTCGACCTCCTAATACATTTATACTGATAATTAAGCTAATATTCCACATAACTTTTAAGAACGCGGGCAAGACTCATACATCGTTTTTTAATTATTATCTTAAAGTTTAATGTGTTTCTTAAGATTCTATATCAACTGCTTAATTTATCCGCATTTAATAAATATTTTTTTAACTTGGGGAATAGTAGTTAAATAAAGTTGGAATTTAGGTAAGGTTAACGTAAGCAATCAGTTCTCTCCTTAGTAGTCTGTGGTTAGATATTTATCTTGTCATTGGGTGTCTTCAGTACAACAGCTGTTAATTTCCGAAATCTAAGTTAGGTTGACAGAATTCTGAGCTAAGTTTTTGCGAAGACACTTTATAGGTACTTAAAAGAACAAAAAATAAATTAGCTTTAACTATTCTTTAATACAGAAACAGGGAGAATTTTTATTTGATACTTATAATGAAAATTATAATATATAAACTTATTGCTGTTTTAATGAAAATGTAAATTAAGTTTTATACAATGATAACACTTAAATTTGATGATAGAATTCAATCAAATTAAAGTCTCAATATTTTTATATAATTGTTCCTAGCGATAAATTTTATTTAATTGATTTAACAATCGTAGAAAATTATTCTAGTTTTATTATAGTAGTGAAAAATGAAACTTTGAATATCAAGTGCCTTTAAATTGTTTCCTTTCTTTGACTACAACTTAATAAAAATAAGTACCCTAAAATAGTTATATTGAAGATTATTTGATATAGACAAAAAACAATTTATTTAATCGTTTTATTTAAAAAAAATATCACAATATTGAATATTTAATGCTCATTTCTCTTAATTTTGAGGACCAGCAAGTAACGATCTAATGTAATTTTTACATATCAAATTTTTTCTGCGTAGTTTTAAAGAGACTAAAATATCAATTTATTTCATTTATTTTATGTCTCAAAGAAAGAGACTCAATCATTAAAATTGGTGACCATTTAGATTTTTTCTTTGCAGTTTTTATCAAATTAAAAAGATCATTTAAATACATACCATAAAAAATTGAGGGCATATTATGTTTACAAAAGTTATTTAATAAGATTAAAGTAAATTTTAATGCAAAGTCAATACCTTATTTCAATTTCAAACATCCTTTACTGGCTAACATTAGAGAAAAATGGGGCTGAAATTAGGGAAACATTGACCGACAATTGAAAAGAAACCAGGATAGAGAAGGTCAATCATTTAAAACATAACACGTTTACATATTTTTATTTCGTTGTTGAAATCAATTCGAAACATCAATAGTATAAAATTTAAATATTGATTAACACGAAAAAGAAAATTAATATTTTCTTCCCGATAACGGTTTAAGCCTAATAGGGTCCGAAGTTACGTATTTGGTTAGGCGGCCGAAATTTGGCTATTTTACCCTATAAATTTCTACATCACTGAGATTAATTTTAATTTTTAAAATTTTAAATAAATAATTTGATTATTAAGTATACATATTTTCGTGTCACAATTTGCACAAAAACGAAAAAATCCAAGGTGAAATAGCTTTGAAACGTAGAATTATAACACGTAGAAACCGAGTGGGCCGATATATTTTAAGTCATTTCAAAGTAGCCTTAAAAGGCTACGCATGCGCTTGCCGTCCGCTCAGAATCGCGATACATGTCATACGGAGTGTAGGTCTCGCAATTCGAAAAAAATATGACTTACTGTGTTGTTAAAGGCAAAAAAAGACAAATAAAATAAATGCTGAATTATCAAAAAGTACCCTCGAACTAAATTATTTTCATAAGACTTAGTATAAATAACAGTTAAAGCAAATACAATAATTAATTTTCTTAACATTCAGGTCTAACTTAAAATATTGTGCGCAATTTTTTTTCCACAACTAGCAACTGTATAGTGATAAGTTATGTGTTTCAAATTATCTATTTTTAGTCGATTTACATAACAGAAAAATTATAAATTGTAAGTACTTACCTGTGAAATGTTCACTTTTTTGTTTTTTTAAGGTGTTAGAACACTTCTTTATAATGCAATAAATCATTTCGAATTATTTGTCGTGAACTGTGTCCGATATAACCTGATCTTATTAAGCATTGACAACTCGCAAAACGAATTGAGCCGTTTCTGGCTCAGTTTTATTTACTCGTTTTTTATGGTTTCTAGGCGTTATTATTCTAAGATCAGAACCAAAACAGTTGCGGACGCTAGGTGGTGCTCAAGTCGTGCACAGAGCCAATAGTAGCCAATATAGTACGTTTAGCTTAAAACATTTTAATTTTTTAAGTTGATTTAAATAAATACTTGATTAATATCTTATTAATTTTTACCTTAAAACGTTCGTCTATAACGTAAGTATTGTTTCTGCTTGCCCACCATATTTGCTAACCACCACAACAACCACCACGTTCGCTAATTTTCAAGCTAGTTTAAGGTTTAGACTCATGGCAAGATTTGTATGAAAGTTAAAATAAAAAAGGTTCCAAGGTAATAGCTTTGAACAAACATACATACACATACACGCACACAGACATACACATAATAACACACAAGTATTTGCCAAGCAATGTATTTCAAACATTTGTATGATATAGGATAATATATTAGTAGATACATATCAATAAGGTTTTTTTTGTAAGAATTACTTCAATCACTGTTTTTATAACTTAAATAACGTAAATTCGTATTGACCATATTTTTTATTTACGCTCGGTGCCGGTTGGTTACCGCTGTTTAATTACTGAAATTTAAAAAAAAAACTTGAGAACCTCTAAAACATTTTCCTGTAATTCTACTCATTTTACCTCACCAGAATAAAAATTGTAAGTTCTAAATTTTCTATATAACTAATAATACTATTGGAAAGACAGACAATCTTTATTTCAGTGAGGTAAAAATATTTTAAATCACAAATAAAACTACAAAAACTAAAAAAATATAAGGTTAAATAGCTTTGGAATCATCTTGAGAACATCTAGAATATTTCCCGGCATTTAACATATTTTACCTAACCGAATAAAAAGTGTAAGTTTCAAGTTTATACTAAATGATTAATAATGTTATAGTATGAAAGATTATTTGTATACCGGCCAGGTAGATATATTTTAAATACCGTCTTGGGAAAATATTTATTTACTTGCAACACTATTCGAGTCTTTGGAGTCTTTGTGTGCGTGACGACGCAAGTGATTACACGAAGCTTACACGGACATTGACACGGTTTTGGCCTAAAATATGAACGAAGCGTTGAATGCAATTATCACTCTAAGCGTTATTACTCTATGCATAAAATGCTGAAAGTGGTAAATGTATTAATTTTAATAAAAATTAAGAAATACTCCGAAATATGCTTTGTAAAAAAGTATAATAATTTAATTGTATTAATAGATCATTATTTTGTATATTACGGATTCCACATAAAAGGTAGATTTATGCAGTCGCGGACTTTTATTTAGAACTATTTAAGACAAACAATCCTTCCATACATTATCTTCGTGTAACTTCAGCGGTTTTGGCAGCGCACGCTCAGAAGGCAGGAATTTTTCCGACTTACTTGATATTTATCGTTTTATTTCCGCCAAATTACACATAATCTTTGTAGCTTATAATCTATATTACTGTAAAGTTTCATTCAAATCCGTGTAGTAGTTTTTGCGTGATTGAGTAAGAAACATCCATCCAAACATTCATCCAAACATTCAAACTTTCGCATTTATAATATTAATATAGATTTTCGCCGTGTTGGTCCCGGCCTCCTTTGAAGAATAGGCCAACTGCCGTTCTGCCAGTCAGGTCGTAAAAGGCGACCGATTGGCTATCGAGTCACTACCATCGTGGCTACTTGGTGGTAGAGTTCTGCATTGTCTCGCCTGGGTCTGGTACCACCGCCTTACCTATTCCTGACGCAATAGCGTCAGTTCTTGTAGCTGTCGTGTTCCGGTTTGGAGGGTAAGGTAGCCGCTAAACTTATGCATGTGGCATTAGACCTCGCCACAAGATAGCAACGCAATATTAACATACATTAATAATATCTATAGGCGATGGTTGACTCTTTCCATTTCATTTAATATCAATACAAAAAAACGTGATTATACAAACCAGTTTTGTCTCGTTTGTCGCGAAGCCTCGCCTTAAGGCGAGGTATTTTGACGCGCGTCAATTTATAGGAAATGGGCGGCGCAGTATGTTCTGAAACCGCTGGAAAACGTGTCAATTTTCGCATAAATAAATATAGGACTTCAGCTGAAAACCAAAATTTAGCACATTCTTTTTCGTATTTAAAACTAAATATCACCATATAAAAATCATGCGGAAGATTAGAAATATTATTAACAAATTATTTGTTTTAAATATTTTTTAGCCTGTTTTCGGAATTTTATATGATCGAGTAAAGTACATTCTATCGTGTAATAAGTTAGCAAATTCCTTATCCGTATATCATGTAATTTTTGTAAATTTTTTATTTCACAATCAATACAAAAAAACGTGATTTAGCAAACCAGTTGTTTCCCGTTTGTCTCGATGTCTCGCCTTAATTTATGAAGTAGCCATTACATGACCCGGATATTTTTCATCCTGGCCTTTTTAAAAGGTATTAAGAAGGTCCGGAAAGCTTTCTATAGAAAAGTTATAAAGGTAAGCTCTACATCTTTTCTATATGTATAAAGCGTTCACATATTTCTTACTTTACGCTAAGGCCGCGTTTATAAGAACAGCACTCGCAGAAAACATTTTTTTTCAAAAGGTTTTTTTATATCATTAGCAACTACTATTACTAGCAACTTATAAGAACGCAGATCTACTACCTAGTAGCCACAATAGTATTGACATGTATTATATAACGTCATTCCATAATAGTTGAAAATATTTAAACCCAGCGTTCGGTTGATATAGATATCTAGGTCAAAGATATCCAGCTACAAAAAGACGTCATTCAAGAGTGTAAAAATTTTTGATTTGGATAAATAAAATTTCGTATATAAATAAAATTTCATACAAATCAAAAAGTTTTAAACCCTTGAGTGACGTTTCTTTTTAGCTGGATATCTTTGGTTAGACGTACCGAATGCTGTGTTAAAATATTTTCACCTCTTATGGAATGACCCTATATAGCCAATCGGTCGCCTCTTTATTTTATGTGAATTATCAAATCATATCATATATTATTTCGAAAAGCTGTTTTTCCTGGAGTTTCTCGATCTCTTTATCTATTTCACCAAAAATAAAAAAATACCCAGTTAAAACTTATGTCTACTTTGGGCGAAAATTATGAAAAAAAACGAAAAAATCTTTTTGTTAATAAAATCCGTACCTAGAAGGAAAAACGGAACCCTATTACTAAGCCTCCGCTGTCTGTCTGTCTGTCACCAGGCTGTATCTCATAAATCGTGATAGCTAGAGAGCTGAAATTTTTACAAATTATATATTTCCATTGCCGCTCTAACAACAGATACTAAAAAAATATTAAGGGGGTCTCAATACAATACATGTATTTTTTCGTATTTTTTTATGATGGTACAGATCCTTTTATGCGCGGGTCCGACTCGCACTTGGCCGGTTTTTTAATTAGTAATATATAGATTTATTATATCTTTGCACATCGATAATAACGGTAGACTATGGTGATCTGTATCACATTCTAATGGGCTCGGGCTAACTCGGAGAAAAATATATTTTTTGCAAAATATAGTGGCTCTAGTGGCACTTTATCACTGTCAGATATATTGCCGTTAATTACGTCATATTAATATATGGCTCAAATCTATACTAATTCTATAAAATTATAAACTCAAGTCTATAAAATTATAAACTTGTAGAGTTTGTTTGTTTGGTTGTACGCGCTAATCTCAAAAACCGCAGAACCGATTTGAATTATTCGTTTTGAGTTGGATAGCCTGTTTATCGAGGAAGGTTATAAGCTATATAACATCATGCTACGACTAGTAGGAGCGGAGTAAACAAAGTCCGCTTGGACGAAGTCGCCGGCAACAGCTAGTTACATATAAACTAGGTGCTACTTGATTTGTTTCGTAAATTCGAAACAGGGCTAAGTGCCTTCATTCTAAATAATATGTTTTCAGTTTTTCTAGAAAATATAACTTTCATAATTTTTTTTGTATTTAATATACCCCGTATGCCTAAATTGTTGCTAGGTTTTTCACCTATCATATCAAGGAACTTATTATATTTGGCAGAAAACCTATCGACAAAGGGACACCGTTGGCTAATTGTGGGTGCACTAGTTGCATCTCGGCTTACATCTTCAAAGATATGGGCATAATGATATTTACTTATTTTAATGTAGAAACATCTTTTCATCACATCTTTTCCCCGTGTTGTTCCCGGGCTCCTTTATAGAATAGGCCGAATGCCGTTCTGCCAGGCAGGTCGTAAAAGAACCGATTGGCTATGTGAGTCACTACCATCGTGGCTACCAGGTGTTAGAGTTCTGCATTGTCTTGCCCGGGTCTGTTACCACCGCCTTACTTATTCCTGCCGCAATAGCGTCAGTGCTTGTCACTGTCGTGTCCCGGTTTAGAGGGTAAGGTAGCCGGTAAACTTATGCATATGGCATTAGACCTCGCCACAAGATAGCAACGCAACATTAACATACATTAATAATATCTATAGGCGATGGTTGACTCTTTCCATCAGGAGACCCATCTGCTTGTTTATTATCTTATGTTATAAAAAAATGTTTCTATTTTATAAAGTATCCATTACATAACCCGGATATTTGTCATCCTGGACTTTTTAAAGATACATAAATAAATTCATAGACTGGATCTAGTGGCCCTTTGTCACTGTCAGTTACAGTGCCATAAATTACATCATATTATATGGCTCAAAATACCTACAAAATTAGGCGCTACTTGATTTATTTCATAAATGTGAAATAGGGGCGGCTTGCACCAAATGCTTAAATGCATTTAGTCCCCTAAACATGTTTAGCAAATGTCAAAACGCCTTAAGGGCGGCTAGCACCAAAACGCTCAAATCATTTTAAGTTACTAAATATGTTTAAAGTGACAGTTTTTAAGGCGTTTTGACATTTGTTAAACATGTTTAAGGGACTAAATGCATTTAAGATTTTGGTGAAAGCCGCTCTAAAAGCTGTCACTTTAAACGTATTTAGTGACTTAAAATGATTTAAGCATTTTGGTGCAAGCCGCCCTAGGTATTTTAGGTTGCCTTTAGGTCCCACACCTAAAACAGAAATCGTAGGGGGCACTGTCGACTAGGACCTTATAGTCCTACCAACTTATCTATTCAGCAACCAAACTAAGAATTATAGCTGCATCTTGTGAAATTTTATTCCGACGTCAGTTTTTAGGGTAAAGGGACCCTATTTCTAAGACTCTGCTGGCCGTTCGTCTGTCTGCATGTCCTTCTGTCACCAGGCTGTGTCTCATGAACAGTTAAGGGCTATCATACGACAAACGTGATTTTTTTGACAATTTTTTTTCTCCATATTAACAAAGACAACTGATAGACGCTTGAAATATTCACAGATTATATTGTATATTGACTTTTAAAAAAAATAATCAAATTAAATTAAAATAAATATTTAAGAGGGGCTCCCATACAAAAAAAATTTGCCGTCTTTTACAGATGATGTTATGGAACCCTTCGTCCTCGGGTCCGGCTCACACTTGACCGGTTTCTCTTAAGTTGATGTTCGACGAGCGAACCTACACCACGGTTCTAAAGAACAATGGTTTTACTCGCGGCTTATTGGTGCTGATCGATGGGCCAGAGCCCATGACACGAAATCTAGTCTCATAAGACTACCGGATGGTATATACATAATTTGACACATCATTAATAGGGGAATACGAAATGGTTATGCTGCAATGCAAAAAACCTGCCGGCGCTATTAAAAAAAATGAAAATAAACATATCCAACTTCTAGTATGATAGGACTATCAAATATCGTATGTCTCACGATATAGCCCAAACAGCAATCAAGCGTGTTTAATACCCATAAAGCAGCTCATATAGAACTTAAAGTTCTATTGCAGCCGTACAATGGTGTAAAAAGATGCTTTTATCGGTATAAGAGACCTTTATGAGTTTTTATACAGCCTAATGCTGTACAAGGCCTTTCTTAGAGTTTCGCGTAAGCTTTAAGCGTTATATCTGAATATTAATACACTACTGTACAGCTTTAAGTATTTTGTAACTCATTAGGCTGATTTTAATCCTTAAAGCTGTACATTAGCTGTATGTTGTTTAGTACGGGAATTTATTACAGCTTTAAGTGTTATTATAGTATCACTCAACGCTTATTTTTGTAAAATGGGACATGCAATCACCGTTCTACAGCTAATATTTATGGCGTAATTGTACACTGTTATGTAGCCAATGGTGTTAAAAAAATCTGTATTATAGCTGTAGTACAGCTCAAGACTATATTACTGAGAAAATTGTTACTTGATGTTTTTATATCTGCATAGTTGATATCATGTGGAAAAAATCAAGAAGAAGATTGAAAAGGAATATTTAAATATTATAAATTACCAACCAAGTAATCGTGATGAAGATAAAGCTGCAAAATTACTAAATCAGGTAACCTACAATCGTAATTTTTATTAATGTTCAAGGAAAAGGTTCCGTAACAAAAACATTACAAAGTGATTGTAGGTTATCTGATTTATTATTAATCCTACAATCGTAATTTTTATTAATGTTCAAGGAAAAGGTTCCGTAACAAAAACATTACAAAGTGATTGTAGGTTATCTGATTTATTATTTTTTAGGCTTATCTTCTTCATTAAGGTTACTTGGAAAATATATATTTTTTTTATTTTTAACTTGCTACGGAGTTTTACAAAAGCGGTATAGTAAGTCGAAAGGGGATGGCTCAGAGAGTTCTTTTGAACAACTTTTGTTCAACGATTGGTGAAAATTCGAGAAAAACAATTTTGTTTTTCCATTGTAAAAAGTTACGTGACCAACGAAGTTTCTATGGAGAATCAATATTTTTTTCGCGAATTTCCAAAATTCGTTAAACAAATGTTGTTAAGAATGACCCCCTGAGCCACCCCCATTCGGCTTACTGTACAACTTTTGCAACAACCTGTATATATGTATACTTACAGTCGTTTAAAAATATTATATACTTAGATACAATTACAGGCAAGAGAGTATGTGTATCTCTTTGAAGAACTAATAATATTGAATTACAAGCACGAAAACGTAATCTTCTTAAAAATATTTTTGTGATAGACCAATCTTAAAGGGCTTGATTTTTCGTTCTTGACCAACTTAGTTATATCAAGTTGTTTTTTGGCCATTATAATTCACCGTTATCCTCCCACAAACTGGGTACGATACAAATACAGTTTTGGCTTCACTAAATTGTTTTTATTATTTTATAAGGCATATTTCCCTGAAAAATAAAGTAAAACATGATTGAAATACATATCCCATAAGTTATAGTTAACAATAAGTTGGTTTAGTTGTAAAGTCAAACGACCGACATCAATACATCACAATAGCGAAATCAAGTGACAAACATATGTATTTAGGGTTCTTCAATTTTTGTACGCAGCTCTAAACATAAGTTAAGTGATTAAAAGCCAATTACTGTATAATAGATTTATATAGGGACTTAGTACAGCCTAAAGTGTATTTGGACGGTAATTAAAAGCCAATAGCCGTATAATAGAAAAAAAAGAGATTCAGTACAGCTATTTGCAGTAAATCACCCTCCAAATACAGTTTAGGCTGTATAACTATGCGCCGCCATTATTGTGTATTAAAAACGACATTAAAGAAATATATTGTTAAATAAAAGATATATTTAGCAATAGCTAAAGCTATATCTTGACAAGCAACTTATATTATGATCATTATGCCTTTATATACAATGTTGTACCATAAATACTTGTATATTCTAACCTTAAACACAAACACCTACCGTATTTTGCAATGATTTTATTTATGTTATCTTGATAATTTCGTTGTCGCGTGAATATTTTGAGGGATAACATATATAATTTGTCACTAAATTAGAATTTGCACTTTGAATACACCGTCCAATACTGCTCCAAGTCCAAGAATTTATCGTTTATTAATATAGATTTTTAATTATGGCGTCTGCAGATACCAATATGTGATATAATTAATGTTATACAATATCAAAAACAGATTGTTACTTTTTATCATTTTCAAACACCTATTAAGAACGTTTAGCTGTACGAGAGAGTATATTTAGTGTTATAGTTTCTTTATATACAGAATAACAGCCTTTGTACAGCCTATAACAGCTTGTACAGCTATTGTGCAGCCTATTTAACTCTTAGCTGTACAAGACAGTTACAAGAGAGTATCCTTAGTGTTATAGTTTCTTTATTCACCAAATAACAGCCCTTGTACAGCCTATAACAGCTTGTACAGCTATTGTGCAGCCTGTATAACGCAATAAGCCGTATAACTTGGGGCCCTTTTTGGTGTTATATCGGCTGTAGAAGCGCTTCTACAGCCTTTGTACGGCTTCGTATACAGCTTTAAGTTTAAAAATGAACCTAAATGCAGCCTATATACAGCTTCACGTGCTACTTGGGAGGGGAGGGGTAGGATTATACGAAAATGCATTACTGCGTGCCCCCATGTCTGGCGTTATCAGTGGCAGTATGATAAATGACGTATCGTACCTAGGTATCTAATACAATCGACCTACACAAAAACCAATTAATGACCCCCCATTAAGGACGTGTTTCATTATGTATATACCATACCATAGTCTTATGGAACTAGGTTTGTATCGTTGGCCCTTACTATAAAGAACGACTTCAGCCGTATAGAAAATAGTATATCTACCTTCATATTGTATATGATATAGTTTGCAAAACTTCTTTAAATTTTATTACTTTTACATTATATTACGTTACTTTTACATTAAACTTTTGTATTTAGATCACAGACCTATACTAGTGTATCAAATTTTAACTGAATGGGTCTAGTAGTTTCAAAGAAAGTGGTTGTGGCAGACGAACGTATAGACAGACCGCGCGGCTTCGCCCGCTTCGTCGATGTAGTTTTTCATACACATTCAACCCCTATTTTACGCCCTTAGGGTATGTTTGTTTTTTAAAGGTAGCATTTGACTCCGAATCTTCAACTATCTCTATGCTAAATTTCATTAAAATCTAATCTGTGGTTTAGCTGTGAAAGTGTAACAGACAGAACCAGACTTTCGCATTTGTAATATTTATAATTAGATTACTCAACCGGTTTTACTTACTTTGCCTTGTACTGTAATCAAACGTAGGACCTTAAAATTTTGGTTAAATATACATACTAAACATTACGCCAGGACTAACATAAAACAAAGCACAACTTTTTATTTATATTTTTAAAGTGTATTGTACAACGAAGAACCCTGCAAGTGACACTGAAAAATAAGAATGCTTTCTAGGGACTTGTTCATAACATTATTTTTATATTATCCTTATAAAAAATAAGAATAAAAATGTACAAGAAAAAAGGTATAAATGACACGTAGCTAGTATCACAGCTTTACCTATTCCTGCCACAATCGCGTCAGTGCTCGTCACAGTCGCGTTCCAGTTTGGAGAGTAAGGTAGCTGGTAAACTTATGCATGTGGCATTAGCCACAAGCAACGCACCATTAACATCTTTTGTGTCTATAGGCTCTTTCCACCAGGAGACCCATCTGCTTGTTTGTCATCTTGTGATGTAAAAAAATCTATACCTGACCATAAGGGCCGTGGGGCATAGAGGGACTGCTTAGAAAAGTCCATGCCAACTACTTCACGCGGTCGCTATTGGGAGATTTTGTATTGAAATTATACAAAATTGTCATTCACAATACTCTCTCAAGCCAAGAAGCTCAAGCCATTCGTTTGCAGTCGAAGCCAAAAATGTAGACAGCTTGTGAACGAGTGTTTCCGAGCTGCCGGTAGTAAATAGCTGCTTGAACCGCCGAACACGAACTGGTTGAAGCAGTCCATTACGACTGCTTGCCGCTTCCTCTGTCTTTGTCTGCCTTCCGCCGCTAAGTATGAAATACCCCATTTTGTTCTCTAGATATGACATGCATCCACATTTTACGAAGTTTTCTACGCCTTCACTTGCGTAATAATACAACACGTACAAGAAGTAGTGTTTTCTCGTCTGAGACAATGCTGCAATTGGTAATAGAAACAGTCTGTGTTATCACAACACTTTCATAGGGATTACTTGAAGCTTTCCAGTTGTAGTCAAGTCCTTGACCGCAATACGACTGGTCTAATGCTGTTAATATCAACCTTTAAGCAGTCCGTCTATGGCCTACCTAACAGTAAAAAATACTGATATTATTCTAATAGAAAAAGGTAAAACAGTAGTATCAAACCTTGGCGATACATTGCAATCCATACTAATATTATAAATGCGAAAGTAACTCTGTCTGTCTGTCTGTTACGCTTTCACGGCCAAACCACTTAATCGATTTGGATAAAATTTGGTACAAATATAGTTTGAGACCCAAGAAAGGACATAGGATAGTTATTATCCCGGGAATCCCACGGGAACGGGAACTATGCGGGTTTTTATTTTAGATTTTTTCCACGCGGACGAAGTCGCGGGCACAGCTAGTATGGAAATAAATTTAAAAACGTGTTTTAAAATAAACCAATTTATTTATATTACTATTATTATAGTCGGCCGTATGGAAATATGGATTGTACCCAAATACTTTACAAATATTTTCTTGCCTTTCTTAATCATCTATTTATACATATAATAAAATCGTAGGAAAGTCAAAACTGTACATGTATTTTTTTAAAAGAATAATTGGGGCGTACATCTACAATCGATATCAAAGCCAAACATATAATTTTTAGAATTTTTGTCTGTTTGTTTGTATGTTCGAGATAAACTCAAAAAGAACTGCATGGATTTACTTCAAATTTTGCATGAATATTTCTTATAGGTCGGGTCAACATATAGGCTACATATTATCACGCTATCACCTACGGGGGAGGAGCTGTGCGGAGTAAACGAAGTCCGGACGACGTCGTGAGCAACAGCTAGTGTAAAATGTAAAATAAAAATAAAAATATCTTCACGCCTATATCCCCAAACCGGTAGGCAGAGATACAACCAATGCATCCACGATTAGCCGAATATACCTATGGCCAATTGCACTAACATTGTCTTAGCTTACGACAATCCTAAATAATATTATGCTGTCGCGTTCTTTTCATTTAAGACAAGAAGTGACAGCATACTATTTAGGATTGTCCTAAGCTAACTTAGGATTGTCGTAAGCTAGACAATCCTAAATATTATGCTGTCACGTTCTTTTCATTTAAGACAAGAAGTGACAGCATACTATTTAGGATTTTCCTAAGCTAAGATAATGTTTGTGCAGTTGGCCATAAGTCCCACAATGTGTTAGGTGGCAACTGGGCATATTTTAATCTAATCCCGGGCAACGTTGTTTTTATCAGAAAACTAAAAAAAGACATATTTTTGATTTACTTATTCAGGAATCGAACCCGGAACTTATTTTGTCAACACCGACGCCGGACCACAAGACCACAGAGGCGAAACATAAAATAAAATAGTGTATATACGCCCTTAGCAAAATAGTTTTTATAACAAACATGGTACTGTCATTTACGTCTTAAGCACTTGCCACTGAAGTTTTTACCTTATGACTCTTTTGTATATGGCTTTTCTTGTCTTAAGTATTTTTCATGACAGTCGTATTTGTGGGCTAGTTGTCTCGGAAAAGGCAACATGAGTTCCCGGGTTCGATTCCGATTCAATCGATTCAATTTATGGATGGTTCCTAAGGAGAAATTGTCAAAATTGTCTCTTAATATATTCGAAAGCATCTTTGGATTTATAATGCTAATGTAGATAAATAAAGCATAGAAGATCACTAAGAGTGGCTTACAATCATAAAATAGACGTTGTCCATGGGTAGTTTGACAGTCAAACTTTGACTGAAGTAAGGCTTAAGAATGTGGAAGAAACAAGGCAAGTCTGCCGGTATGGCACTCGTTTTTAATGCCTTCCCCGTAAGAGATTTAGTGTGAATTTATATACCTAAGTATCTCATTCTCTCATATATAAGTGGTATTTTTAAAATGAATTGTAAAACATATTGATTAAAATTAATCCTGCCGCAATAGCGTCAGTGCTAGTCGCTGTCGTGTTCCGGTTTGGAGGGTAAAGTAGCCGGTAAACTTATGCATGTGGTATTAGACCTCGCCACAAGATAGCAACGCACCATTAACATCTTTGGTGTCTATAGGCAATGGTTGACTCTTTCCATCAGGAGACCCATCTGCTTGTTTGCTATCTTCTGATATAAAAAGAAATCTCATTTATTTGCTGAATTGTGCAACTGTGAACTATGACGTCTATGTGGTCTAGTGGTCCGGTGTCGGAGTTGACCACATGAGGTCCCGGGTTCGATCTGGGTCGGGCAATTCAGAAATGTGTTTTTTCAGTTTTCTGATAAAAACAACGTTGCCCGGGATTGGAAAGTGCTCGGTTGGCGATAGGCTTGCCACCTATCACATTGTGGGACAAAGAATCTTCGGCTAATCGTGGGTACACTTGTTGTACCTCTGCCTACCTCTTCGGGGATACGGGCGTGAATATACTTTACTTTACTGAACTGTGCAGCCCATTACATGATAAACGTTGTTTCTTTTTTGTATCCCACGGAAACTACCTATTTTTCGATAAAAAGAACTCTATGTTATAACTTCGTCTCCAATATTCTGTGACTTAGGTCATGATCATATCAATATCTATATGTGTGTCACATTTATCTAAATTGGTCTAGCTTTTTTGTGTGATTGTGTAACTGTTCGTTAAAACAGTTCGTTACAAACTTTCACATATTCAATATGATAACGATCACCCTATGATCGAAATTCAACCATAGATTAAACAATAAAATGTTTTGAGTTTGACAAAAGACTTTAACCATAAAGATAATAGTAAAATTAAAACTGCGTACACACTATATTTATGTGACAAATACACATGGATGTATTTGTCACATAAATATAGTGTGTATGTAGTTTTAATTTTATATATTTTTTATGCAAATTATTAAAAAGTATATGCAAAATCCTCCGTAATGGCGGATTATGAAAACTGAATTAAAATTTATTGAATTATGCCAAAATTCACGATCCACCGTTCGCGTAATTTTCTTAAATAAATTGGTAAACTGCGGGGCCGAAGTTGCCCATCACAATAATGCGGACTAAGAAGTGGGCTTCTAATATTTCATACAATAAATATTTAGCCTATAACTTCAATGGCGAATATATCCGCACAACAAGTTCACACTACAACCACAATTTATAAGTTGGTCGACTATCACTCAAAAACTCGTAAAAACTAAGCCTAAATAGATTTAATTTTAACTTCATTATATTTACTACTATCATCCATAAATTACCTCACACACTAAGGGGGAAGGAGGGGGTTGACGAAGTGTGACATTGGGAGGGGTCCCAAATTTTGTGACATCATATTTCTTAAATTTTATGTCTAATTATTAAAACAGTAAATTTAAAAAGCCACCTGTATAGATAAAAATAATCGGATGAAATCTTTATTCTAATGTAAATTTGTAAAATATGTGACATCACACTAGTTGGGGGGGGGGGGGGGGGGAGGTCTCACAAATGTGACCAGATGTGTCAAGGAGAAATTCGTTTGACGTAATTTATGGATGGCTCCCTACCGTGAATTTATTCCCACTCCCTAAACCGGTTCATAAATGACTGAGTTCTGAGATAACAAACATAAACAAAAATTCAGCGGAATTGAGAACTCCCCGTTTTGGTCCCGGGCTCCTTTGAAAAATAGGCCAGCTGACATGCCGTTCTGCCAGGCCGGTCGTAAAAGGCCACCGATTGGCTATATAAGTCACTAACATCGTATCTACTAGGTGGTAGAGTTCTGCATTGTCTCGCCGGGACTGGTACCACCGCCTTATCTACTCCTGCGCAATAGCATCAGTGCTTGTCACTGTCGTGTTCTGGTTTGGAGGGTAAGGTAGCCGGTAAACATATGCATGTGGCATGAGACCTCGCCACAAGATAGCAACGCACCAGTAACATCTTTGGTGTCGATAGGGGATGGTTGACTCTTTCCTTCAGGAGACCCATCTGCTTGTTTGCTTATACTATAAAAAAAAACTTCTCCTTTTTGGGATTCGGTTGAATTTTTTTCTTATTTTATTGAGATAGGCAGACTTGTCACCTGATGGTAAGTGGTCGACGAAGAAAAATGGGATACCTGGGCTAGAACTAGCCCAGGTATTCCATTCATGTGTTGCATATCCTGAGACATAAGATGTTAAGTCTCGGTGCCAGTAATTACATTGCCTGTCTTACCCTTCTCTCTGAAACACAGCAAAGCTGTTTCACGGGAGAAATAGGCAAAAGACACAATAATTTTAAAGCTTAATATTCACAAACGAGTCCCTAATCGAAAAGGAGTTTTCACAATCCTACAATATTTCATATAAAAACCTGTCCAAAGATACCCCACACTATGGAATACACGAGAAAAAAAAAACTAACATACCCACCTTTACAAGGTTAGGAGCTACCCTAAAAAATATTTTTCAAGATTTTGTGTAACCATTTTTTCTTTTGACTTATATGTATACTCATGCGAAATTACGGCTTTCCAGTACTAAGGATCACTGAGCTTAACTGTAGACGGACGGACGTACTGAAACTATAAGTTCATAAATTACTACGGAACCCTAAAAAGGGGCTTCCCGTATAAATATACATATACATATAACGTATACGTATACATATATATAGGATAATATCAAAAATTATCATTATCTTATTTCTGAAATCGAGAAAGTAAATTATAAATAGTAATAAACACAAATTATGCTTAATACTTAAAGTAAACTATATCGCAGCTAATTAAACATTAAGCGCAAACAGCTTGCAATCTCTGGCTTTATGCCATAAACTTGTTACGGAGTCCTCGGCTTCCCAAATTATGCTTTAAATGGGGGAATTGAATTTGGGATATGAACGAACCTACTAATTGTTAAGGTGAAATTTACTTAAAAAAACGAAAAAAAAAGTTATAAAAAAAACAGCCAACTGAGAGTCGGATTTACGCACGAGGGAATCCGTATCATCTATAAAAAGCGGCAATAATCATGTTCACCGCACACGCATATCATTTTAATTTAATTATTTATTTTTAAAGTGAATTACAAATATTTAATTATAATTTTCACAGAATATTTAAATATAATAAATAATTAAATATTCTGTAAAAATTTCTGATTCGAGATTTCTTTGATTATTCCTAGTGATATATTTTATTTAATTAATTTAAAATACGCAGAAAATTATTCTAGTTTATTTAACCTGCCATTGGTGACGACGATTCGAAAGATTCGAACAAATTTTTCACCCGCCGTCGATTCGAGTTGTGATTTCGAGTGACTGCCTCATTTTAAGTCCCACACCGTTGGTACCACTCATGACTTTGCCACGGATGAAAATTCACGACTATCAGCACCAACCCGGTCCGTAAGGTCAGCGTCACCAAACGTGTAAGTTAAATATTTGTAATATTTTCATATAGTAAAATGCATGTAATATTTTTTTGTTACGAGTTTGCAATGTCCTAAGATTGACAAAGGCTGATTTTAACCAAAAAATTAAATATTTTTACTATTTTTTTTTATATATTAAAAATAGAATATTTTTAGTGTCGTGAGTATAATTTTTAATAAGTAATAAACAACCTGTGGCAGACTGAATTTTTGTGTTTTATTTTCATAAACGATTCAATTCAATGACTTTAACATTGAATAAATTAATATATTTTTTATTCAATGTTAAAGTCATTGAAGCTAAAAAAGTATATGATTATATACAATATTTGATTATGTGAATATGATACTTGTTTTCTGTAAGGATATAATTATCATGAAGATTGAAACCACAGAATAACCAATATTCCGTTTTAAAACTTATCGAGTACTCTACAAAAATTAAATGTAAGATGATTAATTGGGATATCATTTTTAATCGAATCGGGATCAACTCTTCGTATTTATTTATTTAATACTTTATTGTACACAGAAAACAATACAAGAAAGACAATATTAACATAACATAAGTACAATGGGCGAGCTTATCTCTACTTAAATAGATTTCTTCCAGCCAACCCGTTAAAGGAGAATAAAATAATTAAATAAAGAAATAGGTAGACCTAGTATACAAAAAATAACAAATATAAACTATAACACTAAATTAACATATACTAATAAAGTATTTAAAAAAATGATGTAGAGAAAAAAATTAATACAATATAAGGAAAACTTACATTTCAGCTAGGAAGTGTTCTTTGACTCGGATTTGAAAGGACTCTAAAATCTGGCAAAGGTGAATCTCACTGGGCAGGGAGTTCCACAGACTTACAGCATATACCATACACGAGTGCAAATAAGTAGCAGAGTTGCTAGAAGGAAAACGCAACAAGATTCTTACGCTAGAGCGATATAGGGATTCAGGAGAGTGTAAAAATCCAAAGGAATCACGAAAATACTTAGGAGATTGTGGATTAAAAAGAATCTTATATAATAAACAAAGTATGTGTAATATTTTGTGCGCTGTCTAATTGGAAGCCATTTAAGTTCTGCCTGAAAACCAGAAACATGGTCAAATTTTTTTCATGCCATAGATAAAACGGATGCACAGGTTCTGCAACCTCTCAAGTTTGTTTACTATGTCTTCAATAGCATCGAGGTAACAAGAATCTGCATAGTCTATAATTGGAAAATTTTTTGTCTTAAACACTAAAACATTTTGAAGTGGTTTAAGGGAATTAAATGCTTGATGAACTTTACGGCTCAAGTTAATAACATGAGAATCACAAGAAAAGTCGGAATTGAAAATTATTCCCAGATTAGAAGCACAAGAGGAGAAAGGCATAGGCGTGTTATTATACTGTAATGTGGGAATATAACTACTATTTATCAAATTTTTCATGGGTCGACTACTAAGAATCAGAGCCTGAGATTTAATTGGATTTACCAACTGACCAAAAGATTTAGCCCACTTGTATATCTCTTCCAAATCGTCATTCATTTCCCTGATAGCTTCCGCTATATTTTCACTCTAAATTGACGATAGCGCTGGAGATCGTCAGTATAAAGATGAAAATTAGACTTAATGATAGCACTAATAGTGTTGATAAACGATGAAAATAACAGTGGAGAAAGAATTCCGCCTTGCGGAACACCAGCATGTAAGTCAATCCAGTGTAATTTAAGTTCACCAGAAATCATACTTTGCTATCGGCTCCGTAGATAATATCTAAACCAGTCAAGAGCAGAAGTATAAATATTGAGAGAAGCAAGAACTCTTATTAGCAAATCAAGATCTACTGAATTAAAAGCACTGCTAAAACAAGAATATTGAGCTTTTTGTCATCTATAGCCTGACGGATATAGTTGGTGACTCGTATTAGAGCAGTGACGGTGCTGGTGGAAAATTTATGTTTATGTGCACTTGTATTTTTTCACAAAACACTTTATAATGATGCCAGGTCTCAACGATTCGTGATTAGTAGCAGTGACCATTAACAACCAATGTAATAATAACGACGAGGCATTCCACAAATTGTGTAAACGTTTGGTAATTTGACATATAAAGGAACATGTTACTATTCTTACCTAAAACGAGTCGTTTTACAGAGTACCGGGCATTAGTTTTATCACCAACCGCTAACGGCATCTTTAGGGTTATGATTATACTTTATTACATCATTGGTTACTATTGTTTTTGCAAAAATTAAGAAAGAAATTTTTCAATTAAGTTATTTAAAATATTTCTTCCAATAAAACACGAGATTATAATAGTCTACATACCCACATGATCACACACGTTTATGCTTTTCTTAATACTAACACAACTTTATGTATTGGAAACCTTTTGTTTTTGTTAAGTTTAGCGTTGCTTATTATAATATCTTAGAATATCTGACATACAGCGTTTCTAACTAAACGTAATTTACGTAAATCAACGTATTATTTAAAATCGATTTTCTGGGAAATCCACGAATGTTTTGGATCTACAATCTAGGTCATATTATACTGAATTAGATGTTTTTCTTTTAATAAGAGAAACAAACATCGCATCTACAAACATCGCGTTTACAAAAATTTATGTATGTTATAGAATATAATAAAATACTAAATATGACTTTTTTATATATTATGAGATAGCAAACAAGCAGATGGCTCTTATGATGTAAAAAGGCTACCGTTTTCTATAGAAAACAAAATAATAATGGTAGGTTACTATCCATGGGGTGAGAGGTTGAGAGTTGCAAAACTTAATCACATAGTAGCATTGATATTAATTTTATATCAATGCTTAGTAGATGTGATGGACAATTGTTCTCCATTACGAACTGCCTAGTAAGATGGTATATTTTTCAAAGAGATCTGGACCAAAGGGGGATGAAAACCTGAAATAACATTATATAGTTTTTCATTTAAAACTTTAAACGAAATTTACTCAGTACATTTACACTGTGTTAAATGAGGGAGACTCCTAACGAATCTGCCAGTCTATATCTAAATTTGGTATCGGTAATAATTAGCTACGTTTATAAATCTGAAATTGGAAATTTTTGGTTAATATTTGATTAAACCTAAACGAATTATACGTTTATTGTAGACTCAAACATTACAAGGCTGAATTAAAAATATTATTTTAACTATATTTAAAAAAATCATTAAAGTTAAATTAAATTGGCTGCTGTGTTTAAAATTACAGTTAAATATGAACAGTGTTTTAATGTCTACCACGTTATTTAATATTCCCGACATCCAGAAAACCGTACAGCGTACGACAAATAGTGGTAACAGTCTGAAATTAGCATAGTTGAATTTTGATTGGCCGTAAAATACAGAAATTAACAATGTAGAGGGCGTTACCCCTATTAAGCACCAGCTAATGACGTATTAATTCACAAAACCTTAGTCATTTAATGTTGGAATTGTCATAAATTGCCCTTCGAAGTGCTTTACTGTTTTACATCTAACCGGAAAACTTTTAGATATTATGAACTTTCTAGTGAATTAATGTAACGGCCTCCATTTTGTCAAAATGTAATTAACTTGGAGGCTATCTTTATTGTATTAGAAAATTTAACTTTTTATGCAAAGCAGGCAAAATTTGTAATAGCTACTTAATGATAATATACGAAGATATTCATTCATTACTTTTTAACTGACTTCAAAAAAGAAGGAAATTCTCAATCTGACTGTTTTTTTTTTGTTGTAAGTTTGTTAATCGTTATCGTACCATTGCCATACCTAATCTTATTGCAATAGCTTTAGTGCTTGTCACTGTCATATCCCGGCTTAAAGGATAAGGAACCTGTATGTACGTAACTTATGTATGTGGCATTAAGACCACAAGAAACTAGAATGCACTATTAAGATTTTTGATGTTTATAGGTGTTTAAAAAAAACAAAAGCTATTACTTTGACAATCATGAGTTAATTTGATGATTATTGTTTATTGGATGATACTTTTGAATTGATTCCATATGAGTTTTATGTGATTGATACAGTGCTTTGGGCAAAATAAAAAATCAAAAACAAACAAAGATTATTGGTTTGCTATTCTCTGCAGCAAAAGTTTACATAATGTCTTTCAGTATATGTTGTACCTATTTATTAACTGATTTGAAAAATTCTTTATTGTTTGAAAAGGTATATCTTCCATTCAGTCATATTAAAATTTTGTGAAGATCTGATTCAGGATTCTAGATGCAGAGGAGTTTGAAGTCGGTTACTGTAGTTTAGCTAAAATTATCTGAAAGTGTTTTTCTTGTGTGTTTATTCGGGCCTCTTTCACATAATAGACCATTTGCCATTATACTGGGCGGTTCGTGAAAGGCGAACGATTAGTTATATTTATCACTACTATCGTGACTGTTAAGTAATATAGATCTGCAACGTCTCGTCCTAATTTTGATACCAACGCCTTATCTATTCTTGCCGCAATAGCGTCAATGATTGTCACTTTCATGTTCCAGTTTCGAGACTAATATACCTTCTATAAACCAGGCAAAAACAAGTAATAACAATCATAAATTCACAAATACACCAAAATCACATATATTCTCCAATAGTAATAAAACTATGTTTTCAAGACTAGTAGATGAGCATGAAATATTTAAAATCATGCATTCCTTAAAAATACTAGTGCAACTGGCTATGATAATATTAGTACAAAATTACTTAAATATCTTGCTACGGTAATATCAAAACTCCTCAGTGTTATTATTAATTTGTCATTTTTAGAAGAGAACGTTCCAGAACGACTAAAAAAATACATAGTAAGACCACTGTTAAAAAGGAAATAAGAGTGATCTGAATAATTATACGCCTATTACATTAATTCTAGTTACTTAAAAAATTTTTGAAAAAGCTATAAATGAAAGAATCTATAATTATTTACTGGAATTTAAATTACTAATCAATATGGATTTAGGGAAGGTAGATCTACAACTTTAGCATATTTTGTGTTAGTAAAAAGTAAAACGGAATGCTTGAATACAAATATGTATCCACTTTGTGTATTTTTAGAAATGTGTAAGGCATTCGATTTTGTTTCACAAAGAATTCTGTTGACAAAAATTGAAAAGTATGGCATTAGAGGAAAATCATTAGAGTGGATACAAAGTTATTTAGATAAAAGGAAACAATGTGTTGAAATTTCAAAAGTATGTGGAAATCTTAAGAAAATATTTACCTCAAGTTATTGCCGTAGTGACTGTGGAATATCACAGGGAAGTGTTTTATGGCCCTTGCTTTTTCTAATTTATATTAATGATCTCCTTGAAACTATCGAACAAGGAATCATTCTTATTTGCAGATGACACTACCCTCCTCATTAAATGTAAAAACAAAAATCTTTTAGTAAAGGAAACACCTGAAACTTTACTTAAAGTTTCAGAATGGTTTAAAAGTAACAATCTGAAAATTTATTTGACTAAAACAAAAATAGTTGAATTTCAAACATATTACAGTAATAGTATCAAAAGTTCAAACATATATTTTAACAATACCAATATAGAAAATACAGATAATACTAAATTTTTAGGAATATTAATTGACAAACACTGTAACTGAAAATTACACATTGATTTCCTTTGCAATAAAATTGAAAGCTTTGTATATGTTTTAAGAAGAATAAGAGAAATAGCAAACTTAAATGCTACTTTGTTAACGTATCATGGATATGTCTCATCTGTATTGCAATACGGAGTCCCTATTTGGGGAAACTCATAGATTTAATCAAAATATTTAGATTACAAAAGAAATGTATACGTGCAATATGTAATGTGAATCACATTTATTCTTGAAAACCAATTTTTAAAAATCTTAAAATACTACCATTACTTTGTCTGTATATTCTGACGGTATGCATATTTGTAAAAAAACATCAACATTTGTTTAGAACAAGTGCTGAAGTATTAGGTAACACATATTTTAGACATAGTCATAAACTGCATGAGCCCTGCCCAAGACTCCACATTTTTAAAAGAAATATCTATTTTATGGCAATTAATATATACAATCATATTCCTGATAGTCTTAAATCCTTAACTTTTAGTAAATTCCGCAAACCACTATTTAATTTACTCCTAGACAAAACTTATTATAATGTAAGTAAATGAATTTTTTGGCGATAAAATGAAATATCAATCTAAAAATAACTCTTTTATTTTGTAATTATAAATTACAAGTACGTAGATTTGTAAAATTGTATATTTAAAAAATGTAATTTGTGCACCATACATTAAAACATATAGAACATGTTGATAAATACACATTAAATTTCACAACTTGTAACACCCATATTATTACAAATTATCTATTTATTATTTTTCTTCTGTAAACTTTGAAAATGTCAACGTTTTAATTAAACGAAAAATGAAGTTTGTAAATTATAGAAATAAGTGTAGTGTTATGAAATAATGTTTATAATTTGTGTTAAGTACCCTTTAATTGAAAAAAAAAAACACAGGCCCGCTGAGTTTCTTCCGGCGGATCTTCTCAGTGTGTGGCCGCCACAGAACGCATGAATGCGTGGTGGTAGTAATTGTAAACAAAAAATCAACTAATAGCATTTTTAATTTCATAATAAAAAAATATAATTTTAAAATATTTGCAGACCATATCATGGTAGAATATGTCGGTAACTTAA
Organism: Apodemia mormo; assembly: GCA_036924255.1. Lineage (NCBI taxonomy): Eukaryota > Metazoa > Arthropoda > Insecta > Lepidoptera > Riodinidae > Apodemia > Apodemia mormo. Next base: position 31,941,344 of record JAUPFN010000014.1, on the reverse strand, counting down.
TCAAATTTTAATAACTTGCAACTCCCATATTCTGGCAAATAAATAATTTCTTTCACCTTTCTACTGAAGTTATGCATGCGGCATTACCATTCTACCACGTGAATAACAATGCAAAATTCACATCTTTAATGTCTAGACGCAATAGTCTCTTTCACCGGGACAACAATTAGCTTGTTTGCTATCCTATATGTGAGGTAGCCAGTAGCCTTATACTTGTAGCGTTGCCATTCTGTCACATGGATAACACCGCATCATTAACATCCATGGTTTCTCTTTCCATCAGGAGAGCCATCTGTTTGTTTGCTACTTAATTATATTTAAAAAAAGGTCTAGATGCTTATGGGGTTATCCCTTTAGAGTAAAAAGTTATTTTGTTACATAACGTTTTACTTCAACAAAAAGTATTGTTGCTTTTTAAACGTACAAAGACCAAACGGATTTTAGCCCTTTTACATGGGGAAATCCCGTCACTTTCTTATGTCCATAGTTTAATTTATCATTTAATTAAAATAATAAGCGTAAAAACATACTTTTACGACTCATTTAACCATGATAATACTTTGATAACTATAGCCCCGTCGGTCAGGTGGTTAGTGACCTTGGCTACGCAATAGACGAGGCTCGGGTTCGATTCCCGACAGGGATAAACATTTGTGTGAAGAGCATAAGTATTTGTATTTGTGGATTTTGGGTGTTTATTAAATATATTTCGGTATCTATTGATGTATTTCTCTATGTATTTGTATCGTTGACTAGCACCCATAACACAAGCAAATAATTTGCTTACTTTGAAGTTAGATCAATTCGTGTAATAAGGGATATTTATTATTAATATTATTCTGTTATCACCAGTTTTATTGAACAAATTTATAAAACACAAAGTCAAAATGTCATTAAATTTCAATCTTTTTTAAGCTATTGCATAGCTTCTATCGCGGGCCTTGAGCGTGGAGACCGAATCCAGAAATTCTATAACGAAAAAAACCTAACACGCCCCACTCCGACCGGCACAGCGGTGATACTTTTTAGTTTTTCCATTTTTTTTTTATCGGTCACCACGCTCAAAGTGTAACTTGAATTAATATCAAAGAAAAAAAAAACAAAGAAAAAAAATACTGCATAAATAAAATAAATATATAATTGTAATTGCATAAGTTGATAAAAAATGCTATGCAATAGCTTTACCGCGGCAGTCTCCGAGTGCCACACGTCTTTTTTTAGTCATAGATCAACTGCCTAACAACTATCTATTCGTAGCTGGTAAAAAATACTATATAACATGTATCATTAGTATTATGACTACTAAGTAGTATCTATAGCTTTGGTATCACCGTCATACCTATTCCTGTCGCAATAGAGTCGGTTATTATTGTCATCGTATTCTGGTTTAGAGGACAAGGAAGCTAATGAGCTTATGCATGTTCCATTTTAACCCTATGTATACCGTTAGCAGTGCATCATTACCATATTTGGTGTCTATTGGTAATGGTCGTATCTTTCATCAAGAGAGACATCTGCTTATTAGGCATCTTATGATATAAAAAAAATTATGAAATTTTTGTGAATTTTATTTTCAACACCACTTTCTTCTAATAGAAACCAATTTTACACTTTCTATATTTTTGGAACTTTGCATCAGATCTTCACTAACTTAAAATAGGATCACATAGGAAGAATACCGTCTCAACTAAAAAATAATTTTCAAAGTCTGTTAGAAAATGACCGAGTTCTGAGTTTACAAACATAAAAAAAACATACTTTGACTTTTAAAAATTCGGTTAAAAAATAACTACCTACGATAACTACAATGTAAAAGGATAACTATTTGTTCTACGGTAAAGTTGATACGAAGTTGGGTACCTAATTTGTCTACTTGATACAAATTCGACCGCCACATAGTTTTCTAGACCATCTTTGTTAAACTGACCAATTGCATAAAATTTTTAACAAACAAAAGCTCGCCTTTTATAAAAATTACATGAGATTTTTCGACTTTTATATTACTGGTACTTATAAGTTGATGTTTTTGACATCAAAATATTTTCTAGACAGGGTCAGACTGTCTTTCAACAAGAAATGGAGCTCAAAGGTTTTAATTTCGCACAAAAGAGCCTTTTGTGGAAATAATTATGTCCTAAGTTAGATTTTATACAATTATTGTGTACTGGGATCAAAAGAACTGAAACGATTTAAGTATACCTACTTCTTTGACCATTTGCTATGAAATACATTTTTGTGCTAGTGAAATTGATAAAAATCTCAAAAATAATTAAGAATTATTTTTAAAGACTTAATTAAAAAATATTTCAATGCATTTGAAACGGGTATGAAACTATATAATTTTAAAGATAATTATTGATTATAACCGAGAAAATATATTATCATATATTCAGTTCCTCGTGCCATACATACACCGCGAATTACTATTATCTTTACTTTTGGCATATTAACTTCAAACATGTGTTCAACTACCTACACTACTATTTTGAATGTGTAGTGTCTTTCTGTATATTTAATTTTATCAAGTTTGGTGATAACATCAGTTTTACAAATTTGTTTTTTTTTGTTTTCTATCGAAATTTACGATTTTAGGATTAATCGAGAAAATATATTTTTTAATTATATGTTTTTGGTTAATTATATGTTTACATACAAATAACCAACGATACGCACTGATAGTTACTTTTATTTGTACTTCTTATGGATCTTACTAGGTGGTAGTTTTCTGCATTGTCTCGCCCGGGTCTGGTACCACCGCCTTACCTATTCCTGCCGCAATAGCGTCAGTGCTTGTCACTGTCGTGTTCCGGTTTGGAGGGTAAGGTAGCCGATAAACTTATGCATGTGGCATTAGACCTCGCCACAAGATAGCAACGAACCATTAACACTTTTGGTGTCTATAGGCGATGGTTGACTCTTACCATCAGGAGACCCATCTGCTTGTTTGCTATCTTATGATATAAAAAAAAAAATAACTCGAATCAAGTGTGCAACCATATCTTTAGTACGTGAATACGTTATGACTCGAAAGCAGTTTGGTCAATCTTGATTAAAATTAGCACGATCAAGAATAATCGATCGAAGATTGGCACAGTATTACATAATACTTATCTGTCTCTGTTTACTTGTCAGTATGTCTTATTATAATTTAAGAACAACTTAACCGATCTTAGTGAAAAATATTATAAAATGAAAACAACTCAAGAACAATTTGGATATAAAGTGAGAATATAATATAATTGTGCATGAAAATGTATTAGTTTTGTTTATCGCCAACAGAATGCTTAGTGAACATGTGGGTATTAGCTAGCAAATATATAATATAACAAATTATAGCCTAAAGGTTCATCTTATGTTATAAAAGAATAATTTAAAATTCAAAATTTCATTTTAATTCGACACAAAAAACCAAACGCATAGATATAATTGCAATTAAACAAATGAAACAAACGCGTGATGAGCATGGATGTTTGTATTCCCGGGGTTGGGTGTTTGTTAAACATACTTGTGTATTTATATATGTATTTCTATGAATTCGTATCGTTGATTGACCCCATATTACGAGCAAATTATTTGCTTACTTTGCGGTTCAATTAATACTTATGATTTCCAGCGATATTTATTTACTACTGCTGTGCTTCCAAAAATTACATTGTGTATTTAATGTTAAGAAACCGCTACGATCTTTATTTTAATACATACAATTCAGTATGTTTTTGTATAATAAAAGGATCAAAAATATACTATCGCTCACTCCACGTTTTTATAAGGCGACGTTTGGCTGTTATAACAAGGTACGTTATCTGTTTTTCTACTCCATGATATAGCTGTATATTTTAGAGGCTACATTAGTAAAAAAAATATGTTCTTGTGGGATTAACCAAAAACTTTAAGCCTATATCATCAGCAAAAAATTCATGGCACATACTGCGAAACTATCTCTATTTTAATGTGGAGTGGGACCAATAAGAATGGAATCAAGCTGAGAGAAAATTTGGGTACCCTAGCGAGGGTGAATTGGCAGCTATCAGAGTGCTAAGTCTGAGTTTTTCTTTTCGCATTCGATCGTGAGCGCGTTTGGAGTTTACTAGGAATTTGTATGTGATTTGTACAGCGCCACCTAGTGGCAAACGTGAGAAGCCAGTTTACCACTAGGTGGCGCTGTACAAATCACATACAAATTCCTAGTAAATTCGAAACGCGCTCACGATCGAATGCGAAAATAAAAACTCACACTTAGCACTCTGAGTTGTATTCTTAAATACATGATCATCATATCAACTAGAAGCCTTGAACTCTGTAGACCAAAGAGCCTGTAGGCTAATAAATGATGACAAGCTCAAAAACTAGAAAACTACACACACTTGAGTATTGTTGTAAGGTCGCTAGCTTATCAGTTTTTTATTGCTCTCTCGCACTTATTGGACCCTCACCATTCCTTTATTGGACTACCAGACACAGGCAAAAATTCTATCAGTACGTTGTTGATATACGAAAATATCGAACAAAACGGTTTGACAAATCTTATTTGGTTCAAATCGCTAAAGCTTGGAACGAACTGCCTATGTCTATTTTTCCTGACAAATATAGTCCTGGAACCTTTAAGAGTAGAGTGATTAGATTTCTTTTGGATGGGCGTGTACCACCTTCGTCTTCATCGATACTTTCTATCAAGTGAGATGGAAGACAAACGTCTATTCCAATTAAAATTTAACTAATTAATTTATTATTTATTTATTTGCGCAAAAAAAACAAGAATCTCATACAGGTTCACTAGTAAAAAAAAATAGGCATTTAATAAACCAATTATTTAAGAAGACCATCCAATCTAATAAGACTTACTAGGTGGTAGAGTTCTGCAATGTTTCGGTCGGGTCTGGTGGTACCAGACCGGGCCGAGAGAGGCCTTACCCATTCCTGCCGCAATAGTGTCAGTGCTTGTCATTGCCGTGTTCTGGTTTGGAGGGTGAGGTAGCCGGTAAACTTATGCATGTGCATTAGACCTCCCCACAAGATAGCAACGCACCATTAACACCTTTGGTGTCTATAGGTGATGGTTGCCTCTTTCCATCAGGAGACCCATCTGTTTGTTTGTCCATGTCCTTCAAGGTTAGATCATCAAATTCATTAACCAAAGACCTACAAAAAAAATATTTTTTTGTAGATCTTGGTCATTAAATTTATATCGTGTAGTATAGTCGCGTAAATCCTTTATTTATATTTCTATCTTTTCTTCAACAATTTTATCGCCTCTATAGTGTAGTGGTCCAGGTTTCAGGTTCGATTCTCGGGTCGGGGAATTCAGAAATGTGTTTTTTTTAGTTTTCTGATAAAAAAAATGAAAAATTTGTCCGGTTGGCGATAGGCTGGCATCTATCACATTGTGGGACTTAAGTATCTTAAGTTTATAATAAAATTGGAGTGTATGTTTGTAATATTAAAATAACCGGTTTTAACTAAATGCATATGGATGTATCCATACCAAAATAACATTTTTTACAATTTTTGTCTTTCTGTCCGTCTGTTTCTTTCGGCTAATCTCTGGAACGGCTGGACCGATTTTGACAGGACTTTCACCGGTAGATAGCTGATATAATAAGGAGTAACTTAGATTACTTTAAAAAAAACCACGCGGACGAAGTCGCCGGCACAGCTAGTCGTGGATAAACTTGTTGTACCTCTGTCTACGTCTTCGGGGATAAGGGCGTCAAAATACTTTTTATTATTTTTTTAATTTAAAGGCGCCGTTTATTAGAAACTAGCTGTGCCTGCGACTTCGTCTGCGTGGAAAAAATCTAGACAGTCCCTTGGGAAACTAGCCCCACGGGAACGGGAGGTATGCGGGGGTGAATCGCGCTTAGCTCCCGTTCTCGTACGATTTCGAGATAAAACTATCCTATGCCCTTTCTCGGGCATAGGATATAATTTCATCCACATCGGTTCAGTGGTTTATGCGTGAAGAAGAGACAGACAGATAGAGATACTTTCGCATTTATAATATTAGTATGGTATAATAACTATAATATTGTTTTCTTAAAATGTTTGCATATTTTTTTCCTAAGTTAAAATAAACTAAAATTAAGTATCTTTCTTTGTGTTACATAGTCGAATAAGATGTTTATTTTAAGCGCGATTTGTTTATAATATAATATTTGCTTTATTGCTCTAAAAATATTTGAATATTTCTTTTTAGTTTTGAATTTTTTAAAGTAATTTGCATCACAAAGAAATCTGTGTTTTAATTATTTTCGTCAAAGAGAAAGTGTATAAGATAAAGCAAAAATAATGAGATATACTGAATGAAATTCATGAATGTTTTATCGCGCCTTAAAAAATTATTCCGCCTTTATTCAAGCCAGCAATCCTTTTACAATGGAGTGGAAAGACGAAAAATCGCCCTCTCGAGTTTCCGCCGTGATTATCTCAAATAGGTGTAATTAATTTGACGTGTTCCATGCCTGTTCTCTTAATTACAACCGAGACAAATTAAGGATTCTCGCTGAACGGTATAAAATGTAACATGTTTTAACATGTTTATAACACTACGGGGATCTTAACGGTTTCGTTTAACGATTTAATTATTTTTTTTACGATGATAATAAAACAATACCTATCCGTTGATCTAAGTGGGTGATACCCAATCTTTTCAATATTATTCCCTTAAAAAACATAAACTTAATTCGTCCCGAAAGACATATAGATTGGAGAATGACCCTATTAAAAAAAAACCGGCCAAATGCCAGTCGGACTCGCGCACGAAGGGTTCCATACCATCATAGCAAAAAATACGATAAAAACACGTTTATTGTATGGGGACCTCACTTTATATTTTTATTTTTTTATTTTTAGTATTTGTTGTTATAGCGGCAACGATAATACATAATTTGTGAAAATTTCAGCTTTCTAGCTATCACGGTTTATTAGATACACCCTTGTGACAGTCAGTTGGACAGACAGACAGCGGAGGCTTAGTAATAGGGTCCCGTTTTACCTTTTAGGTACGGAACCCTAAAAAACTGTTTTTATAAATGACAACATCATCGTGTTTAAAAATGCACCAATTTAATACCATTTTTAGTAATTTTCCCCTAAATTAAGCAAACATTTTGAAAACGAATCTATCAATAATAGGTTTGTTAACTAAATTTAAAAACTTGTTTAATAAAAACTTGTCGCCTCTGTGGTCTAGTGGTCCAGCGTTGGCGTTGACCACATGAGGTCCCGGGTTCGATTCCCGGGTCGGGCACATTTAAAAAAAGTGTTTTTTCAGTTTTCTGAGAAGTTTCTTAAAGTTGCCCGGGATTGGAAAGTGCCCGGTTGGCGATATGCTTGCCATCTATCACATTTGTGGGACCAAATATCTTCGGCTAATCGTGGGTGCACTTGTTGTACCTCTGCTTACCCTTCGGGGATATGGGCGTGGAGATACTTTTTTTTTGTTTAATAATTTACCTCTTTTAGGTATATTAACCAAAAACCACACCACAAAAAATAATTTGTTAAGTAACGTACAATTTTTATAAAAATTTCAAGTTTAAAAAATGAAATTAAAATTTGCCGCGAAAACGCACTGGACTGTCATGGCGTCTAATGACATCATGTCGTGGTATTAGCTAAATTACCTACTCTGTAGTTTCTATTAAAATGACAACATCAAAATGACTTTTACTACGATGTGACGTAACACTTTCAGATTTGCGTTTACTATTAATTGACCTAATGTCTATTTTTATTGAATTTATATCCTATAAATAATATTATTCCTTATCCTTTACGGAAAATATTTTAGTTTTTTATCTCCATATCATAATTAATCATTAAAAACTACAGTATATCCGGTTCAATCTTAGTAGATACAATATGTCTCGCTTATCATATTGAGCTAACGGCTGATAATGACTCTATAGATAAGACAGGGGGTACCTACTTACTGTACAGTAACTATCATATAATCTGTAGTTCACAATAGCAACTATTACCTATATAATCTGTGATTCACAAAAGTGACGATTAAATAATCTATGGTACACAATAGTAACCAAGGAAGTTACATTCTACCCGGAATGTCCACACGGGCTTCAAAATCGTTCCGAAGAGTACCACGATATGTGTGGAGTGTGTCCCTTTCTACTAAATAAAGCGCCAATCGCCATATACGTGCGGCCATACATAGTTCGCAAATTACTACTAAGTAATTCTACTAATTTGAGAAACAGCTTTGCATTTTATAAGTAATTACGTAATAATTAAAAAAGCACATTTTAGAACTCACTATGTTAATTACAATACATTTTATGCTAATGTATTTATCGACATGTATGAATAAAAGGGATTTAACGATTACCGAATATATAAAAATCTACCATCAGCAGTTTTATTTTAACACTGGCAATTGTAAGAAAGGGACAACATCCACTCATGTCGTTGTCTTGCTCAGAACGTTTTTCCCCCTCTGTTAAGTAAGAAACAAATGTCAACTTTATGAGTAACGAAATAAAGTACATTTTTATTTTTCAAATATTTCTTCGTAACAATTCCAGTTATCATATATAAGTTCCTTGATAGTAACTATTATAATATAATCTATGGTACACAATTGTAAATATTATAATGTAATAAGTGAAATAGGCTTGACACATTTTCAGGAAAAAATAAGTATTTATATGTTAACATTTTTCAACGAAATACATAATTTAAATACAAAATGCAAAAACGTTTATTGAAATCTCAACAAACGACAGTTATGCGTATTGTTTGCACAAGGTTGAACAGCACTCTCGCCAGCTTACAAACACTTAAGTATTTTACATGACTGGATGAATGAAGTTCTCTGTGTTCAGTTTACGTCCGCTATATACATAGATATTTGCCTGGGAAATTGAAACTTTAGAAACCGTATTTCCGTAGATAGTACAGAAATATAATATTTTGCAGATACATTAAAGATAGCTTATACCATTGATAGGGTTTTTTATATCAATGGCTTATACAGACTTACTTATTTTTAACTGATTTCGCTATTCGGCTTTCATCAATGTATGTTATCACATGTTCAGAACACGGTCGTTTATAAATCGATTTTTTTATTAATTTGGTTTAAATTGGGAATTTTTATTTTTAATAAATGTTCAATTTTACCCCCATTTATGCGGGGCCTTTTTGAAACGGACTCCCAAAAAGGGTTTCTTTATGTTTGTCACCTAAAATCACTTCAATCATTTATGAAGCGATTTTAAAAAAATATTGTTTCTGTATAAATCTCGTTTTATTCCATTTAAATTTAGCGATGATCTGATGCAGGGTTCTAAAATTATGTATGTCTAGAGATACAAGATAATGTGGCTTATGGCATTTTTTATGCAAAAATATTTATTAATAACAATAATTATTTTTTGACTTAAATCGCTTGATTATATTATGAAAAACACGATGAAACTTTTGTCCTACACATTCAATGGTTTATCTGGCGAGTCCTCCACTCTAAAGTTTCGGAGTCATGAGATGTTTAAATTGATAGAGACCCCCCCACACTAGCGTTTTTCGAGCGTCGTCGTCGTGCCAGCGTCTGCACAGCGTCGACGCGACGTCGAAGCCGCGGCGACGTGACGCCAGCGCTGGCCGCCTGCCGAACGCCCCAGCTTACCCGGCGCCAGCGCTACTTTTTTTGCAAACAAGTACTATTGAGTACAACTATCGCGCGTTTCGTCAGTCGTACCATTGGCAAGAGAACACGCCATGTCCAAAATACAGTCACTGCCCGAAGATTGATGAAGATGCTAATGTTTACCTGAATTAATAATTCAGTTGTTGGGAAATTATTGTTGATTTTTAATTCCATTTAGTATAGTTGACAAATAGTTGATTCGTAATTCCATAAATTAATCTGTGATAGTTTCCGAAATAAATAATCTTGATAATTTATATCGTTTTGAATCAGTTGCAAAAGTTTTTCAAATGTTCGTTTTGGTATTCGTAAAAAATCATGAAAGTGTTTTTTATTATTTTTGTATGTTCACAATACAATACGTAATAATCGCTTTCCCGAACACAAAAACTCCACAGAGGATCTTCCTAATAGTTACGGTTACGTTTCCTTTTTCCTTTACGTAGTTTTCGAATCAGTAATGTCAACAGCAGTGTTTCTTCGTCGGCATCCATTTTCACGCTGATTGTACACGATTACTACTAAGATGTCGTCGTTGTGCCAGCGTCTGCATAACATCGACGCCGAGGTAACGCGACGGCAGCAAAGCTTTCAGTAGCCGGTCAGCGCTGGCGTCACGTCACCGCGGTTTCGACGTCGCGTCGACGCTGTGTGGACGCTGTCACGACGACGCTAGTAAAACGCTAGTGTGGGGGGTCTCTTAATCAATTTATTAAAAACCTAATTTTCTCACAACTGCTTGTTAATTATTATTATTATTAAATCGTAACATTGTCCTACACGTAAAGTAGAAACTTTTTTAGTCCAACACTCTAAATTTTTCTTTTTTATCTATCTTTATTAGTTACCCAATTCGAGATTTTTCGAAGCTAGAAAAGATGGTTGTCTCGTCAAAACGAAGCTGTACACAAAAATTCAGCTTGTTAGTAATCAAAAAAAAGTTTGGTCCTGGGATCCCGGTTTATGAACACGTATTGCACATTCACCGACTTTTTCCTCTTAACTGTACCTACTTTTATATAAGTATATTATTTGCTGGTGTGCGCGGGATCGTACCGCATGGCTCGGGCATCAAAATTTATCTATTTTTAAGCGTTTGTCTGTAGAAAATACAAACATATTTCGCTCCCTCCTCTGCCCCGTTGACGTATCTCAAGGGGAGCCACCCCAGGGTTGGAAAGTCCTGGTTGGAATGAGACACGACAAGGTAAACAGTACTTATTATCTATGTGACTGGAAAATGGTGCTAAGCGCATTGCATAATTGGCAATCCTATCTTCTGAACTGGAATAGGCCAACAACAAACATTGGAGCTATTGCGGTTGAAATATGGAAGGCATTATCGCGATAATTCTCTTGTGACATAGAGACTTTGAAAACTTTCAATTAAAAAGTAAGATTTTTAATAGCAAAAAAAAAATAGACTTTTACCACGATTTACCGACGGAAACCGACCCGGTAATGAATACCGGTTATAGTTTACCGAATATCTAACAATAACCGTGGCCTGCTAAGTAATATGCCAAGCTATATATAAGCTGCATTTAAGTTCATTTTACAACATTATTCTCAAGGTTATCAATTCGGTTGTACTTTTATGTTTGTTCAGAACTCGGTCATTTATGATCCAATTTCGGTAATCATTTTTTTTTGCTTAGAATAGTATATTTTACCCCGTGTTGGTCCCGGGCTTCTTTGAAGAATAGGCCAACTGCCGTTTTGCCAGGCAGGTCGTAAAAGGCCGACTGGCTAAGTGGTAGAGTTCTGCATTGTCTTGCCCGAATCTGGTACCAACACCTTACCTATTCCTGCCGCAGTAGCGTCAGTGCTTGTCACTGTCGTGTTTCGGTTTGGAGGGTAAGGTAGTCGGTAAACTTATGCATGTGGCATTAGACCTTGCCACAAGATGAAAACGCATAATTAACGTCTTTAGTGTCTATAGGCGATGGTTGACTCTTACCTTCAGGAGACTCATCTGCTTGTTTGTTATTATATGATATAAAAAAAAAACACCCGTGGGATCCCATTTTAATTTGGTGGTTCCATAGAATTAGGAAATGGAAAGTTGCAGTTTTAACGCGTTTAAAATATTATACTTGAAGCTTTATGTATGTTTAAGTCGTTTAAATTTAAGGAAGACCGAATAAGCGCTTGTACAGCCGAAAAAAGGCTCCAAAATATACAGCTTCTTGCGTTATATAGATGATGGCGGTAATGATGGCTGTAGTGGTAGATATCCATATTATTAATTTGTATTTATAAAAGGGCAATACCTGACTGACTGACTGACTCATATCAAGGCACAGCCTAAACCGCTGGACTGAGAAGGTTGAAATTTTTTACAGGGGTTGTTCATATAATGTAGGCAAGGAATAAGAAAGGATTCTTTGAAATTCATCACCTAACATGGTGAAATAGCGGGTGAAAGATTGTTTGTTATCATTTTTAACTTTCACAGCTAAACGACTAAACCGAACTGAATCTTGGATTCGAAACTTTGGAAATAGGAAAACTTTTTAAAAAAATATATCTCCTGAAAATTGGCTGAAAGTTTGTAAGAAAAACTATATCGACGATATGTTAATCAATTTGCGGGTGAAGATCCGTCGGCAAGCTAGTATTATATAGATTTGTAAAATTGTACCTCATAAGCTGCACCGTGCAGTCCGCTGAATTATAAAAGTTTTTGGTAAATACCGCAGGAACAATACATTTTATCGAGATAAAAAGTATCTTATGTGTTTTCCAGGTCATCATTTAGATGTGTGCCAAATTTCATGCAAATCCGTTCAGTAGTTTTTGCCTGATTAAGTATCAAATATCCATCTATCCACCCAAACATCCGAACTTTCGCATTTATTATATTTATAAATATTTATCGTGTAGGGTATAAGGTGAGCTTCACCTTTGCGACGAGGCGGTTAGTTCATTTCTCAATTTCAATTTCCCCATTCATAGCATCGCTTGCGAAGCCGAGGCTCCGTAACAAGTTTGTGGCATAAAGCCAGAGGTTGCAAGCTGTTTGCGTTCAACATTTATTAGTTAGTTAACTTCGATAAGTTAGTTGGCATTTAGCATACAATAGAATTTTTTATTTTCAATTCATTTCACTTTTTTTTATAATATTGTAAACAAACAAATGGTTTTCCTGCTGGAACAGGATAACCATCACCTATTAACACCGAAGATATAAAGGGTGTGTTCTTTTTTTACTATTGATAGGGAAGCGCTTGACCGCGATCTCGCCTGATGGTAAGCTAAGATGCGGCCTGAGATGGACCGCGCTTCCGTAGAAGGTACCTGTTCACTCTTCTCTTGAAGATCCCCAGGTAGTACCCGTTGGGGAGCACACACTCAGGAAGCATATTCCAGTGCCATGCGGTTCGGATCAAGAATGTCGAGTCGAACCGCTTTGTTCGGGTACGTGGAACGTCCACCATATGGCGATGCCTAATATCTGTGCACCTCGACGATTGATAGATAGAAAAACCGGAATGGCGGAATTAAGTTGTGTAATTCCGCGGCGCACTCTCCAAAATGTATTCGATAAAAGACAGATAAACTAGCCACTCTGCGGCGGTGAGAGAGGCTCTAGAGTTTTTTGCCTACCAGATCATCGTCGTTTATGAGCCTCTTGACACGCCTCTCTATCGCCTCAAGCGTCTCCAGCTAGTATTTGGCAGATCCATCCCAGAGGTGAGAGCAGTATTACAATCACGAACGGACGTGTGCTTGATAAAGATTGAGCAACGGTCCCGGGCTGAAATTCTCTCTCGATTTGGCCAGAATACCAAGTTTTTTTGAGGCAACTTGGGCTTTCGATTCGATGTACGAACTAAAGTTAAGAGTAAGCGTTAAGGTGTCACCAAGGAGCTCGAGGTGGTCAGTTATCGGCACGGACACACCCTGAAAAGACGGTGATAGGTAGAATGGACTCCATTTAGTGGAGAATAGACACGCCTGGGTCTTAGCCGCATTAACCTTGACCAGATTGGCATTGTCCCAATTGGAGACTAACTGTAAGAATAGGTTCATACGATCGACCATCGCCTCTTTGAGAGACCGGATCTGTGCCGTACTGGCTCGCGCGCTGGATACGTAACTCTTCACAACAGTGCTATCGTCGCGTACCCATAGATACCGGTCTTCAGCAGACCGTTGATATGTAGTAAGAATAAAGTTGCGGAGAAAACGGATCCCTGAGGGAATCCGGAATTTATATCCATTTGGTCGGACGAGCAGCCGTTGACGACTACCCTAATCGACCAGCCACTCAGAAAATCTGAGATCCAGGCGCAGAGACCAATAGATATACCGTACGAAGGAAGCTTGCTAATAAGACTGTCATGCCAGACCCTGTTTTATCTGTAAGACAGGGTTGGTTCAGGCACCTTTTAAAGAATAGACCAATTGCCGTTCTGCTAGGCAGTTTGTAAGAAGCGAATTGCGTGTCACTTCTATCGTAATTACTAGATGGTAGAGTTTTGCATAGTCTTGTTCGGGTCTGGTATCACCGCCTTACCTATAATTTCTGTCACAATTGCGTCAGTAAATTGTCATTGACATGTTTCGGTTTGAAGGTTAAGGTAACCGGTAAATTTATGCATGTGTCAATAATACTCCGTCGCAAGGATTGCAAAGCACTATTAGCATTTTTAGTGTCTATAGGTGATATTGTATCTTTTTCATCAGCAGAACTATCTGCTTGCTATCTTATGATGTAAAATAAATAAAATGAACATGGCAGCGACAAGCAGTGATGCTCTTCTGGCAGGATAGGTAATTCAGTAGCCCAGACTGCAAACCCTGGTCGTAAAGTTCCAGAACACTTCCTCTTAGTTAGTATTCACGATGGTTGTGACACGCATGAGGTTTCTCGAGCCTTTTACGAGAATCCTAGAAGTAAGGTAGTTGATATATTCTTCAAAACTGACCCCACATCAACACGGAGGAAAATTTGAATTTTTATTTTAGATGTCTCTTGGATCTAACATTACCATGTTCGATAAATCGCGGGCTCGATATTAATATATCGTTTTTAGGAGTCTCACTTCATAAAGAAAATACGGAACTCTGTTAGGATCACTTCATTGTCCGTCTGTCCGTCTGTAAAGACGTTTTACTCAGAAACACGTAGTGGTATCAAGATAATCAAGTTGTTTATATCAAATACTCAATTCTACGGTCACTCTTGGCTTTGAAAAAATCTATTTATGTTTATGTCGCATATTTTGCAATTATGCGATTTCAAAAGGGAAAACCCGATATAATTAGTCTTTCGATGGGCTAAGACGGATGCCCAAGTAAATGGAAGTTTAGAAAATATATTATATTATTTTAATATAACAGTAAGAAATAATAGATCCTGTGTACCTCTCAGTACATCTATTCTATACATATAACAAAATCGTAGGAAAGTCAAAACTGTACATTGAATATTTTTTTAAAGAATATTTGGGGCGTAATCCACAATTGATATCGAAGCGAAAAATATAGTTTTTAGAATTTTTGTCTGTTTGTTTGTTGGTCTGTATGTATGTCGGATAAACTCAAAAAGTACAACATGGATTTACTTCAAATTTTGCATGAATATTACTAACAGGTCGGGTTAACATATAGGCTAAATATTATCACGCTATCATCTACAGGGGAGGAGCGGTGCGGTGTAAACGAAGTCCGCGCGGACGAAGTCGCAGGCAACAGCTAGTAATTAATAAAGTAGAATCGCAGCAAGCGAAGTACAAAGTCCCCCTAGAGCTCGAAGATCTTCACAGTCGGTGGAGCGACCGTCGAAGAGCTTCACAGTTCGTAGGACAAAAAACGAAACAAAACACAAAACTTGTTGAATTTGCTTCTTGCCAAATTTGATATTTCTAGGTCAACGGGAGTATCTCCCGTTGACCTAGAAATTAGTTTTAGTTTTGAACATCACTTGAGTGTCTTTTGGAGTGGCAAATATTAAATTAAGTGGAATAATTTTACACGTTTTTTAAATCAATAAAACAAAATATATATCTAGGAATAGTTACATATTTGATTGACTTCTGTTATCATAAATGTTACCATTGTACAAATACAAAACATTTTATTTCATGTACTTAAATATAAGTAAGTTATTATACAATCACCTTTATTACAAATAATAACCAAATTAAAATGCTCACTGTTTTATATAAAGGAATAGTTTAAAGCAAATAGCTTTCTTTTTTATTTTACAGTAATTACTATTGACGTTCGTGTCTGAGAGTTCCTCTGATAACAGTATGTGTAATCTATGGTAAATGGTTATTGGGTACCTATGTCAAGTATTTAGTATCTACACGTCTTGTCGTCACTCGTCGCTTATTTTACATCGGAATAATGACAACTTTACATTTGCCAAAAAAATCGTAACCACAGAGTATTAAGGAGAGAACTAAATGTTTACGTTAATCTAACCTAAATTCCAACTTTATCTTTATCTATTATTCCCCAAGCTTAAAAATATATAATAAATGTAGATAAGTTGAGGAGTTAATATCGAAAAACCTTAAAAACAACAAAGAAAAATATCGACACGCGGGATTTGAACCTGCGACTGTCTCCCTAAAGCCGGGACGCTCTTCCGCTGAGCTAGTGTCGACAGGCTCGAGGCGGCGAAATTCTTCTTTGTTATGTGATCGATTACGTCGATGTTTTTAAGGTTTTTCCAGATTCCCAAGCACGGGGTGAGTGCTATAACACAAAAATAGTTAATATCGAATCTTACGGAATATATGAAACTTTAAGATGAATAGTAAAAATAATGATGTATGGAATCTTGCCCGTGTTCTTTGGCAAGAAGCAAATTCTTACAGCATGTATAGGAAAAAATCCGAAAAGTTTAGTTAAATCACAAAAAAAAACGCGATTAAAAATATGATCGACTGTCGCATATTATGCGATTTACTTTTCGTTGATCTAGAATCATGAAATTAATGTTTAACTAAGATTACCTACAAGTTTGTACGGAATCCTCAGTATGCGAGTCTATTATGATGAGAGTTCCAGACGAGACGCTATCGAACGAACGTCTAACTCACCTGAGAAAGGACGTCATCTAGGCCCGAAATTAGTCGGAACCTACTCCTATTAAACGTGAGTGTAGCCGATTTTAATTAGTAGTTAACAATGTGGTACTCGGTGGTAGAGTTCTGCATCGACTCGACCGGGTCTGGTACCACCACTTTATCTATTCCTGCCGCAAAAACGTCGGTGCTGGTCACTGTTGTGTTCAGGTTTGGAGGGTAAGTTAACCGGTAAACTTATGGATGTGGCATTAGACCTCGCCACAAGACAGCAACGCACAATTAACCTCTATGGTGTCTATAGGCGATGGTTGACTCTTTTCATCAGGAGACCCATCTGCTTGTTTGCTACAATATAAAAAAAGTCTCACGATAGTTTTACTAATTTTAATGCGAGTCTAAATTGCATTTGACTGGTTTTTGTATACCGCAGGATTTATCACGCTCAACCAAACAAACAAACTCTTCAGCTTTTTAATATTAAGTATAAAATCGTAATCATTATAAAGGAACATTATGACGAACCCTAATGTATAAGCCCTTCGTTTGTTAGAAATCATATATAAATACTCTAAATACAATGTGCGCTGCGCTCTTAGCAGGCACAATGTGGGAATTTAAAATTCCATTTCCGTGTACGTGATCGCGTAAGTTCCGAGCCGGATTGCCGGAATCAGAGAGCATATCTGTTTGTTTTTCAGTTCCGGAACTTCCTACATATTTAATGTTACATATAAAATTAACTGGTGGCGGCATTGTGTAAATATCAAACATTTTACGTTGCCGTTCTAATGTCTACGTTATTCTACGTTCGTTTTACTAGGTGGTAGAGTTTTGCATTGTCTCGCCCGGGTTTAGTACCACCGCCTTATCTATTCCTGCCGCAATAGCGTCAGTGCATGTCGCTGTCGTGTTCCGGTTTGGAGGGTAAGGTAGCCGGTAAACTTATGCATGTGGCATTAGACCTCGCTACAAGATAAAACAACGCACCATTATCATCTTTGGTGTCTATAGGCGATGGTTGACTCTTTCCATCAGGAGACCCATTTGCTTGTTTACTATCTTATAATATAAAAAAAAATTAAAAAAAAAACAATATCTCTGGACTTATATCTCACTGTTCGCGCAATTGTCTTATAACCTACAAAGCAAGGATTTCAAACGTTATAATATCGATATGTTTGCGCGTTTCATGCTGGACGAATCACGAAGATTCGTTAATTCGTATATGATATTATGACGTTGTCTTCTAGCGCTAGTTAGCGAACCAATCACGAAATAGCATGAAACGCGGCGAACCAATCACGAAACAGCAATCATATCGATATTATAACGTTTTAAATCCTTGGTACAAAGCTTTTCCTTCACGTATCCATTATATAGAACACAATAACCACACGTTGTCGTTTAATTACAAAACTTCTCGTAAGTAACTTGATCGATTTCGATGAAATTTTATACGTATATTAAATAGGTCTGGGATAGGTTGTTGTATTTTTTTTATAAGTGATAAGTGTGGTCCACCCTAATTTTTTTTGGACAGCAGTTTTATTTTTATGTTTTATGATGTGGCATTAAAAAATATATACAACCCTAATTTGTCACCCTTCTACTATCAACCCGTATTTTTTGGGTTCCGTACCTAAAAGGTAAAACGTAACCTTATTATTAAGCTTCCGCTGTCTGTCTGTCCATCTGTCTGTCTGTCTGTGCGTCTGTCTGTCTGTCACCAGGCTGTATCTCATAAACCGTGATAGCTAGAAAGCTGAAATTTTCACAAACTATGTATTTCTGTTGCCACTATAACAATAAATACTAAAAATAATAAAATGAAAATATGAAGGCGGGGAGGGGGGTAAGAAATACAATACATACAAGAAACGTGTTTTTTTTTCGTATTTTTTCAAAGATGATGGTACGTGATTCGAGCGCGAGGCCGACTCGTACTTGGCCGATTTCTTATTAGCGTTATTAGTAATTCAATAATTTATATGGCAAAACAACGTTTACCGGGTCAACTAGTTAATATTATTTAGAATTATCTCAAACAGTGGTAAAATCTGAATTCACCAGTACGGCAGAAACCACAAGCACTTATGTTAAGCGTCTTAGTTTGGGCTCCTTTGAAAGAATAGACCATTGCCGTTCTAGTAAGCGGTTTGAAAAAGGCAAATGAATAACTATACTACTAATAGTGTCATTACCAACGAGACTATATGCTAGTGACACTAATAAAAAGGCAAACGAATAACTATACTACTAGTAGTGTCACTAATATATGTACATTTTGCACCATTTGTGTACCTGTAAAAACATCTATTAGACTTTAGACGAGAATTGACAACCTCCTACGTTTATTCTTCGGTTAAAAAGAGAACCAAACACTGTCCTTATCATTATTTTGTGAATCATTCGATTGTTGATTCATTCTTTGAGACGAATAAAAAATATAAAATCGAATGAAAACAGCACTCAAGTCGTATTAGGATTCCTGCAAAGTATGGAGGTGAATTAGCCAAATAACGGCGCAAACCAAATCGCATTAAATTACACCACTCACTGGATGATGGAATTGAAACTCCATCACGCGGATTGAAAGGGAATGCTAATAGAAATCGGTCAGGATCGAATCATTTAAAAAAGCTTGGGTACCGCAATTTTTAAAATTAATCGTATAAATTATTTCGATGCCGGTTGATGGAGAGGTGTTCATGTAATGAGATTTTTGAAGGAGGATTATGAGGTTGAGGTGTTGAGAGTATAAATTAAAATATGTAATGAATTTAATTAATATCAATTTATTACGTAATTGTAACTAATTTGATTAAGTGGCGAATGTAATGGATATTGAAAGTAACGATTAATTTCTAAAATATATAATAAATAAAAAGTTAATTTAGTTTATCATCAACAGATCAGTTAAATAGTTATCCTCTAGCGGATCACTAAATTAGTTGATTTCTTTTAACGCTTAATTTGAGACGCTTACGATAACGCACGAAAGATGTTAAAACTCAAAAACGCCGTGTTTTTTACACTTTGGGTTCTCTTATTTAATAGTTTGAAATCTTTTTTTTATAAATAAGTTTCGTTGTTGTTATTTTTTTTTTTATTACAAGTTATTTTATGTTAATGTATTTTTTTTTGTAAGATTTTCGTTAAATTGTTTCACTATTTTATTTTTTGTATGATTTATGTGTTCACCTGTAATTGGCACGTAGGTACACTAGATTTGTACCTTAAGTTCTATTTATAATTTGTATTTATTGTGTTTTTGCTGTTGGTGTTCCATTGTAAATAAATAAATAAATAAATAACGTTGAGTTAATATATGTAAATGTTCAAACTACGTTTTGCCTTTATTCTAAATATTTTGATTTAAAAGAAAAATCAGAATCAATTGTACATTTTAAACTTATTCCTAGTTAATATCATTTAAGTATTATTCGGGATTAATAACTTCATTTTAATCAGACAACTATTACGGTATACACCGTCAATCGACAGTAATTTAAGAATTGTAATCGCCTCTGTGGTATAGTGGTCCGGTGTCGGAGTTGACCACAGAGGTCCCGGGTTCGAGTCCTGGGTCGGGCAATTCAGAAATGTGTTTTTTCAGTTTTCTGATAAAAACAACATTGCCCGGGATTGGGAAGTGCCCGGTTGGCGATAGGCTTGCCACCTATCACATTGTCGGACCAAGTATCTTCGGCTAATCGTGGGTGCACTTGTTGTACCTTTGCCTACCCTTTCGGGGATACGGGCGTGAAGATACTACTTGTACTATATATTCGATTTTTTCGATATTCGTAATATATTGTATATATTACGAATAAATCGAATAAAATAGGTAAACGAGTAACTAAGAACGAGAATTAAAATTTAATCACACTTTATTAGTTTTATTTCTCTTGAAAGATTTAATTTCGAAAATATAGTTTAATTTATCATAATGTCTTCAAATAATGATGACATTTTGAGAATTAAGACTATATTCAGCTTCAAATCAATGTAATTCCTCATTCAAAATCATCAATATTTATTCAGATGTAAACATGAATCCACCCGTGATAAACACATTAAAAATCGCAAATATTTTTTCAGATGTAAACATACGGATACACTTAATTAAAAGTTGTTATTTCATCTTAAATTAATTTTTAATTTTAAATCAAATTATAAATGGATATCTGAAACCGTTCACTATCGATCACAAATGGAAGCCAAGGTCTGTGCGTCTCTTTACTTCAGTCTACAAAACTCGCTACTAGTATCTGATTTCATCGGTTGGATAAGAATTGTACCGTCGCGAAGCTTACTTTTTATCACTGATCTCATATGTGATCCAAGAGCTACCATGTACCGTAGTTGTTTCTAGAACCTGTCGTCCGATTTGACATCGAAATACCTGTTTACGAAAGACTAGCTGATTTTCATTCTCGATTGTGTAGATGTCATTAGGAATTTGGTCTAGGAACACTCACTGTATTAGTTATTACATCTATTATATTTACAATCTGTTTAGTTTTCATTATGTATTTTATTTGGAAGCTCAGATATTAGTTTAAACATTTAAATATGCCATGTCTAAAGTCTAGTTCGTGGAGTAAGTCTACGGGACGCATTTGCAAAGCTACCTCGCCTCGCCACAAGATAGCAACGCACCATTAACATCTTTGGTGTCTAAAGGCGATGGTTAACTTTTTCCATCAGGAGACCCATCTGCTTGTTTGCTATCTTATGATATAAAAATACCGATACATTTTACAGGTTGACTGAAAAAAATGCACATATTAAAGGACACTGTACTTAATGTTCATAGTAACAAATAAAAATAAAATAAAAATACATTAACATTTAACTTCATAGTAAACCTCAACAAAATTAGTGTAGTAATATTTAAAAATATATCCACCGTGCGCTCGGCAGGCACGCACCTTAACTTACACATGCCGTGACGGCAAATCACTGTTTGAATGAACTTCAATATCCTTACACGGGTGTCCGTACTTTATATTTTTATTAAATAATTAGGTCAAAATTTAAGTGCTTACAAGAACTGCTCATTTAAAGTTCAGATATCTGGTTGACCGAGCCTTGCTCGGTTTTTCACATACTCATATCTTGGGAACCGAGCTCTTCTTGAACCTGGAACCTTGATAAATTGATTCCTATAGAATAAATATATTTTTTTTTGTACCTGGTTGACCGAGCTTTGCTCGGTTTTTCACATACCCATATCTTGGGAACCGAGCTTTTCTTGGACCTGGAACCTTGATAAATCGATTCCTTGACCCGAATAACTCCTGTTTTGTGTCTTTCATGAACATCGTTGGAGCCGTTTCCGAGATCGTTGATATATATTTATATATATACAAGAATTGCTCGTTTAAAGGTATTAGATATTGGATAGAAATACAGCGTCTTAAATACTTTAAATATATTGTTAAATGGATCCTTTAGCTAAGACTCCACTTATTCCCAACGCCTACGACACATACGTAAAAATAAATGGAGCGTGCCTTTTCAAGCTTAGTTCGAAGATTTTCATTTTTCTGACAAACGTTTATATTCATCCACGTGAACACTCGGAAGCTTGGATATTATTCAATCTGTATTCTAAGTCAAGAAATAAAATGGAATATTACTTAAAGATTTATCTGCAAGCAAAATTGTAAAGGAACCTTAGAATTTAGAGATTTCTCGACTACAATCTGAAATGTAATAAAAATGGAATGTTTGCCTTTGGATTTATAGTACAAATAGGATTATTATTTAAATTTAAGATGTTTGTTTCTGAGTTGTATCTTTTGATGGAATCCAGTAGAGTTTGAAAGAAATCTCTAGCTTTACATTTTTTCATATTATAAAATAGTAAACAAGAAGAGGACTCTCCTGGTGTCATGAGAAAAACACCAACCAAGGTGATAAGGTGCGTTGTTTTCCGTATGGTAGTGTATTAATGCCACGTATATTAATTAACCGACTACCTTACCCTTCATACCGAAACAGGATCGTGACAAGCACTGACAATGTTGCGGCAAGAATAGGTAAGGCAGTGATATCTGACCCGGGCGAGGCGTTGCAGATCTCTACCATCTCGTGTAAATACTTTGTGATAGTAAAACAACTTTTACTTAAGCTTTTACTTGAAATAAAACAAAAATCCAATTGCAAACAAACTAATTGTTATTATATCATACAAAACTTGAAACACTTTTTGCAATATTTGTAACGAAAAAATAAGTACAAGTGTTCATATCTCCATGATTCGTTATCGTTTACGATTCCATTGTCTTCGTCAGGGTAGTACTAGTCGCATCCCATTGTCTTCATCAGCGTAGTATATCTATTGTAAGTTGCTGAAATATAATTTCATTGTCTTGTAAAACTGAATTGTTATTGAATCAATTACAACATATTTTATTGTAGCAAAACGCTTAGTAAAATTATAAGAATATTAAATATGTATAAAAATTATGAAATCTAAAAAAAATGTATTGGATATGAACTTTTTTTAAATAAAATTGCAAACTTTGCGTTGAATGCCAATCAAGAGATCAAAGTCGATCATCATATCTAAAATTATTATATTTTATTATATTGTATTACTAGCTGTTGTTCGCGACTTCGTCCGCGCCGACTTTGTTTACTCCTCTCCTACTAGTTGTAGGAAGATGTTATATAGCCTATAACCTTCCTCGATAAACAGGCTATCCAACTCAAAAAGAATTATTCAAATCGGTTTAGTAGTTTTCGAGATTAGCGCGTACAACCAAACAAACAAACAAACTCTACAATTTTACAATATTAGTATAGATTATAATGTACACCCAGCACAGCATAATCATATTAGTTGAATTTTAAATCATTGTGATTAGTTCTGTACGTCATTATTATGTATTTTCATACTTATGTCACACCTTCCCTTTACCTTTTCTGCTAACCCGAAGGTTGACTGGTAGAGAATGTATTTAGCATTAAGTCCGCCTTTTGTACAATATTTTTATTTTTGTTGTGCAATAAAGTATAAATAAAATAAAATAAATAAAATATTTAAAAATGAAATTACTGTAATATATTACAAATTTTAGATTTTTTAATTCTGAAAAAATCTATGCTTAGGTATAGTTTTTGTTTCTTTTGAGCTTAAAATATCTAAATTAAACGGGAAATTTCAGGGATGCCCTGCAGGGTCAACCGATTTACACTTTTTTTTTCTGTTTATTTATTCCAAATATTTCATGTACACAATACTTACAAGTATTATTTCACATCATTTTTGGTTCTATTACTAATCTATTACTAATCATCTATTACTAAGGCTCCGCTGTCTGTCTGTCTGTCAACAGGCTGTATCTCATAAATCGCGATAGCTAGAAAGCTAACATTTTCACAAATTATGTATTTTCGTTGCCACTATAACAAAAAGAACTAAAAATAAAAAAAACAGTAGCAGTCGTGGGACTGCCGATAGAAGTGAAAACGGAACTATTAAGTTGAGAGTAATTAAAACTATATGCAAAAATTATATGAAATTTTTTATGTTTTATTTATTAGTTACATATGATGGGTTAAATAATAAAATACAGTCAGAAATAGTCGATGTATTAGTGTATACTTGTACACAGGCTACTGCGCGTGCGCTAGTCTGGCTCTCCATAGCTATAGATATACTATTATCATTAGCATGTCGGTGACGCGTACCGAGGATTTTACCCTCTACCAAAACGCTCAACGCGCCTAAAGAAGTTTTCACTTCAATAAAAATATTACCCTACACAAGATTCGTATTTTTTTTCTGCTTACACGAAATACAAATAAACGTAACATCATTGTTACGGAACCCTTCGTGCGCGAGTCCGATTCGCACTAGGCCGGTTTTTTCAAGAATTCTTTTTGTCTTTTGTTCAATCAAAATTTTTTGCATTGTAAACGTTTTCCGTGTCTTATGTGCTATGGTTTTACATCCATACATTCATACATTCTTGCAGTTACATTACTCTTCAACCGCGTTCTATAGTCGGGTAAACGAGGGATCACCGTATGTTAATATTTCCCACCTTTCCTCAAAACATTCTTCGGATCAATTCGTGTGATTGATGTTCGCTTGATGTGTCGCCGACTAATGCGCTGTGGAAAGATTGATCTGCTCCCAGAGGCTGCCGTGTTTCATCCTAACCCGGTTTAAATGCGAAACGATGCCACGGATTACCCGATGTGATGAATACGATTTTAAGTAGCTTATGATTAATTTTAATGTTCTGTAGCGCTTTATATTTTTTCCTGCTTTACGGCTACACAAAGAGAGGGATTATATTGTTGGTATTATTTGGGATTTTGTAATTTTAAATGCAAGTCTTTTGTATTTTCCGGGAAAGTTCATTTCATTTATAAAAGTAAAATTTTAATAATAAATAAAGAAGTGTATAGCCTGCCACTAACAACATTTTATCCGTATTATTTATAGTGCCATAAACGGAGTTATTTTTTTATAGAAAAGGAGGGCCAAGGAGCAGGAGGTGCACCTGATGGTAAGTGATCACCGCCGCTCATGGAAATTCACAATACCAGAGGTCTTGCAGTTGCGTTGCCGGCCTTTTAAAAATGAGAAAGCTCCCTTCTTGAAGGCCCCCAAGTCGTATCCATTTGGAAACACCCCTGCCGGTAATTGGTTCCACAATAAAGTAGTGCGAATCAAAAAGTGCCGAGAGAAACGCAAAGTTGTGGATTTCCAGACATCGAGATGGTGAGGATGGTGCGTTGCTCGAATACCACATGTATGTAGATTGACTACTGTTAGTCTCCAGTATACTGTGGTATGCCTCGGAATAGCCACAACTTAGTTTCTACTCGACTTGTTACATAAATATAATGGAGCTTGTTTAGGTTGTCATTAGATTCTACACCTATAATAATAAATCTGTGAAATCTGTGGACAGATTACACAAATTGCTGTTACCCAAAAGTAAGCAAATTATTTGCTTGTGTTATGGGTACTAGTCTACAATACTAATACATAGTATTGTAGATTAGCACCCTACAATATACATATAAATACTGTAACATACATAATAAACACTCAAAACCTGAAATATAAACATCTATGCTCATCACACAAATGTTTGTCCTTGTCGGAATTTGAAACTGAGCCCCATAACTTCGCACTTGTATTCTCTAACTAACCTCTCAACCGATGCGACGGACGGGGCAGTCAATAGAATAAAATTGTGAGTAGGTGAGACTGCAATAACATTTGACAGCTACGACTTTACGGTGCTATAAACAGCCGTACTAATGTGCTGTATGCAAAGTGCATACGTACTGTGGTTCTCAAAAAAAATTATATTATCATCAAAGATCTTTTTAATTTTTATCAAATGATTCAGAGATCAGCGGGTGATATTACTTTGTATGTGTGGATTTGTGTGGATAGTACTGAATTGGTGTCTCGATTGTTCTTCAGCTTCCCTTCATGAGCCAGTACCTTTAACCAAGCATAGTCATGAAATTTTAGGCGTTTTGAAGTGGATTTTCTCTAATGATTGCGATCCTGCGCCAAGGCTGCGTGCTATCACCGACACTGTTTCTTCTGCATGTCAATAATATGTTGCGAATTAGTAACATACATTGTCATACGGGTGACAATGCTAGCGGTATTTCCCGGTAACACGTCGATGAGGGACGGAACGAGCTCGTGTCTGAACTCAAAAATCGACTAACTGATGTCTCGGAATGGGGTCGTCAAAACTTTGTTATATTTAACCCCAAAAAGACGCAGCTTTTCATTCGCGTCGCGCGTCGCGTGCGCGTTCACTGCAAAAAAGACTCCCTTTGTCGTGACCTTAATTC
The DNA here is from genome assembly GCA_036924255.1 of Apodemia mormo. Classification (NCBI taxonomy): domain Eukaryota; kingdom Metazoa; phylum Arthropoda; class Insecta; order Lepidoptera; family Riodinidae; genus Apodemia; species Apodemia mormo. The sequence goes on along the minus strand of JAUPFN010000014.1, from coordinate 31,914,782 downwards.
GAGAAGACTCTCCTGACAGACTCAGCCAGTATTGGAATTCTGGGAGTCAACATGTCGAACAACGTTCAGTTCCGCGGTTATTTGGAAGGAAAGGCTAAATTAACCTCTAAAAAGCTTGGCGTACTAAGCAGAGCAAAGCAGTTCTTCATGCCAGCCCATCGCCTCCAACTTTACAAGACCTAAATTCGACCTCATATGGAGTACTGTTCTCACCTCTGGGCCGAAGCTCTCCAATACCAGCTTCTTTCTCTTGATCATATTCAACGTAGAGCGGTTCGAATCGTCGACGACCAGGCTATTTCTAATCGGCTTGACTTTTTGGCGTTACGCAGAGATGCAGATTCACTTTGCATCTTTTACCGCATTTATCATGGAGAGTGTTTCGACAAGTTGTTCGAATTATTCCTGCCACTAAATTCCATCATCGGACATCGCGTCAAAATTTAAAGTTCCATCCTTACCACCTCGATACCTGGAAACCCACAACCGTGCACCTTTGTCGGCACTTTTTGCCTCGCATTCCTCCTTTATGGAATCAATTACCCGCGGGCGTGTTTCCGAACGGATACGACTTGGGGATCTTAAGAAACGAGGTTACTCTTTCTTAAAAGGCCGGCAACGCAGCTGCAAGATCCCCGGTATTGCAGATGTTTATGGGCGGCGGTGATCACTTACCATTAGGAGCACCCCCTGCTCGTTTGCCCCTCTACTATAAAAAAAAATTTATCCCAGCGAGAGAAATCAACGTCAAAAGAAATTATGTCGCGTAAAAATATTAAAACTATGCAATCCCAAGTTCATAGTTTGGAGCGAATCATATTTTTTAAAATCACTTTTACACTGGATTAGCTACAAGCCCTTATGATGCGTTAATACGCCAAACCAGTTAATTTATGAATATACTGAAACCGGTATAAGTGTATTTTGAACTAGTGAACAATGTTCATCGCATCTACAGGAACAATCCAATATTTGTATAAATGAATGTGTAAATATTTTTTAAACGATAACTCCAGTATTGTTGATCCGAGCGTCGAGGTATTTTCGATCGAGTCAAACCACAATTTATTAGAACACTCTTATGCTGTTTTAGCCATAAGCCTTTGTGATATATTAATACCAACTAGCAAAAAGCAGAGCTTCATAAGGGCTCGCAAAGTTATACTACCTAGTAATATTGCTAAGAAAGTATTTTTTGTGAGAATTACATCTTTTAATGTATGAACTTCATTTATAATTATCTAACCTAAAAAAAGCCAGCGTATTTTACCCAAACATTATATTCCCATCAAAGGCGTCGTCAGGCTTTGATCTAGAAGGCGCAGGAAAATAAAACCAAAATAAAAAACATGTTTCTAAGACAATTTTTTTTAGAACTTACAAGAAAAATTCTTTAAAATGTTGCTATGATAAGATAGATTTTCGAAATAATTTTTTTTTTATTTAATTAACATTCAAAATTTTTAGGATTAATATTGGACTTACCGCAGGCATGAAGAATTTGCGGTAGAAACTCAGCGAATAAATTTTTCGAATTTTTCTCTCAGGGAAACCCTCGGAGTTCGATTCCCGAGTCAGACAAATCAAAAATGTGTTTTTTTTTCAATTTTCTAATAAAAACAACGATACCCGGGATTGGAAAAATGCCCGGTTGGTGATAAGCTGATCACCTATCACGTTGTGGGACTAAGACGTATCTTCGGCTAATCGTGGATGCACACGTTGTACCTCTGCCTACCTCTTCGGGGTTACGGTCAGGACTATACCTTTTTGTAGCTTTTTACCCTCGGGCTAAGATTGAAAATTATTCTCAATACAATATTAATCAATTAATACACTTTTACTGTTTCACAATAACCATATTGTCAAAAACTGTAATCGGTTGACCTTGCAGGCCATCCCTGAAACTTCCAGCTAAATTAAGGTATTTTAAACTCAAAAGAGTAAAAACTATAAGCATAGATTTTTTTTTCAGTTCTAAGTAATATTGAAATATCTCAATTGCTAAGTCACAAAAAAATAGCAAGAAAACACGAATGAACCAACGAAACAATCATACATGGAGTTTATTTTGATAAAAATGTCAGTACATTGATTTTTGAAAAAACTGTATATTTTGGAAACGATGATCAAATTGATCAAATTTCAAATGGCATTCAACTCAATTTAACTATTGCTTTAGCAAAATAATCGGTAGGTCCAAAAATTTTGAAGCAATTTCAAAAAACATTTTTTCAAAAACTTTCGTCATTGATAGATACCAAACAAAGTGACTGATTTTTATCCAGGTAACGGTACTTGACGCAGTTTTTAAAGGAAAAAAACTGATAAGATTTTGAGGTCAAACGGTACATTGGTTGGTCGGTCGGATCGGTTTCTGATCCGGTAGTAGTTTTTAAAAAAAATATGTTGACGTGTCAAAATAACTTGTAAAAAGTTTTATTGAATAAAGTATTTCTGATTTCTGATTAGCCTGAAAGTTATTTCAAAAACATTAAGTAAGTTTGCTAAACACAACGTAATTTTAATATTTGAAAAGCTGTAACTTTTGAAAATAAGATTCGATTTTAATTTTTAAAACGGCATTCGACGTTATTTTTTTAGTACTAAAATATTGTAGAATAATAAAAAATGATTGGTTGAAATATTTTGAAGTTATGTCGAAAAAAAACTTTTTTCAAAATTTTCGTCAACGATTACTTCCAAACAGATAAACCGATTTGATGCAATTTATGCATTAAACTTAATTTTTTTTTTTTGAGAATTTAGCTGATTAGTCTTTGTACTCAATCAGTACATTAATCTGGAAGTTATATTTAAAAAAAATCTGTTTCACCAAACTTTCTTTTTGGGTTTTTTCAAAATTTTATCAAAATCCCTTGGGCCCAATTGGTTCAAATTTTCAGGAAGTCTAAGTTGAGTGGAATCCAATCGAATGCCATCAACCGCATTTCGATCGGTCCAGCCGTTCAAAAGTTATGAGATGTTTACATACAGACATACATACACACACACAAACACACACACACACACACACACATTCATACAGACACACTGACGTCATCGCGAAAAAAGTCGAAAAAGGTTCCTAGGACCTCAAAACGCGGACATCTGGTGAAAATTCGATTTTTTAAAAATCGGAGAAAAATCAGTAACTTCTTTATCCACATACGTAGTAGGAAGTTAAAAAGTACAAGTGTATTAATAGATTAATATTGTATTAAAATGGAGTGAATGAAAATGAATTAAATCTACCACGTCAAAGTAACATTTTAACTTGTTAGCGTTTTAACTCGTTAATCATAATAGATGGCGTTAGTAGTAATAAAATTCTAATACATGTATTTTTTATTTTTTTCTTAATGTTTATAAAATGGCACTTTAATAGTAGATAACATATCTAGACATGAATTAAAAACTACCACGTCAAAGCTCAAACCTCGAAGTGTGATATTTTTTTAGTATCAGATACCACAAAAGTGCATACAAAGTGGCCTAGTGTAGGGCTCGCTTCGCTCGCCCTGATAAAAGTGTACTTTTCAACAATTCAGCGAAGTTCGCTGAATTTATTAAAAAAATATATTATGTACATTGGCGTTTGTACGTGTGTATGTAAGTATGAATATGTAAATGATTTTTGACGATAACGTAACGAGTCATAAAATTTCGCAGGCGAATCAATGAGACAAAAACAATATAAAGTTCAAACACAACCCAAACCAGTCTAGAGGTTGTAGGAGTAGGTTAAAAACTTATGCCACTTTAAAACTATGCCATAGGATATTCACAATTCGGAGTGAACAAAATGCTGTTTTTAAAACTAAAAGCTTTTATGATGCGTGAATATGCTAAATCAGTTGACCTTAATTAATTAATGAAAATAGTGAAATCAGTATAAGTATATTTTTGGGCGAGTGAGCAAGTGCCTAGTGAGAGTTCTTAAAGCTTACTGGAACAATAAATAATTATAATAAATATTGTTGGACAAATTACACAAATTGTTCTAACCCCAAAGTAAGCAAATTATTTGTTTGTGTTATGGGTGTTAGTCAACGATATTAATATATAGAAATACAAATATAAATACAAGAATATCTATATACATATAATAAAAATGTAAGAGGTCGATTTCTGTACATTGAAGATATTTTAAAAATTTTTTTTGGGAGATACTCTTTAATCGATACTGAAGCGAAAAATATATTTTTTTAAATTTTTGTCTGTCTGTCTGTCTGTCTGTATCAAGGCCGCGCATCACGCCGAATCTACTGAACGGATTCAAATGAAATTTAGCATAATTAGAGTTCATACTCCGAAGAAGGTTATAGGATATTTTTTATCCCAAAATTCAGAACGGTTCCCGTGGGATAGGGGATGAAAACAAAAACGTATATTTAGCTTTAATTCATTAACCTGTAGTCCGAAATCCTTTATTATTTTTTTGTTCAAAAGTAAATACTATAAAGATTATCTCTTAAAAATTTCAAGGTCATGAGTTTTATAATTTAGAAGTTACAGACATCACAAGTTTCAACGGTTTCGGGTGGTAAGTCCAGTTGAACGTGACACCCGGAATGTATACAAAACCTTTGAACGCACGGCTCATTATAAGTTAGCGTTATCATTTTATAGTGTTTGTATGTATGTATAGTGTATGTATGTACGTATAGTGTTAGTATAATGGATCTAATCCGAGAGAATCCGTTCAAGAATGTGTACTTTTTTATTAAAATGTTATAAATGCAATTTTACTAAATATGTGTAAAATTTAAATCTATACATTTTATCTATACATATATACATATAATAAAAATGTAAGAAGTCGATTTCTGTACATTGAAGATATTTTAAAAATTTTTTTTGGGAGATACTCTTTAATCGATACTGAAGCGAAATTTATATTTTTTTTAATTTTTGTCTGTCTGTCTGTCTGTATCAAGGCCGCGCATCACGCCGAATCTACTGAACGGATTCAAATGAAATTTAGCATAATTAGAGTTCGCTTTAATTCATTAACCTGTAGTCCGAAATCCTTTATTATTTTTTTGTTCAAAAGTAAATACTATAAAGATTATCCCTTAAAAATTTCAAGGTCATGAGTTTTATAATTTAGAAGTTACAGACATCACAAGTTTCAACGGTTTCGGGTGGTAAGTCCAGTTGAACGTGACACCCGGAATATATACAAAACCTTTGAACGCACGGCTCATTATAAGTTAGAGTTATCATTTCATAGTTGTTGTATGTATGTATAGTGTATGTATGTATGTATAGTGTTTGTATAATGGATATAATCCGAGAGAATCAGTTCAAGAATGTGTACTTTTTTATTAAAATGTTATAAATGCAATTTTACTAAATATGTGTAAAATATAAATCTATACATTTTATATATTTAAATAAGAATAATTATAATATATTTGAATTTGAAAATAAAATTTTATTAATTTATTTATTTATATAAGAACATTTTATTTATTTATATAAGAATAATTATAATATATTTGAAAATAAACCTGGTCATTTTTTAGGTTTTTGCTAATACCTCAGAAAATATACATCTAATCGAAATTGAGTATAGGTACTAATAGAATTTGTTCTTTATAAATTTATACTTTTCATCGTCGGTACTTGGTGAAACTGCATCATATTAATTATATAATATAAACACTTGCACTGTTTCACAAATGTAATTTAAATTTTATTTATTACACAATCACTTTTAAACTTACAATCAACCGGTTTCGCCTATTAAAGCATCATCAGGGGCTTTCACAACGAATGTGAAACAGTACAAGTGTTTATATTATATAATCAGTTCTTTATAAACGTAAGGATAGGCTATTGCGAAAATTCCCTATTTTCTTTTTACATTACATAACGTAAAAAAGGGTAAAAAAGTATAAGAATAATTATTATAATATATTTGAAAATATAACAGGTCAATTTTCAGGTTTTTACTAATAGGTATCTCAGAAAATATGCATCTAATCGAAATTGAGTATACTAATAGAATTTGTTCTTTATAAAATTTAACGTAAGGATAGGCTATTGCGAAAATTCACTATTTTCTTTTTACATTACATAACGTAAAAAAGGGTAAAAAATTATCTACACGCCTATATCCCGGAATACTTAGGCACAGGTACAAGAAGTGTTCCCACGATTAGCCGAAAATACTATCTCACACAATGTGAAAGGTGGCAAGCCTATTGCCAACCGAGCCCTTTCCAATCCCGGGCGACGTTGTTTTATCAGAAAACTGAAAAAGCACATTTTGTTTTGCCTGAGCCGGAAATCGGACCCGGGACCTCATATGGTCAACAGCGATACCGGACCACCAGATAACACGGTAAATATTTCAAAATTAGATACATCAATCAGGTAACTTTTAAAATGAATGAAACTTCTGCAAAGTGTAGATGTTGAAGTGCCTAAACTACTTAGTATACTCACTAAAGTCGGACTTCAAAATACTTTAGAAAAATTGTTAAGTAGAATATACGAACATGTACTTATAAGTTCAGTCCAGAATAAGATCACATCTTACAGAAAAACTTTAGACACATATAACTTCATGAAAACAAATTCAATCAAAAGATACTTAAATTTCCTTTATTTGTGAGAATCAAAAATCAAAAATGTGAGAACAAAATACGTGGCGTTGTTGTTTTTTATTAAAGTATCATCACGCCCGATTCGCTTGCTGCGTAGGCAGAGTAAACCGACCGTCTATAGACTTTCCGGTTCACCGCGATTCACCGATTTATCGGTTGGTGAGATAAATGGTAATCCTCATCGCCGCATATACTGACACGTTAACGATTATCGACTATTTTTAGCGATAACTGGAACCGAAAGTTTTACGTGCCCATCCGAGGTACGAGAGTGGTAATATATATATATATATATATATATATATATATATATATATATATATATATATATATATATATATATATATATATATATATATATATATATATATATATATATATATATATATATATATATATATATATACATATATATATTTATATATACACCTCCGCCAGTTTCCGAGTTGCTACTGAGATTTTAGATTTTCGAGAAAATTCTCGAAAATATCTCAATAACATCTTTGCCCAACCCGGGGATCGAACCCGGGACCTCATGAACTGAGCCGAATAGGCTGTCCAGAGAGAGTTTGTTATAATAATTTTAAAAAAAAACCCTTGACCTTATCTTGCTTATTGAAAATGATACAAATTCACATTAAAAATATCTTTTAGAGAATTAAAATAATAATAAATTTAAGAAAAGTGCAACAACATTTTTTTAATTGCAAATTGTTTTCAATAAGCTTCTTAGTCAAAGGCTTATTTTTTTATTAATAACAAACTACAAAGCCATGTGTTAATTAATAAATTTTTAACCTCCCGCTACGAAAATTGCCTTAAGTAAATAAAAATTATTCAAAAAATAAACCTGAATAAATAACTTTTCATCTTTCTAATTAGGTATACATTTTTAACTTCCCGCTACGCATCTAGATAAGGAAGTTACTGATTTTGCCCCGATTTTCGAAAATCGAGAGTTCACCAGATCTCCACGTTTTGTGGACCTAGGAACTATTTTCACGATGACGTGTGTGTGTGTGCGTGAATGTGTATGTGTGTATGTAAACATTTAATAACTTTGAACGGCTTGACCGATCGAAACGTGGTTAATGGGATTCGATTGGATTCCACCCAACTTAGATTTCCTGAAAATTTTAACTAATTCAGTCAGTTTTAACTAATTCAAGGAGATTTTGAGAAATTTTGGGAAACCTCACAAAGGTTTTTGGCGAAACAGTATTTTTTTAATACAATTTCAAGATTAATGAACAGATATAGTACACATTTAATCAGCTTTACTTCTCAAAAACTGCATCCAATGCATAAATTGCATCAAAATTTATTTATCCGTTCGGGAGTTGAAAAATTTTGCAAACATGTTTTTTCGATATAACTTCGAATTCTTTTAACTAATCATTTTTAATCTTCTGCAACATTTTAGTACTTACTAAAAAACTACATTTAATTTCAAAAATCAAAATCGAGTCAAATTTTCAAAAGTTATAGCTTATCAAACATTAAAATTCAATTTTCTAAAATCGGGGTAAAATCAGTAACTTCCTTATCTACATACGTAGTGGGAAGTTAAAAAATCCTACGCGGACGAAGTCGCGGGTACAGCTAGTATTTAATAAACACCCAAACCCGGAAAAACAAACATTTATGCTCATCACACAAATGCTTGCAACGATGATACTTATACATAGAAATACATATATAAATACATAACAAACACCCAAACCCAGAAATACAAAACATCTAATTAACAAACATCATATCTAATAGAAACAGTTAATTGAAACATCTAATTGAAACAATTGAGGCTCTCATCATACAAACTTTTATCCTTGTCGGGAATCGAACCCAGGCTTCCTCGATTTGTAGTTAGGTTTGTTAACTACTCGACCGACGGAGCGGTCAATGGTGTATTATGTTTATTTTGTTTTATGTTTAAAACGGTGTATTATGTTTGTTTGTTCAATGGTAACTCGATTATCATTGATCTTGTAATTTATTGATATTGAAATAATTTGACCACATTGTAGTATTGTACGAATACTAGTGCCATTAGGTGGCAACACTAAGGAACTAGCTTTATAAGTAATTAATGTTTTTTAGTCTGTGACTGGTTGATTTCTATTATCTGTATTCCTTTTGTGAAATATAGCCGCGTGGCCGCGTGTCCGAACAAAATTGCTATTGTCTTTTTCTTTATAAATAATAGATCTGAAGATTTACAAATTAGAAGTATGCATGGATCTGAAGATTTACAAAGTAGAAGCCCTCTTGGTCTTGAAATAAAATGTTAAAACTATGTGAAAAAATCATAGAGTCTCTGAGTAAATCTAGGGCTGACAAACTAATGGACGGATATGTTGAAACTATAAAGAGTTTTTTAAACTATGGAACCCTAAAAAACTACTAATGTACTATTTCCTCGACTAAAATACTAGGCTAGTGCAAACTAGGCTTGGCTATAAGTAGATTTAGGGTTATAAATTCAAAGTTATTAACCCCCAGGCTATGAAGATATTAAAGTAGAATTAGTAATAAACGACTTAATTAAAATGTCAAAAATAATTTTAGTATGCACTAGGCGGTTTGTATAAAACCGTTATTAACGACTGTACCGAGATTAGCTGACTTTAAATGCTAATTTTAAGAATAAAATTCATAACTACTAGAGGGTTGAAATTGTTGAATTATTTCGACAATAAAGATTAGGTCACGTTTTACGGACTAAGGATTTAGGGGATCTTGAGAGGGAAGTGAAATAATGTTATGTCAGGACTACGAAAATTATGATATTCTACTACAGATTACAACTGCGTGTAAAAATACAAAGTACAGTTTGCTTTATCAATTTAATTTTATACATGTCTTTCTTTAGTCTATATTGTAAAAAAAAAGTCGCCTCCGTGGTCTTGTGGTCCAGCATTGGCGTTGAACCACATGAGGTCCCGGGTTCGATTCCCAGGTCGGGCACATAAAAAAAGTGTTTTTTCAGTTTTCTGAGAAACACAAAGTTACCCGGGATTGGAAAGTGTCCGGTTGGCGATAGACTTGCCACCTATCACATTGTGGGACCAAGTATCTTCGGCTAATCGTGGGTGCGCTTGTTGTACCTCTGCCTACCCCTTCCGGGATATGGGCGTGAAGATACTTAGTCTATATAAATATTTAGTAATAATGAAATTATTATTTTATTTATTTATGTATAAGATAGCAAACAAGCAAATGGCTCTTCTGATTGAAAGAAAAACCATCGCCAATAGACTATCTTTTTTTCTTTCATTGGTAAGTAGTATAACTCTGCATTTCTGTGTAAATGCAAGCTACACTAGCAAACTAAGGAATTGTCTTGAAAGACGTATCCATTTAATCCATGAGAGAGACTCATACCCTTACATTGAACTTGGCTCTTTATTCCACAATTGTGTTTTGATGAGGTATATAATACACTAGCTGTTGCCCGCGACTTCGTCCGCGCGGACTTCGTTTACTCCGTACAGCTCCTCCCCCGTAGGTGATAGCGTGATAATATGTAGCCTATATATTGACCCGACCTGTTAGTAATATTCATGCAAAATTTGAAGTAAATCCATGCAGTACTTTTTGAGTTTACACCGGACATACATACAGACATGCCCCAAGTATTCTTTTAAAAAAATATTCAATGTACAGTTTTGACTTTTCTACGATTTTATTATATGTATATATGTAGTATATGTATAGATATTGTTAGGAAAAGGTTTGCATGACATAAAATAATTGGAATATATAATAGTATGGGACAGCGAAAATTTAAAGATTGTTATTATAAGGGGGAGATTTGATTTCATTTTCTTCATTAGCATAGTCGTGCAAAGTTGAGTCGGGCATATTGTTATTAATGTCAACAAGTGCTCGAAAACCAAATGAGAGAATTATCCCTCTAATAGAAACGTAAAATTATAAATAATAATCTATATATATAAAAATCAATCCCTATTTTCCTTGGTCACGACATCACGCCTGAATGGTTGGACCAATTTCGGTAATTTTTTTTTGTTGTGTTTGTAATTGTAAGGAGAAGGTACTTATAAAGGAATATATTAAGAAAATTGTGTCGAAAGTTTGAAAATTTAAGAATACTTAATCACCATATAAAGTTAAATGCCATTTTGGCTGCCTGGAAGGACAATCCCGTAGTCTTGTATAAATTACGTGTCACGTTGTTTGTCCGCTATGGATTCCTAATATGTAAGGCAAAACAACTTTTGCCAGGTCAGCTAGTAAGTAATAATAATGAAAGAACTTACACGAATTAAGTATTTTAAGTCCAAGCTTCTTTAAAGAATATACATATACTTTTCTGACAGGTGGTTCGCAAAGGCAAACTATTTGTTAAACTTGTTACTAGTATCCGTACCTAATTACTTGGTGATAGAGTTCTAAAAGAACTCATCCAACTTTGGTAATTCTTGTCACAACAGCGTAAAGTAGCCGGTAAACTTATGGATGTCACATTTTAATCCACTTTAACATATAATAGTAGGAGAACCCAACAGGGGATACTGGGATTTATTCAGGTTAACATAGGAGTGGATAGCTCATTTAATGTTGAGGCTGTGCGTGTCCATAAGACTTTTCTATAGACCTGGGTAACTAGGGCAGAAAAAAAAATTCGATAACTTCGGCTTGTGAAATTTGACATATTATGTATTTTTTTTGTTATTCTTACATTTCCTCTTAAGTAAAAGAAAATTCAGACGCGCTTGAGAATGTCAAGACAGCGTTTTCTTTACAAATTTGTGACCCTCCCACTCCCTTATGCTAAACATGAATTGTTAGATTTCCTTAATTGCTGGCAATTAACCTATCATATTTTAATCTGACGCGCTTTAGTGTTTTCACGTCTGTTTTTTTATCTGTAGATTTTTTCCCTTTCATTGAAATGAGAAACATTATATAACCTTATCATCTTACCTATAATTTAATCTACAAAATCCAATAGGTACCTATACACTCCAGTAACTACCTATTTAACATCTTCGGTTCTACTATAAGCATCTTTGGTGTCTATACATAATGGTTCTGTGGCGAGAGTCGTTCCATCGAGAAAATCATCTGCTTGTTTGATACATGACATAACTAAAGATTATTTTCAATTTTATTTCTGAACGGATATAATCTAAGAAACTTCAAGAAACGATTTTGTTGTTTTGGTATCACTACTTTATATAATTTAAAGAAAAACAAAAAGGTATCTTCACGCTCGTATCCCCGAATAGGTAAGTAGGCAGAGGTACAACTAGTGTAACCACGATTAGCCGAAGATACTTAGTCCCACAATGTGATAGGTGATAAGCCTATCGCCCGCCGGGCACTTACCTAATCGCGGCCAACGTTGTTTTTATTAGAAAACAGAAAAAAACACATTTTGGATTTGCCCGACTCGGGAATCGAACCCGGTGCCTCATGTGGTCAACACCAACACCGGACCACTAGACCACAGACTCAGACTCAGTTACTTTTGTATAGAGTTTGTGTACATATAAGTTTACCTGCTACCTGATAGTTTAGGGTGTTAAATACCAACAAAATTAGGACAAATACCTCGTCGCTATGAATCCCGTTCAAAAAATAATTTATATCAAATAACATCGAAGTTAAAATTACATAGTTCCGGGCCATATCCCATGTCTGTAAAAGTATACAATAAATTACCAGAAAATCTGAAAAGCGAATATAACTATAATAAATTCAAAAAAAGTATAAATAAACTTTTAATTGAAAAAGCCTATTACTCTGTCAAAGAATATTTAGAAGACAAATCACTCTAATAAGTTGCTACCCCATTGCCATTCCAGTTGCTGCGCCTGACAAGGTACATTATGTAAATCGTCTTATGCACGTAAAGTGAAAAATATTATGTAATGCAACTGTACAGTAAATAAATAAATAAAACCATATCATATGTTTATAAGATATGGTTTTGTGTTTTCGTTTATTACCTACTGCAACATCTAACGTCGAAATTGTCAATGAATATTTGTGATTTTTGATGTGTAACTTTCTTTTCTCTCGCTTGCCTAGAATTTAAGAGAGTGATTTCTTGAAAGGCGATAGAAAAGTATAAAAAAAAACAGTAATTGTCCAATTGCTACTGGAAATTTGGCCAAAATATAGTAGAACCACTTAGGACATCTTAGTGTCCATGTATATAGATTAAGACACTTAGGACATCTTAGTGTCCATGTAAAACGCCATATGCGATTACTCTAAGACTCGGTTGTTTTTAAAATCACATGGAGGCGAACAAGCAGAAGGTTTTTCTGAAACAATGGAATGCTCATACCAAAGATGTTGATAACCACATACAATAGTTAATCAGCTGCCTTGCAAAATAAGCTCTAATGCTATGGGGACAGAAATATATAAAACGGTGGTATGAAATCCTGGCAAGACGTTATGAAATTTTTTCACCTAAATTACTATGCGTGAAAGTTGCTCCCTATTTAAAAAAAAACTTAAAACGTTATCATGTACGTTTTATTTATTTTTTTAGAATGACTATCAAGGTATCAGTTGCTAATGAGTAATCACGCTCATATTCTTTTCAATCATTGCAAAGTTTTCCCTTCTTTTGCGGAGTCCATGTTATTTATTAACATGGCAATACACAACGGGTCAATCGCGATAAAAGCTTCAGCCGTATAAACAACTGGTTGTAACAACAGACATTTAATCTCTTTATTCAGGCACTTTAATATCTTAGACTGCAAACAGCACCAGGATAAGAAACACAAGAAACCTCATTGCTTTAAAAGTATAAGATTTACTCATGTAAGTTAATGCTTAGTTATGTTTTTATTATTAAAAATATGCCCATGACCACCCTGTTAGTCGAGTGGTTAACAACCTTAACTACAAACGAATGGGGCTTGGGTTCAATTCCCGACATGGACAAGCGTTTGTGTAATGAACATGAACTTTTGTATATCTAGGTTTGGATGTTTATTAATTATATTTCATTATTTATATATGTATTTCTATGTACTAACGATTGCCTTGCGGTCGAAATTCGACCACAAGACGATTGAACAATAAAATCTCTTTCAAGTTTGATAAGAGACTTTAGTTGTAAATGAAATAGTATATATGTATGTATATTATCATATTGTATGTCACATACATATATAGTGGGTGCGTAAAGTTTATTTTTGTTAATTTAACTAGTGACCTGCCCGCGGTTTCACCCGCGTAGCTTTTGTTCCCGTGTAAATAACGGAAAGGTTTATATATTAAAACCTTGCTCAAGAATCAGTCTATCTATTAAAACAGACTGCATCAAAATCCGTTGCGTAGTTTTAAGGATTTAAAGCATACATAGGGACATAGGGACAGAAGGGACAGACAGAGAAAGCGACTTTGTTTTATACTTTGTAGTGATGTACCAGCGGCGTGCACAGGATTATGATACTGAGTATGCGACGGAGTACTCGGCCACAAAAACTTTTTCTTTTATAGATTTCAGCGGCGTGCACATGATTATGACACATTTTATTCATTTACTTACTATTAATTAAAATCATCTAAAACGTACGAACGTTTTATTAAAATATCTGTGAATGGCAAGTAAAGCACTGCTTTTCTGCCTACAAGGAGCGCACGCGCCTGTGATGTACCTATTTCTAATGTAGCTCTATTATTAAGTTTTTGCAGTCATCCCCAATGTAATCTTTAATTGTGCCTAATTTCATACTCTATTGCGCTACAACCATCGCGTACAGATACCAAAGATGTGAATACTGATGTTGCCATGAACTTACATTAGTTTTTTTTTTTTTTTTTTATTATAAGATAGCAAACAAGCAGATGGGTCTCCTGACGGAAAGAGTCAACCATCGCCTATAGACACCAAAGATGTTAATGGTGCGTTGCTATCTTGTGGCGAGGTCTAATGCCACATGCATAAGTTTACCGGCTACCTTACCCTCCAAACCGGAACACGACAGCGACAAGCGCTGACGCTATTGCGGCAGGAATAGGTAAGGCGGTGGTACCAGACCCGGGCGAGACAATGCAGAACTCTACCACCTAGTAGTCACGATGGTAGTGACTCGATAGCCAATCGGTCGCCTTTTACGACCTGCCTGGCAGAACGGCAGTTGGCCTATTCTACAAAGGAGGCCGGGACCAACACGGCGAAAAGTTTTTTGCTCTCTCTCCCAATTAGGTCACCTTAATGACTGAAATGAGCACTGACCCTATTATGGCAATAATAGGTAAGATGTGTAGAGATACCAACCTAGGCGAAACTTCATAGATATCTAGTAGTCACAATGATAAAGACATGTTTGGGAAATCTTTTACGATCTGGCTGATAAGAAGATACTCGTAGATATGAATCGCCGCCCCGTTGGTCGAGTGGTTAGCGACCCTGACTACGCAATCAACGGGGCTCGGGTTCGATCCCCGACGGGGACAAGCATTTGTGTGATGAGCATAAATGATTGTATTTCCGGGTTTGGGTGTTGATTATGTATGTAAAAGTATTTATATATGTATTTCTATGTATTAGTATCGTTGACTAACACCCATAACACAAGCAAATAATTTGCTTACTTTGGGGTTAGATCAGTAAGTGTAATTTGTCCCGTGAATATTTATTTATTTATTATTTATTTATGTATACATACGTAAACGTTCCTATATTATCCAATTTTTTACAAATTGTGTGTATGAAACTTTATGTTTCCTAAATCACGAGGAAGCGCATCATACTAGCCAATCCCTATACTATAAGAGTCAAATGAGGAACCCTTACGAAGCACTAATCTAATTGTACCAGGTATCAGCACTTTTCTTTATCTTGGGCGTAGATCGACTTAAACCATCACGGATTGTGATCTCTCTGATTGGCTTAACTATTTAATGGTACGGTAGAAAATAGGTGGCTCTTCTTATAAAAGTGATAACCATCACATATCGTCACTTAAAATGTCAATGGTACGCTGCGATCCATGCCGTGGGAAGGTGATGCTAGATGCAAGATGCCAGAAGTTCTATACCGACGAAAAAACGGATGTTATCAGTTTGACATGTATGTATGTAATTTTGTTGGAATGGATTTAAATTGAGTATATTTCAACTTAGAGAACAGTTCAAGGGTCGTCAAATCGGTTTAGTAATTTTACGTTATAGATTTAAACGTTTATGTGATATATTTAAAGTGTAGTAGCTGGCTGTCTCATTTAAAGTTAAATGAATTTAAGAGAAACAGGATAATTGTGAGAAGTTGGTTTTGCAGTTTCCTTGCATTTATCGTATGCATATTATTCATGTATAAGAAGGAATAATAATAAAATTCACGCATCTTCATTATTAACCATTATTCAGTTTAACTATTTATACTAATCTATACTAATCAAGAGGAAAGATTTGATTGTTTGTTTGTAACGATTTAACTCAAAACTACTTAACTGATTTTCAAAGTCCTTTCACTTTTAGAAAGCTATATTATCTCGTACCCGACTGAAAAAACGAAAGTATTGTTTTTTGGTCACGCGGACGAAGTCGCGAGTGACTGCTAGTATATTATAAAAAGTCATTTTTTTATAAAATATGGTCAAACAATTGGGAGTCTCTCGTGATGGTCACTTTCGATAAACAGCTGTAACACAGGGGATTTTCAGGTGCATTGCCAGTTTTTGATTTTTATGAGATTATGATTACAAAGTGCTTGTTCCAAACTATTGTTTTTTTTATATCATTAGATGACAAACAATAAGATGGCATTCCTAATGGAACAAGGCAACCATCGCATATAAACACCAAAAGTGTTAACGTTCCTTTGCCATCCTTGTGGGGGCTCTGCAGTCTGCATGCTACATGCATAAGTTTATTGGCTACCTTACCGTCCAAACCGGACCACGACAGTGACATGCACTGCCGCTTTTGTATGGTATTGTACATATGTAAGGCGGTGGAACAAACCCGGATGAGGCAATGCAGAACTCTACCACCTATTAGCCACGAAGGTAGTGACTCACACAGCCATTCATTCGCCTCTTACGAAATGCCTGGCGGAACGGCAGACAATCTATTTTTTAAACGGAGCCCGGAACAACACAATTAACACTTTCTCTAAATTCACAAATTCTGTGTTTTTTGATCTATAAAACAACGTTGAAACAATTTGAATCCGCTCTGTAAATTTTCATGAATATTTTCACTCAACTGGGTCTCCTGCCAGAAATTTCTAAGTAAGCAGCTTCCATCTCGGATGCGGTTTGGCCGCCGGTCAACTCATTATAGTGCTCGGTGAATGTATTGTTCCGATGCCGTTCACTTAGTGAACGTCACAAAGGAATTTATTTGAAGCTGAGAGCTTATTAGAAAAGCTTAACAAATAACAGAACCCCACTTATATTACAAGCGTGTATGTTTGTATGTTTAGGTAAATAATCTATATACATATAATAAAATCGTAGGAAAGACAATGTATGTCCGGGGTGAACTCAAAAAGTAATGCATGGATTTACTTCAAATTTTGCATGAATATTAATAACAGGTCGGGTCAACATATAGGCTACACACGCTATCATCTACGGGGAGGAGTTGTGCGGAGTAAACGAAGTACGCGCGGACAAAGTTGTGGGCAACAGCTAGTAATGCAATAAATATAAATATTCGCGGGACAAACTACACTTACTGATATAAAGTACGCAAATTATTTGCTTGTGTTATAGGTGTTAAGGATAATAATACATAGGAATACATAAATACTGGAATATATTTAATAAGCACCCAAACCCGGAAATACAAACATATATGCTCATCACACAAATTCTTGACACCGTCGGGGATTGATACCCGAGCCCCGTCGATTGCGTAGTCAGGGCCGCTAGCCACTCGACCAACGGGGCGGCATTAGATTTTTGTTACTTAATTAAACAAGACTGGCTGGACTGAATTAGAATAATCTTAATGAACAAGTAATATATGGTCATATATTTTTATATTGTTTTTTTTAAGGGTTCCGTGCCTGTGACAAACCGGACCCTTATAGGATCACTTCGTTGTCCGCCTGTCCGTCTATCCGTCTATCGAGAACCTTTTTCTCAAGTACCAAAACAAAAATTAAGAGGTATGAAATTGAATTTTATATCAAACTAGCTGTTGCCCGCGACTTCGTCCACGCGGACTCCGTTTACTCCGCACAGCTCCTCCCCCGTAGGTGATAGCGTGATAATATGTAGCCTATATATCATGTTGACCCGACTTGTTAGTAATATTCATGCAAATTTGAAATAAATCCATGCAGTACTTTTTGAGTTTACCCCGGACATACATTGACTTTCCTACGATTTTATTATATGTATAGATTATTATATGCATATATACTCGGATCAAAGCTCCTCTCAGCTGTGAAATCAAACTTTTAAGTCAATGCGATCAAATGATATGATGATTATGTCGCATGTTTAGTGATTTTTGCCTAGAAGAAGGATACATTCCGTAGACCCTGAAGTTTAAAATTTGGCATGAAGCAAAACATACAGCATTTTTAAAGAAAAAACGAAACGCCTTTAGACACGAACCTTGGATGAGATATGGCACACAGAGTACTTTGTAATATACCTAAAACGGCAGTACTCTACCACCTAGTAGTTGCGATGGTAGTGATTTTTTAGGAAATTGTTTACCATTTACCTACTACTTCAGAGATAAGCTCTTTGAAAGTTGTTCAGACTGAAACTTGGAAGATCTTTTTCTTCTGTATTTCGTTACTGAAATAAAAATTGAGAGGTATTTTATGGACACCCGGTTCGAACGGAGTTCTTTTCGCTGCGTCTTTTTTTAAAATTAAATATAAAACATAAACCGAGCTGCGCAGCTTCGTTTGTAAGTAATGATTAAAAAATAAAAAAATAATAATAAAATACTAACCGACTCCAGCAGCTTCGTTTGTAAGTAGCGATTAAACAATAAAAAGAAAACTTGTGATGTCATGGGAGGCAAGACAGGAACGAGTTTCCTTTTATAAAAAAAAAAAATTAATTTCAAGTTCTATTCGAGAGGTATAAAGAAAATAATTTGCGTATACATTTTTTATTATGATTTTTATGATTTTTTTATCATCAATAAAAATAAAAAAATACTTCACAAAATTATCGTAACATCTTTATTTTATTTACAATGATTCATATAAATTTATAATAATAATAATAGCAAACTGCAATAATACAGTCATCGCGTAGACTATACATTAGACACTATATAGCCATCATACATAGACTATAGTATTTATTACATAAAATGCTTGCGTTTGACATTTTTTGCCGGCTAGGGCCAACCTATAAGCCAACCCGAGAAACTTCATTTGTTAGTAATGATTAAATAATAACATATAAGTCGACCAGAGTAGCTTTGTTGGTAAATAATGATTAAATAATAAAAATCATTACATAGTATAAAACAAAGTCGCTTTCTCTGTCTGTCCCTATGTCCCTATGTTCCTATGTATGTTTAAATCTTTAAAACTACGCAACGGATTTTGATGCGGTTTTTTTGAATAAATAGATTGATTCTTGAGGAAGGTTTTAATATGTAAACCTTATATTCCCACGGGAACGAAAGCTACGCGGGTGAAACCGCGGGCAGGTCGCTAGTTCAATTATAAAATACAAGTTGATCTGCAGAGCTTTGTCTGCTAATAGTAAAACTTTATCAATATTTCTGTATTATCGCACTCGCCCCGTGCTTGGGAAAACTGAAAAAACTTTAAAAACAACAAAGAAAAATATCGACACGCAGAGATTGAACCTGCGACCGTCTCCCTAAAGCCGGGACGCTTTTCCACTGAGCTAGTGTCGGCAGGTTTGACGTGGCGAAATTCTTCTTTGTTATATGATCGATTAAGTCGGTTGTTGTATTGATCAGTACAATGTACTGATCAATATGTCCATGCCAAATTTCATGAAAAATGATCAGTAGTGTAGCCGTGAAAGCGAAACAGAGAGACAGGTAGACAGATAGACGGACTTACGCTGTTATATAATTAGCATGGATTTTTATATATTCCCGAAATTTAAGTTGTAAGGTAAGTTGAATCGATTGAAACAACTTTTAGTGCCTCAAAATTACTGTACAAATATATCGGTTTTTGGTGTCAAAATTCATTGTTACACATTTTTGTCTTAGCTCGCAAACAAATCACAACTCCGTTCCAAATGATCTTATTAATTAATACCATTGTTAATATTTAAACAGCGTAGTAATAATGAAACACACTATTTATTTTCATTAAGGAGCGGTGTAAGAATAAAACTCCTGTAAGCCCTACTTGACCTGGCCAAGTGAGCGGCGTGCAAACCTAATTACCTTGTTTAATCCTCTTACGAAGCCCCTTCCGATCCTTTCTCGACCTTAAGACTTTAGTATTGATATATTTTAATTTGGGTAACTTGACTTGCTGATAGGGCCTTAAATAATGGCTTTGGAGACTTGTTTTATATATTTACAGGTTTTTTAATATCATACTCATCTCTACTAATTGAAGAAGATACATTCAGCTGTAGA
Source organism: Apodemia mormo (assembly GCA_036924255.1). Classification (NCBI taxonomy): domain Eukaryota; kingdom Metazoa; phylum Arthropoda; class Insecta; order Lepidoptera; family Riodinidae; genus Apodemia; species Apodemia mormo. The sequence continues at coordinate 31,894,614 of JAUPFN010000014.1, read as the reverse complement.
CATCAATATGGTATGATGTTATTCGTGCGGCCGGATCTTAAAGCAACTTGCATAAATTTATCAGATTACCCTACAAACCAGAAAATAACAGTTATAAGCATTGCCACTATTACGACAGGAAAAAGTTAAATAGTGGTACCCAGACTCGGGCAGGACGTTGCAGAACTCCTACTACCTAGGAGTCACCTAGTAAGCCTTATACAAACTTCCTGCTAGAATGCTAGATGGTGTATTCTTTAAAGGGACCTGGAACAGCACGAGGCGTAAAAGAAAATTAAATTTATATTTTATTTAAGATAGCAGATGGCTCTTCTGATGGAAAGAGATAAACATCGCCTATAGTCACCAAAGATGTTAATGGTGTATAGCTATCCATGTGGCTACATGATCATTATGAGCAAAGGCCGCCTATATGGGTGATTCCGTTCTAACTGTGATATAATGTCAATACCGTGTCATGTCTATTTTTAGAATTTATTTATAAATTGTTAGTTTTTTTTGTCGTAAACATTAGAATTTATGAGGTAATTAGTTTAAATCATTTATTACGACAAAAAAACTAACAATTTATAAATAAATTCTAGAAATGGACATGACACGGTATTGACATTTAAGTGATATATTGTAAGTTTTCTGTAAGTGGCAAGTTATATTATATGAAAATAATGTTGAAATATGTTTATTATTTTCCAATAAGTACAAAAATTTCATAAATTAATTATTAATTAACGACCTGTGAGAACAAACAATACAGGACATTGAATATCACAGTTAGAACGGAATCACCCATTTAACAAATGTTTTCAAACCCATTGAGCCATTCCAGTTTGAATAGAAGCAAACATACACACATACTCCTCCTACTTACAAAATGCATACTTTTAACATCAGTGTGTAAGTAGCTGTATACGTAAATACTTTTATATATTTCCTTAAAAAGGGAGACTTAAATTCTAATTAAATTTTGTTTCAAGCTTCTAATTAAAACTCTCTTAAATATCTTTCAGTTGCAGGGCTACGCCATTTGCTTACAATTAGTAGTAGGAGCAAATAGACGAACGGAGTCTTTGAGACTTACGCCGGTAATTGACGGTTGCACACAATTTGAAGGATTCTTTTGAAACCTTGAAACCTACAGGATGAAAAAAGGATATGAAAATTATTTTTACTTATAAATATAGCCATGTGTAAGTTAGGCAGACTTAATAATTTTATTTACAACACATATCGTAGCTTCTCTTTCTTTATTTATTAAACCTTAGTAAGATTATATTTAATTGTTCATGGATGGAGTTTTAACTCTTGTGTTGTCAACTTATACAAGAAAGAAACATAGTACGTTATATTGAAGGACACAATAGTTAGTGGTCATAAGAAAACAATAAAAATATGATAAAACGAGCTTATTTCTTTACCACATAATAAACGTCAACAAAATGACTGTGGAATATTCAAAGTAATCGCACTATGTACCAACAAATTTAGTCATGAGTTCGGTGAATTGTTGTTTGGAAACAATGCACTTCTATGCGCCATGCGTAGATGTATTAAACATTTTTATTGGAAAATTAGATCAAAATTCAAGTACCTATTTTTACATAGTCGGTATCAGAATCGAGTATTGTACGCCCTTTTCCAGTATGTGTAATCTTGAACCAGTTAACCTTTATCGCCCTCTGGTCAAAATTTGGCCATAGACTAAATAATATTATAATCTCTACTAAGTTTGACCACAGAGTTTACATAGAAAGAAAATAATATATATTAAGTTTTTTATATATTATAAAATAGCAAACAAGCAGATGGGTCTCCTGATGGAACGAGCCAACCATCGCCTATAGACACCAAAGGTGTTAATGGTGCGTTGCTATCTTGTGGCGAGGTCTAACGCCACATGAATAAGTTTACCAGCTGCCATACCCTCCAAACCGGAACACGATAGTGACAAAAATTGAAGCTATTGCGGCAGGAATAGGAAAGGCGGTGGTACCAGACCCGGGCGGGATAATGCAAAACCCCGCATGTGGCATTAGACCTCGCCACAAGATAGCAACGCAACATTTAACACTGTTGGTGTTTATAGGCGATGGTTGACTCTTTCCATCAGGAGACCCATCTGCCTGTTTACTATCTTATATAATATTTTTTTTATATCTTACATAATATAATATTTATTTCTTATCAAAATGATTTCAGCAAATATTAAAAATTTTATTTTTCATTTGTACATTAAAATTACGGTTCTAATAGCAGAATCGACAGGTTTATTTGCCTGAGATTTACAACTATTAATAAATACGACAAGACTATTAAAACTATAGTATTTAAAAAAAATCATAAGTAACTAAACTAAAAACACTTATAAAACTAATAGTTAACATAAAAATACATGTATTAAAAATATTTTAACATTTTTTAATACATGTATTTTTAATACCTATGAAATCGTCTACTTTTATGAAATATAGTGGTACATAGTGGTACATGGTAGAATTATTATATTCTTGAATAGTGGATTCAACGCGAAGTAAAATAAAATATACTTTTGTTATATGTAAAAAATTTGATTCACTATTCTAAATTCTAGCCTGCGGTGTTCAGCTAAGCAATTACTCAGCTTTAACAAAAAATGGGCACAAACTCAATTTCGGTTCTAGTCCAAACCAATGTTTGCACATCCCTCACAAAATACTCGTAGTTTAACTGACAAAAGTTTCAAATTTTGTTACAGTTGCCGAAAGCGTTATAGATAACTTTAAATTTCTATCACACTAAAACGGACTACATAAATATTAGGTTTTATTCTGTAACTAAATTAAATACATTATCTAGCTTTGTGTCAGATAACAAGAAACATATCTATATTAATATTATAAATGCGAAAGTTTGGATGTTTGGATGGATGGATAGATGTTTGTTACTCAATCACGCAAAAACTAGCAAACGGGTTTGGATAAAATTTGGCACACGGATTGACGATGACCTGGAATAGAACAAATGTGGTGGTTTAAGATATTTATTGTTTCATAAAGAATATACAATATTCACTTTTATGAAAATGCTAATAAAATATAAAATTACGACTTACAGTTCTTGTGTTGGTATTTGTGAGCACATTCACTAAATCATTACATACTAATCACACGATTATTGTAAAGATACTTATTATTTGTTTAAAACACTAACACACAGTTCTTAAAAATAATAAATATAATATGTGGGTGGTTTTAATAAAATAAACAAATGCTACTTTTTATCCCGGAAAAAGGTGAACTTGCGGGATTCACCAAAAACTTTTTTAATGCCGCGGGCTGCACGGTGCGGCTAGTAATTTATAATTTTTTGCCATTGGCAATTGGTAAAATATTATTATGCATTGACATACAATAATAATATGTTAATGTTATTACGTTAACATTTACTTGCACCTGTTATGAAGATGCCGTAAAAAATTAAAATTATTACAATTTTTTTAAAGGCTCAACGCCCTCGAAGCGTTAGAAATAAATCGGCACAAAGGCGAACCAGAACTTTTAAATGACCAAACTAAACTCAATCACTCCCCCTTGTTAAATATTTTTAATGTATAAAATTTTGAATGAGTAAGGATTTTATTTTTTGTAATGTATGTGTGTATGTTTGTATAGTTTCATTCTTTCAATGTACTATTTTAATAATTATTATTATAAGTTTCGCAGTAACCGTGTAATTATTATAATTATTTATTGACATTATTTAATTAACAGCAATTGTATATTAATTTTGACATTTTTATTTTTAAATTTGATTATTAAATACAATATCCCTATATTATCAAATCCATACTAATATTATAAATGCGAAAGTCTGTCTGTCTGTCTGTCTGTTACGCTTTCACGGCTAAACCAGTGGACCGATTTTCATGAAATTTGGCATGGATATAGTTGAATTATTAGTATTTTTTTTTCAAAAATCAGTTCCTGGAGGGCTGAAATAGGGGATGAAATTTTTATTAAAAGCTATTTGGACGACTTATTAATATACTCGCGGGCGAAGCTGCGCGGGTCAGCTATTAGTAATATAAAGGCAATTTCATTATTAATTTATTATTAAATACATTGGAATTTATTTATACTATTTTCATTTCTTTATTTTCCTGATGACAATTCTAATGTAATAGTTGTAGTGTTGTGACCAAATAAGTAGTGATATCGATCGCATATATTTATTATTTTATTTTTCGCCGTGTTGGTCCCGGCCTCCTTTGTAGAATAGGCCAACTGCCGTTCTGGTTTGGAGGGTAAGGTAGCCGGTAAACTTATGCATGTGGCATTATACCTCGCCACAAGATAGCAACGCACCATCAACATCTTTGGTGTCTATAGGCGATGGTTGACTCTTTCCATCAGGAGACCCATCTGCTTGTTTGCTATCTTATGACATAAAAAAAAAATATTTTGAACAATGACATTTGACATATGATACGTTTGGCCAGTCGTTTTGCTTTTACGATTTGCCTAACAGGAAGGCCAGGACAAATACAGGTTATTTTATGTCGCCAAAAAAATATAATCACAGATTTATTACTCCATTACTAAGTATATAAGAGACGTAATCGCTAGTAAGCTATTGGTCTAAGAAAACACCAAGTATGGAATCGGACGGATCATAAATTACTTATTTTATGTCCTCGGTCTTAATGTCCTGTCGGTATGGAATAGAAGTGACGAGGGTTCCCCTTTCCAATGTAGGCATTACGATTTCAAAATATATCCGCTTGTATCCGGAGTAAGGAAAAATATGTCAATATGGGATGGAATGAATAGCTTTGTACTTTGTGAAGAAAGAAAGAAAATATTTATTTGTAAAGTGATGAACAGGATGATTCGTGGTTAGCCTATTATTAGTTACTTCGATTTTCAGAACAGTGCGTACAAATGTATGATTGAAGTTTATGCACGCCTCAGCGAAGCAAGTAGGGCTTAACTCTAGCCTTACAAAAATCAGGTCACTAAGATATTAAAAATCAATTTAATTGTTTCAAAACCAGCCAGATTCTAAAACAAAATACTGCAAATGTTAATTTCTAAAATGTTTATTTCTAAATGTTGGTCCCGGGCTCCTTTGAAGAGTAGGCCAACTGCCGTTCTGCCAGGCAGGTCGTAAAAGACGACCGATTGGCTATACGAGTCACTAACATCGTGGCTACTAGGTGGTGGAGTTCAGTATTGTCTCGCCCGGGTCTGGTACCACCGCCTTACCTATTCCTGCCGCAATAGCGTCAGTGCTTGTCACTGTCGTGTTCCGGTTTGGAAGGTAAGGTAGCCGGTAACCTTATGCATGTGGCATTAGACCTCGCCACAAGATAGCAACGCACCGATAACACCTTTGGTGTCTATAAGCGATGGTTGACTCTTTCCATCAGGAGACCCATCTGCTTGTTTGCTATCTTATACTATAAAAAAATGCGAAAAACCTTTTTTTGACTTCTTTTATTTATCCTTATCCCTTTTGTTTTTTCCTACTCAAATCTAAAGTTTCACTTCTACGGCGTGTGAGCTCATACTATATTTGTTTTATTTCTCGACACGAATAGGTACAAGTATTATAAAAAGGAAAGAATGGATTATGTCTATGTTTATATTGAGAAAACTTAAAAACTGCAGTCCGATTTTAAAAATTACTAGATGAAAACCCGGCTTCGCTCGGAAGTCTCATAATACGCAATCTTATATACCTACATACCAACTCAAATAGTAGACATTAAAAAGTAGCAACACTGTAGTGACGTCTTCTTTCAACTATTACATACGTTGGTATAATAAAGACAACACTATAGTGTTGCTATTTTTTAATTTCTACTCTTTTATTAAGTTTCGCGATAATCTGCGCTCTGTTCTACATTTTAATAAATGCTCACGCCATCTACACCACATATTTGTAACTGTGTACTAAAATATGGCCGATTTGTCTGTCAGCACCGTTAGAATTTTCAAACACTATTTTAACAAAATACTCGACAATCCGAATTTTGCAGATATATGTTGTCAACTCAAAATTATTACTTTTTTACGCTTTGTAATTTAGGTAAGGTTTCGATTGAGTCTACCGTAACCCTTGACGAAATTATTAATATAGATTTCATTTACGGAAAGTTTCGTTATCCTGAAGTTACTCGGCTACTTTTTACCCGATTTATCAAAGGAAGTTATATTTTTGGGTTTTTATCGAACTAAGTCGTGAGGACAGATAATTTGCAACACTGTAAGTTCTTGAACTGTTGCTACCACAAAGAACTCGTAGCCTAAGGGATCTCATGATATGAGCCAAATAAGCTTCTTCCTTTTTTATTCGAAATGGCTATTACAAACGACCCATAAGATCAACTGTAAGAGCTATTTCGGAAAAAATTGAAGCTTATTTAGCTCAGATCATAAGACCTCGGGTTCGGTTCGGATTTTCGAACTCGGGTATAATTGTCATGTAATTAAGGTTTTTTCGAGTTTTTTCTCGAAAATCGCAATCTCACTACTGAGATTTAGACTTTTAGTTTTATTTTGGTTGTGGTGTGATAACATATCCATACTCCGGATGAACACGTAAAACTGCCAGTCTCGGCTATACTAGAAATAAGCCTTATGTTACCGAATCGGTAAAATGTGACGATTAAGTCCAACACCCATCTCACTAGTAGTCAAACCGGTAAATCGTAATGAACATGAAAGTCTATAAACGTTCTATTTACTCGGCCTAGTTTACAAGAAATTACGCGTGATAGTACAAATAATAACATGTCTCTTTTATCGTGTTAGGGTAGCTGAAAGGAAAATTATTGACCTGGGTGTTAAGACGTGTGTACGACAAATGAGATTACCCGTCTTTTCTTAGGCTTCCACGATTTAGTGAACTGGAGTTTGGGTCAATGTTAATTTAATTAACTTTCTTGTAAGAATATTGTTACCACTCGAATACGTTATGAAATAAACAACCTGTAATAATATGTTATGAAATAACAAACCTTTTCCCCGTGTTGGTTCCAGGCTCCTTTAAAGAATAGATCAACTGCCGTTCTGCCAGGCAGGTCATAAAAGGCGACTGATTGGCTATGCAAGTCACTGCCATCGTGACTACTAAGTGGGTGAGTTCTGCATTGTCTCGTCCGGGTCTGGTACCACCGCCTTACCTATTCCTGTCGCAATAGCGTCAGTGTTTGTCACTGTCGTGTTCCGGTTTGGAGGGTAAGGTAGCCGGTAAACTTGTGCATGTGACATGAGACTTCGCCACGAGATAGCAAAGCACCATTAACATCTTTGGTGTCTATAGGCGATGGTTGATTGGAGCCATATCTGATAAATGAGGTGGTTGTTCGATGATATTGCTTGAATTTTTGATCCAAAATTCATTCACAATAATGGCTTTGGGCCAAGACACATTATCATGGTGCAAAATCCAAGAATTTTCTTTCCAAAATGATTGTCCTTTTTTGTCGAATTTAATCTCTTAAACTCCATATAACACTTCTAATATTCTTTGTTTACCATTAGATTTTCCGGCAAGAATTCCGAGTGCACACCATCGCGATAATCAAGGAAAACAGTCACGTTGACTTTGATTTTTGACTGACTTTGGCGTTGTTTTTTCGGTTTCAGTTCAGCTGGAAAGCGCCACTTCGAAGCTTGTTGACTAGTTTGCATGTCAAACTCAAAAACCTACGCCCTGTTACCAGTAATAATGCTTTTATAAATGTTGGGTCGGAACTGACTTGTTCTAGCAAGACCACAGCGACTCTTATGCGATTGAGTTTTTGGAGCAAATTCAGGTCTTTAGCTGAGCGGCAACATTTTTCATACGCTAGTGATTATTTAAAATGCAACGGATCAACTCGTGAGACACAGAAAAATAAGCAGCTATCATTCTTTAACTTAAATTTGAATTTCAGTCAATATTTTCCTTACTTTTACGATAATAACTTCAGTTGAAGACATTGATAGTCTACCAGAGTGAGGTAAATTTTCTATCACATCTCGACCGTTTCTGAACGCTTTGTACCACTCATAAGTACGTTTTTTGATATAGTTGATTCATCGTAAGCCTTCTGTAACATTTTCATGGACTCCGATCACGAAATTCCATTGGCAATGAGAGGCATTATGAAATTTATAATACACACTAGACATGATCTAGCTAAAAACAGCACTTTATTTAATCTAAATAACAGATGCAAGTTAAACTCTGCACCAAAATGGAAAACAGTTGTACCAATCTAACTACAAGAAAAAACAAAAAAAAATGAATTTGGAACTATAAATAAATCATTTCGATAGCTTTTTTCACTGAATATATATTTTTGCAGTAGGACTCATGTGTTGGTATTTCAGTTCGTTTAAAAAAAAATACATTTCAATCATTTGTAATAAGCTATTTTGCCAATAAAACCCGCTATTTTGTAATTTTTGAATTATAAATCAAATTGATTCAATTAATCAAAACAGCAAAAAATTCAGCAAAATAAGAAGAACCATCAACTTATGCTATCTTATGGCATGAAAAAAGTCGGTTGGAAAATAAAATATAGGGAACAAACACTCTCCTACTTCACTGAAATACCTTTAAATAAGGATTTTTTCAAGTACTATTGACAACAAAGTGCATTCTATCAAATTCGTTCTTTCAAGTAAATGCCTTGAGCGCAGAATCCACTTTTGAGGAGATATTACAAAGGATTATACTTGAAAGCCCTGGTAACAAGAATGGTTTGAAACAATTAATCAAAGGACGGGGAGAAATTGTAATGTCGAGTAAATTTCTCCAGACTAATGCTATTACACAAGAAGATGGTGCTTGGTTACTAGCTCTGCTTAAATATGTCTACAATTGTTGTATATGTGAAAGTACTATTACTTTGTTTGAAAATTCAAATAAACAGTCTTATAATATTTTTAACCTACTGCCTTAAAAGTAGAAAGATCTCAATTTGCTTGTATCGTGTTTTTGTACTATTTGTTAACCGATTTAGAAAATCGCATTTTTAGGAGCATACACTTTCTACTTTGTCCCATATAAGTGTAGTAACTAATTCAGAGTTCCAGAGATACAAAAAATTTGAAAGTCCATTTTTGGACATGACTGCGTTTTAATTATCTTTATTTTTTTGCAAATTTTTTATAAAGTTTACTACTCCTGTACAATATAATATACTAGGTGATCTCCCTGTGGTTGAAATTCGACCATAGACTATAATAACTACTGTAATACGATCTTTTGTAAGTTTGACCATAGACTCGCTGTAAAGTAATAATATACATGTGTGTACATTATAATGTATCTTCAATTAATGTAGTATGCTAAGTATTTTTTATATATAGTATATTACATAGGTATGTACGTAATGTTGAAAGTGGAACTTTTTTTTTTATTTTTCTCAATTATGAGTTTTAAACTTAAACACTCCCTGTAATATTTAAAGAATCTCATATAATTAATACGAGATCCTTTAAATAATTCATACAACAAATCATTTCGTATTTTTGTATGCTTTCTTGTTTCCTTCACTTTAATGTTCATATAAAACTCATAATACATACCAAATATACAAATTTTAAACTATTTATCTAAGGTGATTTTCAAATCATATACATGTTATACTATGACTTTATGATGCTTTCATTTCCATTAATGTTCATATGAAACTCATAATACACACCAAATATACAAATTTTAAACTATTTATCTAAGGTGATTTTCAAATCATATACATGTTATACTATGACTTTATGATGCTTTCATTTCCATTAATCTACGATCTTTGTTTCAATTGAAACAACTTATTTGCCGGCCGTGAGGAAATGAAACAGCTGTTAGACGACACGAAATGAGAACGGGCTGCAATAATAGTCTTATTTAAAAGGGGTGACGTCTGCTGAAGTATTCGTGCGTGCTCCTTGGCTGCCTGTTTCAAATCGCTTTTGAAATAGTCGCCTTTTGAATTAAATTCTTATGATTAGTATCGAAAATATTGCTAGAATTCAATATATTTTGCAAGCTTATTATTATTACAGTACTCTATTATTTCTTATCCTATATTTGAAACGAGCAACTCTTGTGTATTTCCACAAAGTTTAATGTACTACGTTAGTAAAAAAATGTTAGTAAATATACTGTTAGTAAATGTAATGTAATGTAATGTAATGTAATGTTATGTTAGTAAATGTACTACGTTTCTAGTGAAAAGCTATATTAAGTAGGAGTCGTGTTCCATTCCTTACAGCACCTAAATTTTTCATGACGCTTAAAAAATGTCATGGCGTTTACGTGTTTCATTCAACGAGCCCTGAAATAATTGCAGTTCAGGGACTGCACTTTATTGGAACAGAAGTGGCGTCGTGCATGCTTTGTCTAGAATATTCGCATATAGAAGTCTTTGGTATTTATATATATTTGATTACTACGAAACGGTTTTGCTAATTTTAATTTGCCAATAAAACGATTTTGAGGAAATGTTGTATTGATATTGATATTTTGTTTAGATACTATACTAGATACATTTAAATCAAATTCCCAAAAAGAAGGAGTTTCTCAATTCGGTTGTTTTTTTATATTTGGTGCGTCAGAATTTGGTCATTTATTTAGTTTTTTTTTTTGTTCGAGGTCATTTGCTCTTAGGCGGCCCCTAGACCTATAGACGACAATAACATCGTACAATACGATTTAAAGGGGGATTTGAATCCAAACGATCAATTACATTGCACAATAATATAAACTTGGCCATGTTTTTGTGTTCAGTTGGAGAATAGTATTTTATTGCTGATCTTGTAAAAAACATTTCATGAAAAATACTATAAAGTAGGTTGGTATATTAAATCATTTGTACTAGAGTCGGATTTAATCGACTAAAGGTGTTTATTGAGCTCTTTCCGGAAGTTAGTTCTCAAAGAATTAATTTTTTTCTTTACATCATCTTAGATTGCCTGTGTAAATATCTCTTTGTATATAGACAACAATGTTCCGTAAGCAGCTTTTTTTATCACGGTCATGATAGTTTTGGTCTTAATATTCCACAGAGGAGGCAATTCCCTATACAATTGGATACATTCAACAATAAACTCTCTTTCCTTAATTTTAGGAGTCTCTCTTCCCATTATTTATGCGTGGGCGTGTGTTTTTCTAGTCAAGACGAAAAATATTGCGCACCCGAACGTGATTAAATCGAATAATATCGTACAATAAAAATTAAACTTGCTCAAACTTTCGTTCAGTTTTTGCACAATTTTCAATATTAACCCTAAACGGTCAATAATGTTGCACAATTCGAAATATTGCGCGATATAATTGATCGTAAAGGGGACGCCTTATATAAATCTGATGTAGTGTTCTGCAGTTTTACTGCGTTTAAATTGTTCTCATCGCCACTATGTGAATATTCATATACTCGTACTTTATGGGTTTTATCGTCGGCACTTGCTAATATTCAATATTTTATTACGCTGTTTTTAATTATGTTAAGTACATATTATTATGTGTACTGCTTCAATATTTATTTTATTTTATTTTTGTCTGCTAACCAATTACGCTTTTTACAACAACTGTTAGCTAGCGGTATTTCCTATGAAGTTGTACTGATTTTAAAAAGTCATTAATTCTTGCACCTAAGACTTTTAAGCAAAGGAATTGATGAACTAGCTAAATAGATAACAATCAAATGAAAGCATAGATAAAACAAAATGATATATAAAAATTAGATAAAAATGTATTTGAAATAGCACTAAACACACCAAAAATGCAGTAAAACAGATGAGGAAACCAGGATCATTATTCTGTTGACCCTGTTTTACTGTCAATGTCTAAGGTTCTGTACAAATAAAAATGTTACCAAGGAATTGAATGGTCCATAATTCTTATGTTGTCAAGCAGCTGACCGATATATTGCAAGCCAATTGCTAACTTTAACCCATAGTTTCGCCACGCTAACTACGAAATATATGAGTAATTTGTATGTTTGGATGAATGGATATCCATTCATCCAAACATACAAATTTTCGCATTTATGGTACATATTAATATAGATTAAATAGTAAACAAGCAGATGGCTTTCTTGATGGAAAGAGAATCCATCGCTTATAGACACCAAATACGTTAATGGTTCGTTGCTATCCGTGTGGCGGGATGGCAATGCGAAAATTTGGATGTTTGGATGAATGGATATCCATTCATCCAAACATCCAAATTTTCGCATTTATAGTACATATTAATATAGATTAGATAGTAAACAAACAGATGGCTTTCTTGATGGAAAGAGAAATCCATCGCTTATAGACACCAAATACGTTAATGGTTCGTTGCTATCCGTGTGGCGGGATGGCAATGCCACATGCACATGTATACTGGCTACCATTCCCTCCAAACCTGAACATGATATCCATTGACCACGACAAGCATTGACGCTATTGCGGCAAGAATAAGTAAGTTTGTTACTCAATCACGCAAAAACTACTGAATAGATTTGAATAAAATTTGGCACACAGGTAGACGATGACCTGGAATAGCACATAGGCTACTTTTTATCTTGGAAAAAGTAGGCAATCCCACGGGATTCGCCAAAAACTTTTATAATGCAGCGGACTGCACCCTGCAGCTAGCGATATATAAAAAAAAACTCCTGCAGAATTGCATACTCCTCGTTAGCGGAAACTCTAAAAACAAAATGTCGTTGTCAAATATTCAGTCGTTTACTTCTTTTAATCGATGACAATTATATTATAATAATTGACGATAATGACGCAAATGAATTAATCCTGGATGTGTGGTTAATTTCATATGGGGTTGGCTACCTAACATGTTGACTGGGGGGTCCAAATAAGAACACACCTCGTAGTAGTGGTTTGCACGATATCACGCAAAAACGTTATAACTGTTGAAATTTGCCGTACCACTCGTCACTATAACGGTTTCTTCTCGTTTAAAAAATTGCAAGATATCTATATTTAATGCAAAGTTATGACAATTTCAGGAAATTAAGTTTTATTAGTAATACGAGTTCAACGATGCGGTTTCATGTAAAATTCTTCTGTGTAACTACTAGGAAACTACCTCGTCAAATGTACTAATACATTAAACTCTCTACTTCATATAATAAGAAATAAAATGTTGCGTTTATCAAGTACTAAGGTATAAAAATATTGAGCCGTCAAAGGTGATGCTTAAAAAAATTCGATGTCTCATTCAATGTTTACAGTAAACTAAGTTTGAGGGTTTCAATTACAAAGGGAAAATGTGATTAAAGGTTTTACCTGCTATATAAAACGTTGTTGTGAAAATTTCTAAGCTAATAAGGATACTTTTATTATGCCATTCAGTTGGGATCTAATTTTAAAGTTCATATAACTTACAAAATAAAATAGGTACTTACAATGTTTTTTTGTACAATAAATAAAGTATCATCATCAGTTATTTGCGGGGTAGACAGAGTAAACTGAACATCTAAAGACGATTTTGTTTATCAAGATTCACCGATTAGTCGGTGGCAAGATAAATGGTGATCCCCATTGCCATATTTCGCCAACCTGATAACGGAATTAACTATTTCTAGCAATAATGGGGACCGACAGCTTTACGTGCTCATCTGAGATACAGGAGTGATAAGATACCACTCACCAGACTCCGAACTTTTAGATTTTCGAGAAAAACTTTAATAATACTTTGCTCTACCTGGGAACAGAATCCGGAGCCTCATGGTCTGAGCGGAATAGGTTGCCTCTAGACCACGAGCCAGTCAAATCTAAAAAATACTCAAACAGTCAGTATAATAAAAGGTAAAAGAAGAAGTTATTTAATATGCAACTTTTCGTGAAAACTAGTATGACACTTCTTTAGTGCCGCTGAAACAAGAAAAATGAAGAAATGAAAAAAAGTCAGGTATTCCAGGTACACAGTAATATTCCTAAGTGTATTTCATCAGATTCTTTACTTTAAATTTTTTAACAAACTTTAAACAAAAACAGAGTGTATGTACAAACATTATGGATTTTTACAAGGTAACACTTAAACCTTATAAATATATACACATTTACATACTTATACTATTTCCATTTCTTTATTTTATCGATGACGATGATCGGCGCCCATGTAATTTTGTGTTATTTACGTTAAAATGTCTCACAAATAATACTGTATTTCATGGACGGGTAGTGGTATGCTACACATAATGATTAACTATAGGAGCTATATCGATAAACGTAACACGACAACAGACCCGTTTTTTTTAAATGTAAGAAACTAAACTACTGTCGGATACTTTTGTACAAATTTATGAACTATTATATTATATATAAGTATAATATTATATTTTATTACAAGATGTTACATGTATAAATTCTTGATCGATAATGCCTGCTTCTTTAAAATTTTTGGAGCTGTTGTAAAATAGGTATACCACCCACACGGCACACGGCAGACTTTTGCACGGCAGAAGTTTGTCGCAAGGTCAATCTGGCTCTACGCTTAAAACTTCTTACCTATCGACACTAAGCTTTTATTGGTACAATCGTTGGTGCTGCCGATAATTGATTATGCGGATGTGTGTTGTTCGGACTTAAGCCAAGCTTTTCTTGACAGATTAGAGCACTTGCTCAACAACTGCATACGTTTCGTGTATGGTCTTCGCAAATACGATAACGTATCCCAATTCCGTTCTAAACTAAAATGGATTCCAATTCGTCAACGTAGACAGTTGCGAATGCTATGCACTCTCTTTTCTGTATTATATGACCCAGCAGCACCGCGTTACCTTAAGTCAAAATTCAAATTTCAGAACACAACACATTCTCGTAATCTTCGCTCAAGCACCATCCCTACTCTTCAAATTCCTTTTTGTCGTACCGAATTGTCTCTCGATCATTTGTATCCCAATCTGTAAGGTTCTGGAATAAATAATAAACTTAGGAATAGTCCCTCCAAATTCTCCTTTAAACGTTCTGTTAAAAAATGTCTTTTGAATTAACATTATCAGACATTATTTTATTTATGTATTTAATCGTCGTATTTATACTTATTTCCCTATTATAATTTAATATATGTGATATTTATATCTATATATGTTATTTATTTAGGTATGTGTGCGTATGTAATATGTGTATATAATATATAATAAGTATATTTTATATATGTGTATTTTATGTGTATATAATGTTTTGAGTTTTTTTAGTATTACGAGCAGTTATTGTAACTAAATTTTACTAATTTATCTTATCATGCACCCCGTTAAATGAAACTTTCTCTAATTAGTTTGGGTTGACTGGCAGAGAATGCCATGTAGTATTAATTCCACCTATGCACTCAATTGTGCATATATTTTTAAATAGATAATAAAAAGATAAACGTAACGTATGAATAATGTGAAAAAACTCAGCGACCAGAAATGTAGTGACTAGCACGACCATATCATTGCGAGTGACAGATTAAAATAACCACAAAATGGCGCTGGGCCATTGAGTGTTCCCACCTCGAAAAAATATATTTTAATGTTTTTGTTATATTTGTCTTTGTACAAAATATAATAAAAATATGCGATCGATATCATTACTTATTTGGTCACAACACTACAAATATAAAATTACAACTGTCATCAAGAAAATAAAGAAATAGAAATAGTATAATGAATCTAAAGAGATTACAGAAATATTGTTGAAGGTAGGGTCAAAAAATCCTGATTATCAATTAGATTTGATTTTGTTGAATTAATTTAAAGACCACATTATGTTTGAATAATAGAGACAGATTGAGCGCTATACCACAACCTTATGAAAACTTATGAATTAGGTCAACTGATATCCGGTTGAGATATCATTGCAGATACGATTTAAAATCACGGTCCACTTGTATTATAGTGTTTTAAAATTAACTAGCAATCGCATGTGGCCGAAATTCGACCACAGACTAAATAATAAAATCTCTCTCTTAAATTTGACAACTTACTACACGTGAATAATACCTCTTCATGAGTGTATGTTATCATGTATATCACATAAATATAGTGTTTAAAATGTATTTCCAATGCATTTTATTAAGAAATATTTGGTTTCTGAAGTCCTCCGATTTGTAAACTTTAACTAAACTTCATACTCCACCGATCGTGCAATTTTTTTAACAAGAAGTTCGAACTTTTCCCTTCACGTATTAATATAAAGATTTAAAAAGTGTTTAATTATTTTGTTGCAAGTAGACCTCAGTTTTTAGTTCAAGTTTAGCAGCGTAGCGAGAGAGAACATAAATAAATAAATATTCACGGGACAAATTACACTTACTGATACCCGAAGTAAGCAAATTATTTGCTTGTGTTATGGATGTTAGTCAACGATACTAATACATAGAAATACATATATAAATACTTTTACATACATAATAAACCTCCAAACCCGGAAATACAAACATTTATGCTCATCACACAAATGCTTGTCCCCGTCGGGATCGAACCCGAGCCCCTTTGATTGAGTAGTCAGGTTCGCCAACCACTCGACCAACGAGGCGGTCAAAAAAAACATGACATGTGATTTGATGAAACTAAAATCTGTTTGTATTATTTCTTAAATATGTTGAGCTCGTCCACTAAACTTATGTAAAAAAATAATATTGTATAAGTATATGTAAAAATAAGTATAAAATACTAATACTGAAAGATCTTTGAATGTTATTATTCGGAAAGTAAACAAAGAATTAAAATCTATTATCCTCTTGAAGTTGACACAGGTGGAACGGCGGGTTGTGGAGGGTGTTGAATGTTTAAAGAGTGGGCGAACGGCATTTAACTTCCTATTTGCGGATATCGACCCGTTCGTCGGGTCAGTTAAGTCAGTCAGTTTTTTAAGTTCAAATTTTTTTCTAACAGTTGAACAACGTAACTCAGTACTCAACTAATGCAAAATTAAGTTTTTTACTGAGATTTTGCTTATGATTATTTGCTATATTTTTTATAAAACAAACAGCAAATTGCTCTCCTGGAGAATAGATATAACTGTCGCCTATAAATACCAAAGATGTTCATGATACGATCTGTAATTAGAAGTATAAGGATAAAACGTAGTTCTTGATTTATTCCTTTACTTCTTCCGATATACAAATTGTATATTTCTCTACAATTACCATTTGATTAAATAATACTTCTTGTTAACAATTATAAAACACAAATTTTCATTATATCATTTTCCTGTGGTACATAAATTATGTATAAAATTAACCAAATGAATGTATAACACTTTAATTACAGTTTTTGGTAAGCATAACTTGTAAAAAGCCCGTTTAAACACAATGCAAAACAAAATACCACCTTTTATGGCTACACCTGCTACTACATTTGTATTAATAGAGTAATTATACAAGTTATAAAGTGATACTAAATTGTTGAATGGAAAACTATTTAATAAAAAAAATAGCCGACATTATTATATTTATATTATTATATAATAACAGAAGTGAACTTTCCGTGCTACCTTTCCCTTTAAAATGAAACAGAACAATGACAAGCACTGACGTTATTACGGCATGAATATGTAAGTTAGTCGTATTAGCCTTGCCGATTCATTACAAAACTCCACCATCTAGTAGATAGACATCAAGAAACGATTCGCCTTTCACATGCTGTCTAGCAAAACAGCAAATTGTATATTTTTTCATAAAGGAACTGAACCAACAAACCAACAATACTAAGACCGCAATAAATAATAAAAATAAATTGAACTAAAAAAATATAGGGAATTCCCGTATAAAAATTTACTTTTACTGGTCTCAATAATGCTGTGATACTCGGTATGGTACTTAGCTGTACAAATAAATGCAAATATCTAATTTGTAAAAATAATGAATACTCTTTAGCAAATAGATAAAGAACATATTCACAACACTTAAAAATGTATATGTGCTGTAAGATAATTCGACGACATTAACAGAACTCACCATCTGAAGTCCAACTCACATGTGACCGTTTTAATATTTTTCATAGATAGGTATAAACAGCAGCGGCGTTAGGGTTACTGACACCCCGGGCAAAAATATTAAGGCGCCCACTTAAGGAAATCAATATCGAGTATTTATTTTTTGCTGAACCAATGTGAACGTAGTTTATGTTGAGATTTGGGAGGCGGATGAAAAAAACGAATAGAGTGATGTATATTTATTATTATCAGACTAGATACGATGTACTTCGATGTTGCTCGAAGTCTCTCTCTTTCTCTCTCTCTAATACTCTCATAATAAACATAAAGAGAGATAACAGCTCTCTCGAGACTAACTCTCACGAAGACGGAGACAAAATTCGGAATGGAGCAAGCATATCATATAATAATAATATAATATATATAGAGTGTGTTTACATATTTCAATTTTCAATTGTATCTTAAATTATAAGGCGTATTTCACATACTCCAACAGTTTAATAATTTCATCTTTCTTTTAGCGTTATCCAGAGCCAATGACATGGACTTAGAAAGTTTTGTAGCTCCTCTTTTTTGTTGTTTTTTTTATTTTTATTTTTTGTTTTTTTTTAATATTTTTGTTTTTTTTCAATTTTTTTTATTTTTTTAAATATTTTTATTACTTTTTATTTTGGTTGAACATTTTGTTATTTTTTGATTAATGTTCTTAAATTTTTTCAGTAAAACTTACTGATTTTCTTCAGTAAAATTTAACTTTTCGGGCTTTTTTGTCAGCAAAGACACGAATCAAATTAGAAAAATCTAATTGTCCAGCGATTTCATTTTCAATCGAGAGAGTGGCCAGGTTAGAGAGTCTCGATTGAGAGATTGTTGATCGGAGATACGTTTTTATTAATTTTAATTTGGAAAAACTGCGTTCTCCACTTGCAACTGTAACCGGAATAGTTGCAAAAATCAATAGGAAAAACCTGCAATTCAATTCTTCTAAAAAATGGCAACGACCGCTAAGAAAACGGTAGAAAAACTCACAATCCTGAAAAAATATACAGGAATAAAGAATTTGGGATATTTGAAGAACGATATTACAAAGTCAGTAAGAAAAAAAATTCGTGCACGTACAACGTACACTCTGTAGCAGTCAAAATATTGTGGACGGTTTTCTCGTTGTGTGATCGAGCGACGCTCGAGTCGAGAGACCAAGTATACAAATCAGCAACCTTGCGCCACGCTCGAGCACGAGCATAGGACATATAGGACGTTTCGGTATCCCCACCCCCACCATGCACTACGCGTGTAAGGTGTAAGGTTGGTGGTGGAAGCATCTCACCAATCATAAATCATAACATAAGCGCAATCGCAGGGTGGTCGAGGACCAACTGTAACGATATGCGTAGAGTGTTAGAATACAGAGCACAGAGCTTAGAGCCCAGAGTCACACACCAACACAAAGTATAGGTGGTCCGTTGTCCGTCCACGTTTTCATTGACTTATTCATATTCAGAATAAGTCAATGAAAACGTGGACTTAATTAAGTACGGACTTATATCTAAGAATTCTTAATTCTTAGACGTAAGTCCCGTATTCACAGTCGGTTAACCGACTGTGAACTGTGATATATCAATACGGCACATAGAGCACAGTATTGAGGGTACATAGCGCGGAAGGCATAAGGCTGAGGCCCCAGACCTCAGCGCCCCCCAAATTTGGCGCCCCGGGCCGTCACCCCATCGCGCGCCCCCCTAACGCCGGCACTGGGTATAAAGGTGAAGAAGGTATGTGTAAAACATTTTCCCACCATACATTGGACTATAATGTGATGACATATTTGGTGCTCACTACTGCTGCATTTTCAATTGCATGGACCACAGGCCACACAAATACTAATAGATACGCTATTAGGAGAAGAATATGTAGCTGCTCATATAAGCATGTGCTTGAAAGTCTCAAACTCGCAATTAAAATTCAAGTAATCGGGGAACTTCCTGATTCCATGGTTGATACCTTAGAATTTTTGTGCGGGCTCATTTGTAGGTCAAAAGAATAATTTTAAAATCTACCACTTTTTTATTAAAGTCTACCTTGAACTATTTTTGAATGTGGATTTACCAACTTAGATTACTCAAAAGTATCATCATGCCCGATTCCTTTGCGGAGTAATCAGAGTAAGCTAAACGTCATAGACTTTCCGGTTCACCACGGTTCACCGGTTTGTCGGTTAGCGAGATGAGTGGTGATCCACATTGCCGCATTTTACGACCTGATAACGATTAAAGATTATTTCTAGCCGGGACTGGCGGCGTTACCTGCTCATCGAAGGCACGGGAGCGTTATCACACCATCTGCCTTTTACGGCTACTGGTACATAATAATAATAATAATAAATACTTCTTTATCCCTATGTGTATACTGGATCATGTCTAATAAATTTTATAATCTAGTAAATATGAAAAGTTTTCATCTTTAAATTTTCGCGTAAACTATATTTCATTCAAAATAAATTGGGTTAATTTTAAGAAGTATCAGGTAGTTACGTCCAAACAAAAATACACAAAATATTAACGACCTTATATCTTTTGGATCTATAAATGAGTTTTTCTTAAATAAATACGAAGATCGCAAAAAACTCTAAGGTGGGCATTAATCACAAGGAAGTCCCACGCCTCTAGGAACCTTAATTCCAAGTTACAATGATGTGGGGAGTAATTATTTTCACGGTATATAAAACATCCAGGGCCCGTTGGTCTAGTGGTTAGAGACCCTGACTACGCAATCAACGAGGCTCGGGTTCGATCCCCGACGGGGACAAGGATTTGTGTGATGAGCATAAATGTTTGTATTTCCGGGTTTGGGTGTTTATTATATATATTCTAGTTTTTATATATGTATTTCTATGTATTAGTATCGTTGACTAACACCCATAACACAAGCAAATAATTTGCTTACTTCGGGGTTAGATCAGTAAGTGTAATTTGTCCTGTGAATTATTATTATTATTATTATTATCCAGGGCGACTGCTTAGTTAGTATAGTATTGAACCTATTTGGCTACGTGTTGATTTCCCAAATGATAATAATTATTAATGATCTTTTTTTATATCAAAAACTAGCTAACAAGCAGGTGGCAATCCTGATAGAAATGCACAACCATCACCTGACACAATCGAAACACGAGAGTGATAAGTCACTGTTGCAGTGACAGTGCTACAGGTGGTGGTACTAGATCCGGGCGAGACAATACAGAAGTCAATACAATACAATACAATACCTAGTAGCTACAGTGGTAGTGACGTGCATTACCAATCCTTCGCCTATACATATAAATGTTATGAATTGTCTGACAGAATGGCAGATGATCTAATCTTTAAAGACAGCCTGAATCACTTGGAGGTCAAAAACGTAATGTTAGCACAAAACATTTTAGCACACAATCAAATTAATTGCAGTATATCGTATTTTTCTATAAAAAACTCTAATATATTATATAAAGAATAAAATCATGTTTTTGTAACAAAATCTTATCCCCCTGTTATATATTTAATTCCATTGGTTCATTTTATTTAAGATTGGCTGTATCTTTTGAATGGTTATAAGTAGACACTACCGATGGGAAAACCTATCAGGCTCACAGCTAGTACTTTATAAATTCATTACAAATTCGATAAATTTCTCTACGTATATTTCAACACGTTAATCAGTCAAAAATAGCTGCAAATATTTCTGTAGAACTACTGAATCTGGAGCATAGTAGTGCCCGCGCTGAAACACGCGAACCGCTTGGGTACTACCTACCTTTTTTTTGGACCGCTTCGCCGAATTTTCGAACCCTTATAGCTCCTTATAATTAATGCTAGATTGCAAAAAAAATCACGGTATGGTTTTCATAGCACACTTATTAAACGAGCCAAATTTTATCATCATTACTGTTATACTTAAGATTTTATTAACATGTATATAAAAGTTACTTTGAAAAATGCATTTTATATAAATCCGAGATTTCAAAAACATTCGGTTTAAAGATCTGTATTTCTCTAAAAATACTGTTCACACACCGAGATTTTATATAAAATATCACATTAATACTGTTTATTTTAGTACTTTTGTATTATCTATTTTTTTTTTCTAACTGGAAATTATTTCTTACAATTTTATTTTATGAAAAGATATATAATGCGAAAGGGGAATGATGTAAATACTGGGAAGACCAAGAATAATATACTATGATCGGATTGATTGGGTGCTGCCCGAGTCGTGTTTGTATGAAGAGAGTACCTAATAAATGTGGATGAAGAAAGAAAAATCTGTAAAGCTGTCATTTTCAACAAGCTTAAGATGTTTGAACTTTTCGGGCCTAAAATTCTATGCTTAAGTATATATTCAACTATCTGGAGCTCTTTGTAGTCTAGCGGTTCCATGTCGGAGTTCAAAATCAAAAATCAAAATCAAAAAATGTTTTATTCGAGTAAACCCTTATAGGCACTTTAGACGAGTTGACATTTTTTTTAAATTACTACCGGATCGAAACGCGGCCACACACTCAGAAAATCCGGCACTCTATTTTTATATCATAAATGCGTTACAATATTAAAAGAATTATTTCATATTACATCTGTTATAGCATCATCTCTTCTCTCGTCTCTTATAGCATCGGGAAGTTTATTGTAAAAGCGTATACATTGCCCCTTGAAAGAGTTACTTATTTTATGGAGGTACTAGCGACCTGCCCGCGGTTTCACCCGCGTAGCTTTTGTTCCCGTGGGAATATCGGAAAGGTTTATATACTAAAACCTTCCTCAAGAATCAATCTATCTATTAAAAACACGTATAAAAATCCGTTGCGCAGTTTTAAAGATTTAAGCATACATAGGGACAAACTGAAAAAGCGACTTTGTTTTATACAATGTAGTGAAGATGCATACACAAACAAGATTGTTTTTTTTCCTTGAATTTAGTGAGTATACATCATCATTTTTCTTAAACGAGCGAAAATTTTACGGACATACATTGACATAGGCCCCGTTGGATTCTCGGATCAGGCAATTGAGAAATAGGTTTTTTCCAGTTTTCTGACTAAAACAACGTTGCTCTGAATTGAAAAAGTGCCCGGTTGACGATAGGCTAGCCACCTATCACATTGTGGGACTAATATCTTGGCTAATCGTAGGTGCTTTTGTTGTACCTCTGCCTACCTGTTCGGGGATACGGGCGTTAAGATACTTTTTACCTGAAGCTTAAAATACCTCAACTTAGCGGGAAGTTTTAGTTTCAGAAAGGCCAATACCAGTTACCAGTCAAAACCAGTTGACAAATTTTTTTTACAATTCCCGCAACTGAATCAATGAATACCAGAATTCTATCGAATATACCAATTTTTGAATCGTTTTTACAATTTTTTCTATAACCTATCCCAATCAAATCTTTACGGGTTTTATCAATAAATGTGTTTGGTTTTGTTGTTAACTAGCACATGTCGTACGAAATGTAACGTTACTTGTGGATCTGTACCTATAACTGTACTGCGCCACACGATACACGCCAACAGCCAACTCCATTCATCGCACCAGATGTATCAATTCACTCGTCCAAAATGTGAGTAAGGCGCAGCCACGGTATAGCATAACTCAATAAACTCTCACTCACTCACTGAGTGAACAATGAAACAACTCAGTTCTTGCGCTGTACGTTATTTTTTTAAGAATCTGTGAGCTGTGTGTGTGATTTTTTGAAGATTTCTGAAGAATCGTGCAAGTGGCATTCGTTTCGCAACGCTAAGGGCCGGCTACTACACATTAACTTGAAGAAAGGAATTTCGCTGAGTTACCCATGTTTAGTAACTTTAATAATATTTATTAATTGGATAGCTAACGTAAATACAGTGATGTGATAAATTATTCATATTTTAGAACAAACTTTCAACTGAAGAATACCGAAGTAATTTGTTTGATACAGTTCTTCAATACTTTCAATAATTGAGTGATATCGACGGCAGTTAGTCAACACCTATTCATGCTTATTTATACCGTTAATCTAGGTGACTCGCCTAAGTTCGTCCGGGAGTAGAGTATAAAGAAATTTATATAATCTCTTGCCCAAAGTGTCTTGGGGATTGATTATGGAAAAAGAGCCTTAATTTGATTTCGAACCTACAGTGTCAATGGTTTAGTTGTGAAAGCGTAACAGACAGACAGGCAGATAGACTGAATTTAACATTTACTATATAGTATGGATATACTTTCAATTTTTTATAGTGACTAAAACCTCAAAACCAACACCAACTCATGATGATTAGATCATTAAATCCCTGTCTTATCGACTCGAATATAGAAGTCATTCGATACCCAGATCTGTTAAAATATGTAACTTAAACTAGCTGAACCGGCGACAGATTTAAAATCGTCAAACTATAAATTGTTTCCATAGGAAAATAAAATTATTATTTTATTTTTTCTGTTCCTAAAAACCTCTCTCGGATTTTAACGAATATTTAAAAAAAAAAACAGTCCGATTGTCCAACCGTTCTCGAGTTTTGGGCTTAGGTGCCCCATAGACCTACAATAATATTGCGCGGTAGGTATTCAATTTTATTGTGCAATAATATTGAATACCTCTTTGATTCCAGACGTTCAATAAATTCACTCAATAAAATTGACAAACTAGTCTGATCAATATTTTCGTGCAACATGTCTGACGACGAAGTTTTGGCGGCAACCATGTTGCTGATTTTGTTAAATAAATCTCTATACAATTCTATACACTCAAGTAAAAACTCCCGTTCTTTATCTTTTATAGCATTCTTGCTCGCCATTTTGCTTAGATTTACAACACGACCATACATTTAACACCGTGACTGACCGAACGCGACCGTTCCAAACTCTGAAGTAAAAATACTGCGCAATATTAAGTCCGCACAGTGCAAGAAAAAAAATTGCACAACAAAAATTAAACCCATACAAACTTTCGTTCAATTACTGTGCAAGCTTCAATATAAACCCTAACGGTCAATAATATTGCACAATACGTAATATTGCGCAATATTATTCAATAATATTGCAAAATACGTAATATTGAGCAATATTATTGTAGTTCTATGGGGCACCTTAGAAACACATTTAGTGATTCATTTTTATTTAAGTATTCACGATAATCTTTGTTGGTCCTATCTGCAGCCCGCTGCGTTATAACAGATTTTGGTAAATCCCACAAGATCAAATTATTTCTCCGGGATAAAAGTACCCTATATGCTATTTCAGGTCATCGTATATATAATGTGTGCCAAATTTTATCCAAATCGGTGTAGCCGTTTTTGCATTAAAGGGTATCAAACATCCATCCATCTGAACATATTTTTGCATTTATAATACCAGCTGCCCCCTCAGTCGCCTGCATTATAAAAGTTCCTGCGGAAACAACCCATTTTTCCGGCATAAAAAGTAGCCTATGTGCTATTCCAAGTTATCATCTACCAGTGTGCAAATTTCATCCAAATCCATTTTTGCGTAATTGAGTAACAAATATCCATCCATTCAAACATCCAAACTTTTGCATTTATAATATTAATATAGATTATTAGCAAGTAGGATTTATGTTGGCAAATAACAATTACCTAAATCGTACATATTTATAAAAATATTAAACAAAAATAACAATGGTATGCAGCGTGAAGCAATACACAAAATTAAATAATAATGAAGTTAAAAGTTCACAAAAGTACGTTGGTTAATGAAATTATCTTCGCGTACAGTTAATTGTGAACTCGTCTGCCCTCCATTGTAACACAAAACAAAATCATTTTAAAAATTAACACAAAACAAGACAAAAGTTCTATAAATATTTTTTATATATCACAGGATGGGGAACAAGCAGATAGCTCCCTTGATAGAAAGTGACAACCATAGTATATAGACACTAAAGATTTTAATGGTACGTTGTACATAAGTTTATACGCTACATTTTATATACTTTTTTTAGTTTCTCCAATAACATAACTGGAACGTGACAGTGACAAGCATTCATGCTATTTTTTTTTGAATCGATAGGGAAGCGCTTGACCACGATCTCGCCTGATGGTAAGCTAAGATGTGGCCTAAGATGGAACGCGCTTCCCTAGAAGGTATCTGTTCACTCTTCTCTTGAAGATACCTAGATTGTACTCGTCGGGGAACACAGACTTAGGAAGCATGTTCCAGTCCCTTGCGGTTCGAATGAACAATGTTTAAAAAAATAAATAAGTCCGTTCGTGCATGTAATACTGCTCTCACCTCTGGAATCCGCCAAATACCAACTGGAGACACTTGAGGCTATAGAAATACTGAAAAATTAAATAAACTAAATTAGCGTTAGTAAGCGCTTTAATTTTGGGCTGAAATACTGTCTCACCTTCGCCAGAATACCAAGCTTTTTTAAGGTAGGAATGGCTAAAGATATCCGTATTATAATAAATTATTAGCAGTATTCCAGAGCAGTATTCTATGCACGAACGGACTTGTGCTTCATAAAGGTTGAGCAACTGTCCCAGGCTGAAATACTATCTCACCTTCGCCAGAATACCAAACGTTATTTCGGCAGGAATAGCTAAAGCGTTAGTATCTTAAACGAAGAAGACATTGGTTAACTCTACCACTTATTTATTAATAATGATGATGGGGTTGACGGGTTCGACTTCTAATCGTTTGCCTTTTGCAGGTTGGCTAGCAGCATGGCAGATAGCTTTGTTTATTAAAAGAAGAGTGTTAAGTGTGGAAATGGATTTATTTTATTCATAGTACAACAAGCGAGAAGATAGTTCTTCTGATGAAAAGAGATAATCATTGCTTACAGTAAAAAATCTTAATGTTGCATTGCTATCCGTGCGGTGTTATAAGTTCAGCTACGATATCCTTCAAACCGCAACACGACAGCGAAAAGAACCGATGATATAGCGGTAGGAATACGTAAGATAGTGGTACCAAAATGCGGCCAGGAGTCGCAGAACTCAATCATCTAGTTATTAGTAACGATGTTGGTGACACGCTTTAGCCTTCTTTCGCCTCTTACAATATACCTAATAATAATTCATTGATATATTCTTCATAAAGCGGTTCAGATTAACATGGATAAAAATAATTTGAACTATAGACTGAGATAATCAGCTAAATTAAATATAAATATACCCAACCTCACACGGTCAGCTATTCGTTTAAAACGAAATGGATGAAATTTATATTTTATCGAAACAAACTTTCGTTATTGGATTTAAATAATAAATGAATTCAAAACACATCGCACGACTTCCATTACAACTAGACACGGGAGTTTGCCTGACGTCCGCTATGAGTAAATTTCAATTAAACTGTAATGTATAGTGAAATTTATGTATTTTTATTTTGAATAAAAGTAAAAATACATATATTATTCTCAAATATATTATTCCCAGACATTTAATTTAAAAAAGGCAGCTATGGGAACTGGCAATGGAAGCAAAAACTTAAGAACTTGGAATAACTCTGCTCTTTTTTAAATTGTTTAATTAATTTAATTGTAAATTAATAAAACGTTATAATGTGACGCAATACGTTTCACAACGGTTTGTTTTTTAGGTCATAAAATAAATAAATAAATAAATTCACTCGACAAATTACACTTACTGATCTAACCCCAATTTAAGCAAATTATTTGCTTGTGTTATGGGTGTTAGCCTATGATACTAATACATAGAAATACATATATAAATAGTAGAATATATTTAATAAACACGCAAACCCGGAAATACAAGCATTTATGCTCATCACAAATGATTTTGCTCGTCGGGGATTGAACCCGAACCCATCGCTAATCACTCGACCAACCAAACCAAAAAAGGAGAGAGAACTATACCAGAACATAAATATTTTATTAAAGAGTTCAAAAATATGAATTTAACGCAACTACAGATTGCCATTAACCGAGATTCGATCGGTAAATCCTTTCAAAAATTAAGAGAGACACATGCACACACAGATATACTGATATCATTGTAAAAATAGTCGGAAAAGGTTTCTAAGACCTCAAAATGTAGAAATCTGGTGCATACTCCGTTGCATTACGTAACGTAGCGGGATGTTAAAAATCCTATAGCATAACATCAGTCAACGGGATGCAGAATAGAATAAAGAATTGAATTTTATGTTGACGTGAAATTGATGTTTAGAATGGTCAGGGTAAGTAATTTTCAACAATTTGTAAACTGTACATATAACATAGATGGAAACCGTACTTCTTGTCGAATCATCTTGTATAATAACAAATACCGCCATTTCCATCATTAGTTTGTTTTACCGCTGAACTTTAACAGAACAACAGAGAATAATTGTTCCCTCGTCGGTGACTTGTGATGGATAAAGTTGGAACAATTATAGAGTCGTCGACGAACTTTGTAGCTTCTGTGTGCCGTTTGCACTGAAAATAACACGGACTATGCGGATCTTGTATTCTTACTATTACAATGTTTTAACTCGTTGATGTGAAGATGAACCTAGTAAGAACGAAATTGTATTTAATTTTAGAAGGTTTCCAATTCATTCGATCACATTACTATACTTACTAAATTGTGATTAAGATGTTATAGTTCATTTGACTCAGATTAAAAGATCCCGGGCTTCGATAAAATATGATAGGATATTTTCATAATTTAAGATTTAGCCATGAGAAACATTTTTACAAATTAAGTTTTCGGCCCAATAAATTCATTAAAATATGCAACCAGATAGTTGCCCATTCAATAAACATAAAGCCGTTTTAATGAATATTAATTGTAAAATAGTACAAACGTTTTGATTTCAGTATTTCGTAATATAACAAGAGATGTGGCGCGAAGATAATAAAATAGTGTAACAAACTTCAAAATTAATGCAATAATAATAAGTACCAATTGTCGTGATATTCGTCATAAACCAAAACACTTTGGCAATTACAATGATTTTACTTTTTAACAAGCTAAGAATTTTTGCCCAATAATATAAAATTATAACCATACACGTCTAAAATAATAAAACAAATCATTATAAATCTTATTACACCTTAGCTTTTTGATCTATATATGAGTTTTGTTTAACGATTTACGGCCAGCGCAAAAAATTCCAAGGTAGGTATTAATCACAGGGAAGCCCCAAGCCGCCCCAAATTTTAATTCCGAGTTGGAATGATGTTGGAGCAATTATTTTCACGGCAAGTTAAATATCCGAGGTGCTGAGCTGTGGTGACAGGTGCGGGGTGTCACTATTTGCTGTATTCGTGTCATTGTTGTAAAGAAAAAACTGTATTTTACCGTTGAATTATTTATGCAATTAAAATTACTTGAGCTAAAACTTTTATTTACGTTTTTCTATCGTCGCTTTATGAGTTTTTGTAAGGAATTATTATTTTGCGATTTATTTAAATGAGTTTATTCAAATAGATGTGGAAAAAAGTTTCCTTGCAGGGTAGCCAGACTAGACTGATGACAATAAACATTCTATTTTACCATAATTTACTATATTTTCGTTTGCAAGGTGGATCTTCCTAATTGCTTTATAGATTAAAAAGCTGTTTGCTTTATATTATATATATTTAAGAATTGGAACTAAAGTTATGGCTAAAATGTTTTGCCTCACTATGATTTACGATAACGATGAATCGGCAAACAGATGTACGAGCGACAGGACACCTATTGGTGCTGATATTGTTTTATTTGGAAATCACGATTATTACATCGTGTTTATAGTCAAAATAAACCAAAGAAGCACACGATGTGTATCGAGAAATTTCGCCCATTCACGAATTACAATCACAGTATATTCACAATTCCGAATTGTAATGTAGTTATTTTACCTTTTATTGTTCTATACTTCGATTTTCATAAATTATAATATATGTAATATTATAAGTATGTTTAACGACCGTTATTAATATTATTATGTTTTAAATTAGCACCAATACAAAGCGTTCAAAATTCTAGTGACATGACATTCAAGTGTAATATGGAAATAACATTCACTAAGAATCAAGACAGTATTGCCTTTTGACCAAAGATCTAATTTTTACCATCCTTATTCAAGTGGGGATTTTGGGACAAATTCAAAAAACTTTTTCCATTTTATACTTGAAAAATATCATGTCACTAGAATTTTGACCGCTTTGGTGCTAATTAAAAATATAATTAATATACTGTTTTTTAGTAATATTATATTGTGTCGATACATATGATGCTCGGTTAAACTCGCAAGAGTTTATGTGTTATCTTTAGTACTAATCTTCTTATGTATATTATATTCAAATAAATGGAAAAACAATAATTGTGCGATTAATAATAATAATAATTTATTTATTTCACAGAAAATCATCACATGTATTACACAAAAAATATCACTAATTCCCAAACTAGGTTTCCCTGTATTATGGGAAATTAGTTACACAATATATTCTATGTTAATATGTGCCCCACAAAGGTTTAATAAATATCATTTTTTTAATAGAAGAGGGGGCTACCGGACAGGAGGCTCACCTGATGGTAAGTGATTACCGCCGCGCATAGACAACTACACTACCAGAGTTCTTGTAATTGCGTTGCCGGCCTTTTAAGAATGAGTAAGCTCTTTTCTTGAAGGTCCCTAAGTTGTATCCATTTGGAAAAATTTCTGCCGATAGCTGGTTCCACATAGGAGTGGTGCGGGGCAAAAAATGCCTCGAGAATCGCACGGTTGTGGATTTCCAGACATCGAGATGGTAAGGATGGAACTTCGAAATTTGTCGTGATGTCCGATGGTGAGATTCGGCAACAGGAATTAATCCAAACAGTTCCTCGGAACATTCCCCATGGTAAAGCCGATAAAAGATGCAGGGTGATGCCACATCTCTACGTAACACCAAAGAATCAAGCCGATTTGAAAGAGTCTCGTCCTCGACAATTCGAGCCGCCCTACGTTGAATTCGATCAAAAGGAAGGAGCTGGTACTGAGGAGCTCCCGCCCTAAATGAGAACAGTACTCCATATGAGGCCGGATTTGCGCCTTATAAAGTAATAAGCGATGGGCCGGTGTGAAGTACTGCCTGGCCCTGCTGAGAACTCCCAGCTTTTTAGAGGCTAATTTAGCCTTGCCTTCCAAGTGACCGCGGAACTGAAAGTCGCTCGATATGTCGACTCCAAGTATTCCAATACAGGTTGTGGCTTTCAGGGAAGTATTTTCAAAACGAGGTGATACGACAAAGGGTGATTTTTTAGCGGTAAACGCGCAGACTTGTGTCTTAATGGGGTTGAATTGGACCAAATTTAATCGACCCCACTCCGAAGCAACAGAAAGTCGTGCTTCAATTTCTAACACTAGTTTGTTCCGGCACTCGTTGACGTGTTCCCGAGAAATTCCGCTGCGGCCAGAATATAAAGCATCGCCTGTAATGTCATCCGCATAACAATGAATGCTGCTCGATCGCAACATGTCATTAATGTGCAGAAGAAACAGCGTAGGCACACAACCTTGAGGAACACCAGCATTAACGAGTTTAAGGTCAGTGCATACGCCATCAACAACGACTCTTATACTCCGATCCGTCAGAAAACTGGTGATCCATTTGCACAATTTCTCAGGAAGCCTATAGGATGGAAGCTTGGAAGGAAGTGCCCTGTGCCATACCCGATCAA
The DNA here is from genome assembly GCA_036924255.1 of Apodemia mormo. Lineage (NCBI taxonomy): Eukaryota > Metazoa > Arthropoda > Insecta > Lepidoptera > Riodinidae > Apodemia > Apodemia mormo. Next base: position 31,863,087 of record JAUPFN010000014.1, on the reverse strand, counting down.
AGGCCTTCGCTATGTCCAAACTAACTGCCAATGCCTCTCCCTTATTCTCGACTACCTCCGCCCATCGATGTGTTAAGTAAACCAGAAGATCACCAGCTGAGCGTCCACGACGGAAACCGTATTGGCGGTCACTAATCAGCTGGTGCTCCTCAAGATACCTCAGAAGCTGGCAGTTAATAATGGACTCCATTATTTTGGAGAATAAGAAGGTTATCGCTATAGGCCGACAGTTGGACGGGACCGATTGATCGCCTTTTTTAGGGATTGGGTGCACTAAAGCGGTCTTCCAAGTTATGGGCATGACGCCTTTTGAGTAGGAGAGCCGGAATAAATGCGTTAAAACCGGTGTCAACTCTGGAGCACACATCTTTAGCACGATAGGAGAGATGCCATCAGACCCACTTGACTTATGGAAATGAAAAGGAAAAGAGTGCCTTACGCACTGCAGTTTGCAAGAACTTTACCTCCGGCATGGAAGTATCACACCGCGGGATGGTAGGTGGTGTATTTCCTTGGTCGTCTATGGTCGAGTTGGCTGCAAAAAATGAGCCTAAGAGATCAGTTTTCTCTTTTGCAGAATGGGCTAGAGAGCCATCATCTTTGTGCAAAGGTGGAAAAGAGGGCATACAGAAATTACCTTGAACAGCTTTGGCTAGAGACCAGAACGCATGAGTTCCTGAAGGAAGGCAAACTAGCCTCCCGCCAATTCTGCCAATGTGCTCGGATTTTGCTTTAGCGATGGTTCTTTTAAAAGACCTTGACGCATAATTGTACTCCTTTCTGAGTGTGCTGGTATTTACATCCTGAGATGGCGATGACGCGGCCCAGGCATGGTAGGATTCATGCTTTCGGTGTGAAGCCGTTTTGCATTGGTGACCAAACCATGGCTTAGACTTGCCACCAACGGGTACAGTAGAAAACGGAATGTAAAGTTCCATTCCCTGCAGCACCACATCAGCGACGCACTCAGCAACGACATCTGGATCTTCCAGCGAGGAGCATATACGCCTCCATGGGTAAGATGAAAAAAAGGACCGCATCCCGTTCCAATATGCTGGCCTGTAGTGCCAAATGCGACGGCAGCCTGAAGAACGAGGCCATGATAAGCGCGTAATTGGCACTTTGCTCCGTACTAGGCAGTGGTCCGATGAACCAAGTGGAGCGTCTACAGAAACCTGATAAATTGTAGTTATTGCATTTAAGGGAGTCGTTTATGTGGTGCGAAAACAACGTATCTGTGTATGTTGTTAATGTATGTTCGCATGCTGTGTGAGAATGTGTTTATTTAAACTTTCAGACATTTCAATACGTTTTCGCTCTGTTCATAGCTAAGGGATGACAGCCACAATGTTACTTTTTCCCTACATCTGAATCTGGTAAGATTAAGAATGTCTATTTTACTGTTAATCTTTTGATACAGAAAGGGACCCATGTAATTGAAACATCTTTGGGCAAACTTATTTTTTGTAATAGGTACGAGTATGTGCCACTTAATTCGTCGGTTAGTCACAATCGCTTTTGTTTCAGCATTCTTATGAAATCTGAAAATGAATGAATATCTTCTATATATTTAAAAATCAATTGCTGTTCGTAAGTCTCGCTAAAACTCGAGAACGGCTGAATCGATTTGTCTAAATTTGGTTTTGAATTAATTGTTGAAGTCTGGGGAAGGTTTAGAAGGTAAGAAAATAGAGAAAAAATATGAGTAGTTAAAAAAGCAGAACAACGTTTGCCAGGTCAACTAGTTTAAAATAATAATATGTAGCGGCTCAACATACACACACTTTTTCTCCTTCAAATTTAATTTTATATTTGATATATAATCTACATGAATAGTTTGTGTAATGACCATGTCATGCAACGGCAATATACGACACTATAGTCTCCTAATATTTATTTTCAACAGATTTCCCAAAAAGAGGAAGGAGGAGGTCCCCAATTGATCGGAATCTTTTTTATACAGGTTGTAAGGGAAGGTCTACGGAAAAACTAAGAAACATGACATTTTTATGTTTTAATCATGATGGCAATTTCTTACTTTATGTGAAATGCAAAATTTTCATTTTATAAGAAAAATCTTATTTTCACGCCAACGTAAAACGTTTTTACTCGACTCGTCATGCCCGCGAAACTTTTGAACCAGCCGTTTGCTTATTTATAGAAATAAACGAAATTTTTAATAAATTAATTTATACAAAGTTGAGGGAAAAGCATCGGCAAAAAACCAAAAATTTCTCACAGAAATCTTCAACGGGTTTCGTCTCAGATTTAATTAATTAGTTGAAGTCATATTTTTCAGTACTACTAAATATATTTTTTAGTAACTAAATAGGCAAGTTTTTCAGTAACTAAATTTTAATTTTACTGCGTTACTAGTGTTAGAACTTACATTATTAAAAATTACTTCAGAGCTAACGCTCTAGTTATAAATAAATCCCCCAATAACATATTTCACCGGACCCGGGATGATCGGAGCCCTTTTTCAGATCTACGACTAGATCATAAGTCAGCATTGACAACAATAATAATAATATATTTATTTATAACAAAAAAATAACAATCTACACTAGACTAATGTTGGCTTGCGCCACACTATTTAAATCCTTTTTAAATGACTTTTACTGTGGTTAAAAATGTTTAAAAATTATTTTAATAGTGTGGTGCAAGCCGACCATTTTTCCCTGTACTGGCCCGGGCTGCTTTGATTTTTCCGTGTCGTTCCGGGCTCCTTTGAAGATTAGACCGACTTCCGTCCTAATAGGCAGGTCGTAAAAGGCGATAGGCTATATGTGTCTCTAACATCGTGACTACTAGTGGTAGAAATCTGCAACGTCTCGCCCGTCAATTTGGTACGACCGCCTTACCTTTTCCTGCCGCAATAGCGTCAATGCTTGTCATTGTCGTATTCCAATTTGAAAAGTAATATAACCGGTAGACTTTAAAAAAATATAATAAGATAATAAACAAGCAGATGGGTCTCCTGATGGAAAGAGTCAACCATCGTCTATAGACACCAAAGATGTTAATAGTACGCTGCTGAACTGATGCTATTGCGGTAGGAATAGGTAAAGCGGTGGTACCAGACCAGGTTGAGACAATGCAGAACTCTGCCACCTAGTTGCCACGATGATATCGACTCGCATAGCCAATTGGTCGCCTCTTACGACCTTTCTGGCAGAAAGGCAGTTGACCTATTCTTCAAAGGAGCCCGGGACCAAAACCTTTTAATCTAAACCGAATGGACTAACGTCTAAATCACAATTTAATAAGTACCTAGTGGACTTATGCATGTAGCATCGTTATCCCGCCAAACGGATAGCACCGCACTATTAACATCTATAGGCGATGGTTGTTCTTTCCATTATGAGAGCCATCTGCTTGTTTGCTATTTTTTTATATCATAAAGTTTTTTTCGAGGATTTTTTCGAAAATTAAAAATCTTAGAGGCAGCTCGGAGTCCGGCGGGTAGTGCGTTGCTACTCCTGTGCTTCGGATGAGAATTGTTATCAACCGCGCTTGACGACAACTACTAGCCAGCCAGATGTGCGGCACACCTGTATTATGACGTCATAATAAAATAGATAACGAATGGTATAAATAAGCGGGGACATCATGTTTTCGATTCATTGTAATTCTATCGCTTGTTGAGGGCATTACTCTGCCCGAAATTATACTGTGCGTGTAAAAGTGATTCAAGTGTTTTATTCGGCCAAACTGCTTCATGTTAACCGCTCACATCACTTTGGTAACTAATGAGACCTCTGAGAAAATTCCGTTAATACACTATGATCTCTATAGGGACCAACGCTAACTTCATACAAAAAAACAACATTTTCACTATTTACCAGTTTTAATACAATACTCTATGGTATTTTATCGTTTTCGAACGAAACATTGTATAGAATAACATCCAATTGGCATTCTTTTTTCAAATACGCTCTTGGGGAAAGATAAAAGAACTTAGTTCGCCATTTTGATTCGTGCTGTGTGTTATGTGTTGATTGCACTTTATGATACAGGTTAATTTAAAAGTGTTTTGGCGTATTAATCAACAAGTAAACTTTATTTATAATCAAGATTAGTTCAAGATCTAACAGTTTAGATAATAATTTTGTCAAAAAACCATAAATATCAATTAATAAAACACATATTTCGTTAATGACAAACTTAATGATACTCTTTGGGTATGACGGTACCTATTTTTATTTATTTTCGTAAATTTTAGTGTTGATATCTATGATCTCAAAAAAATCATATGATGTGAATGTGAAATATCCTAAATAATATTAAAAAAAAATTCAACATAGCAATAAAATTGAAAAAGAAATAAATTATTTAAAAAATTTAAAAAAAAATTACGTATTAATTATGAAAAAAAAAGATATTAATATTTATGTAAATAAATATTTTTGTACTATAATATATGCTGTTTATTTTTTTTCCGTATATATATGTTTACCAATTATATAAAAAATATAAAAAATATAGGTTATCGATTTACTTTTTGAATTAAAAATCCTCGACTGACAAGTAGTCATATTTTTCTCAAAGTGTCGTGTTACACCTGGATTATTTTGTAGCTTAAACCATTTAAATTAACAATTCTTACACCAGTGTATTGCAGTGCTCAAGATTTCTTAAGAAATATACGCTTTACAGTATCGGACTCAATCCAAACAACTCATAAACCATTTTTGTGACTACGGTCCACCGGAATGGACTCGAAACGCGTGCGCGTAAAGGTCCGTGTGTTTTTAGAAAAAAATACGAAAATGGCTGGTGATGTGAGCGGTTAATAGAATGTAAGGCCATTGTTTCGATTATTGCTAGAAATATTCGATAATCGTTATCAGGTCGATAAAATGCGGCAATGGGGATCACCACTTTTCTTGCCAACTAACAAACCAGTGAATCACGGTGATCTGGAAAGCTATAGATGTTAGGATTGCACTGCTTATTTCGTAAAGGAATTCGTAAAGGAACCGAGTTTGATACTTATCGACAGTGTAAGAAATCTTATATAATATTTCTCTCTGTATTTCACCACCGTAGGTGACGAATTTCAAAAAATCTTGTACATCGTAAGAAATACCCCTGTGAAAATTTTTAGCCTTTTTGATCCAAAGGTTTATTTTGAGTTCCTACCAAAAATAAGAAAATATTGTTTAAATAATTAAAGTTTGTTTGAAAATGGAGCCTATTTCATAGAAAATGTTGTTAATAGCCTGACCAGGTTGAGTTTTGGTTAGTTTACTATAAGATTCGGCCTCGAGCTTTAAAGCTTATGCACCATATCGTAACCCAACTTCTCTTGTAGGCGGCATTAAGACCCCGCCACAAGGATAGCGACGCAGTATTAACATATTTGGTATCTATAGACCCGAAACCTTTTTTTATATTATAAGATAGCAAACAAGCAGATGGGTCTCCTAATGGAAAGGTCAACCATCGCCTATAGACACCAAAGATGTTAATGATGTATTGCTATCTTGTAGAGAGGTCTAATGCCACATGCATAAGTTTACCGGCTATCTTACCCTCTAAATCAGAACACGCCAGTAACAAGCACTAACGCTATTACGGCAGGAATAGGTAAGGCGGTAATAACAAACCCAGGCGAGACAATGCAGAACTCTACCACCTAGTAGTCATGATGGTAGTGACTCGGCATAGCCAGTCTAAAATATTCATAGCCTGGCCAGGTTGAATTTTGGTTAGTTTACTATAAGATTCGGCCTTGAGATTTAAAGCTTATACACCGAATACGTAACCCATCTTCTCTAGTGGGTGGCGTTAAAATCTAGCCACAAACATAGTGACGCAGCGCATTAACATATTTGGTGTCTATTAAGGCGGTAAACTTTTAATCTGAGTCGAATGAACTAACGTCTAAAATCGGAATCACAATTTAATTAACATAGAAATTAATTCGAAACCTTCTACAATTATATAATTTCGTTGTTGCTAAGTTCATCTTTACATCAACAAGTTAAAAAATCGTAATAGTAATAACTATATGCTAATCCCAACACTAGTATGGAAGTGAGAGTTGGGTATGTCAGGAAGGGCATGAAAGTAGAATCAACGCGGTTGAGATGAGATCGCTACGAAAATATGTGGTGTAACTTTTGCGGTTCAGGTTTGTAATGTGGAAGTGAGAGAGAGGTTAGGCTTGAAAGAAAGTGTCGTTGTAAAGATGAGAAAGGGCATGCTCCGTTGGTTCGGATATGTAGAAAGAATGATAGATGAAAGGTTAACAAAACAGATATACAATGCAGATGTAGAAGGATGTAGGCACCGGGGAAGACCAAGACTGACATACCATGATCAGATTGATCGAGTACTGTCCGAAGGTGGTGTCAAGATTCTTCGTAAACGGCGTGTGTGTATGAAGAGAATAGAATGTGGAGAAACCGAGACAAGCCTGTAAGGATCGTGATGTATGGCACTCGGTTTTCTCTGCCTACCCCGTAAGGGATCTGGCGTGAGATATATAATATGTATGTAGTAAGAATACAAGATCCGCACAGTACTTGTTATTTCCAGTGCAAACGGCACACAGAAGCTACAAAGTTCGTCGCCGACTCTATAATTGCTCCAACTTTATCCATCACAAGTCACCGACGAGGGAACAATTATTCTCTGTTGTTCTGTCAAAGTTAAGCGGTAAAACAAACTAATGATGGGAATGGCGGTACATTATACGAGATGATTTGACAAGAAATACGTTTTCCGTCAATACATTTACATTTCTATACAAATTGTTAAAAGTTACGTGCCCAGTCACCCTAAACATCAAAGCGATGTCAACATAAAAGACAATCCTTTATTCTAAACTAGCTATGTCCTGTTGCCATGGAGATAATATATTGATGGAGTAGGCGAGCCATAAGCGCGCATGTAAGTGAAAATACCCCGATGAAAAAGAGAAGAATAAAAATTTTATATACCTTTCTACGTAGGTTAGATAGAGAAACGAGTAGTAAATTTCATGTTTTCTTGGTCCGGGCTCCTTGAATAAACCAACTTCCGTTTTGCCAGGCAAGTAGTAAGAGGCGACTCATTGGCTTTTTTTTGCGAGTTGAAATCATCGTGGCTACTAGGCGATAGAGTTCTGCATTGTCTCGCCCGTGTCTGGTACCACCGCTTTACCTATTTCTGCCGCAATAGCGTCAGTGCTTATTACTGTCGTATTCCGGTTTGGAGGGTAAGATAGCTGGTAAATGTGCATGTGGCATTAGACCACGCTACGCACCATCAACATCTTTGGTGTCTATAGGCGATTATTGAATCTTTCCACCAGGAGACTCATTTTCTTGTTTGCTATCTATTGGTATAAAAAGCCAGTAGATTTATGTAATACACCATTAAGATCTCTGGTGTTTATGGGTGTTGGTTTCTCTTTCAATTAAGAGAGTTATCTATCATTTAATGATATCATCTATTGGTAAAAAAACAGTAAACGACAGTGAAGAAGTAAATAAAATAAATATTACTGTGATAATATTAAACTGCAGAGCAAATTAACACTTGAAATTGACTATGAGGAACACGGCAGTGTCAAACACTGACGCTTTTGCGACAGAAATAGGTAAGGCGGTGGTATCAGGCCCAGACGAAATAAAGCAAAACTCTACTCACATACACAATGTATCGCCTTTTACAAACTGCCCGGTAGAATGACAGATGGACTATTCTTTAAAAGAAGCCCGGACTACTAGTTAATATTTTAAATTAAATCACGACTGATGACTAACATAAACTAAACTCCAAGCCCCAAACAAAGGTTGTGTCTAATGTAACAGTTTTATCTTAAAACACAAATCATTGATCAGAACTCCATTATAGGATAAGTACGTTAATTAATCCCTCAGTAACAGTTACCAATCTAATGCAGTATTATTCAGCCTAATGTATTATACTTGGCAATCAATACGTTCTTAAATAGGAATCCTGGAACGCTGGGAGAAAAGATAAATTACAATTATATATTAAGGAAAGTTTATACAGGTTTACTTCCAAAATACTGCATACTGGACCTATTCAGTACTCGATTCTAATACCGAATATATAAAAGTACGTACTTAAATTTTGACCTAATTATTCAGTACAAATGTTTAATACGGACTCCTTCGCATAGATATCTAAGTTCATTGTTTACGAATAGCTATTGCCACGGGCGGCGGCATGTATATGTCTGAAGGTGAGTCCACAGTGTGACAATTTATCGAACATTATCCCGTGACTATATCAGACATAGCGCAGACATATCCCGTGACCATATCAGTTTCAGTTGCGCATGATGTGAACGTATTTTTTACGCGAATAATTGCCACAAGCTGCAGTAGTACTCAATCCGTTCCGAACACTGAAAAAAAAAACTGCTGAACACAGAATAACAGGCCTGATAATGTATGGAGTTACGATCTACTAACCGGGCCCAGTGTGTGTGCTGTCACGCATTACTTCGGTTTTTTCAAAACATTTTCGCTATTGTCCGCGTGACCACGAGACGTCCACACTTGCATTTATGACATTCCTTCCCCTCCCTCCCTTCGCTCGGTACATCACTTGTTTCCGCGCGCTCTGTGTTATAAATTAAGTTTAATTGTTTAAGTGCGTAGTTTTGGTGTTGTGTGTGTGTAAAAGTTTTATTAAAGGTATAGGCCATCTAAACCGTAAGTTTTTATCGCATAAATTACGCAGTAAATAATTAAATTGATTGTTTCGTCGTGTTCGGTAAGTACAACTTTTATTTATTTTTTAAGTACCCACGTTACCGGCCGCCGCCGCGGCCTGCGGCCGGGTTGTATTGTTTCTTTCGTTATAGTTCGCTTTTTACTTAGGCATAATGTCAAATCGGGATAATATTCCGGTGGAATGTAATAAAAATCCTTTCGCTAAAAGTCAGATGACTCCGCGATCCCCCACTAATGTCTCAAACAAACGGTGCATTAGTGATATTTCACCATCTCAATTAACACCCGATGGCAAACGCAGTTGTGTCGCCACGAATGAGGATAATAACACCACCATTTTCAACATTTCTTCTTCGCAAGAGGAGCCAAATTACTATGAATTAGTCCGCGAAGCGTCTTCATATTTAGCGAAAATAAACGAATTAGTCAACGAACAAGGCTCGCATATGAATGTCGCTAACAAATCCGGCGTTATGGACATGACCCAACGAGTCACCGCTATTGTCTCGTTGTTAGCTTTGCGGTCATCATCACTTGAGACCAAACTGGCCTTAGCAGAAGAAGACGTTGTTACGTACAAAAACAATAATAATGTCCCGTCTTCATATTCTGATGCCGTACATTTAAAGCTGTCAAAAACTATCCGGCCGGTTCAAACGCGCGTTCCACTACCTTGCGTAATTGCTTACCCGTCGGAGGAAAACTCAAACGTTATAAAAACCTCAAATGAAACCAAAGAGGTGTTAATGAAAACTATTAAACCATCCGATGACGGCTTTCAGATCGTAGGTGTTAAGAAAACTGCAAAGTCTGGTGTTGTACTTAGGGTAACAAATGAACGCCAGGTTCAAAAATTAAAATCCGTTAATGCAATAAAAACGGCAGGGCTACGTCTAGAAACTCCGACCGGTCGTCGTCCACGTATTTTGCCAAAGATGTCCCCCAAAACTTATCCGACGAGGCGTTTTTAACCTGTTTATATAGGCAAAATATTAAGGAAGAAATGAATATGTCAGAAGATCAATTCCTCAAGTCTATTAAAATAGTTAGACGTCGTAATTTTGATCAAAATAACCGTAAGTGGATAGGTATTGAATTAGAGCCTGCTATTCGCAAACATTTAATTAAATCCAAAGAAAAATTATTTATCGATTTGGCTACCTGTAGGTTTGTCGATGACGTGGAGTTAGTTCGGTGCACTCAGTGTCAACAATACGGTCATGTCTATAAGTTCTGTCGCGAGAAAACTCCTTGTTGCGCACATTGTGCCGGCACACATCAAACTAGGGACTGTCAAAACCACAGAGCACAGAATCGCAGTCGGTCGCGCCCCACGTGGAGCGCGACCGACTGCGATTCTGTGCTCTGTGGTCAAAACAAAGACCGCAGTGATTTTACACCGACCTGCGGCAGTTGCAAACGCTATAAAAAACCGAGTGATCACGTGACTGGCTCGCCTGACTGCCCAACTTTTAAGGCAAAGATGGAGCAGCTGATTTTAACAACTAATTATGGATAGGTTGGTTGGACAATTAAATCTCCACAACGATAAGACAGCTACGTCGGAGCTGAATAGACTCGTTACTGAATACAAAATTGATGTAGTACTGATTCAAGAACAATACCAAAGTACCCAACTTCGTAATAACGTACTACAACACAACACAAAAGCACGCGCAGGTATATACGTCACGCGCTCTTTTTATACAGTAACGGCTATTGCAAATCTTTCTTCTCAACATTGTGCCGTAGCGGAGGTGTCCTGTTCCAAATTTAGAATTTACCTAATTAGTTGCTATTTCCAGTACTCCGATCCTGTTGCCACTCACTTGCATCACCTCCGATACGTCCTACGATCTCTTGCCGGACAAAAGATTATTATTGGCGTTGACGCCAATGCCTCATCCCCCCTTTGGTACGGTAAACTACGGTCCAATGACAGGGAGCGTAGATCTGCGGTAGAAGAGTTCATTGCTGAACTAAATCTTACCATCCATAACACCCCCGACGCACCACCTACATACAGTAGCCCAATGGGTGAATCATCTATTAACGTCACACTTTTAAGTGCGTACGTTCGTTTGAATAACTGGCGCGTAATTCCAGATGCGTCTTGTAGTGACCATCGTTTGATTGTGTTCGAGTATGACTCGTTGTTGCCTGGGAGATCGGAATCTAGTACTACTGATTATATATATGACGCTAAATTCGCTAACTGGAATCTTTTCCGATACTTATTTGCTGCACATGCCAAAGATTTCACTCGCCATTCTTTAACAGTGTCAGAACAGTCAGAAATGATGTCTGATGCTTTTACATACTGCGCAGATATTGCTATAGGTCGACATTCAAAAATAAAATCTCAAAAATGTGAGTGGTGGAATGATAGTTTAGTCAAAAAACGACGAGACTTCAGGAAAGCTAGGCGCCATCTTAATAAAATTAAGCGCCGTCGTTCAGAAGGTGACGAATACGTTAAAGCTCTTGCTGATTTAAGAAGGATCCGGTCACACCATCGAGCCGCTACTACGTTAGCAAAGAGAAAATTTCTGCAAAAATAACGGATAGATTAGAGAAAGAAGGCCCTTGGTCTTCTCTGTATCACGAAATTAAAAGTCGTACGAGAAATAACTTTTCTTTTTATAATAACATAAAACTTAACGATACGTATACGCTTAGTTTAGAAGAAACAACAAACGCTCTTTTGGAGACGCTAATTCCAGACGATAATCTAGAGCGGGATAACGAATATCATCGTGAAATTAGATCACAAGTTGACGTGACACCTGTGTCCCCCATATCGAGTCTGGTATCCTTAGATGAATTGTTAAATACCGTTAACAATTTACCATTGAAAAAAACGCCCGGAGAGGATAAAATCTCAAATTATATGATAAAACAAGCGTGTATAGCAGCCCCAGACTCTATTCTAAAAGTAATAAATCGTTGCATTGCGGAAGGTGTTTTCCTTAAAATATGGCGCCAAGGATATCTCAAAATTATTCCAAAATCTGGTGACAAGCCTCCGGATGATCCTAAATCATATCGCCCAATTACACTTCTACCTTCTCTTGGTAAACTGCTAGAAAGATTAGTAGTTCCTCGACTCTTACCGCAAGGACCCACATTCAATAAACAACAATTTGGATTTACCGCCGGAAAATCCACTGTAGATGCAGTGCTAACCATGAGAAAAACGGTAGAACTATCACGAAATAATTATGTTGTGGGTATCTTTTTGGATATTTCAGGTGCTTTTGATAACGCGTGGTGGCCGATGTTATTATTAAAACTAAAAATAAGGGGATGCTATTCTAATACATATCAACTAATTAAATCGTATTTAGAAAACGGTCACTTGAAATTACAGCTAGGGCATTACGCTGCATCTAAACGCCTTACTCTGGGCTGCCCACAGGGATCAGTACTTTCGCCATATCTATGGAACTTAGGATTTGATGATTTATTTTCACTAGCCTTGCCTGAAGGATGCTCACTTATAGGTTATGCGGACGACGTTGCTTTAATAATACAAGCAAACACACGAGCACAGATAGAGTCACTGGCTTATACTAGTCTTAATTTAATATCCAACTGGGGATTCAGAAATCATTTAAAATTTGCGCCTCATAAAACGTTCTACTTAATACTAAAAGGTTCGCTTCTATCGTCTCCTAGCATAAAATTAAATAATAGCACAGTAAAGAGAAAGGAGTCCGTAACATATTTAGGTTTAGTTTTAGAGAAAAATTATACTTTTATAAATCATATTAACTATATCAGTGAAAAAGCTAAACGGAATTACTTGTCCTTTGCCGGCATATCTACCTCAACGTGGGGTTTAACCTTTAACACTTTAAAGATAATTTATAACGCAACTTATTTAGGTTGTATTACTTATGCATGTTCAGCATGGGCTGATAAAGTTACAAGTGGCGCGACCCGGCGTAAATTACTTCAAAATCAGCGTTTGGCTTTAATATTTCTGTGTAAAGCATATCGCACTGTAAGTTCTGAAGCTTTACCCGTTTTATCAGGTGTATTTCCATTAGATTTAGAAATTCAGCGTCGGTCCTCAATGTACTATAATTCTAAAAACTTTACTAGCCCAGAATTTATTAATCCGCAAGCTCAAACAAAAATACGTCGCCTCTTTAATCCCGTGATGGATGTTACTAATGAATTAATAAATGAATGGCAGTCGCGTTGGTGCTGCTCACCTAAAGGACGGCATTTATATAACTTTTTCCCCTGCGTCCGGGAACGATTAAGTAAAACGTGGATAGAAATAGATCATTGTGTTGCACAGTTCCTTACTAGTCATGGTAATTTTAAAGCTAAATTATTCTCGTTCAAATTAGTTCCTTCTCCATTTTGCGAATGTTCCACCATAAACTGTAAATATGAACAAACTGCACATCATATTCTTTGGGAGTGTAATATCTGGCAAAATGAACGTAGCCAAATGCTTGATAGTATACGATGTATATCCGGGGTAATCTACTATTCCGACCTTGTAGCAACACGTGGGAATTTCCGTGCCTTCAAGCGATTTTGTCATACATACTACTGAAAGCAGAATTAAGTAGGCCATTTTCGTAGGTCCTCAAATACCTAAACTACCGTGGTGCAATAGCAATCAGGCTTAACCTGATTGTAAACGTCTCATTTCTTAGGAGTTTTTGCTTTATCTTACGCTGTCTCCTGCTGTAAAGGGAGGGAAACTGGATTTATTTTCCTACTCCTCCTATACTCTTCTGATTAAATTCGATGCGGGTTCCAAGACAGCTTAGCTTTTCCCCCAGGGCACCCTGAGCTCGCAACTCAGAGGTTATCAGGAAGGTTGCCGCTGTTGATTCTGGTTTACAGAAGTTACAGTGGTGGGAACGAGAGGTGGGCCCATTGCCCTTATTGCATTTATGACACGCGTCAAAGTACTCCCGGTGACACAAATACAGTCACGGGGTATGAGTGGATTACCTCGTGATGTGTCCCGGTCAGTACGTCCCCCTCTCGCATGTTGCCGCCTCGCCGTTCTCTCATTCAAGCAGCGCACAATATATATGTAGATCTTTGATCAAAAGATAATATAGTCTTGATCCTTAGTGAATATGTAATTTCTATTTTACACTTAAATGACATGTTACTAGAATTTTGACACTTCTAGTACGATATGCTTCGTTGCATGTTTTGTTTTTATTTTTTAAGCAAATTTGTAGATAATGACGGAGCACGGCTGAAGTCTTACACGTGGTTGTCAATTTATATACGCGAAGCTCAGCTTGCTTCATACTACCGGTATCCACTGGCAATCCTACTCCGCCACATGGATACTGTTTATGGCACACCTGTGTTACTGGTGCTTTACTTAAGGCAGAAATGTTGTGCTATATTCTACAACTTTCATCGTCTCTATTTGATGAAGTTTAATTGTTATATGACATAATTATTATTACACTTCGATATTTTAATGTATGACTCAACCGTTTTCACTTTTTAAAGCATCTTCAGGATGTAATGTACTTAACAAAGTTACTTTTTTTATAGAAGAGGGGGCAAACGGACAGGAAGCTCACCTGATGGTAAGTGATTACCGCCGCCCGTAGACAACTACATTACCAGGGGCCTTGTAGTTGCATTACCGGCCTTTTAAGAATGAGTAGGCTCTTTTCATGAAGGTCCCTAAGTCGTATCCGTTCGTAAAAATTTCTGCCGATAGCTGATTCCACATAGGAGTAGTGCGGGGCAAAAAATGCCTCGTGAATCGCACGGTTGTGGACTTTCAGACATCGAGATGGTGACAATGAGACTTAGAATTTTGTCGCAATGTCCAATGGTGAAATTCGGTGGCAGCAATTAATCCAAAGAGTTTTTCGGAATATTCCCCTTGATACAGTTGATAAAAGATGTAAAGTGATGCCACATCTCTATGTAACGCCAAAGAATCAAGCTGATTTGAAATAGTCTCGTCATCGACGATTCAAGCCGCACTACGTTAAAGCCGATTAAAAGGAACGAGCTGGTACTGAGGAGCCCCCGCCCATAAATGAGAGCAGTACTCTATATGAGGCCGGATTTGCACATTATAAACTTAACTTTGTTAAGTACATTACAACGCTTCAACAATATACTTATACTGTATGAAGCTTTATAGTATATAAAGTTAAACATACTTTAACGTATTTTCAGGATGTAATATACAGTTACAAAGTTGACAAAGTTTTATTACATGTTGAAGACGCTTAAGTAAGTGAAACCGGTTGAGTAATATGTTAAAAATTTACAGCGTTAATTTAAAAGGTTCGGCCAAATCTTCAGAGGCTGTTAAGAATCGATAATATGTTCGATTTATGTAATAAAAGATAATTTAAAAAATTGAAAAGTTTATTTTATTCGACACAAAAAATAAAACGCAGGGATATAATTTCAATTACGCAAAATTCGAACTAAAATATTTGAGTACCTTCAACCAAATTAAAGGTAATCGGGGAAAACGTACTTAGGATGACAGATTACATAATAGTTACTATCGTAGTAATTATAGTTAAATATAAAATGATACACTGTCAGCATTACAAAGTTCATTCAATAGACACAGTGTATCCAATTAATGAATTTGGTGGGATATTTTTAAGCGAACATTTCTATATTATCTTTTAACAATTTTACAATAATAATTAAAACGTACTTTCAATTCAATATTTAGTTCCTAATTTTAAAATTTGAACTGTCCTTTAAAAATAACCCTGTGTGTTTTAAAGTGAAACTTAAGTACAAATACAATAATTATAGTGTCTAATAATAATATGCTAAATACATAAACTTCCCTTCAAGCATATCTTCTAAACGAACATGGCAACATCAAGCTTTGATGATATAGTTAAAGGAAAAGATAAATCGTTGATACGTAACCCGAGTAAGACGATTAAGAACTCTATCATCTAGTACCATCTAGTAGTCACTAAGGTATTAACAAGTTTGAGTAATCAACAACTTGATACAAACCGCATGTTAGAAAGGCAAATGATTTATTCTTCTAAAGGAGTCCAAATCACCATTGCAAAACCTACCTTCGTATGAAGACATCTAAATCACAAATGTAAAGTCACACAATCTTCATTACCGTGACATGTTATACTTATTTTACTCAAAAATACTTAAATATATTTTTTAATTATCCAAATATAAAGCCATTAAACGGAAAATCTAATTTACAATTCCTATTAAAAAGTTTTCAAATTTTTGCAGAGTTTTTTTACAGAGTTTTTTACAAAAATCGTACACAACCATCAACATCCTCTAAATTTGAACACGAAGACGTCCAGCAGGAACGCTATAGCTGCAGGAAAAGGTGAGGCGGTGATATCAATCTCCGGTGTAGACGTTGTAGAACTCTATAAGTTGAAAAGTTAATCAATTTTTTACGATATGAACTTTTAAACTAACGCGTTTTACTAACATTTTTAAAAATATAGACGATATTTACAACAAAAAAAATATTTAAAGAATAAAAAAACATTTCTTACGAATTTCCTGGTAGGAAGGCAGACAGGTCTATTATTGAGAATGGAGACTGATAAGCATAGGTAGCCTACATCTGGATTAAGAGATTTTACTCACAAACTTGACAGTTTCAATTTAAATACCTACTTTTAATAAATAATAAACAAATATCACTGGACAAAAAAAAAAACTGGAAAAAAACTAAAGTAAGCAAATTATATGCTTGTAGTATGGGTGTCAGTCAACGATACTAATACATAGAAATACATATATAAATACTCTAATATATTTAATAAACACCCAAACCCAGAAATACAAACATCTGTGCTCATCACACAAATGCCTGTCGCTGCCGGGAATCGAACCCCGACCCCATTGATGGCGTAGTCAGGCTTGCTAACCACTCGATCAACGGGGTGGTCGGCTACTTTGTATTTTATAACGATTTTGCTTAAAAATACTTAAACATATTTTGCAAACGACCGAACGTAAAGTCATTTAATTGAATATCTAATTTACAGTTCTACTTTTGCCATTAGAACCATTCACAGAGTTTGCCTTCTCCATTAAGCAAATAGTACCCAATGATGCCTTCTAAACTGGACCATGACATTATCAAGCACTGGCGCTTTAACCGGCATAGGTAAAGCGGTGACACATAACCCGGTAAAGGCATTGAAGAACTCTATACTATGAGCAATCAGTCAACATTTTATAAATTGCCTGGTAGAAAGGCAGATGGTCTTAAGAAAGGAACTAGCATGGGGAAACCTACATCTGACTCAGGAAATTTAAATCACAAGCTAAATTATAATTTTAATACTGTGTACTTTATAACGATTTTGCTCAAAAATATTCAAATATATTTTGCAAACAACCGAATATAAAGCCATTTAATGGAATATCTAATTTACAATTCTACCATTGCCATTAGAGCCCTTCACAGAGTTTGCCTTTCTCCATTACGAGAATCGTACACACGGGCCACAACTTTTCTAATTTAAGGCCACGCGTTAATCTTCATTGCCGTAGTACTTTATATACTTGCTTTATAATGCGTGAAGTCGTTAAACATGGATCGGAAGATGTAGGCTGTTGACGGAATTAGCTTGAAAATGCTTTTGTCAGTTTTGTACGATGTGGTAGGACATTTATATTTTTTCGTGCGAAGTCTTAAGAAAGGTAAGAATTAAATATTAATCATTATCATTATCTATATTATATAATAAAACTAAGTTGATAAAATGTGCGTGCCGATAAAACTTAAAAAGGAGTCCCGGCACGATAAAGTGACTTATATAGTGTGATAGCTCTTTATCCCCCCTCGTACAAGAATGTTTCCGCTTTAACCTAAAGGGCGTGTTTTGAAAGATATTAGGGCTTTTCTAACCCTTCAACTTGGAAATTAAGTGTAGTGGCGCCATCTGTTGTCGAGTATTTGAACTTCATTCAGAACAACGATTATTTGAGTTGGATTTCGAAAGGCGCCGCGAGCAATGGCAGCATATGTAGTAATGGCGCAAAATTTAAAATTCCAATTTCAATAAAGTCTTAAATTACATTTGTTATATTATTTCAACTACCACGTAATCTCATATCAACTCCCGAGCCAAGCCGGGTATCATAGCTAGTATATAATAAAACTAAGTTGATAAAATGTGCGTGGCGATAAAACTTAAAACGGAGTCCCGGCACGATATAGGGACTTATATAGTGTGATAGCCCTTTATCCCCCCCTCGAACAAGAAAGTTCCCATTTCAACCTAATGAGCGTATTTTTAAAGATATAAGGGCTTTTCCAACCCTTCAACTTGGAAATTAAGTGTAGTGGCGCCATCTGTTGTGGAGTATTTGAACTTCATTCAGAACAACGATTATTTAGGTTGCATTTTGAAAGGCGCTGCGAGCAATTGCAGCATGTGTAGTAATGGCGTGAAATTGAAAATTTAAATTTCAATAAAGTCTTAAATTACATTTGTTATATTTCAACTACCACGTAATCTCATATCAACTCCCGAGCGAAGCCGAGCATCATAGCTAGTATATTTTAAAATTTGCACGAGGTAGGGCATAATTAGTTTGTTCATATAAATTAAAAAAAATAATTAAGTAGAGAACTAAGCTTAACGCAAAGTATGTTATTACTCTAATCATCTCGCCATACCAAAACCAAGTAACTTTCTGAAGTAAAAATGTCTATATTTCGTTTATGTGGCACTTTTGGAATAACACACACGTAGGCATATGTCAAGAAAAAAAAACTAGTTTTAACGCATTTGATATTTTTTAAATTGTATTTAGTGTTAAAAAATTGATCGAAAATAAAAATCGAGCTTCTGTGGATATTCTGTATGTAGTGGATATGCAGCAATATGTACGGATCTGGTACGACTATGGCCACAAAATTTAATATTTTATCGAGAAAATTTTTCTTTCATTATTTTAAGAAAATGCGCAATTTATTATTGCAAATAGCTTTGTAGTTCGGTGTTGTTTAATTATAAGTATATCTTACACCCTGGAGATATCAGAGCACTTAAACTTCTAGTTATCACAAGAAATAAACAAGAAATAAATAAATATAAAATAGGGGTTATGAGATTATGAGGGCCTGAATTCGTTTCTCGGGTCGGGCAAACTTGTGGTGTGTTTTTCGAGGTTTTTCTAAAAAACCATAATCCCAGTTTGAGCACGGAGTTTGACGGGCAGTGATAACTTATCACTCTCGTACCTCGGAGGAGTACTACCGTAGGTGTTTTTTAAATTATAGTGCGTCGTCGTTTGCACTGCAATGACGAAAAGTTTACCTACTTTCGTCTTATCTCACCGAATCTCTTCGACTTTACACTATAATTTTTGCTTCATCTGCGTCTGTCTGTAGTCTTTATGCTTTACATTATATAATTTCTCATGAACCCGCAAAAATTAGTTAAAATTTCACTGTCCTCACTGCTTCACTTGATGAAACTCATTTTGTACAGTAAAAATGCACTCAGTGATTATATTATGCTTATGTTTGAAAATGACTCCACCGCTATCGAAAAAAACTTCCACAGACCATCAGATATTGACAAGATGGCCGTCATGCAAATGGTCCCACCGCTTTTTGACGTTACGGTGTCAATTACCCATAGAACTATTACTACGTTCTCTAGAAAATCGCGCCATTTCGTTTACATAGACAACGTTCTATTGACGTCATTCACCGTTGTATTAAGACCGCTTCATAACGCCACCGTTTTTGAAGGAAACCAGAGATAAAGACTCAGCTTACTCAGAGTACAACGGCTTAGAGCAGAGTTAGCATTTTTTGAGAACACTGAAATATTAACTATATGGTATAAAACATACAGTGCAAAGTGAATGTACTTCAAAATTCGACTTTCGATCATGTGATCGCATTGTCATGCATTTAGTTTGTTGCACTGTGTGTATTTTTTATAAAGTTCATAAATAAGCACATGATCAAACTGTTGGTCGTTGGTCGAATGGTTAGCGACCCTGACTACGCAATTAACGGGGCTCGGGTTCGATCCCCGACGGGGACAAGCATTTGTGTGATGAGCATAAATGTTTGTATTTCCAGGTTTGGGTGTTTATTATGTATGTAAAAGTATTTGTGTATTTCTATATATTAGTATCGTTGACTAACACCCATAACATACATACATATTTTCACGCCAGATCCCTTACGGGGTAGGCAGAGAGAACCGAGTGCCATACATCACGATCCTTGCAGGCTTGTCTCGCTTCTTCCACATTCATCACTCTCTTCATACACACACGCCGGTTGCGAAGACTCTTGAGACCACCTTCGGACAGTACTCGATCAATCTGATCGTGGTATGTCAGTCTTGGTCTTCCCCGGTACCTACATCCTTCCACATTCGCGTTGTATATCTGTTTTGTTAACCTTTCATCTACCATTCTTCCTACATGTCCGAACCAACGGAGCATGCCCTTTCTCATCTTTACACCGACACTTTCTTTCAAACCTAGCCTCTCTCTCACTTCGGCATTACGAACCCGGTCCGCGAGTGTCACACCACATATTTTTCTTAGCGACCTCATCTCGACCGCGTTGATTCTACTTTCATGCCCTTTCTGACATACCCAACTCTCACTTCCATACAATAGCGTTGGGATAAGCACATGATTATGCAGAGCTAGACGGGCACCCTGACTTAAAATTGTGCTATTAAGTAATCTCCCTAACGCTCCATTCACTCTGTTCCCTGCACACACTCTTCTTTCAACATCGGCGGTGTACCTTCCATCCCTGCTAAAAGCACATCCAAGATATACAACCTCATCCACTTGTTCCAGCACTACATCATCGACCACAACTCTTACATCCGTTCTGGTTGTTTCTCTTTCAAATACCAAAACTTTAGTTTTCTTCGCATTCAAATGTAAGCCCATACTCTTACAATCCTCATTCATAACTGTGACCAGTGTTTGCAGCTCAGATGGAGTTGAGCCTAAAAGTACAGCGTCATCTGCATAAAGCAGGCAGTTCACCACTAGATCACTCATGCACATTCCCACATTCAATGACCTCAATCTTTGGAGACACTTATCCAGATATAGAATAAACAGACGAGCTGACAACACACAACCCTGCTTGACGCCGATATTGACATCGAACCAGGGCGATATGTTGCCGTCCACCCGCACACATGCTTTGCAATCCCAGTACATGGATTGCAAAGCACGCAGCAGACGCCCATCTATCCCATAACTGGGTAAAATGTCCCAAAGTTTCTTTCGCACAACTCTATCAAACGCTTTCTCCAAATCCACAAAACCGCAGAAAACCTTCTGGTCGACAGCCAGATGCTTCTCTACGATGTTGCGGAGTGAGAAAACTTGATCCATACATCCTCTTCCAGATCTGAAACCCCCTTGTGCCTCCCACAACATTCCCTCGGACTTCCCTTGCATTCTCCTTTCAATGATCTTACCAAACCATAACACAAGCAAATAATTTGCTTACTTTATGGTTAGATCAATAAGTGTAATTTGTCCCGTGAATATTTATATATTTATTTATCAAACTGTTTATTTATAAAAACTGTACTTAATGAGATAACGCTGAGTTGGCTTAAAACTAGTAGATATAGAAACTTTGTACAAAAGTTCATACTATACTACCGGAGAGGCCTTACAAAGAAATTTTTAAAAAGAGGGTGGGAAGAAATATAATGTGACAGCTAGTTTCTAAATAATTTAAGAATGAGCGCTGACTTAGGCACATAAACAAAAGGACCACATTTACATTTTGTTATTAGAACTTCAGATTTGAGAGGCGGTTTTCTCCAACAGTTTAAGTGTCTTTGTACGGATTTGTATATTTACTACATCTACAAGTGATTTACAACATGACGTATTATAAACATATTGGGATTCGATGCGTGTTTGTACACAAGGCTTGATAGATTTATTGTTTTTGTTAAATTTCCAGCTAAGGGCTGTAACACATTAAAGGAACAGCAAAATTTTCTTCTGTTATATTAATAAATGTATGGCAGGGCCGCATTTGGGAGGAGTCTAAGTATTCCAATCTCTAGAAAATGCCCGAGTGTAACTTTATGTACAGCTGCCGTTAGCTGCGTAGTATGTCCCCGCCAGCAAGTGTCTGGGTCTTTCTGATCATCATCCGTAAGATAGTCCGCATACCTTGGGCAATGTCGTGACCACACTAGACTTCACTTTTTGTTATAAACCTAGGTCACGATAGCCAAACTACGCAGGGCGATGGTGAGATCATTTATCCACTAGCCGAACCAGTAGCGGTTAATATTTACTTTATTGCTATATACAGATCAGAGGGTGGGTCTTGGGGATTAAATACCCTAAAAGATCTTAGGGATGAAATCAGGGAGGATAAGGGAATACAAAGCAAATATGAAGGCGGCACAAAAAAGAAAACTACACCACAAGGTTACCAGTGTAGATCCAAGGTCCAGAAAAACTCGAGCTACTCCACGTATCCTGTAGGGAGGGGGGGAGACAATGATCCGTTATCTCAAATGTACAAGCAAGACACAGTACAGCACATACATGACATAAAAATACACTACAAACTCACCACAAGCAACATAAAGATGACAACGCAAAAACTATCGATCTCAGAGGGCTAGCAGAAGCTACGCTTACAATCTTAGTTGTAACTTCATGGTAAATAAAACCGCAGATCCCAATTAAGACTAACAGACAACACCGAACGGACATTTATAGACAAAAAAGAAAAGACTAACGAAAACAGTATAGAGAACTTAAAATTGGTTTTTTTATATCAATGCTTAAAATACACAGAATCCAAAAACCAAGACACACACACACCTACTTACATATACTTCAACACAATCACAAGCACATACACAAAATTATGTACAACTACAACCAAAACAATCTGGAACACAACCTTACATATACACCAATGCTCACGAAACGAGAATCCAAATATTAATCGGATCCAGGACAGACAATCACTACATACAAAAACCCCGGTGAAGCCCGCATGTTAAAGAGAGCGCGAACACCGGCGCAATAAACAAACAAGCGAATGCGAAAGCTATTGCAACTTAACAGATCTCAGAAGACCTCAGTCATCAATGGCATGTGAAACCTGGAAATATTCAAGAAGAGAAATAGACAGACTCTCCATAACAAATTCACACCACTGTGGGAATACTGAGACCTGCTGTAGACTTAAATTAGCGCAACTTTTTTTAAAAAACCAAGAGGTAAAAGAGGAAATTATGTTACAGCTAAAGGCTAATAAAGGCCAAGTAGCAAACTGAGTAAGTAACGACGAAACGCGCACGCCTCTACGATACCATTTCGCCTACAGGTGAGATTAAACACGTCAAGACGAAACAAAAATAAACCGGTACAATCTAGATACGCAGCGGTATTTTAACTTACTCGTAGCCATTGCTACTCTACTGGCAAAAAATCTCACAAGTCGAGAGGCACAACAAGTCTACAACTCAATCTTTAAAGTGATAGTAGAAGCTGCCAGAGCCCCAACTACCAGTGCAGAAAGCCTGTTTGCATCCACTTTTAAAGAAAGACCCTTCCCCAGTTAAGGTGTCCTGAAAGTTTAGTGTAAAAACATGGAAACTGCTACACAGCTTAAAAAAACTGTTCCCAATTTAACATCATCCATAGTTAGCACCCGTAGTTCGCATTCAGCCATAAAAAGAGCTAGGCCTCCTCTCAAATTATTACCTATGAAGTGTATCATCATCAATATTAAATCTATAATCAATATCAATCATTAATCTAATAGTGTACTGGTTATCAAGAACCCATACATTATTAAATGGTATTGCTTTTTTTTCCAATTCGTTATATAATAAATCAAATAATACAAAAGTGGAAGTAACATGGTAAAACGATTGATAAATTCCCTATTTCCTCTAATGAATCTTATTTAATTTCCAAAAAAATATGTATTGTAATAGAAAAATGTATTTTTTTTACAAAATACGATACATAAATATTAAAATCTGCGTTATAAGATCGAACCTCTTTATTGTAAATCAAATCAAACTGAAGGCGTGTGCTACTTGAGAGCTTAACTATATATATTCAAACATTTTATTACAGCCGGAAGTCAAGTTATGGCTAGAAAGGAATCCAATTCTGCTCTGAAATCCATTGACGTTAAAACAATATTATTTTTAAAACAATACTAGTTCCACAAACTGCAATATAAAGTGACTTCCATGAAATTTTAATAACTTTTGATGGTTGAATAAGCTTTGTATTTTATTATTTCTAGTGAATAAAAAGAAGAGAATCGCACAAAGAGCAATTATAAAGATTGAAACTATAATAACTAACTTTAAAATTTCAAAAGTCTGCAATGATCTAACAAGTTTTTTTCCAGCCACTTTATATTTTCTATTACTCTTAAAGATTTCCGTAAAAATAGTATCATCATAGCAGGTTTCCTTCCAGAGTAAATGGAGGGAACAGACTGTCAATAGACTTTCTAGTTCATTACGTTTCAACGGTTCGTGGGGTAGTGAGATGTGTTGTGAATGCATTTTAATGCCCTAATTATTACTTATTTCTAGCGATAACGGGGATGAATTCTTTACGTTCTCATCCTTGACATCAAATCTTTAACACACCATCACTAGAATCCAAGTGGCTACGGGGAGTTTTTTTTATAAGACAGCAAACAAACAGATAGGCCTCCTAATGTGATGGAAGAGTCAACCATTGCCTATAGAAAACAAAGACGTAAATGGTGCATTGCTATTTTGTAGCAGGATATAATGCCACATACATAATTTTACCGGTCATCTTACTCTCCAAAACGGAACCCGACAGTGACAAGCACTGAAGTTGTTGCGGCAGGAATTGGTAAGGCGGTGGTACCAGACTTGGTTGAGACAACGCAGAACTCTACCAACTAGTAAAGTAGTTGCATTGTTGAAGAGACTTTTTTATAAAATAATTAAAAATAAATGCCATTTAACAATCTTTACTAAGGTAACTTCCATATGGCTGGAAGCGTGACGTGAAAAAGAAGACATTCACTAAATATGTCTTCATGTAAAGAATTTGTAAATTTGCCGGCTACCTCACCTTACAAACTGGAAATAAATTTTTCCAAATATTGGCGAACAGATAAGGTGATGTCACCAACCTAGAGAAAACGTTGCAGAATTCTACCATCTAGCTGAATAAAATATTTATGTTGTATGTTATGTAACATACACAAATAAAGAAAATATTAGTAATACAATGTTTGTGTGTCGGTGTTGACTACATGAGGTCCCGGGTTCGATTCGCGGGTAGGGCAATCCAAAAATGTGTTTTTTTAGTTTTCTGATAAAAACCTCATTACCCGGGATTGGAAAGTGCCTAGTAAGTTTCTTCGGCTAATTATGGGTGCACTTATTGTACCTCTGCCTACCTTTTCGGAGATATGGACGTGAAGATACTTTTTATATAACATAAAAGTTCGGGATGTTCAATATTTATCTGATACAGTTAAATCAGTATAATTCTTTTTTCTACAAATTATTCTGACCACAGATAATGTCTGAGATGGATAATGATTTCTATTTTGCCGCATTTTACCACCATGTAACGTTTTTGCTTATTCTTTGCGATCAAATAATAAAGTGTTAAAGTGATACTCCTATATCATGCCATACCAAAGAACCATAATCGAATTTGCCTTACAATTTGGCTTAAAAGTAACCAAAACTATACGACCCTGGAACCCATTGCCGCTATACCGTATACCCACCCGTGATATAGCTGATAGGGAGAACATAACACCTAAAATGTGGATTTAACAAAGCGAATTATATAAATATAGGTTTTAATAAAGTTTGTCTTTGAGTAAGTTTTAATATGTATGGAATGTACTTAAATGAGCGAGTTATTGATTTTTTTTCTAAGTGTACCTCTTATGCCTTCTCTGTATTCTTTTTAGGTTAACTTGCAGAGAATGTTCTTGAGTATTAAGTCTACCTGTGCAAATGTATGTGTGCAAAATTTAAATAAATAAAATAAATAAAAAGAGAGTATATTATGTTACTAATTAGTCTACGATTTTATTTTGAACATTTATTGCGATGAAGTCAATTATTGTAAGTTAAAGTTCCTAGAATCCCGCCATACTAGCAGAGCACTTTACGCGTTAACAGCTTCAATTAGGGTACGATATAAGGGGGGTATCACAATGTACATTTTTTATATGTTACGTTTTTAAGGCCGACGATTGTAAATAAGTAGATAGCTTTTTTAACTGTAAGATACAACTCTTATTATATGTCATACTAGCTGACCCGCGCAGCTTCGCCCGCGAGTATATTAATAAGTCGTTTAAATAGCTTTTAATAAAAATTAAATATTTAAGAAAAACTCATATTTTTTACATTTATACCTAAATAAGTTAATAAGTTTAACTATATCCATGCCAAATTTCATGAAAATCGGTCCAGCGGTTTAGCCGTGAAAGAGTAACAGACAGACAGACAGACAGACTTTCGCATTTATAATGTATGGAGTATGGATATAAGTGTGACAGTCACAAGAATATTTTGCAACTTTAATAAGAATTTTTTCATTTTATAGCATAACGTATATCACAAAAACTGAATTTTGTTATAAAAACAGATAATCATTGCCTATAAACACCAAAAATATTAATGTTACATTGCTCTAAGTGTGACAAATACTATATTATGCTGCTCAAGCTACAAAGTGGAAACGAGTTCTATAATAACGCTGAGTTATACTATCAAATTAATCCAATTTAGTATGTTAATATTGATGCATTGCATTTCGCTGATTTAGATTAACTTTGATCGAATTTGTTATACTCTTGCCTTATACCTAACGAATTGAGACAATAGAGTCAACCTCTAGCAATAATTTAACTACTAAGTGCATAAACTTGAAATATACTATCATTGATATTTTAACAGATACCTTGAGTGTTGTCTATACGGAAAATGAAGAAAAATCACCAGTACCTTGTAAGAAAAAAGATCTTACTTGTCAGTTAAACATCAGGATATTTAAGGGCCGATTGGTAAAGAATTAGAATGGGAGCTGTTCATAAACTGTAATCATGAACAGGAAGGCATTATCATAATCAAATTAAACGGGTTTATTTTGAAATAGTATAAAAAAACTCTGATTTTGATTTTTTTTCTCTAAGAAGAGCTATGGATGGAGGATAGTGTGAAGGTTTGTATCTAAGTAAAAGGAAAAATGTTCGTTTTGAATTGAAAATTAATACAAAACGATTAAGATTTGTACGGAGAATAGTCAATGTATCTACTACTAGTAGAATAGTTCATTAGTTCCTGCTAGGTAATCAGGTTCTATAATGAAATATTCGGGTATAGTGTTTAATCAAAATAAAACAAACTAGTTTATAAAAATGTATAGTGTGAAAAAGCCCTTAATATTTCCTCCATACAAGTAGGCTTTCACGTAAAGTTCATACGAAAAGTTGACTCGTTTTGACGTTAAGCCCGAACATATTAAATTAATTAGGTGCATTTGATGAGTACTCCAGCGACCCCTCAATTAGCTTACATTGATGTTTTAACATCAAAGAGAAATTTTGCAATAAAACTTGAAAATGGCTTAATTGAAAATTAACAATACGTACGTTGTATGTTGGTTAATTTTGTAGCTCAATTATGACAAGAAATATAATTTATTGCCAAAATAATAAAATGGCTAAGCATTATCCTATTACTTCCTTCGTTCGCTTATGAACTAAAGAAAATTATCAATTGCCTTAGAACTGTCTGCTGGCAGGCAGCAAAATAGCTTTTCATGAAACAAAAGAAAACTATTTCTTTTTAAACCAGAGACCGAAAAATCATGTAATTTTTTTTGGACAAATTACACTTACTAATCTAACCCTTAAGTAAGTAAATTATTTGCTTGTGTTATGGGTGTTAGTCAACGATACTAATACATAGAAATACATATATAAATACCAGAATATATTTAATAAACACCCAAACCCGGAAAAGCAAACATATATGCTCATCACACAAAATGCTTGTCCCCGTCGGGAATCGAACTCAAGCCCCGTCGATTACGTAGTCAGGGGTCGCCAACCACTCGAACAACGGGGTGGCCAAATTGTGTGGTTTTATGAAACCACGATGCAAGTGAAACTTTTTTCGGTACATTAATACACAGATCAAAACACAAAAATATTGCGAAATACTTACTCGAGAAAGTAAAAATACAAATGCTACACGATCAGCTGATGCGAGCTATGGGCGCGCCCATATTGGTCATGCCACAGAATATGGAGATGTCATGCCTCCTCTACCACGCGAACTTTCACGGTGAAATGCGCATGCCAGAGCAACCAAGCCAAGCCAAACTCTACTCTGCTGCCGGCTATAATGCAATATTATATAATAATACAATATAATTAAAAAGTGGTAGTGCCATGCTTAGCTGAATGGGTCGGCACGACCGGGGCGATACCACTACCCCACTTAAAACCAACGTAAAGAAACAGTTTTGCTGTTGCGTTTCGTTTGGTCTGTGAGGTTCCCGGAGGCCCTTTCCCCCCTCCCCCTAACACTATGGAAGCGCAATTTAAAGGTAGTAAAACTACTAACCCCCTGGGGTAAACACCCCACCACCACTAGCGTAAGCGGTGGAGAATCCCCCTCTGGACATCCATGTTCAGGGGTTTGTAATCAGCCTAATCATGGATGCCCAGGCTGCCCTGCGTACTCTGGGGGGGGGGGGGCACAATTGCGCTCTCAAACTTCGCTGCTCGGGGCAAATCGAACAGACATCGAAACACCCTCTACCACACTCCACGTGGATTATACTAATATTAGGGGTCTTCACTCAAACCTAAATGCCGTCCACTACCACCTTGAGACGGCTAAGCCGGCTCTGTTCTTTTTAACTGAGACGCAGGTATCTTCTCCGGCTGATACCTCATATCTCTCCTACCCGGGGTACAAATTCGAGCATTCATTTGTACCCCGGGCGGGAGTTTGTGCTTATGTCAGAGAGGATATCTGCTCTCGACGTCTCAGCAGCATTGAAGGCTATAGGGACCTATCCATCCTCTGGCTGCGTGTAGACTGCGACGACCATCCCCGCATGTATGCGTGCCTCTACAGGTCCCATAGCGGAAATGCTGAAGTCGACAGGCTCGTTGAGCACCTTCAAAAGGCTGTAGATTCCGTGTTGCAACAGACACCCTCCGCTGAGATTGTGATCTTAGGCGATTTTAATGCCCACCACGCCGCATGGCTGCGTTCACGCACTACCGATCATGTGGGGAGGTCTGTTCACGATTTTGCCTTGGCATATGGTCTAACACAATTGGTAGCCACGCCTACGCGAATTCCCGATGTGGACGATCATACGCCTTCACTGCTGGACCTTCTGCTGACTTCCCATCCGGACAATTATCAGGTATCTGTGGACGTCCCTCTTGGTACGTCAGACCACTGCCTGATCCGGAGTAAAGTGCCGGTTACGCGCCTATCACGGCCTCCTTTTGCAGGCTGTCGTCGCGTTTGGCATTATAGGTCAGCAGATTGGGACGGGATGCGGTCTGTTTTTGCGTCCTACCCATGGGGGCGGATGTGCTTCTCGCTGGATGATCCAAGCGTCATCGCTGACTCTATCGCTGATGTGGTGCTGCAGGGCATGGAACTTTTCATTCCATTTTCTGTGGTACCAGTTGGTGGTAGGTCTCAGCCTTGGTTTGGTCGCTCCTGCAAAACGGCTTCACGCCGAAAGCAGGAATGCTACCGGGCTTGGGCTGCAGCGTCGACATCTCGTGATGAAAAAACCAGCGCGTTTACGTAAGGAGTACAATTCCGCTTCGAGGTTCTTCAAAAGAGCTATCGCCAAGGCAAAATCTGAACACATTGGCAGAATTGGTGAGAAATTAGTTCGCCTTCCTTCGGGAACTCGTGCGTTCTGGTCTCTCGCCAAGGCTGTCTTGGGGAATTTCTCACAGCCCTCTCTTCCACTCTTACACGGAGATGGTGACTCTCTGGCACATACCGCAAGGGAGAAGGCCGATCTTTTGGGCTCGTTCTTTGCGACCAACTCGACTCTGGATGACCAAGGAAATGCACCGCCTACCATCCCGCAGTGCTATAGTTCTATGACGAAATTAAAATTCTTGCAGTCTTCCGTACGTAAAGCGCTTTTTCCTTGGACGTCCATAAGTCGAGTGGACCGGATGGCATCCCTCCGATTGTACTTAAATCATGTGCTTCAGAGCTGGCGCCGGTACTAACACGCCTATTCCAGCTCTCCTACTCACTCGGCGTAGTACCGATTTCATGGAAGACAGCTTTAGTGCATCCCATCCCTAAAAAAGGAGATCGCTCTAATCCGTCTAACTATCGGCCGATAGCCATAACCTCCTTGTTCTCCAAAATTATGGAGACAATCATCAACTCGCAGCTCCTCAAGTATTTAGAAGAGCACCAGCTGATTAGCGACCGCCAGTACGGTTTCCGTCGCGGCCGCTCAGCTGGTGATCTTCTTGTATACTTAGCACATCGGTGGGCGGAAGCAGTTGAGTCCAAGGGGGAGGCGTTGGCAGTTAGTTTGGACATAGCGAAGGCCTCTGATAGGGTATGGCACAAAGCGCTTCTGGCGAAGCTGCCTTCCTATGGGCTTCCCGAGAAATTATGCAAGTGGATCACCAGTTTTTTGGCTGATCGGAGCATCAAGGTCGTAGTTGACGGTGCGTGCTCTGACCTTAAATCTATCAATGCTGGTGTTCCACAAGGCTGCGTGCTATCACCGACACTGTTCCTTCTGCATATCAATGACATGATGCGAATTCGCAACATACATTGCTATGCAGATGACAGTACTGGTGATGCTACATACTCCGGCCGCAGCGGTATTTCTCGGGAACACGTTGAAGAGAGCCGAAACAAGCTTGTGTCTGAAGTTGAGAATCGACCAACCGATGTCTCGGAATGGGGTCGTCAAAACCTGGTCACTTTTAACCCCAAAAAGACACAGCTTTGCGTTTTTTCCGCTAAAAAGACACCCTTTGTCGTATCACCTCGATTTGGAGATACTCTCCTGACAGCCCCAGCTAGTATCGGGATTCTGGGAGTCGACATATCGAATTACGTTCAGTTTCGCGGTCATTTGGAAGGTAAGGCTAAACTAGCCCCCAAAAAGCTCGGTGCGCTCAGCAGAGCGAGGCAGTACTTCTTGCCAGCCCATCGCCTTCAACTTTATAAGGCTCAAATTCGGCCCCACATGGAGTACTGTTCTCATCTCTGAGCCGGAGCTCCTCAGTACCAGCTCCTTCCTCTTGATCGCTTCCAGCGTAGAGCAGTTCGAATCGTTGACGACCTGGCTATTTCGAAACGGCTCGACTCTTTGGCATTGCGCAGAGATGTTGGCTCACTCTGTGTCTTCTATCGTATCTTTCATGGAGAGTGTTCCGACGAGTTATTTGGATTAATTCCTGCCGCCGAATTCCATCATCGGACATCGCGTCAAAATTTGAGATTCCATCCTCACCATCTCGATGTCTGGAAATCCACAACTGTGCGTTTCTCTCGACACTTTTTGCCTCGCACTACTTTGTTGTGGAACCAATTACCGGCAGGGGTGTTTCCAAACGGTTACGACTTGGGGGCCTTCAAGAAAAGAGCTTACTCATTCTTAAAAGGCCGGCAACGCAACTGCAAGACCTCTGGTATTGTTGATGTCCATGGGCGGCGGTGATCACTTACCATCAGGTGCAAATAAAAAATAATAATAAATATTCACGGGACAAATACCACTTACTGATCTAACCCCAAAGTAAGCAAATTATTTTGCTTGTGTTATGGGTGTTAGTCAACGATACTAATACATAGAAATACATATATAAATACCAGAATATATATAATAAACACCCAAACCCGGAAATACAAACATTTATGCTCATCACACAAATGCTTGTCCCCGTCGGGGATCAAACCCGAACCCCGTTGATTGCGTAGTCACGGTCGCTAACCACTCAACCAACGGGGCGGTAATATGTATCGCATGCATGACATACGAACAATTTTGGGACTATAGAAAAAAAGTTTCACTTTAATAAAACTGAAAATACTAAATAGATTTTGCTTTCAGTAGCATGTGCAATAATACTTTTACTAACGTGCTTTGTTCCAAAGTAAATATAACAACAACTAGATATATCTCTAAAAATATACTTTTATTTAAAATATATTTACTCGTCGTTGTGCCCGTGACTTCATCCACGTGGAAAAAATCTAAAAAGTCCCGGAGTTATACCCGCACAGTTCGCGTTCCCGTAGGATTTCCGGGGTAAAAACTATACTATCTCATTTCTCGGGTCTCAAATTATTTTAGTACCAAATTTCATCTCAATCGGTCCAGTAGCTTAGGCGTGAAGAAGGTATAGACAGACAGAGTTACTAAAGGTAAAGTAAGGTAAAGTAAGGTAAGGTAAGGTAAGGTAAGGAAAAGATAGTAGTACCTCTAGTATGGATATAAAACAAAATTTTTCCTAAAATTTTACGAAAAATAGCAGATAGAGATATATGAAATTAGTCACAGTTTAATTTTATATGGCAGAGTCTACAATATAACAAATATATTATATATATAATTTCCTTATATTACAAAGCAATAAGAGCAAAATTATTAAGCCTTAGCAAATCTACTCTATATATATAATAAAATCGTAGGAAAGTCAAAACTGTACATTGAATATTTTTTTAAAAGAATACTTGGGGTATGATCTACAATCGATATCGAAGCCAAAAATATAGTTTTTAGAATTTTTGTCTGTTTGTCTGTATGTATGTCTGGGGTAAACTCAAAAAGTACTGCATGGATTTACTTCAAATTTTGCATGAATATTACTAACAGTTCGGGTCAACATATAAACTACATACTATCACGCTATCACCTAGCGGGCAGGTGCTGTGCGGAGTAAACGAAGTCCGCGCGGATGAAGTCGCTGGCAACAGCTAGTATTAAAAATAAAAACCGACCAAGTGCATGTCGGAATCGCAAACGAAGGGTTTCGTTCTGTTATCTGTAAAAAAACGGCAAAAAGAATTACGTTTGATGTATTGGACGCCTTTAGAATATTTCTTTTATTCTGATTTTATATTTTTTGTTATAACAGCAACAGAAATATATGAAAATTGCAACTTTCAATACAGCTTGGTGACAGACGGACAGAAAAACAGACAGACTGACGAACGGACGAACAGCGGCATCTCAGTAAGTGTCACGTTATATCCTTTAGGGATGGTACTTTAAAAACTATAAAATTACTGGATATAAGTTAATATACATAAAATTTAAGTTACGTTCATAAATTTCAAGAAGACACTGTCAGGCGTACAATTTAGATAACATTCATTGCATATAGAGAAAAGATATGAGTACTAGGTAGACGCGATCAGAAACAGAAAACGTTCTTTCCCAAATTGATTCCGCGTTCAATAACGACTGCATTAAAATCCTCAGTCACGTGCTGTTTTATTGTGGGGCAAATGTAACAACGGTGGCGATGTGAAAAGGAATGCCGGGGAAATTTCTCGTAATTTATGAATACTGAATTTGACCTCGACCTCTTTATATATGTATTAAAATATATTCATATTCAATCATTCAGATGCAACGTTGAAGCTTTTGTTAAAGACTTATAGACTTATTGGTTTGCTTCACAAAAACGTAAAGAAAATATTTTTTTAATTTTAATGAAAATATAAAAAATCTTAAAAGTATTTTTAAACTTACAGTTTTTGTAGAGGAATATGAAGCGTCCTTTTTTACAGCAAGCTGATTATTTTTTAATATCATATAATAGCAAACAAGCAGATGGGTCTCCTGATGGAAAAAGAAACCATCGCCTATAGACACCATAGATGTTAATGGTGCGTTGTGATCTTAGTGCCACATACATAAGTTTACCACATATTGACGATGGATAGCAATCCGTGTAGTGAGATGGCGATAACACGTGAATAAGTTAACCGGCTACCTCACCATTCAAAGCGGAACACGACAATCACAAGCATTAATATTATAGCGACAAGATTAGGTAAAGCGGTGGTACCTAATGCCGTACGTACTGTAGGCGAGAAGTTTCGGAACTCTACGAAATAGTAGTCACAATAGTAGTGAGACGTAATGCCAATTGGTCACCTGTTACGACCTGCCTGGCAGAACGGCAGTTGATCTATTCTTCAAAGGAACCCAAACCGATATAAAGTAACTTCCCCATAATTATATTACGGTAACCTAAAAATCCCAAGCACTTTTATTCAATAACACCAGTGGTTGTCACTGTTGTGTTTTATTTTATCAATTACTGTTTTTATTAATGTATTATATTCTAATTGAATATATTTTTTTAAAAATTTAATTAAGGTAGCATTTAACTTGCTTTATTGTACTAGATATAATATTATGTTAATGTTTATAATGCATGCTTAGTTGGCAAGACTTTAAATAAATAAATAAATTGGAGAGTAAGATAGCCAGTAAACTTATGCATGTTGCCATTAAGGTCCCACCTCAGGGATATCAGCGCACCATTAATAACAACAGTTAAGTATAACAAGAAATTGATTTAGATATAAGTGCTGAGTTTTAACGATAAAACAGAATTAGAATCGATTTTTGCAGATGCATGTAGCATTAAGACCCCGCCACAAGGATTTTTTTATTTTTATAGTATAAGATAGCAAACAAGCAGATGGGACACCAAAGATATTGATGGTGCGTTGCTATCTTTTGACAATGTCTTATGCCACATACATGAGTTTACCGGCTACCATACCCTCCAAACCGGAACACGACAGTGTCAAGCACTGACGCTATTGCGGCAAGAACATGCAAGGCGGTGGTACCAGACCCGGGCGAGACAATGCAGAACTCTACCACCTAGTAGCCACGATGTTAGTGACTCGTCGAATCGGTCGCCTTTACGACCTACCTGGCTGAGCGGCAGTTCTTCAAAGGAGTCCGGGACCAACACGGGGATAACAACATACAATTAAAATCTATTGTGTCTGTAGGCAATGGTTGTCTCTTGCTATAAGCTTATGATATAGAGAAATATAGATAGAAAATACATTTTATAAACTTTTATATCACATACATATTATGACCATCCAGGGCTAGAATAAACTTTACAAACTAAATAAAGAAAATTTTTGACACAACCAAATTTAAACCAAAATTTTCTTTAAGTTTTTAAATATTATATTACTAGCTTATTTTGTGAAAAATCTAAAAATGTATTTTATTTCATATTTCACAATTTTAATTATATATCTTTTCGTCAGAAATGTTCCACACAATTAACCCTAAAATGCGGGATGAGCTCAATACTTAAGTGTCTGCAGGATGATAATCATATTTCTGCAGGAAAATTGAGGTTTATATGATCCATAAAAAATATTATGTGACGCGAAATGGCGATACTTTATGAGATAATATTTACTTTTCATTACGGGAACAACGTTAGTGGACATTAATGTCCACTTAGATAGGATTCTTGGTTAAAATTACGATATACACGTGATCATTATTTTTGCCACTGGATTTTTCTTGGTAAATGTTATGTTAACCAGATGTTTTTGATACCCAAAATATACCTGGGTTATTGTTTTAGGTTTTGTATTGTCTCGCTAATATCAACTTTTTGCAGCTTGCTTGCGCTAATAACAACAACAAAGCTGCGATTGGATCAACATTTTCAACTGTCACAGTGAAGGTTCGTTTCTTCTTTACCTTATATTATAAGAATAGATAAGTAAAATAGAAAATAAAAAGTTATAAACAAAAATAGCTGTAAATTTTTTTACTCTGATCAATTATACTATCCTTCAGATTTTATGTTTAACAGCAACGTTATTGTAGAGAATTTGCTGTTTCTCCATACTTTTTCAAGTTGCAACACAACATCGGCAGGTTATATTATTATAAGAAATTTAAATTCTTCAAAATTTAATAAAAACATCTTGATTTAGCTAGCGGAACAACATTATTTCTCAGTGAGAAAGTCCAACCATCTTTGCTCACTGTCGTTGACAAATGTATTTCTGTCTTTTTATATGGTTAAAAAAAACAATATTCTCTGCACAACATGAGATACAAATGATTCGTCAAGACAGTGATCATGTCATACCATACATTTAACATATTTGCGCCTCCTCCAACACAAAATGCAGCCCGTTTTCAGTGTCTCCGAATTTATCACTAGGTTCCTCAACAGTGCAATCCTGAATGATGGGGCTGGAAAATCTTGGAAAAATTTAGATACCTACCAATCTTAACTACCAAATCTCCAGAACCCCCTGAATTTCTGAAATTCATTTTCTGCAGAAGCAAGGGAAAAAATAAATTCAAAGTTGAATTACCCACAGCGACCTAAGTTATCGTTTGGTTTGTTTTTTCTTTTATTTTTGATTTTTGGTTCATTTCAGAGGATATTCAGAAACAAAGCCTACAAGCTTGATTTACGTGGAAAATTTTAAAATGCAATTTGAGGGAGATATAATCGATTTAAAAATGACATGACTCCCGTCTCATACGCCATACGTTAAAAATAATCATAGCACGGCTTCTGTGTCGTCCGTAACGAATCGGTTAATCACTACACAGTATAAAACAAAGTTAATAATTATTGTAAATACCCTGAGGATGCTTGTGTAAGCGAAACCGGTCGGAAATTAAATATAATTATCTTATTGTGAAACAGTACAAGTGTTATATGCTAGCAAATATTGTGTTAAAATGGAGTTTCACCAAGTGCCGACGATAAAAAGTGTAGAATATATAAAACAAAGTCGCTTTCCGCTGTCTGTCCCTATGTATGCTTAGATCTTTAAAACTACGCAACGGATTTGGATGCGGCTTTTTAGCAGATAGAGTGATTCAAGAGGAAGGTTTATATGTATAATAACATCAATTATATAGTAGAGAACACCGTTGTAAATATATTTAGTAAAACAACGTTTGCCGGGTCAGCTAGTATACATATATAAAATATAACGTCTCTCGTTCTTTATCCGCTATGGATTCCTAACTATTAAACCGATTTCAATGAAATTTTGTAAATATCTACTGTTTAGTCCAAATTCAAAGTTAGGACAGTTTTTATCTCAATTAAATCCCCTCCCCTTTCTCAAGTACCACACCAAAATATTCAAAACAAGTAACTTGTATGGCAAAAGAACGTTTATTTAATTATAAACAAATTTTGAGTTTAAATCGTAAGTTTATGAGTTTATAGGGCACATATTTATATCTTTAAAATTAATACATCATTTTTGAAATTACTTCACCAATAGAAAGCTACATTATTCTTGAGTGACATAGATTATATATTATCTCAATTTTCCCGCGAGATCAGAATTATGCGGGCCATACCGCGAGAAACATCAAATATAATAATGTAATACAATTAACTTTGCTATTTTAATAGTAAAGTTGATTGTATTTAGTTCAAAAACAGAAAGCTCTATAGTTTAAACCATGGAAATATTATTACTAATTTATCAGAGATTTAAACGACACAGATCGTCAAAATCAAAGTCAAAAATATTTTATTTATATAAACTTTTACAGGGGCTGTTGACGAGTCAACATCCTATCCTTCTTACACTTCGATCGTGATCCCTGTTAAAACAAAACACCCCCACCCACCGAAAATAGAATCTTAATTGTATAATATCAACAGCTGTGGGAAATTGTTAGATAGATATTGAGTAAAACATTAAGACGCAGTCAGCACCAAAATCGCGCACTCTTTCTATTTCTATCAGAGTAAACGAGAGCCCACTATCAGTATAACTGGGCGGCTAGGTCTTATTATTAAGTAAATATTGAAATTTAAAAAAAGAGTAGATTATCTGTCAAATATGATTCGGTAGCGGTTGAGGTATTAATATGATGACTTCATGTTTTTAATTGCATTTAAATCCATACGTCAAAAAAATAAAAATATAGAACTGTTTAATGATGACTTAAGACCAATCTGTGCAGTTATTCTCTATCGACCCAACTTTGTTCAATTATGTATCGGGCCACGGACCCGAAACATAATTAAACAAAGTTGAGTATATATATATATATATATATATATATATATATATATATATATATATATATATATATATATATACTAGCTGACCCGGCAAACGTTGTTCTGCCTTTGTAACTACTCTTATTTTTTTCTATATTTTCTCACCTTTTAAACCTTCCCTGGACTTCAACAATTAATTCGAAATCAAAATTAGCCAAATCGGATCATCCGTTCTCAAGTTTTAACGAAAGTAACTAACAGCAATTGATTTTTATATATAAGATATAAGATGATACACTACTAGCTGACTCGGCAAAAGCTGGTTTGACAAATAAATTATCGAATTACTAATATCGCTATTACAAAATAGAGGTGGATAGTAGAAAGGTGAAAATTTAGGGTTGTATGTATTTTAATGCCACATCATAAAAAAGTAAAAATATATTTTTTCCATAAAATTAAAAAATTAAATAGGATGGACCACGCTTATCACTTAGAGGTTTAAAAAAATAAATAATAAATCTACTGAATTTACAAACATATAAAATTTCATCAAAAAAGGGCAAGCCATTTAGGAGGAGTGGTAACTAAAACTGTTTGGCGAAATCCCATTGCCCCAAGCAAAGGGCAAAAGCCATTATATAAATAAAAAAAAAACTAAAACTGTGACACGAGAATTTTATATATTAGATACATTGACATAAAATTACTATGGACGCTACAATTCCGAGTCGGTCGAAATTAAACCTTGATATAATTAATGATTTAGAGTTTAAGTTACATTATTGACATATCTACTCTTGTGATGTGTAACTGGGACATTTTTTTGCGATTTTAGTATGAGACCCGATGTTCATAGTAATAATATGTCAATGATTAGATATATTTCATACAAACCACATAACAACTTGATTTTTTAAATCGATATTTCTTACAATGGAAATATCCTTGCACTCGTAATTCACATGGTATATTCGCTATTTAGGCGCATCACGCACACTTCAATGGCCGCTTGGAGCCCTATGTATATATATATATATATATATATATATATGTGTATATATATATATATATATATATATATATATATATATATATATATATATATATATATATATATATATATATATATATATATATATATATATATATATTGCCTTAGAGCTCAAAACCATATATTCTAAGCCGAATAGACCATGAGGATATGGAATGAAAAGTATACAAAGGCGGTATAGTCGTAAAATAAAGATACAATTCATACTGACATATGATTTTTATTTGCCAATTCACTCATGTTCCATATGCAGTGTATGTAGTTTGGTTACTTGAGCACAAAGCGATATACGTCGAGAAATACAACTGCATACAAGTTACGTAATCAAGGCACGGCACGCGTTTACTGATTTAAATTCGTTCAGCGAACTATGAAAGAGATGTGTTTAGAATACTCAGATGAATGTGAAATTGCCGAAGACAGAAACCAGTCAGCTTGTTTGTATGGTCCATTTGTGTAGCCGAATTGTGTTTTTAACTTGTGGACTTAGCATTATTATTATTAACTAGCGACCTGCCCGCTGTTTCACCCGCGTAGCTTTTGTTCCCTTAGGAATATCGGAAAGTTTTATATAGTAAAACTTTCCTCAAGAATCAATATATCTATTAAATAAAACCGCATCAAAATCCGTTGCGTAGTTTTAAAGATTTAAGCATACATTGGGACATAGGGAAATAGGGACAGACAGAGAAAGCGACTTTGTTTTATACTATGTAGTGATAAAAATAATATACCGACGCTTGAAAGGCAATCCTCACTAAGCGACATTGAGTAAAGTACAGGAGTGTGATTTAAAGTCCAAATTTATTGCAATTAGGTATATATATATATATATATATATATATATATATATATATGTGTATATATGTATATATATATATATATATATATATATATATATATATATATATATATATATATATATATATATATATATATACAATGTAGGATTAATCTAACAACACATGTTAATATCATAATAATATTCTTAGTTGAAATTTTTATTTTACAAAATAAGCTGTACCCTCGGTTTCGCTTGCGTTGATGTCTTTAAAAACCTCAAAGTCATAATCATTATCATTAGAAAGTAAACAAAATAATAAGATATTTTTATTGTTTGTGAAAAAAACTTCTAAAATTGAGCTTAGTTTCAAAAACTGAAAACATACCATATTTTAATATTTGACTATAAAAATACAGTATTTTTCTATCAAATAATAAGTCAAGTAATGACTTTCATAGATTGACCTTGACCTTGGAGTACATTATTGTAATTTACACTATTCACCAGCAAAAAAAATATGTGTTTCAACAGTGTCATGTGTATCATTTACGAGTATAGCCAAAGATTAGCAATGAAAATATAATAAACGTTTAAAACAACAAAATTATTGAGCTTTTTATAACGGCACAAGTAACTTTTGTTGATACTACGGTATAGTTTAAAAGAAAAGCAATAAAGATAAGATAGGAATCGGGTCACAGAAAGTATGGGACACCTTCACAAATGTGATTATTTGCAATTCTATCTTTTTCTTATTAGAACTATTTCGACAATGCAATATTTTATTTCCAGGTTCTATGAAGGTAATGTATTTAATGAGAGAAGTAAATTTTTTACCATAATTTCTTTTCAACATGAAAGGTT
Source organism: Apodemia mormo (assembly GCA_036924255.1). NCBI lineage: Eukaryota > Metazoa > Arthropoda > Insecta > Lepidoptera > Riodinidae > Apodemia > Apodemia mormo. Next base: position 31,822,591 of record JAUPFN010000014.1, on the reverse strand, counting down.
TAATAAATAAATATATTTAAAACTAAATTAAAAAGTTAGTTACCAAAAATAATTATAACCTAAAGCTTTTTACAGAGTTTCGTATAAAAAATGCAATGAATAAAAGGTGAGAGAAAGAGAGGGGGAGGACCTGTCAAAAGAATCATCAAGCTTACTTGGATACTTAATATACAGTTCTCGACCTATTTAATTTTTTTAAATTTTATATAACACATATACGAGTACACTAAGAAATTTTATTATTTACGAAATTTTAGTCAAAGTATATTTTACATATGTTTACATACATCCCTCATACATTTTTTTACAAGTAGCCCTGGAATGCCGGATACAATCCATAACCACACATGAACCATACAAATCATACATACAAATTTTCACGATTATAAAATTAATAGTAACTAAAATAGTATTAAAATCGTATAAAATCGGCTTGTGGTATTTTTACATCTTATAGAAAACGCCTACTTTTATTATAATCGTTCGTTCAATTTATTATTATAATATATGTACTGACTTAAGCAAAATATTCTGTATATAATTTATACTTTCCATCGTCGGCACTTGGTGAAACTCCGTCATAATTATTGTTTTAAATTTTACACTTGTACTGTTTCACAATTCACTAATTATATATAATATATACTTTTTTATTTAAATAGTCAACCGGTTTCGCATTTTACTGCATCATCAGGACTAAAACTTAAATTGTCAACAAATACGTTGTGTTAGGAATTGTTAACAAAATATTCTGACTCCCACTTCTGATACGGCATCGTCCACGTATTAGTATTAGAGCTTAAAATAACATAAAATGAAATTTAAATTAATTATTATGTTAGTATCTTCACGCCCATATCCCCGAAGGGGTAGGCAGAGGTACAACAAGTGCACCCACGATTAGACGAAGATACTTGGTCCCACAAATGTGATAGGTGGCAAGCCTATCGCCAACCGGGCACTTTCCACTCCCGGACAACTTTGTGTTTCTCAGAAAACTGAAAAAACACTTTTTTTTTAATCTTAATAAATTATTATCTATCCTAATCGCCTCTGTAGTCAAGTGGTTCGATTTCAGAGTTAACCAAATTGTGTTTTTTCAGTTTTCTGATAAAAACACACGCCCTCTATGAAATCAGTTCTATATCAGAATTACGTAACATTGTTAGTTTAGCAGTAAATTGCAATTATACACCGGAATTTTTGTTTTACTTTTTTGATATTTTAACATATCATGAACAACAACATTAATTTTTAAACCTTATGATTTATTATTGATAAAAATTTGCTTTTAAAATACTCAAACCTATTGGAATATAATTTGTGCATATTATGTTCTTGACTGTACTTTCACTTGAATAAAATCATGATGACGAATCGGGAGTATTATATATAAATATATATTTTAAAAAAATGATGAATTGGGTCATGTTTTTTCTTGATGACGATCAACTCATTACACCTCCGTCAATCAATATATCAGCGACGTCTAACTGGACATAATGGATATTTTATTTTTTAATTCAAAAAGCCAAGTTGTACTTGTAAAAGAATTTTATACAAAACACTTACAAAGAGATTTAATAGGGTTGAAGGTAAAATTAATGAAAAGTCTTCATCTGATCTAAATTCGGAGTTAACTTCCTTCAATTTATACGGATCTCATTACTTCTAAATTTTCAGGATCCATTGAAAAAGTTTGTAAATATTTTAATATAAACATTCTGTTATTTTTTTGTGAGTTTATATAAAAATCATTTTCCTTTGTTGGTCAGGCCTCTTAATAAAAATAACATTAGATTATCTGTTTTTCTTCTAGGCAGTTCGTAAAAGGCGAAGGATTGACGAAATGTGTCAATAGTATAATCACAACTACATAGTAGAGTTTTACAATTTTTTCATCCCGGTAGGGTTCCACTGCTTAAACTATTACTTCCGTAATAGCGTCAGTGCTTGTCACTATCATACTCTAGTTTGGAGGGTGAGATAGATGATATACTTATGTATGTGATATTATGATTCACCACATGGATATCAGCGCATCATAACCATATCTTCACATAACACGCGCACAGATTATAGGCATCGCCATATGGTGGACGTTCCATGTACCCGGATTAAGCGGTTTGACCCGACACATTTTTCATTGGAATTATAAGGGACTGAAACATGTTTCTTGAGTCTATATTTCTCGATGAGTACAATCTGGGGATCTTCAAGAGAAGAGTAAGTGGATACCTACTAGGGAGCACGTTCCATCTTAGGCAACATCTTAGCTTACCATCAGCCGAGATCGTGGTAAATCACTGCCCTATCGATACAAAAAAAGACTTCTCACTTTCCATCTAGAGCGCCATCTTGTTTGCTATCTTATGATATAAGGAAATATGCCATTTTTACGTTCTAGTCATGACGGCAGTATTTTTTGTGGGAAATACAAAATCTGCGTATCACTACCATCATGGCTACTAAGTGGTAGAGTTCTGTTTTGTCTCGCCCGGGTCTAGTACCACCATTTTACCTATTCCTGCCGCAATATCGTCCGTACTTGTCACTGTCGTGTTCCGGTTTACAGGGTAAGGTAGCAGGTAAATTAATGCATATGGCATTAGACCTCGCTACGAAATAGCAAGACACCATTAACATTTTTGTGTCTATAGGCAATGATCGAATCTTTGCATCAGGATACCCATCTGCTTGTTTGCTATCTTATGATACAAAGCGACTCATCGCGTCCGCGGTATCCCGGACCAGCCGTTTAATTTGCTGTCACCACATACAGCATTTTGAGTATTTCTTTAAATTTCCCATTTTAAGGAAAGGCTAAAATTATTAAATAAATCAAATTATGCAAAATTAAGGTAAAAATTATCTAAAATTTTTTACCCGAATTTTTAACAGTTTTCATCTCAGAATCATGGTCGAAATTCATGTTTCAACTTTCGGTAAACTGTTCCTTATACGTTATATAACACACTCACGTATATAATACTTTTTTATATTACTTTTAAACTAACGCGTTTTACTATCATTTTTAAAAAAACGGGTTAAGAACGAATATATATATATATATATATATATATATATATATATATATATATATATATATATATATATATATATATATATATATATATATATATATATATATATATATATATATATATACGTGAGTGTGTTATATAAGCAAAGCAAGCAAGCAGATGGGTCTCCTAATGGAAACAGTCAATCATCGCCTATAGACACCAGAGGTGTTAAAGGTGCGTTGCTATCTTGTGGCGAGGTCTTATGCCACATGCAGAAGTTTACCGGCTACCTTATTGCCCAAACCGGAACACGACAGTGATAACACCTGACGCTATTGCGGCAGGAATAAGTAAGGCGGTGGTACCAGACCGGGCGAGACAATGAAAAACTCTACTACCTAGTAGCCTCGACGGTAGTAATTCGCATAGTCTATTGTTCGCCTTTTACGACTTTCTTGGCAAAACGGTATTTAGCCTTTTCTTCCCGGTCCAACACAGGGAAAACACGGGGAGCTTACAAGACATTTTGTTGTTTAGTCAATGATCAAACGAAGTCACGGAATCAAGGTTGAATTTCGACCATAGTGTGATTGTCAGTAAATAGAAAAAAACTATATTTTTATTTTCTGAAGAATATTTTATTTCGATTTAGTCAATATCATAAAAGTTTTTGCTAAAGGTATTAATACTTTGGGATATTTATTTATTTCTTTTAAAAGCTAAAAGTGTTTTCTGTAGAATCGTTTATTAAGAACTAGCTGACTCGGCAAACGTTATTCTGCCTTTTTAACTACTCTTATTTTTTTTTCTATATTTTCTCACCTTTTAAACCTTCCCTGGACTTCAACAATTAATTCAAAATTAAAATTAGCCAAATCGGTTCAGCCGTTTTCGAGTTTTAGCGACACTAACGAACAGCAATTGAATTTTATATATAGAGACTATAGTCAGTAAATAAATAATACCATATTTTTATACTCTGAAGAATATTTTATTTACATTTAGTCAATATCATGAAAGTTTTTGCTAAAGGTATTAATTAATACTTTGGGATATTTATTTATTTCTTTTAAAAGTTAAAAGTGTTTTCTGTAGAATCGTTTATTAAGAATTAGTCAATATTGAAGGTGCCCTTTTATTTTCTCAAGCAATAAATACGTCTCGAGGTCATTATTGTGATAGTAGATATTTAGTGAAAGTGTAAAATTTGGTTATTAATACATATAAGTACATACAAATAAGAATCATTTTAACTTCCCGCTACGTATGTAGATCAGGAAGTTACTGATTTTGCCCCGATTTTTGAAAATCGATTTTGCACCAGAAACCAAGTTTTGAGGTCCTAGGAACTTTTTCTGATTATTTTCACGATAACGTCATTATGTCTGTATGTATGTTTGAATGTGTGTGTATGTGTGTATGTAAACACCTCATAATTTTTGAATGGCTAGACCGATCAAAACGTGGTTCATGAAATTTGATTGGATTCCGCTCAACTTAGACTTCCTGAAAATTTGAACTAAATCGGCTCAGCAGATTTTGAGAAATTTTGAAAAAACCTCAAAAATTGTTTAACATCGCTTCTAGACTAACGTACCGATTGAGTACAAAAACTAATCAGCTCTATTCTATAAAAAACTGCGTCTAATGCATAAATTGCATCAAAATCGGTTTATCCGTTTGGGAGTAATAAATAATTGACGAAAAATTTAGAAAAAAGTGTTTTTTCGACATAACTTCGAACTATTTCAACATTTTTTTTTGTTATTCTACTATATTCTAGTACTAATAAAATTACAAATGCCGTTTCAAAATCAAAATCGAATCTAATTTTCAAAAATTACAGCTTTTTAAATATAATAATTACGTTGTTTTTAGCAAACTTTCTTAATATTTTTAAAACACCTTTCAGACTAATGCACCGATTGACTTAAAAATCTTATCCGTTTTTATTTCTTTAAAAACGTCATCAAATACAGTTTTTATCAAAATAGGTCAATTTGTTTGGGATTTATCAATGATTAAAATTTTTGAAAAAACTGTTTTATAACATTGCTTGAAAATTTTACAACCTATCTATTATGTATCTAAAATGATATTTTAGATCTCAAAAATTGAGTTGAATGCCATTCAAAAGATCAAAATCAATCATCGTTTCCAAAATATACAGTTTTCAAAAGTCAATATACTGCCATATTTAACAAAAAATATGCTTATAGTTTTTACTCTTTTGAGCATAAAATGTCCTAATTTAGCGGAAAGTTTCAGGGATGGCCTGCAGGGTAAGTCGTTTGCAGTTTTTTTTAAATTAAACACAGGTAATAACGAAAATTTTCGCCGTGTTGGTCCCGGCCTCCTTTGAAGAATAGACCAACTGCCGTTCTGCCAGGCAGGTCGTAAAAGGCGACCGATTGGCTATCGAGTCACTACCATCGTGGCTACAAGGTGGTAGAGTTCTGCATTGTCTCGCCCGGGTCTGGTACCACCGCCTTACCTATTCCTGTCGCAATAGCGTCAGTGCTTGTCGCTGCCGTGTTCCGGTTTGGAGGGTAAGGTAGCCGGTAAACTTATGCATGTGGCATTAGACCTCGCCACAAGATAGCAACACACCATTAACATCTTTGGTGTCTATAGGCGATGGTTGACTCTTTCCATCAGGAGACCCATCTGCTTGTTTGCTATCTTATGATATAAAAAAAGAAAAAAAAAAAAACAGCTTATTTGTAAAACTGTAGTTTATATTAAGATAATTACGATTTTTCCCTGTTTTGCGTATCAGTTACCCCGGCCATTTTAATGAATATTCTTCCTAAATTCTAGCAGACAGTTTGTAAAATGTAGATAAAGCATAAAATCCCCCACCCCCCGTATTGACAATCCAATTCATATATCCTACTATCTTTCGCCGTAGTTTATTAAGAAAACTCCCGCAAAACTTCATACAAACCTAACAATAGCTTTAAAAAGAACTGATAAATTATAAGAGCAAAGATAAACAGCCCTATTTAATCCCCGTACATTTTATTGCTCCATTGTTGGTAGAAGTGAATGATGGTCGCTCTTCTCGTCGTTTTGAACACATCTCCGTCTCAAGGAGCATTTTCAAGAGATTCTGACAGCAACCATTAATTTAATACGCGGCAGTAGGCTCGTTGCTTAGAACTGTGTTACAATGATAAGACCTAGATTAATAGGATCGTCCAGTTTTGTGATAGACAACTTTTTTATGGTTATATTTTTATAAGTTTTGTGGATATTTATGTCTTAATATTATTTAGAAAGTCTTGCAAATAAATTGTCCCTTACAAATGTGTATGAATCACAGTGGTTTTGTTATTAAATAGTAGCTGTCTCATGCGGCTTTGCTTGCCAGTAGATTAAATATGTAATTTTATTAAATAAATATTTTATATTTTTATATTTTTTCATACAAACTATTCGTGCTTATTTGAATTTGAAAAATTTTACTTTCAATTGGTTTGGTTTCAAAATATTGGTTTCAAAAAATGTTGAATTGGTTCAGTAGTTTGATATTCGTATCTTAAAAACTACTAACCAATTTTGATAATACTTGAGCTGTTCCCTAAGTATAAAAGTACCTTATTTAATAAACACGAATGATCTCGATATGGCTTTTAGCTTCCAAATATTCGAGGACAAACAAACAAATGCACAAACATACAACATACACTTACAAAATTTAGTATACGCGCTTGGACGCTGAACTAAATCATACTTAATAATATCCAATTCCAACAATATTATATGCATACATGTCACACTCTTAACGTTTTTTGTTTCTTCGGTATATAAACAGAAAATGAAACACACAAACAGAGAGAAAAATTTAGATTTTTTGATTAAATTAGATTTGTGACAAAAAAGATTTTTTTTTGGGAAATTTGGCATTAGCACCACAAGTGCTAGTCGAGGTAATAAGAAAAGTGAAAACACTAATGAAGATATATATAATGAAGATAATAAGAAGGATTATGATGAATATTATAAAGTAAACCAAAAACTTGAGTATTCCTGCGGAGTGCATAGGGAAATGGTGCAAGATGAGGAGCATGGATTTGAAATTTTCAAGAAAGGGATGAGGTGTATAGCTTTCCAGTCAGTAGAATATTTATTACTAGATAAAGATAAATTATAAACAGAAGTTAAGGTTCAAATTATCACAAGCGATGCTAATGAAATCGCATAAGAAAAGGATTACGATTTCCTTTTGGAAAAGTTACTACTGAAAGCTTTGAAATGTTAATGAATTAAACGGACATGACAGATTAGAATTTAAATTAGGGAACGGTTTTAATTAAACAATTATAGGTGATAAATTATTTGAGGAATTGGAGTCAGCGATGATATTAAAAGGAAGTGATGTTAATAAATAAAATTCAGAAGAAATAACATTAATACTTTTGTTTGGATGAGTTCTACAAATAACCTGTGGTTCCTAAAAAACTTGATAGTTATCAATAAAAGATAATAAAAAGAGAATAATTCTTGACTACTTCAAACTTTAACGAAACTTAAAAATTCAACGCAATAGAAAAAATAAGGTAATTAGTGTAAAAATTTAAAAAAGGGTATGGTCACCGCGCGACCGCTAACGGTGTCTTAAGTCTAGTCACAAAAGTTCAGCAAATCGCTCTTTATTAACAATCATTAGTATAAATAGTACGGGTTCAGACATAAACATTATATTGGGTAGTTAAGTTTATATAAATTTCAGTACTTACTTTTATAACATGTTTGACCTCTCCGTTGGTTGAATGATTAGCGAACTTGAAATCGAGGGGGCTCGGGTTCTATTCCCGACAGGGATATATTTGTGTGATGAGCATAGATGTTTGTATTTCTGGGTTTGGATATTTATTATGTATGTAACAGTATTTATGTATGTATTTCTATGTTTTATTATATCATAAGATAGCAAACAAACAGATGGGTCTCCTGATGAAAAGAGTCAATCATCGCATAGATATAGAGACTATATATCTATAGAGATCTTTGGTGTCTCTATAGACTATATGTCTATAGAGATACCAAAGATGTTAATGATGCGTTGCTATCTTGTGGCGAAGTCTAATGCTACATGCATAAGTTTACCGGCTATCACCCTCCAAACCGGAACATGACAGCGACAAGCACTGACGCTATTGCGGCAGGAATAGGTAAGGCGGTAACCAGACCTGGGCGAGACAATGCAGAACTCTACCATCTAGTAGCCACGATGGTAGTGACTCGATAGCCAATCGGTCGCCTTTTACGACCTGCCTGGCAGAACGGCAGTTGGCCTATTCTTCAAAGGAGGCCGGGACCAACACGGCGAGAATGTATTAGTTACCATGGAAATATCCTTGCACTCGTATTTCGCATGGTATATCCGCTATTTAGGCGCATCACGCACACTTCAATGGCCGCTTGGAGCCCTATAAACTTTTATTTTTAAAAATATATAAACGGGTCAAAATGCGTACATATATAGAACTTACTTGTAAGGCTCGACGTTTCGACCAAGTTACATTGGACCCTAGTCACGTGTGGATTGGAGCAGCAAGTTTCCTCCACCGTTCACGTCGGGATCGATTTTCATCTACCGCCTTCTGGTCTTGTTTTTTCGAATTTGGCCTACACACAACACTAATCGTATCTTGAACTTTATTTGTTTGCAGGTGCAAATGTCGTATTTTGTTAATCACTGGATTCCAAGCAGGAGATAATTTAAATCTGTCTTCCCTATTGAAATTTTTATATTTTGTAATTTCTATAGCTTCTCGTACCATACGGGGAACATAGTGTCGCTCAGTAGAAAGAACCTGAGGTCGGTGGAATTCAACCCAGTGATCAGTACTGGTGTCCAAAATATGTTCTACGACTTATTAACCTGCCTGTTTTTTACAAACGTAATATGCTCATTGAGTTTATCTGCGATAGTACGTTTAGTTTGATCTATATAAGTACTGCCACAGCTGCAGTCCACTTTATGTACCCCTGGCATCTGAAAGGGTATGACATCCTTAGGCGTGCCCATATGTCCGACTACCTTTAAGCTTGATGTATAAATGGTAGGTGTGGAATATTTTTTAAAGTAGCGTTCCAATCTTATCGGTGCCTTTTGACTATAGGATACCTAACCTTTTTTTTGTAACGCTTAATGTTCTGCCTTCTTTATAATCAGTTTTCTTAAGAAAATAAAAAATATATATTCTTAAAAATGAAAATAATTTTAATAAAAACCACAACAAACATCCAGAACGTGGTTTAGTTCAGGCTTCAGCTGTTCGGAGTCGCATAAGTCAATTGCTCCATTTATTAGTGATGTAGCTATAGATTGTAAATGGCGGGGGTGATGATGAGATGACGCATGCAGATATCTGCCGGTGTGTGTAGGTTTTTTATATACTAAGTGAGCTAGGGTCCCATTTTATTAGGAGCGTTATCTCTATATCTCACATTTTAAAACTTGTTAACTAGACAATATAAATATGTCTTCTAGCGCCAATTTATCTGGTTATTAAAAATCTTGGCATAAGTGTGGATCTTCACCCATTTGCAACAATACAAATAACACAAAGAAAATTGAGATGGCGCTATATAAAATTGTCAGCATGAAACTGAACACATTTATGTCGGGAAATTGCATTATTTCAGGAACATTGAAGAGTAATTAATTCCATATCGTTACACATGTTTCTGAGATACGCAAAAAAAACTTAGAAATTGTTCACCCAAATATATTAGAAATTTAGTATAAGTACTCAAACGGTGCTAAAATTCAAGCCAATGTCTCTACACTAAATATTTTATTGAAATAAAAGGTATTCTTTCATATGGCTATATAATTATAGCAAATGTTACTTCAGTAAGTAGAATAGATGGTTTTCTACGATTCAAAGCTTAGAACGAACTAACGACTTAGGGCTGCCAAACTCGGAATCTGTAAGAAAGTGAAATGATTTCATCCAAACGGCTTTTGAGCGCTGTTTAATTATGAATTATGTGCTTTTCGGTCTCATTTTATCTTAGCTATAAACACTAGTTACCTATAATAAGGAAGGCGATTGTAAGAGCACATTCTTGCAATCAAACGATAAGAAAATTACGCTACTACACTGAGAGTATAATTAAAAGGTATTTAAAAAATCTGTAAATGGTTGACCCTGCGGACTATCCCTGACACTTCTCGCCAAATTAAGGTACTTTAAGCTCAAAAGATAAAAAACTATAAGCATACACTTTTTCAGTTCAAACATGTATTTTGTTAAAAATTGCAGTATATTGATTATTGAATAGCTGTATATTTTGGAACGATCATCTATTTTGAACTTTTTAAAGGTTTTCAACCCAATTTTTGAGATCTAAAATACTGCTTTAGTTATAGATAGGTTGAAAAAATTAGAATAATGTCAAAAAACATGTTTTTCTAAAATTTTCGTCACTGATAGGTCATAAACAAATTGACCAATTTTGATCTTATTAACGGTATTTTTTTAAAGTAGAAGTGTATATGCTATAGAAAGAAGTACGGAAGTGGAATACACAGCATCAATCTAGATTTATTATTAATTTTTCTTTATTATATTTTTAATTTCAATGGTTTCTTAAATTATTGCGTGCTATAATTATGCAAGTTTGTATATTCTCATCGTGTTTACTAATATTTACTATATTGTATGTGTATGCATAGATACTCATCCATATTATTATATTATACTAATTACTATTATTACATTATAGATTATCTAATAACGCACACATGTATATACTTACTTAACATAAATTAAGTATAACTATAATTATTCTGATTTTTTGTGTTATAATTAATAAAATTATTCAGTACTATTTTCTGATCTAGGATTCGAACCCACAACTTCATTCGTCTATACTTTTTTTTCGGAATGTCTCAATCACTGCTGACCTCATGGGCAGCTGAAGCTTCACCGATCTCGGGGGCTAGCAGAGTGCTCAGCCAGAGCGTCAATACCAAAATCCACTGAGATGAAAATAGTTTAATTAATGAAAAACATACTACATTTTATCAAATGCCTACGATAATAAAAATATCTTTCTAGTTTTCTAGTAAAATATATCACAAAAAATATGTCATAGAAACTTTTGTTTCTATGACATATTTTTTGTAGTTGATAGCCCTGACTATAAAAGCATTGTGAATGTACGGCTAGATAACGACAACCCTCGTGATATATTTGTCATTTTGTATGATACTCGATCCAGAATTATGGTTTGTAAATTGTGAATTTGTCCGTTTTATTCAGATCTAAAGCTGTCTATATTGCCTTAATTGGCTTTTGAATTTTTCATTCACTGAATGAAATAAAGTTTATTTGCTTATTTAGACTGCATCAATTTAGTCGAGATTTTTACATTATCATTTTTATGGTACGGCTTGTTAAAGTTCCGTATATTTAAAAGGGTCAGTGACATTATTAGTGATATTCATTCATCCGTCCATATATCACAGGGCTATATACTGAATCGTAATGGATAAACACTAGATATTTTATAGAGTGTAAAAAATTATTACTCTGGATTTAGAATGAAATAATTAAATCAAAAGTTAAAAAAATATGAGCTTATTTCTAATAATCTGGATTTTTATGGGAAAGATTCAAAACTACTTTATTATTAGCCAGTTTGTCGTTATTTGTTTTAAAGTATGCTTTATTTATTCGTGTTTTTATTTTAATTATATTATTTAATTATACGTGAAGCAAAAATGTTGTATTCCTTTATACGACAAAAACGAGAACGGTGGAGTATCAAATTTGACACAGTTAAAGTTTTCATTGCGAAGGTGTGCGGAAACCTAATATTTTAATATAATGTGTTGTAGAAATACATTAAATTAAAAAATAAGTATGTAAGCTACGTCACATGTACACTATTTTTTTATTATCGATAGAGAAAAGCTTGACCACGATTTCGCTTGATGGTAAGCTAAGATGCGGCCTAAGATGGAACGCGCTCCCCTAGAAGGTACCTGTTCACTCTACTCTTGAAGACCACTAGATTATAATAATAATAATATACTATCTGTTATATAATATATAAAAGGCAAAAGTGACTAACTGATGTATCAACCCACAGGCCAACCCTTAGGGCTAGAAACTTGAAATTGCGCACACATATTTCTCTTGTACTGTAGGCATCACTAAGGGCATCATCAAAATTCAACCCCGAAGGGGATAAAATGGGGATAAAAGTTTATATGAAATTTTTTATTCTCTGGACATATTTGCATGACATTTCGTATAAATTGAGTACCAAAAAAAGTAATGAATTACGTGTTTAAGCGTTTTTCAATATTCGATCCCTAAGGGGGTAAAATAAGGGAAGTAGCTTATAAAGATAGGTTAAATAAATCTTAAAGTAAATATGGGCTAGCGAAGCCGCGGGTAACAGCTAGTTATGTATAAACACAAGTCATAAGACTTAAGTCTGTCGTCAAATTTTGAAGGCATTTAACTGTTTACTGTTTAGCCTATAGTTGAATTTCGACCAGAGGATAGTATGAGTTAAAATTACGAATAAAACGTGTTTTTTGTGGTATCAAAACACTTTAATCATTTTATTAATTTGTTATTTGTTGTAAAAGGTCCATTGTAAAAACTGTAACATTGTTGCAAACAAGTACTTACACTGTTGTAAACCGCCGGTGGAGACCCATGTGGAGGGCTTGTTTCCAACAGTGTGGCTCGGCTTCATGTCTTTTTTGAAAATTAGGAATCGTAACAATCATTTTGCATGTAAAATATATTTAATTAAAGCGTACCTATTTGACCGCCTCTTGACGGTTCGATTCCCGGGTGAGACAATTAATATTTTTTTTCAGTTTTTTGATAAAAAAGCCTTGTCTGGGATTGGATAACTGTCCAATTGCTGGTAGGCTTGCCACTTATCACATTGTAGGACTAAGCGTGTTCGGCTAGTCGTAGATACATTTGTTCTACCTCTACCTGCCTTCGGAAATACAGGCATGAATATATTTTTTTTCTACACACCTATATACTCAAATATGACACAATGTAACTAAAAACATCAAGTTCATAATACACGTTTAATATTTTTTAACTCTTCTCAAATAAACGTGCCGGTTTTAAAAAGCTGAATACGGCATGTATTAAATTGATTTATTTATGAGGGTAAGCAAGTTTATGGGGTCTTTACTTGAACTGTGTTTAATGCGTATAATTTGTGATTTGATTATTTAACTTTTTTTAGGGTTCCGTACACCGAAAGGAAAAAAACGGAACCCTTATAGGATCACTTTGTTCGTCCGTCCGTTTATCAAGACTCTTTTTCTCAGAAACGCGTGGACCGTCCGTCCGTCTGTCAAGACTCTCTCTACCAAATACTCAGGTCTACTGTCCCTTGGAGCTGTGAAATTAAACTTCTAAGCTAATGCAATCGAAAGATACGTTTATGTCCCAAATTTCCGCAAAACTCGCAAGGGAATCTAAACCTACAGAGTACTTCACGTGAATTCAGAATCTTGAAATTTGGTATGATGCAACGTCTTATAGCACAGATAAAGAAAAATTTGCGGAAGCCGTAAATTTTTCCCATCCCAATCCCATAATAAAAATATTGAAACTGGAAATTGACAGTGGCAAGCATTGACGCTATTGCTTCAGAAATAGGTATTAAGGGGCGTCCACAAATTACGTGAGATGTTTAAGGGCGAGAGGGGGTCGAGTCAAGTCACATCTATTCTTACGTTGGAGAGAGGGGAGGTCTTGGTAAATATCACGCAATTTTTTTCTGATTGAAACAAAAAAAAATATTTTGGTCCATTATCCAGATTGTACATGCTTAAGATTTAATCTTAAGCGTAATCGTAATTCGAATAAGGTCATTCGCTAATTCGTTCGAAAGAAAATAATATGATCTATACTACGCCGTTATACAGTCTTAACTAGTCGTAAATAAAAGCACGAAGCAAAGTTTGTTTTCTTTTACAATAACAATCCAACGCGTTTACATATTTAAGGAACCCACATTTTGAAAAATCTCACGTGAGATTGGGGGATGGGGGACGGGGTAAAATCTCACGACATCTCACCAGGGGGAAGGGAGGGACAGAACATTTAAAAAAAAACCTCACATAATTTATGGACGCCACCTAAGGCGGTAGTACCAAATACGCGGACGTTACACAGCTCTACCACCTAGTAGTCACTATAGTAGTGAGACGTATAGCCAATCAGTCACCTTTTACGACCTATCTGGCAGAACGGCAGTTGGTTTATTCTTCAAAGTACCCCGGTTTAACTAGGGGGTTTCAAAACATATTGCATTTATATCGCGATAAATCCTTCATTCTGCTTTTGTGTAAAAAGCCGTTATATTCATATCTAAACCTAAAAGTATCTTCACAGCCATATCCTCTAAGAGATAGGCAGAGGTACAACAAGTGCACCCACAATTAGCCGAAGACACTTAGTCCCACAATATAATACTTAGCAAGCCTGTCGCCAACCGGGCACTTTTTCCAACCCCGGGCAATGTTTTTTTGTCAAAAATCTAAAAAAACAAATGTTTATTTCCAGACTCGGGAATCGAACTTGGGACCTCATTTGATCAACTCCGACACCGGACCACTAGACCGCAGAAACTATCTATAACTATTATTTCCAAAACCATTACTTATACGTATCTCTCTGTATTTATTATAATACCTGGTTGTAAACTCTCGTCTGTGTGTTAAGTATGATGAATTGGCACTTTCCAATTTTCATCGTAAATTATGGGGGATGAATTAACAGATGAGTGTGATTCGGGACCTCTGTCGTTATTGTAACTGTTTTATTTGTATAACGGATTAAGAGCTCAGTTGTTTGTATTTTTAGGGTTCCGAAGCTAAAAGGTAAAACGGAACCCTATTACTAAGCCTCCGTTGTCTGTCTGTCCTTTTTTCATATACCATGATAGCTAGAAAGATGAAATTTTCACAAATTATGTATTTCTGTAACCAACAAATACTAAAAATAAAAAAATGAAAATATTAAGAGATACATACAATAAACGTGTTTTTTTCGTATTTTTTTATTATGGTGGTACGAGGTACGACGGAACCTTTCGTGCGCGAGTTCGACTCGCACTTGGCCGGTTTTATTATTATATGACTGCTTGAAAGGACTTTGCCATTTTATTAGCCTTTATAAAATATTAGCTAACCTTAAGCCCACGCAGCTTTGCTCATGGTGATAGTAACGTCTCATCAATTTTTTCAAACATTTCATACAAATTTGTATCTCATATTAGAGCCACATACGGGTGAATTTTTGAAAATAAAGTTTGACCACAAGTCTTCATCTATCCCCAAACTAAATTTCATCATAATCGGAAGCCATGTGCAAATTTATAACATTCTAGAATAAATTAGTGAAAAGTTTATTTTTCCTTAACGTTAGTTACCCTTTTAAATGGTTTCTCTCAAAAAAAAAAATGCAAAGGATTTTTGTGATTTATTTATTTCTATTATTTACTACGGTTTGTGTTGTGTTGCAAATAAAAAATCGACAAAATCACAAATTAAATTTATTAATTTTGGTGACTATTGATTAGTACAAATAAATAGAATCTTAATTCTCTCTTAAAACGCTCCAAGGTAAGCTAATCAGAAATTCCTTATTAAATAAAAGTTTTCTTTGATAGTATATAAGTTAATTTGATGCGTCAATAATTTCTTTCGCTACTAACGAAGCCAAAGTTTTCACAACAAACGGATGTACTTATTTACATCCTTAAGAAAACAAAAAAAGATAAGACAACCTTAAGTTATTAAGATTTTAGACATACTCTCTAAGCAGTCGGTAAAGATGAAAGAAAAGATTACTACTCATTAATTGGATTTCACAGAAAAATGAATGACTTCCATTTTGTTCTAAAATAACCGCTATAAAAAACGTTAAAAGTATTAAGGTATATCTTAAAATAAAGAATAAATGACAATAAGCATAGATTATATGAATTTTTAATTTTGTAATAATAATTTGTAAGAAGCAGAGATTATTCTGATGAAAACTGACGATCATCGCTGTGGACACAAACTCGACATCCTTTTAACGTAAATACGAGTAGTTGTTTATAGCTTGATTTCTACAGGAATCTGAAAATAATCTACAGAATGTTTGAGATAAAGATTTTTTATACATTTCTTTATCTTTAAGCTAAAGAGGAAGAAATGTATAAAAAATTTTTATTTGCAAGAATATAGGTGTTACAATTATTGTGAATAATTAAACCAGCAAATTTTATTATAAAATGGTGTGCAAAAACAATCCAGTTATTTTAATAACTGGATTTGGATCCAGTTATTTTATCAACTGGATTGAATACTAATCCAGTTATCTTTATATATCATTTTATTCACAGACCACATGAATGTGATTTTATTATTTGTAGTTTTATTTTTATCGTATTAGCTTTTTGCATAACAGTTTCAAGTAACAGTCAGACAAAGGTAGCCCAGAAAGTCATATATAGGTTTGATAATACTTGTGACTCTATGTGTTTGCTTACCATTTTACCATTATGCTGCTCTACATAAACGTTATTTGTGTTTTTTTATGTATGTACATATGCTGTATAAATTGTAATTATCGATGTCATTTGAAAGTGCTATATGTTTTATTTTATTTGTTTACTGAGTTTTTTGTACACACAAAAAAATCTTCATATGTAAATTCTTTAAACGTTTCAACACAAACAATAAAAGTTTAATAACAAGAAAATAACACATGGAAATAAAATCCTCCGGTACCTCTGAAACATTTACGAGCGCCACATCCGGCTGACTCTTAAGCATACTTTATCACGCTCCGTCGTCATCGCGGTTATAGGGAATTAATGGCCCCTGTCAAATAACCCCTTATGGGGTACTTCATTATAACGATAAGTAATTCTTATGAATACTTAAATTATGGAGACTTTTTGCCACCCTCCGTTTATAAAAACACTAACTGAGTCTTGAAACCACAGCGTGTTTTTTTTGTGAATCTTACAAATGTTCGATAGCATCGTCCGAAACATGGTGAGTACTTGTCGCCGTCGTATTTAGTTTGAAGGGTAACGTAGCTAATAAACTTTTTAAAGTTAAATTTTATTTCAGACATTTTATCCACATAATATTAGTACAATTTCTTAATAACTATTTTGGTAAGTTATATAATTTTTAATTTTTAACAATATGGATCAATGTCACACATTAGTAAGATATTGGTAAAAATCAACAAGTTTCATTTCTCACTTTTTTTTTTAAATTGATGAGCCATGCAAATGTCTCACTAAATTCAATACTTTATGTTCAATAAAGGGATTTTCCTATTTTGCTATTAGTATTTTAAGAATATTGTTGGAACCCTCGCGCATTCTAATTATGACAAGAGCAGTTATTTTTCTAATTATGCTGTAAAAGTGATCTACGCGAGCCCCAGCAAACACTGTGATGCACTACAATTGATAGCCCCATCAGCATTCTAAAACCATTATTATATTGAATGCGGAGGTCGTTGTAAGCCTTTCGCGTGTATGCATTCCGCGTATATTAATGATGAATTGTGAGTAATGAGACATATAATCAATGTTAACTCTATACTTTTCCAATAAAGTCCAGGAAATTAGAAAAGAGCAATAAAAGAATAGTTTTGGTAAAAAAGAAAAGTAAGTTACATAATATTAAATTACGATGTTACTAATACATAAATTATATTACCACAGATTGCCTTTATGGTCTAGTGGTCTGGTGTCAGTGTTGTCCACATGAGGTTCAGGGTAATTTTCTTATAAACTAATAAAAATAACGCTGTCCGGAATCGAA
Organism: Apodemia mormo; assembly: GCA_036924255.1. Lineage (NCBI taxonomy): Eukaryota > Metazoa > Arthropoda > Insecta > Lepidoptera > Riodinidae > Apodemia > Apodemia mormo. Next base: position 31,804,717 of record JAUPFN010000014.1, on the reverse strand, counting down.
TAAGTGCTCGGTTGGTAATAGGCTTGCCACCTATATTGTGGGACTGAGTATCTTCGGCTTATCGTGGGTGCACTGGTTGTACTCTGCCTATCTCTTCCGAGATACGGGCGTGAAGATACTTTTTTATGTTAACAAATAATAATATGTAAGAAATAAGTAATAATGTTACACTTTATGTACCCTTAAATGAAATTAATTGAGGTTTCTTATGTACGTTTAAGGTACGAGACAAACGAAATTACTTAAGGCGAGGAATCGGGACAAATGGACAAAAACTGGTTTACTTAACTACGCTTTTTTTGTATTGATTGTTAAATCACAATTTTAAAAAATTACACGATATACCTGAATATATTATCTAAGGAATGTGATAACTCATTACATGATAGAATGTACTTCACTCGATCATATATAATTCCGAAAACAGGCTAAAAAAATCTCTAAAACAAATAAATTGTTAATAATATAAAGAATGTGCTAAATTTTGGTTTCCAGCTGAAGTCCTTTATTTATTTATTCGAAAATTAACACGTCTCCCAGCGGTTTCAGAATATCCCGCGCCACCCATTTCCTATAGAATTGACGCGCGTCAAAATACCTCCTTAAGTATAAGCATGTTTTTTGTTTGTCATGTTTTAAGTTTATGTTTGTTTGTTTGACCGCCGTTTTGGTCAAGTAGTTAGAGAAGCGACGAATGAATGGGACTCAGGTTCGATTCCCGACAGGGAAAATTATTTTTGTGATGAGCATAGATGTTTGTATTTCTGGATTTTGGTGTTTATTACCTATACCTTTGGTGTTTATTACAGTATTTACATATGTATTTCTATGTATTAGTATCTTTATATAGTATAAAAGTGACAAACTTGTCAAATTTATTTATTTAATAAGTCTCTTTTTTGCTTTTGTAAAGACATATAAAGAGTTATTGTACGACTCATAAACGCGTATATTGGTGCTTGGTTTACGCCTTCAATTGCGTTACAACACATAATAATATGTATCATATTATTATATAAATTTAGTGCTTACAAGTTATGTACAGTTTATATAAAATAGTGCTTACAAGTTATGTACGTAAACCTGCAATTGTTTCAATTCGCAAATCCCAGGAAGTAAATCTTTCAAAATCAATGAGTTTTGGAAGCTTTAACAAAATTAATTTATTTACATTTTAACAAAAGAATGTTTTAAATAGTTTTTAATGTGACATTCTCACGAATAATTTTAACATACGTAGCGAAGTATAAAGTAATTTTAAAAGCATATATCTAGAATGTAAAATCAAACTCCAAATTTAGACCTTACGGAATAATCAATTCAATATTGGCGAATAGATTTATTAGATCAACAAGAAAGTAAATTTATGGCGATTGAGGGTCCTCAACATGAATTAATTACAATATGATTAATTTCATAAGCATAGTAGCTATTTCTGATGAAAATTTGTTACTTTACATAATATAATTGGATGGTAGAATAAGAGACGTAAATGTAAACGTTATTAATTTTATCTGTTCCACTATGATTTGCCGTGATAGGTTTCATAAATTTTAAAGATACAGTATTTTATAGTCTAGTTACACCATAACCTATACTAAAAGCAGAGCTAGTTAACAGTTAATTTTCAAACCTAAATCAGTGTAAACACATAATGATTGGTTTTGTAAAGGCTCTATCTAAATCTAAAAAAAAACACAGTTTCTTAATATGAATATTCTTTTATATTAAGATAGTGTATATTTACAAATTTACAAGAATTTAAAACAACTAGCGATCGCCTTGTGGTCGAAATTTGACCTAAGGCTAAAAAATAAAATCTTTTTTAAATTTTACTTTTGAGTTTAACTGTAAAGAAAATAGTATTTTATCATATACATTGTCATGTAAATTACATTAATAAATCGTGTGTATTATTTATTTTTAATCATTTAAAATTTCAACCAAATATCCTTTGATTGTATAACCCTCTTAATTATATCTATGCACTTTTCATACTCCATTGTTTGCGTCTTATTGCAAAAAGTGATATTAATAGTATGATAATATCGTTGGACAAATTACACGAATTGATTTAACCCCAAAGTAAGCAAATTATTTGTTTGTATTATGAGTGTTAGTCAAAGATACTAATACGTAGAAAAATATATTTAAATACTGTGACATATGTATAATATAAAAGGATAATACCTGACTGACTTAATGGTATATCAACGCAAAGCCTAAACCGCTGGACCGAGAAGGCTGAGTTTTTTTACAAAGGTGTAGACAATACAGAAGTCTACCGTCTGGTAGAGTTCTGCACTACATAAGGATAATCTGCAATACATAAGGATAAAATATTTTATTAATTTAGGTATTAGTTTAATCAAAGAAAATAGGGATAAATAAATTAGTAACTTCCGCAAACTTCTCTCTAAAATAATTCTCCTAAAGATCCATTGGTAATAAGTTAAAACGTTGATCAAGTATATGCACTAGAGAGCTATTTCTATGACGAGAAGTGTGGGGATATCGTATAAAAGCAGAACAGGTGGGGAGAGAGAACGGATCCCTGTGGTACTCCAGCCTATTGCGGCCAGAGGGAAGACAAAGAATCTCTACGCGGAATATGAACTATCGATGCCATATGTAGTATTATACGTACGAATCTACTCGGGACGACGGTCTGATATAAAAATGATATAAAGTCGGCCCTCATGAGACCTTCATGCTAGACTTTGTCGAATGCTTTAGATATATCGAAGAAGCTCCAGTACGACGCGGCCTGTGCTTTTTCATATTTTGTAACACATATTCAGTGAGGCGGTATACTTTTTCTGGGCATGATTAGGCAATACGAAATCCGAATTAATCGTCTATCTGGATGTCCTTCTTTCAAGTGACTATTTTTAAACGAGCGACTATAATTCATTTGTAAATTTCGCCAATTGTGTTTATTTGGCTTCTCGAATGGTCTATGGAAAGTATGATGCACGAGAAAGGATAATAAAATTGTGCCGCTGGAATCTTCTTTATCCCAATTATCATACTACATGTCTAATTTTTGTAGTATTGCAGAAGTCATACAGTTATATTACCTGGACCCTACAGCCCACTGCTTTATAGAGGCTTTGACATGCTTATTTTTTCGAGATAAAAAGTATCCTATATTCTAAATTTTCAAACATCCAAAGGACAGGGGGATTTTTGGGCCTAAATGTTGGAGGTGGTTGAAGTGTGGTTCAAAAAAAAATGTACTATTTTTCTATTTCAAATATCAGAATATGAGCTTCATCCACTTTCTGAGAAAAAAGAAATCACGAAAACAAGTACTGTAATTGTATAATCAATAAAATTATAATCGATTTATGTAAATAATTTTAATTAAAATGTAAGCTCGTACGTATATGTAAAAGTGTATTCTTGATTAATATTTAGTTTAATCAACAGTAAGTACCATCATTATTTTACAAACCATTTATAATATAAAAAGAAAAAATATAATCGATACAATTTAAATAATCGATTAATTACATCGAATTTAATACGATTTAATGTCTGTATAATATTTAATACAGCTACAGCTAAAAGTCGCGGACTTCACTCTTCGCTATTTTACGTACCTACTATTTATAGGAAGGCATCCTTTGATTTGTGGTTCCCAAAAATCTTTGTTTTAAGTGTTGTGTCAATTTATAAACATGAAACTTAGTTTCTTGTATTACAAGTATCAGTTGTTTATATAATAGTAAACGGTTATAGTTCATCTATTACCATAGTACCGTAACCTTACTTCTAGTGAAGATCTTATATCTTTGTTCTCAGATTACTAAAATCTGTAAAATTTTCAGTAGTTTATGTAATGTGAAACTAGCTATTAATTAACATAATTTTCATCTTATTACAAGAGGGCCCAAGATCGTATGCAAGGGTATCAGTCTCCTTTATAATTTGTGCGGGAAAAGATTTTGTGGAAAATAGCAAATAAAATTTCCGTATTTTTTTTAGGATAAATATCTTAAAATGATATTTACGTTCCTTAAAGATATAAGAAAGCCGGCAATTTGCCAAGCCTCAAAAAGTAACAAAGAATTGTAAGGAAAGAAAAACTGTAAGCACTTAATAACTTGTAATTCCATAAAACTCGCGGTACAAAGCAAACATTGTTTCTATTATGAGATTACGTTATGATAAAGGATGCCAAAGACGAGCCTACTGATGTATTAAAGCTTCGTACACATTGTTTTATTTCTTAATTAAACATATTTTATAATACTTCTATAGAAATAATCTTGTTCTCTCCGTCAATTCATAAATCGTAAAAATAAAATATTCGAATAAAAGCCCTACTTTAAAAAAAGTGTTAAGAATGCCGCTAGCGCCACTATGAAAACACTATCGCTATTATGAAGAACCGTAACTGACCGTAACCAAAAAAATGTTTGGATTATTTCCTACCGCTGGATTTCATCATCGGACATCATAACAACATTTAAAGTTTCATTCTCACCACTTCTATGTCTTAAAATCCTTAACTATGCGAATTTCGAGACACATTTTACCCAAAACGGCTAGTCTAGGGTACCAACTATTCGCAGGGATTTTCCAAACGTATACGACTGAATCATCATCAAGAAAAGAGCTTAGTCAGACTCAAAAGTCCTGCAATCAAACTGCAAGACCTCTGGTAGTATAGTTTTATTTATTTGTTTAAATTTATGCACAATTACAGTACAATGGACGACTTAATGCCCATTGACATTCTCAACCAGCCAACTCCAAGTAATAGCGAAAAAATTAGAGTGCAAGCTGATATAGTTGTCCACAGGCAATGATCACTTACCGTTAGGTAAGGTAAGTTAGGAAAAGAGACTTCCAGTCCCTTTTCCTCACTTCTAAAAAAACATGGCCGTGACCGTTTGTGATAGTTTCTGAATTCTATAATGTTTTCCGAGGAGTACTACTAGGCTGGTGGTTCATATATTACTAGTTTGATAGTTCGAAACAAAACTGCAAATTTTATATTATGATGTGAAATAATACATGTATAAAGGGATTGGAAGTAATCTTTACACGCGATTGGAGTTAATCGTTTTCTTTAAAATAAAATTCGTTAAAGTAAGAGCGAGAGTTCTCTTTTAAGCCAATTTTCACTCATTAAAAATTTCTTATTATTAAAAAAATATTTATTAATGAACAACATTTACCGTACAAAATAAATATATTCTAAATTAAATACAAATCGAAGCTTTTGCTATAAATTATTTTTCAATTGTTAATAATTGTAATAATTGTATAATATATAAATAATAGGTCGAGGGAAAAAAAATCGTATTTGATTAGTAAAAAGTTAAAGTAAAATGTTTTTGGTTATACTATTTGTATCTAAAGCGCCTAAAGTAGTTTGTTTCCATATTGTTGCAAGCAAAGAGACATATAAAGACAGACAGACAGTTATAAATTAAAAAAATGTTTTGACTTCTTTGTGTCCACATAGACTTTTAATACTTTCTTTCTAATATTTATGTATGCATATTTTATAATTTTATTTTCATTTATTATGACAAAAGGGTTTTTCAACGAGAACTTTGTTTTGTAAATATAACATCTAATTTATACGACAGTGAATTAAATTTTTATTGTATTAAAAAAGTAAGGTTAGCAATTTTTTAAAATAAAAAAATCTGTAACCTTACAAGTTACAAAGATAAAATTTATGCATCGGATGCCGTTTCTTGAAGAATTGAATTGATTAGATTTCGTTCTTAATCGGAGCATTAATCTGGAAGCTATATTAAAATAATACTGTTTCGCTCAAATTTTTTTGAGGGATTTTCAAATTTTCTCAAAATCTGGACCGAAATGGTTAAAATTTTCAGGAAGTCTAGGTTGAGCGGAATCCAATCGAATGCTTCGAATAACCTGGTTTCAATCGGTTGAGCGGTTCAAAAGGTTTGAGCTCTTTACATACACACATACATAAACACACTCATACATACATTCAGACATCTAACGTCACCGTGAAAATAGTCGGAAAAGGACCTTTCTTCCTAGGACCTCAAAACGTAGATATCTTGTGAAAACTCTATTTGCAATAATCGAGGCAAAATTCTTATCTACATATTACGTAGCGGGAAGTTAAAAACATATCTGATAAATGTCCAACAAGACCACGGTTACAGTTGTTGATTAATATATTTTTCATGATAGTTTTTATTCACTTTTTGACAAAATGGTGGGTCTATTTTGATAATCACTTCATGAACTTTGACTTTTGCAATGGATTCGATAGGTTCAGTATAGACTCTTTTTTAAAATAATTAAGATGTGTTATATCACACGTTCAAGCTGGCCACTTAGCAGCTGAACTTTATGAAATTATGCGATGGGAAAATTTTGTTTGCAATACATTCTGTGTTTAAGTAAATGTGTCTGCTGACCAAAATTAGTTGATCAAATTCTTACTAGGGGTTTCAGAAGGACGATTAGGATAGCGAAAAACACCGAAGCACCGAAGCTTTTATGTGTGACTTTATTGAAGAACTTTGCTTTTCAATAAAGTCACACCTGAAATACTTGACAGCTAGATTAAACTTATTACTTAGTTATTTATGCTAAAAGAATACTTCTTTATCTTTTGGCGTAAATGAAACATAGCTAAACTAGTAGAATAATATCACAAGCAATATTGAATATTTGACGTAAATTACAGTAGTGTGTACAAAACCTAACATTGCATTGTTCGGTGGATATTAATCTTAGAATAACATCATCAAGTCTACTTCTATTTGCTTTGTACTTCATTACGCAGAAAACACGCTAAGACAAAATTTGTTTGACATAATTCTTATTTTCGTGTTTGACATAGCACTGGGGATGAAATTATCTTAATATAGATATTAATTAGATTTGTAGAATGTGTGTGATGTCCTTATTGTTTGATTAGTGTTTGAACAAACTTTGTTTCAAACCCATCCCTTTTGTTTATCATCGCGCAGATTTAGTCAAGTTTTATATATATATATATATATATATATATATATATATATATATATATATATATATATATATATATATATATATATACGTATTATAACAGTTACCATTAAAAGTTTAACTTATTTAATAGAAGGCGAGCTCAAGAGAGGATTTTTGGAATTACTTGAGCGCGTCAGATTAACATAGGGGTGTATCTCGCATACCTGTTGAGGCTTTTTACCAAATATGGCTTATATTTTATATAATAACATATATTTATGATATGTAGTATTAATATCTTTATATAGAAGAGGATATGTAGAGCAGAAAATAACCGATAACTTCGGCTTATGGAAATTGTAAGATTACATTTTTTCGTTATTCTTACATCATTTCCTATATAATAAAAGAAAATTCAGACGCGCTCGAGAATGTCAAGACAACGTTTTCTTTGAAATTGTGTGACCCACTCCCTTACACTACTTTTGAATCGTCATATTTTCTAAAGTTTAGCTGGCAATTAACCCACCGTACCTTATTTTGTCGCGCTTTACTGGTTCCATGTCAGAAATCAGAAGTACTTTATTCAATAAAACTTTTTACAAATTATTTTGACGCGTCAACATTTTTTTAAACTACTACCGGTTTGGAAACGCGGCCACACACTGATAAGATCCGGCGCAAGAATCTCAGCGGGCTTGTCTTTTTTTCATAACGTTTTCTAAATAAAATATTACATAATATTTAATTAGTATCTGATGGTTACATTAATAATAAGGATTGCCGATATGAGGAGCAGTTAATCCTATGCTTTCCTGTCATCAAGGTATTCAGATATTTTATAGTTTACCTTTTTTACACAGTTTTGTTTTAACACATTTTTTGAATTTGTTAACTGGTAAATCTCTAATGGCATCAGGCAGCTTATTGTAGAAGCGTATACTTTGCCCCATAAAAGAATTGCTTATTCTGTGGAGACGAGACACTTGCACAGCAAGATTGTTTTTGTTCCTTGTATTGAGGGTGTGAATATCACTATTCTTTTTAAATAAGCAAATATTTTTACAAACGTATACATCAAGGTTTGGAATATATACTGAGAAATTACATTTAAGATATTGATTTCTTTGAATTTTTCTCTCAGGGAGGTCCTTGGACTAAGATTGTAAATTGCCCTTATAGCCTTTTTCTGTAATGCAAATATAGTATTTGTTTCAGCGGAATTCCCCCACTGTTTTTTCCACATTTTCCCTTTACCTTTTATTTTTTCTATAATTTAATCTACAAAATCCAATAGGTCCCTACGACTCTCGACAAACTATCCATTTGGCATCTTGGGCTCCCCTACTATTAGTGCTATACGGATGTACAAAGTAATGTACAAACATGTACGGATGCTACAAAGGTAAGCGAGCTCCAGTGGAGTAAAAAAGCTTCAGTTGTAGATCATTGGTAGGTGTTTAGATGGATACTAGTTTTTAAATTTGAGATAGAAATTTTCAAATTATAAGAAATTAATTAATGAAATACATCTGTTTTTTACACTAAGAGTGTTATATAACTAATAAAGGAGATTGTAAAATAATAAGTAAGTATATTTAGCATTAATGTCGCTATATTAAATATACATCATGTGTATATAGCACACATTATTTCACACTATTTGTAGACACGTTCATAAAATTTACTTTTTCTGCATTTAGACGACGAGGTGAAGAGGAAAGTAGGCTGTTTTTGTTATTTTTAACCCCCGATGCAAAATGAGGATGGCAATAAATTATTATGTTTTTGATCCATTCTTCTATTTTATAAATTAGCCATGACGCGGAGAAATATTCCACTTTACGAAGTTCACTTTAATTCTTGCTATTTAAAATTCAAAGAACCAGTTGCCAGTGCAGGAGATGAACCAAATTAAATACAAAGAAGCTTCCCTTGTTCAGATGAAATGTAAATTTTCTTCTTTTGCAACTATGACGCTAGTATTTTTGGGGTTCCGTAATGAATATTACTTTATCACACAATCAACAGGAGATGTGTAGAGTGGACATACATCTTTAATGCCACCCAATATCTCCATTAAATTTTCTTATCGAAAATAGAAAAAAAATAGTTTAATTAAATCAATTTTACACACCTTCAACAGATTTTCTTTTTTATTTCTTTTATTGAAGTTTAACTTCTTTTGGGACGCTTAGAAAAAATATGACAGTAACATTTTTACGATGGGCGTGCATATCCGACAGCCAGCAGCCAACACCGACATGACTGTTTTTTTTTTGTTGGCTGATACATTATACGATGAGCGCACATACCGGCAGCCAGCGACATGAAGTTAGCTGATATTACAATGCGCGTGCACACGGGCAGCCAGCGACATGAACTCAGTTGATATTACGATGGGCGCGCTCATCAGCAGCCAGCGACATGAAGTTGGCAGATATTACGATAGGTGCGCTCACCGGCAGCTAGTGACATGAAGTTAGCTGACATTACAATGCTTGTGCTCACTGACAGCCAGCGACATGAAGTCAGTTGATATTACTATGGGCGCGCTCATCAGTAGCCAGCAACAAGAAGTTAGCAGATATTACGGTGGGTGCGCTCATCGGCAGCTAGCGACATGAAGTTAGCTGATATTACAATGCGTGTGCTCACTGACAGTCAGCGACATGAAGTCAGTCGATATTACGATGGGCACGCTCATCGGCAGCCAGTGACATGAAGTTAGCTGATATTACGATGCGCGCAAATGTCAGCCAGCGACATGAAGTTAGCTGATATTACGATGGGTGCGCACCTTGAGTGCGCACACTGGCAGCTAATACGAGTTGTAGCTTAGCTCAGTATAATTACTTTACTTCTTAGTACGTACATAACACACACACGTGTTTATTTTAATAATTTACTCTTTCTAATCTTACGGCCATAAACAAGTGAAAATCTGTTTTAAAAAATTATCTTATAAAATATATACTTCTATACAACTATTATAAAGTAAGTACGCGACAGACAGCGATAATGTGTTTAATATAACCATTAAGACTGAAAAATATGTTTAATATAAGTTTTTTTCAATAAATGCTTACATCATTATAGTACATGCCGCTGTCTTTTTATGTATATATGCTATAATTTGATTTTATTAGTAAGAACTTGTAATTGGCCATTTTCCTATTATCATTTTTGTATATTGATCTTTTTAGCTGAAAGTTTTCCTTTGATTCTAAAATAAATAAAACAAAATAAAGAGAAAATATTTGTATTTTTGTATTTTTGAGTGTTCTTCCATTTGTAATTCCAATAAATGAAAAAACTACTAGACCAATCTAAAAATTTTTTTACCATTAAAAAGCTACACTTTCAGAAGTGACATAGGCGACTATTTTACTCGAGTGAACAAAAAAATGTAATGATTTTAGGTCACGCGAAGGAAGTCGAAGGGAACAGCTAGTTTAATATATAAAAAATCTTTTTATGGTTTATAATGATTAGATCGAACTTAAATTGTTTTCATGATTTATTATTAAGAAAAAACTATTTTATAACTATATGTTACCCTGTTATGATCCGGGATATTTTTTACAAGGCTGCTTTATTTATAAGCTTATGCTAGGTAAAAAGCGAGGTAAAGGCTAATCTACTAACTAGGTGGTAGAATTGTGCAACGTCTCACCTTGGGTAGGTGCTATTGCAATAGAGTAGGTACTTGTCACCGTCGTGTATCGGTTTTGTCGGTAATGTAGCTGAAGAACATATTATGCACTTGACACTTCAACACTGCCACATGGATACCAACTTGGGATGGAAGTTATAGCTATTTTTATTTCACTATCACGTCATGAAGCTATTTGTTTCTTGTCACTGTTTAATGGTGTGACTGATATATTAGTATTCGCTTAGATATTAGTAATATTGAAAGGATTCGTGGATTAGTAATCCGGTGAACTGTAATATGCTAATATTTCATATTCGCCTAATATCTGTAACGGCTATCCAAAATGAATCGGATAATATCATTCGATCTTCGGAATAGTTCGGATTCACTAGATTGGCGCCCGTTCGAATTCGTGAAAATATTAAAATATTTTCACGATACGCCGCGTTGTACGTACGAATAATACAATATAATATTTGAAAGTGAATATATTAGTATCACCTAATCTTGAGAAATATCGGTATTAACCCATCTCTATCACTGTTATATCACGCGTGATAAATCACGAACGTTATATTTTATTAGTGACGATTATTGTCACAGTGAGTGCAATTTATTCCATCTGTTACATGTCGCAGTGATAATGACTCTATATCATAGAGTTATTTATACGATTGCAATTTATAAGTAATTATTAAAGTGAAATAAGACTAAAAAAAATCTCTTTTCTAGGTGATGGCATGGTGTCGCTCAAATGTTGTTGCTTTGTCTCTTTTGCACGATGGAATTCTGCGGATTATTTTTTTATTATTATAAGCTTAAGAAGTAAGTTAGCCCACGTGAAATTAAATCTCGCTCGCGTTATATGTAACAGACGGTTTTGACGCATATAACTGATGTGGCATGTGAATTATTTTATAACGAGTGAGATAACCAGCGATGCACAGCACATTTTACATGTGCCATGTCTATAATCACTCTACCATTAAAGTATCTGATGTCTATAGGCCGTGGTTGTCTTATTTAATCAGAAGAACCATAAGCTTGTACGCTTATTATTATTATACAAATCAGTTAACCTCAGGGCACTGTTCATTTCACTCCGTTATTTTAAATATAATATAACTTGTCTGGTATTTGGGATATTTACTTGGATAATACAATTACATAAAAAAGACTTGTCTCCTTTTCCATATAAAAAGTCTTTATAAAGTACGGAACTATCCTCATATAATTTAACTGTACTTGATAAATCTTTTTCAATTTAGGTCAATAGAAACCAATCATGATAAAAGGTATTAGGGAAATTGTGACGCTAGAGCTTGAATTGGTAATCGGAAAAATAATTGACAATGTCGACGCTAATATTAAAACCAGTTTCCTTTGTATTACATTGTGTAAGCTGTCAATATGGGATTTGTCCTTGTAATGTTTATAAATTTTGATTAAAGTCCTACTGATACAGTAAAATCTCTTTTTTATTTTTGATCTAATACTCGTTGAAAAGGGAATTTGATATTTTGAATACCTATATAGTCTAGAGGTAAGAAAATACGAGTAGTTAGGACGAATTTGTAACTTATGAATTTGAAGGCGACAAACTTGTAGGAGGAACCACTTCATTGTCATGTTTTTTGCTTGTTCACGTCGAGATTTTCAGAGTTTAGTTTAACATTTTCTTCCAAATGACCATGAAATTTAATAAATACTATTAAACGGATTCCTTTGCGCAGCAATCAAATGAAAGAAACGCGAATAGGCGTTCCGTAATCAGAATGAACGGAATGTTCATAGACGTTCGGTTTTAGTACGATTAACTGATTTATTAACTGAAGAGATGGGCTTTGAAGACCAGAGTCACATTTTATCTATTGCGGGCATGGATCGTGGAAATGATGGCTAGAATCAAAAACTGCAAGACCACGTGGCAATCACCCCAAAAAACAAAATCATACAAGATATTCCACGGATTTCCCTTATATGATGAATGCTTGTAAATGTTCAGAATAAAGAGGTGAGGTTGCTTGTAACCTTCCGAAAATGGACAGCAACGCGAAATTAAGATTGTTTGATGTTAATAGTATTTTTTTATTTCTTATTCTCAGGAGAGTGCGTATTTGCTATCATATGTCAAAATACACTAAGCTTTTGATACATAAAAAATTAAATCAACAAAAAATATATAATAACAAAAATCAAGCGTAATTTTAATGAAAAGAAACTCAAGTTTTTTTCCAATATAATGCGCCCAAAAGACTTAAGCTTATTACAGACGAGAATCATTTCAAAGCACTTACGGAGAACTTATAACGAAACTCAATATCAATGAACGATTCCGAATGGAAACGTTAAAAAAAATGTATTCGGAAATATAAATCTTCAAGAAGTTATTTCTCCGCGCTATTGAAGGTGCGAGCAACTTTATCGTCCGCTGTTCTAATAAGTTCGGAATTTTTTTAAAACTTTTGAAGTATGGATTTCAATATTGGATTCTTACTTTATTACTTTCTTTAGTTTGTGGCACAGAAATCAATTATAGTACAACGCCAATAACTTCCTAGGGCTTTAGACTATTGAAAAAATATAGTTAGTGCTGTATTTCTTTAAGTCTCCTTATTAATCTCTTAATTAGACTGCCTCATAGTCTCTAATATTTATCCGATTCGGCTCAAATCTTAAAGTCCCGTATCTCATACCCTTCAAACCGGAATACGGCGATGATAAACATTGACGCTCTTGCGGCAGGAATAGTTAAGGCGGTGGTACTGTACCCGGGCGAGACAATGTAGAACTCTGCTACCTAGTAACCACGATGGGATGCACTCACATAGCCAATCGCCTCTTACGACATGCCGGGCAGTTCCTACCCCAGTAGCGTCATTACTTGCCTCTGTCGTGTTTTGATTTGGAGGGTTAGGTAGCCGGTGAATTTATGCATGTGGCATGAGACCTCGCTATAAAATAGCAACGCACCGTTAACATCTTTGGTGTTTATAGGCAATGGTTAACTCGTTCCACCAGGAGACCCATCTGCTTGTTTGCTGCCTTATGATATATAAAAAAAAAGATTAGTGTTAGTTGCATACAGACCCCACAGAACCTAATTTAAGATCAATAAATTTACGCCCAGCAAAAAAAGTAGGTATTTGCTCGTACTTTTGTATCACAGGATAGCAAACGCATGGTACGTAACTCATACTGCGGGAAAATAATTCGATTGTTGAACATCAAAGGAATATTTAAAAAACCTATAAACCAGTTTGTCGATTCGAAGCCCTTATAATTTTGCTCTCTAAGGAAACCAATTTTAGGTTAAGGTAGAGCCAAACCTTAAAAAACGCTCCTGAAAATAATAATAATAATATAGCTGGACGCCCAAAGTAAGCAAATTATTTGTTTGTTTTATGGGTGTTAGGCAACAATACTTATACATAGAAATTTATATATGAATACTGTTACATATATAATAAACACCTAAACTCAGAAGTACAAACATCTACGCTTGTCGTACAAATGTTAAATTCCAGTACTTGCACTGATTTAAGTTTGAAAATTAACCGGTTGACAAGCTCGGGACTAACATTATATCAATGCGACAGTTCTCAACAGTAGTTAAAATTGATTTAGTGAAGATTTAAAGGGCATTTTTTTCTGCCAGTTTTTTCGAATCAGGAAAAAGGATATATTTTAATGAGGGCATACTGAAAGAGGCTGCTCGAATAATAAGGGGTTCTCCATCCACTCTAACATATAAAGGAAAGAGCGTATTTTGTTTTGTTTGTTTATATACCCACTGAACCAATTTCACAAAATTTTGTTTTTATTACAACAAAAATATGGAAACATTGCTGTTTGCTGTGACTTTTTCGCGTGATCTAAAAACATTTATTTCTTGGCTTTCTTCTTAGGTTTAGTCTAATAAGTAGCCACTGCTACTTCTGAATAGTGCAGTTTTCAAATTTATATAGGATTTTGAAAATCTCTCCATTGATTTTTGAATATATTATTAAAAACCAAAATATAAATCACTATTTTTACTTTCTATGTTTTATAAGATAGCAAATAAGGAAACGGTTCTCCTGATGAGAAACGATAACCCTATTTATAATATAATAGCAGTTTAATCGCCCCAGACATCCAGCTTTATTTAAAAGTAATTTACTCGCGATAGGATTCACCGATAGATCAATAGATAGATAAGCCATTTGTTACATCATGGAACTAAAATTATTTTTAATAATTCCCGAAGCGTAAAGCCACTAATTGTACACTTGCTTACCCTTTTGAAAGCATGGACGTAATGGTATTTACGTTTTTCTAAACATTGAATACGATATATGCTACATTTTTCTCTTTTTTTTTCTCTTTTTTATCTCAAACAATACAGTGATTCTCAAAATATTATACACCTCTGACAACACTGATTTGTATCGTACGACAGTAAGACCCGTATTGATAACACAATATTATAAAGAACTAGCTTTCGCCCGTGGCTTTGCTCGCTCAATTTGGATGAAATTTAGTGCAAAGTTTGAGATTCGAGAAAGGAC
This sequence comes from Apodemia mormo, assembly GCA_036924255.1. Lineage (NCBI taxonomy): Eukaryota > Metazoa > Arthropoda > Insecta > Lepidoptera > Riodinidae > Apodemia > Apodemia mormo. The sequence goes on along the minus strand of JAUPFN010000014.1, from coordinate 31,789,549 downwards.
AGAGAATAGTTTTTATTTTGGAAATCCCACGGGAACGGGAAATATGCGGGTATAACTGCCTATATTTTAAACCACGGTAATAAGGAGTAACTTAGGCGACGAAGTCGCGGGCACAGCTAGTAATTACATATGCTTATTAACACTGACGCTATTACAGGCAAATTTAAAAGTATTTAGAAATTTTACATGCAGACAAATTTCGGATAGCAACTAATTCATAATATTTTCTAATATACGATAAAAATCCCTTAGTTTTCAAAAGTACTGTCCCTTCGTCAAATAGTTTTGGATAAGCGATTCCTTTTTGTATCGTTATTCGAGATTATTCGGGATTCATTGTTTTGATCCAGGGAATCCTATATCTGTAAACGGTTTTTTCTAGGCTTATTGTATTGCGACGTGCGGAAAATATTATACCGTTGTGAAGTTTGTTGGTCTGTTCCCTGATCTATATTTTATTATGGACATGGACATACACTAGATTTCTTTCTAGTCGATTATAAGTTCTTGAGTTATGCCTATATAATTAATCCGTCCGGGCGCTCTTTGAAGAATAGCTGCCTAGTAGAACTGCAGGTGGTCTGCAATTCTACTAGGCAGTTTGTAAGTAGCGCCGATTGGCTATACGAGTCACTACTACTAATAACTTTTTTTTGTCTTACGTCAGAGAATGAAAAATTTAAAGTGGCATGACATCGCCTCAGTTTAAAAGACTGAACAAATCACTTTAATTTTTTTAATACTTTTTCTTTATAATATACATATACATATTAATACTGAACTGAAAAAATCTGTGAACGAGTAACAACAAATATTTTGCTTTGTTATTGTAAACAAACGTTGTTCGTATTTTAATTTCCAAGTATTTTAAATCAAGTAGTCTTCATGTTGAGAGATACAAAAAGGTATTTATATTGACGTACACATATTACGATATCAATGGCTTAAAATATTATGTAATAATTGTGAATTCAAGTAATATTAATCTTAAAAAGGTTTTTCGTAAATTTTTGCATTACAAAGAGTGTTCGTGACCCAATTTACATTTCAGAAGAAAGTAATAATGTAGAAGAAACAATACGATAAGCATCTATCAAAGTATGTTGTTTTGAGGCTAACTTTGTATGGACCCTCATCATTCGCCTTTGTGTTGTTCTTTACATAAATGCTGCTGCTGCAAAATGCAGTTACATCGAGTGCCGATGATTAACAGAAAATAGCTTTGCTATTTTAATCTAGCTCTATTTCCATAACCTAAAATAGATTTGACTTAAGACCTGTTGAGACACTAATATAATGAAATCCGTGGGAAGACTCACCTTAGATTACAGAAACCAATATCGACAGCCTACAATTCAAATTCGCCCCAATTCGAACTCAATTAAACGATTATTCCTCTTCCCGACGTGTAATACTATGAATACGGAGGAACCAAGTCATAAGAGCCAGCCTTTTAGCCTGGTGGTATTTTTATTATTACGATAAATTGTAAAAGATTATTTGTAGTTGTACTTGGTTAACCTATACAAATGGGGGGGGGGGGGTTAATTTTGAATTTATTTATTTACTTTTACTTTTATTTTGTTTTAAAATTAGATACCTATTGAGGTTTTTAGAGGTTTTTCGCGGTTTTTCGAGGTTTTTTAGAGGTTTTTCGAGGATATTCTCAAAAATCCAAAATTTTCCATAACAGCTCGGAGTCTGGTAAATGGTGTGTAACTAGTCCCATGCCTCGGGTGGACACGTAAAGCCATCAGCCCCGGTTATTGCTAAGAATAGTCGATAATCGTTATTAGGTCGGTAAAATGCGGTGTTGGGGATCACTACTCATCTAACCAACTAACAAACCGATGAATCATGCCGAAACGGAATGTCTATAGACGTGTGGTTTACTTTGCCTACCCAACAAGGAACTAGGAGTGATGATGATACTTTTGTATTATTTCATGAGATAGCAAACAAACAGATAGCGGTTCTGACGGAAAGATAACACTGTGACGCCGCAAATTCGTTGGAAAGAGTCAACCATCGCCTATAGACACTAAAAGTATTAATGGTGCGTTGCTAACTTGTGGCGAGGTCTTATGCCACATGCATAAGTTTACCAGCTGCCTTAACCTACAAACCGGAATACGACAGTGACTTGCGCTGACGCTATTGTGGCAGGAATAGATAAGGCGGTGGTACCAGATCCGGGTGAGACAATGCAGAACTGTACCACCTATTAGCCGCGATGGTAGTGACTCGTATAGCCAATCGACCGCCTTTTACGACCTGCCTGGAAGAACGGCAGTTGGCCTATTCTTAAAAGGAGCTCGGGACCAACACGGGGGATATTGTATCGCTGAAAAGTCATAGTGTTGGAACCAGTGGGCCAACTTTTTATCGAAGTGACGTCATAACTATGGAGGTTAATGACGTCACACAAGGACAAGGAAGATCTTCCCAGCCAGACAAGATGTAATGCCTAGGGTCCATTTGAGAAGCATTGAAACTTGCATATAGTGTTTGCAAGATAAATAATTGTGATAACATGATTAGGGATTTTATTTTGAATTTTAATTATTTTCTGTTTTATATTAATTTTTCTTATAGCGTTTGTAGATTGGTTGAACCGACACACCATTAAAAATGTTAATGGTGCGTTGCAATCTCCGTAGGGTAGTTGGAATGCCACTTGCATTAGTCTACAAGCTACCTTACCCTCCAAGACGGAACACGACAGCGACAAACACCGTCGCTATTGCAGCAGGAATAAATAAGACGGTGGTACCAGAAGCGACCAAGACGTCGCATACCTAGCTAGTAGTCACGAAGTTAGTGCTGACTTCTATCAATTTCTACGAGATGGCTAGCAGGAAGGAAGTTACCCTATTTTTCAGAAAGGAGCCCGGATAAATATGAGTAAAAATTTGAATATTGATGTGATTGTTGATTCAACCATTTGTCGGCGTACAAAATAAGAGGAATTTTTCAAATATCTTAAGGCAGTTGGTCATTATAACCAATTTACTACAGAATCATTTTTTTGGGCAAATAAAGTACCAGAGTTTAAGTTGCTTAGGATAAGAGCCCGACTTAAGGATAAAAAAGCAATAATGGAGACACTAACACCGACTTTCCTCGTATTCATCCGGACCAACTTTGAAAATAAGACTATTTGATATTCCACCACTAGGTGATAGTGTTCTGCATTACCTCTCTCGACTTTACCTATTCCTGACGCAATAATGTCAGTGCTTGTCACTGTCATGTTTCGATTTCCGGTAAATTTATGCATGCAAAATTAAGACCCAGCCACAAAGGTAGCCACATAGCAACGTACCATTAACATTTTTGGTGTCTATAGGCGATGGTTTTCTCTATTCATCAAGACGGCCATCTATTTGTTTGATATCTTACGATATGTAAAAAAGATGTTAAAACTTAAATAATACCTTACACTACCTAACTAAAGTTACACAACAAGTAAAACAATGAAAAACAGCACACGGCTAAATTCATACTTTCGCGAGACATTTCTGAGGCGGCGGCTGTTTTGTTACTGTATGAATTTGATTTACGTAATCATTGTGACCGTCACGCGATAAATTTTTGTAAAATAATAAAATAAATTATCCAAAAATGCTCAATGAGGCTAAAAAAGGTTTCACTTAAAAAAATTCTAAAGCCTTTTATCCTTTAGTGTTAGCATTTTACACATAACTATTTGGTTATCACGTATCTTCTATATATTCTCGTTGAAAACAAAACGTTTTTTATTGTACGTTAATCTTCATTCACGGCGCGTAGTCACGTTCTCTTAGTAAAGCTTGTACATGTTTGTGCGGGGAATTGGCCACCTAATACAATATTTATAGGATTAATACAAAATAGGTAATTCAGTATGTACAAAAAAACTTTTAGTAGCTTTGTACAATCATATACAGCAAGTAAGGGACAGTTTACCGAAACCCGAAACCATGTATTTAGACCATGATTCTGGGGTGGAAAGTGTTGGAAATTTGTGTGAGATTTTTTGTATTATTTTGATGATTCTTTTTACTTTACTTATTTTTAATAAATAGTAAAACTTAGAAAAAAATGCTCAAAATAAATAATGTTGACAACACTTTCCGCTAGACAAAAAAAAAACAAACGTTATCGCATCTATAAAAGGCGTTTCCCCTTTGTGGGGCACGCTCATTTTGACGTTAGTGCTCGAGGCACTCACACGTGCCGATTTAGTTTAAATGCAAAGTATTCAGCCCCGAAACCATTTTCCCACTTCCCCTACGGGAGGTGCGTGAAGATTACATTCATATTTCTATTCTAACTATTTATTTATGTACTTTTAGGTTATATTTTCAGCTAAAAATCATTATTTTTAGCTTTTGAACTAAATCGGCACGTGTGAGTGCCTCGAGCAGCCAAAAATAATGTATTTGTTATGCGCCACATATCGCATAAAATAAACATCTGGAGAGTTCTGCGTAGGTGACGAGTTGGAGGAATGTACGCTTTACATTGGGTGGCGTGATAATAAGAAAAAATCATAAAACGCGAATAGAATTTTTTTTGCAAACGCAAATTTTGCATGAAAAAAGGAACTGCCATCATGACTAAAACGTAAAAGTTGCATGTTTTCTTAATTTTTGGAATGCTACGGCGTAAAAAAATAAAGAAAAATTAAAAAAAAAATATAACTCAACCAAGGAAAAACTATAGCTAGGTAAGCACACATTTTTGAACACAGAGTTTAAAAATCAAAATTTTGTAAAAATAATAGTATTTTAATGTGCGAATAGACGAATATTTTCTAAATGATGATAGGTTTTGATCTTTTTAATGGCGTTTAAAGCTGTTTTTGAGCTTTAATTTGTTTTATTTAGCTACAAAATCAAAGGTTAAAAAAGTCGAAGATATATACATAAAATAACACTTTTTTCAAAATTATTCGTCAACGATAACTCTCGAACGGATAAACAGATTTTGAAGCAATTGCATGCATGCAGTTTTTTTTTAATAGAGCTGATTAGATATTGTACCTAATCGGTTCATTAATATGGAAGTTGTATTAAAAAAATACTGTTTCGCAGAATTTTTTGAGGTTATTTCAAAATTTCACAAAATTTTCTGGACCGCTTCAGCTTAACTTCAACTCAACTTCGACTTCTTAAAAGTTTGAACCGATTCGGGTTCAAATTTTCAAGAAGTCGAAGTTGATCGGAATACAAACGAATGATATCAACCGCGTTTAGATCGATTAAGTCGTTAAAACGTTATGAGATGTTTACATACACTTATAGAGAGATATTACACACACATATATATATATATATATATATATATATATATATATATATATATATATATATATATATATATATATATATATATATATATATATATATATATATATATATATATATATATATATATACATACATACAGACATACTGACCTTATTGTGAGGGCCAAACGTGGTCAAAACGTGGAGAACTGGTGAAAACTCGATTTTCGAAAATCGGAGCAAAATCAGTAACTTCCTTATCTACATATGTAGCGGGAAGTTAACAAAACTAAATACAATGAAGCTCTAGAACCTAATACCTAAGACAGAAAACTTCTCAGCCTTTGCATTTTTAATTTATAACAATTGATAAACCAAAGTTTAATAAAAATAATAGTAATAAATATCGTTGGACAAATTACACGAACTGATTTAACACCAAAGTAAGTTGTGTCATGGGTGTTAATCAACGATACTGAGACGTAGAAATACATAAATACTGGAACATACATAATAAATGCCCAAACCCAGAAATACAAACATCTGTGTTCATCACAAAAATGTTTATTCCAGTAGGGAATTAGTAGATATCCATAATTAAAAGCAGAAATCAATTCAATTTGCAACCTCCAGTAGACTCTCACGTGTGACTTTCGTACTGCTACTGGAAGGAGAAGTAGTCAAGTTAAGAGTTATTCACAGAAGGTACAAAAAATAAAGAAAACCGCAGTAGGCCCAAAATATAAAGAAAATTGTAGCAGCATAATTATCATCATACTTTCCATCATGTGGAAAGCACGGTTGACGACAAAAACGGCAACAATTAAAGCACAAACAATACATTCTCAACCATGTTTAACTTCGTAACCGAAGAATTCTCAGGAGAAGGCGCCACTTTACTTAACAAAAACTCAAGTAAGAACTGTTTGCACCGTGATTTAAACTCTGACCTTAATAGTTTATCTGATCTTAATAGTTTATTGGCTACCGGGGCTACGACGATGGAACGAATGTAGAATTCTCAATCAAATTAAAATGACGCACCTGGAACTTTCTTACCTCAACGTACTTGTCACTGTCGTTTCCACTTTGAGAAATAAGCTGATACTGCTGAAGCTGTTGCGTTTGATATTATGTCCCAGTTACACAGACAAAACGTACGTTAGTAAGTATGAGAATATTTATCTTCTTACATCAAGAGAGCGGCCAAAGAAATTAAAATCTATATGTTATGAGCAAAGTTTAGAGATATACCATTCTAGAAATTTAATATCTCTAGACTTAGTGGCTATGTATATTATACGATAGCAAACAGTCAGATGGCCCTGCTGATATAAATAGACAACCATGGCTTTTAGACATCATAGATGTTATTACACACTGTTACTATTGCACTTGTACTTTTTCACTTTAAATCAACTCCTAGTATATTACATTCTGAAGATGCTTTAAAAAGTGAAAGCGGTCGAGTAATGTATTAAAAAACATGTTTAGAAAAGTGAAATTTAACTACGAGTGCAATGGCAATAGTGTCTAATAACAATGGAATTTCACCAAGTGCCGACGATGGGAAGTATAAAATATGCCATAGATGTTAATGATGCATTGCTATCCGTAGACGAGATATTAATTCCACATGCATAATTTTACCAGATTGATCAAAATGTCAACTAAAAATATAGCCTATGCTACTAAAAATAGTTAATGTCTTCCTATTGGTCCAAGAATTATTAAAATTGTTTCCTACAAAGATACTGAGAAATTATCAAAATTTGTCTATAATAGGTTTATATTTTATAATTTAGGTATTATAGATTTTTTTAACCATAAGTAAGAAAATTGTGTACTCGTATTGTAGGCGTTAGTCAACGATACTAATACAAATAAATGCACGCCATATAAATACTGTTACGTATATAATACTTACCCAAACTCAGAAATATAAACATCTATGCTCATAAAACAAGTATTTGTCCCGAAAGATTGTACAAAATAAATAGTTTATTGTATTATTTGTTAGTATGATCTCTATCAAAGCAAGTTTAAACTTCATAAAATATCTCTCAGTTATATTTACTGTATCTTCGATGCTATTTTCTACACCGATTCAATGTGGACACGTCGAAATTTCAAATTTATTTCCAGCACGTCGGTAACGATGTTATAAAGGTAACATCTAACAGTAATCTTTATAACGATTTTAAATTATGTCATAGAATAGACAGTCCGCCATTCTGCGGGACAATTTGTGAAAGGCAAACGATTGACTATGCGCATAAGTACTGTAAGGGCCTTCTGCTGGACCTCAAGGGGCGATGCCTTGGCAACGGCTACTTAGGTACCGGTGCTCGGTATATCATGATGAGTTTATAGAAATAAATGCGCTCTTCCAATAATTTCGATTACTCGGAACAGATTTCAGAATTTTTCATACATCTATCTTTTGTTTTTTATATCTAGACACTAGCTGTTGCCTGCGACTTCGTCGGCGCGGATTTTTTTACTCCGCACAGCTACACCCCCGTAGGTGATAGCGTGATAATATGTAGCCTATATGGTGACCCGACCTGTTAGTAATATTCACGCAAAATTTAAAGTAAATCCATGCAGTACTTTTTGAATTTACTCCGGACATACATACAGACAAACAGATAAACAGACAAACAGACAAAAATTCTAAAAACTATAATTTTGACTTCGATATCGATTGTAGATCACGCCCCAAGTATTCTTTTAAAAAAATATTAAATGTACAGTTTTGACTTTCCTACGATTTTAATATATGTATAGATTGTACAAATTTCATTTTTTATCATTTAAAATTAGACAAGTGGCCAGCTTTTGTAATAAACTGTAATACCAAGGAGGTGTTACACTACCATCGCGATCACTTGATGGTAGTGTTCTGTAACAGTGCGCCCGGGTTTGATACCATCGACTTATCTACTTCTACCGCATTATCATCAGTACTTATCACTGTCGTTTTCCAGTGTTGAAGACAGAGTGTATTGCCATTCCTCCACAACGGATAGCAACCCACAGTTAACATCTTTGTTGCCTCAAGGCGATAGCTCTCTTTCCATCAGTAAAGCCATCTGCTTGTTTGCTGTCTTGTCTCGTTTGTGCGTGTTATGACATAAAAAACCTTATTGCTAGAATCGTGGACTGCACCACAGAATACTTAGAGACTAACAGGAGCCAATGTTATATATAAGTAATATTCAAGCATAGCACACATAGATATGTCTCACGGACGCGATATCTCGGACTGGTGCGGAACAAACTGTCCCGAACCATTCGCGTCCGTGAGAGTTGCTCGAATATCACATGTATGTAGATTGACTACTATAGTCTCCAGTATACTGTGACTGCACTTTAGTGTCTATAGCAACCGTTATCTCTTTACATCATGAGAGCATATTGGAACGAAGTTCCTTACGGCAGGCTTGGAGGGGATAGGGATTTTGCTGCGCGACCGAACTGAAAAAAATGTGATAGTAAAACCGTAAGAAAAATGCGTGGAATAAAAGCGTTAAATGAGACGTGCGCAGGCGCGACAGTCGCGTACACAAGCGAGTAGTGTCGTTTAGCCGAAGGAAGTTCGTTCCTACCTGGTGTCCCGCGACACCACATCATTTTTTTTCTGAGCATCTGCTTGTTTGTTGGGTAGCTAGTTTTTTCAATATTGAAGCATCGCAATGATTCGATACTATAAAAACTTAAAAAAACGTAGATTAATTCTGGTTTTGGAAGTACGGTAGCCGTTAAACTAATGCATGTGGTATTATCATCCTGCCATATGTATAGCAATGCACCATTAACATCATTGGTATTTATAGGCGATGTTTTTCTTTTTCTATCAATAGCTATTTTATAACATTATTAATACATTCGGTGTATAAAATATATGGAGTTTATTTCCATCGGTAGAACCAGATGCTTGTTTGCTATTTGATGATATAAAAAAATCCTTACAACGTTTTATCAACCGACGATAAAAACGGAGATAATTAGTTTTACGTGTATGTAAGTTATTTTGTTAGGATCGGATAGTATTTAAGTATGATGATTAACTTAGGCACCTTCACAATTTATTTTAAGGGTATGATTGTTTATATGTTTGTATGTTTGAGTATTTGCTTACGAAATTCTCTGGAACTTGACAAATTCTCTCGTTTCTCTGGAATTTTCCATTCCAAAGCTATATCGAGATTATTATTTTTAATATAAATCAGGTTACGCCGTGTTGGTGCGGGCTCATATGAAGATTAAACCACCTGCCGTTCTGCCAGACAGGTCGTAAAAGATGAGTGATAGGCTGTACGTGTCACTACCATTAAAACTACTAGGTGGTAGATTTCTACAATGATTCGCCCGGGTATTTGATACCACCGCCTTACCAATTCCTATCTTATGATATAAAAAAGTATGATCCAACTTAGGAAACTTTCCAAGTTTTATCAAAATCGGTTTAGTAGTTTTTCAGTCATGAGTATAAATTTATATATGAAGTGGGTTCAATGTTTTTGGAATTTTATAATATCCAACATAATTTACTTAATTCTTATTTTTTTTCATATCATAAGATAGCAAACAAGCAGATGGGTCTCCTGATGGAAAGAGTCAACCATCGTCTATAGACACCAAAGATGTAAACGGTGCGTTGCTATCTCGTGGCGAGGTCTAATGCCAGATGCATAAGTTTACCGGCTACCTTACTCTCCAAACCGGAACACGACAGTGACAAGCACTGATGTTTTTGCAGCAGGAATAGGTAATGCAGTGGTACCGAACGCGGGCGAGAAAATGCAGAACTCTACCACCTAGTAGCTACGATGGTAGTGACAAGTGCCAATAGCCAACCGGTCGCCTTTTACGACCTGCCTGGCACAACGGCAGTTAGCCTATTCTTCAAAGGAGCCTGGGACCAACACGAGGGGAAAATTGTATATTATATAATTTTACATTCGTTTTTATTCCTACAAACAAACGAACTTACGTTTAGAAAAATTTTAGAGCTAAAATTATTTTGTTTCTGCCTATCTTCTGTAACTTGCACTATACAGAACTCATGCTAAACCTGAATTGATCTTCCCCTTGTAAGCCGTTCTTGCGTATAATTGACTCTTCCCTCTCATTGCCTGTTCGATCATCCTATAGGTCGACGGAAAAACTCATACATCAAAAACATTCAAAGAAAGTCTATTAAACTTAGCAAGCATCTTAATTTAGTATCCCGTTTTTGTTGTAAATATCCATAAATATAAATTCTCATGATAAATGCCAATTTATAATTGCCATAAAAGTCAAAAATAGATCTTGGATTTCCCCGTGTTGGAGTGAGCCTTTTTGTTAAATAGAAGACTATTTTTTGCCTTCCTGCTCGGCAGTTTAATTCAGCTACAAACACACACACACATACACACACACACACACAACACTATACCGTCGTCACCGGTTTCGAAGACAAAGACTTCTATATCGCCCCGCACTCAATACAGGGCTTAATACCACGACTCCATCCACCACATTTACCGCCCCGTTGGTCGAGTGGTTAGCGACCCTGACTACCCACTCAATGGGGCTCAGGTTCGATTCCCGACAAGAGCAGGCATTTATGTGATGAGCATAAGTGTTTGGATTTCTGGGTATAGGTGTTTATTAAATATATTTGAGTAATTATATCTGTATTTCTATGTATTAATATCGTTGAGGCGATTATCACACTGCCACGCATTACGCTGCATGTTGCGTTTCGACGCAACTACGCGCGTACTTGCGGGAGTGCAGATTTGCATCATCATGCGGGTTTTTGGGCACTCACGCGCATAGTTGCGTTTTGTGCGTTCACGGCGGCTCTGTATCATTTCATTCAAAGCCATTCTCTGTGGTGATAATGCAGAGCTAAGCGTCACGACAGTTTTGAAAAAAAAATGGTTATTAGTGTGGAACTCATTCAGGATGCTGCCGTTACACTGCGGGACTCGGTGTGCCATACATTGCGTCTCGCCCCGCAACCACGCGCGTGGGTGCATGTTCTCCGCTTGTATGCGCCTGATCTGTATGAACGCGCGTGGATGCAGTTTCTGTGTGTTGGACTGTGCGTATTTCCTATACAAACGGAGATACTTACAAACAACGTTCGAACACACTCACGCGCTACACTGCGTGATACGTGGCAGTGTGAGAATCGCTCAGATTCGCCGGGAAGCCACAAAACGCAACTACGCGCGTGAGCGTGCAAAAACCCGCACGATGATGCAAATTTGCACTCCCGCAAGTACGCACGTAGGTGCGTCGACACGCAACATGCAGCGTAATACGTGGCAATGTGATAATCGCCATACTTACAAACAACGTTCGAACACGCATAACGCGCTACGCTGCGTGATGCGTGGCAGTGTGAGAATCGCCTTACTAACACCCATATCACAAGCAAATAATTTGGTTACTTTGGGGTTAGATCAATTCGTGTAAAACTGTCGAGATTTTTTTTATTATTGTTATCTAGTCTGAACGCCGCACTAAGCCAAGATCTGGTCTCACAGGAGACATCCCTTGAAGCGGGCGTTTATAGCCCTTCCAAGGGCTGTCTCCTGATTAATTTAAAATTTGGCTGAGCACTCTGGTTGCCCAAAATGTCCAGTGTCGCATTAAAGACCCGTATGGTCTATTCCATGAGTCATTTTGAAAAAAATAATCTACTCGACAGTTTGTGAAATGAACGAATGGCTAAAAACGTACTACTGGGTAGTAGTTCTCCGTTATATATCCGCCGGGTTTGGTACCATTGCGTTAATTTTTCCTATGACTTTAAACACTTGGTTTTGCTTATCAGTTAACTAGCTGTAAATGATTAAACTAAATGATTTTTTATTTATTTTAAGCGAAATATTGTTACCCAAGTAATATTATAGGTTTAGCGATAATATGTGGATATATTATCTATATATATTAAAGACCATCAAAGACGTCATAGCCGCAAAGAAAAAAGTATACCTATATGTACCTATACATGTATAATTATTTTTTTCTTTACGGCTAATGTCAGTTGTTAATCTTAAAAGAGATATTATTGTTTAGTTTGTGGTCGAATTTCGACCACAGGCGATCGCTAGTTTCAATAAATGACCGAGTTCTGTACGAAACATAAAAATGTACAGCCGATTTGAGAACTTCCTCTTTTTAGTAAGTTGGTTGAAAAAATACATCGTTCGCTGAAGAAACGAGCTTGATGTAATTTGTTATCAACCGCGCTTGGCGACAACTACTAGCCGGCCGATGTGCGGCACACCTGTGTTATGACGTCATAATAAAATAGATAACAAATGGTATAAATAAGCGGGGACAACCACTGAGCTAGTGTCGACAGGCTCGACGTGGCGAAATTCTTCTTTGCTATGGGATCGATTACATCGATTGTACTGATTGCTAGATATACATACGTATAACCAGTTAAATGAGTTCATCATTACAGATGAAATTCAGTAAGTTTGGCAAGATGAGTCGTGATCTTCATCGATGCATTCTACTAACCTGATAACGATTATCGATTTTTAGTAATCGCCGAGGCCGACGGCAGTATGTACTCATCCGAGGCATGGGAGTAGTAACAAACCACTCCGCCAGAATCCGACCTGCTTCGAGAAAAATCTCAAAAATTTAAAATCGAAAAATTATACGAAATTAATATAGCAGTATTTTTATTCATGCGTGTTTCGCAAATAAGTTATTCCATTATCGCAAAAGACTACAGCTCCACAGTCATTGATATAAAAAATCCAAGATTCACAGTCCCGAACAAAACTGACACTCAAAAGTGTCGCTATTTTCATTTAAGTGGTTATAGATGTGGCAAAAACATATGTCTTTGCATATCTAACCTTAAGTGCAAGATTTATAGTTGTTTTTATTAAGCAATGTACAAAGAGAAATAAAATTGAAGGTATCGCAACCGACGCGATTCTATTTGAAATGCTCATTTTTGGAGGACGTTTTTGAGAGACTGATTGTGTATCTTGGGTTTTTTATATCAATGTCTACAGTCCACAATACCACTGCTATTCAAATGGCAACGCAGTATAATCTGTGGTGATTATATACAATGGTAATCTTTTTTTTATCCTAAAAAAAATATTCGTGGAGAAATATAAAACTAATCGATTGAAAAATTCCGGTCGCATTTTGTATAAGTTGACATTATTGCTCTGTACAAAAGTAATATATTGTGAATTTTCCACACAATCTGTGAATACGTCGATAGTCGATACATTCAAAATGTATAGATATTTTTGGGGCAGCCATTTTGAAGTTAATATTTTATTGGTAAACCTTGTTTTATGATTATTAATGGATATTACATCACTGAATTTCACATAAATTTAACCGAAATTTCAGGTAATGTTAGATTGTAATGAGTTATTGTATTAATAAACAAAAAAAAATCCCTCGTGTTGGTTCCGGGCTCCTTTGAAGTATAGACCAACTGCCGTTCTGCCAGGCAGGTCGTAAAAGGCGACCGATTGGCTATGCGAGTCATTACCATCGTGGCTACTAGGTAGTAGAGTTCTGCATTGTCTCGCCCGGGTCTGGTACCACCGCCTTACCTATTCCTGCCGCAATAGCGCCAGTGCTTGTCGCTGACGTGTTCCGATTTGAAGGTAGCCGGTAAAATGCATGTGGCATTAGACCTCGCCACAAGATAGCAACGCACCATTACGCCTTTGGTGTCTATAAGCGTCGGTTGACTCCATCAGGAGACCCATATGCTTGTATGCTATCTTGTTATATACTCAAAGCTTATGACATAAAAACAAAAATGGCATATCATATACTAAAAATCTGTCAATCTATTCACACTATGTTCGGTTATAGATTTTTACGTTGCAATTTGGTTATTATCATTTTTAAACTCGTAAAATTTACTTTATTTCCATGAAACTTATTAGAAGTACAGTGAATTTTACGAGTGATCGAACTCCCTCCAATCCCGAATTTCGTGTTGAATCAATCCCACTTTATCAGTACACTGCCTTCACCGCAAACCGCTCGCAAATCCGCTACTGGAATTGGACTATCTATATGGGATTCGCGAGATTCGTTTATTGGGTGCTATAATTTTCAAGTATTAGAATTTAAGAAAATTTCGATTTATCAACAATATAAATTGCCAAAAAAATGTTGCTTCATCAATTTTATAAACCTTTATATTATCCTGGAAACGGATCCTAGACATAGTGATCTGAGCCGAGTAATCCATGAGGATATAAAATGACTTGAAATGGACAAAGCACTAGTAGGTATTTTTCCCCGTGTTGGTCCCGGGCTCTTTTGAAGATCAAACTCATTGGCGTTCTGGCGTCTTCATTGGCGGCTTTCATTGGCGGTCAAAGGCGAACGATTGACTATGCGAGTTACTACCATCGTGGCTACTAGGTGGTAGAGTTTTGCTTAGTCTCACCCGGATCTGATACCACCGCCTTACCTACCTGTGTTGGTCTGGGGACACTTTTTGATGATTAGATCAACTAACGCTCTGCGAGGCAGGGTTATAAGGGACGACCGATCGACTATACATAACACTACCATTGTATCAATTAGGTATTAGGGTTCTGCAAGGTCTCGTCTTGGTATATGGTTTTATTTATTTTTTATTATTATTGATAGGTAAGCGCTTGACCTCGATCTCGCCTGACGGTAAGCTAAGATGAGGCCTAAGATAGAACGCGCTTCCCTAGAAGGTACTTGTTCACTCTTCTCTTGAAGATCCAAAGATTGTACTCGTCCGGAAACACAGACTCAGGAAGCATGTTCCAGTCCTTTGCGGCTCGAATGAAGAATGTTCAGTCGAACCGCTTTGCCGGGTACGTGGAACGTCCACCATATGGCGATGCCTAGAATCTGTGCGCCTCGACGATCGATAGAAAATCGGTGGGATGGTGGAATTAAGTCGTGCAATTCCGCAGCGCAATCTCCAAAGTGTATCCGATAAGAAACCGATAAACTAGCCACTCTACGTCGATGAGCGAGGCTCTGGAGTTTTTTGTCTACCAGATCATCGTACCACCGCCTTACCTATACCTGCCGCAATAGCGTCAATTCTTGTCGTTTTCATGTCCCGTTTTGTAGGGTAGGTAAGCCGGTAGACTTATGCATGTGACATTTCCATCTCGCCTCACGGATAGACGAACATAGAGAAAATCTATTTGTTTGCTAACTTATGATAAAAAATATATTGCCTTAGAGCTCAAAACCATATATTCTAAGCCGAATAGACCATGAGGATATGGAATGAAAAGTATACAAAGGCGGTATAGTCGTAAAATAAAGATACAATTCATACTGATATATGATTTTTATTTGCCAATTCACTCATGTTCCATATGCAGTGTATGTAGTTTGGTTATTTGAGCACAAAGCGATATACGTCGAGAAATACAACTGCATACAAGTTACGTAATCAAGGCACGGCACGCGTTTACTGATTTAAATTCGTTCAGCGAACTATGAAAGAGATGTGTTTAGAATACTCAGATGAATGTGAAATTGCCGAAGACAGAAACCAGTCAGCTTGTTTGTATGGTCCATTTGTGTAGCCGAATTGTGTTTTTAACTTGTGGACTTAGCATTATTATTAACTAGCGACCTGCCCGCTGTTTCACCCGCGTAGCTTTTGTTCCCGTAGGAATATCGGAAAGTTTTATATAGTAAAACTTTCCTCAAGAATCAGTCTATCTATTAAATAAACCGCATCAAAATCCGTTGCGTAGTTTTAAAGATTTAAGCATACATTGGGACATAGGGAAATAGGGACAGACAGAGAAAGCGACTTTGTTTTATACTATGTAGTGATAAAAATAATATACCGACGCTTGAAAGGCAATCCTCACTAAGCGACATTGAGTAAAGTTTACAGGAGTGTGATTTAAAGTCCAAATTTATTGCAATTAGGTATATATATATATATATATATAAATAATAATAATAAATATTCACGGGACAAATTACACTTACTGATCTAACCCCAAAGTAAGCAAATTATTTGCTTGTGTTATGGGTGTTAGTCAACGATACTAGTATATAGAAATACATATATAAATACTAGAATATATATATATATATATATATATATATATATATATATATATATATATATATATATATATATATAATCTTGTATGGACCGCTTTCCATGTTAGTTTAATTCACATTTGTCCATTTTTGTTAATCGTATGGAAATAAATACTTCAGAGTATTTAAGATACTAACAAAGCTAAATGTTTCTATATCACCACTTTCATTAAAATTCTCAAATCGTTATACTACGACAAAACTTCAAAAAGAGCTTAAAACTCATTGAACACGATTCCTTTTTTTTGTAATACTAACGTGTAAGCACAAAGGCATATCGTTCTAGTCTCGCCTTTATTGCATGCTCCGTCGCTAGAGGGCCTTAATTTAATATGGTCTTCCCGATTTGTTTACAAAGGAAAAATTTATTCATGAAATTTGTTTTCGTAGGGTCCAGACCAAGATATAAAATACTCTTCCAACGTAAGTAACTTTAACTCTGTTCTATCGAAGAAAACATACTTCATATTTCTTCGTATTCAACAATAGCCCTGACCGTCTTATAAACATGTTATTTGTGTGCAAAAACTTGAATAAATTTAATAAAATTTTGTTATTGTTTGGTGGGTGGGGAGTTAACAAGTTATTTTCTTTTTCTCTGCCAAGTTTACTGAAATAATATTTCTCCTACAACAGCGTGTATTTTTTGACATTACTTTATAAAGACTTACTTATTTTTTTAAGTTGAGGTACTAGCTGTTGCCCGTGACTTCATTTGCGAGACCAAAATACATATGTCCTTATTTTTAGGTGTATTTATACAATTATACAAGCACTTATTTACAAACAGTTTTACTTGGATTTATTAATTAACACCAACTAGTTTCGCGATTTAACGCGTCATCAGGACAACGAATCAATGTAATTGTAATGCTCTGTGTGCTAAGTGTGAGTTTTTCTTTTCGCATTCGATCGTGAGCGCGTTTGGAGTTTATTAGGAATTTGTATGTGATTTGTACAGCGCCACCTAGTGGTAAACGTGAGAAACCAGTTTACCACTAGGTGGCGCTGTACAAATCACATACAAATTCCTAGTAAACTCGAAACGCGCTCACGATCGAATGCGAAAGAAAAACTCACACTTAGCACTCTGATGATGCATTAAAACGCGTAACCGGTTGGTGTTATTTAATAAAACCAAGTAAAATAGTAGAAGTGCTTTTGAAGTTATATAAATACATGTTAGCATGGAGTTTTACCAAATGCCGATAATATTCAGTAAGTATATCTTCCTTTTCCTTAGTCAAGTAAAAAAGTAATGTACGGTCTTCTCGTGAATAACTACTATTCGTATTGATATTCCAAATATCTATGGGCGGTGCCGATCGCTGAGCATCGGATGCACCTCCTACTCGTTTGCCCCCTCTTATGTAAAAAAAAAAAAACAGTAGCAGTCGTGGGACTGCCGATAGAAGTGAAAACGGAACTATTAAGTTGAGAGTAATTAAAACTATATGCAAAACATAGCTATAGATATACTATTATCATTAGCATGTCGGTGACGCGAACCGAGGATTTTACCCTCAACCAAAACGCTCAACGCGCCTAAAGAAGTTTTCACTTCAAAAACTAAAAGAAATCTTCAAATCTGACAAATTTTCCAGAGATAAGCTCGTTCTAATAAACAAACACTAACCTGTTTATCTATTAAATGAAACACACATACGTTCAATCCAGATCCCTTACGGGATATGCAGAGAGAAGCGATTGCCATATGTTACAATCCTTGTAGATTTGTTTTACTTCCTTTACATGGAGTACTTTTTTACATTATCATGCCTTCGATCAGAAATTTTGATCGCAGAATCATGCCTATAGCGAAGACCCGACACTGCCTTGAAACAGCACTAAATCAATTTAATTTTAATATTATGTTACTCTTGGTTCCCCAATACCACCATCCTTTTACATTTGCATGGTATATCAGAGAAGTTGTCCTTACATCTGCCGTCCTAAATTTTTCAACCATCGGAGCATGCCCTTTCTCATTTTTACATCGACACCTTATTTCAGGCCTCTCTCACTTTAGTATTTTTATATTATTAAATCAAAGATAAATAATTTGAAAATCCATAATCCATATACACTAAATATGGTAATAAAGTGTTGACATCAGTATGATGAGTATTTAATGCCCCTAGCATATTTATAGCTTAACTGGTAAAATTATGCTAGTGGCATTAGATCCTTACCACTAAAACGAAAAAATTACAATGATAATCTAATGGCACCAGTATGTTGCACCTACCACCTAGTAGTCCCACAATAGTAAAACGTTTGGTTACTCGGTTGCTTTCTATAAATAGCACTACACAAAAGGTAAATTCTTAGTTTAGAGAGCCTCGGATCAACGTTACATTCAGTAGTATATTAGGATACTTGGGAAATCATAAATTACGTCAGATTTATTTAGTTTTGTGAGATTTTGTGACATTTCACTCGATGCAACTTAATTTAGATTTACATATAATAAAATCGTAGGCAAGTCAAACTGTACATTGAATATTTTTTTAAATTATATAAAGAATACTTGGGGCGTGATCTACAATCGATATCGAAGCCAAAAATATAGTTTTTAGAATTTTTGTCTGTTTGTCTGTTTGTCTGTATGTATGTCCGGGGTAAGCACAAAAAGTACTGTATGGATATACTTCAAATTAATATTACTAACAGGTCTGGTTAATATATAGGCTACATATTATCACGCTGTCACCTACGGGGAAGAGGCTGTGCGGAGAAAACGAAGTCCGTGCGGACGAAGTCGCAGGCAACAGCTAGTCTCACATAAAATTAAAAATGCATGTTTTTAGCAGTTTCCAGACTAAAGCATTGTTTTTAATTTTTTTTTTAATTTTTAATTGATCATGTCAATCAATAAAAAATATTTAATATTA
Organism: Apodemia mormo; assembly: GCA_036924255.1. Lineage (NCBI taxonomy): Eukaryota > Metazoa > Arthropoda > Insecta > Lepidoptera > Riodinidae > Apodemia > Apodemia mormo. The sequence goes on along the minus strand of JAUPFN010000014.1, from coordinate 31,770,253 downwards.
TTATGTTTACTTCCTAATAATAATGATGCCATGTTCGATATTTTTTGAAGACAAGCAAAGCCACTGATAAAAGCTAGCAAGCTTTTACCTCATGTTTTTCTGGACCCCCTTTGATATTAAACTATCTGCCTTTCTGCCAAGCAGTTCATAAGAGGCAAACGTTTTACTATACGTGTTACTTCCATCGTGGCTATTAGGTGGTAGATTTCTGCATTATCTCGTCCCGCTCTGGTACCACCGCGTTAGCTTTTCCTGCTGTAATAGCGTCAGTTTCTGTCACTGTCAGTTCCGGTTTGGGGGTAAGATAGTCGGTAAACTTATTTATACGACATTAAGACCCCACCACAGGGATAGCAACGCGCCATTAACGTCTTTGGTGTTTATAGACGATGGTTATCTCTTTCTATCAGGATAGCCATCTTGCTATCTTCTGATAAAAAAATCTAAAATATAACAAAAAAAAAATGGGTTATCTGTAAGGTCGGTTTACGGACGATAATTTATGTGATAACAAGATCGTGTTTTTTTATCACTTGTTCCGCGCTCTCGCTTACACGCTCGGCTCAAGCAGAACGTGACAATGAGTCTTTTACGTGCGTGCAGCCGGCATTTATTATGTTTATGATGTTATCACGTCAAAAAAGTAAAGTTAACAGACATAAAGATTTACTAGTATTTAAAAGTTTCATTTTAAACAGTTGTACATGGAATACCCACATTATTTCACAGGAGCTCGCTAAATCGCCAGACAGTATCTAGTGTCCAGTGCAATATCCTGTCCGATCCGTGCTCCAAGTATATTTTCACAGACGATGTATGCGATACGAAAAGAGGTTTCATGTTTTATGCTCCTATTTTTAGCTCCCAGCTAAATGTCTTATCTGGTTATTTGCTTTAAAGTGTTTTGTTTTGCTATTTGTCGTGCAAAGTCAATTTTATGAGACCGTTTCTTTGACATTGTGAAGTTTGAGAATATTTGTATTATTTTTAGAATTTCAATGTGTTAAATATAAAAAGTAATTTTAATTAAACAATTTAAGCTTGAGTATAGATTAGTACACACCCTGTTGCATTGACTATGACTTATTGCTAAGTCACGTGATGATGAACGAATCAGAATAAGCGCTGACTTATACACACGATTAAACTTGTTATGAACAAGTTAATATGAAATAATTAATATTTGACTTTTAGGTTTTGCTACTGGCAACTAAATATTTATTTTTGTTCTACAATAATTTAGTGCACATAATATTTATTTAAATATAAAAGTGCTATTAATAAACCAATTTTACCGTGGATGTAGATACATGGGGCACACTAAAAGTTTTGCACTTCTAGCTAATCGGAACTATTTAAATTTCGAATGTTATATTTTTAAAACGTTGGAACCTTCTTAGTAATAAAAAAAAAAAAACAATTGGCGGGAAATGATTTGTCAATTGCTTTTTTATGAATAAATAATGAATAATTGGATTGGTATGGAGATATTCGTGAACGTGAACGAATAAATGTATGAATATGTGAATAGAGTGCATGTGTGCATGGAAGGATGCATTGTTAAATCTAAATGTAAAAATTACAGCGGTTAATGAATTAATAAAAGATGCTTCTTATCGGAATAAAACTCCACAATCCAGGCTAGTATTATAAATGTGACAGTTTGTCTGTCTATTTGTTTGTGTGTTTGTCTGCGTTTCAAGAATAAATCGTTATACAGATTTTGATAAAATTTGGCAAGTAGAGAATTTAAGATTAGGGGTCAAACACCAGCTCTCTTTTTTAGGGTTCCGTAACTAAAGGGTAAAACGGGACCCTATTATTAAAACTCCGCTATACGTCCGACTGTCTGTCTGCCGGCCGGTCTGTCCGTCTATGTGTCCGTCTGTCACCAGGCAATATCTCATGAGTCGTGATAGTAAGACAGTTGAAATTTTCGCAGATGATGTATTTCTGTTGCCATAACAACAAACACTAAAAACAGAATAAAATAAATATTTAAGCCAACCGTCGCCTCTGTGGTCTAGTGGTCCAGCGTTGGCGTCGACCACATGAGGTCCCGGGTTCGATTCCCGGATCGGGCACATAGAAAAAGTGTTTTTTCAGTTTTCTGAGAAACACAAAGTTGCCCGGGATGTGAAAGTGCCCGGTTGGCGATAGGCTTGCCACCTATCACATTGTGGGACCAAGTATGTTCGGCTAATCGTGGGTGCACTTGTTGTACCTCTGCCTACCCCTTCGGGGATATGGGCGTGAAGATACTTTTTTTAAGCCAGTCATAATAGTTCTATACAACAATCGTGATTTTTTATAATTTTTTTTTTGAAATATTGTAATATTCACAGAATATGTAGTACTATATATTCACTTTAAAAATAAATAATTAAATTAAAATAAAATAAATATTCAAGGTGAGCTTCCACACGAGAAATGCAATTTTTTGCCGTTTTTTACAGATACAGTACGGAACCCTTAATGTGCGAGTCTGACTCACACTTGGCTGTTTTTTTTAATTAAATCCATAAGGGGCTAAAATAGAGGACAAATTGTGTGAAACATTGTATATGGATGAATCTACTAGACAGCTTACTTAAACAATTTAAAAAATATTCAGTTCAGATCAAATTCACATTAAAGACTTTAATTTAAAAATCAAATTACATTCGTTCACTCACATAATAATATCGGTAAATGGATTACCACTCAGCAGGATATGAGACGGAGATCCCTATACCGAATTTATAATTAAGCCTTTATTGAAGATGCGATTTGTAATAATGTAGATTACGGGCATGAGATTATAGCTTTATGAAAAATAACGTTTGCCTGTTATTCTCATAGACCACAAAAAATATTAATAAACACGGTGTTGGAGCCTCAGGACCTCATATGGTCAACACCAAAACCAGACCACTGCTATAGTGTGCTATTTTATCGCGCCGAATAAGAAGTTGAAATTTCAAAAATAACCATGAAGTGATTTTTTTATAAGTAAATAAATACTCGTATAATACGGAAATATTAAACACAGAGAAAAATAACATATATTTCTGGGTAAATATAATACGAGAATATTTAACACAGAGAAAACTAATATATATTTTATGGGTAAATATAATCATAAATATTAAACAGAGAAAATTTATATTTTTTCATTGGTCAATTTAATATAACATAATAAACATGGTAATATAACACGAAAATATTAACACAGAGAAAACTAATATATTTTTATGGTTAAACATAACACAAAAATATTCTAGTAATGTAGTGGTCCAATGTCGGAGTTGACACATGCGGTCCCGGATTCGATGTTCAATTCACGGGTCGTGCAATTCAAAAATGTGTCTTCAGTTCTCTGACATAAACAACATTGCCCGGGATTAGAAAGTGCCCGATTGGCGATAGGCTTGCCATCTATCACATTGTGGGACCAAGTATCTTCGGCTAACCGTGGGTGCACTTGTTTTACCTCTGCCCATCTCTTCGAGGATAACGGTGTGAAGATACTTTATTTATTATTTAACACAAAGATAACTATCATATTTTAATCAGTTAATATAATCAAAAATATTGAACATAGATTATATACTAAACATATGTTATATACTAGATAAAAACCCGACTTCGCTCGGAAGTCTCATAATATGCAATCTTATATACCTACTAACTCAAATAGTAGACATTAAAAAGTAGCAATACTGTAGTGACGTCTTCTTTCAACTATTACGTTGGTTTAATAAAGACAATACTATATTGTTGCTATTTTTTTAACTTCTACTCTTTTATGAACGACTAGCAGTCACTCATGACTTCGTCCGCATGATTGAAAAACATTACTTCCGTTTGCTAAGTCGGGTGAAAAAGTAGCCCATGTCACTTCGGGATAATATAGCTTTCTAAAAGTGAAAGGACTTTGAAAACCAGTCAAGTCGTTTTTGAGTTAAATCGTTACAAACAAACAATCAAATCTTTCCTCTTTATTAGTATAGAAGAGAAAATAAGTTTCACGATAATCTGTGCTCCGTTCTACGATACTTTAATAAATGCTCACGTCATCTACACCACATATTTGTTACCTTTAAAGAAATATGGCTGATTTGTCTGTCAGCACCGTTAGACTTTTTAATCACTATTTTAGCAAAATACTCGACAATCCGAATTTTGCGGATATATGTTACGACTCTTAATTATTATTTTTTTACGCTTTATAATTTAGGTAAGGTTTCTATTGAGTCTGCCGTAACCCTTGAAAAAATTTTTAATATAGATATTTTTGGGTAAATATAATACGAAAATAACACAGAGAAAGTTACAATACAATACAATACAATAACTCTTTATGGTGCACCAAAATATATGACAACATTATAAGTTACAACATAAAAATTATACAAGTAAGATACACAAAGGCGGTCTTATCACTAATAAAGTGATCTCTTCCAGACAACCTTTATAATAAGGATAACAATATACTAGAAAAAGTGGTTCTAACCACAAGATAATTTATAGTTTTTATGCTCTTAAATAAAAAAATAAAAAATAATAATAATGATAATAAAAGTAACATCCGGTTACAGTTACACAGAAAAGCACAACAAAACAAAAATCGCAAATAAATCAGTGGTAATACATAAACCTAAATAAAAAATTAAACAAAATTACTAGGTACATAGAAAGTGACGTTTGACCATACTTTTGAAAGAGTTTAAACTTGGCGCCTTTCTGATATCTACTGGAAACGAGTTAAAAAGCGTAACAGCTTGTGAGGTAAAGGAACGACTGTAATAAATAGTGTTCTGCGATGGCACTAACAGGGAACGATTATCAGCCGATCTAAGATATTTGTGCTGGTTGTCACGGAAAATGAATCTTTCTTTCAAATAAGATGGAGATTTCAGATCATAGAGAGTGGAGTATAGCTATGAGAGAATATGAGTATTCCGACGAAGATGAATAGGCAACCACTTGAGCTTGGCACGAAATTCGGAAACGTGGTCATATTTTCGCAGACCAAATATGAATCTTATACAAAGATTTTGAAGTTAATATTTTTTAAGTTAATATATTTTATGGGTATGTACCTACACAGATTGGTTAAAATAACACGCAAATATTAACACAGAGAAAACAGCTTAATTTTTATGGGTAGATCTAACACAAAAATATTTAACACAGAGAAAACTAATATATTTTATGAGAAACCTAAATCGTATTTTCACGTTTTATGCAAGTCATTTTATATGACGGTTCACGTCCACTTCAGAGGTGATTGCGGTTGTATTTTATACATCGGCGTTAGCTCGCAAAGGCTAAAAATTGAGCCATCGCGATGCTTGCGCTGTAAATCTTTCGAATAAGTCAAGAAATAACTAGAAATCCGTTGTTTAGAGCACGTAAGCGGTTAGCTGGTGCGCTATTTGTCGGATATTGCCTCCAATGTCTGGATCTAACATAAATGTGAAATTGCAAGGAGCGAAATTTACCTAGGTCTTAAATCTAAATGCACTGTAATATTAGTTTATGTTTATGAGTTCGTGTATTGGATTTTATATGAGATTTAAATATATTGGTTGTTTTGTGATATTTATGTTCACAAGGCCAACACTACCCATAATGTGTTTAAAATTATTGAGGTTTCGGAGCTTAGACTGTTTTTTTATATGATTAGATAGCATACAAGCAGATGGCTTCACGGATGGAATTATATTCGAAAATCATAATATCAGTGGTAATGTGGAATCCAATGAGTGATGATGATGTGCTAAAATTTTTACGCTACGAAAGAGTAAGGGTAATAACACGTGGCCGGCCACGAATCCAAACAATTTGGGCCGCTATCTCACCGGGACGTCACCCGCTACGTATCAAAACAATTTGTATTGAAATTTATGAATTGGTTATGTCGCCAAATGAGCTAGCTGCAAAATATTTCTATATAAACTGTTTGTATTGTAGTAAAGTTGTAAGTTTATATTGAAATATTTGGCTGCTTACTCACTTGGCGATATAGCCTATTCAAAAATTCAATACAAATTGTTTGGATACTTGAGCGGCAACGTTGTCACGTCACGGCGTCCCGGTGAGTTAGGGCTCTTAGGGTCCTAAAGTTGTCGATAGCTGCTTTCGTTTTCGATCGAAAATAATAAGATTCAGCGCTGTCCACAAACTCAGCACTAGAACACTATACAGGGTGTAAAGAAAACCCTGTCCGATCGTCAAAGGCATTATTTGGTAGCTTAATATAGACATATTTGTTTCATTATTTTATGGATATTGATACATACATTTTAAAAAACATTTCCTTGATTTAAGGGGAAGTTGGTCAATTTTAGTACTAAAATGAGGCACTTCAAACTGCGATATTTTCCTTATTTTAATTAAAAAATATTTTTTTTGAAATGTTATTGACCTACCTATATACCTCTTTCGGATCGGACAGGGTTTTCTTTACACCCTGTATATACCTACAGAAACACAAAAATATCACAACGTCATAAAAGTATCTTAATAATAATCAACTGAGGTTTATTATTAACCATGTTATTAACCTAACCAGGTTTAATTTTGACTATTCCAACGCTCCGCTTCGCGATCCCGAAACTCAAATTTAACAACTCGTAAAAGTTACCAAGCCCTTCGAAAAATCAATTTTAAATTTATAGTTTTAATGTTGTGAATTGCAAGTTAAATGTTACTCATAATATGTAAGTTATCGTGACGTGACGTGTCCATACGTTATCTGTGTTTGGACGAAATAAGACCATGTTCGTGCTCTTATTTTAAGGCCAGTTTTTAAGGCTTTTTTTTTTTTTGAATTTTGTAATTTGTGATTGAAGGTATTCGCAAAAAATACATAACAGTAATTGTAGAGTGGTTAAAATATATATATTGGGATTTACCAATGTGAAAAAATTTAAATGCCTGGAACGAAAAAGCTGTTGGTTTTGCCTGTGGCATAAAATAAATACTTCATTGGATTTATGAAATACGTCAACACATTTTCTAGTACAATATAAAATTTTATTTGAATATCATAAAACAATTATTAGTACATAATTAAAAAATCTAAAATACTGACTAGCTTATGTCATGGTGTCGGTTTTTTGTGACGGTTTGCGCATGCGTCGTAAAAATTTAGTCTCATCATTTTTCCCTAACGCACCAAAAGAAGTATAACTTCAAAAATTGCAAATCAGTCTATATAATATATAGTTATGCCTCAAAATACATAAAAAAGCATATAAACATTCGAATTGAGAAAATCCTCTCTTTTGTCTAATTTCTTTGATCAAACGGAGTCACGGAAAAAGCAGCAAAAATTTTAGGCATCTACTTATCAAATATTTCTCTTTACTATACAAACAAAATCACTAAAAAATCCAAGATATTTGGGTCAAACAATTAATTTTTTCTTAGAAAGAAATCGGACGTTGGGATGCAACAATATGTACGAAAATCGATAAATATCGACATATCGATATGTAAACTTATAATTATTTATCAATATCGAAAAAAGTCAAAGTACTGTAATACCTCTATGGTGAGGTATTACAAGAATGCTGGCAGCCTTGTCCGCTTTTAAATATATTTTAAATATATTCGAAAGTAGAATTGATTATTGGTAGAATTGTCTAGTCTTTTTATGTTTTGTCAGATATGTAATGGTGTTTGAGTAGTAAGCGGGCTCTGACGAATTGCCCAATAAATGATATTACATTAAAGTTATATCTATCATTTTTAAATTAAAAAGTAATAAAGTAAATCCGAGCAGCGGTACCACTCGAAGTAAAATTAAAGCAGTCTAGCAGTGAAGACCCCCGGTGACAACGAGATCATTACAGTACTACTAAATATCGAAATAGATTGCCAAAATCGTATGAAACATACTTGCCAGATGTTCATGGTGCGGTAAGCATCACCTAAATGCAATATAAAATCGTTTTTTTGAATTTGTTATTTTATTTGATGAAGTTTTGTACAGATTATAAAATTATGCAATCCATGAATGCTTTTATCAAGCATTCATGGATTGCATAATTTTATAATCTAAAAGGGATGTTACCTTTTGAACAATAAAGCATCTGCAATTCTGCCAGAAAGCTAGTAAAAGGCGAACGATTGACTAATAGGTACTTATCATTACCACAGTAACTACTAGGTGGTAGAGTTCTACGACGTCTCGCCCAGGTTCGGTACGTGTTTTTGCCGAAATAGCATAAGCGAGTGGCACTGCCGTGTTTCCGCTTAGAAGGTAAGGTAGTCGGTAAACTTACGCAAGTATCATTACCATCATTATCATTGGTGTTTATAGTTTATGGCTGTCTCCTTTCATCAGAATAGCCTTCTGCTTGTTATCTTATGGTATATAAAAATATTTACTTTTTAAACTTTTCTTTAAAAGACGTGATTTTTATTTAATGTTGACGCATAAAAACTCTCGATGTAGGAAGAAAATATACTAAAGATGTTAGTTGTGTGTTGCTTTCTGCTGTGGCAGTATGGTCTGATCTATCCGCATGAAATATCTATCCGCATCACCAATACACGAAAATTACAAGCACTGACAATATTGCGTTTGGAAGAAGTAAGATGTTGATTCAAAACATGGGCTAGACGTTGCGAAACAATACCATATAGCGAGTCAACAATAATAACAATATTAATAACAAGTTTGGCTTATTATTCGCTTTTTACAAACTGCCTGGTAGAAGATCAGTTTTCTATAAAAGGGGCCCGAACCAACTAGAGTATGTGTGTACGTTACGTTAAATCATATTAACTAAAAATCTTGATTATGCTTTAATAAGTTAAACCAATTTTATTTAAACTAAATAAACTTTAGTTGTACAAGAGTTTACTCTAAGGAAATCACTACACAGATATAGCGGCCATATCGCGTTAATTCTATATATTAATACATCAAAGAAAAACTTTGGATCCGTTTATAAGACAATTCCGCGAACTGTGGAGTAAATTTCATAAATTTGGCATAGTTAAAGTTTATATTGCGGAGGACTGCAGAAACCTAATATTTTTAAATAAAAAGCATTGGAAATACACTAAATTAATAAAAATAAATATACACACTACGTTCTTGTGACTTACATCATATTAAACACACATGCATAGATACTATTGTCTTTACAGCTGTCAGTTATCAAACTCAAAAGAGATTTATTGTATAGTCTATAGTCGAATTTCGGCCACAGGCGATTGCTAGTTGATATAAATATCGCCATCGTCATATCGATACATTCTGTACATCCCTAAACGTACAATACATAAAACATTTTAAATATTTTATTTCACAGTAGCCTCAAGCGCAAAGGCGCGGCGTTCAAGAGGAAAAACGGAATTTTCTTTTCTTTGTCACTGTCGTTTGACAAAAGTCGCCCGGGATCGTTATCACACAAGACTTGCCTTCTCGTAATTGTTTTCAATTCGTAACCATGTTTTTTTACCTTTTCTTTTGTTTAAATAAAGGAAGTGTGGAATAAATGGTCTAGAAATTACTGCTTACAAACTGTTTTGTGTTTAAAAAGCGTTTATAGCATTGTAGGTGAACATTATTTTTTAGTCATTTTTAATACTTACTTCGTGGTTCAATGGTTAGCCTATATGCCTATGATCGTGAGTTATCGCATACGATGTTCGATTTGCACAAAAGTATAATTAAGGGTTTTAGCAGTACTGGTTTCCGAACGGACACAACTTAGGAATCTTTAACAAAAGAGTTAACATATTCTTACACGGTCGGCAATGTAACTGCAAGGCCTCTGGCAGTATGGTTGTCCATGGACCTCCTATCAGTTTGAAGAAGTGAGGGGTCTTCTATAAAAAAATGTGTAAGACGGCTAACCAAGCAGGCCATCCCTGAAAAATCTCGCTAAATTGAGGAACAAAAACTATACGTAAGCATTTTTCAAAATTCAAAAATCTAGAGTTTGGAGGGTAAGGTAGCTATAGGCTGAAAAATGTCTAAATAATATCAAAAACATTTTTTTTCAAATGTTTTCGTTATTGATAAATCCTAAATAAATCAACCGATTTTGATCCAACTTACGGTATTTGACGCAGTTTTTTTGGGAGAAAAAAGCTGATTAGATTTTTAAGTCAATCGGTTTATTAGCCTGAAATTTATTTTAAAAATGTTAAGTTTTCTTTAAACAACAAAATATTAATATTTAAAAAGCTGTAGCATTTAAAAACATAATTCGATTCTTATTTTTGAAATTGAATTTAACGTATTTTTTTATGTTATAAAATATGGAAGAAAGTCAAAAAATGATTGGTTAAAAATCTCGAAGTTATGTCAAAATTTATCGTCAATGACAATTCCCGAACGGAACGGAACAGTGTGACACACACACATACACACAAATACATGCATACACGTATACATACAGACATACTGACGTCATCGTGAAAATAGAAAAGGTTCCTCGTACCTCAAAACGTGGAGATCTGGTGGAAACTCGATTTTCGAAAATCGGGGCAAAATCAGTAATTTCCTTATTTACATACGTAGCGGGAAGTTAAAAACACTTGATCAATTTAACAAACTAACATTTCTGTAGCTGCTCATTGTAAGGAATTCGTGTCTTGAAAGAAGTTTCATAGTTTTTTTTAAAAAATAATATATTTATTAAAAGAAATTAAAAAGTTTATTGATCCACGTTTTAGATGAGCACAGAAAAATGTCAGTTCCGATTCACAGTTCGATCAGCACAGAAAAAAAGAAATTGTCGATACAGGTCAATAAAACAGAGCCCCAACCAACAAAAAAAGCAGAGAGTCCCAACCAACTCGCCGACAAACCGCTGAATCGTGGTTAACGAAGTTTCAATTGACATCGCGTTTACTATACCATCCCTAAGGAAACTGGCGTGATTTTATTTACTCAAATAATAGTAATGATTTGGAAGAACGAGCGTTGTTTAATGTTCAGCAGATGATGTATTATTGATATCTACATATCGACGGGTCCTACGTAAGTTGTCGTTACTTAAAAAATGCCATTTTTGATTTGTTCGTGAAAATAATTCCACTTTTATAGATCTTTTAATAAGACGAAGAAAAAAAAATGAAAATCCAACTTCTTTTAGAAGTTTCATTTTTATTCTTCGTGTTATTAAAAGATTTATAAAAGTGGATTTTCATAACCAAACATTTTCATAACGAAAACAAAAATAACATTTTTTAAGTTACGACAACTTACGTAGGACCCGTCGATATTAAAACGTGAAGTAAAACTTTCTTTTTTAATATCTATAATCTATATTCTCGTATTAATATGTGAGGTAAAATTCCTTTTCCAACAATCACGCGAACTGCGGAGTATGGCAAAGTTTAAATAATAAAATAAAATCTAATTTTTTAAATTAAAAAAAAATTAAAAACTAATATTTTGAATTAATATGTATTAAAATTCATTAAATTAATAAAAATAAATATTACAAATGTGACATACGTTGCACTTATGTGACATACGTTATAACATACGCACTTATATTTTCTTTACGTCTAATGCATGCTATGGTAATTTAGTACTATAAAATATTTGATAATTGTATTGAAAATAGCGTCATCTAGGACACGACATAAAAAAGATTTTATTTCTAAAGACTTAAGATCTGGATTCAAGGTTTTTGCCACTACATACGAATATTAAAAATAACCTTTTAATGTCTTAAGTATATATTTTTAAATAAGATATTACATTACATTATATTTTTTAACTATCTGAATTATAAACATATATTGTTTTGTGGTAAATACGCTTACTTTTCAAAATAACAAAGCGTGGCCAATCTATCAAACAAAAAACAACACAATTACAAATGGCGTCGTCATGGTGTTAAATGTTGATACTCGTGCGCATTTTATTATTGAAATTCAGTTTGTTTTGTGTGTATTAGTGTTATTTTCGTTGAGTTTGAACTTTTATTCTCCGGATTGCTTAATCGTGACACAAAACTACTATATTGTGCTATTTATTGTCAGTTAATAAAATCTTAAATTATAATATGAATGTTTTAATTCTGAATATATAACATTATACAGCGTGGCAATCAAACGAAGTTACAAAAGGACTTGTCAGAGATACATTTTGTTTGAATGGCACGCTGTATAGTGTTTGATAAATTCCTATTTACTATTAAAATTTCAGTAAAAAAGTAGCTGCCGAAATAAAATAGTTCTCATGCTATAACATAGATGACGCAAGTAGTACGCTATTATAGATTTAGAAAGTTGCCTATCTATACCTATAGTAATACACATATTTATCTATGGTCTAATGTCTATTTTCAAACTTAAAAAAGATTTTATTGTTTAGAGTATAGTTAAATTTCGACCACATGCTGAGCGTAAGTAGAGTTTAATCCACCTTTGGTAGCGTCATGAGGATATTTTGTTTATAAATTCGACTGGGAGTATTTGAATGACTGTAGTATATCAATTCACGTACTGGCAAATCGATCCTGTCCTAGTTTTAAGATATAGATGCTTAGATATTACAAATAGGTATTCCTTTCAATGACTTTTATTTCAATTCATTGCTTTTATCAATCACTTCGTAAAATTTGTTTTGTTTTTTAATTTAACTTACGTTTGTTTGTTGAGTGGTGGTGATGGTGATAAAAACGTGATGTAAAAGATTTTACAAAAATAACAACATAAATATTTTGGAACGAAGTTCCTTACGGCAGGCTTGGAGGGGATAGGGATTTTGCTGCGCGACCGAACTGAAAAAAATGTGATAGTAAAACCGTAAGAAAAATGCGTGGAATAAAAGCGTTAAATGAGACGTGCGCAGGCGCGACAGTCGCGTACACAAGCGAGTAGTGCCGTTTAGCCGAAGGAAGTTCGTTCCTACCTGGTTTCCCGCGACACCACATCATTTTATTATTTTTAAATGAGGATTTTGTTAGAGTAGATAACAAAAATTTTCTGTTGAGTTCTTTCATAACTACGCGGATAAAGTCGCGGGCAAAAACCATTCTAATTTATAAAAATCTCTTATCACAGTATTTGGGGTCACACTTATCTGAAACAACCCGACCGATTTGTATGATTTATTTGTAATATGGGAATAGGTAGTAAAATGTTAGTCTGGGCTCTTTTGAAGAATAAACCACCTTCCCTTCTGACAGGCAGGTCGTAAATGGCGACCGATTGGCTATACGTGTCACTACCATCGCGACTACTAGATGGTAGAATTTTGCAACATCTCGCCCGGGTATTTGATCCCACCGCTTTACATATTACTGTAGCAATAGTGTCAGTGCTGACCAAACTTATGCACATGGCATTTAACCTTGCCTCAAGATACTCAAAAAGTCGATTGAAAAATAATTAATTCGGACAGTTCGTCTGAATACTCTCCATGATACATGCGATAAAATAAAATATTATTTAATAAAAGAACATAAGGTTAATAAATATAAGATTATTCCCTATGTGGTAGATTTCCTCAAAGTCTCTCTCGGGTATTTTGTACCACCGCCTTACCTATTCCTGTCCCAAACATGACAGTGCTTGTCACTGTTGGGTTCCGGTTTGGAGGGTAAGGTAGCCGGTGGACTTTTGCATGTGGCATCTCCATACGATTAACAACGCACCATTAATATCTTTGGTGTCTACAGGAAGTAGTTTCATCAGGAAATCCTTTTCCTGCTACCTTACCCTTCAAACCAGGACACGACAGTGACAAGCACTGACGCTATTGTGGCAGGAAATGTAAGACGGTGGTACCAGACCCAGGCGAGACAATGCAGAACTCTACAACCTAGTAGTCACGATGGTAGTGATTCGTATAGCCAATCGGTCACCTTTTAAGACCTGCCTGGCAGAACGGCAGTTGGCCTATTCTTCAAAGGAGCCCGGACCAACACGGGGTAAAATCTGATTTTTTGTTTGCTTGTTAATAGATTAGTCTATTAACAAGCAAACAAAAAAATCAGATTCTTTGTTTGCTTAAAATTATTTTGTATCTACCCGATATTTTGCTATTTCATCATCTACAAAAATAGCTAAAACATGGATACTACTATTTCAAAGATTCATTCTCATTTTAAGAGCAGTCGTGACGTGTTTTGGATATTATTAACACCTGGGAAGGCTTTCAGTTGAATTAAATGAAGTCGCCCGTTAAATGCTTTTAGCCAGAAAATGTTAACATTCATGAATTTCAATTTTGGTTAATATTTTTAAAAATATCCGCGTTTCCTTACACCTACTAAAAATACTTGTATATTAAAGAAAGCTGATTATATAAATGGAACCAGGTGCAAAAAATGCTACGCACTTTTTGCAGTTTATGTGTCTTTATGCTATCAGATAGCGAACGGCAGGTGGCTCTCCTGATGGAAAGAGATAAGCATCACCTACAGACACCTAAGATGTTAATGATACGTTGGTATCCTTGTGGCGGTGTTTTTAAGCTTCATGCATATGTTCACTGGCTACTTTACCCTTCAAGCCGGAATATGACAGTGTCAAGCACTGAAGTTATTGCGGCAGGATTATGTTAGGTGATAGTACCAGAGCCGGGTGAGATAATGCGGAACTCTGTCACGTAGTAGCCACAATGGTAGTGACTTGTATAGCTAATCGTTAAATAATATAATAAAAAAAGTTTAAAAAGTATATTAATGTAAATCCCCTGTGTTGATTCGGACTCCCTTTAAAGAATCGACCTTCTGCCGTTCTTCTAGGCAAGTCGTTAGAGGCGTCCGATTGACTACATGTATTACTACCATCATAACTACTAGGTAGTATAGCGCTCCGCGAGGTCTCGCTCGCGAATATGGTACCACTGCTTTACTCAATCCTGCCGCAACAGCGTTAATGCTTGTCATTGTCATTTTTTAATTTTGAGGGTAAGGTAGACGGTAGGTTTATGCATGTGATGCTGCCATCTAGCCACACGGAGGCGATGGTTTCTCTTTCGATTAGGAGACCCATCCGCTTGTTTGCTATGTAGTAATTTAAAAAATACCTTTTTTATATTGATCTATCATTTAATATTAATCACACCCAATTTCTACATATTATATCATACCTTTCTATCACCTATTATTTAAAAGAGACGTATAATGTTCTAAAATTAGTTTTTATTTTATGAAAAATTTGTATTTTTAAAATGTTTATTAATAAAAATATTAAAATTATAGAGCTAAAAATTATAAAATATTAGTAATGTAGTAAATTATAATTTTCGCCGTGTTGGTCCCGGCCTCCTTTGAAGAATAGGCCAACTGCCGTTCTGCCAGGCAGGTCGTAAAAGGCGACCGATTGGCTATCGAGTCACTAACATCGTGGCTACTAGGTGGTAGAGTTCTGCATTGTCTCGCCCGGGTCTGGTACCACCGCCTTACCTATTCCTGCCGCAATAACGTCAATGCTTGTCGCTGTCGTGTTCCGGTTTGGAGGGTAAGGTAGCCGGTAAACTTATGCATGTGGCATTAGACCTCGCCACAAGATAGCAACGCACCATTAACATCTTTGGTGTCTATAGGCGATGGTTGACTCTTTCCATCAGGAGACCCATCTGCTTGTTTGCTATCTTATGATATAAAAAAAAAATGTATTTTTTATTTTTTCTTTCTTTTACCTAGTTTTCCCGGGATAATAATTGAGCTATGTGCTGTTTCAGGTCATCATCTACCTGTGTGCCAACTTCATTTAAATCCGTTCTGTAGTTTTTGCATGATTAACAGATATCTGATGGATGTTTGTTACTCAATCACACAAAAACTACAGAACGGATTTGAATGTACTGATAGTCCATCCATCCAAACATCCAAACTTTCACATTGATAATATTAAATATAGATTAAATCCATCCATACTAATATTCCATACTTTCCATACTAATATTATAAATGCGAAAGTCTGTCTGTCTGTCTGTTACGCTTTCACGGCTAAACCACAGGACCGATTTTCATGAAATTTGGCATGGAAGTAACTGAAGAGCTGGGGTAAAACATAGGCTATTTTTTTTTTCAAAAGTCAATCCTTAAAGGGTTGAAATAGGGGATGAAATTTGTATGAAAAGCCAACTAGACGACATGTTAATAATCTACTCGCCGGCAAAGTTGCGCGGGTCAGCTAGTGTTTTCATATTTTCGTTAATTATTAAGTGGTTTTACATTGACAGTGTTTTAAATCCTGAAGACTTTTTTAATAAGTAATGTGTATAATAAGGTGGCAAGCAAGCAGATGGTTCGCCTGGTGAAAAAAGAAATCGTCGCCTATAATGATCAAAGATGGGAATAGTGCATTGCTATCCGTACGGATGGATAGAAATGCCGTATTATGCAATGACATGCATTGACGCTTTTATGGCAGAATAGGTAAGGCTGTAGTGATAGATCTTGTGGGTACACGTGGGAACTTCCGTGCCTTCAAACGATTTTGTCACACTTACTACTGGAAGCAAAATTAAGTAGGCCATTCTGGTAGGTCCCTAATTTCCAAACTTCCGTGGTGCAATAGCAATCAGGCTTAACCTGATTGTAAAAGTCTCATTTCGTAGCATTTTTATGCTTTTAACATTTTGCTGTCTCCTGCTAAAAAGGGAGGGAAACAGGATGTATTTTCCTACTCCTCCTATATACTTCTGATTAATTTCGTTGCGGGATCCAAGACAGCTTAGCTTTTCCCCAGGGCACCCTGAGCTCGCAACTCAGAGGTTATCAGGACGGTTGCCGCTGTTGATTCTGGTTTACAGAAGTTACAGTGGTGGGAACGAGAGGTGGGCCCATTGCCCTTTAAAAAAAAGGCTGTAGTACAATATGGATTATGTTTGATGTAAACGTGCAGCTCACTGCAATTGGTGTGAAACAAAAGAACAAGTACATTGCTTATTATATTAACTAAAAATTATAATTTACTACACTACTAATATTTTATAATTTTTTAGCTTAATAATTTTGCTGTTTTTATTAATAAACATTTTAAAAATACATATTTTTCATAAAATAAAAACTAATTTTACAAGTCACCTCTGTGGTCTAGTGGTCCAGCGTTGGCGTTGACCACATGAGGTCCCAGGTTCGATACCCGGGTCGGGCACATAAAAAACTGTTTTTTTCAGTTTTCTGATACTTACGATATTGCCCGGGATCGGAAGTGATAGGCTTGCCACCTATCACATCTGTGGGATCTGTGGGATCTTCGGCTAATTGTGGGTGCACTTGTTGTCCCTCTGCCTACCCCTTCGGGGATATGGGAGTTAAGATACTTTTTTAAATTTTACAACATTATAAGTCCCTTTTCAATATTAGGTGTTGGAAAGGTATGACATAATATGTAGAAATTGGGTGTGATTAATTAAGACATTACATTAAATGATAGATCAATATAAAAAAAACCTTTTTTACATTACTACAAAACAAACAAGCGGATGGGTCTCCTAATCGAAAGATAAACTATCGCCTATAGACGTGCGTACTATGGTGGGATAGCATGTATGTGAAATAACAGTACAAGTTATTTTTTATTAAAGTATCTTCACGCCCGTATCCCCAAATATAGTAGACGGAGGTACAATCAGTGCACACACAGGTAGCCGAAGATACTTAGTTCCACAATGCGATAAAAGACAAGCCTGTCGCCAACCGGGCAATTTCCAATCTCAACGTCGTTTTATCAGATAACTTAAAAAAATACATTTTTGATCTGTTTCGATTCCCAGATTTGGCCAATCTGGAAATCGAACCCGGGAACTTATGTCGTCAACACCGTCACTGGACTATATATGCATGTATAAGTATATTACATCCTAAAGATGGTTACAAAGTGAAACCGGTTGAGTGATATACTACGAGTAAAAATATATATTTTGAGAAGTGAAAGTGCTTTATTAATTATGACTAACTAGCTGTTACCCGCGGCTTCGCTCGCGCATATTTACTTTAGAACTTATTTAACCTTTCTTTATCGGCTACTTCCCTTGTTTTACCCCCTTAGCAAAGCAAAGAATTTTTTCAGAGTTCAAAAATCTTAATTTCATTTTAAATGATACTTAGTCATTTCATTTTTGAAAAGAAAATCAAAATACATATTTTAAAAAAATTTCGTTGTTGATGAATCCCAAATAATACAACCAATTTTGACCAAATTGTGGTCAAAAAAACTTGACCTTTGAGAACTTTTGATCAAAAAACTGCGTCAAGTTTTTTAGAGGGAAAAGCTGAAATTTATTTAAAAAATATTAAGTAAGTTTGCTGGAAACACAAAATATTAATATTTGAAAAGCTGTAATTTTTGAAAACTTGATTCGATTTTGATTTTTGAAACTGCATTTGACGTAGTTATTAAGTACTTAAATCTGTACATATATTAAAATCGTAGGAAAGTCAATGTATGTCCGGGGTAAACTCACAAAGCACTGCATGGATTTACTTAAAATTTTGCATGAATATTACTAACAGGTCGGATCAGCCTATAGGCTACATGTTATCACGCTATCACCTACGGGGGAGGAGCTGTTCGGAGTAAACGAAGTCCGCGCGATCGAAGTCGGGTGAAGAAGACGGGCAACAGCTAGTTTGAATAAGAACGAAAAATTATTGGTTAAAAATTTTTTGAAGTTGAAAAAAACGCTTTTTTTAAATTTTTTCTTCAATTCATATGAAATTTCATCCAAATATGTCCAAGAAAAAAAGTCATACAATTTTTATTCCTCTATTTCAACTTCTAGGAGGTTAAATTTTGAACAATTATTTTTTAGTAGATGCTTACGTCATATGTGAAATTTCAAGTTTCTAGCCCTAAGGGTTTTTTCCTGTACGTTTATATAAAACTTTCATGCCCTATTTTACCCTGTAAGGGACTGAATTTTTAAAAATGCTGATATACATTACTAATGTTTTTTGCGATAATCAATTCATACGACATTTTATGCCTATATGTCCAAGGAATATAAAGTTTCAAAGAAATTTCATCCCCTATTACACATGGATACGTACGTCATAGGAGTAATATGTGTGCGAAATTTTAAGTTTTTTTATCTAAGGGTTTTGGTCTGTACGTTCATATACCCTTTATATTTTTGTTTTAGGCGTTGAATTTTGAGAAACGCTGAAACACATAACTCAATATCGTTGCTGTACTCAGTTCATATGAATAGTCATGCAAATATGTACAAGGAATAAAAAAATATATAAAATGTTATACCCTATTTCATCCCCATCGGAGTTGAATTTTGAAAAATCCTTCCTTTGTGGATGCCAAAGTCATAAGAGGAATACGTTTACGGCATTTCAAGTTTCTAGCCCTAAGTATTTGGACTGTGAGTTTATATGTATAAAACTTTCATGCCCTATTTTGCTCACTAAAAGGTTGAATTTCGCGGAAATACATAACTCATTATTATTATTGTCGTACTCAATTCATACGAAATTTTATGCAAGGATGTCCAAGGAATATAAAGTTTCAAAGAAATTTCATCCCCTATAACACCCCCTTGAGGGTTGAATTTTAAATAAGCCTTCCTTAGTGGATGCGTACGTTATAGGAGGAATATGTGTATGAAATTTTAAGTTTCTTTACTTAAGGGTTTGGCTCATGCACTTATAAATCCTATTATTTTTTTTTATTTTATCCTCTTAGACGTTGAATTTTAAAAAACGCTTAAATGGATAACTCAATATTGTTGCTGTACTGATTCGTATGAAATATCAAGCAAATATGTCCAAGGCAAAAATGTTTATACAAATATTTTTTTCCCTATTTCATGCCTTTGGAGTTTGAATTTTGAAAAATCATTCCTTGGTAGATGCTTACATTATAACAGGGATATGTGTGTAAAATTTCAAGTTTCTAGCCCTAGGCGTTTGGCCCACATTTATATAAAACTTTCATGCTCTATTTTACTTTTTAAGGGGTGGAATTTTGAAAAATGGTGAAATACATAACTGATTATTTCTGTTATACTCAATTTATACGAAATTTCATGCAAATATGTATAAGGAATAAAATGTTTAAAACTTTTTCCCCTATTTCACCCCTTGGAGGGTTAATTTTTAATTATGCTTTCTTAGTGGATTCTTACGTCATAAGAGAAATATGTGTGCAAAATTTCAAGTGTCTAAAACTAATGGTTTGGCAATGGTTTGTGGGTTTATATAAAACTTTCGTCCCTTATTTTACCCTCTTAGAGATTGAATTTTGAAAAACTGTTAAATACGTAATTCATTATTTATTTTTTACTCAATTCATACGAAATTTCATGCAAATATGTCCAGGGAATAAAAAGTTTCATACAAACTTTTATCCCCTATTTCACCCACTTCTGGGTTGAATTTTGAAAAATCTTTCCTTAGTGGATGCCTACATCACAAAGAAAATACGTGTGCGAAATTTCAAATTTCTAGCCCTAAGGGTTTGGCCTGTGCGTTGATACCTCAGTTAGTCACTTTTCCTTTTATATATATAGATAGATATATTTCAACTCGGTTAAATTTTTACATTTCTTTTATTTAAACTTAAGTCTATTAACAAATCTGTTGGCAAATAAGCTTTCAGATTTAGAATGAGTGCATCTACAAAAAGTTGTTCAGTAACAAGCATGTCCGTATATTTTCCCAACTTTTCCTATAAAAAAATTTTGGTAGTTGCATCGCAACCACGTATTGCAGCACTTTAACTTGTTTTTTTGGCAAACGGAACGGATTTTAAAACTCTCAACGTTCTAGTTCATTTTGCGGGCACCCACAACACTCCGTTAGTGCGTTTGTGTTGTCATTGTAAAGATTAACAGCGCCAAAAAATGTAGATTTAATAGGAATTTATGATCACTTTTTGCCAAAAACTTATTAAATTTTATGAAAATTGCCTTATTTATTTTAAAGTTTATTATACTTATAAGCTACCCCGTTGCTCATAAATACAACTTTGTATAAACTTTTACCCCCTTTTGTTTCAGGCAAGGATTTAAAACGTTATAATTTCGATATATTTGCGTCGTTGTGATTGGTTACGGTATATGATATTATGACGTTGTCTTCTAGCGCTTGTTGGCGAACCAATCATGAAACAGCATGAAACGCAGCGAACCAATCACGAAACAACAAAAATATCGAAATTATAACGTTGTAAATCCTTGGTTTCAGGCCTCTTCTTTAAGGATAGATTAAGTGCATTACTGCCAGGTATTTCGTAAAAGACGAGAATAATGTAATATGTGTTAAAAACATTGTGAATTATAACTAGGTGGTAGAGTTCTACAACATCTTCTCCAATTTTACTTATTCCTGCCGCAATAGTATTAGTGCTTGTCCCTGTCATGTTCGGTTTGAAGTGTAAGGTAGCCGGCAAAATTATACCTCCACTCAGATAGCAACGCACCACTAACGTCTTCGGTGTTTATAGGCCATGATTATCCCTTTCTGTCAGAATTATCTGCTTGTTTGCTTATTTATATAATATATTATTTATTTTTTTATGATTCAGCATTGAAAAATACATATAACTCTAAATTTTTATCCTTCTATCACCAACCCTTATTTTTTAACTAAATAATTTATATGGCAAAACAACGTTTGCCGGGTCAGCTAGTTAATATTATAAATGCAATGTATGTATTTCTATGTATTAATATCGTTGACTAACACTCATGTTACAAGCAAATAATTTGCTTACTTTGGGGTTAGATCAATTCGTGTAAAATTGTCCAGATATATTTATTATTATTATTAATTGTGTTTCAGTATTTACATATGTGTTTCTGTGTATTAGTATTATTTACTAATTCCCATGTCCCGAGCACATAATTTACTTACTTTGGTATCGGATATATTCGTGTAATTTCTCCACAGATATTATTAAGTTGTTAAGTATCATCAAACAATATAATCAATATCAATTCATAAATGTTAAGTTGCTAGGTATTATTTTTAAAATAAAAAATTACATAATTATTTCATTGCATATGTTAACAAAAGCACGTAGCAATAATTTTATCTGTTTATAATAAAAAGGATGAAGCAAAATGAAAGCGCTTTTTATCTGTTGTCCGTGACTCTAAAAATCCTACAAAAACTACGTCGCATTTGGAGTTTCACGATGAATAAGGACACTTGGCTACATACAATTAATCAATATAATTAAAATTAATTACATAGAATAAAAATCTATTCTTATCATAGGAGATGAACGGTATGGATCATATAGGGATATATCCGTACGTACACGTATCAGGATGTCAGGATGCCAGTGAACTGTATAATATGCGAATAAATAGTCCGGTAAGTTTGAATACTTTAGTCGAACTGTCAATCTTCAATCAAAAATTATCAATTGTATAAGTCGCATTGCTATGAGTATTGTTATTTGTCATTTGCTGCAGATCTTGCGCCTTGAGTGTAGTGATCTGATGGGAAATGTGCTCGTACGCGTCGTCGTGACCTTCAATTTGGCTTATGATGGTGTTAGAGATGGATGTATTTATGATGTCATTGAGTGGAGATAGTTGCAATTTTGAAGTATGATTTGATTCTATAATATCCTGCACGTAGATTTGGGTTTAAGAATTATACTGAGCGTTGATAGTAAAATCATTACCTTTCATTGTGCAGCCTTGATCGGTAAAAACGATTATTACATTGCCTTTTGATTTCATAGTAACAAGGCAAGTCGGGCATAATATGCGTACGAAGCAATCTTCGCAGTACGAGAATAATCATGAACCTGGCTGATGTAGTATGATCCAGCTATCGCTGCATTTTTTATTCTCTGACTGACAATAGCTGCCTTTGTTATAAATTGTTTTTGATAATTGTATGTCATATATGGATGTATATAATTTTATATTATAAATTGGATGTTTTTCGTAGCACAGGATTTTGCCATTGTCGCAATAATTCGTACATTCTTGCAGATCAGCATCCGTAATAGGCATAAATAAATATTTTTTTTAGTTGAATGCGATATAATTGCTGGTAGGTATATTATTGTAGATTGATCTATTTCCATTAATACGGGGTATTGGTATCATTTTATCCAACTCAAATTGATCTCTATATAAGAGTGATATTTTTATTTCTATGATTAAACATTTAACTGTTATTTTTGCTTAAATTTTATGTAGTTGTTTTAAGTCTTTTACGTCGTTACTTTAGGGATAGTGAGCTCGTCGTGAATAGGTCGCTGGTTCATATCCGGCTCGAAGGATCAAAAATTATGTACGGTACGGATCATGAAGGGATATATCCGTGCGTGTATAGGTCAGGATGTCATAATGTCAGTGGACTGTATAATACGCAAATTATGAGTCTTTTATCGAACTGTCATTTACATTTGAGTACTTTTATCGAACTGTCAATTATAATGCCCCTAATTAATATAATATACATTATACATGCTAAGTTGTAACGTTATGTAAAGCGTACAACGGGCAGCAATGTATGTGTTTATGACTCGTACATGAGAACTTGCTTTCTTGATACAATAAAAAGTCATGACTATTGCGTTGCATTTTTATCGCAATGAATAAGAACAATGGCAACATGAGGTGTATTTTACTGTCTGCTGCATTTTTTACTCTATTGAATTTCAAGAGAATATCATATATATTAATACGCAAACATCTTAATGTTTGTCTCGCTTTTTAGAGAAAATCTCACAATTATTCCCTTTAAATTCTATGTCTTTTATAGATAATTATTTGCTGTATCGGCATCCGCAGCTAACATATTTTTTGTTGCTTTTGTAAATTGATTAAATTATAAAATTATATGTAGCTACATATTAATTACCAAAACTTTAATTTTGAAACAAACATCAACATGATTGATGGTTGGTAAATTTTTTTACCATAAAAAACCATACATGAATTCTTGACGCCCGTATTCAGATATAGGCCGAAAAATTCGCTCTAAATAATACCTCTTCGGTAGAGTGATCGTGGTAAAATTTATTCAATCCCATGCTTGTATGGGATAATTGGCCTCAGTTTTGTTGTGCATAATATTCTACTAATACCTAGATTGTAGATATTGAAAGAAGCGATTGTTAATGGTCTGAGTAAACATTAAAATTACAATAAAAAAGAATACTGTTTAATTACATAGAAAACATGAACGAAATCAGTGTAGTAATTAATATTCGAAACCTATGGCCACCAAAACTTTTACTAACGCTCTTAGTCGTGAATTCGATAAATCGCTATTTGCAAACAATGAGATTTTATACTTCATGCGGGGGTGTCGCACTAAACATTGTTAGGTATTGGATAAGTAGGTCACAGTACCTATTTTTTACATATTCGGTATCAGAATCAAGTACTGAACACCTTCCTTCCGTAAGTATGTTTAATTTTGAACCAATTAACCTATATATAAAAACGAATCACGCCGTAACTTGCCAACGACTTTACCGTTTTAATTCGACTTTTTAACTTCCCGCTACGTATGTAGATAAGGAAGTTACTGATTTTGCCCCGATTTTCGAAAATCGAGTTTTCGCCAAATCTCGACGTTTTGAGTGTGTGTATGTAAGCATCTCATTACTTTTGAACGGCTGGACCGATCAAAACGTGACCAGTGGCATTCAATTGGATTCTACTTAACTTAAATTTCCTCAAAATTTGAACCAAATCGTCTCAGGAGAATTTGAGAAATTTTGAAAAAACCTCAAAAATTTTTTTGGCGAAACAGTATTTTTTTAATATAACTTCCAGATACATGTACCGATTAAATACAACAGCTAATCAGCTCTATTTCTCAAAAAACTACGTCTGATTGCATCTAAATCGGTTTATCCGTTTAGGAGTAATCGTTGACGAAAAAATTCGAAGTGTTGTTTCGACATAACTTCGAAATCTTTCAATCAATAATTTATTGGTATGCTACGATATTTCAGAACTAGAAAATTTACGTTGAATGCCGTTTCAAAACTCAAAATCAAATCTAATTTTTAAAAGCTACAGCTTTTCAAATATTAAAATTACGTTGTTTTTAGCAAACTTACTTACTATTTTTGGAATAACATTCAGACTAATTGACCGATTGACTTGAAAATCTTATCAGCTTTTCTTCTTTCAAAGTTGCTTCAAATACTGTTAACTTCATCAAAATTGGTTAATTTCTTAGGGATTTATCAATGACGGAAATTTAAAAAAAAAATGTTTTTGACACTGCGTAGAAATTTTTCAACCTATCAATTATTTAGCTAAATCAATATCTTCGATCTTAAAAATTGAGTTGAATTCCATTTGAAAGATTAAAATCGATCATTGTTTCCAAAAAATACCTACAGCTTTTCAAGAATCAATATACTGCTATTTTTAACAAAATAGATGTTAGAACTGAAAAAATCTGTGCTTATAATTTTTACTCTTTTGAGTTTCATAATTGTAATTGTAACACAGTATTAATTGTAACTCATTTTCAAGCAAATAAAAATATATTTTATTTTATTCCATTCTTAAAATACCTTAATTCAGCGAAAAGTTTCAGGGATGGCCTGCAGGGTCAGCCCTTTACAGATTTTTTAAAATGTTTTCTTTAGACTTTGTAGGAGGCTCTCACGGAATAAAAACTTAAGAAAACTTCCCAGACAATTGGAAAATTTCAGTAAACTTATCAAACATTTAAACTTTGTGTATTTGACAGTCCGTGCGCCGCCAGTTTTTTCATTATTTATTTCATTTAGAATAGCTAAAACAGGACGGCATCTGTCGGCTTACCTAGGATACATATTTCTAGCTGACCCGGCAAACCTTGTTTTGCCTTACAAGTTACTTGTATTTAATACTTTGGTGGGGTACTTGAGAAGGGGAGGGGGAGGGGGTGTTAATTGAGATTAAAATGATCCAATCTTTTAAGTTGGGCCAAACAATAGACCTACAAAATTTTATTGAAATCGATTCAGTAGTTTCAGAATCCATCACGGACAAACAACATGACACGCAATATATATATATATTTAGATTTAACATATATAAAAATGAATCCCTATTTTCCTCATAGAGTAAGATCCCAGGGCCGCCAGACCTTACTTAGTCTCAGAGTCAATCGCGAACAAACAACGTGACAAATAATTTATATATATTAAGATATAACATATATAAAAATGAACCTATAAGGATTATCCTTATAGGTTAAGATTTCAGGGCCGCCAGACCTTACTTATTTTCTCATGGACAAAATATATACCTACGATTAAGTAGTGTTAGTGTGTATCCCCGTGTTGGTCCCAGGCTCCTTTGAAGAATAGGCCAACTGCCGTCCTGCCATGCAGTTCGTAAAAGGCGACTGAGTGACTATTCGCGTCACTACCATCGTGACTACTAGGTGGTAGAGTTCTGCATCGGCTCGACCGGGTCTGGTACCACCACCTCATCTATTCCTGCCGCAATAGCGTCAGTGCTGGTCACTGTCGTGTTCCGGTTTGGAGGATAATGTAGCCGGTAAACTTATGCATATGGCATTAGACCTCGCCACAAGATAGCAACGCACCATTAACATCTTTGGTGTTTATAGGCGATGGTTGACTCTTTTCGTCAGGAGACCCATCTGCTTGTTTGCTATCTTACGATATAAAAAAAGTAGGGGAGGTCAGCTTAAGGCGGTCATAGGAGGCAAAGCGGCCACTCTTAATTTTTCGGTTATTTGAAATGATAGAGCGATGTTGCCGTTTTGTCGCATAAGGAACCTTCCGCCCCACGCCGAGCAGTCCTTTGGTTACGATGGGAATAATTACGGGGTGACGAAAATATTTTATTTCCATGTTTTGTTAAAAAAATACAAGTAAGTTCATCCTGTTTTTATCATACCTCTTTATATTTAAATCTTTTCAATATACCGACACGTCCCAAGAACAAAATCGTATCTGCAAAACCACCAAATTACAATATATTTGTTTGTGGGAGTACATTGTACATAAGATGATGTTCACTTGAGCATTTCCAAAAACAAAAGACCAACAACTGTAAAAAATATATTGTCTTTTGACTTTATGCGTGTTTAATGCGAATTTTATTATAAAACCAATTTCGTCTGATTTCTTCATACGATTTTGTTCTTGGGACGTGTCGATACGTGTATTGTTTCTTAACTATTTGACTTGGCTAGTGCTCAATTTGAGCAAATTGCACATAAATTAATAAAATTATGAGCAGTTGATTTAAAAAAAAAGACCGAATAATGCAAATCGGCCCGGGCAATGCGTTCAACTGACCGCTTTGCCTTATTTAAAAAAAAATATGATTAGATAAACAAGGCTTAATTATTTTTTAGATGGTACCAGTAATTACAAAAAAAACAAACCCGAGATCATGGGATGGAAATCTTGTGGAACTGGCAATTAAAGAGGTAAATGATAAGCGTGCATCTGTTAAACCCATCGCCCTGAAATGTAATATCCCGCGCACTACTCTAAGAAAACACATTGTGATAGGATCTGCGAAAAAGAAACTTGGGAGATTTAAAGCCGTTTTTACTCCACAGCAGGAAGAACTCTTAGAGTACGTATTGTATATGGATAACCTTTTCTTTGGAAAGAAGGAATTCTTGTATCTCGCTTTCCAATTTGCTAAAGCAAACAAAATACCTACCTTATCGGTGAGAAAAAAAATGTATGTTGTTAATATTGTAAGAGAAATATTTGTTGATTATTAAAAATGTTCAAATATTAATAAAAATTAGCTTGTGTTAAAGTTTCTAAAAGTTTAAAGTTTGATGCCTGAAGTTTTAATTTAAAAACTATATAAATAATTCCTAAAATTAATTTAAATAAGTCAATTTAAATTAATTTTAGGAATTATTTTGATTAAAATAATACAAGGTAGGTAACAGACTAGCGGGTTAAATGGATTCCAAATTTTTTCTTTACTAAATGATGTTCTTTTCTATTTCTTGGTCATTTTTATTTTGTCAACAATGTCCCAGGTCCCATGACCGCTTTAGGTGGCCGCTTCGGCAAACCGGTTTTTTACAAGTTTTCATAATTTAGACAATGTATGCTTATATATCAATTTGCAATAATTAAAATTTTCCATATTATAAATTTAATAAACTTCTTTTTCAGGAGTATAAAATTCTTTTAGATAATCAATCGTTTGGTAGTTTTTGGTTTGTATTCAAAGTTAAGGTGGCCGTTTTGAGCTGACCTCCCCTACAGCGAACGCATGCATACTTGCTAGCTTGGGCCGACGGCCAATTCTCAGACATCAGATACTAAAGGTACGTAAACAATAATGTAAATAATAATTTACTTAAAATGTAATAGCTGCTTTTATGATATTATAAACAATTTTAAATTAATGTTGTTATGCAATTTTTAATGACGAGCCAATGCCGGACGTTTTAAAGATCGAATGAAATAACAAAATATGAGACTTAATTTTTATGTACTATATTTAAGAGACTATATCAATGTTTTTGTAAGCTGCCAGACCAATTGTGAGGCCAAAATTAAGCAGTATTAAAAAAAGTATTTGATTATACAGCACGCGCTTTTACTTACGACATTTTAAATGTGCCTGGGGGATGTTTGGCCTATAAAACTCATCTAGTAGGCTCGAAAGAGTATTGAAATAGAATATTAGACTATAAATAAAGATTATGATTTTTCTTTCGGTCGATCGATCGATATAGCGTCCGACGTTGACTACACCGGTAGGAGTCTGCGAGCATTAGATTTACATAATAATAATCTTTACAACAAAACATAAAAATCATATTTTTGACTTTAAGTAAAGTGAGGATTATTTTTACGTACCTTTAGCACCTGGTACCTGAGAGTCGATCGTCGGCACAAGCTAACAGGTATGCATGTGTTGTTCTTTATATACACTGACACTACTCAATCGTGAATATTTTGTTCATAAGAAAATAAGTTCTGGGGGCCTTAGGTTCTTGTACTTTTAGTTACAAGAACTTGAGAACAATCTTACCGATTTTTTTTTTAAGTTTGCTAATAATTAAGAGAAGGTTCTTACAAGGAAAGACAAGGCACGAAACGTTAAGAAAATTGCCTGGAGACTATTTAACAATTCGACATATACGATATTCGACAATATTTGACAACATTTAATACATAATATTGATAATAATATTATAATATAATAATTAACATGATTGACATTTATTTTGTATTTAAGAAACATCTATCTATAGGTATAATGAAATCGTAGGAAAGTCAAAACTGTACATTGAACGTTTTTTTAAAAGAATACTTGGAGTGTGATCTACAATCGATATTAAAGCCAAAAATATAGTTTTTAGAATTTTTGTCTGTTTGTCTATTTATCTGTTTGTCTGTATGTATGTCCGGGGTAAACTCAAAAAGTACTGCATGGATTTACTTCAAATTTTGCATGAATATTACTAATAGGTCGGGTCAACATATAGGCTACATATTATCACGCTATCACCTACGGGGAAGGTGCTGTGTCGAGTAAACGAAGTCCGCGCAGACGAAGTCGCTGGCAACAGCTAGTTTATTATAAATTAAATTTATGCAACTAATCGCTACGTACATAGAAATACAAATTAATTTGTAATCTATGAACGTTTTTAAGCACAAAATTAAATTGAACGTAGGTTTTACTGGTGTGAGCACAACTTTAAATCTCAAGTGGTCATAAAGATACTTATTATAAAAAACTGAAGGGTCTTATCTTTGTTGGTAATATTAATTAATTATATAAGTTACAACCTAACTAAAGGTTGTCGAATTCTTACAAAGACATTCGCTTTTATCAGATTATCTATTGAAAGTCTAAAGGGGTTTCATATCAATGATCTTCACAAACGAGGTTTTGGGTGGAAACTTCTTGACAGTTTAGTAACTTTGTTGTAAGGATTTGGTTTATCCGTATCTACCAAGCGTTATCGGCTTTTTCCTTCAAATCTTAGTAAATTATGTAAATTAATTAATCTTACTTATAGGTACACTCGTAGTTATAAATTCGTTAATTTTTATTGGTGATTTAAAATGTTATACATTTTTCAATGACCTTCTTTTTTCAATTCATTGTGTATAACGGAGAAGTATAAAATAAAAGTCAAAGTAAAAAAGTATCTTCACGCCCGTATATTCGTAGTGGGGGGCAGAGGTACAACCAGTGCGCCCACGTTTACTTAGTCCCATAATGTGATAGGTGGCAAGTCTGTCGCCAACCGGGCACTTGTCCAACCCCGGGCAACGTTGTTTTTATCAGAAAACTAAAAAACATATTCTTGGTTTGCCGAATAGAAACTACAAATAGAAATCAAAATAAAAAATATTAAAAATTACAACGTCTTACTTTTAAAAAATAGTTTCTAATTCGGTAAAATGACATACTTAAGCAAAAATAAAAACAAAATATATTAGTAGAAATAAATATAGAAGTGAAATTAATCAGATTTTTCGCTATATCAATATTTGTATGTGAACAAATAACGCTATATCAATATTTGTGTCCCGCTACGTATGTAGATAAGGAAGTAACTGATTTTGCCCCGATTTTCGAAAGTCGAGTTTTTACCAGATCCCCATGTTTTGAGGACTATTTTTACGATGACGTCAGTATGTGTGTGTGTGTGTGTGTGCGTGCGTGCATGCGTGCATACGTGCGTGCGTGCGTGCGTACATGCGTGCGTGCCTGATTGCGTGCGTGCGTGCGTGAGTGCGTGCGCGCGTGCGTACGTGCATGCGTGCGTGCATACGTGTGTGCATGCGTGCACTTAATTTTAGCCGTAAAGAAAATAATATATCTATATATGTATATGTGTATGTATATAAACATGTATGTCACATGAACACAGAGTAGGTATGTCATGTTTATTTTTATTAAATTAATGTATTTCTAATGCACTTTATTTAAAAATATTAGGTGTCTGCAATTTTTCGTAATGTAAACTTTAACTGTGCCAACTTTCATACTCCACTTGTGTCTTAAAAAGGAGTCCAAACTTATCCCTTCATGTATTAATTTTTGACCGTCCCGTTGGTCGAGTGGTTAGCGACCCTGACTACGCAATCGACGGGGCTCGGGTTCAATCCCCGGCATGGACAAGCATTTGTGTGATAAGCATAAATATTCGTATTTCCGGGTTCGGGTGTTTATTAAAACTATTCCTGTATTTATATATGTATTAGTATCGCTGACTTACGCCCATAACACAAGTAAAATAATTTGCTTACTTTGGGGGTAGATCAGTCAGTGTAATTTGTCCCGTGAATATTTATTTATTATTTATTTATTTATTGATATGCTGATTATGCATCAGTCTTAATTATTACCAGTTTTGTAGATTTGTCAAAATAAGTTAATATATAATGTATGCTGTTCACAAGCGTAGATTGCGGTCCTTTGATTAATTAGTACCATCATGACAGTGGCGCAGATATTGATTCAATATCAGAAGGTATATTATACGTGTATGCATTTAAAGACGATTGTACACTGTTATTTTTTTTAATTTATTTGGTATTAACTTACATATGAACTTACGATACTATTGAATAAATGGGAGCAATTCACTTTAAATAAACTTATAAAAATACAATGGAATGCGATTATTAAGAAGTTGGTAAATATAATGTCGAGTTTAATGGCTGTGGCGAATTTCAATTATGTACCTGGATAACAAAATATCTTTTTTAATATTTTTATTTAAAACTTACTGCAGCGTGCAGTCCACGGCAATATAATAGTTTTTGGTGAATCCCGCGGGATCACCTAATTTTCCGTGATAAAAAGTAGCCTATGTGCTATTCCAGTCCATATCTACCTGTGTTCTAAACTTCGTCCAAATCTGTTTTGTAGTTTTGCGTGATTGAGTAACAAAGTTCGATCCAATCATCCACCCATCCATCTAAACATCCAAACTTTCGCATTTTTAAGATTAATATAGATTAATTAATAATTAATTAATTAATAATAATATAAATGAAATATAGTAGTGATCGCCCCGTGGTCAAAATTTGACCATAAACTTAACAATAAAATCTTTTTTAAGCTTGACAACAGAATTTAGACGTAAAGACATTGTAATTTATTTATTTATTTATCTTTATTGAACCACACACAGAATATATAGGGTTACAAGGGCGAGCTTAATGAATAAAGCATTCTCTACCAGCTAACCATACGGCTAACCAGAAAATCACACAGAGTGGTTAAATTTTCGTAATATTCTTGAATCTAGATTATATAATATATACATACATTCTCACATATACAGTTGTAATACACGTGCGTGTAAATCAATCATTACCACCAATAAACATTACACCAACTACTTAATAGTTGGTGTAATGTTTTTTTTATTAATATTATGTATTTCCAGTACACATTATTATAAAGTATACTTTAGAGCTTTCGCGGCTTTTTTCAAACGAATTATTATAATATAATATATACATACATTCTTACATCTAAAGTTCAACACACGTGTGTGTAAATCATCACCATCAATAAACATTACACCAACTATGAAGTAGTTGGTGTAATGTTTATTTTTATTAATTTTATGTATTTCCAGTACACATTATTATAAAGTATACTTTTAAGCTTTCGCGGCTTTTTTCAAACGAGTTATTAAAAATCAACGGGACCTTACTGCGATTAGTTGATTATTTATCAATTTAAATTTATCAAAACAAATTTATCAACTAATCGTGGTAAGATCCCGTTGATTTTTTATAATACATTATTATAAATATATAAAATTTATGCAGTCCTCTGCAATGTCAACTTTAATTGTCCCAAACTTCTATCATTTCTGTTCGCGTATTTGTTATAAAAAAGATATATTTTTTTAGTTATGTATTTTCTCACTTATTAATATATAGATTAAAACGTAAAAAAATTCATGTATGAGTGATTACAACTGTATTTATAAAAAGAGTCATATTATTATCGCATTGTATCTTTATGACAAGAGCACGTCCCAGTAACTTTATATGTTTATAATGAAAAGTACGAAGCGAAATGAATGCGCTTTTTATCAGTTGTCCACATCGTCAAAATTCTATAAAATCTGCGTCGTAATTGAAATTTCACAATGAATAAGAACAATGGTGACGAGCCTACATTGAATTTTACTTACAGGCTTACATTTTTGGAGGTAACAATTAATATCCACTGTAGAAATGGTTAATATTAATGTAATTTTTAAGTTGAGTTTAAAGAGATATTTTATTAATAATATTGTTATAATAATATTGTGAAAAAATAATATTTTAATATTCATCTTAGTTATTTATATACGATATTTTTTTATGAAAATGTAAGTTAAAAACATAAGATTAACCTAAACTATTAATGACAATACCGTAACTAACTATACCTCAAACTAAAAAATACCTATTGGTAACACACCTATCGAACGAACTAACGTAATTATACAAGAAACTTATAATTAACAGGAAATACCTAACCTAAAACTACTTATGACAATAATATTATGTATACCAAACCCTAACATAAACTATATCTATCTATTAGGATCGCTAAATATAGAATACACCTATCTAACTAACGCAAATGTACGAAAAAATCTGTAAGCCGGTTGACCCCGCAGGTGATCTCTGAAATTTCCCACTAAATTGAGGTATTTTAATCTCAAAGAAAAAAGCCCTGATGATGCAGTGAAATGAGATACCGGTTGGCTATTTAAATAAAAAAGTATATATTATATATAATTAGTGAATTGTGAAACAGTACAAGTGTAAAATTTAAAACAATAATCAAAGAAAAAAACTATGCCTAGGCATAGAGTTTTGGGTTCGAAGAGTTCAAAAATCTAAAGTTTTTTATAAAAATGATACTTGGTAATTCAATGTTCGAAAAGAAGTATATTTTTTAAAAATTATGAACGACTTTGATTTTTCGAATAACATTCAACGCAATTTTTAAGCTCTAAATTGTTTGATTAGGTTAAAAAAAAATGAAGAATCAACAGGTTTTAATCCGATTTACGGCATTTGACGCAGTATTTTAAGCAGAAGAGCTGATCAGATTTTAAAATAATCTAGTGTATTAGCCCGAAAGTTATTTTAAAAATACGAAGTAA
The DNA here is from genome assembly GCA_036924255.1 of Apodemia mormo. Lineage (NCBI taxonomy): Eukaryota > Metazoa > Arthropoda > Insecta > Lepidoptera > Riodinidae > Apodemia > Apodemia mormo. The sequence goes on along the minus strand of JAUPFN010000014.1, from coordinate 31,736,231 downwards.
GGTTCCTGTAGACAGCGTACTTTTAATATTTGAAAAGCTGTTACTTTTGAAAACTTAAATCGATTTTAATTTTTGAAATGGCATTTGCCGTAGTTCCATCAGTACTAAAATAATAAACAAGGAGTCTATTCGTGAGTTTGGTAAATACTTGTCTGTAAATAATGAGCTTCTATGCGCCATGCGCGAGTGACTCTACTAAATATTTTTATTGGATAATCAGGTCAAAGTTTTGAGTGCCTATTTTTTACATGTTTAATATCACAATCAGTACTGAACTTCGTTCAGTATTTACATATTTTACATATTTTACCTGCAGTGGAGGTGCCACTGAACTACTTAGATTGCATGCAATTAATATATATGACCATATCTACAATGTAGAGTTATAATACATAGATTGTAATGTATACCAATTAAAAAAAATAAGATTGGATACATATGATAATATACCTTATTATTTGTAAAAAAAGTATTATTGAATGCAATTAATATGTATTATCATACACATACATACATATTATAATATTTACACATACATACATATTATAATATACATATACTTACTTAAACATAAAAATACAAAAATATATTTATCTAAATACATTAAATATTTAAATACATTTATCTCAAGTTATAATACATAGATACTAATGTATTCCTATTGAAAACGAAATAAGATTGGATGCATATTATATACTATATTATTTATAGAACATACATTATTTCCAAAGCATAATACATCAGTAAGTAATAATATATTACATTAGTAAGTTTACGAGGAGGTAATACAGTTCTAAAAGAACATTGTCCAAAGAACTTTATTTACACAGGGATGCAATGGACTATGAACAACTAAGTTTCTTGGTCGATTAAGCATACATTCGTAGATCTTTTGTGTTCGAATTTAATTGTTAAGGAGCTAGTACATTGTAAATTTTAAACTGAAACACAGAATAATTAAGATGTTTTTTCCTTCTATTGATTCGAGATTTCTTTGAAGAATAGGCTTTCTGCCTTTCTGCCAGGCATTTCGTAAAAGGCGAACGATTAGCTACAAGTATCACTCCTTTCGTGATTACTAGGTGATACAGTTCCGCAACGTCTCGCAACTTGTATATGGTACCACTGTTTATCTATTCCTGCCGAAATAGCGTAAATGCTTGTCATTGTCGTGTTTCAGTTTGCCGGAGTTCCGGTGTCTTAGGGTTGGCGAAAAAAGAGATTCCATCAGAAGTGGCATGTGCTTATTTGCCATTTAAATTATTTACTTAAGTCTCTCATTTATAAATTTAAGTAAAAGTAAAAAAAAAAACAGTTCGATTAAAAGCGAAAGGGATCAATATTCATTTCGTCGATCGAAAAACCAGTAAATCGTGATAAATGGAAAAATCCATAGACGTTTGATTTACTCAACTTACCCCGCAAGAGAACCGAAGGCCGTATTTATAAAAATAAAATAAATAAAGATTTGATTACGCCTTCAGAGACATTTTATATATCGGATAGTAATCTAGTACATAAATCATCTAATGCAAAAATAGCCATCGTCAGAAACTAAAGGTATCAACGGTACGTTTTATCTATGCAGCAGAATGAACATTGACTATTGTATCGTACAATATGTATAGATTTTTCGTGGTTAACCTATATGTAAATGAATAAATTTATAGATTCAAGCGTTACTTTAGATTGTAATATTTAAGTATTAATAAAGTTGGACAATACTATTATACTAGAAACACTAAAAACTTACAGTTTTTCTAATGGACAAAAAATTAAATCTAATTTTCGTTCCAAAACCAATATGGTTTTACTTTTTAGTAAATTGATTTTTAATAGCATAGGTACTCAAAATATTGTTCGGCCATATAAATTATTTGCAGTGAATATTGTAATTACTACCTTAATGATTTCACATCAATAAATGGCAGTTAAATTATTTGGGTATTGTTCATACAAAAATACTAAAATCCCGATAAAAAAATTATAGGAGAGTGAAAGTTTGGATTTAGTATTTTTTGCGTAAAGTATGTTATGCCATATGCATTACTTTATCGGCCTTAACAAGTCAGCAAACAATAGTTATAATAATCAACGCTACGCTTGTATAAACCTATGAGCATAATGATTACTTGAATTCACAATTATTACTTGAATACACAATTTTAAGCCAGTCACGTAGCAATAGATCGGCAGCTTATATGTAATAATTTTTGTATCTCTCATTATGAAAATTATTTGTCTTTAATCAATTACTTGAAATTAAAAGATGAATAACTTTTGTTTACAATAACATAGCAAAATATTTAATATATTTCAATCACATATTAAATAGATGATATGTTTTTTTTTTCTTTTTATGTACTATTGTCTTGTTTATAGGGCCTTTGTGTTTTAAGTTTCAGTTACTATAGTAATAAATATGTCCTTCCTTTTTTGTTGGATTTTATACAATAGTTGGTTTTACTTTTTGCATTTTTATCTATCTAATATTTTTTAATTTATTTGGTTGGCCACAAATAAAAGAATGTGATAACTAGTTGGCCGAAAAAAATTTTGTTTCATTTAGATTAGATTATATTTGAGAGACACGAAATACATCCAATTATAATTAGTTTAAGACTTCCAAATATGTTCCTTTGTAAAATGTACTTGCTATTAAAACGTGTCCGTTGAATTCTAATATGGGTGTATTGTGCATTAAATTGGTTTGATAATTTCGGCTGTTATATTCTTGTAGGACATTTAGGCCGACTTCATCAATCTCCTTTGAATGACAAATATTATTGGTGATTTAAAGAGGTTCTGTTTTATTGTATCACGACACTAATCCTATAATTTTAAACTCCAAATTAACCTTGATAGTTACAAAAAACAAGTGAAGTAGTCGCATAATATATGTCACATGTGCCTATTGCCATCGGAATAAGTTGCTAAAATATAATGGTCAACTCTTACGGCGCGCATTTATTAGTCAATTCAAATAGCGAGCGCTCATTGGTCATTAACATAATACGCGTTTCTCCGGCTTTCTGTATATACCTACTTAGGTCGCATTACTAATACGCATTACGAAATAACTACCAGGATTGAAGAAAAGAGAGGAAAAAAATATTAAACCTAAAAACAGAGACAGTGGTATATAAAATCCTAATAGGATTAACTGAAACATCTTAAATAAAACATCTACCATTCATATTTTCACAAAAATCAAATTTCCTTCACGGTATCAACAAATCTCTTGACAATTCCTGTAATACAGAAGCACGATCCTTATTCCTTGCTCGAGAAATCATGCGTCCATTATCCTTAACTAAATGCAAACACGTACTGCCACAACACAAGCATAAACTACGTTATTCGGACACGCTTGGGAACTACCCCATTTTCCAATATCCTCACAATTACACTTTGAAACTCACTCTTATATAATGGGACTTGGGTTTCAATTATCCGAATAGAACTGGGGAATATATGCCTTCATCTGAATACAAATTTGTGTTCGTCTAAGAACAGGTGATTTTACCCACCAGAACATGTATTGATGATATAATCTGTGTATATATGTCGCAGTCAATTTGTATGTTTCGTCGCTTAACAAAAGGCTACGTCATTTTATAAACGTACCTAAATATTGAATATGAATTACTGAAGACAGATTGTTGATGTATTCAAATGCATCAATCCATAAATCGGATAAGAACGTATTCGACGATTTTTTGCAGGTGTAGGACCTAAATGCACTCTATAGTGCGCGCGGAACTAGTTGGCCGCGCCTTAGGTGGTGACAGGGGTAAGGGGGCGGGTTGTCAACTGCTCGCAATGCACATGAGCTTAGACAGTGATGACCAATCTGAAGATATCGTGAACAATATTTTTTCATTTATTGAAAAGAATAAATAAAATACAAATTGAACTTGGTAATGTTAGTTCAGTAATTTGGTAGTAAACACGTGTCAGTGGAAGTTACGAAAAGTATTTAGTTCAGGCTGAGTCATCAGTATACGTTTATCGTGATCGGCATTGAAGACACTCTGCGTTGAATGCGTTCAAGAGGAAGGAGCTGGTATTGTGGAGCCCCTGGCCAAAGATGAGAACAGTACTCCTATGAAGCCTGATTTGTGACTTGTAGAGTCGCAAACAATCGACTGTTTTGCCCTGTTCAGAACAACAAGTTTCTTGGACGAAAGCTTTGATTTTGCCTCCAAATGACCACGAAACGAGATAATGATGAGTTATGGATGTGTATTAAATATGTGTATTATATAATAAAAATCAGAATTATTCAAATCGGTTTAGTAGTTTTTGGGATTACCACGTTCAAACAAACAAACTCAATTCTCAGAATCACTTGATTCTGAACTCTCTGAACTTGATTCAGAATCATCTTGTAAACTTATAATGATTTGGTCCATCATAGTATCAAATTTCATATCATGATTCCAGTATTCCTGTTCATTTTTTTGTACGTGGTCATCGCATTTTTGCCATTGTTCGGCAGAGAATTCGGAAAATAGCCTTGTTAGTATTGTCATTTTCTCGTCCAATGTAGCATTAATGTGATCTCTGGCCAGGCAATTTTTAATATTTGCCCACACAAGCTCGATCGGGTTGAGGTCTGGATGATATGGAGGTAGTCTGAGAACAGTATGACCTGCAGCTTTCAGAAGTTCGTCAATCTTGAATATTTTTTCTGATTGGGTCGCATTAATCAACCTCAGGAGTTCAGCTTTGATCATCGTGGGAGAAAATGTTACATTATGATTTTGCAACCAGTTCTGCATATTAATTTTCAAACTGGACATAGTCGGTTTCTTCTCAACTTGCACACAATGATAGGCAGCATTATCCAAAACTATGACTGAGTTAGGTGGAAGTTTAGGTATTAATTTTTGATCAACCCAGTTGTAAAAATTTGTAGAGTGCATGTCTCCATGATAATCCCCCGTTTTTGAATCTGATTTAAAAATTAGCAAAGCATCGTCAACTAACCCGTTCCGGCTACCAGCGTGAACTATTATCAAACGCCTTCCTTTGCCTATATCTGTATAAATTCCAGGCTCCGACGAAGATTGCCAACATTTTTGGACATTGTGACTTTGGTTAACGTAAGTTTCGTCCAAAAAGAATATATTTCGTTTGTCTTCTCTGAATTTTCTTATAGCCCTCATATATTTCACTCGCCATTCAACAATATTTGGTCTTTCTATTAAAAGGCATCTCTTCGATTTACATTTTTTAAATGAATATCCCAGTTTGTGCAAAAGTGTTCTTAAAAAAGTCAATCCGCAGTCTAAAATATTATCCTCTTTTAACACAGCATTTAGTTTTCGTAGACTTGGAATTTTTTTCTCTACCGTATAAAACTGATTTATTTTTCTTCTTATCACTGCTAAATCAAAGTCATCAACTTGTATTTTCTTTTTTATTTCTTTTGGTCTACGTGGAGAACTAAATCTTGCTTCCCCTGTATTTTGCAACGATTTTTTACTTTCAGCAATCACTCTCCTAACACTTCGTTCTGATATCCCTGTTGCTTCTGCTACTAGTTTATGTATATTCGCATCCGTTTTATATTCTAAACTATTGACATCGGCTTTCCGTTTATTAAAAAATGTATGCACTTTAAATATTATTTTCTTAGATTGTCTTTTTATCGGCGGACTCATCTCGCTATTGCAATCTTATGTGCGTTTTGTCTAAACTAGCCGGAACTTTCAACGCGTGTTGCCGTCGCAAAGTACGGCGCCGCACTGAGTAATGACAGCAAGCGCCCCTGCCTCTCCGCCCCACCGTTCACATACCTAAGGCGCGGCCAACTAGTTCCGTGCGCACTATAGTAAACCTACTTGAAAATATAACATGTGAGGCAATATTCTAGTTATAAATCAGCTACGCGAGTTGCATATACTCTTACATATATAAGAAGTAAATTGAACAATATACTGTGGCAAGCTTAATATCATGAAGCATACAATAAAATGACGACACTTTACATTCGGTGAAAGGTACTTTTTAAAATGTATTCATCTTCGTGATCTGACACCACCGTTTATAAACGGACGAATTATTATATAATGTGCCTGCGATACAAATATACATAAATGTACATACATATACACATATGTATATACTTTATGTAAGACTATATTTTAAATGTAAATTACATTATTGTTAATACTAGCAAAAGCGTGAGACTAAGTTGGCCTGAAAGTTGTTAATTATCCTTATAAATGTATCATTGCGTCCGCTTAAACTGGAATACGGCAGTGGCAAGCACTGATGCTGTTGTGTCAGGAATAAATAAGGCGGTGGTGCCAAATCCGAGCGAAGATTCGGAGATATTTACCACATATTCTAAAAAATTTAAAGGAGTTTTTTAGTTCTAAAACACATATATAGTTAGGCCAAAACTATATATTGCAACAATGTGAAATGTTTTCCTGGATACGTAGCAATACAATTGATGGAAGTCACTTTTAGATTTTGAATTCATTTGTAGATGCCAGTTGTGCTGACATAAAATCTTAAAGTTATTTAGTCTTTGAACTCCCAAGATTTACAACGTTAGTTGACTTTCTTTGTGTCACAGTGTAGATTCTGACTAAAGTTTTAATGGATCAAGTTATAAGCGAAACCATTACTTTGAATTTCATTTGATGCTACTAGATATTTCCTTTTAATTTGATTTTGTATAAAAATTTATATATCGACTAAAATCTTATGTTGTAGAATAGCAGAGCCTTTAAAAACCACTCAGTCAAATAATTTCAATATATCAACTAAAATCCTATGTATATCCTATCCTATCCCCCGTTTTGGGTACGGGCTCCTTTGACGAATGGAACAATTGTCCTTCTGCTAGGTAGGTCGTAAAAGGCAACCAATTGGCTGTGCAAGTCATTACCATCGTGGCTACTAGATGGTACGAGTAGAGTTCTGCATTGTCACGCCCGGGCCTGGTACCACCGTCTTACCTATTCCTACCGCAATAGCGTCAGTGCTTGTCGCTGTCGTGTTCCGGTTTGGAGGGTAAGGAAGCAGGTAAACTTATGCATGTAGCATTACACCTTGCCACAAGATATCAACGCACCATTAACAACTTTGGTGTCTATAGACGATGGTTGACTCTTCCATTAGGAGACCCATCTGCTTGTTTGCTATCTTACGATATAAAAAATGTCATACTGCAAAAAACAGTGATAACGTTTAGTCCGTAAAATAAAACAAAATACACTGTCCTGTACATTCAGTTTATTTGTCAAAAAAAGTAAACAGAAATATATCATCACGTCCGCTTCCCTTACGGGTAGACGGGATAAACCGGACGTCTATAGACTTTCCAGTACACCACGATTCACCGGTTTGTCGGTTGGCGAGATAAATGGTGATCCCCATCGCCGTATTTTACCTCGAAAAATCTTCATTAACACTTTTTTCCGACTCGGGGATTGAACCAGAGACCTCATGATCTGAGCCAAATAGGCAAACCCCTAGACCACGAGACAGTTAATTTGTCAAATTTCGTGATCAATGTTCTATAATTCATTGATACCAATTTAAAAGCTTCAAAAAATGTTGCCGGTCTATCTCGTCTGTCTGTATGTCCTGTTACAACTCAAGAAAGGCTAGACGAATCTTGATGAAAATTGGAATACAGCGAGAACACGTGATTGTGCAAGTGATAGGTATTATAATTTTTGTTTTTGTATGGGCAACGAAAAAAAAAGCAAATTTTATCTAATTATTTTTATGTTATAGCATTTACCTCGTGCTTGGGAAAACTTGAAAAAATTTAAAACAACAAAGAAAGTTATCGACACGCGGTATTGAATCTGCGACCTCCCCTAAAGCTGGGTGGCTCTGCCACTAGTGTCGACAGGCTCGAAGTGGCGAAACTTTTCTTTGCTAAATGATCGATTCCGTCGATCGTACTGATCGCTAATATACATACGTATAACTAGTTAAATGAGTTTATCGTTACAGAATAAATTCACATTTATAATTTTGATCAGTACTCTCGTGTTTCTAATTATTTTTTGTGTTATAGCACTCACCCTGTCACGTGCTCGGCAAAACTTAAAAAACTAACTGTTGACACTAGCTCAGTGGCAGAGCACCCCAGCTTTAGGGGAGGTCGCAGGTTCAAATCCCGCGTGTTAATATTTTTCTTTGTTGTTTTTAAAGTTTTCTTATCTAGTTCCTAAATAAAACTATCACTATTATAAATGTCGCTATGCTCACAATTTACGGCAGAGTACGTCTTGGGAACAGTTTAAATTGCTTTTTCAGACATAGCGCGTCTATTCCAAGAGTAACAACAGTTTCTTTTAGATATTAGTCCCGGATCAAGTTTAACGGTTTTTTCCTGAACAAAGAAAAATGTGACTTTGTATGTATAAGAGATTTTAAACGATTTTTCGCTTACAAAGTAAAGAAAGAATAAAAGACGTTTCAAACTTAATAGCAGAAGAAAATTCAAGTGGTCGGGTGAGCGATTAGTTTTCGTTATCAGACTTTAAATAGGACACCTGATGACCTACAGTTTCAGTTTAAGTAAGCTAAGGCTACTAGTAAGCATTGATATCCATACTAATTTATATTAATACTACCTAACCCGGCAAACGTTGCTTTGCCATACATACGAGTATTAAGAATACATAGCGGACAAACAACGTGACACGTAATTTATATAAGTATACAGTATTGTCCTTCCAGGCAGCCAAAAGGGCACTGACCTTTGTATGATGGTTAAGTATTCTTAAATTTTCTAATTTTCCGCGCAATTTTCTTAATGCTTTCTTTTATAAGAAAGTGCCCGGTAGGCGGCAGGCTTGCCACCTATCATATTGTGGGTCCAAGTATCTTCGGCTAATCGTAGGTGCACTACGTACTACTACTGTACCTTTGCTTACGTCTTCGGGTATATGGGCGTGAAGATACTTTCACACATTCTCAATACAAGAAGGAATATCCCACAGTGCTGCCTGCTGCTAAATAGATTTATTTCGATATTTAAAGTGTGTTAGAGTATATATTTGTTGAATAACTGAGTGTTGAAGATTTTTAGGGTTCGAAGTAAAAGTTTTTAGGGTTCCTAACCCTTATAGTTTCACTATGTCCGTCCGCCCGTTCGTCCGTCCGCACGATAGCTCAGAGATCCTTATTATTAAAAAGCTGTAATTTGGCACAAATATGCATATTAGTCTCGTCAACAAGATGGTAACATAAAATCGTATCTTGAAAAATATTTTTTTTCAGGGTAGCTCCCCTACATGTACAGGGGGGATGTTATTTTTTTTTCACATATCCCATTGTGTCATTGGATAGGTTTTTAAGAAATATTGTGAGTTTGTGAAAACAAGTGTTTTTTTTCGCCGTGTTGGTCCCGGCCTCCTTTGAAGAATAGGCCAACTACCGTTCTGCCAGGCAGGTCGTAAAAGGCGACCGATTGGCTATCGAGTCACTAACATCGTGGCTACTAGGTGGTAGAGTTCTGCATTGTCTCGCCCGGGTCTGGTACCACCGCCTTACCTATTCCTGCCGCAATAACGTCAGTGCTTGTTGCTGTCATGTTCCGGTTTGGAGGGTAAGGTAGCCGGTAAACTTATGCATGTGGCATTAGACCTCGCCACAAGATAGCAACGCACCATTAACATCTTTGGTGTCTATAGACAATGGATGACTTTCCATCAGGAGACCCATCTGCTTGTTTGCTATCTTATGATATAAAAAAAGACAAGTTTTGATTAAGGGACTCGTTTGTAAAATACTAAGCTTTAAAGCGCCAATTTTTGTTAGAGTCAAGTTCTTCCCCCTCTCTGCAGGCCAAACGATTGGTTTTCGGGGTGGGATAAAATTATGGTAGTAGAAAATATAATGACAATAAAAGGAAATGTATCACTGCTTAGAAGACTTTATAAGTTTTTGAGTAATAGTCGACCAACATATAAAATGTACTTACAGAAGTTTTTATAGGCGGTGAAGCTGTGGTGCGGATATATATTTGCCATTGACGTTGAAAATCTTAAATATTCATAACAGCTCTACATTTCGTTCAAATGTTGTGTCACAAAAGTCAAGTATCGTACGCCATTGAATTTTAATAAATGTAAAGATTTAACGTTGGAGGCGTCCGCCCAAAGTTGTAAGCAGTATTCTACGTGTGATTGAACTTGTAAAGAAAAAGCGAAAGTGTGAAATAATGCCACGTTTCGCTTACGTACAAATGTTTTTGGTTTGCCTTTTCCTTTTAAATAATAATTTTTATAAGTCTATTTATGATAACAATAACATGCAAGTTTCTTTATGATAAAAGCTTGTTTTTAAAATATAAAACTTTTGTACGCAATGACCAGAAATCTCACCTGATAATAAGGGATAAGATTTAGGATTTTCTAATCCCACCCTTTTGATTATTGATTTAATAAAGAAGTAGCGTGGAGCAAAGGTGCCTAGTCTTTAAAATTGCCTAGTTGTAGATTTCCGAATGAAATGTTGATGAGAGTGGAACTTTGAATTGTAAGCCGTCGGGTTATGTTCAGCTTCAATAACTATCAGAGTGCTAAGTGTGAGTTTTTCTTTTCGCATTCGATCGTGATCGCGTTTCGAGTTTATTAGGAATTTGTATGTGATTTGTACAGCGCCACCTAGTGGTAAATGTGAGAAACCAGTTTACCACTAGGTGCGCTGTACAAACCACATACAATACTAACTCACACTTAGCACTCAGGTTACCAGCTCGTTCAGTAGAACTAATATGATATATAGTGGCTCGATGATAATAGTTAGTAAAAATAAAATTTAAGGAACGTAAGGACATTGTGAACCTTTTTATTGAACGAGTTATTAAGATTGATTGTATTGAGTTTGAGCAATTTATTGCTATCAGTCATCATAAGATATACAAGCTTCTTGTGTATCTTATGATGAGCTTATAAACAACATGAAGGAGGTTATATTTAAAGCCCCCAAATCAAAGATGAATGTTGTTTGTGGTGATTTTAATATAAATACTATAGACAAATCTTCATTTATTAATCGTTTTGAATCTGCACAAAATCGGCACAACGTTTTCTCTGAGCCTACAAGGACAAATGCTACTTGTGCTACTTGTATAAATAATATATTTAGAAAATTTAATTTCCGCTAGTAGCTGAATTATAAATGTACTAGATTCAGACTATAGTGGTTATATCGGGAAATTAGTTAAATTCCCGAAAATGACAAACAAACCCCAAGGAAAAGAAATTGTTTTTGTTCCAATGAATACTACCCAAGTATAAAGTTTTAAGGCTAAATTAACTAAAAATTTCCAAAGCCCTATCAAGATAACCCAAATGATTTATATGGTTCTTTGCTTAATTTAATTGATACAGAATATAGTCGGCTGTCACCGACCACACAACCCATAGACCCCTGATAACAGGCGAATGGCTTCTGTCAACACATCTGACTTATAGTTCCGATGTAAATGTCCATGCACCAATACCCAATCAGTGTCGACCAATCAGATCCTCTGTACAACAATATCTTTCACTGTGGCCTTGAGTAAGCCAATCACGATGTTGCAGCTCAGCTCAGCTAGTTGCCAGAATGCATTCAATACGGAAAATCGAACATTAGGCGTCTATGGTCTGTGTGGTCGATGTCGGCTGTTCACTCTAAAAATATTTATATATGAATATTATAGTTAAGCAGGTAATCGAAGAGGTTTTAGTGAATGGGAAACAGTGGGGATTTTTAAAAGTAGAAAACATTTATTTGACTTATATTATGAAAAATCTTATAAGCACTTCGTGAAATTTCAGGAATATGTAAAAAATATTCCAAAATTGATGAAAAGGTCTATAATACGGCAAAATCTCTTCACATAAAAATATTATATATAAAATAAAAGCTACTTTGGAGAAACTAACAAAACCAAAAATTTTAATGACGTTTTCCAACGTAAGGGGGATGGAGTCAACATAGAGGGAGATTTAGAGACTACAACAGAGTTTGAAAATTTTTTCTCCAATGCTGCGATTTTAACAACTCAAAACCTGAATTCATCAGTTAATACTGTTGAATCATTACTGAAGCAATATGTAACCAAATGCAATAAAACTTTTAAATTTTCTTTCATTGATACTAAAGATATCTTAAACGTCTTTTAAACCTTGGACCCTAAGCAAACCTCAAATTAATGGGGACATTTCGTTAGAATCATTGCTCTAATAATAAATGTTATTGTACTATATTTAGCGGTAATATTTAATTGTTCATTGTTAATGTAATATTTAATTGTTCAACACATGATGTATTTCCTGACTTGATGAAATTGAGCAGTTATTCCAATTTTCAAGTCTGGCTCTAAATATGATCCCTTTAATTATCGGCCTATCTCGGTTTTGTAAACCCTAAGTAAAATATTTGAGAAAATTATACTAAACCAAATGTTTAGACATTTTGATAAATTTAGATTACTTCATAATAATTGATTCAGTTTTACGAAGGGTCGCTGAACCATAGATGCTGGTGTCGAATTACTGAAAAATGTTTATGAAGCATGGAAGGATTTGCAGCATGTACTGAGTATTCTGTGATTTGTCTAAGGCATTTGACTATGTCGATCATAACGTCTTATACTAACGATCATAACCAGGAAGTAACACCTTTATGGAGTTCGAAATAAGGCTCTTGATCTTCTGATTTCTTATTTAAATGAAAGAATTCAGAGGGTTGATATTAATAAGAAAAGCTCCGCTGGTGCTGCTCTAACCATGGGTGTCTCGCAGGGCTCCATAGTTGGTCCATTCTTGTTTCTAATTTACATAAATTACTTGCCTAACTACATAGGGGATAAGCATGGAATTGTACTGTTTGCGGATGATACTTTTATTCGAAGTAAAAAGACGAGTTGATAAGTATGACGAGGTAAAGAATGCGATTTGAAAAGTTGTACACTGGTTCAGTACAAACAACCTCATAATTAATGGTAATAATTTTAAGTGTGTTAAATTTTAATTGCCTAATGTAAGGCATGTAGACACCAATGTACAACTGGATGGAAACAAACTGGATTTAGTGGAATACACTGCGTTTTTAGGTATAACTTTTACAAGATTTTAATGCTTCGTTACTATCCCTGTGGTGAAATATTAATGCCACTTGCACATGTTTATCGGTTACCTTACCTCCGAATCGGAACATGACAATGAAAAGTATTGATGCTATTAAAAGAGGAATAGGTAAGGCAGGGGTATCAAATACCCAGATGAGACGTTGTCAACTCTTCCACTTAGTAAGTAGTAATCCGAACAATTCATCGGAATCGTCAAAATAAAAAAAGTAAATACTAGTATTAATTCCATACATTGTCCTTATTTTATTTTAAACTAACTGTGCCCCCGACTTCTTCCGCGTGGAAAAAACCTAAAATAAAAATCCCGGGGTTTTACCCACATATCTCCCGTTCTCGTCGAAAATCCGGATCTTGAACTATATTTGTACCAAATTTCATCCAAATCAGTTCAGTGGTTTAGACGTGAAGAAGAGAGACAAACAGATGGACAGAGTCACATTCGCATTTATATTAGTATGGATTTATTTTAAAACTTATCTCCGGTCACACTAATGTCAGTCAATATTAAATGGTTTAAAACTGAAACCTGGTACTGGTTATTATATGAACTTATTGTATTAATCGCCTCTGTAGTCTAAACACAGTATAATGGAGGCTAACAGTAGTTAATCTACATACATGTGATTTTCAAGCAACGCACACATAGACACCTCTCACAAACGCGATATCTCGGAATGGTTCGGGACAGTTTGTTCTGCACCAGTCCGAGATATCGCGCCGTGAGAGGTGTCTATGTGTGCTATGCTCGAATATTACTTGTATGTGACATTGACTTCTCTTAGTCTCTAAGTATTATGTGGTCTAGTGGTCCTGTGTTTTTTTTATGTTATAAGATAGCAAACAAGCAGATGGGCTCGTGATGGAAAGATTCAACCCTCGCCTATAGACACCAAAGGTGTTTTCAAAAATATATAAATGGGTCAATAACGCGTACATATATAGAACTTACTTGTAAAGGTAAACACCAAAGGTGTTAATGGTGCGTTGCTATCTTGTGACGAGGTCTAATTCCACGTGCATAAGTTTACCGGCTACCTTACCCTCCAAACCGGAACATGACAGCAGCAAGCACTGACGATATTGCGGCAGGAATAGGTAAGGCGGTGGTACCAGACCCAGGTGAGACAAAGCAGAACTCCACCTAGTAGCCACGATGGTAGTGACTCACATAGCCAATCGGCCGCCTTTTACGACCTGTCTGTCAAAACGGCAGTTCGTCTATTCTTCAAAGGAGCCCGGAACCAACACGGGGAAGCCCGAAACCAACACATGGAGCCCGGAGCCAACACGATGATGGTGTTGAACACACGAGGACCCGGGTTCAGTTCCCAGGCCGGGAAATTAATAAAAGTTTTTTAGTTTTATAATAAAAACAACGTTGCCCTGGATTGGAAAGTGCCCGGTTGGCGATAGGCTTGCCATCTATCATTTTTTGGGACTGAGTATCTTCGGCTAATCGTGGGTGCACTGGTCTTCGGGTATACCAGTACCAGATACCTCTGCCTGCGTCTTCGGGGATAAGGGCGTGAGACACTTTACTATTAGTCAGAGTTTGAAGTAGAAATAATTAGATTCCCTCAGAAAAACTATTTTTTCTACCTTATAAATTTTCAGATTAAATTAAAATTTGTAAAGGCGTCTGTTCATTATTCTATCAAGTCACATGTCAAATATCGGGAGAATCTAGTTGAATTATGGCGTAACGTAGGCGTCGAATAACGGTCAGCACAAACTATACCAGCTACCTACATAATACAATAATTATTTCCGAATATATCATACAAGATTTAACTTAATATATGTATAATATATTCAATTACATATATAAATAAACGTGTCACGTTGTTTGTCACGATGGACTCCGAAACAACTGACCCGATTTCGATGAAATTTCGTAGATATTCATTGTATGATCCAACTGAAAAATAGGATAGAATTTTAATCTCTATTACCCGCCCCCCTCCCCCCTCCTATCAAGTACTCCACCAAAATGTTCAATATAAGTCATTTGTATGAAAAAACAAGGTTTTCCCAGCTAGTATATTATACATATATAATACCAGTTGCTGATAATAATATGAAACTTGAGTAACAGATAAAGAATCACAATTAAGAACTCTTTTAATTTAATTATTACTTTAATTTTTGCACTTGTATCATTTCACGATTTACAAAAAACTTAATATTTTTATTAAAAGTTTTTTTGCCCTGATGATGAAGTAAAATGTTAAACCGGTTGGTTATTGAATTGTATTTTTGTACTTATATTTCTTTTAGCGCGTTGGCGGAAAAATAATGCGAGTGAATTTTTCACGATGTGCACGTATGACGACACGATTTTTACAGTCAAGTATGTCTATAGACATGTTCAAAATCATCAGTCCACTTTAGGGTGCAGTGACTTCTGTATATATGCGTACACGACGCAAAATTTTGGGATAAATGGTTAGTGTAGTCATAACTTGAGATTTGATATAACATCAAAACATGTTATATATACAACACGTAGGTATTGTATATGCATAAAAAATTAATTTACTAGTAAACGTACATGTCTTCAAGCTAGATCCCTTACGGGGTAGGCAAAGAGAACCAAATGCCATACATTGTGATCCTTGCGGACTTGTCTCACTTCTTCCCTACATTTATTGCTCTCTTCATACAAACACGCCGGTTGCAAAGACTCTTGACATCACCATTATACAATATTTGATCACCTATATCTTTCCACATTCGCATTATAAATTTGTTTTGTTAATCTTTTATCTACTATTCTTTCCAAATGTCCGAACCAAGGAAGCATGCACTTTTTCATCTTTACACCAACACTTTCTTTCAGACCTAATCATTCCCCCACATTACCAATTACACATTACAACATTACCGATCCGGTCCGCCAGTGTTACGCCACATGTTTTCCGTAATGATCTCATCTCAACCACGTTGATTCTACTTTCATGCCCTTTCTGATGAACCCCACTCTCATTTCCATACAAGAACGGATATAAAAATAAATTTACTATTTCGATTGTATCATTTCATTTTATTCTTTTTTTGGATTTATATTATATATTGTTTTATGCTAATTGCATGATTGTTTTGTGTTAATTTCTGTATATAAATAGTATTGTGAGGTAAGTAAAACAGTTTTTATTCTTAGTCTAATTGTCTGTTTACAAGCAAACATTGTCTTTTTAGGGTTCAGTACCCAAAAGGTAAAACGGAACTCTATTACTAAGCCTCCGCTGTCTGTTTGTCTGTCAGTTTGTCACCAAGTTGTATCTCATAAACCGTGATAGCTGAAATTGTTTACGTTGCGGCTATAACAACATATAATAAATTAAATTATTAAGGGTAATAATATATTGATGGCACGGAAATCTTCGTGCGCGAGTCTGACTCACACTTGGCTGGTTTTTAAAGTAAAATTTCTTTTTTTTTAAACGTAAAATGAATGGGTGTATTTGCGATGGTCTCTTATGCTTAGTCATTAAGATAAAGACAGTCCAGGTTTTCACTGAATTATTTCTCACTTAGATTTTTGAAGCTGAACAATTATATTTAGATTTCATGACAGATTTCCAGAAAGATAATAATATGCCCGACGCGTATTTTCATCTAAATTGTTTTTATAAGAACGTACAGCTGTTTCTCCGAAATCTTGATTTTAGATTTAGACTTATTGAATTAGTATTATTAAGTTAATAAATCTTAAACTAAATCTGAATTTATTACAATAAAAGTATTTCGTAGTCTGCGGTTTGTACATTCGACTTAGATCAAATCAGATTCAGTCCCCGGATTGAGCAAATTTTTTTAAACTTCTTCGAGATTTTTTTATGAGATAGCAAACAAATATTTGGCTCTTCTTATGAAAAGATACAACCATCGCCTAGATACTAAAGAATGAATGAATGAATAAAATTGTTCATTTGCCAGAATAAGGGTCTGATAACGATTATCTCTTATTCCTTGCGATAATTGGTAATACAGTATTACGAGGTCGTCTAAAGTACAGGCGCCTTAAATCACCATCTTAGAGTTCCATTTAATAGTAAAAATTAAACATTCTGAAATAATTTCGAAATATTGGTCTGGGCTATCCTATGTTTGTCAAGGCTCCTTCGAAGAGTTGACATTCTGCCAGGCAGTTCGTAAGAGGCGAACGATTAGCTGTACGAGTCACTATATAGTGGTTACTAGGTGGTGGAGTTTTGCATTGTCTTGTCCGGGTCTGGTACCACCGCCTTACCTATTCCGTTCGCAATAGCGTTAGTTCTTGTTAATGTCGTGTTCCGGCTTGGAGGGTAAGATAGCCGGTAAACTCATGCAAGTGGCATCAACACCTCGGAACCCTAAAAACGGACGTACATATTATTATTAAATTTATTTACAATAACAATATTAGACTAAATATTTTAAATATGAGTTAAAAGTTCAAAATTGAGAATAAGAAAAATTATATCAATTGGTAATTGAATTAATTGAATCAATGAATCCAATTTCCTAATTAAAATCAAAGCTCTGTCTACACAGCTTTGCATAAAATTAGCAATTTCTAACGGATGCGAGCGAATATGATTCCAGATACGACTTGGAGGTTTTAAAAGAGCCAATTCGTTCCTGATCGCATAGAAACATACCTTTAAGACCTCTGGTTTTGCAGCTATTTGGAAAGGGCGGTGATTATTTACCACCAGGTAGCCTCCTGGGCATTTGCTTCTTACATAAATAAAATTTTATCATATAACTATTAATAGTTAGTACTATTACTACTTTATTACTATTATTATTAATTACTATTAATAATAGTAGTAATAAAGATTAATAATGAAGTAACTTGATTAAATTTGATTAATCAATAAAGCAAATTTTTTGTACCCAATGTTATGATAATCACGTAATGAAGGAGTTTAAGTACAGTTATAATTTACATGAAAGAAGTGCAGAAAACTTATATTTTATATAATTTTCATCCATACTAATATTATAAATGCGAAAGTAACTCTATCTGTCTATCTGTCTGCCGTTGTTTAAAAACTTAGACACTTTTTTTTAAATGATACGCAACAAGCTCTACTAGCGAACTCATTTTGGCCAGAACTCGACCATAATTCACTAATATCTATTACACATATTACCTATAGGATTAAAAAAACTATGAATCAGTCTTGATATGGACTAAACAACAAAATCTCTTCTAAGCTTCACTACAGATTTATATCATAAGTAAACAAGTAGTTAGGTATTTAACCAATAGTAAACAAGTAAATGTGTGTGTGTCGTCTAACGCATGGTAGTATATCACACCTCCGCTTCAAGTCAAAAAAAGTAATTCTCGAATAAAAAGGGATTTAAAGTTGCTCCTGCCTATTTTTTTCGCTCATCCGGCCAACGCCACTAACGTCACTAACGCCATATTGTATCAAATCATTGAAAACAGTAGTTGGTAGATCACCATTCGAGATAAAACTATGGCATAATACGATACGAATGGTACAATAAAAGTGATTTTACGATTTTTTGAAACTAACTACCGTTTTGCCAAGCAGGTCGTTAAAGGCAACCGATTAGCTAATATGTGTCCATTTAGAATTGGTGTATATAGGCGGGATGTTTTCTCTTTCCATTTGCTTATTGCTATCTAAGGATATAAAAATCATAATTTCTTATTAATTTAATTTAATCCCATTATATTAAAATATTAGCTTTCTACTATTCTATATAATTTTTAACTGTACCAAATTTCATACTTGCAAGTTCTGTAAAAAAGATAGAAACCTTTCAACTCACGTATATATTATAAATGAAGTAATTTAGACATAAAAGTTTTATACCTACCTACTTCAATTTAACTTCATTAAAATTGTCTCGTACATTATGGGTCTAATGTATGCTAGGATCTCATAAACTATCGAAACAACATTATACTCTGCCATTAAAAGCAGTTTAACAGCGGCAAGTAAATCTGTTTTAAATTGCACTAGAAAGGGAATAAAGACATTAGTATGCCCGGCCATCAAATTTATTATCAGTTGTTGCTAACTTACCGGTCACTTTATTGCTTTCCCTAGAGAAATGTATGGGTTGTTTAAATGGAGACCGGGAATATAGGCTGTCAAGCTAGCGTTCGTCGTCCCAGGTGTGCGAAGCGACAGGAAGAAAATTCTTTCGAGAATGAAACACTTTGTATTCCCCTACTACTTGTTACGTTTTTAATCACTATTCGAATATAACTAAATTGTGGTTTTAGTATTCGTAAGCATGAAATATAGTATTTTACAAAGGAGCCCAGGACCAACACGGGGTACGTATTCCTCGTGTTGGTCCTGGGCTCCTTTGTAAAATAGGCCAACTGCCATTCTCACAGGCAGGTCGTAGAAGACGTCTGATTGGCTACGCAAGTCACTACCATCGTGGCTAATATGTGGCAGAGTTCTGCATTGCCTCACCCGGGTATGGTACCACCGCCTTACCTATTCCTGCCGCAGCAACGCACCATTAACATCTTTGGTGTCCATAAGTGATGGTTGACTCTGCATCAGGAGACCCATCTGCTTGTTTGCTATCTTATGATATAAAAAAAGTTATAAAACAGTAGAAACATTAGAAAAAAAAAGTTATAAAAAGTTAGAAAACAGTATCTAGTGTATAGTTATCGTCAATACTGATAAATATACACTAGATACTAGACCACAGAGGCGATTGAATAATTTATTTTGAAAATCAATCTATTTTCTTTTTGCTATACAATTAGGCATTTCTAATTTGATATTTCACCTTTACTCATGTTATTTGTAAAAATTATTTAAATAGGTATATAAATAAACCATATTATGCTCCTATTTTTCCAGTAACGAATGTCCAAAGATGGATCTAGTTCACCCCGATTTATCGGTTCGTTAACCGCTGAGATATATCGTCAGTTCAGATCAATCATTTCTAATTTATTTATAATACATTATAATTGTACTTCAGGCTATTCCTAAGGTTCCTATAAATACAAAAATCCAATAAAACGTCGGTGGCTTATAGGCGAAGGTTAACTCCTTTTATTAAGATAATCATTTACTTATTTGCAATCCTACAAAAATAATTTTAAAAAATGTGTAATCTGGTTGACCTTGCAGGCCACCCTTGAAACTTCCCGTTAAATGTTTTTAAGCTCAGAAAAGCAGAAAACTATACGAAGAGTTCAAAAACCTAAAGTTTGTAAAAAAAATGTATTTTAATTTTCGAAATGATGTATGTTTGCAAAATGATGATCGATTTTGATCTTTCAAATTTTATACATAATTTTTAAACTCTAAATTATTTATTTGTTACAAAATCGAAAAGTTAAAAAATGTCAAAACACTTTTTACAATTTGATTAATCACGAACGAATCAACCAATTTTAATCCAATGTACGGTATTTGACGCATTTTCTTAAGTAGAAGAGCTGACTAGATTTTTAAATAAATCGGTATATTAGCCTGAAAGCTATTTAAAAATATGAAGTAAATTTGAAAACCTATAACTATTGAAAATTTTATTTTATTTTAATTTTTGAAACAACATTTGAGGTAGTTTTTGCTAGTTTTTTAAGTACTAAAATATTGGAGATGATGGTAAAATGATGGGTTAAAAATTTTCGAAGTTACATCGAAAAAACACTTTTTTCAAAAATTTTTCGTCAACGTTTACTCCTGAACAATTAAACCGATTTTGATATAAGTGACAGCATTGGATGCATTTTTTCACGATTAGAGCTGATTAGATTTTCGACTCAATCGGTACATTAACTTGGAAGTTATATTAAAAAAAAAACAATATTTCTCAAAATTTTTCAGGAAGTCTATGTTAAGCTGAACCCAATCGAATGCCATCAACCGCGTTTTAATCGGTCAAGCCGTTCAAAATCACGACATGTTTACATACACACATACACACACACACACACACACACACACACATTGACACACACTCGCACACACACACACACACACACACACACACACAGAGAGAGAAAGAGACATACTAACGTCATTGTGAAAATAATTGGAAAAGTTCCTATGACCTCAAAACGTGGAGATCTGGTGAAAACTCAATTTTTGAAAATCGTGGCTAAGTCAGTAACTTCCTTATCTAAATGCTATATCGAAAGCAGTAACAGCCGATTTAAACATTTGGTAAGAGTCGCTATGTACGTGTACATATGTATATGCATCACTCAAATGCTTTCTATATCTCTGAGAGTGAGAAATGTTTATTTTCATTTCGTAATTCAAACAACTTTACGTATGCGGCAGTGAACATTCAATGGACCCTAAATTTTAAAGTAGTTTGTATGAAGCTTTACGCTTCTTGTAAAGTGTTATTTAAAATATGTTTCCGCCAGTGACAAGCGTTTTTTGATGAACATAGTTGTTTGTAAATCTGAATACTGGCGTTTATTAAATATTAGCGATAAATCTAATATAATGTTACGAATAATCTAGAAACGTGTAGAGTTGGAGCGCTGGAGAGATCTAGAAATAAAAGAAAGAGATAGCTACTCCTATTGACAAACAAATAGTTGACCTGAGCTATGCCATAATGGACGTTGTGGGTTATGCCATAAGGTTGAAAGTAGCGTGTACTAGGATTTATGACTCATAACATGTTTACGATAAGAAGTGATTCATTGTTTCCAGACACATTTAGATTTTTCTGGATCCAGCTAGGACTTTACCCTGGCTATAAATAGAGAGGTTTTGACAAACACAAGGCAGTTTTTATCAAGCGATCGAGAGCGATACTTAAAGTGAACAGTGCGAAGCGAGAAGTGTTTTATTGTGTAGTTCAGTGATAGTATAGTGAGTGACTATTGTGTAAAGTGTATTTTAGTATTACATTATGTTGTCTTGTGTATTTGTAGACTAAATACACGGATTTAATATAAGTGGTGTTTTCTTACAATTACGAACCCGAGGTACGTAACAATAATAATAAATATAATATATAAAATAATAATAATTGTAGAGTAAGTAATTTTTATTTTTTAAAATTAAAAAGTATCATCACGCCCATTTCCTTTGTAGGATAGGCAATTTTTTTTGTATTTTAATCACCAGATTTTAGGGTTCCGTAACCAGATATAGACCAAGTAAAATAAAATAAAAATTAGAGAATAAGCTTACATCCAAATGCTTTATAAGAAGTCTTATGAATTCTGCTGCATCTGACGTAGAAAACTAATAAAAACTAACGACTTCAATACAAACGTTAACATTTAGGGCTCCCATGATACAAGAAAGCGTTTGATATCGCTCGCTAGTACTGAACCCTAAGCGCGTATGCGTAATGTTGTTAAATTTATAAGCTTCCTTAATTTTTTGATGCTTTTCTCTCTATCAGGAAAAGTGATGGTTTAATTTATTTTATTAAAATGGCCGACATATATTTACGCCACATCTATGGCGAATTTGCTAAAGTTTGCCTTGGATATGGCGTAAATATAGATATCTCGGCAATTTTAATAAAAACGGTACATAAATGAAAAATTGTACCTAATTTGGTAATAGGCACCTTAGAAAACTTACATCTCTCTATCAAGGTATTCTGCGATGCCATTATCACAAAAAAAAAAACAATAATTTTTCTATACTTTCAAAACGTTCCCCTGTAAATGACATATTTTCCAGGCTAGTTAGTTTACCGTGGATGTAACCTTTA
This sequence comes from Apodemia mormo, assembly GCA_036924255.1. Taxonomy (NCBI): domain Eukaryota; kingdom Metazoa; phylum Arthropoda; class Insecta; order Lepidoptera; family Riodinidae; genus Apodemia; species Apodemia mormo. The sequence goes on along the minus strand of JAUPFN010000014.1, from coordinate 31,713,409 downwards.
GATGAAACCCAGATATTCGACACCCAGGAACGGATGATGAACTGTCGAAGTATGTGAGGCGAGGAAAGAGTAACAAGTATCATTAAAATTGTGACTCCTAAGTCACGTGGGTTGAGTTCTGTAACGTCTCGCCCGGATGTTTCTACCACCGCTTCACCTTTTCCTCTTGCAATACCGTCGGCACTTATCACTGTCTGGTTCCAAATTACAGAATAAGACAGCTGATAAAGTTATGGATATTGCATTACCATCCCACCATACGGATAGCAAAGCACCAGTTACATCCTTGGTATCTATAAGTGACATAGTAAAAATATATGCAACATCATCTTGAAACTAAAAAGAAAATAAGAGCATCATGCCGTTAACAATCATGACATACGATTTGATTTTACAACATAGACGTTTTACATATGGGTGTTCTCCTCGTGTTGGTCCGGGCTCCTTTGAAGAATAGGCCGTTCTGCCAGGCATGTTGTAAAAGACGACTGATTGGCTATGCGAGTCACTACCATCATGGCTACTAAGTGGTAGAGTTCTGCACTGTCTCAAGCGAGTCTGGTTTGAGACACCGCCTTACCTATTCCTGCCAAAATAGCCTCAGTACTTTCCACTGTTGTGTTCCGCTTTGAAGGGATAAGGTAGCTGGTAAATTTACGCATGTGGTAATGCCACCTCCTCTGTGATCACCTCTGTGGTCTTGTGGTAAGGCATTGGCGTTGACCACGTGAGGTCCCGGGTTCGAATCCCAGGTCAGGCAAATTCAAAAAAAGTGTTTTTTCAGTTTTCTGATAAACACAAAGTTGTCCGGGATTGGAAAGTGCCCGGTTGGCGATAGGCTTGCCACCTATCACATTTGTGGGACCTAATATCTTCAGCTAATCGTGGGTGCACTTGTGGTACCTCTGCCTACTACTTCGGGGATACGGGCGTGAAGATACTTTTATTTTGGCACTAGCCCTCACCACAAGATAGCAATGCACCATTAACATGTTTGGAGTTTATACGACGACGATGGTTGATTCTTTCCATCAAGAGACCCATCTACTTGTTTGCCTTTTTATGATATAAAAAAAAACATGAAAAAAACGATATATTTTTTAAAATTGTGTCATCGTTCCTTTCCGTAACTATCTTTACTTCGACTCTAAGCTTGATCATACGCTATATTAAAATCTCCTTTACGTTCTTCGACAGACTTTCACCATAAATAAAATACTACTTGTATATTAAGTATACAATAATGTGTGAATATTAATATACAAGTACAAGTACAAAAATAATATACAAGTATCATCATAATTGATGCATGTTAAATGCATAGTAGTATGTGTAATATGTACTTTAATTAATTTAATATGATTTAACGCATATTATAAAAAAACTGAACTCCTTAACAATGTAACTGTAGTTGTGCAAAACACACCACTCTCGTATAGTTTTTGTAAAAAGGAGTACAAAGTTTTTGTTTTATTATATAGTTTCTAAATACCCGTTCGATACATGTATTTATGAAGCGCGTTCAAGTCTATTAAAGCTGTAAACAAAACAAATTATGTTGCAGTAAATCCACAAACACAACGTGGACTAATAATTATCAGTCGTAATTATCAATCAATAGACCACCAATTAAATGGTTAGATGTTCAGCGTGCGGAATGTGGTTGTGTGAGTGGTTTGTGGTTAAATTATGACTGCGAATTCTGCAATTCGATGTAGGTAAGTAACGAACACTAGTAATCTACTAAAGGTATACATTATCATTGATATTGCTGTGTACAGGCTTATTCTTCTTGTGAATTTGCTTAAAATTAGCAGTGAAACTGAAAGGAGTATAACGTAAAAATTACAGAGTTATCCTTCTTGTGCATTTGTTTTAAAAAGTAGGGAAATTGCAATGAGTTTTAGTGACATTATTTTTTAATATTATATATTATTATATATTATTATAATATAATATTATATATTATTATTTAATATTTATAATATAAAAAATGCAAGATTAATTTTTTTTGCATTTTTTGAGTTTTAGTGAAATTACTTTTTAATTTTTTTCTATAGGTACTATAAAATTACAGGTTTGTTCTTTTTGTGCATTTGCTTAAATGTAGCGGTACAATTGCACCGAGTATTAGTGGAATTACGAGTATTTTTTAAATATTGGTACGACATAATAATATAAGCGCAGTAAAAGTACCGTAAAACTACAAAAAGTGATTTCCAACCTTCTTTATCTCAGAAACAATGAATTAGATATTTTGTAAATTTATATAGGACCAAATCGGAAATAATATACTCTCTTGAAAAAAATAACACATACAAAAATATAAATATCCAAATTGAAAACATCCTCATTTTTGTGAAGTCGGATAAAAATTATGTTGAAATGCGCTTTGTTTTACAAAACACTGCTTATTTACTTTTTATCTGCTGACCAGTTTCGCCTGTAACGTCGTCTTCAGGTCGTACCTCAAAAGGCGAAACAAACGAAGATATAAATTAAATAACATGTGTTTTGTGTAACATTACAAGTACATTTTAGCATTAAAGGTAATGTAATTTCACTAAATGCTGACGACAAATAAAAGAAAGTATAAAATAAAGGTACAACGCCAAAGTTAATTGCGTCTTCTCACATTATATATATATATATATATATATATATATATATATATATATATATAAATCAATTGCTGTTCGTTAGTCTCGCTAAAACTCGAGAACGGCTGAACGGATTTGGCTAATTTTGGTTTTGAATTAATTGTTGAATTTGGAAGATTTAAGGTGATAAAATATAGAAAAAAAGGTGAGAAAATAAGAGTAGTTAAAAAGGCAGAACAACGTTTGCCGGGTCAGCTTGTAACAAATAATAACTAATAAAATTAAAATTAATCAATTGAGAATTCCGATTAGGTGTATGTATTTATCTTGACCTTATATTTCTCTTCCTTCGTTTTCACTTCAGACTTTTAACGCCATTTTGCCCTCATGCTGTTATGTCTAAAGTTCTCAGTGCGGCTACGTGCCGAATCCGAGTCAAATTAAAAAAAAATACGAATCGAAATAATTTAGATTGCGATGGAATTTTACTTTTCATACTACTTCCGATCCGAATTCGTGAAAGTATGAATTTAGAAATATAAAGCAATAAAATAACAATGTAATGTACAGCAGAGTGTCGATATAATTTATACTTTCCATCGTCGGCATTTGGTGAAACTGCATCATATTAATTATATAATATAAGCACTTTTACTCTTTCACAAATGTATTTCAATCACTTTTAAACTTACAGTCAACCGGTTTCGCCTATTAAGGAAACCTAAATCCTGTGTCCTTTCATCTAAAGTATTTTATTTGGTATTGCTGTTGTATATCTATATACGTTTTCGAAATTTTCCAAACTTCAATTTCTGGTTGAGCACTCTGCTCGTCCAAAAAGTCCGGTGATACAGTAACCCCTTATGGTCAACTGTAATAGTCATTTCGAAAAAAAAAACTTCAATTTAAGGCTACTTTGGTTTTCAAAATTTTGTTCCACATTGGAGATTAGTGAATGAGCGTAACTCTCCATACAAATAGTTCTACAACTTATTCGGAACATAATTTCTCAGATTTGAGTTGGATACTGTATATAATCACTCTAACGGCCGGTTTCCGAAACGCAAATTATTTTAACAAGCAATTAATCTATGTTTAACATCATTTTTACAAGCAAATGATCTGTTAAACTTTTTTTTATCATCGATAGGTAAGCGCTTGATCTTGCAGTACTTTTTACCGGCCCATCGCCTTCAACTTTATAAAGCACGGGTTGTGCCTCACATGATACGTATACTGTTCGCATCTCTGGGCCGGAGCTCCCCAGTACTCTTGATCGCATTCAGTGTATAGCGATTCGAATCGTTGACGACCAGACTATTTCGAAACAGCTTGACTCTTGGGCATTGCGCAGAGATGTAGGTTCTCTCTGCATCTTTTATCGTATATATCATGGGGAGTGTTCCGACGAGTTGTTTGGGTGAATTCCTGCTGCCGAATTCCACCATCGGACATCGCGTCAAAATTTGAATTTCCATCCTCATCATCTCGATGTCTGGAAATCCACAACTCCCGACACTTTTTACCTCGCACTACTCTGTTGTAGAACCAATAACCGGCAAAGGTATTTACGAACGGATACGACATAGGGACCTCCAAGAAAAGAGATTACTCATTCTTAAAAGGCCGGCAACGCAACTGCAAGACCTCTGGTATTGTGGATGTCCATGGGCGGCGGTGATCACTTACCATCAGGTGCACCTCTTGCTCGTTTGCCCCCTCTTTTATATAAAAAACCTTGATCTCGCCTGATGGTAAGCTGAGGCCTAAGATGGAATGCGCTTCCCTAAAAGGTACCAATTCACTCTTCAAAAAGATTAATTGCTTGTTAAAATTAATTTACGTTTCAGAAACCGGCCGTAAGGCTTTTAAAAATTAGTTACTTAAGTTATACTTTTTATAACACGTTCATATACAAAATATAAAAGAACATTTTTACGATTTGCACGTACAGCCAAAAAAGCAACATGATGAAGTCTGTCTCTCAAGTTCTCGTGGAAACTCATAACTTTATTCAAAGTAGTTTCTCAAATATTCATAAATCTTAAACACGTGTTTTAAACCAGCGGAGATAAAAATATAACATAATATAAAATCATATATGTATTTGTGAATATGTTTATTCACAAATACATATATGATTTTACATTATTATGCTACTGATCTTCCTGTGGTCAAAATTCGCCAAAGACTAAATAATAAAATTTCTTTTAAGTTTGACAACAGACTTTAGTGGTAAAACATTTAATACATAGTTAAATCATCTCACAAAAAAAGTTATATGGAAATGTTTACACGTGCGCCACATAGGCCGACGAGTACATTTTGAAAAGCGCAGTTTGTGATAATTGTGTATAAAAACATTAAAGCCAATTTTAAAGACTCAAGACAAAAGTGTAATTTAAATGTATGTATCTGCGTATCTGTGTGTTTTCTAAAGATAATTACAGCTTTTTCACATTTTACATGAGGTCCCGGGTTCGATTTCCGGGTCGGGCACATTAAAAAAAGGTGTTTTTTCAGTTTTCTGAGAAACACAAAGTCGCCCGGGATTGGAAAGTGCCCGGTTGGCGATAGGCTTGCTACCTATCACATTTGTAGGACCAAGTGTCTTCGGCTAATCATGGGTGCACTAGTTGTACCTCTGCCTACCTCTTCGGGGATATGGGCGTGAAGATACTTTACTTTCACATTTTACAAGAACAATACTGCTAATATACAACTACCTACTCTAGGTTTCTACTACATTTTTTCTAGATAAAAACTATATTCTATACTTGCCATCGTCGGCACTTGGTGAAATTCCATTATTGTAACACAATTGGCTAAGCACTCGTGCTCTAATTTCACATCAAAACTTTATTTTTGTATATCACTCGACCAGTTTCACTTTTTAAGCATCTTTGGGATATTCACGGAACAAATTACACTTACTGATGTAACCCCAAAGTAAGCAAATTATTTGCTTGTGTTATGGGTGTTAGTCAACGATACTAATACATAGAAATACATATATAAATACTTTTACATACATAATAAACAACCAAACCCGGAAATACAAACATTTATGCTCATCATACAAATGCTTGTCCCCGTTGGGGATCGAACCCGAGCCCCAACGTCAAGGTCGCTAACCACCCGACCAACGGGGCGATGTAATTATATCCTGAAGACACTTAAAAAGTGAAACCGGTTGAGTGATATACAAAAAAAAAATTTTTTTGACGTGAAATTAAGAGTACAAGTGCTTAGCCAATTGTGCTACAGATAAAAACTAATAACAATTTGCTAAACTCAGAAATCAAATCGTACTTCATGATCTCAGGTAATCTCATGTGTTTGTTCGAACTTCCTTTGAAGAAAAGACCATCTACCGTTATTTCAAGCAATTCGTAAGAAGCAAACGATTGGTTTTTCGAGTCACTACCATCGTGGCTACTAGGTGGTAGAGTTCTGCATTGTCTCGCCCGGGTGTAGTGTCACCGACTTACCTATTCCTTCCACAGCGTCAGTGGTTGTCACTGTCATGTTCTGATTACACGTGCAATCAAGCATTGCACCATTAACATTTTTGCTCTATATAGGCGATTTCTCTTTGTAGTAGGAGAGCTATCTGCTTCATTTCTATCTTATAATATTTAAGAAAAGAAAAACAGCGAGGTAGTCGAGGCCTTTTGTCATGTAACTGAAACAAAAATAACAGCAACTCCAATGAGAAACCTTTTCTCGCCTAACTGATTACTGTGCAATTACAAAGCGCCTGATTAATAGGTGTGGAAAATAGAGTTTCCAATTTAACAAGGTTTATCGGGTTTCATTGGACAAGGCTACGTATTATGATACGGAAGACCTTTTTAATGTATTCCAGTCTGGTTTTTAATAAAAGTAGAAGCTTGATGGTATTTCAATTTCTTGCAACCCTTGCGTGATTAAAATCCTTTTTATATAACGCAGGGTGAAAATAGAAAACTATTACCTATAGAGAACAAAGATATTAGTGGCGCGATGCAGATGTTTTTTTATTCTGGATGCGGTGCGGATATTATTATCATTACATAGCAATTAAACTGATGGCTCTCCTGATTTGAAAAGAAACCATTGTCTATAGACACCAAAGATGTTAATGATCCATGTGGTAGGATGGCAATGCCACATGAATAATTCTACCAGCTCCAACCCTCCAAATCAGAACACGACAAATACAAGAATTGACGCTATTGCGATAGGAATAGGTAAGGCGGTGGTATCAAATACCCGGGCGGTATTTACCCGGTGGTAAATAATAATATAAAAATAATGTAAGAACTCTAGCATCTAATAGTCACGACGATAATGACACGTGTAGCCAAACAGTTGCCTTTTACGATCTGCCTAGAAGAACGGCAGTTGGTCTATTCTGCAAATAAACCCGAACCAATACGGGAGTTAACAAGATTTTGTTTTTTCCACATATATTTATGACATCCCTCGATGACCGTCATTCAACCGTCAGACCGTCATTCTGACAGTAGTTGTCGCTCTGGTGTTACCGCTAAGCTCTTTTGTGGTATCGACAATCGTCGCCACATAATTATCTGATCTACAGTTAGTAAGCCTCGTAATAAATTTGTTTAAAAAACATATTGAACTAGCTGACCCGGGAAACGTCGTTTTGCCTTACATATTAGGAATCCATAGTGGACAAACAACGTGACACGTAATTTATATAAGACTACGGGATTGTCCTTCCACGCAGCCAAAATGGCATTAAACTTTATATGGTGGTTAAGTATTCTTAAATTTTCTGCGCAATTTTCTTTATATTTTCTTTTATAAGAACCTTCTCCTTACAATTACAAACACAACAAAAAAAAAATTACCGAAATTGGTCCAGCCATTCAGGCGTGATGTCGTGACCAAGGAAAATAGGGATTGATTTTTATATATATAGATATAATAATAGGAAAATTAACGTAATTTTTTCCTTTTCACCGTCTCACTCACTTCAAGTAAGTTGTGGAAGTTATCTAGATAGATATTTCTTAACTCGAGAATTAAAACCAAGGCTTAAAATCTGTAGCTGAAACTAAATAACAGAGAACAAGTCCATTTTTACAACTTGTATCCAAAAATCAGATTAATATCATAAATCCAAAAAATTGTAATCTGATAAACGGTCAATCATGACGGGGCTTTAACGGGAGTTTAAATTTAATCTCAGATAATCCATCCCGATGAGTTTCCAACTCCCGATAAAAACGGCACATCCGATTTTGTCCTGTCCGCATTTCTAATTATAGAGGAGTTGGGTTTTTGCTGTAAAATGTAATTATAACAGACTATTTATCTCAACTTTTTCGTCTTAATGGTTGAACGATATCCGCTTCAGAATCATTTGACGGTTCGTTCTAAACAAGGTTTTTAATTTTGTGACAAATATGATATAATCATGTTGGTCTGAGCTGTTTTTATTTAAAGTATCTTCACGCCCGTATCCCCAAAGAGGTATGCAGAGGTACAACCAGTGCATTTACGATTAGTCGAAGATACTTAGTCCCACAATGTGGCCAGCCTATTGCTAACGTGGCACTTTCTAATCTCGGGCAACGTTATTTTTATTACAAAACTGAAAAAAACACATTTTTAAATCAAACCCGGAACCTCATGTGACCAATACCGACAACGGACCACTAAACCACAGGGGCGAATACATTTTTATTTATTAAGATTTATTTACGAATGCAACAATAGGTTTAATGCCTAATGGCCGTTCCATACTAGACAGCCTCATGTAGTATCAAAAAAATTACTTTGCAACAAACTAGTAGGCTTATTGTGAAATTAGCAGTTACGCCTTTGTCGCGTGACCGGTCGGTCGGTCGAGTAGATTTTGGGTTAAATCGTAACAAACAAACAAAAATCAAGTCATTCCTCTTTATAATATTCTGCCGTCCTTATCAAAAACAACGCAATCGACATTTTTGACGAAATTGAGTTAAAAGTATATTCGGAATCACCGAAACGAGATCTACCGGGATCAATCACCCAATTTTTGATATCTCTCATAGTTTTAATGTTCTTGTTAATCATAAACAGCGTATTTGATCCATACCAAACTTATTACTAGTCATAAGCGTCGCAATGAACGTTGCGGTGTAAAATTATAACCTGATATTTCAAATGTACTAGTAATAAGAATCGTAAAGAAACATGCGTTTATGATGACTATTTTACTGAGAAATTAGATCTATGAAAATACTAAGCAAAAGAAACGCATTTGGTACTTGTGACGTATATGATTAGCAACATAAAATATTTTTTACGTAAGTGAACAACTCATAAACATTACAAAATTACATGCGATGTTTATACTTAGGAATATATTCCATCCTAATCCATATTGTATTTTTCATAAACATTTTATCTGCCACTTCTGATATTTATGCCTAGTATTCTATATTAATTAAAACTAGATAGCAATAAGAAAAGTAACCCAAGTGTTACATTTTCGATTATTATGACTAGTAAATAGTCTTAGTATAGGCGTGTACGGGGTGAAGAGAGGTGAGTCAGAGGGGGCATAAGTTGCATTCATGCCACAGCTTAATGCTCATCACTTACATACCTATAGACCTACCTATAGTAATACACATATATTTATCTATGAGGCTCATTCTGTCGTGATTGGAGCATGTAAACGTGTCGCGTCGCCTGCGCTGCGTCTCCCGCAGGATATGTATTACGCGGGAAATATCGAAATGGTAAGTAAATTATTACTTTAATAGTCATTTTGTAATAATTGATAGGTAGGTACATAAACTTTTGATTTAAACAGTCACGTTTTCGATTCAGTAACTAAATGGCGACCAGTCACCGCAAACTTTTTGGTATTATTATAGGAAATATTTTATCAAACCACGTAGACTGTATTATACACTAAATATAAAAGGGTTACAATCGACAGAGATAGTGCAGCGACCGGTCGCCATTCGTGGTTTCCGCGAAAACGTGCGCGGTGCCGGTGCATTACATTATGTAGTTTAAAGTCGAACAATTTAGATTATCAAGGCATTTTTTGATGTTTATAATTAAATAAAAATCATTAAATAGGTATTACGCGAGAATTAAAAGTTGGTTCTACTACCAAAACTAAACTGTTTTTGTAGCGGTTTTACAATTGGCCTACTCTACTAATATAACATGTTTATTTATTTATTTACTAACACGACATACCATCGAATTTTCACAGAACATTAATGATTAAATATAGTATATCACATCATAAGACTATGTGAAAACACATTGTAGGTATGTACAACTATATAAAATTGAAAGTACACATTAATAAATAGCCAGAAATGCTAGTGTTAAATTTAAAACTGTATACAAAGAATAGTATGCAAGAAAAATACGTAAATACAAACTAAAAAAGAATTAACTATACAATATCACAAATATCACAATAACTGTTTTAGTTTCACTCGAAACATGTAGATGTTATATTAGTAGAGTATTCACTTGTAACGTATTCAATTGTACCTCTCACCAAATAAACATCTCGATAGACATATCTGGTGGGAAATAAATATTTTTGAAGTATTTAAATATTATACTTAAATTCAAAATTTTGTATGAGATAATTTACTTCCAATATTTACTTCCATTTAGAAGGCTCTTAAATGTATACTACTATTTTCATATTGATGTTAATTTGTTTATAATTTATGGTTTTCATTACAGGTAAAAATGGCCAAAAGATGTAACAAATTATTACAACTGACTGATAAAAAAATACCAAAAAAGACTGAGTTAAGTGAAATATGGTCTAGACCTTTTGATTTAAACAATTTTAATATTATATTTAATTACCAGTACCGGAACGAATATGACAATTCGTTCAGATTTGTACTAACGAGCGACCTGTCTGAATTGAAACAAAATTTAGGCATAGATGATGCCACTAGACCAAAGCATACTAGCATAGATGCACTACTTGCAAATCTATGCTAGTATGATGATACTAGCATAGATATGATGCAAATAAAAACTAACAAAATTTGCAATGAAAGAATGCAAATTTTGTTAGTTTTCATGGGATCATGTTTTTCTATTTTATTATTTTTTATTTACCTACGCATTAAATTGCAGAGTGAGAAGGTGTTTTGTTGCTCGGTTTTAGATTGTAGTTCTTAATGTTATTAAGAGTTGCCCAAAGAACCCTGATCTCAATATTGTGATATTATTATAATCAATTATGATTAATTGTCATAGACATCATTGTGATAAACTAAGTACAATTACCTATAAATAAGCAATAACTTTACGTCCATAGAGTAAAAATAGTATATAAGGTACCCATTTTTTAGCTTATTTTTTTATTAATAAATATTTTGGATGATACAAGTATTTTTATTTTTTCGTAAATTACATAAAAACAACGCATGTGAACCCTTTTTACCATTCTTTGCTAATCATAATAAACGCATTTGCAACATTTACGTTACAAAAGTGAAGTTAAGACTAAGTAAACTCATTAATCCCGCTAAACATAAACATCGCAAATGTATTTCCTAGACATAAACCACGTAATTGCTACACATGCGTTGATTATGCTTGGTAAATTTATATTTTTGCAGTCCATTTTACTAGTCTTAAACAAATTTTCGTCTTTTAAAATATTTAAATTAACTAAATATATTAATACAGTTTCTTAAATGCAAAGTTCAGATTAAAAGCCACCAGACAATACAAAAATGTTTGGAATATTCATAATAGTTTTATAGAGACAATAAAAAAAAGAAAAAAAACTTTAGACGCGATTTACTCGAAAGTAACCGCCAAGCAAATGCGTTGTTTATGATAAGGGCGGCAGTATTAGTTTAGATAATAGACAAATTAAATGATACATATCTAATACACACATATTATATGCGCATCCATATCAATACTAGTCTAATAATATCGATAGTGTTATTTTAATATTACAAATGTGAAAGGCTGTCTTTTTGTCTATCTGTAATTTTTGACCGCCCCGTTGAGTGGTTAGCGACCCTGACTACGCAATCGACGGGGCTCGGGTTCGATCCCCGACGGGGATAAGCATTTGTTTGATGAGCATAAATGTTTGTATTTCCGGGATTGGGTGTTTATTAAATATATTCTAGTATTTTTATATGTACTTCTATGTTTAGTATCGTTGACTAACACCCATAACTCAAGCAAATAATTTGTTTTACTTTGGGGTTGGATCAGTAAGTGTAATTTGTCCCGTGAATATTTATTTATATTATTTATATTCGTCTATCTGTTAGGCTTCCAAGGCTACCACTAAACTAAACTAAAACCCTGATCTTCAACTATCTCCATTCCAAATTTCGATAAAAGGAGAATTATGAAGGTCCATACAAATTTGGCCTCAAACGCAACACATGTTGATAGCTGCTTACGCTGCTAACCGTATTGTAATACTATGTATATTTCTTCTGAAATTAAAATAATACCACGAACACTTTTTGTAACATTAAAATTCTAATTATAACTGCTCACATCACTTTGGTAACTAATGAGACCTTTGAGAAAACTCTATACTCTCTATAAAGTAAATACACTATGGTCTCTATAGGGACCTACGCTAACTTCATCCAAAAAAAAACAATATTTTCACTATTTACCAGTTTTAATACAATACTCTATGGTATTTTATCGTTTTCGAACGAAACATTGTACAGAATAACATCAAATTGGCATTCTTTTTTCAAATACGTTCTTGGAGAAAAATAAAAGAACTTAGTCCGCCATTTTGATTCGTGATATGTGTTATGTGTTGGTTTCAGTTTATGATACAGGTTAATTTAAAAGTGTTTTGGCGTATTAATCAACAAATAAACTTTATTTATAATCAAGATTAGTTCAATATCTAACAATTTAGATAATAATTTTGTCAAAAGACCGTAAATATCAATTAATAAAATATATATTTCGTTAACGACCAACTTGATGATACCAGCGCTTTGGGTATGACGGTACCTATATTAATTTATTTTCCTAAATTTTAGTGTTGATATTTATGATGTCAAAAAAAATCCTATGATGTGAATGTGAAATATCCTAAACAACATTTTAAAAAAAATAACATAACTGTGAAATTGAAAAAGAAATAAATTATTTAAAAATTACGAAAAAACAACGTATTAATTATGAAAAAAAAAATTATTAATATTTATGTAAATAAATATTTTTATACTATAATATATGTTGATCATTTTTTTTCTGTATGTATATGTTTACCAATTATGTAAAAAAATATAAAAAGCATAGGTCATCGATTTACTTTTTGAATTAAAAATCCTCGACTAACAAGTAGTCATATTTTTCTCAAAGTGTCGTGTTACACCTGAATTATTTTGTAGCTTAAGCCATTTAAATTAAACAATTCACACACCAATGTATTGCAGTGCTCAAGACCTCTTAAAAAATATACGCTTTACAGTATCGGATTCAATCCAAACACCTCATAAACCATTTTTGTGACCACGGTCCACCGGAACGAACTCGGAACGTGTGCGCGTAACAGTCCGTGTTTTTTTGCGAAAAAATGCGAAAATGGCTGGTGGTGTGAGCGGATAAACTTTAACTTCAATTCACAATTATTATGTTCCATTTTAAGCAATTCACATCGCAATGTATCGGCAACATAGATACTTATATAATACGTTATGTACCTCTCGTGATGAAGTTTATTTAATTTTAAGCACTTAAAAGTTAACAGACGAAAAATGTTGGGTTACAGCAAAATCAAGGATTTAAAAAGTGATCAAATAACAGAACTTATTTTACGATACTTAACGTTATTACTGTAGCGATACCTAAGTAACAAAATTACAAAACAGAACAAAAACAAAACAAAACAAAATTACAAATAACAGAACGAAATTGTTAACACTAAATAACGTTATAATATCGACATGTATGCGCGTTTCATGCTGTTTCGTGATCAGTTCGCCAACTAGCCCTAGAAGACAACGTCATAATACCCAAGGATTTATAACGTTATAATTTCGATATTTTTGCTGTTTCGTGATTGGTTCCTTGCGTTTCATGCTGTTTCGTGATTGGTTCGCCAACTAGCGCTAGAAGACAACGTCAAAATATCATACACCATAACCAATCACAACGACGCAAATATATCGAAATCATAACGTTTTAAATCCTTGATAATACCACATACCATAACGTTAATTCGTAGAATATAACAGAACCATCGACATAGAAACATTGATTTCGCTGAACAGAACGTAATGAATAACGTTATTAAAAAGTAACAAGTTCTGTATCATTTTTCGATAACACTATGCTTGAAAATAACGTTATATCATGCTGCGAGCAATAACGTTACAATGAAAAATACCGATATTTAAATCCTTGAGCAAAATATTTGTTACACGTTCACTATTTGATTAAATAAATTACACTTGATTCTTTTGTTTCTATAATAATAAGAGTAACTTGTTTATATAGCCTTCTATGTTTTAAGTTTCGACTATAGTACTAAATAGGTATTTTCATTTTTTTACATTTTGTAGGTTTTTTTTTTTATAGAAGAGGGGGCAAACGAGCAAGAGGTGCACCTGATGGTAAGTGATCACCGCCGCCCATGGACATCTGCAATACCAGAGGTCTTGCAGTTGCGTTGCTGGCCTTTTAAGAATGAGTAAGCTCTTTTCTTGAAGGTCCCTATGTCGTATCCGTTCGGAAATACCCCTGCCGGTAATTGGTTCCGCAACAGAGTAGTTCGAGGTAAAAAGTGTCGGGATAAACGCACAGTTGTGGATTTCCAGACATCGAGATGGTGAGGATGGAACTTCAAGTTTTGACGCGATGTCCGATGGTGAAATTGTAGGTATAATAGTTTTTGAAGTGAAAACTTCTTTAGGCGCGTTGAGCGTTTTGGTAGAGGGTAAAATCCTCGGTTCGCGTCACCGACATGCTAATGATAATAGTATATCTATAGCTATGGAGAGCCAGACTAGCGCACGCGCAGTAGCCTGTGTACACGTATACACTAATACATCGACTATTTCTGACTGTATTATGTGCGCGTTGGACGCTTTATATAGTTATATAGTTTTAATTACTCTCAACTTAATAGTTCCGTTTTCACTTCTATCGGCAGTCCCACGACTGCTACGGTTTTTTTTAAAATTTTAACTACCAAGTTTTTTCTATTTTTTTTTGGTTGGTCATAAATAAAAGAAAGTTTGAACTTTATGAAAACAAAAATCTTTGCTTGATTTAGAAAGAATCTTTTGAGAAAGAGTAGGCTCTTTTCTTGAATGTTCCTAGGTCATATCCGCTTGGAAAACCCCCTGCCGGTAATTGGTTCCACAGAGTATAGTATAGTGCAGGGAGAAAGTGCCTCAAGAATCGTACAGTTGTGGATTTCCAGACATCGAGATGGTGAGGATGAAATTTTGAATTCTGTCGCGATGTCCAATGGTGAAATTCTGCGGCAGGAGTTAATCCAAACAGTTCCTCGGAACACTCCCCATGATAGATTAGATAGAAGATGCAGAGCAAAACCACATCCCTACGTAATTTTAAAGAATCAAGCCGATTAAAAGTAGTCCTGTTATTGAGGATTCGAGCCACTCTACGTTGAATGCGGTCAAAAGGAAGGAGCTGATACTGAGGAGCTCTCACAACTACTCACAAGTGAGAGCAGTATTCCATATGAAGCAGGATTTGCGCACTATAAAGTTGTAAGGGATGGGCCGGTGTGAAGTACTGCCTGGCCCAGCTGAGAATATCTAGCTTTTTTGAGGCTAATTTGGCCTTGGCTTCTAAGTAACAACGGAATTGAACGTTGCTCGATTTGTCAACTCTAATAATTTCAAGACTGGCTGTGGCTGTTAAGGAAGTATTTTCGAAGCGAGAAGATACGACAAAGGGAATTTTTTTAGTGGAAAATGCGCAAACTTGTGTCTTCTTGGGGTTAAAGTGGACTTAGTCGACCCCACTTTGAGGCAGTGGAAATTTGTTCTTCGATTTTTGACACAAATTTGTTGCGGCACTCGTTGACGTATTTTTGAGAAATCCCGCTGCAGCCAGAGTACAAAGCATCACCCGTACTGTCATCCGCAATGAATATTGCTTGATTGCAACATGTCAATAATAGGAATTTCTATTATGGGATCTGTAAAGGCAAGGTAATAGACGCGTGGATGGTCGTCGCACTTTGTACGTAGCCAGATGATGGACAGGTCCCTGCTTTCAAGGCTGCTGAGACGCCGGGAACAGATGTCCTCTCTAACGTAAGCACAAACTCTCGCTCGGGGTACAAATGACCCCATTTATTTGACCCCAGGTAAGAGAGATATGATGTATCCGCTGGAGAAGATATTTGTGTCTCGGTTAAAAAGAGCGAAGTCGGCTTAGCCGTCTCAAGATGGTAGTGGACGACATTTAAATTTTGCTCCGAGTCGCAGTGTATGAGCGCAATTTTGCCCCCCCCCCCCCAGAGTACGCAGGGCAGCCTGAGCATCCATGCTCAGGTTGATTACAAACTTCTGAACATGGACGTCCACAGGGGGATTCTCCACCACTTACGCTAATGGTACTCCCCTGGGGTAAACAACTACCTTTCAATTGTGCTTCCATAGTAAAAGGGGGACGGAGGAAGGGCCTCCGGAAACCAACTTGTTTGTATAGCCTTCTAAATATTTTCATTTCATAAAACTCCATTGCCTCGCTCATCGCCGCAGAGTGGTTAGTTTATCAGTTTTTTATCGGATACACTTTGGAGAGTGCGCTGCGGAATTGCACGACTTAATTCCGCCATCCCCGTTTTTCTATCGATCATCGAGGCGCACAGATTCTAGGCAGCGTCATATGGTGGATTTTCCACGTACCCGGACAAAGCGGTTCGACTCAACATTCTTCATTCGAACCGCAAAGAACTGGAACATGCTTCCTGAGTCTGTGTTCCCGAGCAAGTACAATTTCGGGATCTTCAAGAGAAGAGTGAACAGGTACCTTCTAGGGAAGCGCGTTCCATCTTAGGCCTCATCTTAGCTTACCATCAGGCGAGATCGAGTTCAAGCGCTTACCTATCGATGATAAAAAAAACTGAAATAGGAGATGAAATTTCGTATGAAAAACTGTATGGACGACTACGTAAATTTATTCGCAGGCAAAAATGCGTGGGTCAGTTAATAAATACATACGCAGTTTAATTATAAATACAAACAGTCAAAAAACAACTTGATCTTGGTACATTCCTGCGAAAGATAGTATAGTACCAATACCTTACCTATTCCTATTGGTATTTATTTAAATTTAAGGTAAAATACACGTCTTTTACCTTTTTGAGTAAGTAAATATATGTATTAATATAAAGAACATGGGATGTATTCAACAAGAAATCTTGTCAATCTCATTCGATTATAATAACAGAGTTGCCATTATTCCTAATATTTTTTCCGGTGTTAAATATCAAAGGTAAAAAAGTCTTAAAAATTAAAACCAAACAGTAATTTTAGCTAAAAGTATTAGCACATTTTAAAAATACGGTAATTAATACAAGGCAAAAAATCCTTTGCGCTGTCTTAAATAATTAAATACATTGTTTTATTCAACAGCCAACGGTACCTTTTTGCAACATTAAACGACCTTTGGGCAAAAACAAATTCCGCTCGGGGCAGCAAACAAACAATTTGTCTTGACAAGGGAAAGACCCGTTGAAAGAACAAAAGTCCACGGAAAGAAACGCTTTGCACGAAACACGAGATTACTGTTTACCTTCGCTTAAAATTTATAACCAAAAAATACTGAAGCTTGACCTTTCACCTCTGAGGAGCTTTGCTTTGTGCGTCCACGATTTATGTAAGACAACGCTTGAAATAGATTTCAAAAGGGACAACTTTTAAAATATAAATTTGACGTTCTCTATTTCACACAAAAAATCGATTCCTTTTCGAATTTTTTTTTGATCGATCTAAACTCAACTAATAATTCTGTCAGCAATAAATCACATATAAAAAAGAATACACATCATAAAATTCTAAACTACTTATACGAATTTGAATTTTACAGTGTTTTTTTACATTATAGCGTTTATTGTTTACTATTCAAATGTGTTTTATTGATATTTATTTTTATTTGTTTTTAATGACGTAAATTAACAATATTAGTGTGTACTGTATCATACATACAAAATAAGGTACTCAAGATTCTAAACTTCTTAAAATATAATAAAATTTCTTTATAAATTTGGATAATTTACTATAAAATGTAGCCTCCTCTGTTGTTCAAAACTTGTCGGATTTATAGAAGCAATGATTTTTTTTAATTTTAGCATGTGAATACAAAATGTACATGCAAATGTAGAAAAAATGTTATGTCGATTCGTCAAAACTGGGTACATTTAAATAAATCATTTCTAATAAATTGTCGACTTTGATTAAATATTCACGTCAACTTATCAAGATCAACTTATAAGTAAATATTTTTATCGTCTCGTCTCGTCAACTTATAAGTAAATATTTTTTTCTAAGAAATACCTCCACAGCACTTGGGTTTACAAGGATTGAAAATAGGATATTTTCTTCACTTGATACCAAAGGACTCATTTCAAAATATACTTTTTCCATATTGACATTACTAAACAATATTCTGTTCATGTTTGAAAATATATCCAGATGGTATTCTCGACCAGTTTTCAATATAAAATATGTTGTGTACCTTAGAGGTGTAACATTTCAACCGCCTTACATATTCCAGTCGCAACAACGCTAGTCTTTATTTATTTATTGATTTAAAATATATACACAAACATATATTTAGTTTATTGTACTCACAAGTATTATATTACGTATTGATTTGTGTAAATCGTACAAAAACCTAGAGCTAATCTCTGTTCTTATCTCGAAGTTGTGTCGAAACAAATAGAATGCGTGAAAAAAATAAAAATGTATATATGTATACAAAAGCATAGATTATTAATTTTAAAATACAATATATATGTATATATATATATATATATATATATATATATATATATATATATATATATATTACAGTATGTGTAATTATTTGATATTTAATTTGGTAAATAATCTTAAATGGTATTTTCATACATTAAGTATGACAATACCTACAAATAAGTAAATTCTATTATCGAAGAATTCCGCGCAAGTTGGATACTACCAAAGCTAAGGATACGCGGCGTGTGTGCGGCGCGTTTAAAGTTCGTTTGTAAGAAGCCGAAAAACGAAGCCGCGTCTTCGCACGGTGTTTGTGCGAAAGTTGCCAAAGCGAAACAATGAAACAAACGGCGACAAGGTGTTGTCATTTTTAAAATATTTGCTTAACTCTAGGGAGATATAAGTAAAAATACGAATATTTAATAAACGATATCTTTTTTATTTTCAGAAATAAAGTCATTTTAAGATTTTTTTCAGTAATGCCTTTAATCAACCTATATGCCTCTTTTGGATCGGACTGGGTTAAATACCATACCATACAATACCATAAAGTTACCATAAAATTACCTACTTAAGGCTGTAGCAAAGCTAAGTTGAAGTGTTGCGGATAAGTAGAACTTTGTTTCAAAGTTGTTCTTTGTTAAAGAGCCAATGAGGTGATAATGATAAAAACTCTTATAAATAACCTGACAAAGTGCTCAAGATCAGAGTTTTTAATAATAGCATCTTGCTTGTTTCTTTGTAAGGGAAGAGGAATATACCAGACGTTAATACACACTCAAATTTAAATGTCAGTAGACACTGATCCACCTCTTACATGGCATTTTTAATTTTCCGCTACTATAGATAGCGCTAGATAAGGAAATTACTGATTTCGCCCCAATTTTCAAAGTCGAGTTTTCATCAGATCCAGGTTTTGAGATCCTAAAAACCTTTTCCGTGTTATATTAACATCTCATAACTTTTGAACGGCTTGACCGATCGAAACGCGGACATTCGATTAGATTCCGCTCGACGTCCTTAAAATTTTTAACCAATTCGATCCAGAGATTTTGAGAAATTTAAAAAACCTCAAAAGAAATATTTGCGAAACTTTATTTTTTTAATATAACTTCCAGATTAATGTACCTACTTAACTAAAAAAATTGGTAAAGTGCCTGTCGGGCCACGTGCAATGTATTTATGGACAGGTTTATGCGTCTGCATGTGAAGGGTACTTGTTAGTGATAAACACACACACAGACACACATACACACAAACACACACAATTAACACAGTAATTTATTTTGAAACAAATTTTATATGCAATTTTTTTTATATATTATGTGATTTCTTAAATGCTATTTAGTGACGTAGTTTATAAGAAAATATGTTACTAACATTACGGGCTGCAAGTGCCTGAAATAAATGATTTTTATTTTCATTTATTAATGTAGGGTTCCGAAGTTGCCCTTCACAATAATGCGGACTAAGAAGAGGGCGTTTAAAGTTTCATAGTATGAATGTTAAAGGTATTCAGCGTCAATGACAAATATATCCGCACCACAGTTTCATCGCCTATAAAAACTTCTTTAAGTAAATTTTATAAGTTGGTCAACTATTACTTAAAAATGTGTAAAGTCTTCTAAGCCCTGATACTTTTCCTTTTAATTTCATTATATTACTATACATGTAAACCAAAAGGTTTAGGCTATAGAGGGGGGGGGGGGGGTCACTTGACTCTAACAAAAATTAACACTTAAAATCTTAATATTTTACAAGCAAGTCCCTTAATTGAAAACTTATTTTCACACCCTACAAAATTGTTTAAGATTTTTAAACAATTTTGTAGGTTTGTGAAAATAAGTTTTCAAATGATACCCCACTTAATGAGGTACGTGAGAAAAAATTAACACCCCCACTTTACATGCAGGGGATGTACCCTGAAAAAAAAATTTTTTTTCAAGATTTTATATTACCACTTTTCTATCGTCATTAATATGTATATTCGTACAAATTAACAGCTTTCTAGTAATAAGGATCTCTAAGTTATATTGCGGGCGCACGGACGGTAGGACGAACATAGCGAAACTATAAGGTTTCCTAGTTTACTTCGGAACCCTAAAAACTAAGTTAAATCAAGTTTCAAAAATCAGAATCGAGTCAAACTTTCAAAAGTTAAAACTCTCCAAATATATATTTTTTGTGTTTACAGCAGACTTACTTCATATTTTTGAAATAACTTGTCGACTTATAGTACCTACCAATTAATTGAAAAATCTAACCAGCTTTTCTGTCGAAAAAACCGCGTCGAATACCGTAAGTTGGATTAAAATTGGTCTATGTATTTGGGTTTTATCAATGACGAATATTATTGAAAAATTATTTTTTGATATTTCTTCAACCTATAGATTGTGTAGCTAAAAAATATTTTGGAGCTCAAAAATGGATTTGAACGCCATTGAAACGGTTAAAACCAATTATCGTTTTCAAAATGTACTTTTCTAAAATCAAATACTGTTATTTGTAACAGAATTTAAATTTTTGAGCTCTAAAAAAAATCAATGTTTAGGTATAGTTTTTGTTCCTTAGACCTTAAAACACCTCATTTTAGCGGGAAGTATCATGGATGACCTGCAGGCTCAACCGGTTAACAGTTTTCTTTCTAATCATAGCGTACAAGCAGATGATCTTATATCGATATATTTTATTTATAGCGTTATCCTTAGAAGAAAAATTTGTTTGCTAAAGTTGATACAAAACTGAAGACGTATTAGTATAGGCTCAAGAGAGCCATTTGCTTGATTGCGATTCAATGTTTTAAAAACAGTTTCTTTTTGGCTCCGACTCTGTTGTGTCTTTTAAGTTTCTCCAAACAAAACACATTTATTTTTAGCTAACATTTGCCCTCTGATTGAAATTTGACCGAAATCCTATTCATTTTAAAGTAGAAATTTCGATTAGACAAATTATAGGACAAAATAATAGTAATTTAAAAAATTAAACCAACTTCAAATATCAACTATACTTATATTCCAAAACTACTCAGTGTACTTTATTGTACTTTTAAACTAACGCGTTCTACTATCACCACGAGCAGTCCACTCGTGACCACGGTCAATGTAACTTGGCCGAAACGTCAAGCTTTACAAGTAAGTTCTATATATGTACGCGTTATTTACCCGTTTATATATTATATAAATAATTTATTTTGATTCGAGTTTTAGTTCCCGAGTCCAAAATTTCCGAAATTAGTCCGAAATTTGTGGACAAACATGCAAACATCCATACTTAGACGGCTAAATAGATCATCATACTCAAGTATTATCCAATTCTAACAATATTACAAACATACATGCCAAACAACCTCCGTTTTTTTGTCAGTTGAAAACTATGGTACCATTTGGTCAAGTGGACCAAAAATGGTAAAATCGATGTAATTGAGTCATAAAACGAATAATTATCACGAAATTTAACGAAAAATTTAATGTACATACAGTTATAGTCACTACATAGTATAAAACAAAGTCGCTTTCTTTGTCTGTCCCTATGTATGCTTAAATCTTTAAAACTACGCAACTGATTTTAATGCGGTTTTTGTATTAGATAAATTATTTCTTGAGGAAGGTTTTAGTATACAAACCTTTTCGATATTCCTACGGAAACAAAAGCTACGCGGGTGAAACCGCGGGCAGGTCGCTAGTAAATTTATATAGAAGTATGGATTAGATGCACAATCAGCTACATTTTAGACTTTCATTGCTCAATATCGTTACAACACGGTAAAACTCTGATTTTAAGCAAGAAAAGTCGTATATAAATATTAGTTAAGATAATCCTAGTGTGCTACAGTGTCACCGCGTTCAATAGAGGGAGCCCTATATCTGGTAGAAAACTTTTCTAATTAGGCGAAGGGCATTAATCTTCTTGACGTTCCGCGATTTGGTGTGACTGGCACAAGTTAGCGACCAGCAAAATAAATAGTGAAAAGTCGATATAGGGTGAAAGGCGTCAAGCTGTGATAGTTTACTTATTATTGGATATATAAAGGCTTAAAGATTTGTAATTTCTATTTTATTTTTCAACCGACGAAAAAAACTGAGGTTTTAATTCGACGTGTACATATTTTTATGTTAGACCGAGCATAACTTTTTACAGAGTAGTCCGATTTTTATGATTATTTTTTTGTTGGAACGGGTATACGCCAAGAGTGGTCGCATTTATTTTAAAAAAATAACCATAAGGTTATGCAAAGAAGGGATGATTGGTTGTTCACTTATTGATTTTAACGTATGCTCACGTATAATTTTTTTAATATTTTTTAGGAGTGATTTTGAAAATTATTATTTTATTGAATAGAATATACCCCGATGGTTGTCTCATATAATTTTAAAAAATACGCCAAAAAGGATACAAAAACAAAGGGTGTTTAATTATTCAAACATTAATTTACAGATAACTTTCGGCGGTTTAATTTTTTGATAAAAAATATTATTTAGAAGCCACTAAAAGACCCTTATTCTACGCGTAATCTTAACATTTTTAGTTATAGCCGTTTGTCTTTTAAAAGGAAAAGAAAGAAATTAGACTTATTTTTAACAAGCGTTTTATTATTTATTTATAGAAAACGGGGCAAAAGGACAGGAGGCTTACCTGATGTTAAGTGATCACCGCCGTACAAGGACAACCACATTATCAGAAGGTTTGCAGTTGCGCTGCCGGCCTTATAAGAAAGAGTAAGCTTTTTTCTTGAAGGTCCCAAGTCGTATCTGCTTCGAAAAACCTCCGCTGGTAATTGGTTCCACAGAGGAATAGTGAAGGGGAAAAAATGCTTCGAGAATCGCTGTTGCTCGCGTTGTGGATTTTCAGACATCGAGGTGAAGAGAGTGAAATTTTGAATTTTGTCGCGATGTCCGATAGTGAAACACTCCCCATG
The DNA here is from genome assembly GCA_036924255.1 of Apodemia mormo. Classification (NCBI taxonomy): domain Eukaryota; kingdom Metazoa; phylum Arthropoda; class Insecta; order Lepidoptera; family Riodinidae; genus Apodemia; species Apodemia mormo. Next base: position 31,689,935 of record JAUPFN010000014.1, on the reverse strand, counting down.
ATATTATATATTTTTTTCTTTTTTTTACCTGCAATATATGTATGTGGGTTCGGGTCAAATTTTGTAACTGAATATTAGTTTTTTTTTATATCTTAAGATAGTAAACAAGCTGATAGGTCTCCTGTTGGAAAGAGTCAACCATCGCCTATAAACTTCAAAGATTCGCCTTCGCCTATAAACTTGTGGCGAGGTCTAATTCCACATTCATAACTTTACTGGCTACCTTACCCTCCAAACCAGATCACGACAGTGACAAGCACTGACGCTATTGCGGCAGAAATAGATAAGGCGTTGGTACCAGACCCGGGCGAGACAATGCATAACTCTACCACCTAGTGGCCACGATGGTAGACTTCCGTAGCCAATCAGTCGCCTTTTACGACCTCTCTGGGAGAATGGCAGTTGGCGTATTTTTCAAAGGAGCCCGGACCAATCCGGGATAGGATCCTTAAAAGGAGCCGGATCCTATGACAGAGCTCGGATCAACACGGCAGTTATCCGGAACCAACTATGATGAAATTTTACATACACGTTCAGTTTATTTGACAATGCACAGATTAGTAACGTCATTCTAAATCCATTATGGCGGATGGCTTAAGATGACGGACTAGGAATTTTTTGTGCGCTACCATAATATGGGTATCAAAGGAAAAGATTTGTTGAGAAAAATACAAAAGTAAAACAAAAAGTATCTTCACGCCCGTATCCCCGAAGAGGAAGGCAGAGGTACAACAAGTGCACCCACGGTCAGCCGAAGATACTTGGTCCCACAATGTGATAGGTGGCAAGCCTATCGCCAACCGAGCACTTTCCAATCCCGGGCAACGTTGCTTTTATCAGAAAACTGAAAAAACGCTTTTTTTTTGAATTGCCCGACCCAGGAATCGAACCCGGGACCTCATGCGGTCAACTCCCGACACCGGACCACTAGATTACAGAGGCGAACAATTGGTCAATTGGTCGCCTTTTACGACCTGCCTGGCAGAACGGCAGTTGGCCTATTCTACAAAGGAGCCCGGGGCCAACACGGGGAAGGTGTTTTTTGACTTTTGTCGATTTGAAAGTAGCTTCTTTCCATTTCTGAATTGAAATACGTTTATATTATTAAGTCTGTTGCACTTTATGTTGCGTTTTTTATACTATTAGATAGCAAACATATCAATGGTTCTTCTGATGAAAAGAAAATAAATATTGATAAAGATATTGTGGATGGTTTGTCGTTCTTGTGGCAGACATGTAACGACACATGCGTTAGTTTGCAATAATATCCACATCAAATACAACAGTGATAGCTTTTAACGCTATTATGGCAGCAAAAAGTAACAATGTTACTCTACTACAAAGCCGGTGACACACTTGACGTATCTTCAGAGTTGCAAATTATCAATACGCGCGCATTACCTACACAACGGAGTAAACGAAGTCCGCGCGGACGAAGTCGCTGGCAACAGCTAGTCTCTTTATAAAAGCTTGTTGTGTTTATTATCGCTCGTTACATAAATTTTACCAGTCGGGGGTTTTAAATTATTTCATTCTTTTTCAATTACGTTGAACCCGTCGTGGGTATTTTCAAAATGTTTAATTTTGCTGTTTATTTTATGACACGTACATCAATTTTGCCGTTTTGATTTTTTTCGGTCTGTTTGTACGTATGTCCCGCTATAACCCGGGAACGACTTGACCGATCATGATAACAATTGTCATATGATAAGAGCGTGTAATTTTGAATGGCTGCATAATTTATTGCCTATTGAGCCAAAGGTGGAGTCAAGAACAGCTTGACCGATCTTATGAAAGTTGATATACAGTAAGAAAATGTGATTGCGCTCATGATAATTTATAATTTAGATATAAGTTTTGTGTATGTGTGTGTAGAGGTACACGTATGTGTAAATCTGTATGCCGCGTTTGTAACTCAATAAAAGCTTGAATAGCAACAAATGATACAGATACATTTTATTTACCTTACAAAAACTTTTCATACCTCAGTTAATTCGTTATGATTAGATGGTATTATTTACAAAAAAATCACATAAAATTTAAAATGTGGTGCTAAGATTAAATCAACTTAATTTTACAAGATGTTTCCTAAATTATAATGTGTAAGATCTTGTAAATTAATATTTATAGCATAAAATAAATAATATATTCTTTATTATCACGCATCCGATACACAAAAGAACTATTGTTCACTATTCAAAACACTATCTGTTATCCTATCTTCGTTTTCACGGTCCACCCTTTCATTGGATACGTCGTCAATTAATCTTAGGCGAGAATCTTGACGACAGCGAGCGACGAAGCGGAAGCAGCGGTGGATATATAATAGTCAGAGTAAAGGAAATTTATAATAATATGCTTTCTCTATGAAAAAAAAATATTTTTATCTTTAGCCTAATTTAGCATCAAACACACATATATACACATCTTCATAGATTCGCACACAACAATATACATTATTACACTCGACTACACGAAATGGGGTCATCGAATCAACTCTTGCTCTCTCTACTGCTGCATGCAGTATAATAAGAAAACTTAACTGATTCCCAATAAATGCATTAGTAGAGGCTAATTAAAAGGTGGTTACGCATTAAAAGCATCCACACACACGCACACAGAGATACTCATATAATATATAAAACATAACGGTATCGGTCAAATTAATAATAAAGAAATAAGCAATAACTTAATTTAGTTTAGCAAGTTTGGCGATTGAAAACATTACCGATCACTACCTCATAAGAAAATTGGCATGAGGACGTTTACGTTTTTTTATTTATTTTTTTACTTTAGTTCGTGTTGACCGAGTGAGCAAAGCGAGCAAGGTTCTTCGAATCTACTGAAATAATCCTGCGTTTCATGTATGTGAGTATTAGTATTTGTTCAATGATGACTCGGGTATCGCGGATCGGGACGTTGAAAATTGCTTTAGTTTAAATACGAGACAAATTGATCAAGAGATTAAAGAGAAAAGGGGTTGCAAAAAAAGATCCATAAAGTAATGTTAAAACTGTACAATCATGAATGCACCGATTGGGCGAACTACTGATATTTGATATATCAGCTGATCACCTGTGATATTTGAATAAAGCAGCAAAACACACGGCTTATAATAACAGATATGAGTGTTATTTAATAACACAGGATACCAAATAAGTATAATATCTTCTTTGAAGATATAATTTATCTTCCATCTGTGCACTTTCAAGATTTAAAAATTTACTACAATATGCGTGATTGGGTGATACAGACAAGTTTTTTGTTCGCTGCACACAAGCCGTCAGAGTTTTATATACTGGCAATAATTTTTAGTTTATTTTATTTCTATCTTGCAAATATGTTCGATATTATGGTAATTTTTTCTTATATGACTACAAGCAACAATATAATTACAAGTTTTGACCGTTAACCATCTTAAATAATATATAAAGATGCCTACTTGTTCTTAGTAAAAAGAACATTCCTCAATGATGAATAAAACTAGTTTTATGTGCTAAAACTTTCATTATATCCAGTTGCTAAACCTCTTATAGGCTCTTTAGGCTTCGCCAAACCATCAGTTAGCCCGAAAAAAATCTGAAGCAATTTACCACTGTAACGAGTTAACAAATTGGCACAACCTTAGTTTTGCAACTTGACTGCTTAGTGGTACTGACAAGTGTCGTCAAAATATCCTAACTGCTGATTTTGAACACGACAATTTTTCATATTTTACGAAAAGCCTGGTAGCAAAGTTAATGATTTGCCTTCAAAATGGACTAAAATCAAAACGAAATAGGGACAGCAGTGACATGAATAGTTAGCAAAATTGTCGTTATGATTTTATAAAGCATATTTTTTATAGAAAAGGGGGCAAACGAAGAGGAAGTGCACCTGATCACAGCCGCCCATGGACATCCGCAATACTAGAGGTCTTGCAGTTGCGTTGCCAGCCTTTTAAGGATGAGTAAGCTCTTTTCTTGAAGGCGCTTACATAATACGGAAAAACCCTGCCGGTAATCGGTTCCTCAACAGAATAGTGCAAGGCAAATAGTATTGAGAGAATCGCACAGTTGTGGATTTCTATATATTGAGATGGTATGAGGGGAACTTAAAAATTTTGACGCGATGTCCGATGACGAAATTCGGCGATAGGAATTAATTCAAACAACTCGTCGGGATACACCATGGTAAATACGATAGAAGACGCAGATCACGTATATATACGTATATATGAAGCGTATATACATACGTTCATCAGTGGAAATTGCTACTTTAGCCCACTAAACGCTGGCATCGTGGTGTGACCCTTATATTTGTTAGTTTATCGTCCTTTATTTGCCTTCCAAACACACATTTGAGTTTGCCTCCTCTACTGTGCTCAATAAAATAAGCCTGAACAAAGGAACTACATTAATTACCAAGTTGAGGACCTTTGACATTGTAATTCGACTCAAATATGTTTGAAAGGAATTAACAATGTTGCATAATTGGATTACTAAAGGCTTTTGTCCATAAGCATGTCTCCATATTTAGACGGTATTTCAAGAATTATTGATCTTCATTGGTTTGGGATTTTGTTAATATCAATTTTAAAATTTATTAAACATTGTTATAAGTCTTTTTTTGATGATGATTTGCGTATTTAGTATAATTTAAAGATGAGTAAATTTTGATCTTTAGATTAATTGATAAATGGGATTTTTTAATATGTATTTTTTTTTGTTCTGATGGCCTCCGAACGGAAAGAAATAACCATTGCCTATAGACATAAAATACGTTAATAGTGGACGTGACAGCCACATGCATAAATTTATCTACCTTAGTCTCTAAACCGGAACAAGAAAGCGAAACACGCAATTTGGGCATAGTAAGGGTAGTGCTGCAAAGCCCAGTTGATTACATTGGAAAATCTACCACTTAGTGAGTAGTTATGATTTTACTAACTCGTATTAGCCTTCTCTCGCCTTTTTATAAGATGCCGATTGAAGCAGTTGATCTATATTGTAAACCAGGAACTCGTATCTATACGAGATAAAATTAGTAGGTATTAGTCGTTTGCCTGAACTGTAAACTGACAATGACATACTAACATTAGATTTGGGACATCCTCTTCATACCCCTATATCACCAATCAAATTTTACAATTTTCCAGTCAATAATACTCGAGTTTTCGTTGAACAGGATGTTATATAAACACCGGGCTGTTCCAAATACTCCGCTTGTTACCTTACCTTTTTATATTTCACCTAAATTAATTATAAATATGAGGTAAGCGAGGATTGAGCGGTATCCCTGAAGGAATAAAATGGTTTTAATAAGTAGAATAATTATGAGTAAAGGATGATCTATATGTCAAGATGGAGCAGAATGTAATTATTGAATTTATTTTTCTACAAATATTAGAATTTGCTTCCTCTTTATATACAGAACAATGAATCACTAACAACCATTAAACAATCTCTATAACATCATTACTTGTGATTTAAAAATCATTAAAGCATTAAATAATTCATTATGAAAATTTGTTTCCTTTTTTCCTTTCCTTGAAAAGGTAAAAATATTTTAAAATTTCCCCCCAAAAAATATTCTTAAATATCCCCCACAATTTTTTTACGGTTTTCATCTCAGAATTATGGTCCAAATCTATGGCTCCGACTTTCGGTAGAGATTCTCTTATGCGCTATACAGGGTTACCTTTAACGGTCAACCAGCCAAATCTTCAGATGTTATTCAGAATCGATAATATGTTTGATTTATGTAATAAAAAAAATCAAAATTTCATTTTTATCCAACACAAAATACAAAACGCATGGATATAATTTCAATTACGCAAAATCGAACTAAAATATTTTAGTGCCTTCAACCAAATTAAAAGTAATCGGGAAAAGTATATACCTTAGATTACACTATTATGTAATAGGCTGAGGCTCTAAGTATACTTTTCCTATCTTTACTATCGTAATTATAGATAATTAATGTAAAATAAGACACTGCCAGCTTAACAGTTAATTTTACCTGTTACACATCATACAATATTCAATAATTTTACTTTTTAAAAATGTATTGCTAACACGAATATGGACTTGTTTCTAAATTAAATATTTTTATTAATATTATTAACAGAGTTCATTCACAAGACTCGGCGCATACAATTCATGAATTTAGTGGGATATTTTTAAAAGAATATTTTATATTATCTGGTAATAATTTTACAATAATAATTAAAACGCACTTTCAATTAAATATTTAGTTCCTAATTTTATAAATTAGCCGGATATTTAAATGTAACCCTGTATACATACAGTATATTTTAACGCATTTTGATTTTACTCGTTTGCTTCAAGTACTCGTTTATTTTTAAATATTTGTGAAGTAAAACTACTTTACCAACGTATAGGAGAAACTTTATAGAAATGTTAAAAAGTCACACTTTTCCGTTATGCTCGACAGTTACGCGCCATTATGCTTACTGTTATGTAATAACAACAAGAAATTATATGTCATAAAAAAAGTTTCACTTCTTACGTGTGTAATTTTTAATATATTTTTTTTGCTATAAAATAAGAAAAAGAAAAGAGAAAAAGTCTACTCTAGATTTAAATCTATTATTATAACAAATTTACTTTCTTAATTGTGCAAAATATTCTGACTCTCATTTTAGGCGTTTATTTATTTACTGTCTACTGCTTCGCCCACGCCCGCCATTAGGATCAGCGCGTAAAATAACATTATCTAAGACTTACATTAATTACTAGCTTCATAAATAACTAGGTGACCCGCGCAGCTTTGCCCGCAAGTAGATTGACATATCAACATGTCAATATATTTTTTATAAAAATTTAATTCCCTTTGTCAACCCTTACAGGACGATTTTTGAAACAAAAGTTAGCCGATGTTTGAATATAGATTTTCAACTATCAACTCTAGCTTGGCAAAAAAGAGTGCATTTCGGTGACGGATTGAACTAAAATACACTAGTTATGACAACACTAACGTTATCGAGATTCGAGTCATAAATGTCAATTGTTTCTTATTTACTTTCCAATAATTTAACATTTTTAATTTATTTCTAGTCAAGTAGTTTTGAAGGCTATTTAATGAAACAAACAAATAATCAAATCTTGTGTGTTGTAGCTAAACTTTGAAGTATCAAAAACAATTATGCAGTGATACCATATAAACAAAAGTGGCGGCCTCAATTATTTTTTACTCTTTTTTGCCAGGCTGTACCTCATTACTTAATCGAAATTATTTTTATCGAAAGCGGAGCAGACAAAAAGACAAAAAGAGACAGGCAGACAGACTTTCGCATTTATCCTGTGATATAAAAAAAACTTAATTGATTTTTCATGCTCAAAATCATCATTTTTATCCGACTTCCCAAACAGGAGAAAGTTCTCATTTCATTTGATAACGGAATTAAAAAATTCTTTTTGTTTGAGAGGGTACACCATTTGGTCCCATAAAAATTTAAATGAAAATTTAATTAAGGTTTATATGAAACTAACCGGGAAGTGCGCCCTCCGTATACCTCCCATTTGGTCCCATATAAATTTAGTGAAGATATAATCCGGGGTTATATGGAACCAAATGGGAAGTATACCCTTTGTATACTTACTATTTAGTCTAATATAAATTAAATAAAGATCTAATCTAGGATTATATGGGACCAAATGAGAAGTATACCCTCCGTGTTTTTCATATTTGGTCTATAACGAATTTTTACTATAACGAAATAAACTCAATTAAAAACATTTTAACCTCTTTTTACTTTAGACTTCCTGGTTCCAACAGAACCTAGTTTACTCGAGTGTAGTAAGAAATCAGCGAATTATTCAAATCTACGGCAGTTGAATGCAGACGTTAGCACTCACAAGCGAGGACTTCTTTTAATAAACGATCTGCTGCAGCGTTTTTGGGATCGAGTAAAATCTTGTATACCTTATTCTAAATAATATTTAAATATAGTCAACCAGCGCTTTTATCTGTCTCTTTTGCGATCAAAATTATGAAAGCAGTTTCTAGTTATTAAATAAATATCATTACGATAATTCCCTTTATGGTTAGGAAGAGTGTACTGAATGTCAGAAAAAGCACCTTGATCACAATGATTTACCGGGTGATCTGTTAAGTGTGTTGAATGATCACTATTGCCACTTTTTTAAAAATATAAACGAGACATTAACTCGTTCAAATATAGAACTTACTTGGAAAGCTCGACGTTTCGACCAAGTTACATTGATCGTGGTCACGAGTGGACTGGAGCAGCGAGGTTTCTCCGTCGATCACGTCGAGATCGATTTTTGTCTACAAATTTGGTATCTCCTTCTAGTCTTGTTTTTTCGAATTTAACCTACACACAACACTAACCGTATCTTGAACTTTATTCATTTGCAGGTGCAAAGGCCGTATTCTGTTGATCACTGGATTCCAAGCAGGAGATAATTTAAATCCGTCTTCCCTATTGAAATTTTTATATTTTCTAATTTCAATAGCTTCTCGTACTATAAGGAGATCATAGTGTTGCTCAGTAGAAAGAACCTGAGGTTGTTGTAATTCAATTCAATGATCAGTGCTGGGATCTAAAATATGTTCAGCTCTAGCCAACTTATTAACCTCCTTGTTTTTTATTGCTGTGATGTTCTCTTTTTATGCGATAGTACGTTTAATTTGACCTATATAAGCACTACCACAGCTACAGCCCACTTTATATACCCCTGGCGTCTGAAAGGGTATGACATCTTTAGGCGAGTCCACACGCCCGGATATTTTTAAGCTTGGCGTATAGATGGTAGTTATGGAATATTTTTTCAGTAACGTTCCAATCTTATCGCTAATCCCTTTAATATATGTTATGAATGCTGGTTGCCTTATTACTATAGGATATCTAATTTTTTTAATATAACGCTAAATACTCTGTCTTTTTTGTAACTATTTTTCATTAGTACATCCCAAACATCGTTTAATTCAGGTCAGATGTTCGGGGTCGCATAAGTCGAATACTCTATTTATTAGTGATGTGGCTACAGACTGTAAATGGCGGGGGTGACGATTATATGACACATGTGGATATCTGTCAGTTATGTACGTTTTGTGTATAGTGAGCGAGACTCAGTGAGAGAAACTGATGGCTCTCCTGATGGAAAGAGACAAATATTGACTCTTAGTTAAGGTAACATTTATTAGAACCACATTTCACACTTACAAACTTCTAAAATAATTAATAATCATCATATTAATAAAACTTGGTTCGGTTTAAAATTAATGAATGTGACGAAACAAAAAAAAATAGAAAATACAATATTTGACGATATTCATTTTAGCATTTGCCGCAGCATATTTGCTATGCCAACGGTCAAGAGTATATGTATATACAAATATTAAAAAGATTTCAAATGTATCAATATTTATTATACAAATGCGAATATTACAAGTAAATGATAATCTGGAACAGCACATTATATATATTAGGCTGATTCAAAAAAATCGACTATTTTTTTTTTTTCGATACTGAAACTCAAAAACCTTCGGAAAGGTGTAAAAAAACGCCTGTAAAAATCTGAGCTCTTAATATTAATATTTAAGGGTCGCGCACTGCGAATTTCTATTTCCTATCTAAATAACACAGGCAAAATTTTTTACAAACTTTAGAGTGTATCACTTCCGAGTGGCTTGCTGGACGGCTAAGATTATAGCTGATTCTTGTAGAGAATTTGACGCTCTATAAGAAAGGTCTCTTGTAAATTTTCGATTATTCGACTCTTTTAAAAGATATTCAAAGTCAAAGATAAACCTAGAAAAAAATTAAAGGTTTTCTTCTACATTTTGGTTGATCTACCAGACTTTTTATAAAATTTTGCTTTTTGCGATATTTTCTGAAGCATTTTTGTAATTCTGAGATTATCCTTAGTCCATTTCATTTGTGATTTTGTATAGACGCTTTTTTTGACATGATTTAAGCCAAGTCGCATTATTTAATAGAAAATTACCAACAGTAGTGTATTAGGGGAGTAGTGCTCTTTTTTATCGATATAACCAAAAAAATATTTGTTATTACTTCACTTGTCACTGTGCCGCTTTGTTCTGAACTATCTTTCTTAATCTTACCTTGAATATTTATTATAATTTGTAGTTCAATTCTGTAGATTCATAGTTGTGTAGTAAAAGTCTGGTAGATCAACCAAAATGTAGAAAAAAACCTTTAATTTTTTTCTAGGTTTATCTTTGACTTTGAATATCTTTTAAAAGAGTCGAATAATCGAAAATTTACAAGAGACCTTTTTTGTAGAGCGTCAAATTCTCTACAAGAATCAGCTATAATCTCAGCCGTCCAGCAAGCCACTCGGAAGTGATACACTCTAAAGTTTGTAAAAAATTTTGCCTGTGTTATTTAGATAGGAAATAGAAATTCGCAGTGCGCGACCCTTAAATATTAATATTAAGAGCTCAAATTTTTACAGGCGTTTTTTTACACCTTTCCGAAGGTTTTTGAGTTTCAGTATCGAAAAAAAAAAAATAGTCGATTTTTTTGAATCAGCCTAATATATATATATATATATATATATATATATATATATACCACCACGCAACTTGACAAGGTTCCAACGATGGCAAATGAAAACGCTGATATAACAGAGTGGCTCGTAAACAAGGGCGTAAATGCTGACATGACAATGCTCAAGTGCGAACTGCTTGGCCTGGTGGCCACACCCAAACCGATTATATTATATAACTGCTTCGTCCAGTATATTTACTGGACGAAGCAGCAAAGTAACGCGATCACATAGTGATCAGATTGCCGCCCTATCATTGTCAATATAATGCCATAAAGCTGATATGGGCACAAATCAAAGGTCAGTAAAAAATCTTTTTTCTTGATAAATTCTTTAACATCTATTATCTGAGTGGTGCGCGAAGCAATATTATCTGAGTGGTGTGCGACGTTCGCTTTAACATAATATTGAACATGAAATAATATTTTTAAAAACAACAAAGAAAAATGTCGAAATGCCGGACTTGAACCCGCGACCATCTCTCTCAAGGCGGGATAATCGATCATATAAAAAAGAAGAATTTCGCCACGTCGAGCCCGTCAACACTAGCTCAGTGGCAGAGCGTCCTTACTTGAGTTTCCTAAGCACGGGGTGAGTGCTATAAAACCAAAAATAACATGAAATATTAATTGCAGTTCGAGATGATGACACAAGCTCCGACGACTCTGGTGATGATGATCTTGGCTGTACTCTTCTTCCTTAATAAAAACTGCTTTAAAGATAAAACTATATTATTTTTCAACCTTAATTTTTACATATAGGGTTATTTTTGGACGTCCCGTCAAATTTAAATAGTTAGTTCAGACAATGAAACTAAACAACTTTTCCAAAGAAACATGGGTCGAAAAGTAAAAAAAAATTCAACCCTCCCATAGAAAACGACTCGATCACCTGGTCTTTTTCGTATGGAAGTCGGAAGATTTTTTTCACTAATCGACCCGTGTTTCTTTGGGAAAGTTGTTTACTTTCATGGTCTGAACCATCTTCTTAAATTTGGCGGGAGGTCAAAAAACAACCCAGTAATATTGATTAGCTACTTATTATGAATATTGTCCCATCGTCATTTATTTACCCAATATTTTATAAGTCTAGTGAATAAACAATTTCCCACAAAATACACCCACACCATCTCGTCACAGTTACAAATATTTACTAGACTACTAGATATTTTCTGTTTCTCATCACAAGCCCGTCGGCCAAAAAGATCAAGCTAATTTGAACAGTATATAAGCATAACTTCTACTATAAGCAATTTCAAGTTATTAAATAAATAAATATATATATATATATATATATATATATATATATATATATATATATATATATATATATATATATATATATACATATATATATATATATATATATATATATATATATATATATACATATATATATATATATATATATATATATATATATATATATATATATAACTTTTTTGTGATTCTTTTAGAACGTTATTTATTAACGTTTGTATAGAGATTTTACGCATGCTATTAATCGACCTTCGTAAGGTATTCAACAAATTCTTTAATTACGTCATCATTCATATCCAGTCCATCCATATCCATAGATGTGTCAGCCCAATCCTTTTCAGTCTTGTCAAACCAAAAGTATTTTCCTTTAACAGATTGATCGCAATCTAATGCCAAATAAACTGCAGTCTCGCTCGCTTCTTCTACTGTTAGTAAACCCATATTTTTTGTCATGTCAGTCTTGACGAATCCGGGATGTAATGAGTTGATAGATATTCCTCTGCCAATATATTTCTGTTGTACTCTTGTCAAAGCAGACACTGCGACTTTAGATATTCTATACGCTAGTATAAACAGCGAACCAAAATCTTCTACTTTCAAAGTATTATTTTTGACTGAATTAAGAAACCAGTCTACAAAGTCATCAATGTCTTTAACTTCAAGATTGTCACTTGCTAAGCGTTTAACCCAATACTCGTTTTTGATATTAGATAAGTGACCAGCGTTACTAGATACATTTACAACTCTTGCGTTTTCATTTAATACAGGAAATAAATAATCTTGAACGTTAAAGTAACTCCGGTAGTTAACATCAATGACATGTTTCGCATCTTCGTATGTCACTTCATTAGGTTTTTTATTAATAACAGCGGCGTTGTTAACTAAAATATCTAAGCCACCATGTTTATTTTTCAAGTGTTCTGAAAATGTCATAACACTTTCTTTATCAGTAACATCCAGTTGGTGAAATAACACATTCAAATTTTCTTTTCTTAAAGATTCAACCGCTTCAATACCTCTATTGACATTTCTTGCGGTTAAATATACGACACCAACTCCTCGTTTACATAGCGCTTTTACTATGCCATAACCAATGCCTTTGTTAGATCCAGTAACGACCGCAATCTTCTGCACCATGTTAACACTTTGCAAAGTCCAAAATAAATGTGATTATATTTTGGATACATCTTCAGATTAACTGGATATTACATTTCGTATCACTTTATTTTAGGATACGATATTGATAAATTTATGATAAGAGAAATTTATCGGTGATAAAAATATTATAGTGTTCAAGAAAGATAAAATAAATTAAAAATGTTATTTATTGCATACATGCAGTGTAAGATAAAGCAATATAACAAATAATATTTTTCGTAGTAGTTTATAATTAAATAATATCTATATACATATTGAGCCTGTATTTTAAGCACAAGTTTACTATCTACCCTCCAAATCGGAATACGACATTGTATAATTGAATAGATAATATCATAGTGGGAAATGTAAGCGGCCAAAATTTAACCCTGGCAATACATATCAGAAATATAGCAACTAATTTTAAAATTGTACTAAGGCGTCAGGTCAGTCGTTAGACTTTTAATATATTATTATAAACAACCAGATGGCTCTCCTGATTGGAGATGGTAGTTATAGGTACTATTATTTAGTTGAAGTTATTGTTTTTTTGTTACTGTTATATCACACATGATATATCACGACTGTTATCACTACATAGTATGAAACAAAGTCGCCTTCTCTGTCTGTCCCTATGTTCTAAAGTCCCTTCCAAATCTTTAAAACTACGCAACGGATTATGATGCAGTTTTTTTAATAGATAGAGTGATGCAAGAGGAAGTTTTATATGTATAATAACATTCAATATAGAGTCAAGAAGTACTGTAATTTTTGAGGTTTCCAATGTAATGTCGTAAATAATTACATTTTTTCCGCTTACATTGTAAACGCATTCTGAACCCTACGAGATTTATCAAAATAATGTACAAAGTATTTGTGCATCTTGAAAAGGTCTACAGAAAACTCCGCGATGGTATATGTCTATCCCTTATGGATAACCCAAAATAGCATTTTTTTGTCTTTTATTTCTTACGAGAAATAATAGCTTATTTTCGAAGCAATTTTAAGCAATACAGCATTAATGCTTATCCAATTAAGTACCTTAAATACATTGTTAATTTAATATAGATCGATATGGCCGTTTACAGCGTGTAATTTAAATGAATATTTTCGAAGATATTACAGATTTAGAATGCAGGGGCATAGCGGTGGCGGGGCTACCAGCCGGCTGCCGGTCGGCGACGCCAAGTTCCCGGTAAAGACATCTTTTGCAATGACCATATCACACGGATAAACCTTCAACGTTGCAGGCTTAGTTTTGAGCGTTGACTGTTTTTCACACGGCCAACTATATGTCGCTCTTTCAAGAGTAACCTCTAAAGAAAACATGTTTGTATTGTCTAATGACAAGAAAGCTGTGAAAGTTGTATATAAAGACATTCTATAACATATTAATTGTAAAATTAAAAGAAATAGGTAAAAATTTAAAAAGTAAATAAATAAAAATGTAATATATGAATTTAGATATTTCAAAGACAGCAGGAAATCTTCATAGTATAGGGAAAGGAGAATTGTTATACTCCAAATTTAACGCGTGTGGGCCACGGCAGTAATGAATAGATCTAAACTACTGGATCGATTTTAATCATTATTACCTTCCCACTACGTATGTATAGATAAGAAAGTTACTGATTTTACCAGCTGGATCGATAGAAACGCGGTTGATGGCATTCGATTGGATTTCGCTCAACTTAAACTTCCTGAAAATTTGAACTGATTCGGTGCAGAAGATTTTGAAAAATGTTGAAAAAACACCATAAAATATTTGGCGAAACAGTATTTTTTTATATAACTTCTAGATTGATGTACCGATTGAGTACAAAAACCAATCAGCTCTATTCCTCAAAAAACTACATCTAATACATAAATTGCATCAAAATCGGTATATCTGCTCGGGAGTAATCGTTGATGAAAAATTAAGTGTTTTTTCGACACAGCTTCGAAATTTTTCAACCAATCATTTTTGGGTATTCTACGATATTTTAGTGCTAACAAAACTACGTCAAATGCCGTTTCAAAAAATTAAAATTGAATCTAACTTTCAAAACTTATAGCTTTTCAAATATTAAAATTAAGTTGTTTTTAGCAAACTTACTTATTTTTTTTAAAATAAATTTCAAGTTAATTCACCGATTGACTTATAAATCTTATAAGCTTTTCTCCTTTAAAAACTACATCAAAGACCGTTAATTTAATCAAAATCGGTCGATTTGTTTAGGATTTATCAATGAAGAATATTGAAAATAAAATGTGTTTTGACATTGAATCGAAATTTTTCAACCTATCGATTACTTAGCTAAAGCAATATTTTAAAAGTATCTTCATGCCCGTATCACGAAGCAAGGCAAGCCTATCGCCAACTGGGCACTTTCCAATCCCAGGCAACTTTGTGTTTATCAGAAAACTGAAAAAAAAAAAAACACTTTTTTTTAAGTGCCCGACCCGGGAATCGAATATTTTAGATCTCAAAAATTGAGTTGAATGCCATCATCGTTTTCAAAATATATAGTTTTTCAAAAATCAGTATACTGCCTTTTTTAAAAAACTAGATGTTTGAACTGAAAAATCTATGCTTATATTTTTTACTCTTTTGAGCATAAAAAACTTAATTTAGTTGGAAGTTTCAGGGATGGCTCGTAGAGTCAATCGTTTACACATTTTTTCACTGAGTGACATAGGCTATATAAATATTTTATACCCGTGCGAAGCCGGGGGGGCGCTAGTATTTTATAAGAAACAATTATTGTCATAGTGGGTGCATTTTATTCCATCTGTTAGATCGCCGCGCAGTAATTATAATTTATAAGTGATTAGTAAAGAGAAATAACATATTAAACAAATTCTCTCTTCTAGCTATTGGTACGGTGTCGCTCAAAGGTGTTTACTTTGTCTCCTTCGCACGATGGAATTCTGCAAATTATAAGCTTAAGTAGGAGCTTGGCCTGCGTAAAGTTAAATCATGCTCGCGCTATATACAACGGACGGTTTCGATGCATGCACGATCGAGTGATATAACCAGTATTGCGTGAAATGTGCCGAGCCTACTCCTGATGGAAAGAGACAACCACTCTCTATTTACACCAAAAATGTTAATGGTTCATTGCTATCCGTGTAACAATTTGTTAATACCACGTGCATAAGTTTACTGAATACTTTACCCTTCATACCGGAACATAACAACGACAAGCAGTGACGCTATTGCAGTAAGTCAGTGGTACTAAATTTCTGGTATATTTTTTACTACCTGACCCGGCAAACGTTGTTCTTCCTTTTTAAGTACTTATTTTTTTCTTTATTTTCTCACCTTTTAAAGCCTCCCTAGATTTCATTAATTTATTCAAAATCAAAATTAGCAAAATCGGTTCAGCCGTTCTCAAATTTTAGCGAGACTAACGAACAGCAATTGATTTTTATATATATAGATTATATACAAAGAGAACAATTACCACGAAATGGTATGCTTTTAGAAAATCAACAATTATTTCAGTACCTAACTTTTATAATCAATTAATCCTTACACAAAACTAGCGGCCCGCCCCGGCTTCGCACGGGTATAAAATATATAACCTATGTCATTCAGTGAAAAAAATGATTAAAATCGATCTAGTAGTTTTGATTTATTCATTACTGCCCGTGGCCCGCACGCTTTAATTTGGAGTAAAACAATTCGCCTTTCCCTATACCATAAAGATTTCCTGCTATCTTTGGAACATCTAAATTCATTTTTAGTTTTTACATTTTTACCTATTTCTTTTATTTCTACAATTAATATATTACAGAATGTCTCTATATACAACGTTCACAGCTTTCTTGCTATCAGATAATATAAACATGTTTTCTTTAGATGTTACTCTTGAAAGAGCGATATATAGTTGGCCATGTGAAAATAGTCAACGCTCAAATCTAGACCTGTAACGTTGAAGGTTTGACCCTGCGATTTATTAACCCTTTGACCCTATGGGTAGGGTTGTACGTTATACTACTGTACTTTATTTTGAATAAACGTACTTTATACTTTTTGAAGGCAATAAAGAACGTGAAAGTAATTTATTTTATCATTTCACTTAAAATTGTTAACTTAAAGGAACAAAATTTAATCTATTTTTATTTGTAACAAAAAATATGCTGACCACTTTTAAACATCATCTTAAACATATTCTTTGTATCATTTCACTTGACTTGATTTTTTGTTGTATAAAAATATTGAATATATATAAAACTCTCATTTATAGTTTTTTTTATTTAAGGTGCATCCAGTGACGGGACGAAACTAATTGGTGAAAAGCATTGTTAGATATTGCTAGAAGCGACAAAAAATATGTATGGTAAACGAAAAGCACAGCTAATAAACAATACTTTATTTTTCAATCTTGTACTTTATTATTTAACCTTAAAAAGAAAATGTACTCTATTTTTTCATTTAAAAGGTGGCAACCCTACCTACGGGCCATCCCCGAAACTTCTCACTAAATTAAGGCATTTTTAGCTCAAAAGAGGAAAAAATATAAGCATAGATTTTTCAGTTCAAACATCTATTTTGTTAAAAGTGGCAGTATTATTAATTTTTGAAAAGCTGTATATTTGAAAACGATGATGGCATTCAACTCAATTTTTGAGATCTAAAGTATTGTTTTAGCTGAATAATCGATAGGTTGAAAAATTTCGATGCTATGTCAAAAAACGTTTTATTTTTAATTTTATTCATTGATAAATCCCAAACAAATTGACCGATTTTGATTACATTAACGGTATTTGACGCAGTTTTTAAAAAACAAAAGCTGATAATATTTTTAAGTCAATCGGTAAATTAACTTGAAAGTTATTTAAAAAAAGTTAAGTAAGTTTGCTAAAAACAACGTAATTTTAATATTTGAAAAGCTATAAGTTTTGAGAATTTGATCCGATTTTGAGTTTAGAAACGGCATTTGGCGTAGTCTTTTTAGTACCAAAATATCGTACAACACCAAAAAATGATTGGTTGAAAATTTTCGAAGCTATGTCGAAAAAACACTTTTTTCAAAATTTTTCGTCAACGATTACTCCCAAACGGATAAACCGATTTTGATGCAATTTATGTGTTAGACGTAGTTTTTTGAGGAATAGAGCTAATTAGTTTTTATACTCAATCGGTACATAAATCTGGAAGTTATAGTAAAAAAATATTGTTTCATCAAATTTTTTTTTTGGTGTTTTTTCAAAATTTCAATTTTTCAAATTCAATTCGGTTCAAATTTTCAGGAAATATAAGTTGAGCAGAATCCAATCGAATGCCATCAACCTCGGTCGATTCGATCGGTCTAGCCGTTCAAGTCATGAGATCTTTACATACACACATACACACACATACATATTGACGTCATCGTGAAAATAGTTGAAAAAGATTCCTAGGACGTCAAAACGTGGATATCTGGTGAAAACTCGATTTTCGAAAATCGGGGTAAAATCAGTAACTTCCTTATCTACATACGTAGTCGGAAGTTAAAAACTGGTTTGCTAAATCACGTTTTTTTACATTGATTGTTAAATAACAATTTTACATATACAATTATACGATATACCTGAAGATATTATCTAAGGAATGTGCTGACTTATTACGTGATAGAATGTACTTTACTTATATAAAATATATGTTTTCGGAATTTTATATACTTTATATAAAATTCCGAAAACATATATCCCAGCGGCTTCAGAACATACGGCGCGCGCGCCGCTAACCCACCGGTAACCCCGCAACCGCTATGCCCCTGCCTTAGAGTAATAACGCTCAGAGTGATAATTGCATTCAACGTTTCGTTCATATTTTAGGCCAAAACCGTGTCGATGTTCGTGTAAGCTTCGTGTAATCATTTGCGTCGTCACGCACACAAAGTCTCAAATGGTGTTGCAAGTAAATAAATATTTTCCCAATACGGTATATAAAATACATATACTTGACCAGTATACAAATAATTTTTCATATTATAACATTATTAATCATTTAGTATAAACTTGAAATTTACACTTTTTATTCGTTTAGGTAAAATATGTTAAAGGCCGAGAAGTACTCCACATGTTCTCAAGATGATTCCAAAGCTATTTAACCTTACATTTTTTTTAGTTTTTGTGGTTTTATTTGTGATTTAAAATATTTTTACCTCACTAAAATAAAGATTGTCTTGTCTTTCCAATAGTATTATTAGTCATACAGAAAATTTAGAATTTACAATTTTTATTCCGGTGAGGTAAAATGAGTAGAATTACAGGAAAATGTTTTTTACAGGTTCTCAAGATATTATTTTTTTTGTATATTTCAGTAATCAAACAGCGGTAACCAACCGACACCAAGCGTAAATAAAAAATATTGGCAATACGAGTTTACATTATTTAAGTTATAAAAACAGTGATTGAAGTAATTCTTAAAAAAACCTTATTGAAATGTATCTACTAATATATAAACCTATATCATACAAATGTTTGAAATACATTGCTTGGCAAATACTTGAGTGTCATTATGTGTATGTCTGTGTGCGTGCATATGTATGTATGTTTGTTCAAAGCTATCACCTTGGAACCTTTTTTATTATAACTTTCATACAAATTTTGCCATGATGCTAAACCTCAAACTAGCTTGAAAATTAGCAAATGGGTGGGCAAGCAGAAACACTACTTACGTTATAGACGAACATTTTAAGGTAAAAAATAAGATACTTATTAATCAAAGTATTCATTTAAATCAACTTACTCTCTCAGTCTCATACTCAGTCATGTGAGCAAAGTCGTCATTCGCAACACAAATTTCAAGCTATGTAGAATTGAAACTTAATTATTAGCATAAACTGCCCCGTTGGTCGAGTGGTTAGCGACCCTGACTACGCAATCAATGGGGTCTGGGTTCGATTCCCGGCAGGGACAGGCATTTGTGTGATAAGCACAGATGTTCGTATTTCTGGGTTTGGGTGTTTATTAAATATATTATTTATAAATGTATTTCTATGTATTAGTATCGTTGACTGACATCCATACTACAAGCATATAATTTGCTTACTTTCGAGTCAGATCAATTTGCTCAGTCAGATTAACTTGTCCAGTGATATTTATTGTTATTATTATCAGCATAAACATATTAGAAGCCGATATTCAGCGCAGACCGACTTTGGAACATTACCCTACATATTTTCGTCAACAAAATTCGAAAATATCGCCAATAAAACTATTTGACACTAAGCACGAAATAATGCCGTATGATGGTATATTATTTCATAAGAAAAATTAAAAATGGCTTTATGGCAGTGACATTATTTTTGATGATTAATGACTACTGTGGCATCTATAATGCTAGTTGGAACAATTTTTTAGTCTTCTTAATGTCCTTACTATACACGAATAAAGGCTTTGTAATATTGGTCTGACAAACTGTTTTGTAATATTTGTGCCAGTATACTGGTAAGTCCCAACACTTAAAAATTATTAGGTATAAATTAAAGCAAAGTCCAGCCTATGTAATGTCGCACATAAAATAGGAATACACACGTTATTAATTATAATGAATATAGGTAAAAACAAATACATGGTAGAATATTTTTCTCTTTGGCTGGCAACATTTTGAATATAATTCTACGTAGATATTTACGATTTGTTTGTATGGATTTTATACAAAAATATCCGATGCCAAGTAGTTTTTATCTATAAAATGTGATTTTCAAGTCTTAAATACGCTTTTGTGAAGCACGGTGACAGCCTTTCACCACAAAGTAACTCATATTTTTTTAAATTGCAAGAGCTGTACTTCGTGTGGCACGTGTCTGACTGAGCGGCCTGCGAACGTAAGAATCCTTTTCAGGCTTCTTTGAAATTGCTTAATATTGCGCGGGTCGAATTGGTTTCTATGCGTTATTATTCTATGGCCCCTGCATTTTAAATCTGTAATATCTTGGAAAATATTCATTTAAATTACATGCTGTCAACGGCCATATTGATCTTTATTAAATCAACAATATATTTAAGGTATTTAATTGGATAAGGATTAGTGCTGTATTGCTTAAAATTGCTTCGAAAAAAAATCCATTATTTCTCGTAAAAATTAAATGAAAAAAAAAATACTATTGTGCGTTATCCATAAGAGATAGCCATTTCCCATCGCAGAGTTTTCTGTAGACCTTTTCAAGGTGTACAAATACTTAGTACATTATTTTGATAAATCTCGTAGGGTTTAGCCTGCGTATGCAATGTAAGCGGAAGAAAATATAATTATTTACGACATGATATCAGAAAACTCAAAAATTGCAGTATTTCTCTACAATATATTGAATTTTATTATACATATAAACCTTCCTCTATCTATTAAAAAACTGCATCATAATCCGTTGCGTAGTTTTAGAGATTTAAGCATACATAGGGACATGGGGACATAGGGACAGACAGAGAAAGCGACTTTGTTTTATACTATGTTATGATTATGATTATGATAATGATTATTAATAAACATTAGATTCACGTGTCATCAGTAATGATATACACATGCATACAATTATTTTTACGGTTAACACAGAACAAATATAAAGGGATAAAGTCAGTTGTCAAACTTAAAAGAGATTATATTGTACAGTATATTTCTTTTTACGTGTCTATTTTAGTAAACAATAATGGCGGACCAGTGACTTAAATTAATCATAGACAATTAATATGGTTGTGAAAAATCAAAAGATCTATTGACCAAGTATGACAAACTAAATTGAATGAATGATATTTATTGTAACAACTATCCATCCATTTTGTTCTATTATTACCAAGTATTATAATTTTTATAATCCATATTAATCTATCTATATTAATGTTATCCATATTATAATTTATAATATTACACATGCGAAAGTTTGAATGGATGTTTGTTACTCTATCACGCAAAAACTACTGAACGGATTTTTAATGAAATTTGGCACACATATAGATGATAACCTGAATTAGCACTTTTTATTCCGGAAAAATTGGTTGCTCTGCGAGATTCACCAAAAACTATTATAATGCAGCTGCTGCACTTTGCAGCTAGTTATATTATAAATACGAAAGTTTGGATGGATGTTTATTACTCAGCCACGAAATAATTTCTGAACGGATTCAAATGAAATTCGGCACACAGGTAGATGATGATCTGGAATAGCATTAAGCTTTTTTTTATCCCGGAAAACCGAGTTCCTACGTGATTCATCAATTTTTTTTATAACGCAGAGAGCTGCGGGTTGCAGTTAGTATATTATGCGAAAGTGTGTTTGTTTGTTTGTCTTTCTTTTAGTTAAGTTAAACTTCTTACTATGCTGTAAAAAAACTAAAATACTTCTGCTGGTAGATACCACAGAATTTTTCCTTGTCACTAAAGGCATCGAACTTTCTGCGATTTCAAATTTTTTTGCCAACGTCAGTACACTCAAGAGAAATCGAAATCCACTAAACCCAAGCCAAGTAAAACAGTTGAGAATGAGATCGAAGTCCTAAAAACAGTCCAAAGTCACCAAAAAATTTCATCAAAGTTTCAAATGTCATCAAAATTTTAAATTTTGCAAACTTCGTTAATGTTGCGTCATTTTTACTGTTATCGTAAGTGTCATTGTTACTACTAGCAAAATGGTGGATTTGTATATAATTCTAAATAATTTAATTATTTTTTTTTAATATTATAAGACAGATGAATTTAAATAGAAGAACAATTAAAAAAAACAATAATCACTTTTTTCTAGAAAATAAAGACACGTAATCAATAATCGTTTTTCATTTATTACTAAAATAGTTTAAAAAAATAAGTATAAAAAACTAGGAATCTTCGCAGGATGGGAGGAGTATCATTAGATATATACCTATATCCTAAATTATTTTTTTTATATCATAAGATAGCAAACAAGCAGATGGGTCTCCTGATGGAAAGGGTCAACCATCGCCTATAGACACCAAAGATGTTAATGGTGCGTTGCTATCTCGTGGCGAGGTCTAATGCCACATGCATAAGTTTACCGGCTACCTTACCCTCCAAACCGGAACACGACAGCGACAAGCACTGATGCTATTGCGGCAGGAATAGGTAAGGCAGTGGTACCAGACCTAATCCTAAATAATTTAATTAATTTTATAATATTATGGGACAAGTGAATTTAAATATAACTATTAACAAAAAACAATACTTACGTTTTTTGCGTTACAAGATCATCGAATTATTGTAGTATACAATGATTACATAACCTGCCTTTAATGAAAATAAGATTTTATTTTATTAACAGCAGGTTACTTTACTATTACAAAATTATTTAGATTAAAGAGCAAGGATCTAAAACATTATCTGATAACTGAACTTATTTAACGATACTTAATGTTATTACTAAGCGATACCTCAGTTACAAAATTATTTTTAAACACTATAATATGTATCGCTACTCATATAATAGAACGAAATTGTTAACGCTAAATAATGTTATGATACCGATACTGTTTTGTGATTGGTTCACCGCGTTTCATGCTGTTTCGTGATTGGTGCGTCAACTAGCTCTAGAAGGCAACGTACTGATGTGCCTTAAAATTAAAATTCACTTAACTCGAGTTGAACTCGAGTTACCGAACTCCGAACTACCGAACCGAGCTTTGAATAGGATAATTGTTTGTGACTGCTTAATTTTTTTAATAATCGTGAATTCATTTAATTATTTGTGACAATTATATTGTTACACTAAGTAGGTGGTAAAAAAGTTATTTTTAGTACCTAAACGTTATAAACTTTTCGATTTATGTATATGTCTTATAGCTTTTCAGAATAAGTGCCTATGTTTGTTTTTACATGTCCACTCTCTGGCTACTGAAACTCGTAAACGTGATTTCTTTTAAGGTCCCAGGGTTTTTGTTTCCTAATTTAAATTATACCTTTATTTAAATTCTATCTCAATTTTGCTACGTATTGTCATAACGCATGTGTATAGTAAATAAATGAATACAGTCTTACATAATCAACAAATCGGGCCAACCTGCAATCGCTTGCCTTCCTCATTCCTTCGCGCAGAGCCAAAATTCAGAGTTTATAACTCTTAACTCGAGTTCTGGGAAGGCGAATCTAACACGAGTCAACTCGATTTAAGCACAACTCGAGTTGACTCGAGTTAGTAACTCGAGTTGACCCATCACTAGCAACGTCATAATACCATATAACATAATGTTAATTCGTACTGTATAAACAGAGTGTAATGAATAACGTTATTAAACAGTAACAAATTCTGTATCATTTTTGGTTAATTTTATACTTGAAAATAACGTTTTGTCATGCTACAAGCAATAACGTTACCACAAAATACCTATATTAATAATTTCTTAAACAAGGATTATATATTTAAATACTTGTTTAAGAGATTGAAAAACTATATTATTACTTTAAAAGTGTTAATCTTTGAAAAATGATTCAATAAAGGGGATATTTTAAATTCTACAAGTCAGTATTTAACATTGACAGTTTGTATATTTTCTATATATTATTGTAACCTATTTGTCGTAGTTTAGGAATATTTATCTTTGATAAGAATCATTCAATTAGTCATTCAAATTCGTTCATTAATGCACGTGTCTATCAATTTCATAGACAATCGGATATTCGACATGTCAAGTTCACATGGTATTTTTCAACTGTGGAAATAAATTTTGTATTCTAATAAGTTTTCGTAAATTAAATGTGATAAAATATTATATTAGAAACAGTTTTTAGTGCCAAACAAACCGTTTAAAATGAATGAATACGATACTCTAATTATATTTAATTCAATGTATATGATTGGTGTGAAACTTTGGTGTTTTTACAACAAGTGGAGTTTGTTTACCTAAAAAGACACGTAAAAAGGAATAGACTGTATATAGACTTTGGTCGAATTATGACCACAGGGTGACCGCTAGTTTATATAATTTTATAATACAGTAAGGATATTAGTATTAAAAGTATGGATTGAATAAAAGTAAAATGTAAATAAAACACAATATAGTCACCTAAGTAATACCGAATATAGTACGACACGTCAAAGAAGCAGTATTATCTGACTGGTACGCGATGTCCGCTTTGAAAATTTTATTTAAATCGAAATATTTTGTTTAAAAACAACAAAGAAAAATGTTGACACGCGAGACTCGAACCCGCGACCATCTCCCTCAAGCCAGGACGCTCTGTCACTGATTATCGACGGGCTTGACGTGGCGAATTTCTTCTTTGTTATATAATCGATTACGTCGATTATATTGACCGCTAGATATTCATACGTATTACTAGTTAAATGAGTTCTTCGTTAAAGATGAAATTCACGTTTTTAAATATTTTTTTTGATCAGTGCCTTCGTGATTCGCGACCATCTCCCTCCAGCTAGGACCCTCTGCCACTGAGCTAGTGTCGACGGGCTCAACGTGGCGAAATTCTTCTTTTTTATGTGATCAATTACGTCGACTGTACTGATCGCTAGATATACATACGTATAACTAGTTAAATGAGTTCAGCGTTACAGATAAAATTCACATTTATAAGTTTTTTTGATCAATACTTTCGTGATTTATAATTATTTTTGTTTTTATAGCACTCATCCCCTGCTCAAAAAGTGAAAAAAAAATTCAACCCTCCCATACAAAACTGCTCGATCACGTGGTTTTTTCGTATGGAAGGTCTGAAGTTTCTTTTTCAGTTTTCGACCCGCGTTTCTTTGGGAAGTTGTTTACTTTCATAGTCTGAACCACCTTTTCAAATTTGGCGGGAGGTCCAAAAATAATCCTGTAATATTAAATAGGTAATTATTATGAATATTGTCCCACCGTCACTTATCTACCCGATAATTTATATGTCTAGTGCAATAATAAATTTCACACATAATACACCCATACCATCTCGTCACAGTTACAATTATTTTAAAACGGTATTTTTAGACTACTAGATATTTTCTGTATCCCATCACTAGTCCATCTGTCAAAAAGTTCCTAATTTGTACAGTGTGTTTTATTAAAGACAAACAACAACGTGTTTTATTAAAGAAAGCAATCTTTTTATACATTTCCTAATACGATATTGGAATTATATACAATTCATAGGATATGTTTACGTTTATGGTGCAACAGCGTTGAATTATTTAGAGGGTTAAAATCAAACTAAATATTTAACACTTTTTTATTAACTTTTATATGGATATTTTACGTATTCTGTTGATCAAACTTCGTAAGGTATTCAGCAAATTCTTTCATTACGTCATCATTCATATCCAGTAGTTCCATAGATGTGTCAGCCCAATCCTTTTCAGTCTTGTCAAACCAAAAGTATTTTCCTTTAACAGATTGATCGCAATCTAACGCCAAATAAACAGCAGTCTCGCTCGCTTCTTCTACTGTAAGGAAACCCATATTTTTTGTCATGTCAGTCTTGACGAATCCGGGATGTAATGAGTTGATAGATATTCCTCTGCCAATATATTTCTGTTGTACTCTTGTCAAAGCAGACACTGCGACTTTAGATATTCTATACGCTAGTACAAACAGCGAACCAAAATCTTCTACTTTCAAAGTATTATTTTTGACTGAATTAAGAAACCAGTCTACAAAGTCATCGATGTCTTTAACTTCGAGATTGTCACTTCGTAAACGTTTAACCCAATACTCGTTTTTGATGTTAGATAAGTGACCAGCGTTACTAGATATATTGATAACTCTTGCGTTTTCATTTAATGCAGGAAATAAATATTCTTGAACGTTAAAGTAACTCCGGTAATTAACATCAATGACATGATTCGCATCTTCGTATGTCACTTTATTAACATTTTTATTAATAACAGCGGCGTTGTTAACTAAAATATCTAAGCCACCATGTTTATTTTTCAAGTGTTCTGAAAATGTCATAACACTTTCTTTATCAGTAACATCCAGTTGGTGGAATAACACATTCAAATTTTCCTTCCTTAAAGATTCAACCGCTTGAATACCTCTATTGACGTCTCTTGCGGTTAAATATACGACGCCAAGTCTTCGTTTACATAGAGCTTTTACTATGCCATAACCAATGCCTTTGTTAGATCCAGTAACGACCGCAATCTTCTGCAACATGTTTACACTTAGCAAACTCCAAAATAAATGTGATTATATTTTGGATAAATCTTTAGATTAACTGGATATTAAAATTCGTACCACCATCTTTTATGATACGATATTGATAAATTCATGATAAGAGAATTTTATCGGCGATAAAAATATTATAGTGTTCAAATAGATAAAATAAATTAAAAATGTTATTTTTTGCATACATGCAGTGTAAGATAAATAAATATAAGAAACAATATTATTCCCGCCGTGTTGGTCCCGGCCTCCTTTGAAGAATAGGCCAACTGCTGTTCTGCCAGGCAGGTCGTAAAAGGCGACCGATTGGCTATCGAGTCACTACCATCGTGGCAACTAGGTGGTAGAGTTCTGCATTGTCTCGCCCGGGTCTGGTACCACCGCCTTACCTATTCCTGCCGCAATAGCGTCAGTGCTTGTCGCTGTCGTGTTCCGGTTTGGAGGGTAAGGTAGCCGGTAAACTTATGCATGTGGCATTAGACCTCGCCACGAGATAGCAACGCACCATTAACATCTTTGGTGTCTATAGGCGATGGTTGACTCTTTCCATCAGGAGACCCATCTGCTTGTTTGATATCTTATGATATATAAAAAAAAATTCTAAATAAACTACTAGTTTATAATTTAATAGTATTCATACATATTGAGGTTGTATTTTACAGCATAAGTTTACCATCTACCCTCCAAATCAGAATACAACATTTTATAATTGAATAAATAATATTATATTATAAAATGTAAGGCGCTAAAATTTAGTCCTGGCAATACATATCAGAAATATAGCAACTAATTTTAAGGTAATAAGGCGTTAGGTCAGTCGTTAGACATTTAATATATTATTATTATGTAATACAAAATAACCAGATAGCTCTCCTGATTGGATATGGAAGTTATATCTACTATTATTTCACTATCACGTCGGGAAGTTGTTTTTTTGTCACTGTTATATCACGCGTGATACATCACGACCGTTATAATTTATAAGTAACGATTATTGTCACAGTGCACTGTGACAATAATCGTTACACTGCAGTGGATGCACTTTATTCCGTCTGTTAGATCGCCGCGCAGTAATTACAATTTATAAGTGATTAGTAAAGAGACATATAAAACACATTAACATATTAAACAAATTCTCTCTTCTAGCTAGTGGCACGGTGTCGCTCAAATGAGTTTGTTTTGTCTCTTTCGCACGATATAATTCTGCAAATTGTAAGCTTAAGTAGTTGTTTTTAAAATTTTTTAAGTAGTAGCTTGGCCTGCGTAAAGTTAAATCACGCTCACGGTATATATAACAGACGGTTTCAATGCATGTAAGTGGTGTAACACGTGAATTATTTTATAACGAGTGATATAACCAGTGATGCGTTAAATGTGCCATGCCTACTCTTGATGGAAAAAGATAACCACTGTCTATTAACACCAGAAATATTCATGGTTCGTTGCTATCCGTGTAACGAGTTCTTAATACCAAGTGCATAAGTTAACCGAATACTTTACCCTTCAAACCGGAACATAACAACGACAAGCATTGACGCTATTGCAGTAAGTCAGTTGTACTCGGGTATATTTTTTATTAATATAACTGTAAAAAAAAATAGGTGTAAAAAATCTATATATTGTGTCTATAATATTTTACATTATAGTCATAATATGTAAATTATAATCTATTAATTATTATGTGAAGGAAAAATTTGGAACCTTTTTTTATAGACATCACGTGAACGGTAAAGTATGAAATTTGGCACAGTTCAATTTATTATTGTGGAGAACTGCAAAAACCTAATATTTTATAATAAAATGCATCAGCAATAAATATATATTTTTTTATATCATAAGGTAGCAAACAAGCAGATGGGTCTCCTGATGGAAAGAGTCAACCATCGCCTATAGACACCAAAGATGTTAATAGTGCGTTGCTATCTCGTGGCGAGGTCTAATGCCACATGCATAAGTTTACCGGCTACCTTACCCTCCACACCGGAACACGACAGCGACAAGCACTGACGCTATTGCGGCAGGAATAAGTAAGGCGGTGGTACCAGACCCGGGCGAGACAATGCAGAACTCTATCACCTAGTAACCACGATGGTAGTGACTCGATAGCCAATCGGTCGCCTTTTACGACCTGCCTGACAGAACGGCAGTTGGCCTATTCTTCAAAGGAGGCCGGGACCAACACGGCGTAATTTATTATTAATAAACATTACATTCACTTGTCAGCAATCATGATATACACATGCATACTATTTTCTTTACGGTTAACACGGAACAAATATAAAGGGATAAAGTCGGTTGTCAAACATAAAAGAGAATTATACTGAATATAGTTTTTGGACGAATTAATATGACCACAGGGTGGCCGCTAGTTTATATAATTTTATAATACAGTAAGGATATTAGTATTAAAAGTATGGATTGAGTAAAAGTAAAATGTAAATAAAACAAAATATAGTCACCTAAGTAATATAACAATTTTTGGTATACACTGATGAGAATCGCGTGTTCGGATCCCGGGTCAGAAAATACGTTGTGAAAAAGTTTTCAGTTTTTCTGGAATTTTGTTTTTTAATGTCCTTGGAAGCTCTGCTGATAACCCTCGCACTTAGCACTACTGTTAATTCATCATATTTATTCACCTAATATTACACAAATGCGAAAGTCTATCTGTCTGTTACGCTTTTAATGGATTAAACACTGAAACTATTTTAATGAAATTTAGCATGGAGATAGCTAAATTTGGATGTCTGAATCAGGATATTGTTTTTTCAAGCATCAACCTCTAAGGGGCTGAAATAGAGGATAACAGTTTGTGTAAAAAGCAATCTTGAGACATATTACTCTAAGGCTAGTATTAAGACGAGGCATCGGGACAAACGGGAAAAAACTGGTTTACTAAATCACGTTTTTTTGTATTGATTGTTAAATAACAATTTTACAAAAATTACACGAATTATCTGAAGATATTATTTAAGGAATGTGCTAACTTATTACATGATAGAATTTACTTTACTCGATCATATAAAATTTCGTAAACAGACTAAAAAAATCTCTAAAACAAATAATTTGTTAATAAAATTTCTAAAGTTCCACTTGATTTTATATGGTGATTTGTAGTTTTAAATACAAAAAAGAATGTACTAAATTTTGGTTTTCAGCTGAAGTCCTATATTTATTTATCCGAAAATAAACACGTTTCCCAGCGGTTACAGAACATACCTCACCGCCCATTTCCTATAAAATTGACGCGCGTCAAAATACCTCGCCTTAAAATAATCGAAGTGTTCAATGTGCTGCGTGTCTATACTCACAATGTTAAGGATGAAGTTATGTGGCTATTTAACTAGTCGACTGATAACTGGAAACTGAGAATAGCTATCGATATAAAACTAGAAGGCAAAAAAAATATAGGGTTCAGGCAAACATTAAAAAATGTGAGACATGTCGGTTATTCTATAAGAAAACATTTTGCGACAGTGTCAAATATATTAACAGAAAATTTGAAATACTTTGGACCTCCAGCCAGAATCTGAAGTAAATGGTCCGTAATAAAATCAACTCTCGAGGGACGTGCCTCGAAGTTAAATAAACGGAATAGTTATTCTCTTATTATTTCCATTTTCTCGAATACAAATTACGAAACTAAGAACTTTACCGCGCACAACTGTCTTAACGTCTGTATAATGTATCCATTTGTTTATTCTGAAGCCTAATTATTTAAATGAATTAGTTTTTTAAGACCCCGTTTCAATGCGCTTAAATAAGCTTCCCAAGGATTCGCATTTGGTGTATAATTTACAAACTTTGTTTTCAAAACTTCTTAAAAGTATTAATGAGGTTGACTTAAAGATACTGTACAATATATTGTTTAGTACATGCACATAACATGAGTCAAAGGAATAAGTGAAATATTTTTTTTTAATAAAAGAAATTTTTATATATATTCTATAAAAAAGTATAGCTTTTCTGTATAGAAAGGAAAATCTCTTAAAAATTCAAGGTTTTTTCAAAAAATCATATTCAAGGACGCAAGCAAAAGTTATTGACATTTAAGGTATTTCATTGCAGCATAAATTAAAAATTGAAAATTATCGAGATTGTTTTTGTAAAACCGTCATTAAGCACTTTGAGCGTGTGTCACAAAACAGGAGACCACTATTTCCATTGTCTCAAGTGCGGCAACGTGTAGCTGACGCTTTGGGTGTGTATGTATATATACATGTACATACATACTCGTGTGTTTCGATTAACAGTATAGAAAATTTATGATGCAAGAGCGTTGAATTATTAAGAGGGTTAAAATCAAACTAAGTATCTAACACTTTTTTGTGATACTTTTAGAACGTTTTTTATTAACTATTATATGAAGATTTTATGCATTCTGTTGATCGAACTTTGTAAGGTGTTCAGCAAATTTTTTCATTCCGTCATCATTCATATTTTTTTTTTATATCATAAGATAGCAAACAAGCAGATGGGTCTCCTGATGGAAAGAGTCAACCATCGCCTGTAGACACCAAAGATGTTAATGGTGCGTTGCTATCTTGTGGCGAGGTCTAATGCCACATGCATAAGTTTACCGGCTACCTTACCCTCCAAACCGGAACACGACAGCGACAAGCATTTACGTTATTACGGCAGGAATAGGTAAGGCGGTGGTACCAGACCCGGGCGAGACAATGCAGAACTCTACCACCTAGTAGCCACGATGTTAGTGACTCGATAGCCAATCGGTCGCCTTTTACGACCTGCCTGGTAGAACGGCAGTTGGCCTATTCTTCAAAGGAGGCCGGGACCAACACGGCGCAAATCATATCCAGTAGTTCCATAGATGTGTCAGCCCAATCCTTTTCAGTCTTGTCAAACCAAAAGTATTTTCCTTTAACAGATTGATCGCAATCTAATGCCAAATAAACCGGAGTCTCGCTCGCTTCTTCTACTGTTAGTAGACCCATGTTTTTAGTCATGTCAGTCTTGACGAATCCGGGATGT
Source organism: Apodemia mormo (assembly GCA_036924255.1). NCBI lineage: Eukaryota > Metazoa > Arthropoda > Insecta > Lepidoptera > Riodinidae > Apodemia > Apodemia mormo. The sequence continues at coordinate 31,657,936 of JAUPFN010000014.1, read as the reverse complement.
AATGAGTTGACAGATATTCCTTTGCCAATATATTTCTGTTGTACTCTTGTCAAAGCAGACACTGCGACTTTAGATATTCTATACGCTAGTATAAACAGCGAACCAAAATCTTCTACTTTCAAAGTATTATTTTTGACTGAATTAAGAAACCAGTCTACAAAGTCATCGATGTCTTTAACTTCGAGATTGTAACTTGCTAAGCGTTTAACCCAATACTCGTTTTTGATATTAGATAAGTGACCAGCATTACTAGATATATTTACAACTCTTGCGTTTTCATTTAATACAGGAAATAAATAATCTTGAACGTTAAAATAACTCCGGTAATTAACATCAATGACATGTTTCGCATCTTCGTATGTCACTTCATTAAAATTTTTATTAGTAACAGCGACGTTGTTAACTAAAATATCTAAGCCACCATATTTATTTTTTAAGTGTTCTGAAAATGTCATAACACTTTCTTTATTAGTAACATCCAGTTGGTGAAATAACACATTCAAGTTTTCTTTCCTTAAAGATTCAACCGCTTGAATACCTCTATTGACGTCTCTTGCGGTTAAATATACGACGCCAAGTCTTCGTTTACATAGAGCTTTTACTATGCCATAACCAATGCCTTTGTTAGATCCAGTAACGACCGCAATCTTCTGCACCATGTTTACACTTTGAGAAGTCCAAAATAAATGTAATTATATTTTGGATAAATCTTTAGATTAACTGGATATTAAAATTCGTATCACCATCTTTTATGATACGATATTGATTAATTCATGATAAGAGAATTTTAACGGCGATAAAAATATTATAGTGTTCAAATAGATATAATAAATTAAAAATGTTATGCATTTTATACAAGCAGTGTAAGATAAAGAAATATAACAAATAATATTTTTCTAAATAAACTAGTAAGTTTATAATTAAATAGCATTTATACATATTTTACAGCATAAGTTTAACATCTACCCTCCAAATCGGAATACGTATGATACGTGTATAAATAAATGCATAGATAATATTATTGTAGAAACTGTAAGGTAGCCCTGGCAATAAATATAAAAAATATAGCAACTAATTTTAAGATTGTAGTTAGGCGTTAGGTCAGTCGTTAGCCTTTTAATATATTATTATGTTATATGAAACAACCAGATGGCTCTCCTGATATTGTCACAGTGGGTACATTTTATTCCGTCTGTTGGATCGCCGCGCAGTGATTACAATTTATAAGTGATTAGTAAAGAGAAATAACATATTAAACAAATTCTCTCTTTTAGCTGGTGGCACATTGACACTCAAATGTGTTTGCTTTGTCTCTTTCGCACGATAGAATTCTGCAAATTATAAGCTTAAGTAGTAGCTTGGCCTGCGTAAAGTTAAATCATGCTCGCGCTATATATGTACAACGGACGGTTTCGATGCATGTAACTGGTGTGACACGTGAATTATTTTTTAACGAGTAATATAACCGGTGATGCGTGAAATGTGCCATGCCTACTCCTGATGGAAAGAGACAACCACTGTCTATTTACACCAAAAATGTTAATGGTTCGTTGCTATCCGTGTAACGAGTTGTTAATACTACGTGCATAAGTTTACCGAATACTTTACCCTTCAAACCGGAACATAACAACAATAAGCATTGATGCTATTGCAGTAAATCAGTGGTGCTAAATTTCGGGTATATTTTTTACTAGCTGTAGCCTGCGACTTCGTCCGCGCGGACTTCGTTTATTCCACGCTGCTCCTCCCCTGTAGGTGATAGCGTGATAATATGTGTAGTACTTTTTGCCGGTCCATCGCCTTCAACTTTATAAGGCACAGGTTCGGCCTCACATAGAGTACTGTTCGCATCTCTGGGCCGGAGCTCCTCAGTACCAGCTTCTTCCTCTTGATCGCATTCAGCGTAGAGTGGTTCGAATCGTTGACGACCAGGCCATTTCGAAACAGCTTGACTCTTTGGCATTGCGCAGAGATGTAGGTTCTCTCTGTGTCTTTTATCGTATATATCATGGAGAGTGTTCCGACGAGTTGTTTGGATTAATTCCTGCCGCCGAATTCCACCATCGGACATCGCGTCAAAACTTGAAGTTCCATCCTCACCATCTCGATGTCTGGAAATCCACAACTGTGCGTTTCTCCCGACACTTTTTACCTCGCACTACTCGGTTGTGGAACCAATTACCGGCAGGGGTATTTCCGAACGGATACGACATAGGGACCTTCAAAAAAAGAGCTTACTCATTCTTAAAAGGCCGGCAACGTAACTGCAAGACCTCTGGTATTGCAGATGTCCATGGGCGGCGGTGATCACTTACCATCATGTGCACCTCTTGCTCGTTTGCCCCCTCTTCTATAAAAAAAAAGCCTATATATTGACCCGACCTGTTAGTAATATTCATGCAAAATTTGAAGTAAATCTATGCAGTACTTTTTGAGTTTACCCCGGACATACATACAGACAAACTGACAAAAATATAAAAACTATATTTTTGGCTTCGATATCGATTGTAGATCACGCCCCAAGTATTCTTTTAAAAAAATAATCAGTGTACAGTTTTGACTTTCCTACGATTTTATTATATGTATAGATATAGATTAATATAAGTGTAAAAAAAAATTGTATAGAATAAATTCAATTAGGGAAACTTGTATTTGTAGTGTAATAGTGTACAGAAGTCCTGAATGTGGTAGTGAAAAAATAAAATAAATGGAGACATATTTTGAACTAGCTATTGTCCGCGACTTCGTACGCATGTTGTAGTACTTTCGTATTAGGATTTTAGTTTATGTCTCTTTGTTGTTATAAATTACTAAAATTTCATTATATCCTTTTCTAAAGGACCCTAATAATATCAAATAAGCAAGATGATATGATGATAATTATATGAGAATATCCTATGTTGCGCCATGCTACATGCTATTTTATTTGTAGTAATTGGCTGTAATCTGCAAATTTCTACAGCTAAAGCTACAACTCCTCGTTATTACTGTCAATCATAGAATTATCCTCGGACAATCTGTACGCAGAATGCTGTATACGATCTGCATCCAACTGAGCACTATGTTGTTCATCAGAGTGAGATTGCCGAATCTCATTTACTCTTTCGCGTTTCTGTGATTGCTGGTATCTATCACATCATGGTACTCCCAAACAGCCGCATTAAGTTCATCACACTGTTGCTGTTTCTGATGAACGTAATAGATTGATGTTCTTTATCAATATGAATTCGTGCTTCGCACTCTACTGTGGTTTCAATTGAACACAAGGCAGTTGTGCGATTATACTGAGGGCTAAGCCGAGATTCACGCGAAGTGAAGGTCTCAGAGACGTGGAACTCGGTGTGGCGCTCACGATCGTCTGCTAATCTCATTTCGCCCTTTTCACTACTTTCTAATGACCGTAAATTAAGTGCACAACAACGCTGAGAGCTAAGCCGAGATTTACGCTGCGTGAAGATTTCAGAGCGATCGCGAACGCCACATCGAGTCCATAATCTTATTTCACGTTGCGTGAATATTTCAGAGGCGCGGCTCTCGGTATAGTGCTGGCGATGGCTGGCGATCATTTGTAATTTTTTTATAGAAGATGGGGCAAACGGACAGGAGGCTCACCTGATGGTAAGCGACTACCGCCGCCCATAGACTACTACACTACCAGGGGTTTTGTAGTTGCGTTGCCGGCCTTTTAAGAATGAGTAGGCTCTTTTCTTTAAGATCCCTAAGTCGTATCCGTTTGGAAAAAATTCTGCCGATAGCTGTTTACACATAGGAGTAGTGCGGGGTAAAAAGTGCCTTGCCTTGCCAAAATTTGTTAATCGAGTTTTACACTCTTGAGTACTTTCTAGTGACCGCAAGGTAGCTGTGCGGTTACGCTGAGAGCTAAGTCGAGATTTACGTTGTGTGAAGGTCTCGGAGGCACGGGATTCAGCGCAGCGTTTGCGATCGCTTATTAACCTTATTTCACACTGCGTGAAGGAGCCTGCTTTAAAAGGAGCGATGGAGCTTTATGGTATAGCGCTCGCGATCCCTTGTTAACCGAGACTGACGGTCCTCATCGGTTTCAAGGGAACAAACTAACTTCATCCTCTTGGCTTAGCTAGAGCCTTGAGATAAATATTTGTTTCTTTTTGCAAGTACTAAGCAGATAAACACCAAAATTTATAATTCAAAAACTAATCAATAGAAAACAAAAATCTTTTATTTTTAATTTGTGCAATTTTAATTTTAATTGAAATTGCCGTTTTTCATGAAATAAATGAAGCGTATTTTTTTCTATATTTTTTATTTCTATTAATCTAAGTAATCACCCATGCAAGCAATGCATCTTTGCCAACGCATTGGTAGCTTATTGATGTCCTTCTTGAATAAATCAGCTAGACGGGTGGCAACCAATTCTTCAAAGGCATTTTGTACTGCCTCTTAGGTATTGATTTTTTTTTTCCCGCCAAGAAGTTATTCAAATTCTGGAAAAAGTAGAAGTCTATAGCGCAAAGTCTGGTGAGTACGACGGATGATGGAGAACTTCCAACTCTAGCTCTTATAGCTTGGAGTCTTGGATAGTCGTGCGTTGTCGTGCAAGAGCAGTGGAGCCGAATGATTGACCAAAGCTGGTTGGAGACGTGCGAGCTTCTCTATCATTGTGTTCAGTTCTTTACAGTACACATCTGCAGTAATGCTCGTCCCGTTTACCAAACGGGACGAGCAAAGCTGTGATGAATCACACCCGCGTTAGACTTACAATAGGAACCATCATTTTTCTAGGTGTAAGTTTTCGTTTAGGGCGTTGTTTGTGTACTGAACCAGGGTCCAACCAACTTGTGAGCGCTTAGGATTATCGAGCAGGATCCATTTTTCTTCACAAGTAACAATGCGGTTCAGAATTATTTCATTTGTATGCCTGTTGAGCAGTGCAAGGCACATCTCGACGCGTACTTTGCGCTGGCGATCATTGAGTTCGTTGGGTACCCATTCGTCAAGCTTTTTTACCTTGCCTATTTGATGAAAATGCACCAATATTGTTTTGATGCTAACGTTGAAAGCTGCTGCTAATTCAGATGGGTCTCCTGATGGAAAGAGTTAACCATCGCCTATAGACACCAAAGATGTTAATGGTGCGTTGCTATCTTGTGGCGAGGTCTAATGCCATATGCGTAAGTTTACCGGCTACCTTACCCTCCAAACCAGAACACGACAGTGACAAGCACTGATGCTATTGCGGCAGAAATAGGTAAGGCGGTGGTACCAGACCCGGGCGAGACAATGCAGAACTCTACCATCTAGTAGCCACGATGGTAGTGACTCGATAGCCAAACCATTTTTTAAGAAATATTTCATGTACAGATACAGATTTGGTTCCGTTACTGCTTTATTATATGTATATATAGATAAATATTTTTTTTGTCCTTAGCAAGAGATCCCGACCTGGTACCCTCGATTCAATATAGCAGCAAAGCAGAGTAGAAGAAACGCCTCACAATAATAAACCCGGGTGAGACGTTGCAGAATACGCTTCCCAAGAATTGTATTTAATAAATAATTACAGGCTTTGTTTTTCAAAACTATTCAAACGTATTAACAGGTTGACTATGCCTTTTTTATTTCATACAAATATTTATTAATACATGTGAAAACGCGACTACATTAACCACTTTATTTCAAAAACAAATAAATCAAAGGTTTACGAATATAAGAAGTTAATGATTTTTTCAAAACACAATACAATAAATTCACTTTAAACCTAATTGCTATTGACTTAATGTAAGCAAGTTTATGAAAAAATATATTCATTTTAACTAATTATTGCACAAAACTACAAAAGGCGAACTAAAAGTCTACATACATTTTCTATCAGTGTTAACTTTGCTCTTGTAGAAACATTGTGATTACGGGCCACGTTGTCCTTAAAAATATTATGAACTTTTAAACTAACGCGTTCTATTATCATTTTTAAAAATATATAAACGGGTCAAAAACGCGTCCATATATAGAACTTACTTGTAAGGCTCGACGTTTCGGCCAAGTTACATTGACCGTGGTCACGAGCAGTCCGGTCAATAAGTTTCAAGTAAGATCTATATATGTACGCGTTTTTGACCCGTTTATATATTCTTAAAAATATTTACGGATAAATTTTATACTTTGTAATTACAGGTATTTTATTTTTGTTATTAAGAGAATGATCCTTATTATATTTTGATATACTTTATTAAAATAAATTAAATTATATGTAGAGTTATCTGTTAGTATTTATGTACTAAAAAACAACTTCCCTCTTTCGTGATGCGTTGTAAAACAAATGCTTAGTTTACCAAGCAACGTTGACACGTAAGGGCTATTTGTAATAAAGCTATGATGTACAGGTGCGGTCTTATAGGCCCCTTGAGAGTTTAAGCACAATTCTAAAAAATGGTTTTGGTAGATTGATATATGAAATTCCATCAAGATGACATATACTCAAACTATAATTACTCGACATAATAATAAACATGAAAATTTTATGTTTATTACTATAATGCTATATTTTAGGTCATGTCATGTTTTCTTTTCGTTGAGTTATGGATTTCCGCTAAGTAAAAGATATTTTTCTGTTTCTTATTAAGCAAAAAATAAATGATTAAGACCGCCCCGTTGGTCGAGTGGTTAGCAACCCTGACTACGCAATCGTCGGGGCTCGGGTTCGATCCCCGACAAGGGCAAGCATTTGTGTGATGAGCATAAATGTTTGTTTTTCCGGGTTTGGGTGTTTATTAAATATATTCCAGTATTTAAATATGTATTTCTATATATTAGTATCGTTGACTAACACCCATTACACAAGCAAATAATTTGCTTACTTTGGGGTTAGATCAGTAAGTGTAATTTATCCCGTGAATATTTATTTATAGGTACAGGTAATTATTGACCAGTTAACATTGGGATACTTTGGCTTTTTTAAGGTTATGAGTTCTTTCTTTATCATTTTATATCTTTCATACGGAACTGTTTACCATATTTGAAGTTGCTCGGTTTTGCCATTGGAATTCACGATAAAATGAAAAGATTCAACCTACCTGCATTATTCGGCTACTTGTCCTGCATTATTCGGCTATGGATCCTACTTAATAGGAATGTTTTAATAGATGCGACTTTGTAACCAGAAGAAAACTTACTTATTCAAAGCTGACAACGCAACACCAAGACCTTTTATAGTGTAGTTGACTAGGGGTGGCGGTTATTACTTAACAACTAGGTGGGTATTTATTCCATTTAACCCAATTGCCATTTCCTTCTATACAAAAAACATTAATTTGTAAGAATAAAATTCATCTGAAGGTAAAGTTATAGATATTAAAGAAATATTAATATTATATAAGATAAATTACTATATTATATAAAAAAAATAAAAAGCAAAATTTTGATATTTATTTTAATTACAAATGAATCTCGAAAGGTGTTGAAAAATGTTATTGCCTACTAGCGACTTGGAATTATTTTTATTCACTTTCAAATCTAGCCATAAGTGTTATTTTACGTAAGTAAGAAGTGTCTACAAATTGGGTTTATTAATACCACTCATTTTGTTACCGTTGAATTTACAATGCTGTGATGATTTCAAAACATTCCGTAAGCTTATGTATACCGTTAAATTACAATAAAGGCTAAATAAAATTTTTATTATCCTTTGTTAATTAACTCGTATTGTGAAAAAGTATTATTCAAAGGTTGCTGGTTTTGTATCACTTCTATTAATATAAAACTGCAAAGTACGTTTGCTTTTTTGATAACGTATTTTTTACATTTATTTTCGTTGATTTTAAGGTCGTTAATAACATGATAATCCTATAATTTATAAATATCTTATTATAATCTTAACTTAAAAGCTTAATAAAAATAACATACGTATATTTTCTGCTACAACGGGTGCTTTTCCAAACAACTATTGAATTTATTTATTGATATGCAATGCATGTATTTAGATATTTTTAGGGGTAATTTTAAAATAACTGCTCTTAAGTTTTTTATCTAAAACCAAAAGTGAATGGTGGATCTACTCATTCACACTTCAAAGTATGTACGCATTGATTTAGAATTTGACAGATGTCACAGATAGTGTAATGCAGTAAGGATCCACTAACAAAGTATTTTTGAAAATTCAGTCGACTTAGAAAGCAACGAGCGACTTTTTTATAAAAACATTACTATGGTAATTAAAAATGTTTTTCATCGTCCATTTTAAGATCTCTTGATATGGGGTAATTTTGATACCCTCACGCAAAGAACGGGTTAAGTAGGACGAAGAGAGAAGGGTTTGTTAGCAGAAATTCCGTCGTCATATTTCACGGTCAGCTTCGAGCACACCTGCGGGGGGATGTGAGTTATTACGGTGGAAATCCCCAACTTCGTACTTGAATGTAAAATATCTCCGATACATCTCAAGAGGAATATGACTCGTTAGGTATTGTTGAAAAATATACCGTCATTTAGAATAAAAAGGCCCGTTTCTATGTTTTTTTAAAACACGCAATACATTTTTATACAAAAACAACAAGGGCTCTTTTGAGTTAACCACCGTCGATAAACTTTAAAAGATGTAAGTAGTGTTTTAATATCCATTTGACAGCGAATTAATACTTCATTTAACTTGCTTTAAGGGACTCTGGCTAACTCTCTCTTTTTATATCATAGGATAGGAAAAAATGAGACAGCTTTCCTGATAAAGAGAAATAGCCGTATCGCCTTTAGAAATAAAAAATATTAATGGAACATTGCAATGTGTGGTGGGTTAGAATGTCACATTTATAAGTTTATTAGATCCGTTAAATCAGAAGACGAAAGTGACTCGATCTGATGTTATTGAAACCATAGCAGGAATAGGTAAGTTGTTGAAACCATATCCAAATTGCAAGTCTCTTTAATCTTGTAGTCACGATTGTAGTGATGTGATTGGCCAATCGTTTACGTCTGGTGTAATAGCATTTCTTTTTCAAAAGGGACCCCAGAGGCATAGCAAACCCATATATTTTTTAAGGGCAAAAACAAGCAATCAGTTATAATACATAATTATATTGGCTATAGACACTGTTGTCTATATGCAAGGCTATAAATACAAATTTAAATTTATTTCACCTTAATAAATAAGAAAAAGCCAAAGAAAACTGCTAATGTCAAATAATGGTAGATCTATCAAAATATTAAAAAATAATTTACTTGTCTTGATATGGGACTCAATATACTGCCAAAAATGGTGTGCGAGAGGAAATTTCTAAGTGAATAAATCGATTAAGCAAATCCCGATTCTCTAAATCAAACGATCGAGAGCGGAGTTGTTTTTTGGCATTAACGAAGTTTTCCGATTCGTAATCGACGCGTTTAAACAACGTTCATACTTTGCGAAAGTTGTACAGCAAACAATTTTATATCAAATTTGTGTAAGTTATTATATTGCTATTGATACTCTCCATTTCTATATACGCTTACGAGTGAAAAAGAAACGTGGTTTGTGAATTTCATTAATATTTAATTTGTACTACATACTAATGGCAAATTATTTTGACTAATGCACACTTTTTGTGATAAATAGGACGATCAGATTTACACACTTACATGAGGCACGAGTGGCAATAATGCTCAAATAAGAGACTCTGAGTTGCAGCTACTGAGGTTTCCTTCGATCTCAAAAACACTTTTTCAGTTATTGAACCCAAACGTCATAATTTTAGACAAATACGTTAAAACTTAAGACCCCTTTTTTATACCTCTTTTTATGACACTTGAGTACGTGAATAGAGACTTACAACATTTGGCACAGTTGAAATTCTAGTGAATTTCAACTGTGTCAAATTTTGTAAGCCTCTGTTCATATTCTATTTTTATTGATTGAATTTCTACACATATATTTGTTTGACACAAATCATAATATACACACATATTATATACTATTTTGTATATAGATGAAGTCTGTTGTAAAACGTAGAAAAGATTTTGTTGTTTAGTAAATGGTCGAAATTGGACTATTGATTCTACCAGAAACGCGACGAAAAGCAACCTGTGTTGGTCCGGGCTCCCTTTAAAAATAGACCATTTTCCATTTTGCCAGGCAGTTTGTAAGAGGTGAACGTTTAGCTGTGCGAGTCTCTTATCATCGTGGCTACTAGGTGATAGCGTTCTGCATTGTCTCGCCCGGATCTGGTAACACCACCTTATCTATTCTTGCCGCAAAAGCGTTAGTGCGTGTCACTGTCGTTTCTAGTTTGGAGAGTAAGATAGTCGGCAAGCTTATGCATGGGCCTTAAAGAACAGGCTATCTGACATTCTGCCAGGCAGTTCGTAAAGGACAAATGATTGACTATCACTAACATCGTGACTACTATGTGGTTAGAGTTTCGTACCGGGTTTACCTGGATACTGCGGCAGGAATATCTTCAATGCTTATCATTGTGTTCCGCTTTGGAGGGTAAGGCAGTTGGTAGGCTTATACATGTGATATTGCCAGCCCATCATATGGAAAGCAACGCACGATTAACATCTTAGGAGTTTATACGCGATGGTTTCTCTTTGCACCAAGAGAGCCATCTGCTTTTTTGCTATCTAATGGTATAAAAAAAGACCAGCAACGAAGTTTATGCGGCAATGAGACGGTGATACAAAAGCGGAGCACTATGTTTTAGAGCTACATAAGTAGTTAGTAGTTATGCTAGTGTCATGTATAAGTTTTCTTGCCTTTTACGAGCTGTTTAGCAGTGAGATAGATGATCTATCTATCGAAAGAGGCCCGAATCAATATAACTCCAAAGGAGGATTTTTGGGCCCTTGGGAGTTTTAGTATTTTGTAAATTTATAAATATGAAATATAGTTTCCTGTATTACAAGTATCAGTTGCTTATATAATGGTAAACGGTTAATCTGCACCGTAATCTCATTTTTGCTGAATATCTTATATCTCCGTTCTTAGATTGCTAAAATCTGTAAAGTTCTTAGTATTTATATAATATTAAACTAACTATTAATTGACATAATATTCATCTTATTACAAAAGGCCCAAAATTGTATGCAAAGGTATCCGTCTCCTTTCAATATTAAAAAGTATGAATCGAATTTAATATTTTGTGAACCAAACATGAACCTGTACTATCCGTTTAAACAACATTCCTACTTTAAATGCTCTCGCAGGATCGGCGAAATTGAAAAATATCTGAGCATCGCCAGTATAAATCGTAATCTAAAATATTGGCGATAAAGTTGTCTTTTACAACTTTAATTTATTCGTTTTATGTTGTAGTGGCAACACTCGCCTATATCGCTTGGCGTTAACGCAGCGGCCATAAAAACTATACGTCCTTCCTATTCTTTGCGTTTATCACCTGTTCTTAGCGTATATTCAAGAATTTTTGTCTGTTTGTCTCTATGTATGTCCGGGGTAAACTCAAAAAGCACTGTATGGATTTACTTCAAATTTTGCATGAATATTACTAACAGGTCGGGTCAACATATAGGCTACATATTATCACGCTATCACCTACGGGGGAGGAGCTGTGCGGAGTAAACGAAGTCCACGCGGACGAAGTTGTGGACAACAGCTAGTGTACAATATTTTCTTTACGGCTAAAGTCAGTTGTTAATCTTAAAATAGATTTTATTGTTAAGTCTATTGTCGAATTTCGGCCACAGGCGATCGCTAATCATATTTAAATAGTACTTTTAAATTACTTATGCTGTGTTTAAATTCGTTTAAAATGTATTTAAAGAACTTGGTGCAAGCCGATCTTATGTCTCATATTATTTAGATTATTTTAATTAAACTCACTTATATTTTTAATTCACTTCTCTATACCACGTCGTGAATGAATCAGAAATAAAATACTTTTATAATAATAATAATAATAATAATAATAATAATAATAATAATAATAATAATAATAATAATAATAATAATAATAATAATAATAATAATAATAATAATAATAATAATAATAATAATAAGCCCCTTATAAATCTAACTCCACGTCCGGTATGACCACCTATACCACGTGAGGGGCGGACATTGGAAACTCTCAAGAGTTGGACACATAACCATTGACTAACGGAGCGCTAGTAACCTTCGTAAAAATGAAGAGTAGTCGTAATAATTGTAGTCAAGAGCCGCTTCCCGGGGGTGATCGCCGGGGCATATCTGGAGCTGACGCTGGATATGACAGCCTACGAACCGTCAGTGGCGCGCAGTTGAACAGGCGGACTGCAGCCGGGGAACCCGAAAATGCAACAGCCGAACATATCAGCAACACTGATGCCACTTTGCAGAATGAGGCTACGAGTACGCCTATTAGTTCTGCCGGTACATCAGAAATAACCACGACAAGTTTTAATCAACATGACAGTAGGAGAAAGTGGTCAATACAGGAGATGCACGAATTAATGTTTTGTTTTTATAAAGCTAAGGCACAAGGCATTGGATATATAAATAGACTTGAAATGTTATTTAAAGAAAGAAATCCAAACAATATTAAAGTCAATAGGTTTACAGGCAATACACTCGCTAATCAAGCTAGGAGTATTATAAATAGAAATTTCATCTCAATGGAAGTTCTGAATGAAATTAAAACTGCAGCTGAAAATTCGTTAAACCCAGCCACCATTCAACTCGATAGTGAAAATATAGAAATCGATCAAAACACACCACAAAGTCAACATGTAGGACTAACGTCATCAAATACGACTTCTACACAAAATTTAGCCGAGACATTGGAAGAAACGCAATTCATTTTACCGGTACCAGAAATAATATCAATAACACAGTTTACAGTTGAAGAACAAGAGCCTTTAATACTAGAATTATTGCAAAATCTAACGGAAGTAAGCGAAATAAATATTAAAGAAAGGGAAATACTACCTAAGCCAAAACTTAATAAGACATTCTTCAAAAATTTAGACCAAATAAATAGATTTTTACCGAAACTTTTAGAACAGAAACACAGCTTAAAAGAAATTAACGACATTATATATGCAGCAGCAAAAACATTAATAATTGCAAACAATCAAAAGCCATTTACTGTTACAACTACTAAAAAAACAGAGTCCAGGGAGCCACCTTGGAAGATGAGAATACAACGAAAAATACAGAATATACGTAAAGAACTTGGTAGGTTAATTGAAATAAAAAATGGAGTCACGACTAGAAGAATGGTTAATATTAGAGAAAAGCTTTTTAACAAATATAATATATTTAGTAGTCAAGACAGAGATAATATTATTGAAAGTCTTAAGCAAAAACTAAGAGCAATGGCTGCAAGACTAAAGAGATATGAAGACATAAATAAAAGAAAACACCAAAACATACAATTTAAAGAAAACCAACACAAATTTTTCAGAAATTTAGCACAAAATCAAACTATACCTAATAATGTTCCGTCAAAATCTACAATAGAAGAATTCTGGTCAAATATTCTATCTAAGCCCATAAATTACAATAAATGTGCTCAGTGGATCAGAGAATTAGAAGTTAAAACATCGTATTTTACAAATCATGATTTCGATATAAGCAAAGAAATGGTACAAAATGCAATTAAGAAGACTTCAAACTGGAAAGCACCAGGTCTAGACAGAATACAAAATTTTTATTTAAAATATTTTACTAATACTCACAATTATTTGGCTGAGCTGTTCAACAGAATACTAACTGGAGAAGAAACACCACAGGATTGGTTTACAACTGGACATGTTATATTGATCCCAAAAAACAGTAGCACAAGTGACCCGTCGAATTGGCGACCTATTGCATGCTTATCTACCATGTACAAATTGCTAACTTCAATACTTGCTACCCAGCTAGATATTCATTGTCAAAACAATAACATTATAGCAATGGAGCAAAGAGGATGCAAAAAACAAGCAAGAGGATGTAAGGATCACTTAATGATTAACAAAGCTATATTAGAAGATGCTCACCAAACTCAAAAAAACCTTAGTATGGCCTGGGTTGATTATCAAAAGGCTTTTGATAGCATTTCCCATGAGTGGCTCCTTAAAGTTTTAGATTTGTATAAATGTCCAGATAAAATAAAATACTTTCTTGAAATAATGATGCCCCAATGGAAAGTTGTTATGACTGCGCGGGGGACTACCGATATAATTACTACGGACACTATACCTATACGCCGAGGTATATTTCAAGGAGATTCTCTCTCACCAATACTGTTCTGCTTGGCTCTTAACCCTCTATCAGAAATATTAAATAAATATAAAACAAAAGGGTATAAATTAAGAGACAGTATATTTATAAATCACTTATTATATATGGATGACTTAAAAATATATGCAAATAATAGAAATAACTTAAAAATTCTTTTAGACAGTTCTGAAATATTTACTAAAGATATAGGGATGAATTTTGGACTTAACAAATGCAACGTATTACATCTTGCAGCTGGAAAAAGGAGTGATTGTCAGGGGGTAGGACATGTTTTACTTAACGGGGAACAATTTAAAATATTAGACGAGGGACAGACGTATAAATATTTAGGAGTAAATGAAGCGGGAACAATAGACCATAAGAATTTAAGACAACAGATACAGAAAGAATATCTACGAAGGGTTAAGTGCTTAGTAGCAACGGGGCTTAATTCTAGAAATTTAATTAGAGCAATCAATTTATATGCAGTACCAATTTTACTTTACTCATTTGGCATAGTAAATTTTAAGACACGGGATTTGCAAAATATTGACATTGAAACGAGAAAAATGTTAACACTTAACAAAGCACATTATCTGAAAGCCGAGATCGAAAGACTTTATTTACCTATAGATACTGGTGGGAGAGGATTAATTAACATAGAAATGCTATATAAAACACAAATAATAAAATACAAGACATATTTGGAGCGGGAAATAGATGATCTTGTCAAAGCTATTGCACAACATGATAAAAATCGGGACAAATATTCAATTTTTAAAGAAACAAAAAATAATTTAATGGAAATAGGTTTATTAGCAGAAGAACTATATTCAGACATGGAAATAAGGAAAGCAATTATAAAATTTAAAACTGAGAAATGGAAATCTAAGCCTTTGCACGGACAGTTCTATAAATCAGTTTTACTTAAAGGCAATACTGACAATATCATCTCTTTTCAATGGCTAAAGGAAACACCGATATCTCCCGCATTAGAAGCTTCGATTTTTGCAATCCAAGATCAAGCAATTATAACGAAACAATACCAAAGGGACATATTGCATAAAGCTATAGATGGTAAGTGTCGACTGTGTTCTGTAAAAGATGAAACTGTACAACATATAATATCTGGTTGTGAAAAATTAGCTGGCACCCATTACACTACCAGACATAACAATATTGTTTAATATGTCCTTTGGACGATTGCAAAAAAACATCAATTTGAGGTAGCAAATCAATGGTGGAAGGAAACATTGAATGGACCTCAAGTTAGAGAAAATAACAAAGCTAAAATTATGTGGGAGATACCGGTGCAAACAGATTTAACTGTACCTAATAATAGACCGGATATAATATACATAGATAAACATGACAACCATACATATTTAATTGATGTCACAATACCTTCTGACTATAATATAGGCCCAAAAGAAATAGAAAAATTATCAAAATACAACCTACTAAAACACGAAATTTCCAGATTGTGGAAAACTAAAACATCAATTATACCTATTGTTGTAGGAGCAACAGGTGTTGTCAACAGAAGTTTAAAGAGGTATTGTGACATACTAGACAGTAATATAAATATATCAATTATGCAAAAGCAGGCTGCAATACATACTTCTATAATTTTATTTAAAGTATTAGGAGATAATATTTATGTAAGTGGGGAAACAGAGACTCCTTCTCCCTGAGAGTTTCAGGGCGGGATCCTTGTTTGACAAACAAAGAAAATAAAAAAATAAATAATAATAATAATAATAATAATAATAATAATAATAATAATATTTATTGATACATTTTTATAGGTTTGTTCAGAAAGCGACACGGCTATTTAAGCTATAATTGTATCTCGTAAAAATTGCTTTCCCGGAATTCAATGAAAATTTGATTATGTGAACAAAGATGCAGGTATCAACCAGTATAGCGCGAATCTTGTAATGAAAATTTTGTAAGCGGATACACATGGACCATTATAGAATTTGTACACATAAAAAATTAAAAAGGTCTTTTTCCGTAATCCGATTACAGAACCTTCGAATAAAAGATATAATACTGATACGTAATGGACACAAATGTGTATTTTATGTATCAGGAAAAGTAATCAACTGAGTTACTTTATTTCTATAGAAGTATTTTATCTGGGTAATAATATACCTACTCTGTAATATATAGAAAGGCGTTAGTTCTTAGACGAACGGGCTATTGTGCTGAAATATGTAGGTGCCGTTGGATAAATTTTTATTTTCTTGTTGCTCCTTCCTGGTTTTATTCACCTATCTCGTAAAAATAGAAATAGCAATTTTATTTTAATTCTTACCACATGAGAAAAGATTTTTTTAAAGTATCATCACTACCCAGAGTAAATCGAACGTTTATAGTCTGTTCACCTCGATTTACTACTGGTTTGTTGGTTAGCGATATGAATAATGATCCCCATCGCCGCATTTTACCGAACTGATAACGATTACCGACTATTTCTAGCAATAACTGGAACCGACGGCTTTACGTGGTCATCCGAGATACAGTGATAACACATCTTCCATCAGACTCCGAGTTGCTGCTGAGATTTTGGCTTTTTAAGAAAACTCTGAAAACACCTCAATAACACTTTTTACCCGATCCGAAAATTGAACCTTACGATCTGAGCCGAATATGCGGACCCTTAAACCACGAGGCGGTCGATTTTTTCATTTATCTTGGAACACAGGTAGATAATCACCCGGAATAGCACACACGTTACTTTTTATCCCGAAAAAATTAGGGAATCTAATGTATGTAATGAAAATATGAATGCTAATTTTGTTTTATTTTTCAAATGATTGTACAATCAATATCATCATACAGGTTTCTCGATACGAAAAGTGAATTAAACACATTATAGTTTAATTTCTCTACGTCAACTGCTTTGCTGCTAGATCTTTTGACAACTCATAAGGTAGTAGAGTATCGCAACGTGTTGGTCCGAGCTCCTTTTTTTTTTATATCATAAGATAGCAAACAAGCAGATGGGTCTCCTGATGGAAAGAGTCAACCATCGCCTATAGACACCAAAGGTGTTAATGGTGCGTTGCTATCTTGTGGCGAGGTCTAATGCCACATGCATAAGTTGAAGAATAGACCATTTGCCGTTCTGTCAGGTAGTTCGTCAGAGGCAAACGATTGGCTGTGTGAGTCACTACCATCATGGCTACTAGGTGGTAGAGTTCTGCATTGTCTCGCCCGGGTCATGTACCACCGCCTTACCTATTCCTGCCGCAATAGCGCCAATGCTTGTCACTGTCGTGTTCCGGTTTGGAGGGTAGGGTAGCCGGTAAACATGCATATGGCATTAGACCTCGTCACAAGATAGCAACGCACCTTTGGTATCTATAGGCGATGGGTGACTCTTTCCATCAGGAGACCCATCTGCTGGTTTGCTATATTATGATATAAAAAAAGGAGTGTGGGCCTAAGAAAAGTTTCCACTTTACTTGTAGGATGACGTCACCTTTGAATAATACTAATAATTTTATTACTAATCTAGTGTGAAAATATTAGGTTGTTATTAATCAATTTAAAAATCTCACAATTCTGACAACTTTAGAGTGGAGGGCTCGCCAAAATAACCATCGAATGTGTAGAACAAATGAATTTTTTTTTTCATAAAATAATCAAGCGATTAAAGTAAAAAACTCGTTGTTATTAATCAATAATTTTCCTTCATCAAATAAATAAATAAATATTTACGGGACAAATTACACTTACTGATCTAACCCCAAAGTAAGCAAATTATTTGCTTGTGCTATGGGTGTAAATACAAGAATATATTTAATAAACACTCAAACCCGGAAATACAAACATTTGTGCTCATCACACAAATGCTTGCCCCGTCGGGGATTGAACCCGAGCCCCGTCGATTGCGAAGTCAGGGTCGCTAACCACTCGAGCCTTCTAAATTTATTAATTACCCGATTCGAGATTTTTCGAAAATAGAAAAGATGGCCGTCTCATCGAAACGAAGCTGTTTACGAAAAATCAGCTTGTTATTAATCCCAGGAAAAAAAATCAGCTTGTTATTAATCCCAGAAAAAAAAAGTTTGTTTCTGGAACGACGGTCTATGCCAGACATTGGTTAAAAGCAAACGATTGGTCACATGTAATTTCCATCGTGACTACTAAGTAGTAGACTTCCTGTGTACGACAATATGTCGCTGGTCTTAGTTACCACAATTTTACCTATTCTAGCTGTTTTGAGCCGGTGCTTCGTCATTCGTCGTGTTCCGTTTTGGGGTTAAAGTAGCCGATAAACTTATGCGTAAAGATATCAACACTTTTTTATATAACGCACATATTTGATGCATATAGGCAGTGGTTGCCCTTTTCAAAAGAACGATGTACATTTTATGCTATCTCATGATTTAAAAAACCATCCTGAGCATGTCAATAACAGCCTCACCTTTTGTGCATTAAGTATCGTTTATTTTTTTTGTCATTGTATAAGTGTACAATAAAGTATTAAATAAATAAATAAAATAAACAAACATTGCTTAACTAAGGAGATCGATTGATATAAATCACCCAGACGTACCACTACGGGCGCTCCAGAATATAATACAAAATATAATGAACCACAGCAAGGCTTAAGCGTAACTTATTTCATTACGTGGGACTTTATTCAACTTGAGTGCTCAGTATATGAAAACCAGCTTTACAAACTTTCTGTATCAAGTGCCCATACCAGTAAGTTTATAGTCTATACTTTGTTCATAACAACAGTATTTCCAACGTTATTTTCTTTTGCAACATTATTAAACGATATCTTTTGCAATGTAAGTTTGATAGTTACGTGTTTTTGAACGTGACTTCACATATGCTAAATATTTTGACTACTAGGTGGTGGTTCTTCAATGTTATACCTGGACCATTACTTTATACCTACAGTGTGTAATGGGCGGTCTACCGAAAATCGAAACCAGGGTATTAAACGTGATTGGATCTGTG
Source organism: Apodemia mormo (assembly GCA_036924255.1). Taxonomy (NCBI): domain Eukaryota; kingdom Metazoa; phylum Arthropoda; class Insecta; order Lepidoptera; family Riodinidae; genus Apodemia; species Apodemia mormo. Next base: position 31,638,810 of record JAUPFN010000014.1, on the reverse strand, counting down.
AAGGATTTTATGGAGGAAATTTTCGATTTCTTTATTTTAACTTTGTAAAATTTGATTTTTTTAATACTCTGTAATACTTTTTCTTAAAAAATAGCCTTAAAGAATTACAGTTCGTACAAGGTAAAAAATTGGGCAAACATAATGTCATTATCATCGAGACTAATTTAGGTGGTCAAGTTGTATGACGTTTTCTCTTCTGTTTGGATTCTGAACCACATATTTACCTTTTCCTGCCACAATAGTGCTAACGTTTGTACTTAAAGCGTAATTTTTACTTTTTTGTGTATCTGACTATATCATATGCGTTGATTTCAATAAGTACTAATACTATACAGTGTTTTTTCTAAAAAATAGTAAAATTTAGGGAAATACACAAAGTAAGCAATGTATTCTGCGTCATATGTGTCGCAAAATAAAAACTGGTTCGAATATTCCGCGGAAGTAACGAGTCGACGCAACGTACGCTTTACATTACGTGACATAATTATACGAAAAAAATATATCATAAAACGCAAACTTTGCGTGTTTACCAAAAAAAGGAATAGCCATCAAGACCAGAAAGTAAAAATGCATGTTTTCTTAATTTTTAGACCGTTCCTAACACGCTGTATAAATAGAGTAGGTCCTGTGCATTAGAAAGAGCATAACAAAAAAAAATATGCAAAAAATGGAGGCGAGTTTTTTCGATCAAGGCTCTACGCTACATCTCAAAATAATGTCAAAATCTACTCAATCGGAATATCAAGTTTAAAATGTAAATTTCAACGAACATGAGGAGATACATATTTTTAACCGGTTGTCATATATGCATCAAGATTTCCAGATCAGGCGACGGTCCTATTTAGACATTCCAGGAAAACCCTCGAAAATTAAATCTCAGTTGCAGTTTGCAATCTAGTGGTGGTGTCAATATCTTCCTATTTCTATCTTTATTCCTTGGCTTGTTCCGTATGATAACTATACGTATTTGTAAAGCTATAAATTTAAACAAGTCATAGTCATGTCGGTGAAATGCGGCAATGAAGCCCCATTTCCGCATTCGTAAACCGGCCGATCACCCATCTCGTAAACTGACAAAGCTTAGGTCAAGACAAGGTCAGACAAGGTTTAGGTCTCTATTAAATAAAAGCATTTGTTATGTAGCTATAACACCAAACTGTATCTCCCAATTTTGTTATCATTCGTGTTTTGAACTGTCCCCCCTCTATGAAGGCAATTTAAAGACGTATTCACGTCAAAAACTGGTTCCGTTATAAATCGGAATTTTTATTGATGATCGGTTTATACAACCTACCTCGCGACGGGTCTGGCTTGATAAAATTTATTTTTAAGTCAAAGTCAATTTTTTTTTATTCAAAATAGTATTAATTGAACGTAGTAAATAAATTGGTACCACCGCCTTATCTATTCCTACCGCAATAGCGTCAATGCTTGTCAACGCCGTATCCCGGTTTAGAAGGAAAGATAGCTGGTAGAATTATGTATGTGGCATTACTATCCCGCCACATGGATAGCAAAGCACCAATAACATTTTTGGTGTCTATAGGCAATGGTTTCTCTTTCCATCAGGAGTGCCATCTGCTTGTTATACTATCTTATGATGTAAAGAAATAAACATATACTTTTATTTCACTAAAATAAACGTGCAATATTTACTGTTTCAACTACTAATAAAGTGTAAAATCTATTCAAAATAGAAATAGTTTTTACCTCTGTTTGATTGGTAGTTGTTACCTGCGACTTTATTCGCATGACCCGAAAATAATTAATTACTTATGCTATTAGGTAAAAAGAAGCGTATGTGGTGTCACATTTAGATAACGTAGCTTTTTGATAATAAAATAATTTTTAAGATCGGTCTAGTAATTTTGTCTAGTCTAGTTTATTTGTTACAAACATACAAAAACCCAAAATGCAACTTTTTTTCTTTTATAATATTAGTATAGACAAAATTTGCAACATTTTTATTTTTTAGGCAATGGGCCCACCTCTTGTTCCCGCTATTATAACTTTTGTAAAACAGAATCAACAGTGGCAACCACAGACAACTTGAATACTAACAGACACGCCATTGGGAAGGAAACGTGTCGCCGCGCGTATGAGCAAAAGCTCTTATCATTGTCAAAAAATATTTAACATATTTTTAACTATTTAATTAAGGTAATAATTAGACGGTAGTCGACTAAAATAAAACACTATAAAAAGAACTGTCAGATATGTTTTCGAAGCATTCGTGTTTGTGAAATTGAAAAGTGAAGTCACAAATAAAGTGTAATCACTTTGGTATTTTGTATTAATATAATTCGATATTCCGGTATTTGATGTTTAAATTAATATACTAGACCAAATGCTTAAACATTTTGATAAATTTAGATTATTTCATAATAAACAATTCGGTTTTACGAAGGGTCGCTCAACCATAGATGCTGGTGTCGAATTACTCAAAAAGTTTATGAAGCCTGGGAGAATTCGCAGGATGCCCTTGGAGTGTTCTGTGATTTATCTAAGGCATTTGACTGTGTCGATCATAACATTTTAATCAGGAAGTTACACCATTATGGTGTTCTAAATAAAGCTCTCGATCTTCTGGTTTCTTATTTAAATGAAAGAATTCGGAGGGTTGATATTAATGGTAAAATGTCCCCTGGTGCTGTTGTAACCATGGGTGTCCCGCAGGGCTCCATACTTGGTCCATTTCTGTTTGTGATATACATAAATGACTTGCCTTACTACGTAGGGGATAAGCATGGAATCGTACTGTTTGCGGATGACACTTCACTTTTATTCAAAGTGAAAAGACGAATTGGTAAGTATGACGATGTACATAATGCGATTTCAAAAGTTGTACACTGGTTCAGTACGAACAATCTTTTATTAAATGGTAACAAAACTAAGTGTGTTAAATTTTCATTGCCTAAGGCATGTAAGGCATGTAGATACCAGCGTACAACTGGATGGAAACAACCTGGATCTGGTGGATACCACTTTGTTTTTAGGTATTACTTTAGATAAGAAATTACAATGGGGACCGCACATTAATAATTTAGCAAATAGACTTAGTTCGGCAGCTTATGCAGTTAAAAAATGAGACAGTTATCTGATGTCGACACAGCAAGAATTGTATACTTTAGTTACTTCCATAGCATTATCATATCATATGGAATTCTTCTCTGGGGAAATTCTGCTGAAATAAATACTATATTTGTATTGCAGAAAAGAGCTATTAAGGCAATTTACAATCTTAGCCCGATTGAGAGAAAAATTCAAAGACAAATTAAAAAAAATCAAAATTCTAACTGTTATATCCTAATATATATTTGAGAACTTGATGTACGTTCGTATAAATATTTGCTTTTTTTAAAAAAATGGTGACGTACACTCAATACAAGGAACAAAAAGAATCTTGTTGTGCATGCATCTCGTCTCCACAGAATAAGTAACTCTTTTATGGGGCAATGTATACGCTTTTACAATAAACTTCCCGAAACTATAAGGGATTTACCAGTCAATAAATTTAAAAAATGTGTTAAAACAAAACTGTGTAAAAAAGGATATTATAAAATCTCAGATTATTTAGAAGACAAAAAAGCCTGGGATTAATTGCTCCTCATACCGATGTCATATATATTTTTTGTAATATTGTGATATTGTAAAAAAAAAGATGATGTGAAAAAAAAAGACAAGCCCGTTGAGTTTCTTCCACCGGATCTTCTCAGTGTGTGGCCGCGTTTCCGATCCGGTAGTAATTTTTAAAAAAATATGTTGACGTGTCAAAATAATCTGTAAAAAGTTTTATTGAATAAAGTATTTCTGATTTCTAATTTCTGAATAAACCTTATACCTTTTACCAAGTAAGTGGAGCAAACACCATGTTCGGTACAATAAAACAGTACATTTTATCGTACCGAATGAAATGGCAAGGTTTAAAAAAATCCCCTTGAAGTGATTCTATTTCATCGGTAAGTAGTATAACTCTATATTTTTGTTTGTATTTTTGCAAGCTACACTGACAAATTAAGAAATTGTCTTGAAAGGCGTATCCATTTAATCGTTGCGAGCTCAGGGTGTCCTAGAGAAAAGCTAAGCTGCTAAAATATTTCGCTTAACCGAAAAACAGTTCTCTTTCAACTAATCGCAAATTTCATCAAATGACCATCTAATGCTACGTCTCAGCAAAAGATAGTCCCGTACATCTCTACATCAATAAAATCTAAATTTACAGCCACTAAAATATCCCGTCTTTTACACCTCTAGGTGTATTGAAAACGCATAAATTTTTACGCCTCATAAAATTTGTACCTATGCTTAAGTTCGCCTGGTAATTTTATCGGGACCCGGGTTTTAATATCCACTTTGTGGTGATCTTGTAAATTTCTGATGCTAATTTAGAAATACAGGCATCGATTTAGAATTAGCGTTGCAATTAAGATATTTATATTTCACATGCTTATGTAATGTCGTAATTATCAAATAGAAAAGAAGGAATATACAAATAACATAATACATAACATATAATAATATGTTTTTACTAAGAAGGAATCGTAAATATTGATTTTTTTATTGATTAATTATGATATGAAGAAAACGAAAAACTAAAAGTTTGTTATAAAAAATAAGAATTAATATTATGTTTAAGAAACTAATTCGGCAAAAAAGAAATAATTTAAGGCACGTGGCTGTAAACGCAAATCTGGAAGTATTACGTCACACCGAGGTAAAACGTCATCTTGATGTTGTCATTTTCATAGAAACCACAGAGTGTGCAACGTAGATATTACCACGTGATGCATTTGGATGCCATGATAGTCCAAAGCGCTTTTGCGGGAAATTTAATTTCAATTTTAAAATGCAAAGTTTGTATTTATTATAAATGTACGTAAAATAAATAGTTTCTTGGTTGATATACGTAATAAGGTAAATTATGAAACAATTTTCCATATTTAGTCAACTAGCCAATGTCATATGAATGAATAAAGCGTGTATATAATCGTTCTCTCCAATTGCGATTTTTTTTCCACCTGTTTATACATTTAACGACATTAAAAAATCACAGTTTTTCTCTTAAAAAATACATGTTAAATATAGTCACTATATGAAAGTGTGTTTAAAATGTTAAGATTTTTTCGATGTTTTTCTGAAAAATCCAAAATTTCAGTAGAAGCTCGCAGTCTGGTACGTGGTATGTTACCACTCCCGTTCCTCGAATGATTAAAGTCATTGGTCCCAGTTGTTGCTAGAAATAGTCAATAATCGCTATTACGTCGGTAAAATGCGACAATGGCGTCGCCACTCATCTTTTTTTTTTGAAATGGCTGTTACAGTTGACCTTATGGCTCGTTACTGTGTCACCGGGCTTTTTGGGCGAGCAGAATGCTCACCCAGAACTTAAAATATTAAAATTGGGCCTATAAACGCCCGCGCTAAGGGCTGTCTCCTGTGAGACCGGACCTCGGCTTAGTGCGACGTTCGGACTAGAGTCACTCATCTTGCTAACTGACAAGTCAATGAATCGTGGTGAACTGGAAAGTCTGAAGACGTTCTCTTGTTTACTCTCGCTATATCTCAAAGCAACCGGGCGTTAGGATACTTTTTTGACTATACAAATATAAAAGTAGATACTACACATATAGTATTATTATATATTTTATAAAATTAATAATATAAAATAAAAAGGTAAAGGGACAATATTATAGTTTATTTTTTATTTTATAATTTTACATTTAAGTTTATTAAAGGGATAATAATATTACAATGTTATATTTTTAAGTTATATAATGACTACTGTTTTCCTAATAAAATAAAATAAAATAGTTTTTGTTTAATAAATATGAAAATGGAAAGGAGCCGAGGAGTCTATAGCCATCTATTCAATCCGGTATTGCTTTAAAATTGTCGACCCGTCAAAGTGTCCATAAAGGATTATTTCAATAAAATTTTCTCATTTCTCACTACGAAGTTGAAATTTACGTCTCCAATCACACAGCTCAAAAATGTAAATGAATTACATCCATTATGCTAACTCAAACATCAATTAAAGGGAATGTTTGTTTTGTTCTGAGTGAAAAGGACTAAAAGTACGCCGTTTTATAATTCATCTTAATTATGCCGAAAGTTGCTTAACCCGGGTGCTCTTAGCGGATAATCAAAACATTTTAGTCGTGTTTCCATTAAAAAATATATATAAATTAATTGGTTTCTTTCGAAATTGACAAATCCGTAAGCAAATACCATTAGTATTATTATTGAGAAAGTAAATCTCTCATTTCTCTTTGAAATAGTTAAAAGGGTTTATTTGTATAAACAAAATAAGAATTTAGTTAATTCTGATTTTCAACCGACTTGTCATCAGGGAGGAGGTTCATATTTCCGATGTATTTTTGTATGTGTTGTCATAGAACTCTGTAATATATTAACCGATTTTAATTTTAATTTTGTTGGGACCTACGTGGATGACTGGTTTGGATTCGCCTTTTGTGCCTTGTTCCATAGAACTTAAAAGTAAGCCAGTTGCTTTATTTTTTAAAAGGAGCCCAAAGGTTTTTAAAAAAAAGCTTATTATTTCTCTGCTTTTTTGCCAAATTTCCCGATACACACACACACACACACACACACACACACATATATATATATATATATATATATATATATATATATATATATATATATATATATATATATATATATTGTGTTACTCACTCGTGTGTTTACCTATATATTTCGGTATAACTTAAAAACGACTTTTTTATAGTATAAGATAGCAAACAAGCAGATTGGTCTCCTGATGGAAAGAGTCAACCATCGCCTATAGACACCAAAGGTGTTAATGGTGCATTGCTATCTTGTGACAAGATCTTATGCCACATGCATAAGTTTACCGGCTACCTTACCCTCCAAACCGAAACACGATAGTGACAAGCACTGACGCTATTGCAGCAGGAATAGGCGGTGGTACCAGACCCGGGCGAGAAAATGCAGGACCCAACCACTTAGTAGCCACGATGTTAGTGACTCGTATAGCCAATCGGTCGCCTTTTACGACCTGCCTGGCAAAATGGCATTCGGCCTATTCTTCAAAGGAGCCTTGACTGATGTCGATGAAAATTGGTATATACACATGAAAACACGTGATCTCACAAATAAGCTATATATGTTTTGCATCGTTCACGCCTAGTGAAGCGGATGGTAGTTAACAATTGTTTAACATACTTCAGCTGGATTTTTTATTTCAGATTTTTATTTAATCCCTGAAGTAAAATGTGTCGGTGTATTTAATAAGAGTGAGAAATCTGAGGTTGCTGTTACTTGCATAAAGCTCATGCATCATGTATGTCATTGGCAGATCAAAACATGAACAGAGCTGATGATTTTCGAATAGGAATATTGCAGCTTCAGTTAGTTAGTTAGTTAGTTAGTTATTGTTATGTGAATATAGTAACAAACTACCAAATTTTGCAAAAATTAAATGCTAAGCTACTTAATTCCCTTCATCAAGTAGAAAAAAGAGCTGATGATCTTAAAAATCTATACATATAATAAAATCGAAGCTAAAAATATAGCTTTTAGAATTTTTGTCTGTTTGTCTGTTTATCTGTTTGTCTGTATGTATGTCCGGGGTAAACTCAAAAAGTACTACATGAATTTACTTCAAATTTTGCATGAATATTACTAACAGGTTGAGTCAACATATAGGCTACATATTATCACGCTATCACCTAGCGACCAGGTGCTGTGCGGAGTAAACGAAGTCCGCGCGGACGAAGTCGCTGGCAACAGCTAGTACTTAATAAATGAGATTGAATAATAGCTAAGAACCATCTTGATAAATACGGTTTTTCACTTAAGAAAACCTCTTTCTAACCGGTTTATTCGTTTGGGATCATAATACTACAGATATACATACAAATATGCATACGTTAACATTACCCTTAGTTTTTGCATCGAGGGTTTAAAATTAGGAGTGAAGTAAAACAAAGACAAATGCCTATCATTATCAATTAGCTCAAAATAAATATTCTAAAAGAGGTAATTCATTAAGTTGTCTCCTTGTTGACACGGGTTTCGTTTTTACATAATAAATCATCCGACTTTCCGCCAAGCAGTTCGAAAGAACAAATTATTGGTCGAAGGTATTTTTTTATAAAAGAAATAAGCAGATGTCTCTCCTGATGAAAAGAGACAAGCATTGCTTATAAACACCAATGATGTTAATGGTACATTGCTATCCTAGTGGTAGGGTCTTTATGTCACATGCATAGGTGTACCGGATACCTCGATAACGGAACACGATAATGGCAAGCACTGATGTTATTGTGGCAAGAATAGGTAAGGCGGTGATACCAGACCTAGGCAAGACAATACAGAATTCTACCACGTAGTAGCCACTATGGCAGTGATCTGTATAGTCAATCCTTCGCCTTTTACGAACTGTCCAGAGTTGCAGATTATTGCAGTCTATTCTTCAAAGGGGGTCCAGACCAAAATGAACCCCGTGTCTAATAGGTTGTATGTTTTTACCTTACCTATTCCTACTACAATATAGTCATTGCTTATCACTATCGTATTTCAATTGTATAGATAAATGGCCGGTAAATAGAAATGCCATATGTAGAAGGTATGTGGCACTTCAAACCTTTACACGAATAGTAATGCACCGTTAATATTTTTGAAGATTTAAGACGATGGTGGTTTTCTTCATTTATTTTCTTCATTATTTATTTTCTTCATTTATTTTCTACATTATTTTCTTCATTTATTTATTCAGGAGAGCGATCATTTCTTTTTATATCATAAAGCTAATAAGCAAATGGCTCTCCTGAAAAAAAGAGATATCCGTGGTCTATAGACAGCAAATATGTAAATGATGCATTGCAATCGTTTTCGCAGGGTCTTAATGCCATATGCCTACCAAACCGGAACATGAAATTTACAAGCATTAATGCTTATTACAACAGAAATAGGTAAGAAAGTAGTACCAGACTCGCGCGAGACGATGCAAAACTATCACCTAATAGCTACAATACTGTAGTAACTCTTGTAGACAATCGTTCATTTTTTACGAACAGTGGAGCGGTAAAGGGTCTATTCTTCGAAAAAACCAAACCAATTCGAGGATAAATCTTACTAGCTTTAAAAATATACAGAGGATAGCAACAGTATTCTCATGTCAAAAAAGTAAAATAGTAAGCAACAGTATTCTCATGTCAACTTTAATAAAAATGAGCATATAGAGAATTGTAACGTTTTTTAGACGAGTAAACAGGACATGAATCTCGATAGTTGTGAATAATCGCTCAAGCCGACACTTCGATATATATTATAGTTATACAACTGAAACGTGTCTCCAGTGAGACATCTAAACGGAAATAAGATGTCATCATGGAATCCGAATGATTGAAGACAGCCTGCGAATTCCGTTTGATATATAAACAGACTGCTCATATTATGTCGAATATATTAGTTTAGAGACGACGTCGTAATATTTTCTTCGCTAAAAGTTTGAAAAACGCAGGATTCTTGGTGTTTATTTAATAATCTTTTTAGTTTTGTATCAAGGGTAATAAAGAAACGTTTTGCATGCTTACGAGTTATACATAGAAAATGAACACATACGTAAACTCTCACACATCACACACACACCACACACACACACACACACACACACACACACACACACACACACAAACACAAACACATACGCACGCACGCAAGGGCTTAAGGTTTCCACAAAATTTTAATATCCAAATATTTGCACAGAATTTTACATCGATATTTGATTGATTTTTCACCTTTGAAGAATAGACCAATTGTGGTTTTGACAGGCAGGCTCTAAAAAGCGATTGATTGGTTATAAGTGTCACTATCATACGTGTGACTATCATACGTGTGGTACAGTTTAGCAACGTCTCGCCTGGGTATAGTACCACCGTCTTGCCTATTCTTGCTGCAATAACGTCAATGGTCGTCATTATCGTGTTCTGGTTTTGAAGGTAAGGGGGCCGGTACACTCACGCAAGTGGCATTAATACCAAGTTTCACGAATAGCAACGCACCATTAACATTTTGGTGTCTATAGATGGTGGTCGTCTTTTTCCATCAGAAGACTCATCAGCTTGTTTGCTACTCTGTGATATAAAAAATATAATATACCTACTCTAACTTGAACCCTGAATATGAGATGTTTAATATTCTATGTAAGTTTATTGGCTACCTACCTTGTAATATTGTGCTGTCATTGACTGTGATAGTGATGAATTCCGGTAACGATTGCCGCTATATTCAGGCGAGGCTGTCTATTAAACGCTGATTTAGTGCTGAAATGGTGATTTTTGTAGTGAAACTTTTTTGGGATGGTGTGATTTGAATTTTATGAAACGGAAAAGTGACAACTATACAACATTTTATAAGATTTTTTAAAGTGACTATTTAAAGTGTTACTTAAGATGGTTTAATTTATCCTACTTTATCTTTCGTTCTTTCCCGCTTCAGTCAATAACCTAATAACTTCTTTGTTATTAGGACCTTTCATGGTTTTATACATTTATGACACTGCCATTTTTCCTTTTAAAATCAAAGAAAACCGTTTGCGGAAAATAGCCATTTATTTAAATAAATTATAAATTTTATTTAATCAATGTGGATCGATTGCTATCTTTACCCCCCCCCTCCCTATCTGTTAACCACTTCCATAGGATATTTACCTTATTTGCTTACACATTAATCTACCGCTTGTGACCTCACGCTCGATATTTATGTTGTACAATAGTTTTTATTTTACGGATAGAACTTTACAAAAATCAAAACTTAAAAAAGAGGAAAATAAAATAAGAAATTAAGGGGACTTTATATTTCTCAATAACATATTAGTTTTTTCGATAGTAACCCTTTTGACTTTTATTACTATGTTGTATAATTTTAAAAAACATGTGGGTAGCATATTCCCGAAGCGATATAGAGGTATAAAAATAAAAATTTAGTATAACCGAGAAGCAGTTTGGCCGAATAAAACACTTGAATCACTTTTACATGCACAGTATAATTTTTGGATAGAGTAACGCACTCAAGAAGCGATAGAACTATAATGAATCGAAAAAATGTTATCCCCGCCTATTTATACCATTCTTCGCTATATATCTTGTCCATTGTTATGACTCATTGTCTCATAATAACAGGTGCATAACACAGGTGCGCCATACATTTGACCGGCTAGTACTTGTCATTAAGCGCGGTTGCTAATACTAGTGTACCCGCAGAATAAGAATGACATATGAAAAGTTGAAAAAACAGATATACAATACAAATGTAAAAGAGCTGGTACCATAAAAGGCTAAAACTGGTTGCCATTATTAGACTGATCACGTACTGTTTGAAAGTTATAAAACTAAATGACTTACAGCATGAGATTTGTCACAAATATACCACAAGTACAGACATTATAATATTTCTATATCGTCGGATTAAACTTGAAGATCATCAGCAGAGCGACCACAACCAAAACCAATTTTTTCCTGGAAGTACTCCACTATCTTTTTATAAAGGATAACCTCAATTACACCAATAAACCTGAGTACGATACTGCGAAATACGAAATATAACACCTAGTAGTGTTGTTGGTAATAGTTTGATTGGCTTATGCCTTTGCTTAAAAGCTATCTAAAATATTTATTAAATTCTAGCTGGCACAAAACGCGTTGCTACTGCAATAACGCTCTTTAAAATACATTTACTGGTATAGTTATTGGCACCTTTCTAGAGTGTTGACACTGACGTGCGCAGAAGTGAATAGTATCACATATAACGCCTTGAATAAGGTTTATTTTGCCGTACGCAAAGCGTTCTTCTATCGGTAGCCAAGCACTCGAGAACCATGCCAGGAACTATACGACACGCACGTCACCTATTGCAAAAATAGTTGATACATTATCTATGACCTTCTCACAACTGAAAACAATAGGTCTACAAAGTTTCTTCCTAATTGGATGAATTTAAATTAAATATTTATTTATTATTTATTTATTTCATAGCATAGCAAACATACAGATGGTTTTCCTGATAGAAATAACCATCGTCCGTATCGTGGCGTTAGAATGCCACATGCATAAGTTTTGCGGTAGGAATAGGTAAGACGGTGGTACAAACCCGTTTGAGACGTTGCAAAACTTTATAACCTAGTTAGAAAACTCGATGTTTAGTTAAGCGTATTAACCATGTTTTGTCTTCAAAGGAATGCTTAACAGTATAGCCACTGTATAGCAGTAGATCTGTTCTTCAAAAAGTGGCTCAAACTAACTATATTATATAACTATATTATATAAACAACTAGCGACCTGCCCGCGGTTTCACCAGCGTAGCTCTTATTCCCGTGGGAATATCGGAAAGGTTAGTATATTAAAACCTTCTTCCAGAACCAATCTATCTTTTAAAAACAAACCGCATTAAAAATCCGTTGCGTAGTTTTAAAGATGTAAGCATACATAGGGACATAGGGACATGGGGACATGGGGACAGACAGAGAAAGCGACGTTTTATACTATGTAGTGAAGATATCCTAATTTCACAATAATTTAATGTAATGTTTAATTAATATAATTACGTAAAAATAATTTGTACTTTATTTAAAAAACTAGCGACCTGCCCGCGGTTTCACCCGCGTATCTTTTGTTCCTGTGAGCATATCGGAAAGGTTTATATATTAAAACCTTCCTCAAGAATCAATCTATCTATTAAAAAAACCGTATCAAAATCCGTTGCGTAGTTTTAAAGATTTAAGCATACATAGGGACATAAGGACATAGGGACAGATAGAGAAAGCGACTTTGTTTTATACTATGTAATGATATTACATCTATTTATAATTCTAGTTTAATTTCCAGGCTATTTTCTATATGTATGTATTGAAATATAATTCTATTTTTTTATTTAATATTATGTACTTAGTTACGTTAATTACCTAGCTAAAATTAAGAGTGTTTAAAAACACTCTTAATTTTAGCAGTAAACTGCCCATAATAATTGAGGCAACACTAACTGCAATGGTACATATTTTATTTCGTTTTGCGTGTATGTATTTTTGGCAGTACTGAATAAGTACCAACATAAAATAAAAAATATGTATGTAAACGATAAATACTAACACAATTAAACACTCCTATTATATGACGCCTAAATGTATATTTGAATCAATGCTCCACACGGTATGCCGTAAAAATATTGCAATATTCAGGTGATTTACGTGATTCATGGCCCATTACTCCGCGTTATTGGAGTCCGTGAAAAAGGTTACGAAATATCTCGAAGGGAGGGGACAAAGGTGTATAGGGTTGCCGGCGCAAACGTTGACCCAGGAACAAATAAGGCGCATGATTTGGGATATTTTGACACGTTCCTAAAATATTGTTTTAGGAAACGGTGATGTTTGAAAGGACAGATTTATATGCTCTTAACAGGAATATAAATTTTGGGCTGATTTTGAAATATATGCAAATATGTCGTCAATTTTCACTTTACTAACTATATACATAGGGCGACTGGTAAAAGATTATACATATTGAAGGACACGATAGTTAATGGTCATAAGTAAACATTAAAAATATAATAAAATGCGAATATTACTTAACCACATAGTAAGCTTCAACGTGATTATTGTAGTAATGTTCAAAAAAATATGGTCACTGCACAATGTACTAATGAATCTAGTTGCGAGTTTGGTAAATCACTGTTTGTATACAATAAACTTTTATGCGCCGCATGCGGGTCTCCGTATATATATATATATATATATATATATATATATATATATATATATATATATATATATATATATATATATATATATATATATATATATATATATATATATATATATATATATATATATATATATATATATATATATATATATATATATATATATATATATATATATATATATGTATATAATTAGTGAATTGTGTAAACTAGCTGCTCTACTACTACTTATCTTGAAGAAATAAAAAATAAACAAAAAAATTAAAAAAAAAAACAGTATTTAATCTGTGAACGAGTAATTAACTTTTGAGGCGTTAAAATCAAATAATTTTTTTGATAAAAGATACAAAAACGTATTATACCCCTATCCATGTTGACGATATATTGCGACGGGAAATGCTTAAAATAGTATGTAATAATTGTGAATTCAAGTAATATAATTCCTGTAAAAGAATTTCATGTTTTTTAGCATTATAAAAATGTTCGTGATACAATTTACATTTTAGAAGAAATTAATAATGTATTACAATTAGGCATGGAAATTATTATTAAATTAGATTAACTGGTATGTTGTTAAAATTAATTAATATTTAACAGTTACTTATTGATATTATATTATATCTGTAGTAGCCTATATATTACAAGAAGTATTAGAAGCAGCAAAAATGCAAAGCCGTCGAGAGTTAGCGACCAAAACAAAAAACGGTCCTCTGGAGTAGTTTAACAGTTATTATTAGCATAAATCACGGTAGCACAAAAACGCAAAGCCGTCAAGTTAGCGACCAAAATAAGGCTCCTCTGGAGTAGTTTAACAATTATTATTATCATAAATCAAGGTAGATCAAATATTTTTAATAACATTATTAAAAGCAGCAAAAACGCAAAGCCGTCGAGTTAGCGAGCAAAAAAAAGGTGCTCTGAAATAGTTTTACAATTTTGTTGTTATTATCATAGATCAAGGTAGCTTAAATATTTTTAATAACATTATTATCCTATATAAAGTTATTGGTAATTTTAAACAGTATTTGCTAATATAAATAACAGTTGTTAATTGTTAAAAAAATTTAGTACGAAATTTAATATGTTAACTGTTAAATGATCCATGCCTAATTACAATACGATAAGTATTAATATGCATTGCTTTTGAGCATTACACACATAAAATTAATAAAAAAAGAGATAACAGGTAAAAAAGTACGAAAGGCGAGCTTATCACTAAAAGGAGATGTCTTACAGCTAATCCAAGACAGAGAAAATTTAATTCATTGTAAAATTAAGGTAGAACTATGTGTGTTTGTGTGTATTGTATAAAAAAATTAAGTGACTAACAGAGTTCAATAAATTTCTAATTATATTACTTGGTGTGATTTTTGTAGGTTTAGTACGAATCTAGTTCTAAAATTTTACCCTTTAAGCAATCTTATTTAAAACTCACGCAAATGAAAAATTAGTTATTTGCATCTTATGCTATAAATCATGAATATAATAATATATTTGGTTTGTCAGCCCTGAACAAGGACCGTAAAATATCACTGGCCCTAACAATCGTTATGGGAATATAAGTTACGTCGTGTTTATAACAAATTTAGAGAGAGTGAGTCTCTTGCAGTACTAATGACTATACTGTCTCTAGAGTATAAAACTCAGATTTTCTAACCATTTCAAAAATAAATATATTTAAAAGAACCCTTGGTTTTACTCCATTGAAAAGGATTTATGTTTTATAGACGTAAGTAAGCTTTTCGATAGTTTACCCAAACTTTGTATGTAAATAAAAATCAGTTTCATATTTTTTAATGATAATTTACTAGTATAAGAGTGACTTATAATAAAAAGAATCATTACAATTTGCGGAGTAAGCAACAGGCTTATAAATATTAAGCGTTAGGTTAATCAAGATTAACCATAAACCATAGACCATAAATAAATCATCTAATCCCGATACTTTTTTGACTGAATGTATATATCGACGTCGGAAAGCGAAAACGTAGTAGTCCACAAGTTATCAAATAAAGTTTTATTGAACTTTATTTGATAACTTGTGGACTGTGGAATTTAAATAAAATCCATATTGCGCCATCTCTGTCTCATCTTGTGATGTACGATATGAACGGTATACGTATATACGTGATGAACAGTAAATAAAATGATAGTTAAAAAAATTCTTTAATTCAAAAGCTGCCGGAATGTGGTATTTTTTAATTCGAACAGTTCAATAAAACTTTTTTTCGTAACTTGTGGACTACTACGTTTTTCTTTTTCGGCGTCGATACACAAATAATACGTGGTATTATTTTTATAGCTAAAATATGTTGTCAAACTTAAAAGTGATTTTATTGATAAATATGACCGAATTTCGACCAGAGGGCGATCTATAGGCAAGGGAGTTCGGATAAATAGTTCATTAATTTTTGACGTTCCATAGCTCTTAAAAACGTAACCCTTATAGGAACGGAACTTCACTGTCCGCCTGTCCGGTTACGACCCTTTTTCAGGAATGCTTAAAGGTATCAAGTTGGTATTTATATCAAATACCCTGGTCTACGATCTCTCTCAGCTGTGAGAAAACCAAACTTGTAAATAAACGGGATCAAAATCATCACGGGATCACGGGATCAAAATATTTGACCATTTATGTTGCAAAATATGGGTATTTTTTTCAAAAAAGAATCAAAATGTGTAGGTTAAATCCCATTGAGCTAGAATTATGAATTTGGCAAGAACACAGAACACATGAATACTAATACATATTTGGTTGCGTATAAAATTTAGCTACGCTTGATGTCTTAGAAATGTCATAAGAAGGCGCCTCCATTTTGATGTCTTAGAAATGTCAGAGGCGCCTCCATTACTCCATGGGCAAGAAGCAATGTCTTATTATAGAACATGTAAAGAAAAAATCCGAAAGCCGTAATTTTTGGTTACAAAAGAGATGACCGTTTATGACGCATGGTTTGCGATTTCACAACAGAATCAAAACCCGTTGACCATGAATCATGAAATTTAAGTGTAGCTAAAGTTACTTACAAGTTTGTGCGGAACCCTCTGTGTCCAACTCGCATTTGACCGATTTTTTATGTCCTGCCTCTAAGTAAAACCAATGTTTTAAAATACAAATTTGTTCAAATTTTACTGGTGTATAATGCTTAAAGTTTAAGAATCTGGAAGGGTTGCAAGGAACCACAAAGGTATATATAAGACTATGCGGCTCTATTCTAGATTTTTTAGAATTTACGACAAAATAAACATATGTTGCTCTGTAACACAAAGAGAAAGAAACAAAGAGAATTTATTTTAACTTTTTACATAGTAAACATATATGAATAATGTCAAAAGTAACAATCATTACCTGTAACACAAAGAAACGACATCCAAAATTTATTTGTCGCTCTTAATTAAACAAAATATATATTTTTTAAATCATAAGATAGCAAACAACAGATGGGTCTTCTGATGGAAAGTGTCAACCATCGCCTATAGACACCAAAGGTGTAAATGGTGCGTTGCTATCTTGTGGCGAGATTTAATGCCAGATGCATAAGTTACCGGCTACCGTACCCTCCAAACCGGAAAACGACAGCGACAAGCACTGACGCTATTGCGGCAGGAATAGGCAAGGCGGTGGTACCAGACCCGGGCGAGACAATGCAGAACTCTACCACCTAGTAGCCACGATGGTAGTGACGTGATAGCCAATCAGTCGCCTTTTACGACCTGCCTGGCAGAACGGCAGTTGGCCTATTCTTCAAAGGAGGCCGGGACCAACACGGCGCGGCCGTGTTGGTTACATAGCATACTTACACAAGCCGGACCACATGAAATTTAAAGCATGAAATGATACCCTGCCCGTTAGCATAACATGATTCAAAATATTTGAGTATTATTTTTGTGTTATTGCACTTACCCCGTGCTTAGAAAAACTTGAAAAAAAATTAAAAACAACAAAGAAAAATATCGACACGCAGTAAATAAAAATAATATTTTTTTTATTTTTTTATTTTATTGATTCAGGTGTTACTTTGCGGAAATCCATTATTAAAAAGATGAAATTAATTAAATTTGCTAAAATAATATTTGAGTATTTTTGTAGACTCAACATAATATGTTTTATATTGAAAAGATAATGTGGCACTGTTGGTCGATATCACTTAAGAGGCATTTCACAAAATCGCCCAACTGAAATTTAGATATTTTCTAGTCGATGCGAGAGAGAAGGTCGTCGTACATATAGTGCACCTAGTCCTAGTAAAATGAAAATAGTATTGATACTTTTAATATTTTAATTATTACTACGCGGTACTAATTTTGAAAGAAGTAATCCATTCAGGCACAATTGCTTGATGTTTCTGGTTATTCAGTATTTTTTCTAATTAAATTTGTTAATTCTAGCAGTAGCAATACCTTTTAGAATAATAGCTTCTTTGCGTAATTGTCGAAACTTGATTTCGGAGAACATTTATTATAAGAAATACAATTGATGATTAAAAAATCTGTTTCATTGAGGCAATATTTAAAAGATTAAACTATCTAATGGTACCATTTAATTAAATAAAAGTACCTCCTAATATGAAAAATTAGGAGTTGGAAAATTTTGATTTCTCGTCAAAGGTTGTTCTAACGTGTAAACAGCCTCTTAAGAGCTTAGCGGTAAAACCAGCGTACCAACTGTCAGAACAATGGTCATCGAGGTGACGTCACTACTGTGGAGGTTAATTAAGTGACACAAGGATGTGAAGAAAAAAGATATTAACCAGGGAACGTGTACTGTCTTGAAACTTAAGTCCATCTGAGTGTTGACAGTTGTTACAAGATAAAATCATTGTAGTATTGCGATTCAAAACAACCTTGATTATTTTTTTCTTATAGCGTTGTAGATTGCTTGACCCCTTTAAAAGTCTCCCTAGGTTCTTGGTCAAAATTTTGTTTTCAGTGATGGCCTTGTGCGATGGACACATTTGGCCTTAGACATATCACTAATACCCCGAGTGTATTCTGAGATTCTTTCGAAGCTTCGTAAATGTTTTTCAATAATTTCACATCGCTTGAGGGACGCTTTGAAAAACCAAATTGTGTGTTGTGTTGCAATAATTTTTCAAATATTTTACTCAGATTTAATCGAAAGTTGACGGGATCTTTATTATATCAGTAGATAACAAACAAGCAAATGGCTCTCCTGATGGAAAGAGTAACCATCGCCTATAGACATCAAATATGTTATTGGAGCGTTGCTATTCGAGTGGCGAGATGGCAGTACTACATGCATAAGTCTACGGGAACACAACTATGACAGGCATTGACGGCAGGAATAGGTAAAGCGATTGTACCAAATACTCGTGCGAGGATTTATAGAACTCTATCAAGTAGTAGTTACGATGGTAGTGAAACGAATAACCAATCGGTCGCCTTTTACGACCTGCCTAGCAGGACGGCAGTTGGTCTATTCTTCAAAGGAGCCCGGACCAACACAGGGGATCTAACATAGAACTAGATTTAAATTTGAAATAACTGATGAATGAGTTATTCACTAGTTATTGTAATTTATTTATTTTAATAACTTTATTATATTTTTTAATAACTTTTATTATATTTATTTTAATAAATTTTATTATTATATATTTATTTTAATAACTAAATTTTTTTACTTAATAGTAAAAAAATAGTTTGTGAAACATTTTATAGATTTAATTACGACGTGGCTAGAATAGCAGAAAAGTATTTCGTTTTAACTTAGACTAGCTTGAATGTTTCTAGGTTGTTAAGAAATTTCTAGTAGCTACGGGTAATAAGTTTAACTTGCCGGCGCGACGAAGCGATATCTAAGATACGGTATTTTATTTCGTTATAAATAATGTTCGTTTTGGCACAACGCCTCGAAATGTTTTCAGATCCTTAAATTTCAAATCGAATATATTATAAACCTAACTAGCGACACTTCCTGGCTTCTCACGGGTTTTTTTTTAGAATTCTCGGCTTTTCTCTACTATAAAATGCATGTATTGTATATAGAGGCTTTTTTAAATCACTCTGTCCATTAATGAACTCTGAATTAATACCCATTTCTAAGAATAACTTAAGCACAGGATGCAAAATTTATTATATCTATACGATATATGTATATTGTACTATCTGCGCATATTTCTCTTTAAAAGTGTTCATAAACTAGTTGTGAATGTTTAAATATCCCGAATAAAAAAACAATACTTGGTAGAGATATTTCATATAAATCAATAATGCTTTGAGTGTGTTCATTGAGCTCTCTCTATTTTAATCATATGAATTTTTTCGGTGCTTTCATAGCTCATAGAATATATTACATGTATCTGTCACCATATTATACTTATGACATGAGCATTTTGCATACAAGTAGAGTAATTTGTCATAATTTGTCATATTTCAGCTTTTTAGTGTGCTTTAGCGTGTTTGAAAAAAAGCTTACGTTTAACTATGGGTCTTTAACTCTGTCCTCAATTCAATTCTGCGATTTAGCCATGAAAACGTAACAGACAGACAAAAAGATATTATATTACTATGATTTTTTTACATAAAAGAAGAGGTAAACATGTAGGACGTGTACTTGATGGTAAGTGATCATTGTCGCCCATGGACATTCGCAGTGCCAGAGGTCTTGCAGTTGCGTTGCCGGCCTTTTAAGAATAAATAAGATCTTTTCTTGAAGGTCTTCAAGTTGTATTCGTTCGGAAACGCCCCCGCTGGTAATTGATTCGACAAATAAATAGTGCGAGGCAATAAGTGTTGAATTTAAAACGCACGGTTGTTTACAGACATCGAAGTGGTGAGAGTGGATCTTTGCATTTTTGTATATATGAGAATATTTCATGTGCTTTAAATATAGGAAATGATTGTAAAGATACACGACATAAAATCCGTTCAAATTTTGATTGTTTGTACTTAGATATACCAGGATTTTTGATTATTTTATTATTAAAGGATAAAGATATACTTGCACAAATAAAAAGGAACAAAGATAATTCATTTAGTAATTAAAAACATGTAAGCGTGAGTAGAATGCTTTCAGCATGACATGAACATCTGATATTTTTCATTATTTCTGCGATTGCTGTGAAATATGGACACTAAAAAGAAAGATAGAGGGAGACCGAAGGCTTACGAGATTTGGTGTTTGCATAGAATAGAAAGAATTAGTAGGACAAAAAAGAAATCTAATGAAAGAATATTGAAGATTTTGGGTTAATGAAGGACAAAAGATGCTACAAACTATGGATAATAGAAGAAAAAATATGATTAATCACTTAATTAGGCTGTAGCCATGGCGACTTCTTCAACGCCATTATCCAATCGGTATCGCTTTAATGTTATCAAACTTTCACGATAAATTAATATATGTATTAATTTATTGTGAAACAGTGAAGGCGTTTTTTACATAAAATATTGCAACTAGTATTGAAACAAAACAAAACAGTAACTAAATAAGTAAAACATTAACTAATAAGTAAAACTAGTATTAAAACAAAACA
Source organism: Apodemia mormo (assembly GCA_036924255.1). NCBI lineage: Eukaryota > Metazoa > Arthropoda > Insecta > Lepidoptera > Riodinidae > Apodemia > Apodemia mormo. The sequence continues at coordinate 31,617,571 of JAUPFN010000014.1, read as the reverse complement.
AAATAACCAGAGATATAACATTTTTTTACTCATTACACGAACGCTATCACTTTTGCGAATTGAAGCCAATTAATAATATCTTCAGGATCACTAGTCACTTAACCAAGAATGTTGCTTTAAAATATTATAGGAATGTTAAATCGTTGTGAAATATGAGACAAAACTCAATAAAGTTTCTCATATTTTCCCATTAACAAAGTAACAGCGGCACGAACACCAGCATTATTATAGTGTTAAAATTTGACTTACGAGAAACAACTCCTTTCGAGAACACGGTCTTCGGGCAAACTTCCAGCTGACCAAGAATACAAACGCATATTATACAGGGTTACTTTTAAAGGTCCGGCCAAATTTTCAGAGGCTGTTCAGAATCGATATGTTCGATTTATCTAATAAAAAAATAACAAAAAAAATTCAAAACTTCATTTTTATTCGTCACGAAAAACAAAACGCATGTATATAACTACAATTACACAAAATTCGAACTAGAATATTTTAGTGCCTTCAACCAAATTAAAAGTGATCGGGAGAAATGTACTTAGAGCGACAGATAACATAATAGTTACTATCGTAATCATAGGTAAATGGAAAATGACATACTGCCAACATAACAGAGTTCATTCACAAAACTCGGTGCATCGAATTTATGAATTAAGTGGGATATATTATACGAATATTTTTATATTATATTGTAATAATTTGACATTAATAATTAAAACGTACTTCTAATTAAATATTTAGTTCCTAATTTTAAAATTTGGCCAGAACTTTAAAAGTGACTCTGTATAAAGCCTACCAATATCTCTAAAGGAACTTAAAGGGGAAAAGGATGAAAGAATGTGTATTTTATTTAAACTCCTATTTCCTCTGTGATTTCCCCTGTGATAACACATTAGCAGACTATAACCCTTATGGGTGTTAGTCTACTAATGTGTATCTAAAGAAATGTAAAAATTAAAATATATTAGCTGAGCGCTAATAATACGTGAAAAATGGGCGCATGAGTACCCAAAACTATCTCACCTCCATGTTTTTATATACTTCTCGTCAAATAGTTCTACTGATAATATAAATGCATGTTGCCATGGGGCTACTCAGTGTTATATTATTTAAACCGATTATTTTTAAACAATAGTAATGAACAGTTATATGTTTCAACCGGGACTTTTTTTTTTGTATTCTCACAAAGTTCCTATGACTTGTTACGATTAACACTTTTTAAAATATGAATCTTTAATTTTTTGAAAAATGACGTATTGGGATACTTTATATATCAAGAAAAAATATTAAAATAAATAAGATGCCTTTTTTGGATATCTTTGAAATTATTTGTCCTTTTTAGTGTTCCATGCCGAAAATACTGAATTACTAGACTCCGCTGTCCGTCCGTCTGTTTGTCTGTCTATCCGTCTGCCACCAGGTTGTATCTTATAAGCCGCGATACTTTGACAGTTGAAATTTTCACAGATGATGTATTTCTCTTGGCGCTATAACAAAAAAAAATTCAAAGCAGAATCAAATAAATATTTTCGGGGGGCTTACATATAACAAATGCGTTTTTTTATATTTCTTTCTCGATTTTAATAACTACAGCTGGTAGACGCTTGAAGTATTCGCATAATATTTATTTATGTTTTCTGTTTAGAAATAAATAATTAAATGAGAATAAAATAAATGTTTAAGGGCGCTTCTATACAACAAACGTGATTTTTTACCGTTTTTATAGATGATGATACGGAACCCTATGTGTGCAAGTTCGACTTGCACTTAGCGAGTTTTATTTATATTTTGGATAGCAAACATGAAGATGGTTTATTGTTAATTGGTTTTTGGATTCAATCAAATCCTTTAGTCTGGAAGTTATTTTTAAAAATCAGATATTTAAAGATTTTTTAATTGTTACTCAGGCGGGCTGAATCGGATAACACTTTGAAGAAGTCTTAGTTTGGTGAACACGATTAAATGCCATCAACAGATTTTAGATTGGTCAAGCCATTTAAAAGTGACGAGAAGTTTACATGCATACATACACACACACTAACATCATAATGAAAATATAAAAAAAGAAAAATATTTCTGACATCAAAGTATGGAGATCTGATAAAAACGTAATTTTCTAAAATCACATTGAAAACCGTTGTTACCTTTAACGGGAAGTTAAAGAACAGCAATAAAAAATGATATTTTTTTATCCTTACTCAAGGACATCATTAATTATTTCACAAAAATATATTTGAAAAAACCGCGTGATGTCGTGGGATACCAGGGAGGAACGAAGTTCCTTATTAAAAAAATATCATTTTCAAATTGTATTTGAGGTATAAAGAAAATAATTATTCGGGTATACATTATTATTATCATTTTTTTTTTCGATAAAAATAAAAATAAAAATTACTTTAAATTTTTATTTCCTTACAATAATTAATTTAATTAATAAAATATATAATAATATTAGCAAACTGAAATATTATTATTTCAGTTAAGAGTCATCACGTAGATTATACATTAGACACTGTAGTAGTTATGTTTTGACGTCGACAAGTATAATCGAGCTTGCCTATGTCGAATACATGCTATTTGTATAGACATCGAGCAACATTAAGGACATTTTTTGCCGGCTAGGGTACCATTCCATAATGCATCATAAAGAAATTGGTTCCAAAAAAACAAAAAAGGAAAAGTTAATTTTAAATTATACATACATATCTTCACGCCAGATCCCTTACGTGGTAGGCAGAGAGAACCGAGTGCCATATATCACGATCCGTGCAGGCTTGTCTCGCTTCCTCCACATTCATCACTCTCTTCATACACACACGCCGGTTGCAAAGACTCTTGACACCACCTTCGGACAGTACTCGATACTTATATGTATGTAAATATGTATAATAAGATCAGTGCTCGGCACCGTGATATTCAGGTTTGGAAGGTAAAATAGTTGGTATACATCCCCACTAAATAAAAGTCAACACATCAATAACTGTGTGTGTATATGCAATCTCTATCAGGAGAACCATCCACGTATTTGCTATAAAAAATATAAATCGAACCGGTTAAGTACAAATTAGACTCGAGCATGAAAGATTCCTTACCATTATTTATAAAAAAAACGGCAAATAATCACGTTTGTTATATGAACATCCCATGGAAGAGGAGAGAAATACATCATCTATGAAAATTTCAACTGTCTAGTTATTACGGTTTACGAGATACAGCCTGATGACAGAGAGACGGATACATGGACGGACAGTGAAGTCTTAGCAATAGGGTTCTTCTTGGATACGGAACCCTAAAAAGGCCGAATAATTAGAAAATCAAAAGAATATTTAATTTGTTACTACTAGCATTTACGGTTGAAATAGTAATCCAGATTAAGACTAATTTATATTTTCAACATATCGAGAAATCTTGAACTGTAAATGCATCCATTACAAAGCCAATATCAACCATACATTACAAAACCAAATGCCGTAACTTAAGGATCACTTCATCACGTCGGTAAACTAGAGCCATTACTCGTAGCTATTATAGAGTTTCTAACAGTTAGAAACTTTTAAACTTGTTTGAAATGCAAAGAATATTCTTTTCTTTATGGTAGCTACGACGAAATGAAATCAAATAAATATTGTACAAAGTAAAGCTTTTATAAGCGAGTCGGGCTTAATAAATCCAATTTTGTAGACATTATTTTAAATTTATAATTTGTTTTTAATTAAATTTCAGTTAACGAATTTAATTTATAAACTTTTAGTTTTGCATTTACCGCAACACGGCACACAGTTTCATAGTTTTATCTAGTGTTTTTATTATGCAGTGAGTAAGAAAAACCCTAAAAAAACTAATTTAACTAGTATATACTTAAATATATCCACCACACATACATACATATATTCACGCCAGATCTCTTACAGGATAGGCAGAGAGAACCAAGTATCATACACCACGATTCTTGCAGGCTTGTCTCTCTTCCTCCACATTCATCACACTCTTCATACACACACGTCGGTTGCGAAGACTCTTGACATCACCTTCGGACAGTACTCGATCGATCTGATCATGGTATATTAGTCTTGGTCTTCCCCGGTATCTACATCCTTCCACATTCGCATTGTATATCTGTTTTGTTAACCTTTCATCTTCCATTCTTTCTACATGTCTCAACCAAAGGAGCATGCCCTTTCTCATCTTTACACCGACACTGTCTTTCAAGCCTAACCTCTCTCTCAATTTCACATTACGAACCCGGTCCGCGAGTGTTACACCACATATTTTATATATATTCAGCAAGTATATTCAGCAATCCGTATAATCGATGGAATACATGCAGTACTGTTCTTATATCTGGGCCGGAGTTTTCAGTACCAGCTTAATCCTCGTAATCGTATTCAGCGTACCAGCTGTTTCGAAACAGCTTGACTGATGCCAGTGTCAAGCCGTATCGAAACAGCCTGAGGGATGTTGGTTCATTCTGCGTATTCTATCGTATTTATCATGGGGAGTGTTTCAAGGAGTTGTTTGAATTAATTCCTGCCGTCAAATTCCATCATTGGACATTGCTTCATAATTTGAAATTTCACTCTCCATCACGATGCCTGGAAATCCACAACTGTGCGTTTCTCTCAACACTTTTTACCACACACTACTTTGTTGTGAAATCAATTACCGGCTGGGGTGTTTCCAAACAGATATGACTTAGGGACCTTGAAGAAAAGAGCTTAATCATTCTAAAAAAGCCGACAACGCAACTGCAAGACCTCTGGTATTGCGGATGTCCATGGGCATCAGTGATCATTTACCATCAGGTACACCTTCTGCTCGTTGTCCCAATCTTCTATAAAAAATCGATCACAAAGCAAAGAAGAATTTCGCCACGTTAAACCAGTCATCATAGCTCAGTTGGATTAGAGCGTCTCGGCCAAAGACATGATCGTAAGTCCTGTGGTATTGAAATTTTCTTTTGTTGTTTTTAAGCATTTTAAGATTTTCCTAGCAAGGGATAAGTACTAAAACACATGTATAGTTTTTGAAGTAGAAAAAAAATCTAATTTGGTGTATTTATTTTAAAGTAATAGGTAAGAAGGTGGTACCAGACCTGGGCGAGACAATGCAGAACTCTACCACCTAGTAGCTACGATGGTAGTGACTTACATAACCAATCGGTCGCCTTTTACGACCTGCCTGGCAGAACAGAAGTTGACCTAATCTTCAACGGAGCCCGAGGCCAACACGTGGAGAATGCAACATGAGTGTAATGCAGGTATTTAATATTTATGTCAAACCGGGAGAAAACCAGGATTGAGGTCTCCCCCCATACAAAGCCGGCCGAATTCTCCATCCCCCGACAAGGGTCTGAAGGAATACGACAGGAGACACAGCCCACATCGGATCAGTTTACCCGTACAACACGTACCTACACATATAGCCAAATTGCTGCGAGACCGCGATACGGACTCCAGCTACAATCAGCGGACTCACACCTAACTAGCGAAGATTTATTAAAGCAAATCAAATCTGAAGTTGATGTGGTGTCGCTGGGTGTAGCTGTGAACAGTGTGAGGAGGACCAAAGGACAAAGGGTCGTTATATCATGTGACTCAGAGGAGGATAGAGACACAGTAAGTAAGGCGATTACTAATGCCAAAACAAGCATATCAGCCAGTCCCCTAAAAGGAAGAAAGCCTTTAATAAAACTAATGGGAGTCGCACACGATCTTAATGACTCCCAAATACCTACTGCTTTGATAAATCAGAATAAAAAGTTAATTCCTGAGGCTGATTCCGGGGAAATCAGAGTGGTACGAAGAATCCACGGAAGGAATGATTCCATGTATAACATCGTTGTTGAGGTGAGCCCGAGGATCTGGTCCGGAATCCGCGACAGAAGCGTTCACTTAGGTTACCAGATAGTCCCGGCAGTTGACCAATCCCCAGTCGTACAATGCTACAACTGTTTGGGCTTTGGTCATACAGCCAGGGACTGTAAGGGTACAACCGTGTGTGGATACTGCTCTGACGACCATGAAACGAGGGCTTGTACTGGTAGGAATGGGACCCCATTATGCTGCCATTGCAGCCAACAGGGACTGGCAGATAAATACCATCCTGCTTTCTCGAGTCAATGTCCAAACTGGCAAAAATGGGACCGGATAGCAAGACATTCGGTCTCATATTGCTAAGGGCAACGACACAGATACCAGAGGGTTTTTGCGGGGGACCAAGAACTTGGGAGTGGTTCAAATAAACCTCGGTAGAGGGTACGCAGCTACCAAGGAATGTATCGCCACTGCTAGTGAGAGAGGATTTTCTGTGATACTGGCTCAAGAGCCATACGTTGGCAGCAAAGGCTATCTAAGCGATACCCAGCGCGTGATCCAAAAGTCAGGCACTTCACGCGAGAAGCCCGTAAAGTCGGCAATCGTGATCCTGGATCCTTCTCTTAAAGTGACGGTTGACCAAGACTTAGTAACGGAAAACGTGGTATGCGTGGTTATAACTCAAGGAACTATGCGTATGGGCCTTATAAACCTTTATCTTGAAGGCTCTGTCCCTATTAGCCAATATTTGCAATTACTGCAGGAATTTATACCCCGCTTGAAAGTGGAACATTTGGTAGTCGCCGGGGATGTTAATGCCCATAGCCAATGGTGGGGCAGTGAAACTGAAGATGCACGAGGAGAAGCGCTTAACGACTTCTTGGCTGAAAATGACTTGCACGTGTTAAATACGGGGAATGTACCCACATTTAGCACCTTTAGAAGGAGTATCCATTACACCAGCTTTGTGGACGTGACTACGTGCACGAATAGCCTCTTGCACAGGGTGAGTAACTGGATGGTCGATGAACGATTGGTCACCTTGTCCGACCACAGAGCCATCAGTTTCATTATTCAGTTTGGCAAGGACAAACAAGGAGACACGATCAGACCTTACACGAGGAAGTACAACACCTTGAAGGCAAACTGGGCTAAGTTCGCAGAGATTCTAGGACAGAAACTAGCTGAGCGGGGAATCACTGAGACGATAATTAATTCTTGTACATCGAAATCGGACATCGACGGCTTTCTTCACGGACTTGTGGAGTGTATCGACGGTGCGTGTGAGGCATCTATACCGACAATACCAATAAACCGGAAGCGTAAGGAATGCCCTTGGTGGAATGAAGACCTGTCTGCTAAGAAAAGAAATGTTATCCGGCATAGGAACAAAAGAAAGCACACTCACCCCACCAGACGCGAGTATGTCGTTAAGCGAAACTTGGAGCTGAGGGATGAGTACAAAACCAGCATCCAAGAAGCAATTACAACGAGTTGGAAGCAACTCTGCACCAAACAGGATAAAGAGACTGTCTGGCAAGCCATGTATCGCATAATGAAGTATTGTGGGAAAGCCAGACAGGACTCAATGATTAGGGGACCACAGAGCATCGCACTCGATGCCAAACAATCGGCGGAGTACTTGGCAGCATCGTTCTACCCGCAGGATGATCCAGCAGAGGACACCCCCACTCAACGAATGCTCAGACAACAAGTGGATAAGTTGATGGTCAACATTGCGGAATCAACGGAGTCCCAAGAGACCGAGCCTTTTACAATAGATGAGATCTCTCAAGTTTTTCAAATGATGAGCCCAAAAAAGGCACCCGGTGAGGATGGATTCACTGGGGACATCTGCCGGAGGACCTTCAACAATTCTCCTGGATTGATGAGGGCCCTTTACAACCAATGCCTCCTTAAGGGTTATTTTCCTGTCCGATGGAAGAGAGCCACAACTGTGATGATACCAAAGCCGGGCAGAGAAGATTATATGGTCCCTAAAGCTTACCGGCCAATAGGTCTGCTGCCGGTTTTGGGAAAGGTCCTTGAGAAATTGTTGGTAAGGAGGATCTCTTGGGAGCTCCGTCGTTTGGGAAACTTGAGTGGTCGTCAATACGGCTTTACACCACAGCGAGGCACTGAAGACGCACTTTACGATGCAGTGCATCTCGTTAGAGACCTTATACGTGATGGCAATATAGTTGTGTTGGCGTCGCTCGATATAGAGGGGGCGTTTGATGGTGCCTGGTGGCCAGCAATCTTGGAGCGTCTCCACTCTAAAGGCATTAGCTCCAGTATACTACTCCTAGTGAGAAGCTACTTGTCGGAACGGCGCATCGAACTTCGTTTTGCGGGAGAAAGAGCGTGCCGACCTAGTGGGAAGGGTTGCGTTCAGGGTTCTGCTTGCGGACCCTTGTTCTGGAATGTTCTTCTGGACCCCATATTTGATCTTGACTATGACCCCCAGGTGCATGTCCAGGCATTCGCTGATGATATATTAGTAATAGCCGCGGGGCGCACTGGGAGGCAAGTTGAGGCAAGATTGAACGATGCGTTGGCCAGGATTCTAGAATGGGGGACCGCAAGCAAGCTTAAGTTCGCAGCTCATAAAACACAAGTCATGGTCATGACCCGTAAACTCAAATATGACCAGCCCGTCATTAAGATGGGTAACGTCACTCTAGAGCCAGCGAAAGCAATCAAGATCCTCGGGCTGACCATTGACTGCAATCTAACCTTCTGCCAACATCTGGAAGCAGTCGTTGGGAAAGCGATTGGCTTGTACAAGATGGTCGCAGCAACAGCCAGAGCTCACTGGGGATTAAATTCCGAAATAGTGCGCCTAATTTATCTGACTGTTATTGAACCAACGGTCTTGTACGCTGCCAGTATTTGGGCCGACGCTGCCCGTAAGAAGACGTTCCGAAGAAGACTGGAGAGAATCCAAAGGTTGTTTGCAATTAAAATCTGCAAATCACACAAAACAGTTTCGCTCAACTCCAGCACGCTATTAGCTCGCATATTGCCCTTAGACCTAAGAGCTCACGAGCAAAAGTCTCTTTATGAGATCAAAAGGGGTCGCCCTATAGAGGAATGCCCAGATGCGAGCCTGGAGCTGAGGGTGCATCCATATGACCACCCACACCCCTCAAAGCGTCGTGATCTCTCCATTGGCAGTGCAAATTCGCTGGAAGACCTGGAAGATGTGCTTGAATGGACGTTGGCATATACTGATGGATCAAAAATTGATGGAAAGGTGGGCATGTCTGTCTCTCTCTGGAGTGGCGGAAGGGAAATTAAGTACTCCACGTTCAGACTCGCTGATTATTGTAGTGTCTTCCAGGCGGAACTTGCAGCAATCCTCCGAGCTACCGAGATGGTCAAAGGAATGGAAAAGGCTTGTATCCTCAGTGACTCCAAATCAGCCCTTGAAAGCATCTGCCAATCGACTCCCGAGAACCCAATTGCAGCGGAAATCCAGAACAGACTACGAGACCTGGCTAGTCCTGGAAAAGTAATTAGGCTGTTCTGGATTAAGGCTCACGTGGGTATTCCGGGCAACGAGCGGGCAGATGAGTTGGCTAAAAAAGCGGCACTGAGGGACAAAAGGACACCGATTTACGATAAGTTCCCCATTTCCTTTGGGAAAGCTATATTGAGGGAAAGGACGCTCGAACTTTGGCAGGCTAGGTATCTGGAGGCGGAGGGAGGCGTTGTCACTAGGACGTTCTTCCATGATGTGAAACAGGCATACAGGATCCTGGCTGGCTTTGCTATGGATAACCTGAACAGTCTCATATTCACCGGACACGGAGGGACAAAACAATACTTACATCGCTTTAATCTGGCAGATTCACCCGTGTGCGTGTGCAGCTCGCAGGAGATTGAGACTGTGGCTCACGTCATCTTAGAATGTCCTAGGTATGCCAAAGAACGATTCGAAATAGAGCAGCAGATAGGAGCCCCCCTGACAGACCTGCGGGAATTGATAGCCAATAAGAACACAAGGTCAATGTTCCTGGAATATGCGAGAGCGGTGGTCCGAAAGGCTGCAAGAGCAAACGGATCCACAGTGGTATAAATTAATTAATTATTAGTGATAAATTATAATGTAAAATAACTACCAAGATATGTAAGGAGATATATATTATATTATGCTATATTTAAGTATGTCTATTTAAAAAAAAAAAAAAGTGCATGAATTATCATAAGAATCAATTAGAAGGATTTTAAAATTGCTGCATAAGCAACAGCAGCAGTAGTAAAATAAAATATAAAAATATATATATATTTATGTCAATGATTTAATGTATTTCTAATGTACTAGCAATACCCGTGCGAATAATTCGCACTAAGTAATTTTATTAAATACTTCTTAGTTGATTTGAAATTGAACAAAAAAATTACCGAACGTCAATCATGTTGACGTTGTTTCAAAATTAAAGCTGTCAGATGACAGCATTGCTGTATTATGTCTTAATATATGTATTAGGGTGGAGTGAAAAAAAAAAAATTTTTTTTTCTTCTTAGCCTGGGGGTCAAATTTGTAGCTTATAAAAAACAAAAATTTTTGAAAAAAAAATAAAATTTTTTACTCAACATCTTGAGGCAGCCCACTCATTTTTAAAATTAATTACGAGTAAAAATATTTGGTTGCAAAAAAAAATTTTTAAAAGCGTTCTAAAAACTTCAAAATATCCTCTTTTATGCCAATTAAAAATCACAAGTTAAAAAAAATTTTTGTGACTATTGTTTTAATATTTTAAAAAAATCCAAAAAAGTAACATTCCTCGTTAGCGCACTAGAATAAAATTTGAGTTGGAAATGATCATAATTGCCAATTCTTGGATGTTTTAAGACATTAAAAGACAAAAAATTTTTTTTTTTTGCAACCAAATATTTTTACTCGTAATTAATTTTAAAAATGAGTGGGCTACCTCAAGATGTTGAGTAAAAAATTTTATTTTTTTTCAAAAATTTTTGTTTTTTATAAGCTACAAATTTGACCCCCAGGCTAAGAAGAAAAAAAAATTTTTTTTTTTCACTCCACCCTAATATGTATATAATTTTAATTTTAATAATTTATAAAAACAAATGCAGTAATATTTTTTTAGTTGTTGATGCCAGTAGAGCAAGCAATTATCTATAAAATGATATAGAATTTATTTAGAGTAAATGTGAGGTTTTCTCTAAAAAGGGAGGCAAACATCTTATCCTTAGCGTATTAATATATATAATATTTCGTTAAATATTAGGGTTCTGTAGTCCTCCGCAATATAAACTATAATTATGCCAAATTTCATGCTCCACCTTTCTTTTAATTATCTTAAAAAGTGCTCCAAAACTTTGTTTTACCTATTAATATATAGTTAAATTACAAATATCTGGAATTCAGATTATTTGTTTTTTTTTTATATCATAAGAATGCAAACAAGTAGAAGGGTCTTCTGATGGAAAGAGCCAACCATCGCCTTTAGACACCAAAGATGTTAATGATGCGTTGCTATCTTGTGGCGAGGTTTAATACCACATGCATAAGTTTACCGGCTACCTTACTCTCCAAGCCGGAACACGACAGCGACAAGCACTGACGCTATCGCGGCAGGAATAGGTAAGGCGGTGGTACCAGACCCGGGAGAGACAATGCCGAACTCTACCACCTAGAAGCCACGATGGTAGTGACTCGATAGCCAATCGGTCGCCTTTTACGACCTGCCTGGCAGAACGGCAGTTGGCCTATTCTTCAAAGGAGGCCGGGAACAACACGGCGAGATAGATAGACTGAGGACATGTTAAAACTAAAAGAGTGCATTTTTATTACGGTCCCTAAAAATTAAGGATTCCTTTCAATTGAACGAGAAATTGAAAGTTTTATAAAATTTTAAGCACAAGCTTTTTAAAAAACTTCAGCTGTTAATCCTGAAAGAAATATAGTCTTTAATACTGCCAAATTTTCTCTAAGTTCATTATGTTCCCATAACAGTTGTTAAGGTCCAAATTTTACGGTATTAATTCAGAGCTGACAAACAAAATCCATTATATTACTGTTTTATAACAAAGGGCGTTTAATTTACAGAATCAGGCGTCACCTTGTGGAAGTAAACAGTTCAAAGGATAAATTATGTTAATTAAATTTCAGTGTCACTACTGAAGTATCATTCTAATAATATTGAAAGCTACGCAATAAATGATATAAGCTTACTAATAATAATTAAGAAAAACGTTCCGTAGTATCCCATCCAGTAAGGACGGTACTTTTTATTATTTCATAACTAGCTGACCCGCACAGCTTCGCCCGCGATTAGATTAACATGTCGCCAAGATAGTTTTCATACAAATTTCATCCCCTGTTTCAACCCTTGAAGGATTGATTTTGAAAAAAAATAATTAGCCTTTAATTGACCCTAGCTCTTCAAGTACATCCATGCTAAATTTCATGAAAATCAGTCTAGCGGTTTAGCCGTGAAAGCATAACAGACAAACCGACTTTCGCATTTATAATATTAGTATGGATATGAAATTTTAACGTGTTACGCCAGTGATATGTTCGCGCCGTAGGTTCATTGCGGTAAACATTTCCAAGTACATTTTATAAAAAAACAAAAATCTCTACTTTACGTAATAAATATTTTTTATGATTTCTCTCTATATCCTACAGAATAACGAGAAATCATAAAAAATATTTATCTTTATAGAAAGGAGGTACTTCTCACTATAAAAATAAATATTAATCATGATTTTATTTTACTATTTTGGCCGTGTAATTAATATGTATATAAATGCCAAATTAGTCATTCCTAGTACTAAGAATGTCTGGATAAAACTGTCTGGATAAGCTACAATATAATAATATATAAGATAATAAATAAATGTATAAGATAAAAAAAATGTTTGGATAAGCATGGACATAGCGATACTATAAGAGTTTGTTGTAGACTTTGGAACCCCAAAACTAGTTGAAAGTATATGTCCACACCATTATTTCTTCTATAGGCGATGACCTTTTTGATCAATGATCAATGATCTTTCCATCATCAGGAGACCCATATATATATATATATATATATATATATATATATATATATATATATATATATATATATATATATATATATATATATATATATATATACCAAATATTATATAAATATGAAATAATAAACATTTTCGAACAATTTTTTAAAACAGGAGGAAAAATATAAATGTGTGGTACATTTATATTTTATGCCTTTATTTCAATAGCGTCTTTTAAGGCCACGATCTCATATCTGGTTATTTTTGATGGAATTACACAATTATATAAGTATTTAAGATATTGACTAAACAAAGATAGTAGATACAATTTGAAATTTTGTAGTAAGTAATTTTTTATACCATTAGATAGTAAACAAGCAGATGCTTCTTACAATAGAAAGATAGAAAGAGAAATCATCGCATAGAGACAACAAATATGTTATTAGTGCATTGTAATCCGTGTGGCGTGATGGCAATGCCACATGCATAAGTCTACCGGCTAATCTGTCCTCCAAACCGTAATATGATAACTACATGCAATGATGCTATTGCGACAGGAATAGTTAGGGTGGTGGTACTGTAAAACCTTCTTTGTGTTACAGTTTAAATACTGCTGGTCACTTGTTCCGTTTGAAATTTTATATAGATAGTTTCGTAAAATGTCTAGTCATTTTGTATTTGGTCAATTATAATTTGTTTTAATCGGGCTCTGACGAAACCCAATAAATTGAAGTTATACTATCTAATTTAAAAAATAGTAAGTCTTTCTTATTTAAAAAATAGTTCTAAAATTGATCCCGTGTGTCTCTCGAAAGTAATTAGAAGCTGCCAAGACGAGAAAAACCCCGTGACGATCCAGTGTCGTCACAGTACCATATACCTGGGCGAGACGCTGCGGACTTTTATCACCTAATAGTCACGATGATAGTGACATATATAACCAATCAGTTGCCTTTTACGTCCTGCCTGGTAGAACGGCAGTTTGTTTATAATTCAAAGGGGACCCAAACCAACACGGGCAAATTCATAAGTAAAAAACTAAAAGCTTGAAATAATAATCCAGTTTAAAAGTAACTGATATATTCAACTTGAAATTTAAGGATCTGGAAGAATTGCGAGGCATCGTGCCAATATGAACCATATATTACAAAACCAAGTGCCGTAACTTAAAGATCGCTTCGTCACGCCGGTGAGTTAGAGACTTATTACTCGTAGCTGCTAGAGATTTCTTAACAACCTAGGAACTTTTAAGCTGGTCGGCGATGCAATGAAAATTCTTCTTCCGCTGTTCTAAATACGACGTAATTAAATCTATGAGAAGTTTAACAAACTAGAACTTGTTTTACAGACCGGCTTTAACGCAATGAATACAATTTTATACATCTTATTTTAAATTTAATTATAAAGGGTTACTTTCAAATGTCCGGCCAATTTTTAAAATAAGGAATTAAATATTGAATGAAGTTGCGTTTTAATAATTATAGTAACATTATTATAATATAAAAAAAAACTGATTCTTTTTGAGTTGGATAGCCTGTTTATCGAGGAAGGTTAAAGGCTATATAACAACACGCTACGACCAACAAGATCGGAGTACCAACGAAAAATGTGGTCAAAACGGTTTTTTTTCTCCTTTTGAGAGCTTTCCTGGCGTGTGCTGGTTTAACGGTTAAAGTTACGAAAAAATCATGTGTGATCGAATCGTTCATCTTAAAAAGTTATAAAAAAAGTCCGCAATAGTGTCATCTATCTATTGAGGTTCACATTTTATTACCCTTTTTATGGTAATCAAAATTGTTCTAAAATAATGCATTATTAACGACGGTGTTTTAATAAACATGGCATTAATCTTTATCGAAATAAATTAGTTATTCATCGCAAGTATTTAATTTTGAATGAAATCGCCCTTTACTTCATTTGATTTCAACCAATAACTTAAGAGATATCTCAGTTTTGAGATATAATATTATGCGCGCGTGCGAGTGGAGAGGTCAGACAGTAGCCAGAGTGCTAAGTGTGAGTTTTTCTTTTCGCATTCGATCGTGAGCGCGTTTCGTGTTTACTAGGAATTTGTATGTGATTTGTACAGCGCCACCTAGTGGTACACTGGTTTCTCACGTTAACCACTAGGTGGCGCTGTACAAATCACATACAAATTCCTAGTAAACTCCAAACGCGCTCACGATCGAATGTGAAAAGAAAAACTCACACTTAGCACTGCTCTGAGCATTCCTTTGATTAGTGCGTATTCGAGACGTATGTGCGAGTGGATTAGTAATCAGCATCTATTCACTTTGCTACGCTGATTACTAATCACTCGCACTGCAATAATCAACAGCTGTATGCACGTCGAAGTAGGAAACAAAGACTACCATTTGGATGTGTTAAAAGGCAATATTGGCGGCTAGAAATAGCAGTGTTGATGAAATTAATGACATAATACGGAGTAAACTTCAAGGAGGTAGCGTAAACTATACATCTATTGATACCCCAGTAGTGTTACTCAACGTAAGTTCCGGTGCCATTTTTAGGGTTATGTACCTAAAAGGTAAAACGGGACCCTATTACTAAGCCTCCGCTGTCTGTTCGTCCATCTGTCTGTCACCAGGCTGTATCTCGCAAACCGTAATAGCTAGAAAGCTGAAATTTTCACAAATTATGTATTTCCGTTGCCGCTATAACAACAAATACTAAAAATAAAAAAATGAAAATATTAAGAGGGGATACCCCCCCATACAATAAATATGTCTTTTGTCGTATTTTTTTTTTGCTAAATATTAATAACGGTAACAGGCAGACGCTTAAAATTTTCATAAATTATTTAGTTGTATATTACCTTTCAAAATAAATAATTAAATAAAAATAAAGTAAATATTAAAGAGGGGCTCCCATACAACAAACGTAAATTTTAAGCAATTTTTTACTCGATCTTAATAAACAGTAAGTATTAGAAGGTTTATTTACTATAAAAATAAATACCTAATACATAAAATAAATATTAAACTAAAAACTGTAAAATAAATATTACTAATCATCATTATCTTTAAAAGAAACGTGATTTTCTTTTGTAGATGATGCGAGGGCGGATTCAGCCTTCGGTTCAGGGGAGGAGGGGGTCACATATACAAGGGCCGATCCTGTCTTCAGTTTAGGGGGGGGGTCACATAATTACGATTCAGCCATGATAGGCTCTAATTCTTATCTAATTCTAATAAATCCATACCCAGACCCCTATCCATGGGGGGGTCATGACCCCCCTTGAGATGATGGTACGGAACCCTCGTGCGCGAGCCTGACTCGCACTTGGCCGGTTTATTTACTATACTTTCAGTCTTACTGATCATGATCATAGTAAAATGACTATATAATAGGCTTTATTACCTTAACGCAGATATTAAAAAAAAAACTTTTTTTTAACTTGCCGCTACATATGTAGATAAGGAAGTTACCGATTTTGCCCGATTTTCAAAAATCGGGTTTTCACCGGATCTCCACGTTTTGAGGTACTAGGAAACT
Source organism: Apodemia mormo (assembly GCA_036924255.1). Lineage (NCBI taxonomy): Eukaryota > Metazoa > Arthropoda > Insecta > Lepidoptera > Riodinidae > Apodemia > Apodemia mormo. The sequence goes on along the minus strand of JAUPFN010000014.1, from coordinate 31,601,228 downwards.
TTCCCGACTATTTTTGCGATGTGAGTATGTCTGTATGTATGTGTGTGTGTGTGTGTGTGTGTATGTCTGTATGTAAGCATCTCATAACTTTTGAACGGCTGGACCAATCGAACCGCGGTTGATGGCGTCGATTGGATTCCGCTCAACTTAGACTTACTGAAAATTTGAACCAAGTCATCCCAGGAGATTTTGAGAAATTTTGAAAAACCTCAAAAAAATATTTAGGCGAAACAGTATTTTTTTAATATAACTTCCAGAATACTGCACCGATTAAGTACAAAAACTATTCAGCTCTATTCCTCAAAAAAATACGTCTTATGTATAAATTGCATCAAAATCGGTTTATTTGGGGGAAATCGTTGACGAAAAATTTTGGAAAGTGTTTTTTCGTCATAACTTCTAAATTTTTCAACCAATAATTTTTTGGTCTTCTACGATATTTTAGTACTAAAAACTACGTCGAATTACGTTTCAAAAATCATCGAATCGAATCGAATCTAATTTTCAAAAGTTACAGCTTTTCAAATATTAAAATCACTTTTTTTAGCTAATTTACATAATATTTTTCAAATGACTTTCAGGCTAATACACCGATTGTCTTAAAACATTTATCAGCTTTTCTCCTTAAAATATTGCGTCAAATACCGTTAATTGGGTCGAAATCGGTCAATTCATTTGTGATTTATGAATAACGAATTTTTTTGAAAAAATAAATTTTTATTGAGGCTTCGAAATTTTTCAACCTATCGGTTATTTAGCTAATATAATATTTTAGTTCTCAAAAATTAAGTTAAATGCCATTTGCAAGATCAAAATCGATCATCGTTTCCAAAATGTACAGCTTTTCCAAAGTCAATATATTGCCATTTTAACAAAATAGATGTTTGAACTGAAAAAAATCTATGCTTATAGTTTTTACTTATACCTTAATTAAGCGGGAAATTTCAGGAATGGCCCGCAAAGTCAACCGTTTATAATTTTTTTACTTAACGCAGTTATTAAAAAAATTAAACTTTAAATTAACTTTTTAAATCAAATTAACAAATATAGCGGGATAGGTACAAACTCTCCTATTTTTAATTAGCACTGTTTTTAATTATTATATGATTGTTTGTTTCAATAGTTTTCAAGTGGTTCGTGGATTAATTAAAGAATGTTAAGGTTCCTCTAGAATGGTATTATAGGTCCTTTTGACCCATTCCCTCTTATGTGACGCAGACGAATTTGCGCGGGTCAGCTAGTGATAATTATAAAATAGAATTTAAATCTTTTCGTTTTTCTTGATTTAACTGTGTATGCTAGCAATACGTCAATGTGGTTGAATAATAGACCATCTGCCTATCTGCCAAACAGTTCATAAAATGCGAATGATTGGCTACACGATTCAATGGTTATGGTCGTGTACCTAGTATATACATCATGACTACTTACTAGGAGGTGGATATCTGCATAGTCTTGCATCTTGCACGGGTCTGGTACTACCGATATAGCTATTCGTCTAAGCTTCAATGATTTTTAATATCGTGTTTGGTTACGAGGATAAGGTAGAAGTGGTTTTATGGATCGTACCATCATAGAGTAAGGAACACTAAATCCTTGGTACAATTAACATCAACATTCGTGTTCATGTATGATAATTGTCTCTTGCCTTATTCTTTTTTCTTTATTATTAGGAGGAAAGGGAGATAGGGGTGAAGGGAGAATTGTGAGTAATTATGGGGCTTAGGGAAGAGTCAGATAGGGAAAGAGGGAGATGGGGATTTGCGGATATAGGGTGAGATGGGATCAGGGGAATAGGGGGAAGGGAGATCTAGGAGAGGGAGATATTGATAAGGGCGATAGAAGGGGAAAAAGATAACTATTCCGTGTATCCTTCAAATATAGCATAATATTAACTACAATAAAAAGACTTCTTTGATAAAAAGTCCTTTATAATAAAAATATGTGAAAAGACCTTGTCGGTGTCTATAATAAGCTTTCGCTTAACGCACTAAAGTGGATAATATTCTCTATCCCATCAAATAAAATTATCACAATGAATTCTTGTAGGATATGAACACACTATCGACTGATACATAAGATAATGCAAGTCGTTTTCTAGGTGGTAGAATTCTGCATTATTTCGCCCGGGTCTGGTACCACCTGGTCTGGTGAAAATAAAAATTAAAGCGAAGGTACTAAGCCTGGACTAGACCACAGTATACTGGAGACTAACAGTAGTCAATCTACATACATGTGGTATTCGAGCAACGCACACATAGACACCACTCACAGACGCGATATCTCGGAATGGTTCAGGGGAGTTTGTTCCGCACCAGTCCGAGATATCACGTCCGTGAGAGGTGTCTATGTGTGCTATGCACGAATATTACTTGTATGGAACATTGACCGCCTCGTTGGTCGAGGGGTTAGCGACCCTGACTACACAATCAACGGGGCTCGGGTTCGATCCCCGACGGGGACAAGCATTTGTGTGATGAGCATAAATGTTTGTATTTCAGGGTTTGGGTGTTTATTATGTATATAAAAGTATTTATATATGTATTTATATGTATTAGTATCGTTGGCTAACACCCATAACACAAGCAAATAATTTGCTTACTTTCGAGTTAGATCAATAAGTGTAATTTGTCCCGTGAATATTTATATATTTATTATTGACTTCTGTTAGTCTCTAAGTATTCTGTGACTAGCCATTGCATATATTTATACTCAGTAGTCATTCAAAGTCCGAAAGTTCTTGCAAACATGCTGAGAGTAACATATGTTACCAATACAGTGAAAACGGCACTAGCCAATACGAAAAAATATTCGGTTATATAAATTATATTAAAAATATTGGTATCTTTGATTTTGATTACTGAAACAGACAGATATACATCGTCACATCCAGGGCAACTTACGAATCTACCATTTTACTAAAAAATAGTATTTTGATGTAAAACTGTACTTGATTTCGTAAGCACCCTGGCATCGCATAGCAAGCACTTACGTATTTCAGTGCTAAAAATAAAAAGAAACATATAGCGGGCTTTAAAACGATAACCATGACTTTAAAAGAGTTGAAAAATTTCCAAGCTAAGCTACAGTCGGTATAACTGTTTCAAACCGATGCTATCTTCATTTATTCTTATTGATATCGGTTGTAAATTCCACTAATTATACAAACTATGATATAGAAGTTAAATTATGTTTAAAGAGACTTCAGGCATGTAAATTTTCATTACTTTACAAAAGTGTCATGTTTCCATCATATACATGTATTACGGCCTGCGGGTGCTACACGCGTAGTTGAACTACTCTATATAACGCTATTAATGAACGTTAATCCGAAGTCAGCCTTATTTACTCACAATATAAATGCGGTACATCAAACACCATTCAAACATTGTGTTCAAAGGAAATAATTAATGTTCGTATCAGCAATTTCTGTGACTATCATTTATCACGCCGTAGTTCGTACAGATTGTATTGCATTAACGGGGTTGATAAGGTTGAAAATTGCAACCACGTCCTATTTATTACATCTGTGTATTTGATTTTAGTATGGTGTAGCAAATATCAAGAAATTTGATACTTTCATTAAAACTTGGTGAAACTGTATCTTAAAATATCTTGAAAGAACTTACTTGTATTTTAAGTTTTTTATTGTATGATTTATATATATGATAGCAAACAATTGGCTGGCCCTCTTGAGAGAATTATTGACTATTTCCCTCGAAAGGGTTACCCATCTCCCATCGCCTATAAACACCAAAGATGTTGTTAATGGTACGTTGCTGTCCGTGTAGTGGAATGCTAAAATGCTGCTTTTTGGAGGGTTCCAAACCAGAACGCGACAGTGACAAACGCTGACACAATCACTGACTCTTATAGCCAATCGTTTGCCTTTTGCGAACTACTTGGGATTCTTTCATACAAACTTTCATCCCCTTAAGTTTAGACAGTCACCTGTATATTCTTTTATCCCCTTGAGTTTATACAGTCACCTATATATTATTTCATACAAACTTTCATCCCCTTGAATTTAGACAGTCACCTATATATTATATACCTTTCCGCCGTGTTGGTCCCGGCCTCCTTTGTAGAATAGGCCAACTGCCGTTCTGCCAGGCAGGTCGTAAAAGGCGACCGATTGGCTATCGAGTCACTACCATCGTGGCTACTAGGTGGTAGAGTTCTGCATTGTCTCGCCCGGGTCTGGTACCACCGCCTTACCTATTCCTGCCGCAATAGCGTCAGTGCTTGTCGCTGTCGTGTTCCGGTTTGGAGGGTAAGGTAGCCGGTAAACTTATGCATGTGGCATTAGACCTCGCCACAAGATAGCAACGCACCATTAACATCTTTGGTGTCTATAGGCGATGGTTGACTCTTTCCATCAGGAGACCCATCTGCTTGTTTGCTATCTTATGATATAAAAAAAAAAATAAAAAAAAAATATATATTCTTTCATACAAAATTTCATTTCCTTGAGTTTAGACAGTCACACTTTGTTTATATATATAAACAGTCTATGTTTGACTCGGGTCTTTCAACTAACTCCTTGTCAATTTCATCGAATTTTATTCAGCAGCTTAGTCACATGAGTAAAAAAACAATATAGAAACAAATCTTCTAACGAGCTTACGATATGTTTACCTATTCTAGTAGGATTTCCGCAGACCTGGAAGTATTTTTTGGCTTATGCTATTTAATACCATTAGGTAATACGATTATACGCAAAAATAGTTAAAAGTAGCTGCGCCTTGGTTCTCGTAATATCGACGGGTCCTACGTAAGTTGTCGTAATTTATAAAATAAGATTATTGTTTTGTTTATGAAAATGACTCTATTTTTAAAGATATTTTAATAACACAAAGAATTAAAATGAAATTTCTATTAGATAAATCCAACTTCTAATAGAAATTTCACTTTTATTCTTTGTGTTATTAAAAAATCTATAAAAATGGAGCTATTTTCATAAACAAAACAAAAAACACATTTTTTAAGTTACGATAACTTACGTAGGACCCGTGGATATGTATCTATTTTAAAGAGTTGGTACTCGATTTGATAAATACGATTCATAACTAGCCCTGAGTTTACATCACACGTCGAGCCAGTATACCTACACTATTTTCCTCCATTCGTGACAGGCCACTCGTGCTTACGTACACGTGCGCCAAACGCTTATAGTAATGTACCTATGAAAATACCGCTGTGTGAAGCTTTGTTTCTGTTCCCTTTTTCTACTCGTGTGGTTTAGCCGAGAAAGCGTAACAAATAGACTATTACATTTTTAAATATATAATAAGATAGAAAACCAGGAGATGACTCTCCTGATGGAAAGAGAACTCATCGCCTATAAACACCAAAGATATTAATAGTGTGTTGCTATCCGTATGGCGGATTGGTAATGCCACATGCATAAGTCTACAGGCTACTTTACCTTTCAAACCGAACCACGACAACAAAAAGCACTGACGCTATTGCGGCAAGAATAGGATAGGCGGTGGTACCAAATACCCGGAAAAGACGTTGCGGAACTCTATCCCTAGTAATCAGGATTTTAGTGATATACATAACCAAACTCGGCTTGTACGCTTTGCCCGGCAGGAAAGCAGTTAGTTTATCCTTCAAAGCAGCTCGAACCAACACGGGAGATTTATATTATTAGTACCTATACGAATCTATAGACCAAATCGGTTTTACTAATCACAGGGAAGTTTTATTGAAATAGTGTTATAGAAGCAATATCCCAAATTTTTTACTACCTACATACAAGAGCTACATCCAAAAAACCTAGAGCGTATAATACCATGCTTCGAAAGCCACCAGCCTTAAAGCCATCTTGTAGTCTTCTCGACTACAAGATGTCTTCTGTGAAGACTATGAAACCACCCACAACTATACCACATAAAAAGCAAAAATACTCTTTCTCTATTTACGTCAGCTTTAAAAATAAGTACAATTAGTACGAAAACAACCATACATATTTCATTAAAATGGCAACCGTAGCATGAAAATAACCCTTAACATGTGTAATTCGATAATGTTTATTAACTACTATATTTTCATTATATTTCCAACTACCATTACCTTCCGCTCGACTGAAAATACGCATTGCACAACCGTATATTATAAATATATTTGAATATATTTGCATAATATCTAGTATCGGCATCGTATGGCATTTATCGGTGTATGTAATCATGCATTTTGACGTTCATTAGGTTTTATACGCATTTCACATTATTTTAATCAGGTCATTTCAATTTGAATGTCATTTGGTCATCATTACTGTCATTAGATTTGTAAAGGTCAAAATTTACGGTTGATTAGTGTGCGTATGCGTTTTTGCGCGTGTTTTTGTGTGTGTGTACTAATTGCATTTGTCTTTCTGTAATATGGACATGACGCTATTTTACATCCGCATAAACCTTAAATTATAAGTTTAAGGAAAGGATGTTTAGCAAATAATTATGATGTATACTTTTTATATAGTAAAACTAGCGACCTGCCCGCGGTTTCACCCGCGTAGCTTTTTGTTTCCGTAGGAATATCAGAAAGGTTTATATACTAAAACCTTCAAAATCCGTTGCGTAGTTTTAAAGATTTAAGCATACATAGGGACATAGGGACATAGGGACGGACAGAAAAAGCGACTTTGTTTTATACTATGTAATGATAAAATTTAAAAAAAATAAACTAACTTCCCATAAAGAAAGAGGATCTCAATGCGACTGTATTTTCTAATTGGTATCTCAGAACTTAGCCATGTATTAGCTGACTAGCTGTTGCCTGCGACTTCGTTTACTCCGCACTGCTCCTCCCCTGTAGGTGATAGCATGATATCAATCAATCAATCAATCAATAATTTTTATTCAAAATAGGATACATTTGTATCACTTATTGAATGTCATATACATATATGTAGTAGCCTATATATGTAGTAGCCTATATGTTGACCCGTCCTGTTAGTAATATTCTTACAAATTTTGAAGTAAATCCATGTAGTATTTTTTGAGTTTACCCCGGACATACATACAGACAAACAGACAAACAGACAAAAATTCTAAAAACTATATTTTTGGCTTCGATATCGATTGTAGATCACGCCCCAAGTATTCTTTTAAAAAATATTCAATATACAGTTTTGATATTTCTACGATTTTATTACATGTATAGATTTGGATTTTTTTTTCTTTTCTTTATATCTCAAAATAGCACACACTCCTTGTTTGTTCTCTGTGGCTCTACTGATGAAAAGAGAAACCATCGTTTATAGACACTAAAGATGTTAATGGTGCTTTGCTATTCGTGTAACGGGATGGCAATGCCACATGCATAAGTCTACTGGCTCTCTTACCCTCCAAACCACAACACGACAATGACAAGCATTGGCGCTATTGCAACAAGGAACAGGTAAGACCGTTATACCAAATACCCGGTGAGTGTTTGCGGAACTGTACCATCTATTAGTTAGTGACATGTATGTTACTGACATGTATAGCCAATCGGTCGCTAAGACAACAAAAATAAAAAATTACATTTTATTCATTTGACATTTATCATAATTTCAAGTACTTAAAATAATACTAATTTTGTATATGATGAAAGTCAGATGACAAACGTAGAAGAGATTCTATTATAGTCTACAAGCTGACCCGGCAAACGTAGTTCTGCCTTTTTATCTACTCTTATTTTTTCTATATTTTCTTACCTTTTAAACCTTCCCTGGACTTTAACAATTATTTCAAAACCAAAATTAGCCAAATCGGTCCAGCCGTTCTCGAGTTTTAGCGAGACTAACGAACAGCAATTGATTTATATATATATATATATATAGCCTAGCTGACCCGGCAAACTTTGTTCTGCCTTTTTAACTACTCTTTTTTTCTATATTTTCTCACCTTTTAAACCTTCCGTGGACTTGAACAATTAATTCAAAACCACAATTAGCCAAATCGGTTCAGCCTTTGTCGAGTTTTAGCGAGACTAACAAACAGCAATTGATTTTTATATATATATAAGATTTTATCAAAGTAACGGACGGCTGAATTTCAACCAGCGGGCGATCGCCAGTGTATTGAAGCTCGTGAAGTAAATTACCCATTTATATAAAAAACCCTAGATACACAGTCCCGAACAAAACTGACACTCAAAAGTGTCCCTAATTTCTTTTAAGTAATTATAGATATGGCAAAAACATATGCCTTTGCATATCCAACCTTAAGTGCAAGACTTATAGTTGTTTTTACAAAGCAATGTACGAAAATAAATAAAATTGACAGTGACGCGGCCGACGCGATTCTATTTGAAATGAGTGCACAATTTAAAATTGTGCACTCATTTTTGGAGGAAGTTTTTGACACACTGATTGTGTATATTTGGTTTTTTATATCAATGAAATTACCTAATAATTTTTAAGTATAAGAAAGCCAATAAATAGACAGCTCTTTTGATGTAAATAAAGCAATGTAAATACGAAATGTGTTAATAATGGTCAGCTTTGGTATGGATCTGATACTTACGATAGGTAACTATTTTATGTCGTTACAATATCCATTGCATTGGAGGAAATCCTTATTTTAGTGATTTATTCAAAGAGTCTTACAGATATGAATATTTTATTCAATGCTTTAAAAATTCTTTTCTCTTTAGTATTTCCATGTTAGCGAAATACTGTGCCGTTTATGTATATGTATAATCTGTTAAAATATAATAGCATTAAAGATAAATAAGTTGATATGCTTTTATCGAAATAACAAAGCACAGCATACTCATAAGAATAATTAATGAATTATAATGGTTAATATTTTTTTACTAACGCCAAAGTGCTCGAAATTCTATAGTCCAGTAAAAATTTAATGAAACCATGATCTGACCAATTTTGGCGCAATGAGTAAAAATGTGTTTATTAATACTTAAAAATGATATTATGAAAGAAATTTTGATTTAAATTCAGGGGAAAGGGATGAAAAAAATAAAAAAAGGGTTGAAAAATGCCTTTTTTTAAAAATAACTTAATAACTAATAAAATAGAAAAAAAAGTTTCTAGTAAAATTTGTAGAAAAAAAAATTTTACACAAAAAAGTTCCTTTTCATTTTTTTGTTATCTGCTTTAGTTAAGCTACAAAGAATAAAAATTAAATTTGCTTTGTAATTAATTATAAAAACTTACCAGAATTATTACGGCCCTGTACCATGCAGCGCGCGCATTACGTAAATATGTACTAACACTACTACATATGTTTTCCCATATTTATATATTTTTACATATTTTACTACAAATTTAATTTTTATTTTTTGTAGCTAAACTAAAGCAGATAGTAAAAAAATGAAAAGGAACTTTTTTGTGTAGATTTTTTTTCTCTACAACTTTTACTTGAAACTTTTTTTTCTATTTCCTACCGTTATTAAGTTATTTAAAAAAAGGCATTTTTCAATCCTTTTTTTATTTTTTTCATACCTTTCCCCTAAATTTAAATCAAAATTTCTTTCATAATATCATTATTTAAGTATTAATGAACACATTTTTACTCATTGCGCCAAAACTGGTCAGATCATGGTTTCATTAAACTTTTTACTGGACCATCTAGTGACATATTGTTCAATACACTATACACTTGAATAACATATCCACTAGAATCTTGATCGCTAATTACAGTCATTGAAAATAATATCTAATGTAAAAGTTACCACAAAACACGAGTGGGAATTACTGTAGCATTACCTGCTGAAAAGTCCACAGCGATAATACAGTTCTGCTGTAAGTGTTACCATTTAATTAATTAGTTTTAATGATAACTCACATTTATAAAGTAGTGTATCCCACTTAAGCAGTCTGTAGTTAAGTGTGTTGCAGACTACACTGACGAGACAAAGACACACATCAAGGTCGAAACTGCTAATTTTATATTTGGACGGATACTTACATCCAACTACTAATATTTAAGTGTAGACAAAACCGTCTTGAACATTAATGATTTTGTCATTTCCATTATATACTTGAATGACATAAATAAATAATAAATAAATAAATATAAATAAATATCGGTGAAGAAATCACACGAACTGATCTAACACCAAAGTAAGCAAATTATTTGCTTACTTTGGTGTTAGATTTATCTATACATATAATAAAATCGTAGGAAAGTCAAAACTGTACATTGAATATTTTTTTAAAAGAATACTTGGGGCGTGATCTACAATCGATATCGAAGCCAAAAATATAGTTTTTAGAATTTTTGTCTGTGTGTCTGTTTATCTGTTTGTCTGTATGTTTGTCCGGGGTAAACTCAAAAAGTACTGCATGGATTTACTTCAAATTTTGCATGAATAGTACTAACAGGTCGGGTCAACATATAGGCTACATATTATCACGCTATCACCTAGCGGCCAGGTGCTGTGCGGAGTAAACTATCTCCGCGGCGACGAAGTTGCTGGCAACAGCTAGTACATAATAAACATCCAAACCCAGAAATACAAACATCTATTTTCATCACATAAATGTTTGTCCCTGTCGGGAATCGAACCCGAACCCCTTCGATTCGTAGTTGGGTTCGCTACCTACGAAGTGTCACTAAAATAACGACCGCTTTGGCATTAGTAAAAAATAATAATGTTAATTACGGCGGCTAAAAAAAATGACTAATACTGGTTAGTACTAAAAATAAAAAAATGCCTTTTCTGCATAGATTTATTAATCTAAAACCTTTTAAGCTAAGGTATTCATGCTACGGTTATACCTGAAAGGTTTAATTGATTTGTATAAAATAAAAATTAATCTGAATTTTATTCTATTCTACTAACATGAAATAAGAAATAGCATTTTATTTAATGAATGAATACAAATTAGTAAAGACAAAACGCAAATAATGAATCTTGTAACCCCTGAGTGTTTAAAAATTCATTCAACCTGTAGGTAGATGATTACAGCCATTTTTAGAGACTAAAACGAGTAATTTATTACTTAGAGCGCGTAGAAGCATCGTATCATGTAAGACAGTATTCCATGACGTATGACGTCATTTCTCAGAAATATCCTTAAGTGTAGGGTGGATTAAGTGACGCTCTCAAAGGCTGATGTATGGCGCTCTGTTATCGTTGATTCATGTCTTTGCGTTTGGCACAAGCTTTACCCCCAACTACACATCTCTGTTATGTTTAAAACTATTATTATTATGAGAATATAATTTTTTACTTTATACTTTAAGTTAAATTTATACTATAATAAAAACACTTGTCTTCTATTGTTCTACTTGGTTTAACAAAGTAAAAGAGTACAAGTGATTTTAATCTATATAGATATTATAAATGCGAAAGTTTGGATGTTTGGATGGATGGATGTTTGTTACTCAATCACGTAAAAACTACTGAATGGATTTGGATGAAATTTGGAACACAGGTAAATGATGATCTGGAATAACACATAGGCTATTTTTGTCCCACAAAAGTGATGATGCCGCCGGATTCCTTAAAAACTTTTATAATATAGTGGGCTGCACGCTGCAGCTAGTATAATATAAATTCAAGTGTAGATGGGGTTTTATCAAGTCCCGGCGATATAGGGGACTTTTTTAATGAATTTTTAAGAATTTTACGCCGTGTTGACCCCGGCCTCCTTTGAAGAATAGGCCAACTGCCGTTCTGCCAGCCAGGTCGTAAAAGGCGACCGTTTGGCTATCGAGTCACTACCATCGTGGCTACTAGGTGGTAGAGTTCTGCATTGTCTCGACCGGGTCTGTTACCACCGCCTTACCTATTCCTGCCGCAATAGCGTCAGTGCTTGTCGCTGTCGTGTTCCGGTTTGGAGGGTAAGGCAGCCAGTAAACTTACGCAAATGGCATTAGACCTCGCCACAAGATAGCAATGCACCATTAACATCTTTGGTGTCTATAGGCGATGGTTGACTCTTTCCACTAGGAGACCCATCTGCTTGTTTGCTATCTTAAGATATAAAAAAAATAACAGGATCTAACTCCAATTAGTTGGAAGATTATTTTCCTGATATTTCGGCGATCTTACAAGTACCATGATCACGGGTCAACACGGCGGATATGTCATCCCTTGATCATGGTGTTTGTTGCAGCGGTAAACTTATTTCCTCGTTTTCCCGTGATAATCCGGGCTCTTTGGAAAAAAGATTATCTGCCTTTCTGCATAGTAGTTCGTTAAAAAGCAAATAATATTGATACCTATTGATATAAAAAGACTATTCTGCACAGTAGTTCGTTAAAAAGCAAATAATATTGATACCTATTGATATAAAAAGACTATTCTGCACAGTAGTTCGTTAAAAAGCAAATAATATTGATACCTATTGATATAAAAAGACTATTCTGCACAGTAGTTCGTTAAAAAGCAAATAATATTGACACCTATTGATATAAAAAGACTATTCTGCACAGTAGTTCGTTAAAAAGCAAATAATATTGACACCTATTGATATAAAAATACTATTCTGCACAGTAGTTCGTTAAAAAGCAAATAATATTGATACCTATTGATATAAAAAGACTATTCTGCACAGTAGTTCGTTAAAAAGCAAATAATATTGACACCTATTGATATAAAAATACTATTCTGCACAGTAGTTCGTTAAAAAGAAAATGATATTGATACCTATTGATATAAAGACTATATTGATACCTATTGATATAAAAAGACTATTCTGCAAAATAGTTCGTTAAAAAGCAAATAATATTGACACCTATTGATATAAAAATACTATTCTGCACAGTAGTTCGTTAAAAAGCAAATAATATTGATACCTATTGATATAAAAAGACTATTCTGCACAGTAGTTCGTTAAAAAGCAAATAATATTGATACCTATTGATATAAAAAGACTATTCTGCACAGTAGTTCGTTAAAAAGAAAATGATATTGATACCTATTGATATAAAGACTATATACGTCACTATAATCATGACTACTATGTGGGAGAGTTCGATAACGTCTTGCCCGGGTACTTGATACCATTACCTTACCCATTCTTCTCAAAATACCGTCAGTACTTAGGGGATATCCATAAATTACGTCACACGAATTTCATGATTTTTAACCCCTCCCCCGTCCTTGTCACAACTGGTCACATTTGTGAGACCCCTAACTAGTGTGACGTCACATATTTTACAATTTTACATTGGAATAATGATCTCATTCGATTATTCTTTTATCTATCAAGGTGGCTTTTTAAATTTAGTGTTGTAATACTTAGATATAAAATATTATACTTTGAAAAAAAGTGATGTCACAAAATTTGGGAACCCCCCCTACCTCTTGTCACACATTGTCACACTTCGTTCGTTCACGTTCACGTTCGTTCGACCCCCTCCCTCCCCCTTAACGTGTGACGTAATTTATGGATGGCCCCTTATCATTATCGTGATCTGTTAGGGAGATCAAGCTATCCAGGCAACTTATACATATGGCATTAACTTCACGGATAGCAACGCACCAATAACATTTTATTATACCTATAGACTATAGACAATGATTAGCTCTTTCTATCAATAGAATCGAGGTTTGTATTCTATGACCATTGTTGTATTTTGCCATCAGATGGCGTTGTAGCGTATTGCTGTTATAACAATATACACTGGCAGAACCACAGCTGCCGGGTTCAGTTAGTACTAATATCTACTTTTTTGTTTATTTAAATGCACATATTATGTCTAGATGTGCCAGTTGGATTTGGGATTTCGGTTTTTTTAGTATGTTAGCTATGGATATTACCATAAGATAAGTTATTGGCAACTTTCTACCCAAATGAACAAAAGAAATAAATGTTTTGTGTCACGCAAACTGAGACTTTTAATATAGCATATGAAAACCTTACCAAATAAAACAGAAATATATATATATGAATCTTATAAAACTTTCCACGTACATATTAACAGCAAATGACATGACGGCCTTAATATCACATAAAAAGTCTATAAAACATATTTTATTTTGCAATAGACACATTTTCTAAGAGACATAAATTGTTTAACGATGTGTTGAGTGATGAGGTGAGTTGTGACTTTAAGATCGTATTTTTTAATAGCGGGCACTAATACTTTCGTGTTAAAATGCTGTTAAAGGCAAAACTAGTTGGCATATATACATTTTATAACTATTTTGTGAAATATTATAAGTGAATTTCAACATAAAATATAAGAAGTTTTCACCAAAAACCAACGACAAAAGTATAAAATATACTGATTCTAATTCTACATCCTCATTGAGAGTGAATTGTGGCAATCTCCACGACTGCCGTCTAGTAGGTTTTAATAGCGACTACACCACGCTTTACATTATAATGGGGATTTTTTTTTATATCATAAGATAACAAACAAGCAGATGGGTCTCCTGGTGGAAAGAGTCAACCATCGCCTATAGACACCAAAGATGTTAATGGTGCGTTGCTATCTTGTGGCGAGGTCTAATGCCACATGCATAAGTTTACCGGCTACCTTTCCCTCCAAACCGGAACACGACAGCGACAAGCACTGACGCTATTGCGGCAGGAATAGGTAAGGCGGTGGTACCAGACCCGGGCGAGACAATGCAGAACTCTACCTGAAAATCTGTAAACAGAATATCTGAATAAGAAGACTTTCTTCTTTCTTTTCACAAAATCTCTGCAACCTATTTTTTAAAACATTAATGACAAATTTAGCGTTTCTTAAGGAAAAAAATTAAAACTATTTAAATATTTTTTTCATTAAAATCAATAAGGAGAAAAGGTAATATACTTTAAAAACATATACTTCTGTACGATTATATAAAATGAATGCGAGAACCATTGGTACCAGCATTTGCAATTTTATGAAGCAACTTGTCATCTTCTAGAGAGCTATTTTTCGAATGTTTCACATCGTTTAGTCGATATCTGCCCCTTTGATGGCATGTGCGCCAGGCAATGAATAAATAGCTCGCATTTACTGGAGTTTTCTTCGTTTTGCTCTTGTGTTATGTAAATATTGTCCCATCTTACTATATGTTTCAAGGAATTGAGATAGGATTAGATCGCATGCAAAAGCGATTACCTTGTCATCTAAATCTGTATGACAATGTAAATATGTAGTGTCTGTACATTTAATTTATTTACAAACGTGATAAATATTTGTGAATCATAATCACAGACACCAATTTTTTATTTTAGAGGTCTTGCAGCTGCGTTGCCAGCTTTTTAAGAAGGAGTATGCTCTTTTCTTAGAGGTGTCTAAATCGTATCCGTTCGGAAACACCCCCGCCGGTAATTGATTCCACAGAAGAGTAGTGCGTAGTAAGAAGTGCATAGAGAATCGCACGGTTGTGTATTTCCAGACATCGAGGTGATGAGGATGGAACTTTAAATTTTGCCGCGATGTCCGATGATGAAATTCAACAGCAGACTTTTCTTCAAGACTTCTTCCTAGGGATGCAACGATATATTGGAAAACCGATAAATATCGATATATCGACGCCTAAAACATCGATATTTATCGATATCGAAGATACGCCGATATCGACATATCGATATCGAAAAAAAGCTAAATATCGAAACGATATATCGAAAAACCCGACCAAATTAAAGTACCCTCAAAATCGGGTAAAATGGTAAAACATCAGACAGGGCTGCATGGGCTTCGATCTCTTTGCCTTTCCCGTAAGGCATTAACCAAAAAAAAATGTTTGGTTGTATTCTGTAGTTGTGTTGTTGTGTGTGTTGCATTGCAGTTTCGGTGTTGATATTATTTGGCTCACTGAATTTGGCCCCACTTTTTTTGATTTTCAGATTTTTGATATTTTTAATTATTTGTTCGTCGTTCGTTCTTTAATGTTCGATTGTAAAAATTGTTTGTTCGTCTTTTATTTATTTATAATCAATTAAACAAATGATCACCCTTAAGTTGGCCCCCCTTACTAGATATCTTTATTTTTATCACTTAGATTAATTAATTTTGATTAATTATCGTTTGTTCGACGACTATTGGTGATTGTTCGATCATAAAAACAATTAAATTCCCAATTATTATTTATTTTATATCTAATATGCAAACCATTACCTCACGCCTACATTGCGCATGCGCCAGCAGTCTAATGGCGACTGAGCGATGCGTAGTGCATGTCATGTAAAAAAATGACATTATAAATAATGCTCCATTTCGAATATCATCAAATTATACGATTTGAATGAAGTATTTATTCAACAGTGTGAGTACCTCGATTAAATATAAAGGTATTTAATTCTTATTAGGAAATATTGTAGGTAGTTCCGATAGTGGTAAATTTAACACGATACATAAAAAAAAATCTGCACATTTTTTGAGGTTAACTAATAGTACATCTAATATATACATCTTTAACAGAATTATAAATAGACCTATCATTTTAACAAAGAAACAAATTAAAAACAGTTGTATGACATACACACCCACACACATATGTACATATATAAGAAATTCATATTTAATTAGAGTAATTACTCTTTTTGTTTACTCAACAAACAGCTTTATGTGGCTTTATGAGTTAAGTACATATATTGGACGTAATGCATGTAAATGGACTATATAGACATTAGATGATTTTCGATGATTATTAATAAGTACATAATTTATTAATAATGATTATTTTACAACTAAACATTCGAAATGGAGCATTATTTATAATGTCATTTTTTTACATGACATGCACTACGCATCGCTCAGTCGCCATTAGACTGCTGGCGCATGCGCAATGTAGGCGTGAGGTAATGGTTTGCATATTAGATATAAAATAAATAATAATTGGGAATTTAATTGATTTTATGATCGAACAATCACCAATAGTCGTCGAACAAACGATAATTAATCAAAATTAATTAATCTAAGTGATAAAAATAAAGATATCTAGTAAGGGGGGCCAACTTAAGGGTGATCATTTGTTTAATTAATTATAAATAAATAAAAGACGAACAAACAATTTTTACAATCGAACATTAAAGAACGAACGACGAACAAATAATTAAAAATATCAAAAATCTGAAAATCAAAAAAAGTGGGGCCAAATTCAGTGAGCCATATTATTTGCATTTACTGTTAGAAATGAAGAGAAGTAAATTGTGGTCGGTTTTCAAAAAAGATGGTGGTGATGGCGCCGTTTGCAATATTTGTAACAAACGAGTTAAAACGTCTGGAAATACGAGCAATCTCGCATCACATATTAAGCACAAACATCCAGAAGATTATGAAATTGACGATAAACATTTGGATAAAGCACAACGGTAAGTTATTAATTCCTCAGTTAATAATACGAATTACAAATAATAATAATTAAGGTTAGATTTTATGAAAATATTACAATATTTAAAAAACATTTTAGGTTAGGTCATGTTCGATTTAGGTATGATTAGTGTTGTGTTGTATTGACTGACGATGATTGTTTGTATCGATAAACGGATTAAATGTTTTTGACAAAATTACCTAAGCATGAATATATTATGTATGGTGTTGTTTTAGTGTAGGATCATATTATTTCATAAATTGTTATCGATGAAATAAAATTTAAAAAATAGGTATTATTAGCAATTGTATTTTTTTATTTTTCAAGAAGTTGACTGAATGTGATGGTAATTCTTCTAGCATCAACCTTGAAAAATCAAATGAAAATACTAAACTCACAGAAAAACCTGCTATTTCTGGCGAAGCTGCTTGTTCGTCTTCTGTGGTTGAGAGCAGTACCCCTTTTATTAAGTCCACTGCAACACCTAGTGCATCTTCAGAAAGCACTCCAAAAATAAAAAATGTATTTGAAAATATGTACCAATATTCTAAAGGTGGCGCAAAATATGATCGGATAACAGACGCTATTGCATATTTTATCGCCGTTGACAACAGGCCATTTCATTCAGTGGAAGGAAAAGATTTCAGACATTTATTGAAGCAATTAGCTCCATTATATAAAGTGCCATGTCGAGAAACCATCAAAACAAAAATCGATAAAAAATATGACACTATATCCAAAATTTTAAAGGAAAAATTGAAAAATGTCGATCACTTCTGTTTAACAACAGATATATGGACAGAAACAATGACTAACACTGGTTATCTTGGACTCACAGTCCATTTTTTGCATCAGACTGAGTTGCAATTGCAATCAATTACAATTGGAGTATTTGAATTAGACGAAAGCCATACTGGCGAATATATTGGCCAACAATTAACTGCAATATTAAGAAGTTGGAGTATTGAAATCGAAAAAGTTATGGCTTTCGTTACAGATTCTGGCGCAAACATGATAAAAGCCATAAGAGAGACTTTTGGGGCTAACAAACATATCCCTTGTTTTGCTCATATGATAAATAGAGTTGCAGAAGAGGCCATAAAAAAAACTTCCGGATTGAATGACATAATAGATCGTGTGAGGAATATTGTGAAGTATATAAAGAAAAGACAAGATATGATATTGGAATTAAAGAGGAAGCAAATCGAAAATAAAATATCTGAAGGAAAAACTCTGAAAGTAATGTTAGATGTAAAAACAAGATGGAATTCGGTATATTACATGCTTCAGGGATTTGTTGATTTGGCGCCATACATTAGCGACATAATTTTTTCCAAAATTGATGCACCTATCATGCTGACTGCAGTTGAGCTAAACATCATAAAAGATGTGTGTCATGTTTTGCGACCACTGGAAGCTATGACAAAAGAGGTTTCTGCCGAACATTATGTCACTATTTCAAAAGTTGTGCCGATGGTGAGTTGTGCAATTGACCAGTACAGCGAATTGAGGATCACTTCAAGCTTTGCCGGTGATTTGAAGATAAATATTACTCTCGAAATAGAAAAGCGTTTCGGCCAGCTAGAATACAATAGTTTGTTAGCAGTTTCGACATTGCTAGACCCTCGATTCAAAAACCTGCACTTTAAGAAACCTGATGCATGCGCCAAAGCGATGTCAAGAATTAGAAAACTAATTTCAGAGTACAAATCTGCAGCCGCAGCTGCAACAGCTTCATCAACATCTTCAGAGGATGAAGATAAAGGTGATTTTGATTTCTGGAAGCACCATAAATCTTTGGCGCACACGCAAATAAAAAGAAAAAAAACTGACGGTGACGACGAGCTTACATTATATCTTTCTGCTCCGGTAAATACTTTAAAAGTAAATGTTCTTGACATATGGCAAGAGATGCAAGGAGTATATCCCAATCTTTTTAAAGTTGCAATGAGTCATCTTCCAATCGTGGCAACAAGTGTTCCTTCTGAACGTCTTTTTTCAAAGGCGGGAGCCACTATAACTCAGAGCAGAAACCGCCTACAAGGAAGCAGATTGTCAAAATTGCTATTTTTAAATTCGATAGCTGGCACAAGTTACTGGAATGGCAATCAATAGACATTTTTAAATAAATTTATGAGAAAAAACTTAATTTTTATTTCAATGTTCTTTATTATTCACATAGGTTAATAAAAAATTACATAAATAAGTAAGTACATCACTTGAATTGTTTGAAAGGTACTTGAAGTATTACTCTTCTCAGTTCTCTACATGATGGGCCATGCCATGCGCCATGCTGATGATGATGACATTGATGACCATTCGCTGTCGCTGTACACTATCAACAGCTGACTTTTCTAAAGAAATTTATGAATTTCTTTCTAAAAATGGTCACCACCATAGCCCATAATGAGCCTTTTAAAAAAGGAGAAAATATTGATATATCGGGCTAATCCGCCGATATATCGATATATCAATATCGACTTCATTCGATATATATCGATATCGATATATCGATATTTTTAAAAACTTTGCATCCCTACTTCTTCCTGATACTTTTAGTTACAAGTTCCCGGCGATGACTGACTGGATGATGGCCGACTTGGGTATTTATAGGCCCAAGGATGGAACAATGTCGAAACTTAAAGATATTCGAATTATATTTTTTATATTAGGGGTACAATTATTAGGAACTCATTTCGAGCTTAAAATTTTAAATTTAAGAAAATAATTTTGACATACATTGTGTCATGTCAAAAATATGAAAATTAAAATAATGGAAATATTTATAAGTAAAAACATTATTACAGCATAAAATAGAAAGTAAAACATAACATTGTACTTTACAAAGGGAATACATAAAAAAATGTAAGTATCCCAATAACTCTCGTAAGACAAATTCAAAATACAGAAACATAAATATAAAAGTAAGGAATCATTACAATGTGTATAATTGTAACAATGTTTTTATAATTTTATTAAATTCAAACTGCTATAAATTTTCCGTTAGCAGACAGGTCAGAAAGTTTTAAGGTCATGAACTCTACACTGTTTATTTTGTACTATGAAATGTAACTAACCACCGTGATGCACAACGAGCGGAGTAAACGACTTGGAATCCTGAACTCTGGAAGAAGCATTTCACTTTACCACTACGTAAGCTGAGAATATTTTATGGTAAGCATACGAAAATTCGTATGCTTACCACCAAAACAAAAAACGCAAACCTATGTATATCTATACAGGGTTACTTTTAAATGTCCAGTCAAATTTTCAGAGGCTGTCCAGAATCGATAACATGTTCGATTTATGTAATAAAAAAATTAAAATTTTATTTTTTCCAACACAATAAACAAAACGCATGGATAAAATTTCAATTACGGAAAATTCGAACATTAATATTTTAGTGCCTTCAACCAAATTAAAAGTGATTAGGAAAAATGTACTAACTGTAGTGAACCGTCATAAAAATAAACTTGTTATTTAAATAATTTTCTTTTATTATTTAATAGATAACCGGCGCAGCTTCACCCGTAAGTAAAGTAAAATATGATCGATATAATCTTTCATATAAACTTTTGTTTCCTATTTCAGCCCCCGAAGGATCGATTTTTTGTGAAAACGTAACTTCGATCGATCTATCGATTTTTGGTCAACCAAGGTCTTCAATTATTTCCTTTAAATTTACTTTTAATTTAAATACTAAATTTGTGGATTACAGGCAGAAATAAATATTCATAACTTAAACAGGACAATGTCTGCCGGGTCAGCTAATATAGTGTCCTTCCAAAATAGGTGAACATATTTTAACACAGGCAAAAAAGAATGTGATGTAAGGGACTAAAACTTTTTGATTTTTACGAACAAAATATTTTTTTCTCATAATAATTTACGCCTTTTTGCATAAAATAATCCACTTTTAACGCAAGAGTGAGTAAGTGGTAAATAACGACAAAGTACATTATTTTATGCAAAAAGGCGTAAATCGTGGTGACAGAAAATTTTTTTGTTTGAAAAAATCAAAAAGTTTGCGTTGCCTGAATGACGTTCTTTTTCAGGTGGATTTCTTTAGTTAGACGTACTGACATCATCCATTTTCGAAGGGCCTTATATGTAATAAATGTTTACTCTGCGCAGATAATATGTCACTGCGCTGTCACGTCACGAACACTCCGTACTCGTGGTATGCCACCTATCAGGCCAGCTTACATTTTTATAAAGTTTTCTTTAAATATCCAATACATAAAAAAAGTTTTTTTTTGTATCCAATACATATTGAGCTATAATTAGTTTAAAAGGAGAATCATGAGAGTCCCTCATTGACTGAATATTTGTAAGTCAATGGAGTCCCTACAAAATTCATCTTGAAACATCGCATGTACTGTAATATAGTATTCATTTCTTCTGAAATATAAATTGTATCACAGACACTTTTTATAACGCTAAAATTCACGAAATTCCTGTAAAGATTAATTTTACTTGAATCCACAGTTATTACATACTACTTTAAGTCATTTGGAATATATCGTCAACATAGATATAATACGTTTTTTTATCGCTCATCATGAATATTATTTGATTTTAATGACTTAAAAGTGAAAAGATAAACAATTTTTGTTTACAATAACAAAGCAAAATATTTATTTTCACACATTCACAGATTAAATAAATGATACTTGTTTTTTTGTTTTATTTCTTTAGTATGATACTAATAGTAGCATGTTTATACAGCTTACTGTGATGTAAGTTTTGACAATAGTCATAAATAATTTCCTTTTTCTTGCATTTTATGCAATAGTTTATTTAATATTTTGCGTCTTTACTTATCTTACTTTTTTAACTTGTTTCATTGATCAAAAATTAAAGAAAATGTTAATTCTATGGCAGACATAACTAAAATCGTACAAGTTTGAGTAGTTTCATGTTTTCAAACTATGTTGTCCGTTCCGTCCGTATAAAAATGTCCGTTGAATTATAATATGGGCTTATTGTACAATAAACTAATTTGATAATTTCGGCTGACGCTATGTTCTTGTATTACTTTGAGGCCTACTCATCAATTTCATCAAAACCCAATCTTTGATTTTCTAAGACCTCGAAACTTGGAGATCCGAAGAAAATTCGGGTTTCAAAAATCGAGCTGAAGTTTCAAAAAGCGGGAAGTAAACACAATATAGCCGAAAAGAGAAATACCATTAAGAATGTATTAATAAGGCATGTTTTTACATATTTGATAAATCTGATATGGGAACCGTACTCGTAACATTATTACAGACTTCATTACAAATGGCTGATCGAACTTTAATCCGCTTTCGCATTCATTATAAATGACGAAATCCGACCGCACTGGTTTGTTAATGTAAAAAATCAACCATTATGTGATGTGTAGCGGGAATAAATGAAACTGATTATCTAATATTATTTGACTGTGCATTACTGAACATTCAAAGATTCGTTGGCTAATGATATTAGTGGAGACCACATGGTAACATTACGCATATTTAACAATTTGCTTATTATTTGTTTACTTTGCGTGCTTTATCCGAGGCATACATGCATTTACACACTCAGTCAGCCAACCGTTATGTATGTTTCCACATTGGATCTTAAACCTAGCCACATTTTAAAAGTATACATTTTGCTTTCAAGCCAAGCGGTTGGCAACAAGCAAATAAAATCAAAACATGTTGCTACAAGCCTAAATGCTAGGTATTAGAATTTTGCAATGTCTCCCCTAAGTTTAATATTACTCTCGCTATTCAAAAATAAATATACAAGTCTTTATTTCTATGCATAAGAATAACAAAAATAACTTATTTTAATCGTAATTATATTAGTATAGGTAAGTACTTAAATTTAAACGTGAGTTTAATTTATTTACTTTTAGGTATCTGCAAGAAACCCTATCCGAGTTAAGGCCTCCTCCAAAGATATGCAGCCCTTTCAGGACTCGCGTATTTATAACAAGCGGACATCGGCCGTCTTTATGATTTTAACTTCCTATCTAACGTAAGGTCTACCTAATCTCCTAAAGGGCCCTCCCAAGCTGTCAGTTTTTTCGTTCACCTCTGATCTTGATGACGTGACATCCATTTTAATGACATAGCCTATGTTAATCCATCTGTAGCTTTGGTAGTTTGCCTTATATTTGAATGAATGATTGAAAACTCTTTATTGTGCACAAACTTAAAATTTAAAAATACATGTTTAGTAAAATTTATTTCTATATACTAGTAGTACACAAAGACGGTCTCACCGCTAAAAGAGCGGTCTTTACCAGACAACCTTTTGTTGGTAAGGATAAAATTTTAAAGTAGAGTAGGCTATCCAAACAGATATATATATATATATATATATATATATATATATATATATATATGTATGTATATACTTTTGTATTACCTTACTAGCTGTTGCCAGCGACTTCGTCCGCGAGGACTTCGTTTACTCCGCACAGCTCCTCCCCCGTAGATTAGCGTGATAATATGTAGGTATTATGTTGACTCGACCTGTTAGTAATATTCATGCAAAATTTGAAGTAAATCCATGCAGTACTTTTTGAGTTTACCCTGGACATACATACAGACAAACAGACAAAAATTTTAAAAACTATATTTTTGGCTTTGCTATCGATTATAGATCACAAGTATTTTTTTTTTTAAATATTCAATGTACAGTTTTGACTTTCGCACGATTTTATTATATATATATATATATATATATATATATATATATATATATATATATATATATATATATATATATATATATATATATATATATATATATATATAGAATAGATAACTAATTACCTATCTATACATATATATTATGCATTCGAAAATTAGAAATGAGAACATAACAACACATTGACACACAGTAAATATAGGTTAAGAATGTGTACAAATAACAAAAATTCACAAGACAAAATTTATTATTTTTGTGCATTAATATACAAAAAACCAAGATGCACAATCTGTGTCTCCAAAACATACTCTAAAAACGAGCGCACATTTTTTTTGCTTTGTTGGATATGCAAAAACATATGTTTTTGCCATATCTATAACTACTTATGTGAAATTAGGGACACTATTGAGTGTCAGTTTTGTTCGGAACTGTGCATTTTGGATTTTTATATATCAATGTTTTTGCGTGTCTTATTTTTTGTGTTTCCTTTATATTCAACATGCTGCACTCTATTCCTCTTTGACATGTTATTAATTTATTTTTTACCTTGTTACTGAATTCCAAGTGTGATAGGTTAGACAAGAGACAAGTAATCTGTTTTTGATGTTTATTGGCAGGCTTCACTTGAACACTTCTTTTAAACTCCAATATTTATTCCATGTCAGTTGTGACATGCGGTCTACCTCCCGTTCGTTGTTGTGTCTATTGTTGCTGTTTTTGTGTATGTATATTGATCTATACTTATTTATTTCTTTCAGAGGTTAATAAGAATCGATAATATGTTTGATTTATGTAATAAAAAAAATCGAAATTTTATTTTATCCGACACAAAAAACGCATGGATATAATTTAAATTTCACAAAATTCGAACTAAAATATGTTAGTACCTTCAACCAAATTAAAAGTAATTGTGAAAAATCTACTTCGAGCGACAGATGACATAATAGTTACTATCGTAATTATAGGTAAATATAAAATGACACTCCCAGCTTTATAGAATTCATACACAAGACTTGGTGCATACAATTAAAGAATTTAGTGGGATATTTTTAGGAACTAAATATTGAAGTGCATTTTAATTAAGTGGTTAAGTTCTAGGCCCGCTAGTCTACTAGTCCTTTTAAATGACTATCATGCATAGAAGTTTCGAACCTATTTCTAATACAAGCACCAGATCATCTGGAAATCATGCAACTTTCGCTATGAACATAAGATATTTATTTGGTTTCTTATGGGAATGAGTATTTGTGAAAAATAAAGCATTTCTTTCAATGCTTAGTAGTTTGTACAAATCGAACGAAAATTTAACCTGTCACTATAATCCTGATATGTATAATGTAGGAGGAGGAGGAGGTAGAAATTTGAAATATCTTGCCCAATCTGTTGTATCTTAGCTCTCAAGCATGTGGTAATTTTCCTCCGTGTTGGCCCGGGCTCCTTTGAAGAATAGGCTGACTACCGTTCTGCCAGGTAGGTCGTAAAAGGCGACCGACTGGCTATGCGAGTCCCTACCATTGTGGCTACTAGATAGTAGAGTTCTCGCCCGGGTTTGTTACCACCGCCACTGGTACCACCGACTTACCTATTCTTATCGTAAGAGCGTCAGTGCTTGTCACTATCGTGTTCCGGTTTGGAGAGTAAGGTAATCGGTAATCTTATGCATATGTTATTAGACCTCACCCCAAGATAGCACCGCACCTTTAACATCTTCGGTGTTTATAGGCGATGGTTGGCTCTTTCGATCAGGAGACCCATCTGCTTGTTTGCTATCTTATGATAAAAAAGTTTAGTATCATTTTCATTATTAACCTACAACATTTGGTTGTATTCATAGTAGAATACCCTAATTCGCATTTACCGTTTTATAGACTTCCGCGTAAGGGCGAACCTTTCAGAAAATTTTGACCAAGGTGGCATTCGATTTATAATTTATTTTTTAATATTCACATTTAAATTTAAAATTAGAAAATAGTTATTAATAATTTAAAAATATATATTTCATTTTACTGCGGATCCAACAAACGCACGCGAGAGCGAGCACCCGTTTTTAGTCCTATTTTTATTGCCTAGTTAAAACTTTAAATATTGGTAAAAGCGTTTCGAGAGGAGAAAAATTTTTTAGGAATTAATTTCTGAAAATTTAATTTCTGCTGACCAGTAATGTTATGGAAGTTTTATTAAGTGGTTATATGACAAAGAAGATGCTCCGTTTATTCGAATTATTGTAGTTTATTTAGGATTAGTTTACAGCTACTATTGGATCAGGACGCGGCCTCATACTAAGAAGATTCGGAGGAAAAACTTAACGTGATTGTTTTTTTTTTTAATTAGAAATTTTAAATAAAAATTATATTTTACTACGAGATCCTAAGGCTTTGCTTCATTTATACACGGTTATAATTATATTTTTAGTAAAAACGCAATTTTACACAAGATATAGTTCCGGACAATATCTAAACAGGACTTGTTTGAAAATTAAATAGCGATTAAAAAGATTTAGTACAATCTTAACTTCGAAAATATCGATTTCCTTATGGTGCAAAATTATAAGGGTTTTGAATCAATAAACCGGTTTTAGGCGTTTTTTAAAAAAATACCAATTTTTGTCCGGACTACGCATGACGTACACCTCCGTGGTTTTGTGAAGCGCTCTCATCTCAGATATGCTCGAAGTGTGAAACCTTTTGTAAAAACCACTTTTGTAAATACTTCTATTAACTAGTATATTTTAAATGGTTTGAATCCTTGATCTAAATCTCTTGTGTATTTTTAGTAATAGTTTGATTGCTAATGAATGGTTATCATCTGTAACCTCAAAATTCGGTGAAATAGCTTTATATGATTCAATAACTGACCTACTCAGGTTCCCCTACAAGTGTAACAGATCATCAATATAAGAAATGTTATATACTCTTTCAGCCACTTAGGAGTTAATTTTTGAAAAATTGTTTGACCCTGGATTTTTAATTATCTCCTTGCTCAATTTCATCACAGCCGGTTCAACTGTTAAGCCGTGAAAGCGTAAGTAGTCAGACGTAGTGTGGATTCATATGTAATTAGTATGTGATTAGTATCTAAATACATTATCCGAAAAATTATAAATTTATAAAAAAGACGGTATGAAAATCAAATCTCCAGACACTTTCTATTTGGTACGAAATAGTGCATTTTTATTGTTGTATAATATTTCAATAATATTGGCTTACCTTCCACCACCTTTATTCTAGAACTGAGAATTATTTTATAAAATACTAGCTGACCTGCGCAGCTTCGCCCGCGAGTAGATTAACATGTCGTTTAGATAGCTTTTCATACAAATTTCATCCCCTATTTCAGCCCTTTAATGATTGACTTTTGAAAAAAATAGCCTATGTTTGACCCCGGCTCTTCAACTACTTCCATGCCAAATTTCATTGCCGTTTCACAGCGGTTTAGCCGTGAAAGCGTAACAGACAGACAGATAGACAGACTTTCGCATTTATAATATTAGTATGGATATGGATGCGTGTAAATAAAATATTCATTAAAAACCAATTTATAATAAAGTTTTGCATAATTGTTACAATATTTTAAAATTTTCCAATACTTTTTTCATGCAGTTTATTTAGTACAAATTAAAAACGATTTGAAGGATATGCAAATATTACATATTTGATAACGGAATATAAAAGCCTTATATTTTATACGCCACTGTGATTGCAAATACTATTTTGAATTAATATACAATTTTGCAATTTGTTTCATCCATTCCATCAAAACAACAAGATTCAGCGTTGCCTACAAACTCAGCGCAAGAAAATTGCTTTAAAATGATATATACAGAATTACAAAATTTAGCGATCGCCTGTGGTCGAAATTCGACCATAGACTAAAAAATAAAATTTCTTTTAAGTTTGAAAACTTTAGCCGTAAAGAAAATAGTATACCTACATATTGTGTGTATGTTATCACGTGTGTCACACGAGTGTAGTGTGTGTAATGTTTTTGAAGTGAAAACTTCTTTAGGCGCGTTGAGCGTTTTGGTAGAGGGTAAAATCCTCGGTTCGCGTCACCGACATGCTAATGATAATAGTATATCTATAGCTATGGAGAGCCAGACTAGCGCACGCGCAGTAGCCTGTGTACACGTATACACTAATACATCGACTATTTCTGACTGTATTTTATTATTTAACCCATCATATGTAACTAATAAATAAAACATAAAAAATTTCATATAATTTTTGAATATAGTTTTAATTACTCTCAACTTAATAGTTCCGTTTTCACTTCTATCGGCAGTCCCACGACTGCTACTGTTTTTTTTTAATTAATTTAGTATATTTCTAACTTATTTAAAAATATTAGGATTTCTCAGTACTCCGCAATGTTAACTTTACATGTGCCAAATTTCATACTCCAATGTTTTTCCTTTACGTATTAATATATAGATATCGTAACGTCACGCACATATCTTAGTGATAATAAACCTTATTTCTGTACGTTATAGTTTAATTTCAACTATTGTTCGGCTTATTTGACGAGAGGTCGTAAGATGTTATTAGACCCTTTGAAAATTCAAGTTTAAATTCATAGCTTTAACGTAGTGTTATCAACCGCGCTTGACAACTACTAGCCGGCCAGATGTGCGGCACACCTGTGTTATGACGTCATTATAAAATAGATAACGAATGGTGTGAATAAGCGGGGACATCATGTTTTCGATTCATTGTAATTCTATCGTTTGTTGAGGGCGTTACTCTGCCCAAAATTATATTGTGCGTGTAAAAGTGATTCAAGTGTTTTAGTCGGCCAAACTGCTTCACGTAATACTACTTATAAGACATTCTCGTGACATAACGTTCTGTACGTTGGCTGTGATTGGACGAAATAAGGCCACACATTTATTTGTGCTCTTATTTTATTAGCCATTTTTAAGGGCGCGATCTTGAATCTGGTTATGTTTGATCGAAGATCCTAGCCTAAATTCTTATACTATTTCCGTTTTTCTGCGTATTTTTCGGGTTCCTCTTTGAAGAATAGATATTAGCCGTTCTGCGAAGCAGTTTGTAAGAGGCGAACGATTAGCAATACGAGTAACTACCTCACGACTGCTAGGTGACAAACACTTATGTGATGAGCATATATGTTTGTATTTCCGGGTTTGGGTGTTTATTTTTTTATATATCATAAGATAGCAAACAAGCAGATGGGTCTCCTGATGAAAAGAGTCAACCATCGCCTATAGACACCAAAGATGTTAATGGTGCCACATACAAAAATTTACCGAAACCGGAACCCGACAGTGACCAGCACTGACGCTATTGCGGTAGGAATAGTTAAGGCGGTGGTACCAGACCCGGTCGAGGCGATGCAGAACTCTACCACCTAGTAAATATTATTATTAAATATTAACTAAAATAAATTTAAAAACCCTAAAATTTTGTGAATATTTTAAACATAATTACAACCCCTATATAGCTTTGAGCTCGTTTGAACAAAAGACAACTGCCGTTCTGAGAAGCAGGTCGTAAAAGGCGACCAATTGGCTATACAGTATACGTGTCACAACCATCGTGACTACGAGGTGGTAGACTTCCGCAACGTCACGTCCAGGTATTTGATATCACCGCTTTACCTATTTCTGACGCAATAGTGTGAATGCTTTTCATTGTCTAGTTCTAGTTTGGAGGGTAAGGTAGCCGGATAACTTATGCATGTGGCATATATTAGTTTATTTTTAGTATATTAGTATATTAAATGCGAAAGTTTTTTATATATTAAGATAGCTAACAAGCAACAGCAGCAGAAAAAGTCAACCATCGCCTATAGACACCAAATATGTTAATGGTGCGTTGCTATCTTGTAGCGAGGTCTAATGCCACATGCATAAGTTAACTAGCTACCTTATCTTCCAACCCGGAATATGACAGTGACAAGCATTGACGTTATTGTGGCAGAAATAGGTAAGGCGATGGTACTGTAACACCTTTATGGTGTTACATACGAACTGGCCATTTTGTCGACTTTCAAATGTAGAACTGTTTAGTATGTAGAGAAAGAATAAATTGTTTTTAGAATAGGAGAGTCTCTTTTAAGATTTGACGTAAGATAGACGTCTCTGAAAATAAACGAAGATATATTACGAAAGTCTAATTTCTTAAAGAATCCCAAAAGGTCCTGCTACTAATTAGTACCTCGAGCAGCCAAGCGAGTACCAAGAAGGTTTCCTGAATAAAAAAGGGATATCGTCGGCAAAGTAACACGTCCGGCACGTAGTATGCTGGGCGCCGTTACAAATTGGCGGAGGCGCCGTGCAGTCGCGGTGTGCAGTTGCTGTGTGAAGTCGCTGTGTGCAGTTGCTGGGGAAGTCGCTGTGTGAAGTCGCTGTGTGAAGTGGCTACGGAAGTCAAGTTCACTTCGCGTTCAGGCGCTACACGAAATCACCACGCTAGAAAAAACCAGGAGAGCTAAGTATTGGTGTCAGAGGGTAAGAGTTGAGATGGAGGCCATCAAGCGCTTCAACGGAACGCAAAACTTGGCGTTCGCTGAGTTTATTAAAGATTTCAAAACGGTCGCGGCAATAAATAAATGGGACATGGAGAGCCTACCGTTACTTCTGGGACTATATCTCGACGGTCCGGCATTAGCATTTTATAAAATGATATATACCGACACGGCCAATTTCGATGAATTATGTAGAAAAATTGAAAACGAATTCCCCGTTTCAATAAATTATGTGGAACGATTTTATGTATCTAAACAGGGCCGCGATGAGGAACTACTAACCTATTTTTACAGACTCAGCGACATCGCAGCCAAAGCTGAAATTCCAGACATAATTTTCATAAAACAATTCATCAAAACGATGTTACCCTCGCTAAAAGAAAAACTAGGAATGAGAGTGTATTCGTCGCGAGAAGAATTACGAAACACAATCATTCAATACAACGAGGTCTTTGGAGGTCAATTGAGAGCGAGTAACCTTCCTTTACAACCGCCAATGGGGGTACAACAGAAGGTGAAATTCAGGGATGAACCAGACATCCTGCCCAGTACGCCCATACGCTCGCAGGCAGAACATCCACAGCCGTCGGAAGTTTTTCACACGCCCCGGTATAATTTAAGGCCGAGACGTTATGAAAGAACGGCCTCAAACACACGTAATGATTTCAGACGCAGTCCGATGACACCACAACACCCAAACGTACAGGGACGCCACCAAAGAAATGAAACGCGGGAGATGAGAGCTGCGTTCCAAACAGATGAAGATCTCCCAACAGAAAGCAAAGGTTTGTCCAGTCCATTT
This sequence comes from Apodemia mormo, assembly GCA_036924255.1. NCBI lineage: Eukaryota > Metazoa > Arthropoda > Insecta > Lepidoptera > Riodinidae > Apodemia > Apodemia mormo. Next base: position 31,570,039 of record JAUPFN010000014.1, on the reverse strand, counting down.
ATACAGGTCATAATTAAGGGTCGTTCGTGTTCGGCGTTAATCGATACGGGAGCAGATATATCGTGCATGTCAAATGATCTCGCGGAACATCTAAAAATAACATTCAAAGATGATGCACCCAATAGGCATTTTGTAAAATCGCTAGGAGGATCGTTACTAAATGTGATAGGAAAGACGTGTGTAAATTTAATGATAGATAACAGTATTTTTGCGAATGAAATATTAATAATAGAGAATATTAAAACTAAACTTATATTAGGTCGAGACTTTCTGAAAAAATATGATGCTGTAATAGACTTTTCAAAGAATTTCATATGTCTTAAACAGCGTTGCTATGTAGATTTCATTAATACCTCATTGCTACGAAATAATGATGATCTTTCCAGTAGGGACGGCTACCATAGAAACGTTGTAAATAGTAATGTCACTGATGTAAATAAATCATATAATTTGTTAAAAACAGATTACATGTATTATGTGAATTATGTAGAGAAAAACGAGGATAAATTATATCCGCACGTAAATTCTAACAATGAATGCGAAATGGATGAAATTAACATTAATCCGGAATTATGTAAAAAGCAAAAGAATATGTTACGAAATCTGTTTAGTAAGTATAGGAAATGTTTCGCATTTAGGCCCACAGAATTAGGCAGGTGTAAACTAACAGAAGTAGAAATAAAAACGGTAGACCAGGTAGCAGTACACCACCCGCCATATCGTGTCTCACCTAGGCAACTAGAAATAATCAATACGCAAGTGAGAGAAATGTTAGACAACGGTGTCATTCGCGAATCTAAAAGCTCTTATGCTTCCCCAGTAGTGTTGGTGCGGAAGAATGATAACACATGGAGATTCTGTGTGGACTATCGTAAGTTGAATAAAAAGGTGGTGACAGATAGCTATCCATTGCCTATTATAGAGGACATTTTAATATACCTTTCAGGTGCCCACTATTTCGCTGATTTAGATTTAAATTCTGGCTATTGGCAACTTATGATTTCGGAAAGTGATAGGCATAAAACGGCATTTATCACACCGTCAGGATTGTATGAGTTTAACGTGTTACCTTTTGGCTTAAAAACAAGTCAGGCAGTATTTCAGCGTACAATGGATAAGGTGTTAGGGGATATCAAATACAAGAATGCCATCTGTTATGTTGATAATATATTAATATGGGGGAAAACTTTCACAGAATTTAAGGAAGCATTAGAAAAGGTGTTAATGCGCCTTAAGGAAGCGAACCTTACGCTTAAACCAAATAAATGTAGTTTTGGGTATGGAAAGATAAGTGTGCTAGGGCATGAAATATCGGGGGTTGGTATTCGACCAGATAGCAGGAAATTAAAGGCGATAAAAGAAATGCCTGCACCTACAAATGCAAAACAGGTAAAATCGGTACTGGGAGTATTCTCCTATTACCGTAAGTTCATTAATAATTTTGCCAAAATTGCTCTACCCTTAACAAAATTACTAAAGAAGGGGTCGAAGTTTTGTTGGTCCTCGGAACATCAAAACGCGTTTTCCATTATCATAGATCGAATGTGTAACCCGCCTATTTTAAGTCATTATTCTAGTGATAAGGATGTTTTAACTAGGTTGTATATAGATGCTAGTGGAGAAGCTCTGGGATGTTGTCTAATGCAGGGAAAAATAGAGATGCATCCGATATCGTATGCGTCGAGGAAGTTGAGTGAGGCAGAAAAGAAATATTCCACTACTGAGAAAGAATGTTTAGGTCTAGTGTGGGCGTTAAATTATTTTAGGCATTTTTTATGGGGATTGAAATTCCAAGTCGTAACCGATCACAAGGCGTTATGTTGGCTTAGAGATAGGAAGGATATGAATGGAAGGTTGGCGAGATGGTCACTGAGCATACAAGCATATGATTTCGATATTGTGCATTGTGCAGGCAGAGAGAATGTAGTTGCCGATTTTTTAAGTAGAAACCCGTTGAATGTGGAGAGTACAGCCGAGAACGCTCAGAAAGAACAAGAGGATGGTTTGGAAGTATATAAATTAGAGGTAGTTAAGGTCCAAGAAGAGCAAGGGATGGATGAGTCATGTAGGCGTTGGTCATCCCGAGCAAGGATGAGCGATACCGGAATATATAAGGGGTATATTTTGAAAGAAGGGATATTGTGTAAGAGAGTAAAGCGTGGACATGTTATGAAAGATCTTGTAGTTATACCTAAGGGTTTGTTATGTGAGATCTTACAGGAACTGCATGACGACCCATGGTCAGGGGGTCACTTGGGTTTGACAAAAACGTTATATAAATTCAGAGATAGTTATTATTGCGAGAATGCTGAGAAGGAGATCGAGAAGTATGTAAAAACGTGTAGGTTGTGTCAAGAAAGAAAAAAGGTCAAATAAGTAGCGGAACTACAACCTATAACTGTGACCCATATGATGCAAAAGGTAGGAATCGATATTTTAGGGCCTTTTAGAAAATCTTTAAATGGAAATAAATATATTATAGTATGTGTTGAATATATGTCGAAGTATGCGATATGTAAAGCGGTACAAAGAGTTACGGCAGAGAAAGTGAGTGAATTTCTGATTGAGGAGGTGTTTTGTAGATACGGAGGTGTTAAGGAAGTAATTTCTGATAGGGGAGCAGTGTTCACGTCACACCTAGTAAAAGAGACTGTGAATCGATTTGGGGCAAAGTCGCGATTTAGTACGGCGTTTAGGCCAGAAACGAACGGGTTAGTAGAGCGGTTCAATAAAACGCTGGTTCAAATGTTATCGATGTATGTTGCCAGGGACCAACGAGACTGGTGTAGATTCGTGCCATTAGTAAGTCATGCATATAACACTAGCAAGCAATCAACCAGTAAAGTTTCACCATATATGATGATGTACGCTAGAGAACCGATATTCCAAAGCGACATGGGGGTAAATAGGGATGGTCAAAGCCGAGAAGTAAATTATGCCGAGAGACATAATTTACAAAGTACGTTAGTCCGGAAGGCAATACAAAATATTAGAAGGGCACAAGTTAGGCAAAAGAGATATTTTGACAAAAGGGCTAAAGTAAAGGACTTTTCACCGGGACAGTTAGTATTAGTTTATACACCAAGACGGGTGGACAATAGGAGTTTGAAATTATGTAGGTTATATAAAGGGCCGTTCAGAATAGTGGAAAGAATATCTAATGTAAATTATGTAATTACGAAGTTAAGCAATAGGAGATATAGAGATATTGTACATATAAATAGGTTGAAAGCATTTCATGTACGTATGTAAAAAAAATATATAGTGTACTTATAGTCATTCATTGTAATAAAAATTGTTACATGTTAGACCATTACTTTTGTTTGGGCTTATATATGAGAATACTAATGCTTGTATTTGTTTCATGTAATATGACGGGCTCAACCAATGCTGTGATGATGGACCGAAGCTAAAAGAAAAAAGATGACCAAAAGAATATTAAATGAAGAAATGTCATATTTCATGTATTCCTCTCAAGTTCTTCTATTTAATAATAAACTTATGAGTATAATGAATACTAGGGACAGGGCCGCCTTAGTATGAAGTCGTAAGAGTCAGTATAGGTTAGGGGTTGAAAGTCTTTTGAAGGAGAGTTCAACTTTGTAGTACGACATAGTCGACACAAAGGATATCTGTATAGGATATACATGAACTCGGATAGTTATGGGAGATATTATAATGATGGTATTAATATGATTCATAGTAAGGAATATTTATGATCGTGGTATGTATATATTGGGGCGAGCTCGATGTTGAGAGGAAGTAATACTTCAATCTTTTTTCTTTTGGTCCACCAGAGAAAAGAAGTTTGAATTGTTATGCCTTTCCATCTCTTATTATCTCTTATACAGCTAGAGCCCTTCAGGCTAAATTATAATAAAATGAAAATTGTTTGCGGTAGGATAGGTTAGGTGAGGGGACTGTGGTCTGTCTTTTAGAGGGGTTTTGGGAGACCAAAGTTTGTGCCATGGTGTGGTGGTAAATAAACAGAACCACACATGGGGCAAACTATCTTTTAGGAAAAGACAGTCCCACCAAAATGTACCTTCCCCTCGTAGGTAGGGCAATCAGGATAGGGATAGGTAGACCATATGAAGGTAGACAAATGCCCATCCAGTTTCAGCTGCTCCCACCTTGGGGGGTAGCTGATGTAACACCTTTATGGTGTTACATACGAACTGGCCATTTTGTCGACTTTCAAATGTAGAACTGTTTAGTATGTAGAGAAAGAATAAATTGTTTTTAGAATAGGAGAGTCTCTTTTAAGATTTGACGTAAGATAGACGTCTCTGAAAATAAACGAAGATATATTACGAAAGTCTAATTTCTTAAAGAATCCCAAAAGGTCCTGCTACTAATTAGTACCTCGAGCAGCCAAGCGAGTACCAAGAAGGTTCCCTGAATAAAAAAGGGATATCGTCGGCAAAGTAACACGTCCGGCACGTAGTACGCTGGGCGCCGTTACAGTACCATACCCGGGCGAGACAATGCAGAACTCTACTGCCTAGTAGCTGCCTAGTAGCCACGATAGTAGTGACTCGCGTAGTCAATTAGTAGCCTTTGATGACCTGCTTGGCAGAACGGCAGTTGGCCTATTCTACAAAGGAGCTCGGGACCAACACGGGGGAACGGGGGATGTTTAGATTAATGTTTGTTACTCAATCACACCAAAACTACTCAAGGGGTTTGAATTAACCTTAGCACACAGGTAGATGATGGCACGGAATAACAAATAGGCTGCTTTTCCTATTGAATTCACCAAAAAGTTAGCTACTATATATCATTATCACGCCCGGTTCCCTTGCAGGGTAGGTGGAGTAAACCGAACGTCTATAGACTTTCCGGTTCACCGCGATTCACCGGTTTGTCGGTTAGTGAGATAAGTGGTGATCCTTATCGCCGCATTTACGGACATGTTAACGATTATCGACTATTTCTAGCGATAGCCGGGACCAACAGTTTAACGCGTTCATCCGAAATAGATATGACAAACAAACTCACTTTTTTCATTCATCCGTTCATCCGAGCAAGGAAGTGGTAATGCAATACTCCGCCAGACTCCAAGCTGCTACTGAGGATTATATTTTCGAGAAAACCTCGAAAAAATCTCAATAACGACCGACCCGGGAATTGAACCCGGGACCTCATGGTCTGAGACGAATAGGCTACCCCTAGACCACGAGGCAGCCAACTACTATATGTAAGCTAAAAAACATATCGCTCCAGCATCTCTGTGTTGCAGAGAGCGGAATTGGATGTCAAAAGACATTCCAGTTCACTACAATTTATTGGTTTGTTATTTGGCGTGATGCGAGAGAGGCGAGATCCCTGACGCAGCATTTTACAGGCATGATAACAGTTATCGCTTTTTTCTGTGACAGTTGTGACCGACTATTTTACGTCCTTATCCAAGGTAGGGGGGAGCGCTGTTAACACACCACTATATCTGATAGTGGCGTGTTATCAAGCCGCAACTTCGATGCAAATATTGGCCCGACCGAATAGAATAGAAAGTCAACTTTTGAATTTTGACCTACATAATTCAGTATACAATAAGCCTATTTCCTAATAGCCAGTTGACTAAGTTTGATAAACTGTTTAATACTTTAATTTATTAGGTATATTAACCAAAAATTTTTTTTATATCTTACATAACTATAAAAATTTCCCATTTCAATATTAAAATTTACCGCATAAATGTCAAGGATGCCGCATAAATGGAATGTCAGGACATCTTAAATGATATTTTATCACACCGTTCTCATACGCACTCTGTGGTTTCTGTGAAAATGGCAAAAACAATATAATGTTTTATATTAACATGAAGTTGCAGTTAATGCAAATCTGATAGTTTTACGTCACAACGTGGGGTGTGACGTAACACTTTCAGATTTGCATTTACTGCAACTTGATTCAACGTATATTTGTGCCTAAATTATAACCTTAAAATGTTAATAAAAATAAAAATAAATATTTTAGTGTTTTGTTAACTCCATATCATAATTATTCATTAGTAATTACTATATAATCGATTTATCTATACATATAATTTCTATACATATAATACAATCGTAGGAAAGTTTTTTTTTTTAAATACTTGGGGCGTGATCTATAATCGATATCGAAGCCAAAAATATAGTTTTTAGAATTTTTGTCTATTTGTCTGTATGTCTATTTGTCTGTTTGTCTGTATGTATGTCCGGGGTAAACTCAAAAACTTCTGCATGGATTTACTTCAAATTTTGCATGAAACTAACAGGTCGGGTCAACATATAGGCTACATATTATCACGCTAGCACTTACGGGGGAGGAGCAGTGCGGAGTAAACGAAGTCCGCGCGGACGAAGTCGCAGGCAACAGCTTGTTTTTATATAAAATAAGCATATTCACGTATTATTAAGATATCACATGTTATAAATGTTCGATCTCTAATTGCACGTTTATATGTCTATGATGTTACTCCTCATTGCAAAGGAAATTTCGTACTTTCGGACTAGCCATTGGCAGTACGCTAGCAATATCCGGTGAGACAGCCTTCGTAGAATGCAATAAAGCACTAACTCTTTTAAAGCTAAATTAACTGAGGATTTTAACGTATTTGCTTTATAAATTACTGTCTGACCTGCACAGCTTTGCCCATGTATAAAATAATATGTAATCTATATCAATATTTTAAATGCGAATTTTTTTTTAAATAGGGGTAGCCTATTCGGCTCAGATCATGAGGTCCCGGGTTCGATCCCCAGGTCACGTAAAAGTATTATTAAGGTTTTTTCGATGTTTTTCTCGAAAATCTGCTCGAGTTCGGATGAGCCCGTAAAAGCTGTCGGTCTCCGTTATCGTTAGAAACAGCCGATAATGATCGCTTACCTATCCCAAGGAAAGTCTATAGACGTTCGGTTTACTCTGCCTACCCCACAAAATAACGGGCCTGATAAACAATAAGGTTATTACGTAATGCTTATAGATACAATATATTTAGACGCTTCCATGTTTTTAGCTGGAAATATAACTTAAAAAGTAAAGTAACGGTTAGAATAGAAATATGAATGATACTTTGCAATTGAACTAAGTTAGGCACGTGTGAGTGCCTCAAGCACAAATGTCAAAATGAGCGCGTTCCACACAGGTGCAACGTCTTTTATAGGTGCGGTGACGTTTGTTTTTTTGTCCAGCGGAAAGTGTTGCTACAACATAGTTAGAAATTAATATTAATAAATTAGGGATTTTAATTTTAAAATTAAATTTAAATACATTGTTTGGGCCGGACCATCTCATTATCAAACATTCAAATTTGGTAAAATTCAATGCATAATGGTACGGTTCGTTGACAATCCTACTTTTGCCAGTGGTCTTGAAACCCTTAGTCTCCGAAGAGACATTAATCTCTATGTGTGATCTACTGACTCTATAATGGGAAGTGTTCTGATGAGCTATTTAATTTAGTACTAGCGTCTACGTTCCGCCATTGTATCACTCACCATAGTGAGAGCTTCCATTAGCACCATATTTGCGATTGGTCATCCACGAGTGTTCCATTTGCTTGTACCTTCTGTAAACAGTCGACCTCTGGAACAGTTTTTCTCACATGGCTTTTCTGAATAGTCTTGTTATGGGAATTTTTAAGAAGAGGGTAAACCAAATTCTCTAAAGCCGGCATCGCATTGACAATTAACCTTTTGTGTTGCAGATGTCCAAGGTCAGTAATGGCTGCTCTCCGTCAGTTGGATCATTTGCTTGTATGCCTGCAGAGATTCAAACTATAAAAAATAAAAAAATAAATCAAATTCATACTAATAAATGTGAAAGTAACTCTGTTGGTCTGTCTCTTTTTCACGCCTAAACCACTGAACCGATTTGTATGAAATCTGAAACAAAGATAGTTTAAGGCTCGAAAAAGGACATACGGTAACTTTATCCCGGAAATCCCACGGGAACGGGTGCTATGAGGACTTATGTTTAAGAAATTTTTCCACGTGGGCGAAGTCACGGACACAGCTAGTATCAAAAAAAGTAAATAAATGGAGTTATTACCTACTGCTATATTATTCATCCGAGGTAAAAGTAAAATGTCTTTAAATAACATGTCAGAAATATAGATTACTGTAGTGCCTTAACTGCAATAAAAAAAACTAATTCAAATTTTCATTAAATTTTTGTCTTAAAACTAGTAACACTGTCAAAGTAGATAGAAAGATCTAAGGCTTTTTTACTACTGTTACTATCCAGTTCAGAAATGCGGACCATTGATGAAGAACGAACATAGTTTGTTTACAGATTTTGGTGTCATACAAATCGTACTTATTACTTGACACTCTTGATGGAACATGATACTGAAACCTACTCAGCAGTAACGGACAATCTTTGTCACCATTTTCTACTTTGTATAAAAATCCTAAACCTAACAGAACTCGGCGTGTAACTTACTGCACAAGAGTAATGCTATTAAATAAATTTTCAAAAATATTAAAAGTTGTTGAATGCTTTCAAGCCAACTAGATGAGAAATGGTATATGTCGCTTAATGTCATAAGTACAATGAGTGGGAGGCCCAACTACACTACGTGTGGGCTTCACTCGAGAACTTTCTGCTCTATCGACCATTTATGCTGCGAGCTATATTTATTATTAAACTAAGTTTATAGGCGTATAAGGCGATACTATGTAGTTTTATATATTAACACTAGCTGTTGCCCGCAACTTCATCCGCGCGGACTTCGTTTATTCCGCACAGCTCCTCCCCTGTAGGTGATAGCGTGATAATATGTAGCCTATATGTTGACCCGACCTGTTAGTTTCATGCAAAATTTGAAGTAAATCCGTGCAGTACTTTTTGAGCTTACCCCGGACATACATACAGACAAACAAAAAAAATTCTAAAAATTATATTTTTAGCTTCGATATCGATTGTAGTTCACGCCCTAAGTATTCTTTTAAAAAAATATTCAATGTACAGTTTTGATTTTCTTCTATTTTATTGTATGTATAGATAAAACTATTTCCATATCTACGCAATCTAACGTATGATTATCACGATAAAACAAGTAGATTAAAAGTAGGGTAGATTTGAGAAATTAAAAACCTGATTTTTGTTTTGCGCGTTTTTGGCCTAATCTCACTTCAGTATTAGTAACCCGAAACGCAAGTAATCTTAATCGACTTTCCATAAAGGAGGATGTTAGCTAAAATATTAGACACTTTTTCTATTCCACTTGTACATAAATTTCACTTTTCTCATTCATCTTCAGGATGTAATATACTTAACTATATTATATCCTGTTTAAGTATATTACATCCTGAAGATGCTTTAAAAAGAGAAACCGGTCGAGTAATATATTAAAAAAAATGTGTAGAAATGAAATTTATGTACAAGTGGAATAGTAAAAGTGTCTAATGGCAATGGAATTTCACCAAATGCCGACGATGGAAAGTATAGAATATATTAGCTAAAATAACTACCCAATTATGTAATAAGTCGCTAGGGCGAGTTCTAGAAACTCGGTGAAATAGGTAGGATAACTAGGATATTAATGAACTAGGAGAACTGTGAATATCTACAATTTTTCCACTTTCGGGACGGGCAGTATTTTTTTACACGCTGTATATAGATTGAGCCTTAAAATCATAATTGCGACTAACTTTAGCTGAAAATCCCGAAACTTGAATCTAAAAGAGGCTCTTTGATAAATGCATTTCAAAGCACAGCGCTCGGTTAGTTTTGAATTTTTACATCCTCAGAGAAAAACTTCCCTTTGCTCATAATAGAGCAGGTGAATACGCTGACCTAGTTAAAGTTTATACTTCAAAAGTATTATTGTTTACTTTATAATTAACTCGAATTTTTACACTGTAGAAAATTATATAATGAAGCTACTAGAGCTAGTTTAGTTTGAAACTCTCCGTAAATATATATTACAAGCTATGATTCGCGACTTCTTTCGTATGACCCAAAATCATTACTTTCTTCAATGGCCAGTTAGGTAAAAAAGTAGGCTTTGTTCCTTTTGAATATTGCAGCTTTCTAATGGTAAAAGAAATTTTGAAATCGGTCCAGTAGTTTCTGAGTCTCTTTTTTAGAGATAAGCTTATCTTTTGTGTCTTTTTTGTAATTTCATTTACTGTATTGTACTGTTTTGGAAAATGAAGGATAAAATAAATAAAAATACAAAATTACAAATAGTTTTTCTTTTTAATATTGGTTAAGTGGTTAGCATGTTAGCAGTGGTTAACATTGGGTAAGTTCATTCGTGTGACTTAAAACGTTATTTCTTTTTGCTCAGTCAGGTCAGGTAAAAAGTAGTCTAATACTTATATATATGTGTGTGTGTATATACACAGGTTGTCCCAGAAATCAACGATAAGCTGAAAACGGGTGATAGGCCAAGTCATGACAAACATGACAGAAAAATGTGAAAAAATCTTTGTCATATATTTTTCATACTTTCATATTATAAGGATTTAAAAAATATATCAAAAAATCTGACAACCTGTGACGATTTTTCGAGTCCTTAGTCTACAAATATTACTTTTTCACCATTTTTTTTTTCTGTAATGTAATCATGACTAACCCTTCTGCAAGTGTAGCCTCATTATAGTGAAAGTATTTTTGAACTCAGTTCGCTAGTTTTTGAATTTATTGATGACACATTGATTTTTATATTTTTTATAAATACATTTACAAAACTGAAATATATTATTTAATAAATACCCAAAAAAATAGAAGTAAAAACATTTATACTCATCACATTTTAATAAACGAAACTGATAACTTTACTTGCTCATCCCAGACACGACTGTGGTAATTTAAAACAAAAACATAAATGCTTGTCTCGTTGTCAGGGCCGCTAACCAATCAACCAACGGGTATAAATTATCTCTATAGTATTACTGAATATAAATAGATAATGATTATTATTATATTCAATAACGCTAAAGTGTTACTGAGGTTTTTTCGAGGTTTTTCTCGAAAATTTAAAATCTCAGGAGTAGGAGGCGGAGGTGTTTATTACCACTCTCATGCCTGGGATGTGCAAGTAAAACTAATGGTCCCAGTTATCGTTAGAAATAGTCGATAAACGTTAACATGTCGACAAATGCAGCGATGAGGATCATCACTTATCTAGCCAACCGAAAAACCGGTGAACCATAAAATCTTCGTACGGTCTATTCTGCCTACACCACAAAGGAACCGAGCGTGATGATAATTTTACAATAATGCATACGAATATCCGATAGGTAGAGAACTTATCAAAAATCGGGTACATATGCAATTTTGGGTGAGTTACATTTTGCAAGAAAACTAAAAACTTATTCGGAACAAATTTTCTGACCTGGGATTCGAATCCGAGGCCTCATGTATGTATATTGAAGCCGATACATACCATTAAAAATAACATAGAATTTACTTTTACTCAAATCTATTTGTCAAGAAATTCTAACAAGCTATAAATACACAACAACATATACCTTATTTCGAAACTTTTCCGAGACCTTATCAAGCTCTACAATTTTCTACAGAAAATATTCACATATTATGTATCTCAGATTACAATTACAGAGCAATATTTATTGGAAGCGTATTCGTTCGACCGTTTTTTCGCTAGTTTATCACGAAATAATATATAAATGAGATTATAAAATGTAGTGTTCTAAATAAAGAATTTTAAAACGGCAAATTTTGAAGATATATTTAAGATTATTGTAGACAACCTTTTTATAATATTAATATACACAATTAGAGATACGTATAGAATAAAAATAGAAAAAAACGCGTGTCAAGACTAGATGCGTTTATGGTTACTTTAATTCCCCGTGTTGGTCCCGGGCTTCTTTTCCGTTCTGCCAAGCAGGTCGTAAAAGGCGACTGAGTGGCTATGCGCGTCACTACCATCGTGACTAGTAGGTGATATAGTTCTGCATCGGCTCGACCAGGTCTGGTACCACGGCCTTACCTATTCCTGTCGCAATAGCGTCAGTGTTTGTCACTATCGTGTTCCAGTTTGGACGGCAAAGCTGGTAAACTTAGCATGAGGCACTAAAACCCGTCACAAAGATAGAAATCCACCATTAACATCTTTGATGTCTATAGGCGACGGTTGTCTACGAACGCTTCGAGTATCAATTCTAAGAAGTTATGACTCTTTAGCCTACAAGTAAAATTATTAGGAATAAAATACTCGTACAAAACATAATAAATGTACTTATCCGCCATTACCTCTATACAAATTTACTTCGTTTTATTAATTTAATTTCGTTATACTTTGTAATGAGTTTGAAGTGGAAATGTAATTCAATTTACTCAAACTCGAGCCCATTTACTTAAAATATAATTAATTTTTAATTTCTTTGATTTCCTCTTTTTAAGGGTTATTGTGATTTCAATCTTCCATGCGTACGCGAATTGCATATTTAAAATGACTCTCTTTTCAACAATTTCGAAAATTATACTCTTAAGAGAGCGAAAAATATTATTGAATATGTACACGTATAAATTCACAAACATTAGGCGGTATGTATGGAGTAAATTATTAATTATATCGAGTAAGTGATAAATAAGTATCTTCACGCCCGTCTCCCCAAAGTGGTAGGAAGAGGTACAATAAATCCACCCACGATTAGCCGAAGATACTTATTACCCATACTAACTAACCTATATCTAGCAAAAAGTCCAATTCATCATATTTCTCAAATTTTTTTTTTCCCGATAAACACGAGGTCTATTCAAAAAAATTTGAATAGAAATAGTCTCTGTTATTTCAATTGCTTCTAAACTCTCCAAAAAATTATTGAAATCACTATATCGCAGTGATATAAATAATAATAATGTTTTTTACAGAAACTGTCGAGTCCGAGAGTTTTTGAGACCTCAAATTTAAAGTTTCACTTAAGACCTTAAGTGATACTTAAGCGTTGGCGAAAAGAAAGTATTTGCTAGGTGTTCCCTAAAAGCGTTAAGGGAAACCCGAAATTTTAAGGTTTTTTGGTGAAAACGGGTATTAGTCCCACAATTTAATAAGTGGCCAGACTATTGCCAACCTTGCACTTTAAAATATCCCACCAAAAACATTATCATGTAAAATGTTGCCACGTAAAAAGTTATCAGGTCTTATGTAAAACCAGGCTTCTATCTCTACACGCCCTCACTCTATAAGCTCTAGTTCTTCACAAACTATACACCTTAGTCCAAATGTGTAGCTTGACTAATTTTTTCTTGCAAGAACTATTGTATGACAGATAATTAATGAACTGAGAATATGTTTTTCACCTTACGCCCATGTGACGGCCAAGCGAAACGGCCAAGCCACACATTTTGACTAAAGTGTAAAGTTTGTGAAGCTAGCGCTTGTAGAGTTAGGGTATGTAGAGTTAGACGCTTGATTCTACATTAAACCTATATTTAATGTAGAATCAAGCGTCATCAAAATTTTTCGCAGTTTAAACTACATGGTTTCATATTGGCAATATTTGAGATTAAAATATTCTTGGTGGAATTTCACTCATTTTTGTAAGTTGCTTATGAAAGAAAATATTTTTTTATATTGTTTAATTTGTAATAAGAAGTCTGGATTTGTATAATTGTCAGATGTCTAGCATGAAATTAAGTTTCTATCGGAAGAAAACCCATACAAACTTCCAAAATCTAATTTAAAGGATGGGGGCTGAAGTATCATTAAGCCCGGTTCCCTTGCGGGGTAAGCAGAATAAACCGAACGTATATAGACTTTCCAGTTCACCGCGATTCACCGGTTTTGTAAGTTGGCGAGATACGTGGTAATCCTCATCGCTGCATTTACCGATATGTTAACAATTATCGACTATTTCTAGCGATAACCGGAACCGACAGTTTAACGTGCTCATCTGAGGCACGGGTATGGTAATACACCACTCCGCCGGACTCCGAGCTGGTACTAAGGATTAGATTTTCGAGAATACACCTCAATAACACTTTGCCCGACCCAAGGATCGAACCCGGACCTTATGGTCTGAACCGAATAGGCTGGCCCTAGGCCACGAGACAGTCTAGGGGTAGCCGATTCGGCTACCAGTGGGGGGTGATATACTAAAAATCCTGAAATACGTATTTTATTACTTATAACGAGGAGCCTCTATATCATATTCCCCGTGTTGGTCCGGGTACTTTGGTCTATAGGCAACAAACTGCTGCACCTCTTTCTGTCGCAATAGCATCAATGCTTGTCATTGTCGTGTTTTGGTTTGGAGGGTAAGGTAGCCGGTAAATTTATGCATGTGGAATTACCATCCCGTCACTAGGATAACAACGCACCATTAATATATTTGGTGTCTATAGGTGATGGTTTCTCTTTCAATCACGAGAGCTATCTCCTTATTTTATCTTATAATTTAAAAAAAATATATTTAATATAGGTATATTCTAGCTCAGGAAACAGTCTAAGTATAATCAAAATTGCCTAAACAGTTTTTTAGATATGGGTATAGTTGCAGAATTTTAAAGTCGGTTTAATTTTTTATATTACTATTATTATAAATTAACAGAATGTATGTAGGTATAATGGATGATGTACAAACTAAAATTATGTATTTCCAGTGTTAGTTTTATTGGTGAAATATAGAATATTTGTAAACAGATGGCTTCCTGCTGGTAAGAAAAAACAGGTGTCTATGGACGTCAAGAATGTTATAGATGTCTATCTGACTCGGATAAATAATCTATCTAACCATCAAACAACCATTGCTAATAGACAACAAAGGAAGGCCCTTAGTTTCTGGTAGTGGTATTTTCTTACTTCCAATAATAAATCAACTGCTGGTTTCTTACTTCAAAGCAAAAGAGTTTCAGTTTAATAACTTCGTAATTATTTTTTAAATCTCCATTATTAACTTCGTAATAAATAACGATTTATTAAGGTAAACTTGAAACATCTAATAGATATGCGAAGTACCCTTAGATATGACAATTAGATACTATCAATTTGCTAAAATTTTAATAGACGCAATATCTACACTGAAAAAATGAATGACGATTACTCACCACCACCACCACCACCACCATCGCACCAAAAAATAACGATATAGCTTACAATTATAAACAGGGGTAACAAAGACGGTTTTATCGTCAAAGAGGGATATGCGCAGAAAAACTTTTGGTAGAGAAACTGTTATAGTAAATTTATTATTTGGTGCAATTAAATCAAATAAAATAAACTCCGAATATTATTTATATATTTTAGAATATTACATTATAAATAAATGTATGAAAAATTTATTTCTAATTGTTTCTAATCAGAAATTTATAAAATTCATTAGAAAATTACACTATTCAGGGGTAAAATAATTTTAAGTAACTAGGACTTTAAGTAACTAGTTTTAAGTGACTAAGAAAAGGAAGTAATGATTTTGGGTCCCGAAAAGAAAGTCGCTGGTAACAGTTAGTTTGATAATAAAACACAGTATCGCTAAATAGAAAAAAATAATTTACGATTTTGGAATAAAAATAATTAATAAACATATTTTTATCCAGGTCAGACGGGTCATCTGAAATGCTTTAAATAGCTGACCATTCAATGTTTTCTGTTCATTCACGCATAATGAGTTGTTCTCATTCCATGACACTAAATAACCTATTCATTTTAATAAAGTTATGCAATTTGTTGCTTAAAATACCGTCGATATTTTAAGATTATTTAAAAGTAGGGAATTTAAAATTGTACAACAAACGTAGTTAAAAATAGTCGCTTTATATTTAATCCAGCCTTGAGAGATAAGGATTAACCCTCGAAACCTGATAGATTTTTGAAAGCATTTGAACAATGTCTCATCAATTTCGTTTATTATAAATGATGTAGATTTTGCTCTAGAAACTCCGAATATATTACGTTTTATCAAAAGCCAATAAAGTGACTGATACAAATTCTAAAATTTTATAAATAAACTGTACATGGTCGTAGAAATTTAAAATTTTAACCATTAGGAGATAAAGATAAATCTAAAACTTAAAATTTTAGGAAACATGTTCTTTTTTTGATTTTATAAGATTTTTTTTATAGAAGGCGGGTAAACTGTAAGGAGGTAATAACTGTAAGGAGGTAACCTGATGGTAAGTGATCACCGTCGCCCATCGACATCCGCAGTACCAGAGGTCTTGAAGTTGCGTTGTGGACCTTTTAAGAATGAGAAAGCTCTTTTCTTAAAGGCCCCCAAGTCGTATCCCTTTGGAAAACTCCTGCTGGTAATTGATTCCACAACAGAGTTGTGCATGGCAAAAAGTGGCGAGAGAAACGCACAATTGTGGATTCGAGATGACAGATGTCGAGATGGTGAGAGTGAATTTCAAATTTTGACGCAATGTCTGATTATGGAACTCGTCGGAACACTCCCCATGATAAATACGATATAACACGTAGAGTGTAACACTAACGTCTCTCCGCAATGCCAAATAAACTGTACATGGTCGTAGAAATTTAAAATTTTAACCATTAGGAGATAAAGATAAATCTAAAACTTAAAATTTTAGGAAACATGTTCTTTTTTTGATTTTATAAGATTATTTATATTATTATTTATTTTATTATTCATGCCACTTAGAAATAGCCTGGTCGTCAACGATTCAAACCGCTCTACGCTGAATGTGATCAAGAGGAAGAGGCTGGTACTGAGGACGTCCAGCTCAGAGATGAGTACAGTACATTACTTCAAGTAAAGACGAATATGTGCCTAATAAAGTTGAAGACTTTGGGTCGGCAAGAAGTACTGTCACGCTTGATTAGCACACCTAGTTTTTTGGAGGCTAGTTTAGCTTTGCTTTTTTTATCATAAGATAGCAAACAAGCAGATGGATCTCCTGATGGAAAGAGAAAACCATAGTCTATAGACACCAAAAGTGTTAATGGTGAGTTGCTATCTTGTGACGAGGTCTAATGCAACATGCATTAGTTTATCGGCTACCTTACGTAAATAGTTTTTGTTTCCATGTTTCCCATCCCGTATTGAAGAACAGACTGCTTATTTTTTATTTTCGCAGAGGAAATGCGTTTACACACTACCAGGCCTTATTGACCAGACCGATGTGCGACTTGATGGCTCTATCCTAGAATACCCACTATAACCCTGCATCTGCCTTATTGCGTTGTGGTGGCGACAAGGTACGAACCCTTGCACAATCTTCCAGTATCCCGGTAGCACCAGCTGGCCTTGCCGGAATCCTTCGGGGCCAGGACCTCTGTGGCCCCAGCAGACGGTTTAGAAGCGCGAGGATTCACGACACTTCGCGCACTTTTGATCTCACGCCCTTTTGAATCAGAACCCCAGCCTCAATCCGTGTAATTGAGGCTGGAGGAAGCAGGGTCTGGCAGGTCCGCCGTCACATTCCTTTCCAACTCCAGCGGATCTGGTCACGGTTCGCCACAGCCTCCCTTGCCATTTCCGATTAATAGTTAAGTTTATCATTTAGTTAATAGATAGTTAGATATATAGTTTTATTTTTTTACTAGCTGTACCCGCTACTTCGTTCGCGTGAAAAAAATTCTAAAATAAAAACCCGCATAGTTCCCGTTCCCGTGTGATTTCCGGGATAAGAACTATCCTATGTCCTTTCTTGGGTCTCAAACTATATTTGTATCAAATTTTATCCAAATCGGTTCAGGGGTTTGGTCGTGAAAGCGTAACAGATAGACAGACAGACAGGATTACTTTCGCATTCATAATATTAGTATGGATAGTTTAGGAAATTTATAGATAGTTAGATACTTAGTTTTTTAAATATATTTTTCATTATTTTTATGCTATAACATTCATCCCGTGCTTGGAAAAACTGGACAAACTTTAAAACAAACAAAACAAAAAACAACAAAAAAAAATAACGAATCGCGGGGATTGAACCTAAGACCATTTTTTGCATGCATAAGTTTTCTTAGCTGGGTCATTCCATGTCAAATCGACCAATAGTTGGAATCGACCCTTTTCGATTTGAATAAATTTTGGTCAGAAGTTTTCTTTTATCGTAAAACGAAGTTCTGCCAAAGGAAAAAAAATAAAAAAATTTTTTTCGAAAGATATGCAAATTCATAATTTTGCGATTTTTCCAGTTTTTCAATTTTGTTTTTGCAATATCTTGAATGCTTTTATAGATACAGGAATGGGCTTTCGTTTGTTTAAAAGGGGACACTTGGGGCTACTGATAAAAAAATATTTTGGAAAAAAAATTTGACAAATGCTAAATTTGTAAAATTTTGAATTTTTGAAAATCGTCAAAAATGAAAACCGCCATGAAAATTTTGGCTCAATTTTTTTTGTTACCTTGTTATGATCTTAAAAGATCCTGAAATTTTTGGATAGGGTTTTTTTTTATTTAAAAAATATGAATTCTTCAGGTCCCTATGTCGTATCCGTTCGGAAATACCCCTGCCGGTAATTGGTTCCACAACAGAGTAGTGCGAGGTAAAAAGTGTCGGGAGAAACGCACAGTTGTGGATTTCCAGACATCGAGATGGTGAGGATGGAACTTCAAGTTTTGACGCGATGTCCGAAGGTGGAATTCGGCGGCATGAATTAATCCAAACAACTCGTCGGAACACTCTCCATGATATATACGATAAAAGACACAGAGAGAACCTACATCTCTGCGCAATGCCAAAGAGTCAAGCTGTTTCGAAATGGCCTGGTCGTCAACGATTCGAACCGCTCTACGCTGAATGCGATCAAGAGGAAGAAGCTGGTACTGAGGATCTCCGGCCCAGAGATGCGAACAGTACTCTATGTGAGGCCGAACCGTGCAAGAAATTATTTTTCTGTATCGAGTCCTTTTTTATAGTTAGTCGTTTTTTAATTTTATCTTTCCTTTATATAATTACTTTTTCTTTTGTTGATTGTTTGTTAATAGTATCTTTAACTTTTCTTTCTTGGGTTATATATTTTCTTTGATTTTCTTTTTCCTAGGATAGATCTAGGAAGAGAGTAGTCGGATCAATTTACAAATCAGGCATGGTAGCTAAGATTTCTGGGTTCTCCAAATTTAAAATAAGATCGCTTGCAACGCTCATGTTATCAAGCTCATCCCTTGATTCTATATCACTTTGGTAGACGTCGTTGAAAATTTGCCGTGATTTTGCCGGGTATTCTAAAAGACCCATTCGGTAATGTTTACATATGATACCTTCACCACAAAAACAGCTGAGTGATTTCATCTGTAGCTTTTGTGGCATGAAAGCACTACCCTGTACTTGATGGACTTTGAGTGTTCCGTTAAAAGCAATTAAATTCCGTTGATCGCTTGAAATTAATCTTTCCATGTCCTCAATTTCTTTTTTAGTGACTATAAGAAGTGTCACACCTGGACAGCGACTTTGGATGACTCCACAGAACTTGGTCAGATTAGTAACATCACCTCCATAAGCTACAACATCATTTGCAGTTCTTTTGCAAACGGCACCACTGGATCATCAGCTAGTTTAGCCATTGTGGTTTTAGGAGAAATCTCGGGCCCTTTCTTTTGATTTTTCAATCTCTGGCATCTTTTTTATATCTGTTAAGTTTTGTTTCAGCTTTGCAATCAACTTATCTTTTTGTTTTATTTCCTGGTTTCTAGAGCTAATCAAATGACTTGTTATATTATTTATTCGTATGTAGTTATATATTTATAGGTTTAAATTATTATTATTATGTATAACATGCACCAAAACAATATTTAAGTATGATTTTCTCAGGATCCTGGATAGTTATTAGTATTCTGGGTCTCAACTGGACAGGATGCTGAGACCAGGTACCTGAGAAATTCTAACTAATGATTAAAAAACAAATCAATTTATAACATTTAACCAAAATAAAATTTAACTAAGCTTATGTGCGAACAAACTACATATCAAAATGCTAAAATTGCTTATATTTTGTTTATTTTATTAAAGAAATATCTTACCAGGATTCTGTGAACTCCACTGATTACGGCACCACTCTCCTTGGCTACCACACTGGGTTGACTAAACGACGCGCTAGGAAACAAATGATAGATAACATTCGTTGTCTCTTTCGTAGGTACGTTCGACTCAGCTGAACGGTAACATCGCACGGCAAGCAGTTTTGCGAATATTTTCTTGTTTTACATGAGCAGGATCCCTGATATTAAATCGTGGGGACAAAATGTTATCAAGATTTACGGAATATATTTTTGAGAAAACAGGATAATAATTGTCCTGCCTAGTAAGAAAAAATAGTAAACTTATTAACCTGAGTTTCATTTATGACCTTGATGTAGAATAAAATAATTCACGCCGCACTTTCAACTAAAATTTGTTCGGGGGACATTGCAGGATTCTGAGAATTTGGGACTTTAAACAGTAATTTCGATTTGAAAATAATTGTGAATCTTAATTATTTTTAGTGACCAAATAGAAACAGTCAAAAATAGTAGTATGCTATACAATAAAACGTGTTTAGGACATTTTTTTTGTTATATTTTGGCTGAGCCGCCGATAATTCCTTAGTTTGTAGAACTACCCAAATGTCAACGATGAAAAGTGTAGAATAGATAATTGGATACTTACTTTACTTTTGGTATGATATAGGTAGGTTTTTTATTTTTTTATCATAAGATAGCAAACAATCAGATGGGTTTTCTGATGAAAAGAGTCAACCATCGCCAATAAACAACAACGGTGTTAATGGTGCGTTGCTATCTTGTGGCGAGGTCTGATACCACATGCATAAGTTTACGGGCTACCTTACCCTCAAAACCGGAACACGACATTGACAAGCACTGACATTACTGCAGCAGGAATAGGTAAAGCGGTGGTACCAGACCAGGGCAAGACAATGCAGAATTCTACCACCTAGTAGCCACGATGGTAGTGACTCGCATAGCCATCCGATCGCCTTCTACGACGTGCCTGGCAAAACGGCAGTTGGCCTATTCTTCAAATGAGCCCGGACCAACACGGGAAAAATTTATACTTAGTTTGATACTAAGTTCATATGATTTTATTCGACTTGATTAAATAGCAATATGGCATATTTCTATTTCTTACAATATAATATAATATCTACAACGTACGTACAATTTCGAATGAGCGTCTACGTATTTTGCGCCCAACACCGTGTCTATTAGTATTTGTGTGGTCTGTGAGTTAAACAGTTAATTGATCGTTAGATAGTAAATTTACTGCTGCTATGGTTAATCTAGTTTATAGAAAGTTAGATAGTTGTTTTACGTTTGCTATAGCGTTACACACAGAGAGAGAAAAACAACTAAACTACGAGCTAGTCTTGACTAGCTTGCTTGAGTTGACAGGAATTATTTTATTTTACGTCTCAATTTCTATTCAAATCAAAGGAAAAGCGTTCATAAACTTTAGTTTTGCATTATTAATCTCTTGACCTAAAACCTTTGTATAAGTCCATTCAAAGCAAACTTTTCAAACGTAATAAATAAGGTAGTGAAATCATGGTTTTATCCACTACTAACAGTCACCCGCGGCTTTACACGTGCTTATGATTATTAAAAATACTAATATTATAATCGAGAAAGTCTGACCGTCTGTTTGTTAAGCTTTCATGGATAAACCGCAAAATTTATGTTTATAAGGAGAGAGTACAAGACCCGGAGTAAATATTTTTTTTTTATATTATGAGATAGCAAACAAGCAGATGGGTCTCCTGATGGAAAGAGTCAACCATCGCCTATAGACACCGATGGTGTTATTGGTGTGTTGCTATCTTGTGGCGAGGTCTAAAGCCACATGCATAAGTTTACCGGCTACCTTAACCTCCAAACCAGAACACGACAGTGACAAACACTGACGCTACTGCGGCAGGAATAGGTAAGGCGGTGGTACCAGACCCGGGCGAGACAATGCAGAACTCCACCACCTAATAGCCACGGTTGTCACCACCAATCGGTCGCCTTTTATGACCTGACTGGCGGAACGGCAGTTGGCCTATTCTTCAATGGAGCCCGGGACCAATACGGGGAAATATATGGTATTTTTTTTTAAATCAGACTAATTTAAGTATTGTAAGTTTAAGTAAGAGGCTGAAATAGGGAATGAAAGATTAAACGGAGTTTCTGATATTCATGAACTATTATTACTCTATTTGCAGCAGTAAAGTTGTGTGGGTACGTTTACCAGACCAACTGGTAAAATTATAAATTTAGTACCAGTTGGTACTAAATATATGATTTTTTATATTATATAATAGTAAACAAACGGATGCTTTCCTGATGGAATGAGACAACTATCGCTTACAGACACCAAAGATGTTAATGGTGAGTTGTTATCCGTGTTAATTTGGAACACCCCCTGTGTTAATTTGGAACATGACAATGAAAAAAATATTGACGCCATTGCAGCAGGACTAGATAAGGCGGTGGTGTCAGACCTTGGCGATATATTGCAGAACTTTGGCTCCAGTAGTTATGACGGTAGTGCCACCTATAGCCAATCATTCGCCTTTTACGAACGACCTGGCAGAATGGCAGATGGTCTGTACTTCAAAGAAAGGCCGTTTGAAATTTACATGATTTTGTATTTGTCTTATCCCCGTATTGATACAGGTCACTTTTTAATAATGAACTATCTACCCTCATGTGTCACTAATTTTGTGATTTAGTGGTGAAAGTGTGCAACACCTCCCCCTGGGATCAATAATACCGCCATTTCTTACCGCAATAGAACTGTGCCTATCACTACCTTGCTACGATTTGGGTGACATCAATCGTCAAACTTAGTAAACATCAGTACATTCTCACAGCATGGATGACAATGCACCATTAACGTTTTAGGTCCGATTGCACCAAATTCTTTAAATATGTTTTAATGAATTTGACCATAGAAAAATACATTTAAAAGATATCCCTAGTTGATGAGGAAAAACTTTGCGTCTTTTAAGACAATCACGCGAACAGGTGGAGTACGAAAGGCACAGTAAAATTTTAAATTGTGGAGGACTGCGAAAACCTAACATTTTTAAATAAAATGAATTACATACATTAAATTAAACAATAATATCTGGTTGACCGAGCTTTGCTCGGTTTTTCACATTAGATAAACAATTGATTTTCTTAGTCTAACCTCAAAGCAAACACTCATTGACTTCGTTCGTGTTACTTAACAACGCCATCAGCTGGAATAACATACAATACAAAAAATAGTATTATTATTCGCCAAATAGATGTCAGGAAGAGTCATGTTTTTCAGTTTTAATTGGGACTTTTATTATCGATAAAACACGAATAAAATGACATTTTCTAAAAATGATTCCTAGCTAGATCGATTTATGGCCCCCGAAACCCCCTATTTACTAAATTTCATGAAAATATTTGGGGCCGATTCCGAGATTCCAATTATATATATATATATATATATATATATATATATATATATATATATATATATATATATATATATATATATATATATATATATATACAAGAATTGCTCGTTTAAAGGTATTAGATATACGTACATCAATGTCATTTTTGCTATTATTGCAGTGAAGTAAAGAAACGACTGCTTTTAGCCGATATTACACATTTTTCATTAGATCTCTTCTCGACCATGTGAATTCTATTTTTGTAGTTTTACGTCTTTTTAATTGAATCGGCTTATTTTTATTATATCATAAGACAGCAAACAAGCAGATGGGTCTCCTGATGGAAAGAGTCAACCATCGCCTATAGACACCAAAGATGTTAATGGTGCGTTGCTATCTTGTGGTGGGTCTAATGCCACATGCATAAGTATACCGGCTATCTTACCCTCCAAACCGGAAAATGATAGTGACTAACACTGACGCTATTGCGGCAGGAATAGATAAGGCAGTGTTACCAGACCCGGGCGAGACAATGCAGAACTCTACCACCTAGTAGCCACGATGGTAGTGACTCGCATAGCCAATCGGTCGCATTTTACGACCTGCCTGGCAGAACAGCAGTTGACCAATTCTTCAAAGGAGCCTGGGATCAACCCGGGGATTAGTTTGTTTTTTCTACGTTTACTCTCAAACTGTATTCTCATTATTAACCTATAAATTAGGAATTTTTAAAAAATCCCGGAAAAATTCACAAAATTGAAAATTAACTCCAACATACAGAATTTCAAACTTTATATATTTTTATTACAGTGAATTGTGTTCTGGGTTAGTGAGTGATTATCCGGTAAGGCGGTAACTTAATTCATGTAGGATCACCATCCTGCCAAAGAGAAACCAACGTTACATTTAGCCTCCGTTATTTATCGGCGACGGTTGTCTCTTTCAATCAGAAAGGCCATCTCTATGCATGTTTTCTGTTCGACGATACAAAAATATGACGAGTTCTACCGTTGAACCAGCGCTGTGGAACAGTGCCCCTATTCACGTTGTAGCGTATGTGTTATCTGTGGATCGTACAGTTCGTTATCTGTATTGTGCGTGCGAGTAGATGGGGGTACGCGCTATTATTATAGTAAGGTATGGTTTGGTATCATAGTACTATATTCTACGCGTTGATCGTCTGAATATATATATATATATATATATATATATATATATATATATATATATATATATATATATATATATATATATATATATATATATATATATATATATATATATATATATATATAGTGTCAGTGAGACTACGCCCAGGTATACCAGTGAACACTACAACACACGTAATAAAATATAATCGAATTGCAGTGTTAGGGCAAATAAAACCGTGTTGTCTGTGGAGCTGCGATGTAGAATCGCAACTAAACTTACTTTAAATGAATTATGTTAATTTTGATTCAGAAATGTAGCTCAACCTACAATAAAATTATGTTAATACAAAAATGGGTTTTAGCTACCTAAACGTTTATATTCGATTAAACTTTTGTCAAGTGAATAGAGGCACAGTTTGACTGAATAATGGTGTGCATAGGGAAGCTTTTATACAATAAATTATGATATGTTGTTGCCTTCAAAGTTTTTGTACTAGAAATTTGGTTCTATGGAACGTTTTCTACCTAATTCTACGTAGGTACACGATCGTATCTCCAGTTAAAAATGATGAATTAAAAGTGATTATCTAATAATAATAATAATAAATATCACTGGACACATTACACGAATTGATTTTCTGCTTTTATTTTTTGCTGTATATATGGGTGTAAGTCAATAATACTAATACATAGAAATATATAATTTTTAATAAACATCCAAACAGAAGTACAAATATTTATGCTCATCTTAGAAATGTTTGTGCCTGTCGGGAATTGAACCCGAGCTGCACTGGTGTGTAGTCAGGTTTGCTAACCACTCGTTTAATGGAGAGGACCTACGACAAAACACGTCAATTTTTAATAGCAGGCTTTAAAGTAAATTATTAAACTATTTCAGTTTTTTAAAAACAAATTTGAAAAGTAACAAATTACGAATAATTGATACCAAGTGCTATGTCACATTACTCAACTGTCACAATATCGACAGGGTTTTTAATTCGTATCGTTAATTTTAATAAAACAATTTAAAGGTAGAAAAATTTAATAACTAGCATCCAATCCCACGTGTTGATCTGGGCTATATTGAATAACCCGCATAACTTTTGTTCTCGTAGGAATATTGGAAAGGTTTACATACTAGAACCTTCCTCAAGAATCAATCAATCTGTTAAAAAAAACGCATTAAAATCCGTTGCGTAGTTTTAAAGATTTAAGCATACATAGGGACAGACAGAGAAAGCGACTTTGTTTTATACTATGTAGTGATAGACCAACTGTCGTTCTGCCAGGCGGGTCGTAAAAGGCGATCGGTTGGCTATTACGTGTTAGTATATAAAAAATATTATTATTAGCGATCGAAATTTTAGTTTAGGTTAGTACCGTTGGCTTACCATGGCTACGTTACTCCGTCTAACTTTTAAGGCACATGAGTGTGATGGTGGTTATTTTACATCTGATATGTAAAATCATTTATGACAAAATATTCTTCAGTGGTCTTATTATTTTACAAAGAGATATAAAACCTGAAAATAATAATGCAGGCGAACGATAATAAGTTATTAGTTTAATAAACAAGCAAGACTGCGGGTATTAGATAGAAGTGAATAAAATACGGTATAAAATCTTACAATTTAATACATAATATACGATGCTTATATTGTATAATATCTTAGGAGGGAATTTGTCACTGTTCTTATTACAATTGTTTTAAGTTATAAGAGATCTGAACCAAAAGTGTCTAACATTTTTAAACACTTTATTTATAGTGTCACCTATTATAGGGATTTATGTATTTATCTAAGTTTCCTATAGAATTCAAAACGGCTGTGGCAATATTAAACGAAGTACGAGTACCTTATGGGGTGCTGCGGGGACCCTAGCCGGTAAAAAAGATCTGTAATGTTAAAAAAATCGTAGGATTTTTATGAATAGTCTATGTAGGATGGCTATACAGTGTCTACTGTATAGTCTACGTGATGATTTATTCTATACTTTCCATCGTCGGCACTTGGTGAAATTCCATTGTTATTAGACACTTTTACTATTCCACTTGTACATAAATTTCACTTTTACACAATTTTTTAATATATTACTCGACCGGTTTTCATTTTTAAAGCGTCTTCAGGATGTTAAGTATATTACATCGTGAAGATGCTTTAAAAAGTGAAACCGGTCGAGTAATATATTAAAAAATTGTGTAAAAGTGAAATTTATGTACAAGTGGAATAGTAAAAGTGTCTCATATGTGATGATTGTTCTTATTATTGCAGTTTGCTATTATTATTATTATACTCTTTTATAAACCATTGTAAGTAAAATAAAAGTGTTAAGATCATTTTTTTGTTTTTATCGATAAAAAATCATAATAAAAAATGTATACCCAGATAATTATTTTTTTAAACTACGAATAGAACTTGCAATTGATATTTTTGTAATAAGGAACTTCGTCCCTCTCTGGTATCCCACGACGCCACACTTTTTTGACAAGTATTAGATAGCCTGAGGATAGTATACTATGCGTTCCAACTAAGAATAAGAGAATCTTCTTCGCAGGTAGTTCGAAGATATTAAAAACTCTGACTGTTACAACTATTTACAATATACACTGCATTTCTATCAATATTGTTTGGACCAGTTTTATGAACAAGATCATTATCATGAGTATACGCCGTCACGTCATAATTGTTATAATTTTCATATAGGTACCTCAAGAAACAGGAATATGGGGAACTTCGCAGAGACTATCATGAGCGCACTTATATGTCCTATTAGATCTATTGGTATGTCTTAATTCGTACTTATTGTTTTCTAAAATTGCGGTAACTTTTATGGAGCCCTTATATTTTGAATCAAGTTTCGTTTAGTGTCGTTCTTCATTCCTAACAAAGACAAAAGTCACCTACACTAAAAGGTTTAACATTTCTTTTACTTCTACTCAACCATAAAATGTCCGATTAGACTGATTATTTGATTCTATTGGATACACTGGATCTTCAAAGCTTGTAGATAGTTTTGCGCGTTTTAGTTAGTTGCCTTGAATACCGAATGTCTAATCTATGGGGGTAAATCCAAATACCCTACACCTAATGTTGTTGAGCGCGTGTTGAATATTACCTAACCGTTCTTGCCATAATTTGTCAGAGTTATAGTCCGCTATCATTATTCAACCCTACAAGATTCGCATCACACGTTTGGACTGACGTTAGCTCTTTATGTGCCTGTCGCAAGAAGATGTAAATCTGTATTGTTTTTTCTTTAATATTAATTTGAGTTCAGTTGGTAATAAACTTTAAGATCGCTTATTAACGGTCTAGGGTTTATTTAAGTTCGCTGGTTTTAATTCAATTAAGTTAAGCATTTGATCTATTGAGTGGAAACTACATCAGGACAAGCGACTACTTAGATTCTTGTTCTTAAAACCGTTCTCCTGCAAAGGAATCAAGAGAAGGAATCAAACAAGAGATTTGTTTGATATGGAATTCTGAACAGAGTCAAATATAAAAGGTAATTAAATTTCACTTAGTGTAATACACCATGTGACGCTCCGGAGCAGATGTTAACTGGTTTTCTGTTTTCGGAACTCGAAGTGGCAACTTCCTTCTTCTTGCAGCGCATCGGATAAATGGAAGCTATGTAGCTGGGCCGGGGTCACAACATACATAGCAGACCACTGGTAGTCGGCCACTGGACACGCCACGAGAGATAGTGGTAGATGACGTGCTTTCGCTGCAAGCAAAAATTATTTGAGATAAGTTTCTGTTTATCACGGCAATCGTTGTCACGATGTTCCATTCTATCACAAAAATTACAACTTGCTCGAAATGCAGTGGTGCTCTTAAATCGGTTCATATTTACGTCTAAAAGAATATAGTTTGCCAAGACAGCAGTTTGTGAAGTAGGTGACGGCATGACTCTTAAGTGAGTGAGTAGGTACAACGATTTGATCAACCCCGTCTAATTATTTCTTTTCTATAATTATTTTACTTAAGGTAGTTACTGTAGTTACTGGAAGTACAAGTGAGTTTATTTGTAATACATAATTTAAAATGCAGTTTCACCGAGTGCCGACGATGGAAACTATCCAATTTATTAAGGTACACCAGCTAGTAAGGTACACCACAAAAATGCTACGAGTCAGATGAAGCGTCTTTGGAACGACAGAAACATCTCATTAAAAACAAAGCAGAGGCTGGTTCGTACGCTGGTGTTCTCCATATTTACGTACGGCGCAAAGTCATGGACACTAAGAGCTGCAGACAGACGTCGCATTGATGCGTTTGAAATATGGTGCTAAAGGAAAATGTCACGTATCCCTTGGACAGCACACAGGGCCAACGCCTTCATACTAAAACAACTTGGAGTAAAGACCAGACTGTCTGCTACGTGCCTTCAAAGAATTCTATAATACTTCAGCCACATCTCTAGAAAGCAAGGAGACAATCTCGAAAAGCTATTCATGACCGGAAAGGTAGAAGACAAAAGACCACGTAGTCGTACGCTTATGCGATGGTCTGATCAGGTTTGCACCAATCTCATGTCTAAAAAGTTTTATGATTTTCTGCACGCCGCTGAAGATAGAGTCCAATAGCGTAATATTGTGCTATCAAGAACGATCTATTGAGGAGGTTACGACTCTCAGAAATGAAGAATACGAAGCAAGGAGGAAGACACCAGTTAGTCATATCGTTTGCTTCATCAGAATCAAAGTGTATCAATTTAATGGGAGTAGATGCATTTATAGAACGTGAATTAATATTTTCTACTATTTTTCAAAGAATAGTTTCCACACCACAAGCGAAAAGAGACATTTACTTTTCTACATAATTAACCGAAATAGTTTGATGCTGAAGTGGAAGTGAATCCGATCCCAATTCTGATGTAGGAAGTGGGTCAGATATGATAAATAAAATGCGGATGTGGCAATATAACAGCTCTTTAAAAAACATACCATAACTCTGAAAGCTAAAATAGACTCCAGCTGCACATTGATCCTGCCTCGTCCACCTTTCCCGCAATATCAGCAGCAGTCAATGCACGTTTTTCTTGGTAACCCAAATGCTAAAGAAGAGAGACGAGCAGCATTTCTTTCAGCAATAGTTCACAGCGCAATTTTATTGTAATCTATAGGCGCGGATTTCGGACACCATGAATAAGTGTCACTTTGTGCAATTGAGACGAATTTGTTAAATTTATTTAGGTATTTAACAGTGAGAATGAGAGGTTTTTGTTTTATAACTTCAAACTTTTTAATTTTATTTTGCTTAAATTTTTTACATATATATGTGAATCACAATTAACACAAACACCTGTAAAGTCCCATTTATTTTTGAATATGATATTTTTTAAAGGTTATGTATTCCTTTTAATTTGATAATTTATACTTACCTTTTAATTTGTCCCAAAAAATGCCTCCAGTTTGACCAATCAATAGGCGGTTGTAATTAAAACAATGCAGCTTATAAACTTTAAAATCTATGTATTAATGCGTGAAGGAAAAACTTTGGATCCCTTTTTGAGACAATTGTGTGAACGTTGGAGTATGAAAATTGGCAGTTTACATTGCGGAAGACTGCAGAAACCTAATATTTTTAAATTATATGCATAAGAAATACATACACAAATAAACATTACACACACTACATTCATGTGACATACATGATATTATTTAATATTTTATTGTACACAACAGTACACAATGTGACAATTAAAAACGAAAGAAAAATCGTACAAAATATAGACTTATCTCTACAGTATAAAGATTTCTTCTAGCCTACCCAATTTATGTAGCTATTAAGTAAAAGCAGCAAACACTGTGCACAAAACTAAATCACTTTAAAACACGATAGTTAAAACTTTAAACACATATAGGGAAAATTGAAAAGATTACTTACTTAGGCTATGATTTACGAACTAATAAATTATATAATAACCAAACCCTATTTTATTCAAAAATAGTCATTTCTTAGACTTCTTGTAGACTTAGATATTGTACACACATGTATACTATACTATTTTCCATGCCGTCTTTACGGCTAAAATCAGTTGTCAAACTTAAAATAGATTTTATTGTTTAATCTATTGTCAAATTTCGGCCACAGGCGATCGCTAGTTGAGATGAAATCGCTGATTTATGTATCGCTTCCTTATTATTTTCTCGCCGCTTCGCCTCTATAGTCTAGTGGTCTGGTGTCGACGTTGACCACAAAAGGTACCGATTACGATTCCCGGGTCGGGCAAATCAAAACTGTGTTGTTTCAGTTTTCTGATAAAACATCATTGCCCGGCATTGAATAAGTGCCCGGTTGGCGATAGGCTTGCCACCTATAATATTGTGGGACTAAGTATCTTCGGATAATCGTGGGTGCACTGGTTGTACCTCTATTTATCTCTTCAGTGGTTAATCATATTGAGTGGGAATGTCTAACGATGTTGGTGCATTACTACTAGAGAATACGTCTACGCCAGAGAAAAAATCTTATATAATACTAGCTGCAGCGTACAGCCTGCTACATTATAAAAGTTTTTGGCAAATCCCGCGGGATTACCTATTTTTTTCGGAAATAAAAGTAGCCTATGTGCTATTTCATTTTATCATCTACCTGTGTATCAAATTTTATCCAAAGCCGATCAGTAGTTTTTGCGTGATTAACAAACATCCATCCATTTAAACATCGAAACTTTTAAATTTATAATATTAATAATATAATATAAAGATTACGAATGCGAAAGTTTGTGTGTGTTTGTTCCTTCTTCGTGCTTAAAGGATAAAAGGAATTTGGATAAAATTTCGGTATACATAATAGTCTTTTTTCTACTTTTAATCCAAAAAAAAAACATTGTTCGTCAGGTATTCACAAAATACTTTAATCACGCACCGTAGCGGATCGCAAATTGCTAGTAATTCATATTTCTGTAAGATCGCTTTCAACCTTTACTTGCGACACATAAACCCGTCAGAGGCAAACGCTGACTTAAATAATAACTCCACTTTAGTTTACTCTTCACGGAAATAGTAACATCGTGCGAACAACCAAGTCCCATTTTATTTGAATTTTCCTTTCAATTATTAAAGGGAAATTCACTTAAGTGAGTACAGCGTAAAGTTTCAGACATACCCTCTAATCACAGAGGACGTGGTCCATTCATCAGTGTCGGGTTTTAAATTCCTTTGAAATTTATAATAGAAAGTGTTTTTGTAGGTGGTGCACTCACTAAAGTTTACAATCATTAATTTTATAACATACTTATATACATCTATGACTCTGGTCGCACTGTAATTAATTTTATTAAGGGTTAAAACAGTCATCATCACACCAGTTTGATTGCGGGTTTGGTAGAGTTAACTTAACGTCAACGGACGTTCTGGTTCACCATTATTCACTAGTTTTTCAGTTATGGAGTTTGGCATATGACCATATTACTGTATTTAAGAAAATTGCTTGTTTCTTGTAATAACAGAGATCGATAGTTTTACGTGTTCATCCGTGATGTCGGGGTACACATCTTCACTAAACTCCAAGCTGAAAT
This sequence comes from Apodemia mormo, assembly GCA_036924255.1. NCBI lineage: Eukaryota > Metazoa > Arthropoda > Insecta > Lepidoptera > Riodinidae > Apodemia > Apodemia mormo. The sequence continues at coordinate 31,538,085 of JAUPFN010000014.1, read as the reverse complement.
ATTAATTTTTCAAAATTAATCCCGAAAAATATCAATAATAATTTACAAGGGATAAGATTAAAACGAAAGTAAGGTCAATGGTCGAACCTGAGACCTCACGATCTGAGTTGATAGCCCTAATCACAAAAGCAAAATACAGAAACATCTTAGCGAACGCCTACATTATAATTAATATATTTTTGGCATATTTCAGTCCAAATGGTTCAGTAGTTTTAGTTATGCTTTCATAGATTAGTCACTTAGTCATTAAATTCAGCAAATCACCTTTTTCTTACAAATATAGAGAACTGGAAAAGAAATCCACTTAATTGATATTACATCTTATATAATTTATTGTATTTTTATATAGTTTTATAAAACCCTAGAAAGTAAATAGTTTTCACTGGTAATTTTTTTCAATCCTATGTTATATGCTTTCTCTTGCATTGTTACAGACGACATTTCAAGTTTTGTATGATACAGCAACCATTTGCAGCAGCTTGAAATTTTAACGCTTTTATCCTCCGTTCTTTAGTAAAAGCAATATATTGATTATTATGACGTATTATGATAGACTATAGAAAGCCGTTGGATAAAAAGGGCTATCAATAATTTATTCCAAAAAATCTGTGAGGAATATGACTGTTCTTAACATCTAATAATTAATTTACAAATGAAAACAGATCGATAAACAAAGATAAGGATACAAACGTCTGACTTTATAGAAAATCGAACCCATCCGATCAGTGTCGCTAGACGTACATAGATGCTAACTACCAATTAAAATTTATAAAAATGTACTCATCGGAGAGCAGAAGTAGGATTCATTGGTGATACTTGACTAATTAATTATGCTTCTTCTGTGAATTTTAAGGATAGGTAATTCTTGTGTAACTTTGGACAAGAATTCATATTTTCTAAATGATTGTTAATATTATAAAATTACATTTCTTAGCAAACGAATCAAACCCTATTGTAGAATTAGCATTTGATTGGTTTGCAAGAAGGTAAATTAATGGAACGTCAATAGATGCTTTGATTCACGTTGACTGAATTGCCAGTCGGCCAATTAGTTACCGAGAATGACAGCTTCATGTCCTAATTCGAGCAACTCAAGGCTCCTCGCTACTATTGATAGTTATTGTCAAATAACTTAAAAATATCTGCTCATCCCGAAAATGAATTCAATACCACTCAATTTGTTCGGTTCTCATCACAATTGTTGGTGGGTAATTGAAAATATTCTGCCACCCATACTCTGTCATCCGTCAATGCGAGACGGGTGACGGCATTCTGCCTACGGTCGCCGTGCGAATTGGGTGCGAATCAGTTAAAACTATTCGTGAACGTTTCACGTACACCCTCGCGTGTTCTTAGCCGTGCTAAAACGCGTAGCCATCTCGTAAGATAACCAGCAAGATCTTCGGAGCGCCGTGCGACCTTGAGAAGCTGTCGACTGTCGAGCGTGGCGGTGTCAGTGAAGGTTGGTGGAAATAAATTATCGCCGATTTGTCTTGGGAACTGACATACTCTCTTATATATTTATACAGTCCACTTAATCGAAGAAAATATAACCAGCGACGAACTTAAATAAACACTCCAAAAATCACACACAATTAAGGCACAATAAGGTAACCAATAGATTAGAATTATTGTATGTAACAAATATTGTAAGACAAACATATTGACTTAGCAGGTCTATTCTTGGTAATTCTGGAAATTGCGAATCAGTTTTATATAATTCTCTACGAGAATAACACCCGATCCACGTGAATTGATTAAGATAATACGCTCGAATCAACAATATTATGCTATTTATATTAACTAAGCTATTTATGTTTTTCCATAAGTAAGTTGCAATTTAATACACAGAAAGAGTACATTGCTGGAAAAGAATATTCTTCTTGCGAAACTTAATTTCATCTCGGAAACTGCATGAAAACCGTTGGTTTTTGCATTCCACTCGGTGAATTTTAGATCTCGTCTTAATTTTGTATGCATTCAGATACCGTGTGCATTCCGTAACTACTTAGATTAAAACTGCTTTTAACATTCACTGTTGGAGACTGTTTTATACACATCTAGTTACTTTGGACACATTCTTTTTTTAATTATATTATAACATTGTATATTAAAGCATATGTTGTTAAAGCATATGTCATTAAGACGGTAAAATAAAGTACAACATACATAAAACATGTTATCCTTACGCTAAATTCCTTATAGAAAGGCATCTGTTTTGTGACTTGTGAGAGACCATACATTACACACCCTGACTTTGCCTTATTTAATCCACATTTTCTAGGTTTCTGCAGTGAGTTCTCCAACGTCCCACCCGGGTTCTGTAACATGAACTTACAAATTTCTGTGGTTTTTTCCATGTCCAGAGCTTGTCACTATCTTGTTTCAGTTTGAAGGGTACAGTAGCCCACATTTTAATCCACCACACGGATAACAACGTATGGTACGTTGTTTGTACATTCGGTGTCTTTAAGCGATGCTTGTCTCTTTTCTGCAGGATATTCGCCTGCTTGCTTACAATCATTTAAAAAAATCATGGCTCTGTTCTCTCAGACATGCCGGCTACGGAGACTCTTAACACCGTCTTTAGATAGCATCTGATGAGTCTGAACTCAGATAGTCTTGGTATTATCCGGTTTCTGCATGCTTCCGCATTTTAATTGAATATCTGTTTTACTAAGTTTTCAACTCTCATTCTTTCTACATATTAGGACAACTAATAAATTAACTCAATATAATATAAAATGTAAGTTATAGCAAAAATAGTTTAAAAATTCCAAAATGGACGACTTTTAATGCTCATTTAATCATAAAAAAATATAAGAGAAATAATTATAAAAAGTGAGTGTAAAAAAATATTAATATTAAGGAATATTAGTGGCATCAACAGTTGGCATCAAATATTATTCAATAATTCTTTTTTCTTTCGTACCATTATCTAAAATTTAAAAAAAAATACACGAGAATTTGTGCAGAAAAGAGAAAAGAGTACACGTACATGGATACGAAGGGTCTAGAAAGAGATGAAAATATGAATAAACTGCATATGTGCATTTGATAGGAATAATGTCCACTTTATTATTTATGCTGAAAATATAAGAAAACCCTAGTTTAGTTTTTATTAATAATAATTAAACGAAACAGAGTTAGACAGCTATTTGAAATAGCTTCTTTTCCTTTCCATCTAAAACTCTATGAGTCTTTTGAAAAAACAAGATTAATTAATTTTTTTTATCAAGATATCGAGATTTCCAAGCTACACAAATTGCTAGCGTTAGCTTGATTTTTTTTTATTTCTTTTATGATTTTTCTCGTTCATATTTTATTAAATAATGTTTTTAAAATTACGAATTGCAAAAAAATATTTGCAAGAAATGAAGCAAAAAATTATGTCGATCGTAGAGCACTTTCTATTGCTTCGCACACACTATTTTGTATGACCGCAAAATAACTAAAGTAGTGTTTTGGGATGATAAAACAAAAAATCCGTAAAAAAACTTGTTATAGTATAACTTCCTTGCAAACTCGTACTGTTTTCTCACATATTTTACCTACACCAACCGGCTTCACACCTTCAGAGCTTCAGTAACGCATCGACAGTAATATGAAGCCCTGAAAATGCGTTAATATGCAAAGCCGGTTGTTAATAATAAAATATATTTGTAGTAAAATATAACAAGATGATTCAAGAATGTATAGCTTTGTAACTTAAATTAAATTAACTTTATAATTTAAGTTTTATAATGTACTAGCTGTTGCCAGCGACTTCGTCCGCGCGGACTTCGTTTACTCCGCACTGCTCCTCCCCCGTAGATGATAGCGTGATAATATGTAGCCTATATGTTGACCCGACCTGTAAGTAATATTCTTGCAAAATTTGAAGTAAATCCATGCAGTACTTTTTGAGTTTACCCCGGACATACATACAGACGAACAGACAAACAGGACAAACAGACAAACAGACAAACAGACAAACAGACAAACAGACAAACAGACAAACAGACAAACAAACAAACAAACAAACAGACAAACAGACAAACGGACAAACAGACAAACAGACAGACAAACAGACAAACAGACAAACAGACAAACAGACAAACAGACAAACAGACAAACAGACAAACAGACAAACAGACAAACAGACAAACAGACAAACAGACAAACAGACAAACAGACAAACAGACAAACAGACAAACAGACAAACAGACAAACAGACAAACAGACAAACAGACAAACAGACAAACAGACAAACAGACAAACAGACAAACAGACAAACAGACAAACAGACAAACAGACAAACAGACAAACAGACAAACAGACAAACAGACAAACAGACAAACAGACAAACAGACAAACAGACAAACAGACAAACAGACAAACAGACAAACAGACAAACAGACAAACAGACAAACAGACAAACAGACAAACAGACAAACAGACAAACAGACAAACAGACAAACAGACAAACAGACAAACAGACAAACAGACAAACAGACAAACAGACAAACAGACAAACAGACAAACAGACAAACAGACAAACAGACAAACAGACAAACAGACAAACAGACAAACAGACAAACAGACAAACAGACAAACAGACAAACAGACAAACAGACAAACAGACAAACAGACAAACAGACAAACAGACAAACAGACAAACAGACAAACAGACAAACAGACAAACAGACAAACAGACAAACAGACAAACAGACAAACAGACAAACAGACAAACAGACAAACAGACAAACAGACAAACAGACAAACAGACAAACAGACAAACAGACAAACAGACAAACAGACAAACAGACAAACAGACAAACAGACAAACAGACAAACAGACAAACAGACAAACAGACAAACAGACAAACAGACAAACAGACAAACAGACAAACAGACAAACAGACAAACAGACAAACAGACAGACAAACAGACAAACAGACAAAAAACTTCATTTTTGGCTTCGATATCGATTTTAGATCATGCCCCAAGTATTCTTTTAAAAAAATATTCCATGTACTGTTTTGACTTTTATATGTATAGATACTAACTTTTTTTTTTAAAGTTACCCCTGTTCTTACCTTCTATAGGTTTGGCATACGGTCGCTACTTGCAACATTTTACCAGTATCATGTTTAACATCTTGAAAAAAGATAAAATAATGTTGGCAGGTTGGTAGTATTTACAAAGGTCACAAATACGTAAAAAGAACAGTTTCATACAAATGACACGAATGACAGGAACAGGTTCATAAAAATAAATATTGTGAGACATTTTTGACGTAAGCTAGTACAACTCTGACCCATGCCTCTGTATTTAAAAACGTCACAATAATTGCCATAAGCGATTTTATAAAGACTGAAGCAGTATTTTTTACCTGTATCAAATAGTTTCGTGACTGGAATCCATTAGTTATTACCGCTACTGACACTTAACATTTATTAAACTGCATAAAATTATGCACAATTGCATTGATTCAAAAGTTCGCACAAAAACTTATTGTTTTCAAACATGTAATAGAACTTTAATGGAATCATTTATTAAATGCAATAATTTATTAAACACTAGTTACAAACTGCAACTACGTTTGCATGACAAAAAAAATCCTTTCGCTTAGTCACATAAGAAAGTAGTCTATAGTTTTATTCCTCGTGAATGTAAATAAAAATTTGACCGGGTCCCAAAGCGCACAGCTACTGTGTTATATATATATATATATATATATATATATATATATATATATATATATATATATATATATATATATATATATATATATATATACACAAGAATAGAATAGATTTTGATATTTAATGAACACTTTTCATCTAAGTATCTGATACTGAATACTTTTATTAAATTACATACACTAAGTTTTCACAGTGGGTGGATTATTAATGAATGCGTATATTTTTCGCTCCCACGCCTGCTTTCGCTGTACTACAGTGGCATGTATACTATACGCATATCTTTATATCTATGGATACATTATGTACATATTTAAGGTGAGAGATTTTTTATCATTATATTATATATATATATATATATATATATATATATATATATATATATATATATATATATATATATATATATATATATATATATATATATTTAATAAAGAATATCAATATCACATAACGAATTACGTTCAGTTTCGCGGTTATTTGGAAGGCAAGGCTAAACTAGCCTCCAATAAGCTTGGTGTGCTCAGCAGAGCGAAACAGTACTTTTTGCCGGTCCATCGCCTTCAACTTTATAAGGCACAGGTTCGGCCTCACATAGAGTACTGTTCGCATCTCTGGGCCGGAGCTCCTCAGTACCAGCTTTTTCCTCTTGATCGCATTCAGCGTAGAGCGGTTCGAATCGTTGACGACCAGGCCATTTCGAAACAGCTTGACTCTTTGGCATTGCACAGAGATGTAGGTTCTCTCTGTGTCTTTTATCGTATATATCATGGGGAGTGTTCCGGCGAGTTGTTTGGATTAATTCCTGCCGCCGAATTCCACCATCGGACATCGCGTCAAAACTTGAAGTTCCATCCTCACCATCTCGATGTCTGGAAATCCACAACTGTGCGTTTCTCCCGACACTTTTTACCTCGCACTACTCTGTTGTGGAACCAATTACCGGCAGGGGTATTTCCGAACGGATACGACATAGGGACCTTCAAGAAAAGAGCTTACTCATTCTTAAAAGGCCGGCAACGCAACTGCAAGACCTCTGGTATTGCAGATGTCCATGGGCGGCGGTGATCACTTACCATCAGGTGCACCTCTTGCTCGTTTGCCCCCTCTTATATAAAAAAAAAATACTGGTAAACTGGTAGAAGACTGTACCTACAGATAGTACAGTGTTCTACCAGTTGTAGCGCGTTTAGTGCTTGATTTTGATATTGAATATCTGGTATCTACTTTACTTTTTCAAGTAGTCCATCTGCATCAGCTTTATGCCTTCGTACTACCTGCTGCATATTGAACATAACATTCAATTATATTATTATTTTATACAGAGTGAATGGAGCGTTAGGGAGATTACTTAATAGCACAATTTTAAGTCAGGGTGCCCGTCTAGCCCTGCATAATTATGTGCTTATCCCAACGCTATTGTATGGAAGTGAGAGTTGGGTATATCAGAAAGGGCATGAAAATAGAATCAACGCAGTTGAGATGAGGTCGCTAAGAAAAAATAAGTGGTGTGACACTCGCGGACCGGGTTCGTAATGTCTAAGTGAGAAAGAGGTTAGGTTTGAAAGAAACTGTCGGTGTAAAGATGAGAAAGGGCATGCTCCGTTGGTTCGGACATGTAGAAAGAATGGTAGATGAAAGGTTAACAAAACAGATATACAATGCGAATGTGGAAGGATGTAGGTACCGGGGAAGACCAAGACTGACATACCACGACCAGATTGATCGAGTACTGTCTGAAGGTGGTGTCAAGAGTCTTCGCAACCGGCGTGTGTGTATGAAGAGAGTGATGAATGTGGAGGAAGCGAGACAAGCCTGCAAGGATCGTGATGTATGGCACTCGGTTCTCTCTGCCTACCCCGTAAGGGATCTGGCGTGAAGATATGTATTTATGTATGTATATACATTCAATTATATATTGGCAACGCCCCGCGATGTAATCAGAGATTCATATATTCGTCGTATCGATATAGAACTGTGGCAGGATCGATACTTGCAGTCAGAGGGAGGTTCAGTTACAAAGCTATATTTAAGGGATATTGGAGAAGCTTATAGAATTTTGGGGAAATTGAAGATGGATAAATGGTACAGCCTGATATTTACGGTTCAGGGAGGCACAAGGCAATATCTTCAAAGGTTCAACCTAAGCGACTCACCAACGTGCATCTGTAACCTACAGGAGGTGGGGGGAGTCCTCCAGATACTAGTGGAATGTCCAAGATTTGCCAGAGAAAGGCACGAAATAGAGTGTCGCATTGGGGGTAACCTGACCAGTCTAAACTAGGTAATAAGAAATAAGGATTTCATTGACCCGTGTCTAAAATATGCCCGAAATCATGAGGAAGACAGCAAGGGCTCAACACACAAATGGCTCAACAATTGATTGATCCAGCAATAAACAGGTTAACTTAGGGGGGACGCGCGCAAGTTATATTTTAAATATTGACACATTAATAATTATTGAAATGTACAAATAGATGGTTTAATTTGGATACAGAAATGAGTTATTTATTAGAAAATAAGATAATAATGTAAGCCGCATGTAAGCATGCAAACGGAACGGGTAAAATAAAAAAAAAAAACAATTTTTGTACCCGCTGGGTGTGTGACCCCAGCGCCATCTAACGATTATATATCCTACGAATATATGGGGTCGCAGCTTTCTTAATGCCAAAAGCCTACATAATCGTAAGGTGTATAATCTTAGGGAATACTTTCTCGGCGTTGAATGTGGAATGCATCGGGATGTCGTTGCAGTAGATAATGATCTGACATCGCTCTCCTTAGCTAAAGAGAACTGGCACAAACTTGCAATACAAACTAACTCCAAAAAAGTTTTAAGTCTAAAAATAATAAAATAATATAATTAAAATTCTCATAATAAGCCCTTTCATTTTATATTATGTCACATGCATTGATGACATTAAAAAAAGTATCTTCATATTCCCGGAGGGGTAGGCAGAGGTACAACAAGTGCTCCCACGATTAGCCGAAAATACTTGGTCGCGTAAATGTGATAGGTGGCAAGCCTATCGCCAACCGGACACTTTCCAATCCCGGGCAACTTTGTGTTTCTCAGAAAACTGAAAAAACACTTTTCTTATGTGCCTAACCCGAGAATCGAAACCGGGACCTCATGTGATCAACGCCAACGCTGAACCACTAGACCACAGAGGCGACAAAGGAGGTTGATGACATTAAGCATAAATTTGTCGAGCTTTCCTTTTATTTTTCTAATTTAACTCCCAGAATTGGTCTCCGTGCTTATTGTTAATTTATTAATATTCCATGATCTTAATCGATCCAATAGTTTTGGAGCAAATTAGCTGTAACTGATGGACAGACAAGCAGTGGTTTTACCTTTTGAGGTACGTAAATTTAAAATGATAACAACATAACCTTTCTTTATGCTGCATTATCTAAAGAAAACCAAATAAAGTAAGACGGTTATAATTCAGGTATAACGCTACTGCTAGACTGCCGCGGAAATGATTAATAATTCCAGAGCATCCATCAGCTTAATCGCAAATTCAAGTGAATTAACGTGAAGCGCTGGTAACTCAGTACCGTACGGTAGTGCGACTGGGTAATTGTAATCGATCGTCACACCAAAGTAAACGTTCAATCTGGTTACATCAAGGATGCCACACTGTTATTGGTATTGTTATCTTGATGATGCCAGGTTATGAAAAGAATATTATTTTCATAATTATACTAGTTTTATAATTATACTAGTCTGATGGCAGTGAAACCATCGGCTATATACGATCTATATAGAGCGGCAAAAATGGTAATATTGCGTTGCTATAATTGTGGCGCGTTGGTAATGCCACACGCATAAATTCACCTGTTACCTTACTCCCAACCCGGATCATGACAGTGACAAACATTGACGCTACTGCTATACCACCTAGTAGCCAAGGTAGTAGTAATAAGTTTGCTCAATCTTTCGCCTTTTACGAACTACTTGGCAGAATGGCAGACGGTCATTTTTTAAAGGGTGCCCTGACCAACCCAGGACGATAGGATTTCGAAATGTTTTGTCTGTGTGTGGAACTACCATATTCCCACCACAACGGCATTTCTTGCCACTATCGTATTCCGCTTTGATGAGTAAGGTCACCGATCAACTCATGCTTGTAACATTACCTTTCCGCCATATGGATAGCAATGCACTATTAACAGTTTGGGCGTTAATAGGCGACGATTATCTATTTTTATCAGAAGAGCCATTTCCTATCTGCATCAGATGCGATATTTTATTTTTTATTAGCGGTATTTTATTTTATTTCAATCGGAAAACAAATATTGATACACAAACAATATAAAAAAAAAACAACTTGAAAGTAAATACCATTTATAAGTCTCCGCATATACTCATACTTATTTGGTAGATCTAAATCTGTCGTTTGGAAAATATTAGATTAACATTAATATTAAATAAAAGCTATATAATAAAATATTTGGAAATATTACGAGTGTTTCATATGCAATGAAGAAAATATTAAATTTCTAAACATTAATATTAAAAGAAAGCTATATATGTATAATAAATACTCATATTTGTTGAAATACTATGAGCGTTGTAGGGTATATCTAACTCTGCAACGTGGAAAATATTAGATTGCTATACATTAATATTAAAAGAAAGTTATTGCTGCACCAACCTCTATATTTTGTATCTATCTCCCAAGCGTCCGTACTATATCAATGATTTATTAGTTAACGTTTTAGTTCAGATAATATTAAACAAATATATTACTACTAATAATACTATGCGATTTAATTCTAATTAAAACGTAATTTAAATTCAAATAAATTATGATATAGGCACCTAGTGGTTTACAAAATATATGTTTTACATTCAACATAATTCTACTATTAAACTACACTATTTAATTTTAATTTAAACACAATTTAAATCTAAATAAATAATGATATAGGACAACTTTATGTTACATATTTTAAAATAAAAAAATAATAGTCTTATCTCCCATATTATTAAAAAAAAAATACCTCCCAGACTAAAATATTAATTTCAAAGGACGTAAACTGACAACGATCAAATAATACTCTATTTTATGCAGTCTACTAACTATTCCCATTCTATATTTTAGCTAAGATTACCAGAATATTTTTATATTCTAAGTATTTATTTTTCTTAGTAAAGTTATTTATAATCCGAGTATGCCTTTGAAAATGTACTAACAACATTAAGGAAAGTACTACATATACTTAATATACTTAATAAGGCAAAAGTTGGCGTTATGTACGGAACTTTCGTACTATATCTCACTAGTATATTATACTATTGTATAAATACAATAAAGTGTGATGTTAATGAAATTAAAATGATACATGTTTTTTAACATGTTATGATTTTCCTATAGTAGGGGAACCCAAGAGGGGATTTTTGTATTTACTTGAGAGTGTCAGATTAATATAGGGAAGGTACCTTGCATACTGTTAAGGCTCTCCACCAAATATAAGCCATTTCTCTAGAGGGGGGTAACTATGGCAGAAAATAACAAAATTAAGATAACTTCGGCTTGTAAAAATTGTCAGATTATACTTTTTTCGTAATTCTTACATCATTTCCTCCATAATAAAAGAAAATTCAGACGCGCTCGAGAATGTCAAGACAACATTTTCTTTGCAACTTTGTGACCCTCCCACTCCCTTACGCTACACTTGAATCGTCAGATTTTCTAAATATTAGCTGGCTATTAACCCACCATACCCTAATCTAACGCGCTTCAGTGTTTTCATGTCACAGATTCTTTTTAAACATTATAATTATTTTATGTCACAGATTCTTTTTAAACATTATAAGTATTTTGTGGACACGCGGCGTAGACATTGTGTAAAATTGTTACCGAATTTGCTTAATTTCAGATGTTTTAACTTCCCGCTACGTAGTACGTAATGTACGTAAATAGGAAGTTACTGAATTTGCCCCGATTTTCGAAAATCGAGTTTTCACCGGATCTCCACGTTTTGAGGTCCTAGGAATCTATTCCAACTATTTTCGCGATGACGTCAGTATGTCTGTATGTACGTATGTGTGTGTGTATGTGTGTATGTAGGCATCACATAACTTTTGAACGGCTAGACCGATAGAAACGCAGTTGATAGCATTCGATTGGATTCTGCTCAACTTAGACTTCCTGAAAATTTGAACCAAGTCGACCTAGGAGATTTTGAGAAATTTTGAAAAAACCCCAAAAATAATTTTGGCGAAACAGTATTTTTTTAACATAACTTCCAGATTAATGTACCGATTAAGTACAAAAACTAATCAGCCTTTTTCCTAAAAAAACTACATCTATTGTATAAATTGCATCAAAATGGGGTTATCCGTTTGGGAGAAATCGTTGACGAAAAATTTAAAAAAAGTGTTTTTTCGACATAACTTTGAAATTTTTCAACCAATAATTTTTTGATATTCTACAATATTTTAGTACTAAAAACATTATGTCAGATGTCATTTCAAGAATCAAAATCGAATCTAATTTTCAAAAGTTACAGCTTTTTAAATATTAAAATTACGTCATTTTTAGCATATTTACTTTATATTTTTAAATAATTTTCAGGCTGATACACCGATGGACTTAAAAATCTTACCAGCTTTTCTCCTTTAAAAATTGCGTCAAATACCGTTATTTTTATGAAAATTAATTATGAAAATATTTGAAAATAAAAATGTTTTTTGTCATTGCTACGAAATTTTTCAACCTATCGATTATTTAGCTAAGGAAATATTTCAGATCTCAAAAGTTGAGTTGAATGTCACTCGAAAGATCAAATTCAATCATCGTTTCCAAAATATGCAACTTTTCAAAAATCAATTTACTGCCATTTTAACAAAATAGATGTTTGAACTGAAAAAATCTATGTTTATAGTTTTTACTCTTTTGAGCTTAAAATAGCTTAATTTAGCGGGAAGTTTCAGGGATGGCCTATAGGGTCAGCCGCCTACACATTTTTATTATTTGGTATTTATGTAGTGTTTCATTTGCAATGAAGTGAAATTTACGCAGATTTTGTTCGTAAACTGAAATAATAATTTTAAAAACAAGTACTGAAGTTCTCAGATTGCTTACTATCATCATATAATAAAAATCAAAATTCCTTAAGTTCTGGATATCACGGAAGAAAGCCCTTGTTTGGCAATGCTCATAAATAGATTTGTTACGCATTTCTTATTTTAAGATGGCATTCCAACCCTGACACATAGCAACGTACCATTAACATATCGTCGTTGATACTACAATACCGCATAACTAACAACAGCTACCGCATAACTTAGATGAGGCAAATTTTACAGGAGAACAAAAACACTGTAAATCTTTTCCAATACTAATCAATTACAGTCTTAACTTTGAGCTATTTAGAAAAGTGTATTAGTGAGCTAATATAATAGTATCTAATTGAATCCAATCAATATTATGCTAAAAAATACATCATCATACAAATACAAATCTAAAATTTGATACTTTTGTACTTCCGCGGTATTATCCACTGTTAGTTACGTGGTATTGCAGTATCAACGATATTTGGTATATATAGGAGATGGTTATCAAGATCATAATGTAATGATTTAACTTGTTTGTAAAGGTTTTATTCATCAAAAGAATATGTTTCAATTGTGTTATATTAGAATAAGTGACAAAATATGGCAACTCTAGGCGTCATCTTCCTATTCATTAAAGTTGTAAAAGCTAAACGGTGGGACAGAACGCGGCAAGATGGCGCGTAGTGGGGCTTACAATATGAGAGACCTCATTTTCAGCGACAGACGGTTCTGAGCCATGATCTCGATAACTTGTGAACACCCAAGTCTATAATTGTAATGTTAAAATAGTCTGCAAGAAGTACATTAAAGAAATATCAAGCTTGTATTATATTTTATTCACAAAAAATCAGACGTGGGAGTAACCTGTGCCCACAAGTCTTCAAAGGTAATCCAGCACTTATATACAATAATGTATTATAAATATATTACGGGACTTGATTATTAAAAAGCATATTAAAATGTGCGATAGCATAAAATAATTCAAAATTCAAAATTGTACATTTTTTATATTAATAAATCAGGGTTACATGTGATGATAAATACAAGTACTTTGAGCCTGCTTTTCCGAATAAATGGAGTGCAAAAAGAAAAAAATATATATTTATTTTTATATAAAATTACAAATTACGTTTAAATACTTTCAAAATCAATAAAACTCAAAAAAAGAAGTCAGAATAGATTTAAAAATTAATGTCAAATGAGAATTGAAATAAATTAGATTAGAATTAGAAATTGTTATTTTAAAAGAACATGCGCTATAGTAATTGTGATTACATCAAAAGAATAAATATATTCCTATGTCCATCCTTTACATCTTTAACACGTGGTCGGGGCTACTCTCCGATCGTGTTATTCCTGTACCCATCCTGTACCTAACATGTGGTCGGGGCTGCTCTCCGATCGAGTTATCCCTGTACCCATCCTGTACCTTAACACGTGGTCGGGGCTACTCTCCGATCGTGTTATTCCTATACCCATCCTGTGCTTAACACGTGGTCGGGGCTACTCTCCGATCGCGTTATTCCCATATCCATTTTATACACCCTTAACATGATTAATTAATTTATGCCCAAAGATAGCATTTAAGTTTATTCGTTACAAATAATCAAATCTTCAAAAAAATAATGATAGTAAAAATTTAAAATAATTTACATGTCACTTCTAGCTACAGACAATACATGATCATAGCCGCAGTATCATCCGATGGAATGTAATAGTATTTTGTTAAAACTACCCACATGTTTGATAAGTATTTCTGAGAACCGAGTTATTGTTTAAAAATTAATATTAATAGCAAACTCAAAGTACATACAAAAGCATTTCGAGCGTTCGAAAATTCAATTGTCAAAAGTTCAATTGTCTTAATAATATAGTTGTGTCCTGCTATATGTGGAATAGTATGCTCGATGAAATAAGTTATTTCAATTTTACAGTGTAAAGTAAAATATATTTGTGTGTTCTATACCAAAGCATAGATTTTTGAGCAGCTTATAAAAAATTAGAGTATTTCAGTTTTTGCGCAGTCGTATATTTTCAAAACGATCGTCGATTTTGATCTTTTGAATAGCACTCGACTCAATTATTTGAGTTCTAAAACCTTTTATTAACTTCAAAATTGATTGAATGGAAAACAATGAAATAATGTCAGTCATGTATTAATTTTTAACAAAAAAAATATATCGTTGATAAATTCTAAACGAATTGAGCAAAGAAAATGAGTAAATTCTATTTACGTTATTTGACTCAGTTTTTGAGATCAATTTGAAATCAATCTGTTTACTAGTAATTGTAAACAATCTAATATTTGAAAAGCTATAACTTTACACAACTTGATTCGGTTTTTATTTTGGTAGGGCAACTGCATCAGTTCTTAAATATTTTAACATTGTAGACATCGCAGAACATTATATATATTCAATTTTTATTCAAAGAAGTTTACTCCGATTGGAGACAAACATTGATTATAGCGCCAATCATTAATTCGTAACGGTAATAGAAAACAAACTAGATGTTTCACTAAATGTGGATAAATATATAATTATATTAACAAATAAGCCATGTAGGTGTGCTTGTTAAGAGAAAGAGCCGAAACCATGTAGGTGTGTTTCGAGATATACTGAAAATAAGTCATGTAGGTGTGCTTGTTTAGAGAAAGGGCCGAAACCATGTAGGTGTGTTTCGAGATATACTGAAAATAAGCCATGAAGGTGTGTTTGTTTAGAGAAAGAGCCGAAACCATGTAGACGTGTTTCGAGATATACTGAAAATAAGCCGTGTAGGTGTGCTTGTTTAGAGAAAGAGCCGAAGCCATGTAGGTGTGTTTCGAGATATACTGAAAATAAGCCATGTAGGTGTGCTTGTTTAGAGAAAGAGCCGAAACCATGTAGGTGTGTTTCGAGATATACTGAAAATAAGCCATGTAGGTGTGCTTGTTTAGAGAAAGAGCCGAAACCATGTATGTGTGTTTCGAGATATACTGAAAATAAGCCATGTAGGTGTGCTTGTTTAGAGAAAGAGCCGAAACCATGTAGGTGTGTTTCGAGATATACTGAAAATAAGCCATGTAGGTGTGCTTGTTTAGAAAAAGAGCCGAAACCATGTAGGTGTGTTTCGAGATATACTGAAAATACGCCATGTAGGTGTGCTTGTTTAGAGAAAGACCCGAAACCATGTAGATGTGTTTTGAGATATACTGAAAATAAGTCATGTAGGTGTGCTTGTTTAGAGAAAGAGTCGAAACCATATAGGTGTGTTTCGAGAGATTACAAATGAAATATTTGGGTGTGCTTAGTTTGGCGAACTAACTGAAACCATTCGCAAGGCGTGCACCGTAGATGAGACAAAATTAGAATGATGTAAAGCAATAGATAGTCCGTATGAGCAGCTCGAAGATTTCATTTATGCGTACTAGAGAGAAATTTGATATATTCTATACTTTCCATCGTCGGCACTTGGTGAAATTCCATTGTTACTAGACACTTTTACTATTCCACTTGTACATCAATTTCACTTTACACAATTTTAATTATATTACTCGACCGGTTTCACTTTTTAAAGCATCTTCAGGATGTAATATACTTAACTGATTATTATTGACTCTGAGTGAAACCGGTTTCACTTTTTAAAGCATCTTCAGGATGTAATATACTTAACTGATTATTATTGACTCTGAGTCAATAATAATCAGTTAAGTATATTACATCCTGAAGATGCTTTAAAAAGTGAAACCGGTCGAGTAATATAATTAAAATTGTGTAAAGTGAAATTGATGTACAAGTGGAATAGTAAAAGTGTCTAGAGAAATTTGAATTTAAGTGTGGCGGTAAGCGATTTAAGAGTAATGTACCATGTACGTAAGATCCTATGTTCACGGCGTTCAGCAAACGTCAGCCACTAAAAATGATTACAGCAAAATGAGATACGGTCAAACTTACATAAACAGAAGGATTGGATAATGTGATTTTTCATGAACATCAAATCAAAACTTTATAATTGACTAGCTGTTGCCCACGACTTCGTCCGCGCGGACTTCGTTTAAACCGCATAGCTCATCCCTATAGGTGATAGCGTGATAAAATGTAGCCTATATGTTGACCAGACCTATTAGTAATATTCATGAAAAATTTGAAGTAAATATATGCAGTACTTTTTGAGTTTACCCCGGACATACATACAGACAAACAGACATACAGACAAACAGACATACAGACAAACAGACATACAGACAAACAGACATACAGACATACAGACAAACAGACAAAAATTCTAAAAACTATATTTTTGGCTTCGATATCGATTGTAGATCACACCCCAAGTATTCTTTTAAAAAAATATTCAATGTACAGTTTTGCCTTCCTACGATTTTATTATATGTTTTTTATATTTTATTATATTTGATATCTGATATCAAAAAATATATATATTTTATGAAATTATATATTGATGGATACTTTCAGATAAACCTGACGAGCTTTATTCGAAAACCATTCAATACGCAATTGGCGTAAGATTTGGAATCGTAGATATTAGTATACGTCTGATAATATAGCAATTTTAGTTTATCGGCGCACCCACTCTGCTGTCGCGTCATTTTGTCTCGTTGCAAGATTCAGTAATTATTTGACAATATAGTGTCTCGTCAATATATAGGTAGTTCTAGCTTAGACTAATATCCGATTTACAATATCGTAACGATGTACAGTTTCAATATCTGTATACATTTTGTATCGCCTACTCCTAGTAAACATAATATAAGGTGAATTGACTGATAAGAAGCCTCAAAGTTTTGGTTGTATATGTTCATTATGACAATATTTTCTTTCTTTCTTTCTTTCTTTCTTTCTTTCAAATATCTGATCTTATAGGAAAATGCATTATTCTTAACTACAGTCATTCCAATTACATATACACATACTTAAACGCCGTCCACGTAGACATATTCAAAGCTGCAAACACAAGACACACACAGAGACAGACAGGAGGACACAGAGATAGACAAGAGGATTTAATAAAGAGTTTGTACTGTTATCAATATCAAATTTCAGCAATGGCGGATTCTTCGGCGCCTGAATATAAAGCGCCGTTATCTCTTACTAGAAGTCAGATCCAGAAAACTGTAGAGCTAATGTCGTCGTTGCAATCACCGGGACAAATTCGAAACAGATCGCAGGCGGAAGTCCCAAAAGAACCTTATCTATCGGAGTAATCGTGGAAAATGTAAGAAAATCGATACCAATAATATCGAGTGTAAAAAAAAATTCAAAGACGTAGTTATTATTTATTCGCGGGAAATGCTAGAATTATGTCAAATTACACTAGTTGACCAGCCAATTAATCTCGATTGTTACTCAATGTATGATATAAAATGTTTTCAATAATATGTACGTTATTTCACATTGGATTATGTTTAGTTAAATTCATGATTTTTTTTGACAATTATCAGTTGTCACTCTTTGTAGGACTTAGTATTAATTTCGATTGAAATTTCATGTTCCTGTAGTATTTATAAATACTAGATTTTATATTATATGTAGTATGCGTATTATAGGTAGATTTATTGTAATAGTAAAATCACACGTTCAGGTACTTCGGAGTAAAATCAGAAATTATTTAACGATAATTTATTTCTGAGGTTGACTTAAGGGTACGATGTAGACCATTTATGACTGGTACTAACAACCTAATTAACATTACTGTCAATGTTAATATATATCACAGACCACATAATACTAATAGACGTGGCGTTTGGCATTGAACGTGTAGTCGTACATATTATATAGGCAAATTGACACTAATTGTAATTAGGTTTTTATTGTTGACGTACTGTTGTATAAATTCTCGTATTTATGTCAGTTCAAAATTTAGCTACGTGAGTTATTGAATGTTAGGATTGTGTACAAGCAATTTTTTTTCCTCATAAAAAAAATATATTTGTGTCGACATATAGTATGGGCAAAGGTAATGATTTAACTAGTTGTACTTTTGCATCTTTAATATTATAATTGATGCCCTAAGGATTTACGCAAAAGTTAATTTTAGAATTGAGTAGTGTGCCGGGAGTCACACTTTGCCGGATGGTGAATGTAATGATTTAACTTGCTTGTAATGGTTTTATTCATCAAAAGAATATGTTTCAATTGTGTTATATTAGAATAAGTGACAAAATATGGCAACACTAGGCGTCATCTTCCTATTCGTTAAAGTTGTAAAAGCTAAACGGCGGGACAGAACGCGGCAAGATGGCGCGTAGTGGGGCTTACGATATGAGAGACCTCATTTTCAGCGACAGACGGTTCTGAGCCATGAGCTCGACAATTTGTGAACACCCATGTCTATAATTGTAATGTTAAAATAGTCTGCAAGAAGTATATTAAAGAAATATCAAGCTTGTATTATATTTTATTCACAAAAATAAGAATCTTATGCTTGTTTGATATATTATAGCGTAAAATAAATAAAATTAATCATTTTCTTATCCCTACTCAACTAAAATTAAATTAATATTAAGAATAAACGGGATCATACCGCGATTAGATGATGAATTATTTTCCAGGTATTTCGGTGCTGTTGCAAGCACCATGATCACGAGAGAACTGAAGTGATGCGCGTAGTTGAACCATTATAATCAGACAAGTCCGTCTACCCTCTTTCTTATTCGTTTGCTCGTACTACTGGAACCGTCACCTCGACAATACACACTAACCGTTTATTTGGACTTATCGATTGTCTTGTGTTTTATTGCACTGATTTAACGAGGCGAGTTCCAGTAGTACGAGCAAACCAATAAGAAAGAGGGTAGACAGACTTGTTTGATTATAATGGTTCAACTACGCGCATCACTTCAGTTCTCCCGTGATCATAGTTCTTGCAATATCACCGAAATATCTGGAATATAATCCATCATCTAAAAGCAAATTATTTGATATTAATATGGATATCACTCAAAGATAATACACAAAAAACATATACAAAATGTAAAATAATAATAATAATTTATTTATTTCACAGAAAATCATCACATGTATTATACAAAAAATATCACTAATTCCCAAACTAGGTTTCCCTGTATTATGGGAAATTAGTTACACAAAAATATTCTATTAATATGTGCCCCACAAAGGCTTATTAAATATCAATTATAGTTATTGCATTTAAGCGGGTCGTTTGAGTAGTGCGAAAAACAACCCATCTGTGTATGTTAATGTATGTTCGCATGGTGTTTGATTATGTGTATTTATTTAAACTTTCAGACATTTCAATACATTTTCGCTCTATAAATAGCTAAGGGATGACTAAATATAAATTTAATAAACATACAAAACCAAAAATGCGAACGTTTATCATCACAATGTCAATATCTGCCAGGAATCAAACCTGAGCCTAAGAAAGTCGACAGTCCACTGTCCATCTAGCTCGCTAACAAAAAAGACTTCGTTTGTGTCTCAAAGAGCATGTAAAAATTTCCGTTCCATTGGAGCCTTAAATGAAATGCAGTCGTTGAAAACTTGTTAATTGTGGTAAAACGGAGTATCTAATGGCAATGATACAAGTGACAATTTATATTCCTTCTTGGGTCACAAGCTGGACACTGAAAAAGTTTTAATGTCTATGGCACAATTAATGGACGCCTGGAGTAGCTGTGTAACCTGATATTACTCAAGTTTTTCTTTAACTCTAGCTTTATAGGGATGCAGTGGAAAGATAGTAATCCTCACGTAATTACACTTGCGTGTCTGTGTGACGTTTTATTCCGTCGATGTTAAGACATATGTCTTTGTTTATCTGTACGGCTTGTTCTATTCGAGTAATAATTGAACTTTTTTACGTTCTCTTGTAAGTTTGAACCTTTTGTAGTTGTTACATACAAAGAGTTTAATGTACTAGAAAAACTAGAAGCTTTGTTAAGCAGAGGTCGTGTTTTGTTTCATTTATACTCGCTGAAGAGCTTTAATAATAAATCGTCTAAGAAAAGTCAAAAATAAGCAGTGCTGCAGCGTTTAATATATTCGCGGCCAAGAGGTCTTAACTGCCGTAAATTTCATGGCACTTACGCGTTTTATTCAAGGACCTCTGACGTCGGTGAAGTCCATGGATTGCACTTTAGTAGAACATAAGTGGTTTGGCACATCCCTTGTCGAGTACGCAAGTAAATAGAAGTAAGTAACCTGATGGAAAGTAGTCACCACTACCCATGGACATCAGCAATAAAAGAAGCAAGCCGCTAATGCGATGCCGATTTCTTAAAAATAAATTATGGATTCCTCTTTCAAGTTTCAAGTAAGACGCAAGCGAAGTCTAATCAATAATCATGTCACTGCCATCATGACTATTCAATAACAATTTACCTTCATCTTTTCTGCTAGCCCAGAGATTAAAGTACGCCTTTTGTATAATATTTTTATTTTTGCCGTGCATTAAAATATTAATAAATAAATTTAAAAAATTGAGATTTTTGACTATTAGCTCGGATATAGAACGTCGTTTCAATTTTTCTTGACGCAATTATATAGACCTTATACTTGACTAGCGACCTGCCCGTGGTTTCACCCGCGCAGCTTTTATTCCCGTGGGAATATCGGAAAGGTTTATACATTAAAACCTTCCTCAAGAATCAATCTATTTATTAAAAAAACCTCATCAAAATCCGTTGCGTAGTTTTAAAGATTTAAGCATACATATGGACATAGGGACAGACAGAGAAAGCGACTTTGTTTTATACTATGTAAGGATTTTGTAGTTTCATATACATACTACCTTTATAGCAACACATCACTATTATCTTTGATGTGTCAGGGCTAAGTTCTCTTTCTATCAAGCACGCTGCTTGTTTGCTATCTGTAGCTTAGTTTATTTATGACTCTGGTTTTTAACAAAAATATTATTCTTGTAGCAGAGAATGAGTAAAAGTTATGAAATTGAAATATATTTTATATTAAAGCGTTATAAACTTTTAAACTAACACGTTCAACTATCATTTTTAAAAATATGTAAACGGGTCAAAAACGCGTACATGTATAGAACTTACTTGTAAAGCTTGACGTTTCAGCCAAGTTACATTGACCGTGGTCGAGCGAACTGAGCTTTACAAGTAAGTTCTATATATGTACGCGTTTTTGACCCATTTATATATTATTAAAGCGTTACTTTGTGAAAAAAGCAAAGGCTAAATTATATACAAGTATGGTTTCATTTAATTTGCATCTTTTTCCCGGCATTATTTTTGGCTACAAAAATGTGACGTACTTACAAAAAGATTGTAACAAATTTATTGAAATTATAATCATTACTTGTGCGACTAAGTCTAAGTTAACAAGCTTTGTTGAATGAAGTACTATTTGATTCTACTGAAGATGCTTCAATTTAAACTAAAACGTGCATTGGTACGCTTAGAGGGCTACTTTTAAGGGCTGTCTATATTTTCAAAGACTGTTCAGAATCGATAATACGAGTATGTTCGATTATGTAATAAAAAATAATTTAATAAATTCAAAATTTCATTTTTATCAGTCCCAAAAAACAAAACGCATGGATATAATTTCAATTACGCAAAATTCGAGCTAAAATATTTTAGCGCCTTCAACCAAATTACAAGTAAGCCAAAACTATACTTAAGGCTACAGATTGCATAGCAGTTATTACTCGTATCGTAATTATTGGTAAATATAAAATAACACGCTACTAGCTTGACAGAGTTCATTTACAAGGCTTGGTGCATTCAATTCATGAATTTAGTGGGATATTTTTAAACGAATATTTATATACTGCAATAATTTTACAAAAACAATTAAAACGCACTTTAAATTCAATATTTAACTCCTAATTTTAAAATTTGGCCGGACCCCTAAAAGTAACCCAGTATATGTTTACAAACAAACATACATATTTATGGCACTAAAAATGAAGGAGCAAGGACCATTTATGCACTGCCTCTTGAAATTTCCTCACCTTTGGTAGTTTAACTTTATTGTTTCTGTTTTTCTTGTTGTGTTTCTACAGTAGTTCAACAAAGAATCAACAGAAATGATAATTTTTAAAAACTTGCAGTGTTTTCCAATAGTCATATTCCCCGTATCGGTCCGACCTCCTTTGAAGAAAAGAATAACTGTCGTTCTGCCAGGCAAGTCGTAAAAGGCGATCGATTGACTATACGTGTCACTGGCATCGTAACTACTAGATGGTAGAGTTCCGCAACGTCTCGCCTAGATATTTGGTGCCACTATCTTACCTATTCCTGCCGCAATAGCGTCAGTACTTGTCAGTATCATGTTTCGACTCAGAGGTTATGGTAGTGGAAAGAGAATTCATCGCCTATAGACACCAAAAATTTTAATAGTGCGTTTCTATCCTTGTGGCGGGGGCCACATATATTACCAGCTACTAGCCGGTAGCTAGCTAATTTTTGGTGTCTATAGGCGATGGATTCTCTTTCCATCAGAAAAGCCATCTACTTCTTTGCTATCTTATGGTATAAAAAATCCGTTAATGGAATGAATGAATGAATAAACGAATGAATGAATGAATGAATAATATATTCTTTATCTTTTCTTCTAAGTTATATTTTCTCTTCGATCTGCTCGAATATTGTTTACGGATCGTATAGTTATAGTTAAAAGCTTCTTCTTCATGTATACCTAGCTTCTTGATTAAGTACAGGTAGGTGGTAGATTTCTACATTGTCTTACCTTACTTATTTCTACCTCAATAACATCATCGATTGTCACTGTCGTGTTCAGGTCAAGAGGTTAAAGTAGCTAGAAAATATGCATGCGACATTAATACCCCGTATATTTAAAATCTTTGGTGTCTACAGGTTATGGTTGTCTCTTTCCATCAGGTAAGCCATTTACTTATTTGCTATCTTATAATATTAAAGAAAAGGTGGTAGATTCCTGCAACGTCTCATCTGAGGCCTACCTATTCTTGCCGCAAGAGCGTCGGTGTTTGTTACATTCGTGTCCCAGTTTTGAGTTAAAGTAGCCGTAGGAGACATTCTATTAGATTCTATAAAGTATTCCTCGTGTTGGTCCGGGTCTTTTTGAAGAATAGACCATCTGCTTTTCTGGTAGGCAGTTTGTAAGGGGCGAAAGATTGGCTATGCGAGACACTACCGTCGTGGGTACTAGGTTCTGCATGGTCTCGCCCAGGTCTGGTAATACCGCGTTACCTGTTTTTGCAGCAAATTGACCTTGACCCCCCCTTTGGTCGAGTGGTTAGCGAATCTGACTACGCAATAATGGGGCTCGGGTTCGATTACCGACTGGGACAGGTATTACGTGATGAGCATAGATGTCTGTATTTCTGGGTTTGGGTGTTTATTAAATGTATTTGAGTATTTATATATGCATTTCTATGCATTGATATCTTTAACTAGCATCCATATCACAAGTAAATAATTTGCTTACTTTGAGGTTAAATCAATTCGTGTAATTTGTCAACCGATATTATTATTAGATTTTACACTTTCAATCGTCGGCACTTGGTGAAATTCTATTATTTTTAGTTGAAACTAGTTTATCACTCACTTGTACTTTTATTTCACAATTATTATACACTAAATTATTTAATTTTATCGACCGGTTTCGCTTTTTAAAGCATCTTCAGGACGAAAGATAGTAAAGAATATTACGTCCTGAAGATGCTTTAAAAAGCGAAACCGGTCGATAAAATTAAATAATTTAGTGTATAATAATTGTGAAATAAAAGTACAAGTGAGTGATAAACTAGTTTCAACTAAAAAGATATTATTATTATTATTTGTTATAAAAAAATAGCTTCAGCGCTTGTCGCTGTCGTATTACTATTTGGAGGGTAAGGTAGCCAGTAAACTCATGCATGTGCCAAAAGAATAGCAACGCATCATTAATATCTTTGGTGCCTGCTTGTTTGCTATCTTATAATATTTCTCTTTTGCAGCTTTTTGATTTGACACAATATAAGCGGCCCAAATATAAAAGTACAAAACCCTTAAAAGGTACTTTTATATTGAATTCAAGTTTCATTGCTTCCCTTTTTATGCACAGAGATCACGTAGCTTTTTTACATTGAGCGCCTCAATATCATTTATTCGGGAAAGCGCTTTGGTCTGATATTATTTTAGCTTTCATACCGCCTCTTCAATATGCCGTTTCGCTTTTAACTTTAAATTATTTTTCGTTTGCAAAAACAAGAAAATTATTTTTAGAATTTATCAAGTTTTCAAATTTGCTAAAATAATGGCGTTGAGAAATGAACAGAATAGATATATAGAATAAATATGTAAAGGGGCAACTTCTTTGAAGAATAGAATATTTGACATTTTGCCAGGCAATTTATAAATGGTGAACAATTGGCTTAACATTAAATTATCATAGTGATTACTTGTCTCTTTCTATCAGGGTATTCCCGTGTTGGTGGGTCCCACATAAAGAAGAGACCGTCTGCCAGGCAGTTCATAAAAGGTGACCGATTAGGTTAACGTGTCACTACCGTCGTGGCTACTAGGTGGTAGAGTTCTGCATTGCCTCGCCCGGGTCTGGTACCATCTCCTTACCTATTCCAACTGCAGTAGCATCAGTATTTGTCACTGTCGTATTCCGGTTTGGAGAGTATGGTAGCCAATATGCATGTAGTATTACCATCCTGCCACTCGAATAGCAGTGCACCATTGAATATTTTTGTTGTTTATAGGCAATGGTTTTTCTTTCCATCAGAAAAGCCATCTGCTCATTTGCTATCTAATGATGTAAAAATCTGTATTGACTACAAAGCGTGCTCAAGAACTATGTAAATATATACACGTGAAAAATATAGCCTTTTATATAGTGTGTGGGTAAACAGCATAATAATAATTAACTGGGGTTTGAAGCCGGTATCTCAAATTTTACAATTGGATATTCTAATCTCTGGACAAACATCAATTTAAATTTCACTCAAAAAATGTTTGTCAACCACGAAAGGTAAAGGCTTTTACAAAGGGAGACGAAAATTAAACAATCAGTCTTCTTTTAAATTTATTTCTTGTAAACAGTCTTATATCGAGCGATAAGTTTACGGTAAAATGTAAACAGTATTCCGATTTGGCTGATCTAAAGCGAAACTTCGATTATACGAGCGTCCGTAAAGCTGGGCATTCACTAAGCCTTGAATTATTGACAAATTTATTATACTTTTTGTTATTATTTTTATCTTTATAAACTTGTATCAGATATTACTGCAAATAACATTTTAATTTTGAGCATTTATATGTCTGTATTTTATTTGTTTTAGTGATCTTTTGACATTAGATATTAGTAATTATTAATATCTAAACATTTAAACATAAATAGTTAATAAATTCTATATACACTTTAGTTTCCTAAAACATTTACATATATTTCTTTTTTGCTCAATGATATTTCCATAATGAAACACATTTTTTACTCAATGTAATTATCATATGCATATTTCAAAAAGTTGCAAAAGTTTTTATGCTCAATAATGTTAAATATCTAACATTTTTGAGCATAAAAAATTAAATTTGGAAATCAAATGGTAAAAATGAATAATTAGTGTATAATATAAATCTCATTAACGAAAGGTTTAATTACATTAAAAAATTTTCAAAATCACAAACGAAATCATAATTTTTATCTTCAATACTGTTGACATTAAACAAAAAGTGTATAGTGTCCACAACTTATTTGTTCCGGAAACAAAATCCGCCATCTTTTAAAAATGTCATTATGCTGTTAGTTTTTCGTAGTATTTTTTAAAAATAATAACTATAAATGGCTCACTAGCGACGCCGTTTACTGAAGAGGTAAGTTGGTGGCATTGTAAACAACACATTATTACACGTTTAACGTTTTATCAACCGACAAGAAAACGGAGAAGGAGGAATTCCATGCGTATATATTTTTTTAAGTTAGACCACGAATAACTTTTTACCAATTTTGATATTTTTTTTTTTGGAATGGGTATACGCTGAGAGATCCTATTTAATTGTTTTTTTTTTTTAATTCCAACCATAAGGATACAAAAACAAGAGATAGCTAATTGTTCGCTCACGGATTTACGCATAACTTGCCGTCGGTTTAATTTTTATTTAAAATTATCATAAAAGAAACCAAGTCATTTTTACTTCTAAGAATCAAAACCTAAGAAAGGTTAATTATTCTTACTTCAGAGAGTAAAAATTTAAATTTCCATCGTCCTATATTTTTATTATTAGAACGCTGAATCAATCTTTATTAATTTTCTATTGAATCAAATGGAAAGTATACCTTCTCAAAAAATATAAATCTGTTGTAAATGACCAAGCTTTGCGGTAAAGGTTAAGTACAATCAAATTAAGGACTTCCACCTTAGAATTTTGGTTATTAAAATAATAACAAATACTAAATACAGGCCCTAAATTGTAAGAGCCATATATAACAACTTTAGCTTTAATGAATATCCCAGCTTAACTTTACGAAATTATCGTTGTTTTTTAATTTACAGTTTTAATACTTATAACGTAATATTTACAGTTAAAGAAATATAAATTTAGTAGCATTATTTACAAATTAATCAATTTAAACATAACATATATACTATACAAAACAATGAGAGAAGTAACGTCCTTTCTGATTTCAGAATACAACTAGAATTGCTTTTAGCAGCCTCGGTCAGTCCTGAAAAAGACAAATTGAGATTATTACGTACATAAGACAAAATGAGGAAAAAAGTATTTCAATTTCGAATATTTATTGCTAGTTATATATATAAAATACCAAAAGGTGTTTGTGTGTGTTTTGGGTATGTGTATGTGTGTATGTGTGAGTGTGAGAAAGATAGAGATAAAGACAGAGATAAAGAGAAGGAGAAAGTATCTTCACGACAGTCCCTCTTACAATCGAGATAAAGTGAGTTCTTTCCAGTTTATCAAGATTCACCAGTTTGGTTGGCGAAATGGTTGTTGGTGGGTGGTTCATCATCATAACCACCACCAGATTCCAAACAGATACCGAAATTTTAGATTTTCAATAAAAATCTTGAAAAAAGCATCTTTAACTCGGAGATCAAATTCGAGACTCAATGACCTGAGTCCCGTATGTCTCATCCCGTCCCGATGAGAGATTACTCGTAGTTTTATTGATAGCTGTTGCCCACGACTTCGTCCGCGTGGACTTTGTTTACTCCGCATAGCTCCTCCCCCGTAGGTGATAGCGTGATAATATGTAGCCTATATGTTGACCCGTGTAATATTCATGCAAAATTTGAAGTAAATCCATGCAGTACTCTTTGAGTTTACCCGGACATACATACAGACAAACAGACAAAAATTCTAAAAACTATATTTTTGGCTTCGATATCGATTGTAGATCACGCCCCAAGTATTCTTTTAAAAAAATATTCAATATACAGTTTTGACTTTTCTACGATTTTAATATATAAAAATAAAGTATATATGGATTACTGTTTTTAGATATAATGGAGGTGATCTGGTGATAAAAAACTAGTTGAAACAATAATAATTGTACTCGTACTATTCATAATACAAAATTGGCGATAACAAGCCCGATAAAATTAAGATGGATAGAAAAACGTCGCTTAAAAATATATTATCTAACCATCAAGGAGTTTAAATAAAATTTTGATATAATATGTCTTACCCCCGGCGATGCTTATTTGATTGCCAAAATCCTCAGCATAGGCATTAAGCTTGATTTCTGCGAACAAAATAACATTTATAAATAGAAAATATACTATTATATGAATATAATGCAGTTGTGTGGACTCCTTTGAACATAAGTATAGAATTATGTTGGAGCGCGTCCTGTATGGTGTCTATCCTTTTTACCCTCTAATGTACCCCACCCTTTTTGTGTTAGGAATGGTGGGATGCAATGAATTAAGAGTGCGACGAGAATGTACCCCACCCTTTTTGTGTTAGGAATGGTGGGATGCAATGAATTAAGAGTGCGACGAGAGAATTATTATGTCGGGTATTTGATAAGACTGTTACTAGGTAAAGAACATAGTTCGAAATTACTAGTGAAGTTGAGTCTTCTGGCAAAAACTCCTCTGACCCAAGCTATTTGTAAGGTAAGGTAAATGAAAGTATTGACATATTCTCTTGTCATGTTACATATATATATATGCGACTAAAGCACACCGTTCAGTACTATGCTACCAGGGGGACGCCGGTTTACTCGTGTTTTTTGGACTTGTCGAAGGCATTTGACCTTGTTTCGTACAACATCTTATGGGATAAGCTCTTGAGGGAAACAAGCACGCCAAGGGAGATTGTTAGCCTAGTTAAGTTTTGGTATCAGCACCAAACAAATCAGGTTAGATGGGCAGGAGCTCTATCAGAAGAATATAGGTTGGAGTGTGGGGTGAGACAGGGTGGAATTACCTCTCCTAGGCTCTTTAACCTGTACATAAACGCATTGATAGATAAGCTAAACAGAGCCGCAGTAGGGTGCTCAATAGATGGCCAATTTGTAAATAATATTAGCTATGCGGATGATATGGTTCTGCTGAGCCCATCGGTTAGAGCTCTTCAGAAATTGATTGCAATTTGTGAGAGGTATGCGATGACACATGGCTTAAAATACAATAGTGTAAAGAGCGAATTACTTGTATTTAAGGCTGGCAATAAAGCTCCAAAGGCTGTACCTCCAATCAAACTTGGGGGTATGGCGTTAAGTACCGTTAGCAAATTTATATACCTGGGGCACTGGGTCAGCGCAGACCTCTCTGATGATTTAGATGTAGAGAGAGAACGTAGAGCATTGGCAGTGAGATGCAACATGTTGGCCCGCAGGTTTGCACGATGTAGCGCTGAAGTAAAAATTCGCTTATTTAAAGCATACTGCCAAACGTTTTACACGTGTAGCCTGTGGGTCAAGTGCACAAGTAGGGCGCTCAATGCTCTACGTGTTCAGTATAATAATGGGTTAAGGATGCTGTTGGGGCTACCTCGGTACTGCAGTGCATCTGGGATGTTTGCCGAGACCCGCATTGACAGTTTTCATGCGATCTTGCGCAAACGTGTGGCCTCGGTGATGCTGCGGGTGCGGAATAGCACCAACGGTCTCCTTAACACCATATTAGATAGAGTGGACTGTCCTGTGGTAAGGCACTGGAACGCGTGTCACATGCGTTCCAGAGCGCTTATATTTAATATTAAATAAAAATTAAATAAATTAATTTAATAATGTAAATTCTCAAATTCTCAATTGTATTAGAATGAAATGAAATTAATTATTTGAATTTTATTATTATTATTATTATTATTATTAATAATAACTAACACTAGTTTTAAGAATTATTTAAATAACTAACATCAAAATGTATATGGACAATTTAAGTCTGAAATAAAAAGTTATTATTATTATTATATATATATATATATATATATATATATATATATATATATATATATATATATATATATACCAATATATTATTATTTTTAAAATTTTTAAAAAATGAATTATTTTTAATGAAAAAAGATTTTTTACGTGTTATTTAAATGGGAAACTTTGAATGCTCACCGACACCTTTCGAAATTAAGCTAAAAATCTCTCCTTGCATCCTTGCAGGGGAATTTTTTTTTTCGATATATAGGTTCATTTTAACCCATAAAATCGAAAGGTTAGTTTTTATGGCTATTGGCACCCTAATATATATATATATATATATATATATATATATATATATATATATATATATATATATATATATATATATATATATATATATATATATATATATAATGTTGCAAAAAATAATATTCTTTGTACCACATATACCCGTAATAATAATACCCGTGACTAGGGTGGAGTAGTCTAAAACCTCATTAAGTATCATCAAGCGGAGAGGGGTGTTAAAAAGTTGCTAAAACATCAAGTAATTAATGGATGAAGGAAAAGTACTGGATGGACTTCAAATTTTGCATGAATATAACTAATTGGTCGGGTCAACATACAGGCTACATATTATCACGCTGTCACCTACGGGGGAGAAGCTGTGCGGAGTAAACGAAGTCCGCGCGGACGAAGTCGCGGGCAACAGCTAGTAGCCAATAATCGTTTACATGTCGGTTAAAATGCGGCTATGAGAATCATCACTTATCTCGCCAACCAACAAAAGTGATCGATCGTGGTGAACCGGAAAGAAAATATTCGGTTTAATCTGCCTGCTCCACAAGGGAACCTGGCGTGATGAAACTTTTTAAGCCAACATTTAGTTTAAGCTCCTTGATTCATAGAAAATATATTTTCAACGAAGATTTTCTATCAGTTTTAATTTCGCTGGCTTGTTATTGACAGATTTTGAATATTAAATAGTGAAATTATTGTTTTAGCTAGTTTTATCAGAAGATATCTCGAAAGATAATTCAGAGTAAAATGAATTTTGTGCTTTGAATTTAAAGTTCTCCAATTAAAAAAAAACGACAGATAGTAAGATTGTCGAAGCGATCGACTTACGCGGGCATTCTGCCAATGTACATAATAAAGATGGCAATAGCGAGAACTAAATGAAGATCGCGTGCCAATTGCAAACGTTTCTTCTTCATGTACTGGGTACTTAGCCATTTGTAACGTTCTTTACGTGGTCAGATACCGACGCTAACTGCATACGGTTTCACTGTACAGAGAGCTAAGTGTGAGTTTTTCTTTTCGCATTCGATCGTGAGTGCGTTTCGAGTTTACTAGGAATTTGTATGTGATTTGTAAAGCGCCACCTAATGGTAAACTGGTTTCTCACGTTTAACACTAGGTGGCCCTGTACAAATCACATACAAATTGCTAATAAACTCCAAACGCACTCACGATCGAATGCGAAAAGAAAAACTCACACTTAGCACTCTGATGTATGTACAGTCTGCTACAATTTTAAGGAAGAATTTAATGTATATTTTATAGTATCGATGTTGTTTATAAGACTGTTTGGTGTTTGAAAGGTAATAACACAAAATATCCGCTTAGAAAATGATACTTATAGGATTTTAAATAATAACTATTATATAATATAACTATATGTTTAACGCTTCTAGATTAAATGGACTATTAACTTAGCATAAGTGGGGTTTGGGTTCGATTCCCGACAGGGATAGGGATTTGTGTAACGAGCGTAGATTTAGTATTTCTGAGTCTGTGTTCAATATTCAAAAAGAAACATCTAACATCTATGATTAAGATTTTTGAAAAGCTGTATATTTTGGAAACGCTGATTGAATTTTCAAGATTTTTCGAATGACATTCAACTTTATTTTTGAGATCTAAAATATATCTTAACTAAATAAGCGATAGGTTGAATAATCTCGAAGCAATGTCAAATAACATTCTTTTTCAAAAATTTTTAATAATTAACAAGTCCTAAACAATTTGAACGATATTTATCCAATTATCGGTATTTGACGTAGCTTTTAAAGGAAAAAAGTTGATAAGATTTTAAGTCGATCAGTGTATTAGCCTGAAAGTTATTTCAAAAATATTAAGTAAATTTACTAAAAACAACGTAATTTTAATATTTGAAAAGCTTTTTTACTTTTGAAAATTAGATTCACTTTTAATTTTAGAAAAGGCATTCGGCGTAGTTTTATGAGTACTAAAATATCGTAGAATACCAAAAAAATTTCGAAGTTATGTCGAAAAAACACTTTTTTCAAAAATTTTCGTCAACGTTTTTTCCCAAACGGATAAACTGATTTCGATGCAATTTATGCATTAGATGTAGTCTTTTGAGGAACAGGGTTATTAGTTTTTGTACTCAATCGGTACAATAATCTGGAAGTTATATTAAAAAAATACTGTTTACAAACAAAAACAAAAATAATTATGTATTATGTTTTATTTTAGTCGTCTTCTAAATGATTATTTAGAAGACGACTGGACCAAGTAATTAAAAAGTTATTTGTTATTTTTATTGTCGTAAGTTTTTTTATAATTATTGTTGTATTTAATGTTATCTAGTTATGACGGGTATTGTTTATTAATAGTAATTGTTCTAATAATTATTATATTTGATAGGATTGACATTGATTTATTATAATTAGAGATGGGTTAATACCGATATTTCTCAAGATTAGGTGATACTAATATATTCACTTTGAAATATTATAACGTCTTAACTAATATGTCAGTATTAACTAATATTTCACTGTAATTTGGACCTTAAAGTAACAGAAATAAGATCTTATACTGATATGGCAGGAAAATATCTTAACTAATATATCAGTATTAACTAATATTTCACTGTAATTTGGACCTTAAAACAACATTAATAAGATCTGATACTGCAGGAAATACGTCCGTCTCATTCGTACGTACGACGCGGCGTATCGTGAAAATATTTTAATACTTTTACGAATCCGACGGGCGCCAATCTAGTGAATCCGAACTATTCCGAATACCGAATGATATTATCCTATTCATTTTGGATATCCGTTACAGATATTAGGCGAATATGCAATATTAGCATATTACAGTTCGCCGGATTACTAATCCACGAATCCTTTCAATATTACTAATATCTTAGCGAATACTAATACACAGTCACACCATTAATTATAATTGAATTATGATTGTTATAATATTGTTCTAATTTCAATTAAGTTGACATGTTTTTATTACTTGGTTTAATGTTTGTATATAATGATCTAGTATTATAACTTATATATTACGATGTACTAATTGTCTTCATGTAATTTGAATGTTATCTATTATTTAATAACTGACGTTCAAAGACGTTACCATTAATCCTATTTTGAATAAAAAAGTGATGACTTTGACTTTGATTTTAAGTTTTGTTAAGTATATTATAGTATGTATGTATTTGTTTTATATAATTTGTTTAAGTAGTCTATGTTATTATTTAATATTATATTAGTATATCCGTTTAAGTATAAGTATATTATATTAGTGTGTTTTATTCATAGTAGTATTTATGTATTATTACTTACA
The DNA here is from genome assembly GCA_036924255.1 of Apodemia mormo. Lineage (NCBI taxonomy): Eukaryota > Metazoa > Arthropoda > Insecta > Lepidoptera > Riodinidae > Apodemia > Apodemia mormo. The sequence goes on along the minus strand of JAUPFN010000014.1, from coordinate 31,504,411 downwards.
TAATTATTTAAATATGTATTCTTATTTAAATTTTATATATCCATATTTTCTTTGTACCTACACACGGCTATTTCTGTTAGCCCAAAGGTTGACTGGGAGAGAATGCAACTAGCAATAAGTCCGCCTTTTGTACAATTTTACTTATATAAGTGTACAATAAAGTATAAATAAATAAATAAATAAAATGACTAATAAAAATATATTAAAAAAGAATATCGCTTAACTACAAAGTAAACTTTTAGGCTACGTCCGCACAGACAGTTTCTTGTGCTGGTGCTGGGCTCCTTTGAAGAATAGACCAACTTCCGCTCTGCCAGGCAGGTCGCAAAGGCAACCGATGGGGTACGCGAGTCACTACCATCATGTCTACTAGGTGGTAAAGTTCTGTAGTGTCTCGCCCGGGCCTGGTACCACCCGCCTTACCTATTCCTGCCGCAATAACGTCAGTGCTTGTCGCTGTCGTGTTCCGGTTTGGAGGGTAAGGTAGCGGTAAACTTATGCATATAGCATTAGACCTCGCCACAAGATAGCAACGCACCATTAACATCTTTTTTTCTTTAGTGTCTATAGGCGATGGTTGACTTTTTCCATCAGGAGACCCATCTGCTTGTTTGCATATCTTATGATATAAAAAAGGCGGCTTGCTTAGCGTCTAGCTCCCGCGCCACACTGGTAATAGAAAACCAGCACGTTTTTTTCTTTCTATAGGTCACTAAGCAATTAGCTAGGTGTCAAGCACGCAGTGCAGCTGATCGCGAACATTCTAGAAAGCTCGTTTTACTAAGCTACTCACTCAGTGGTTCGCCTAGGCGCTAAGCAAGCCACCTGACTATGCGGACGTAGCCTTACGAAATTAGGGTAGTTATAATCAAAAAATATGGTCAGTGCTCAGGCAAGTGGCAATTTAGCTAACAGTTGTCACAGCACGTTGGCAAATTGCAACGAACTTTGACACCCATGCGGCAGCATCTGTACCATGAAGTACTAAGTAAACCTGGAGTTAACATTTAACACATCTGAAATATATACCTACATCTGTACCATTAACGTCTCTAAGTCTCACTCTCTAGGGTCTCGTCTTCTCTTTCTTATTAAAATAAAAGACTGTGTGTGATGGCGTGTACACACACGCCTTCACTTGAAGAGAGTGATGAATGCGGAGGAAGCGAGACAAACCTGCAAGAATCGTAATGTATGGCACTGTGTTCTCTCTGCCTATCCCATAAGGGTTCTATGTAAAAGAAAGAGATGGTGAGAGCTCAGAAAGAGACCGTAATTTAGCGTTTTGCGTTTCAAGTAGGTATTAGAAGTGTTGTGTCTCCAAATTTAATATATTGTTTTTAAATATCATAAGCAGCACACATCACATCACAACAAGCAGATGGGTCTCGTAATGGAAAAAGTCAACCATCGCCTATAGACACCAAAGATGTTAATGATGTTTTGCTATTATATGGCGAGGCCTGATGCCACATGTATAAGTTTGCCGGCTACCTTACCTTCCAAACCATAACACGACAGTGATAAGCACTGACGCTATTGTGGCAGGAATAGGTAAGGCGGTGTTACCACACCCGGGCAAAACAATGCAGAACTCTACCACCTACTATTACCATATACAATGGTAGTGACTCGCATAGCCAATCAGTCGCCTTTTACTACCTGCCTGGCAGAACGGCAGTTGGTCTATTCTTCAAAGGAGCCCGGGACCAAAACAGGGAATATAGCTTCTTGGTATGTAATCCACATTTAATCGCAAAAATTAGGTCAAAACTTAACTACCTAATTTTTATATATTCGATCTAATCGATAAAATCGAGAGAATCGAAGAATCGATACCGAATCGATACCGAAACACCCTCCTTTAGTAAGTTATAGTCTTTAAGTGCAGTAAATTATAGTCTTTCAGTCAACCTGTACTTACACTCGAACTCGTTTGCTCTCTCACAACAAACTCTTTTTAGCGCAGTCAGAAAAATAGTACAGCTGGATCGTAAATGGTTTAGAAAGAAGATTAAAATATGATAAAATTTCACCATACGCCTAGGACAGAATGCATAAAACTTACCATAAAGCCTTAATGTGCCTTCACTCTTTCCCAAGGAGTTGGTGCTCACGCAATTGTAAGTCCCGATGTCGCCTTTCGAGAACTGACGAATGGTCAGCCACATTGACACTTTGTACGAAGTTTTCTCTTCCCTAATTGTGTATTTAGGTCTGAAATAAATAGTACAATTAGTATCTAAAAATATCATAACACCTCATGACACGGAGAGCAACTTTAGTCTACAGGCGGTGGATGTATCTTTCCATCAGGAGAGCCATCTGCTTGTTTGATATCTTACATAAAAACAGTAATGTTATGTAATGAGTGCTTATTTAATAAGCAAAATCAAATATCTCTATTAATGTAACCGTTGATACATAAATTAAAAAGATAGCCCTGTATAGATTCGGACCCTTCTGAAGAATGGACCACGGAGGATGTTTGCTCAAACATGTATCTAAAACATCTTCTGGCTACTAGGTGGTAGAGTTCTTCGTTGTTCGCCCGGGTCTGGTACCACCGCCTTAACTATTCCTGCCCCAATAGCGTCAGTGCTAGTCACCGTCGTCTTCCGGTTTGGAGGGTAAGGTAGCCGGTAAACTTATGCATATGGGCAATGACCTTCTATGTTAGAAGGTGTATGTTAGCATGTGGCATTAGACCTCGCCATAAGATAGCAACGCATCATTAACATCTTTGGTGTCTATAGGGGTTAGTTGAGTCTTTCCATCAGGAGACCCATCTGCTTGTTTGCTAAAAAAAACATCATAATCGAGTTTTGCAATATTTTGCTCAGGTTTTGTAGCATCACATTAACTGTTCCTAAAGATATAACGTCAGCATCTGTCTATCATCTGCGCGCAATGACAAGAAACAAAGATTTATTGCAACCAGATGAAGGCAGCGAAGTATTGAGTTCGCTGAAGAAGTTGCTGAAGGGTATTGCAGCGCATAAAATACGAGCAAACAAACAAAATATATAGTTTTTACTTAATCATATGCTTTTTATTGAAATCTATGTGATTATGCGGAAAATAAAATGCGGAAGATTGGGTGTTTGGATGTATCGATGCATGTTAGTCAATCAAGCAAAAACTGTTGAACCGAATTGAATGAAATTTGATGGGCATTATCATTAACTAGCTGATCCGTGCAGCTTTGCCCGCGAGTAGATAAAATGTCGCCGAAATAGCTTTTAATACAAATTACATCCCCCATTTCAGCCCTTAAAGGGTTGATTTAAAAAAAAATAAGCCTATGTTTCACCTCGGATCTTCAACTATTTCCATGCCAATTTGCATGAAAATCGGTCCACCGGTCTAGTCATGAAAGCGTAACAAACTGACAGACAGACAGACTTACGCATTTATAGTATTAAGTATGGATGCAGCGGGCTGCATAGTATAGGTAGTATTAAAATACAAAAGTTTATGTCGGTCTGCCTATTACATTTTTACGATAAACTGTTTAGATTTGATAAGAAGATAGTTTAAGATCCAGGGTCTAACATGGCCTATTTTTTTTCAAAAATCCACCACGATAGTGCTCAAATAAGAGTGAAACTTTCTATACAAACTAGACTAGTGACATATTAATCTTCTCACAAGCAAAGCTGCGCGTGTTAGTTAGCTTTGGATTTATTTGTAAAAGTTAATTTTCATTTCGTTCAAACTTTAAAGGATCTTACAGATATTAACGGCGGCTATAAAGATCCTGAACATTGGATATTTGCTCCCCCATCGTAACACGTATAATGTTGCCTTATTTTATTTGCTCCCATTAAATTAATTAAAGGCAATAAAATGTTTATTGTAAGTAAATTAGTTGTGAAGCGTGTTCAAACGCTTATCTAACTTTTATCTTATAAGCTTTTAAAGTGCTTAAGAGAATATTCTTAAAGGATTAAAGGAAATAGCACAGTTATAAATAATATAATAGAAGCGTATTTAAACAGAGATGTTAATGTGTTGCTATGCTTGTAGCAGGGCCTTAACACATTAGGGCCACATGCATTAGTTTACCGGCTACCTTACCCTCCAAATCGAAACACGACAGTGAAAAGTACTGGCCCTATTGCGGCAAGAATAGGTAAGGCGGTTCATCAGACCCGGGCGAAATAATGCAGAATTTCTACCACCTAGTAGCCATGACGGTAGTTACATAGCGAGCCGGTCACCTTTTACGAGCTGCGTTCGAGTTTCGAGCTGCAGTTGGCATATTCTTCAAAGGAGCCCAGGCCAACACGGGGTTGACTGGTAAAGTGCTTAAGACGCTGTCAATACCAAAAAACGCGCACTCTGTCTATTGCTATCTGAGTAAACGAGAGCCCACTATTAGTGTAACTGGGCGGCCAGGTCTTATCATTATCATTATTATATAATAAAACTAAGTTGATAAAATGTGCGTGCCGATAAAACTTAAAAAGGAGTCCCGGCACGATAAAGGGACTTATATATTGTGATAGCCCTTTATCCCCCCTCGAACAAGAAAGTTCCCGTTTTAACCTAAAGGGCGTGTTTTTAAAGATATTAGGGCTTTTCAACCCTTCAACTTGAAAATTGAGTGTAGTGGCGCCATCTGTGATTGAGTATTTGAACTTCATTCAGAACAACGATTATTTGGGTTGCATTTCGAAAGGCGCTGCGAGCAATTGTAGCATTAAAATTCCAATTTAAATAAAGTCTTAAATTACATTTGTTATATTTAAACTACCGCGTAATCTCATATCATATAAATAAATAAATAAATATCAACTCCCGAGCAAAGCCGGGCATCATTGCTAGTATATAATAAAACTAAGTTGACAAAATGTGCGGGCCAATAAAACTTAAAAAGGAGTCCGGGCACTTTAAAGGAACTTATATAGTGTGATAGCCCTTTATCCCCTCTCGAACAAGAAAGTTCCCGTTTTAACCTAAAAAGCGTGTTTTTAAAGATATAAGGGTTTTCCAACCCTTCAATTTATTGTTGTCGAGTATTTTAACTTCATTCAGAATAGCGATTATTTGGGTTGCATTTCGATGTCCAGTTGCAGCATGTGTAGTAATGGCGCGAAATATAAAGACCCAATTTCAATAAGGTCTTAAATTACATTTGTTATATTTCAACTACTACGTAAAAAAAAACTTATATCAACTCCCGAGTGAAGCCGGGTATCATAGCTAGTAATAAATAAATATTGAAATGAAATAAAGTGTAGATTATTTGTGAAATATGATTCGCTTGCGGTTTAGGTATGAATATGTGACTCCATTTTTTAAATGATCTATATATCAATAAAATAAAGACATAGAAGCGTTAATGATGATTTTAAGACCAATCTTCGTAATTATTTTCTATCGACATAATTTGGTTCAATTATGTATCGAGTCTGGCCACAGTCTTAACATATGATGAATATGGACATATATTTTTTGTGATGTGCTATATCGAACGATAACGAAAAAAGTTTTTACATACTTACGTTTATCCGATATGTACCTACTAGCTGCAGCATGCAGCCCGCTGCATTATAAAAGTTTTTGGCGAATCCCGTGGGATCACCTAATTTTTCCGGCATAAAAAGTAGCCTATGTGCTATTCCAGATCATCATCTACCTGTGTGCTAAATTTCATTCAAATCCTTTCAGTAGTTTTTGCGTGATTGAGTAACAAACATCCATCCAAACATCCAAAACTTTCGCATTTATAATATTATATTATTATAATTAAAAAATAATACAGAATATAGATATAGATATAGATTTGTACTTACACTGATAATAATGAATTTATACCTAGATTTTCTCAGTAAGTGAATTTATGTAAATTCTTTTTGAGAGATAATAAATTCTTAAATGGTAAGTATGGTAATGGTTTTCAAAAGCAGTAATAAAAAATACACAAATATGCCTTGTTTATATCTTTGTGGTAAATCTTTAGATAGAGTAGTAAAATTTAAATATCTGGGGCACTGGATTTCAGAGGACGTAAAGGACGATTCAGATACTGAGCGCGAAAGTAGGGCATTAACCGTGCGCTGCAACATGCTGACCCGCAGATTTGTTCGCTACAATAAACAGGTTAAAGTGACCCTTCTTAAAGCTTACTGCCAAACTTTTTACACCTGTAGCCTGTGGGGAAGATACACGAGACGCGCGTTTGATGCACTACGAGTGCAATATAATAACGCATTTAGGATACTGATCGGTCTGCCACGCCAATGTAGTGTTTCGGGCATGTTTGCGACGCGATTCTCCGCGTTGATGGCTTTCATGCTATTATCAGAAAGCGATGTGCCTCTTTACTCGGAAGACTGCGAACCAGCCCGAACAGTATTCTAAATATTCTAAACATATTGGTGTATCGTTGGGAATCACAAATACTACTACAGCATTAGTTAAACCTGCATATATCTCAGGTGACACCAGGACGATTTATATAGTTTTGGTATACTTGGAATCTTAAAACCTGAAACTGTACAAAGTTAATTTTACCTGTCAATCTAACAACATTCGCTAATTTTAGTTTTTAAAAATGTATTTTCTAACACAAATATGGACATGTTTCTGAATTAAATATTATTATTATTATTAAACCAGAAATAACATCAATTTCAACAAATTAGGTCTTGTCAGTCTTAAAAGAATGATCTTAAAGGATAAAAGGAAATAGCACAGGTATAAATAATATAATAAAAGCATAATATTTAGACATCAAAGATTTTAACGCGTTGCAATCCTTGTGGCAGGGTCTTAATGCCACATGCATGAGTTATCGGCTACCTTACCCTCCAAACTGAAACTTGATAATAACACACATAGATGATTTTGTGGCAAGAATAAGTATAGCAGCACCTGAGAAAGACGTTACAGAACTCTACCACCTAGTAGTCACGCCGGTAGTGACATATATAGCCTCCGCCTTTCGCCTTGTAAAAACTGCCTGACATAATTTCAGATGGTTTCACATAACTGCATGTGGTTCTTCACAGAAAGTCCGGACTAACATGGAGTTTTTTTTTTGGGAAATGCATAAGTTGCGTTTTATGATTTTTTGTTATTTTCACGCCATGCAACGTAAAGCGTATTTTTCCCCGACTCGTTGCCGTTTATTTCGCGCTGTATGTGGTGCGTAATTTTTTTTTATACCATAAGATTGCAAACAAGCAGGTGGGTCTCCTGATGGAAAGAGTCAACCATCGCCTGTAGACACCAAAGGTATTAATGATGCGTTGCTATCTTGTGGCGAGGTCTAATGCTACATGCATAAGTTTACCGGCTACCTCATCCAAACCGGAACACGACAATGACAAGACTGACGCTATTGCGGCAGGAATAGGTAAGGCGGTGGTACCAGATCCGGGCGACACAATGCAGAACTCTACCACCTAGTGGCCGCGATGGCAGTGACTCGTATAGCCAATCGGTCGCCTTTACGACCTGCCTGGCAGAACGGCAGTTGACATATACATCAAAGGAGCCCGGGACCAACACGGGGAAAAATACTTTGTTTTTTTGTGTGTTTCCTTAAATTTTACTAATTTATCAGAAAAGCCCTGTAGAGTATTACAATAAATTAAATTATCTATACATATAATAAAATCGTAGGAAAGTCAAAACTGTACATTGAAATTTTTTTTTAAAAGAATACTTGGGGCGTAATCTACAATCGATATCGAAGCCAAAAATATAGTTTTTAGAATTTTTGTCTGTTTGTCTGTTTGTCTGTCTGTTTGTCTGTTTGTCTGTTTGTCTGTTTGTCCGTTTGTCCGTTTGTCCGTTTGTCCGTTTGTCCGTTTGTCCGTTTGTCCGTTTGTCCGTTTGTCCGTTTGTCCGTTTGTCCGTTTGTCCGTTTGTCCGTTTGTCCGTTTGTCCGTTTGTCCGTTTGTCCGTTTGTCCGTTTGTCCGTTTGTCCGTTTGTCCGTTTGTCCGTTTGTCCGTTTGTCCGTTTGTCCGTTTGTCCGTTTGTCCGTTTGTCCGTTTGTCCGTTTGTCCGTTTGTCCGTTTGTCCGTTTGTCCGTTTGTCCGTTTGTCCGTTTGTCCGTTTGTCCGTTTGTCCGTTTGTCCGTCTGTCCGTCTGTCCGCTTGTCCGTTTGTCCGCTTGTCCGTTTGTCCGTTTGTCCTATTGTCCGTTTGTCCGTTTGTCCTATTGTCCTATTGTCCGTTTGTCCGTTTGTCCGTTTGTCCGTTTGTCCGTTTGTCCGTTTGTCCGTTTGTCCGTTTGTCCGTTTGTCCGTTTGTCCGTTTGTCCGTTTGTCCGTTTGTCCGTTTGTCCGTTTGTCCGTTTGTCCGTTTGTCCGTTTGTCCGTTTGTCCGTTTGTCCGTTTGTCCGTTTGTCCGTTTGTCCGTTTGTCCGTTTGTCCGTTTGTCCGTTTGTCCGTTTGTCCGTTTGTCCGTTTGTCCGTTTGTCCGTTTGTCCGTTTGTCCGTTTGTCCGTTTGTCCGTTTGTCCGTTTGTCCGTTTGTCCGTTTGTCCGTTTGTCCGTTTGTCCGTTTGTCCGTTTGTCCGTTTGTCCGTTTGTCCGTTTGTCCGTTTGTCCGTTTGTCCGTTTGTCCGTTTGTCCGTTTGTCCGTTTGTCCGTTTGTCCGTTTGTCCGTTTGTCCGTTTGTCCGTTTGTCCGTTTGTCCGTTTGTCCGTTTGTCCGTTTGTCCGTTTGTCCGTTTGTCCGTTTGTCCGTTTGTCCGTTTGTCCGTTTGTCCGTTTGTCCGTTTGTCCGTTTGTCCGTTTGTCCGTTTGTCCGTTTGTCCGTTTGTCCGTTTGTCCGTTTGTCCGTTTGTCCGTTTGTCCGTTTGTCCGTTTGTCCGTTTGTCCGTTTGTCCGTTTGTCCGTTTGTCCGTTTCTCGGTTTGTCCGTTTGTCCGTTTGTCCGTTTGTCCGTTTGTCCGTTTGTCCGTTTGTCCGTTTGTCCGTTTGTCTGTTTGTCTGTTTGTCTGTTTGTCTGTTTGTCTGTTTGTCCGTTTGTCCGTTTGTCCGTTTGTCCGTTTGTCCGTTTGTCCGTTTGTCCGTTTGTCCGTTTGTCCGTTTGTCCGTTTGTCCGTTTGTCCGTTTGTCCGTTTGTCCGTTTGTCCGTTTGTCCGTTTGTCTGTTTGTCTGTTTGTCTGTTTGTCTGTTTGTCTGTTTGTCTGTTTGTCTGTTTGTCTGTTTGTCTGTTTGTCTGTTTGTCTGTTTGTCTGTTTGTCTGTTTGTCTGTTTGTCTGTTTGTCTGTTTGTCTGTTTGTCTGTTTGTCTGTTTGTCTGTTTGTCTGTTTGTCTGTTTGTCTGTTTGTCTGTTTGTCTGTTTGTCTGTTTGTCTGTTTATCTGTTTGTCTGTTTGTCTGTTTGTCTGTTTGTCTGTTTGTCTATTTGTCTGTATGTATGTCCAGGGTAAACTCAAAAAGTACTGCATTGATTTACTTAAAATTTTGCATGAATATTACTAGCAGGTTGGGTCAACATATAGTCTACATATTATCACGCTATCACCCACAGGGGAGGAGGAGTGCGGAGTAAACGAAGTCCGCGCAGACGAAGTCACAGGCAACAGCTAGTACAAAATAAAGGTATAAAAAATCGTCAAAAAAGTCAAACATTTTTAAAAAAGTATGGTTTCGATTTTCGATAAACATACATGCTGGATGATTTTTTAACGTAGCGTTATATTTTAGCGCGCTATGTGCTCTATGTGCGCGCTAAACAAAAAGCATAGAAAAATATAGTTTATAGCCTATAACGCGCTATCACAAAATAGTTTGTTTAAACAAGAAATGAATAGATTTTAGATTGTTTTCCTCCGTGATATAACCTCATCATTCAAAACATTAGCAAAATGCAGCAGCCTCAGTTCGATATAGGAGTAAACACGTGGTTCCCGCGTCAGGAAATTGCTGCCGGCAGCGCTCGCGAAGCAATTTGTACGCAGCTTAGGGCAATTTACTAAGTCTGGGCGATGTAAACACCAAATAAATGGTGAAAGGAATTAACCGAGTCTCAGTGTCAACTTGAAAATTATGTCAAATGAAAGTAACCATTACAAAAATAATAAGCCCCGACTTCACATTAGCCGAGTCTGGCAAAAAAAGCATGTGAGCATGTGCGTGAGCGTCTACGTGTGCGTGTGCGTATGCGTGTGTGTGTGTGTGTATGTGTGTGTGTGTGTGTGATAACTTTTGAATGGCTAGACTAATCGAAACTTGGTGGATGGCATTCGATTGGGTCTGTCAAACTTAGATTTTTTGATCTGAACCGATATTATTTTAATAAATTTGAAAAAAAAATTAAGGAAACCAATGTGTTATTTATAAAAGCTTTATGTTATGCCTAATTTGCATCAAAATCGGTTTATCCGTTCAAGAGCTCTCGTTGACAAAAAATTAACAAATGTGGTTTACCTATTGCATAACTTTGAGATATTTCAACCATTTTATTTTTGACTTTTTACAATAAATGGTAATGGTTGGCTTAAATAAATATTTTTAATTGAACTATTGTACAGAATCATAAGGTAAAAGTAATACATACCCATCCAAAAGCATTTCTCCGCGATTCTTGATCCAATAATTGATAGTGTTAGGGTATGCTTCCACGTAGCACTTGAGTTTTACGTCTGTACCAAGAGGAGCCCCCAACAGTTGGTTTGGCACTTTTACGGTTGGAGCAACTGAAACAAATAACTTATTAGCAAAACATATGATTTTTAGTCGCGTAAATGACTTATTTCTGCAAGTTTTGATATAGAACCCATAATTCAAAAAAAGCTTCAAATTGCGAAAATAAATAGTGCATTTGATGCCTTTTATTTTCCTACATCTATTTATTCCTACAATAACAACTAATTCCTACAATGAAGTGTATCAACGCTGCAAATATTAAAGAGCTTTTTTTAAGCCTTGCTTCTATAGAAATAATCAGTTCGCTTTCTTACTTAACAATTTTACTACGCAAACGTTCTTGTTAAATCTTAGTCACGTATACTCAAACACACACACACACACACACACACACACAAACTCACACACAAAACAAGCATCACTAACTCAAACATAAATTATTCAAATCGGTCAGGACACTGAAATTAATTTATTGGCCTAATGTTATTTAAACTTTTTATATTTTTCTTCCTGTTTTCTTTTATATAAGTTTTTAATCTGTCGTGGTATTTTTGTTAATTGTACATATGAAAATCACTGTGTGTCCATGTGACAGGCTTTGCCTAGTGTAGAGTACAATAGGAATTTGAACTATTTTGTTAAGAAGTAAGTAATAACTGAGTAATTGTTCTTTTGAACTAAGCAGCAATAAGTCTTATCTTAGATGTATGGGAACCTGAGTTGAACTGCCATTTCAGGTAATTACTTAGTTCTACATAAGTTTTTCCGCAAAATATAATTTACCTGAGACGACATTTGTGCCCAAGTTAGCGATAAGTTTGTCATATTATGGACTTAATATCATTCGCTATTCGTCAAATAAATTCGTAAAACCTGACCTCTTTTTAGTCAGATTGAAAGAAATTTAACTATCAATTTAAAAAAACTATACTCTTTTATGCCTCAAGTGTGGATACTTTGAAGACACTTTCTTGACACTTTATGTCCAGTGAATGATGGGCGTCAACGCTGGCGCAGCGCCAATAATGTTACCTCATTAATAGTCTGCGGGAAATAGCTTTTTTTGTTAAATGATGAATACATACATCAAACTTCGTGAGTCGCATCCTTTTGGCGAGTTCACGAATTTTTTTCTTTACAAATTTATTTGATATTTAATCGCCTCTGTGGTCTAGCGGTCCAGCGTTGGCGTTGACCACATGAGGTCCCGGGTTCGATTCCCGGGTCGGGCACAAAAAAAAAGTGTTTTTTCAGTTTTCTGAGAAACACAAAGTTGCCCGGGATTGGAAAGTGCCCGGTTGGCGATAGGCTTGCCACCTATCACATTTGTGGGACCAAGTATCTTCGGCTAATCGTGGGTGCATTTGTTGTACCTCTGCCTACCCCTTCGGGGATTTGGGCGTGAAGATACTTTTTTTTAAATTTATTTGAAATTCCTGCTGTTTCAAATGAGTATAATCAAAATATGTCAAATTTGTAAAATGTTATTTGTTAATGGATACATAATGAGTTTTGATGCATATGCAAGATAATTCAATAGGTAATTTATAAAATATTGTGTCCGAAAAAATATTGTAAGAATGAGCTTGTAAGTAGTAGGTTTTGTTTAGGGTGGAAATCAATACAAATATTATTTAGTAAATATTAATGTTAAATGGCCATAGTTTCTATTGGACTCCTTGTTGCGTTTTTCTAATAGGTTAAATACGACGGTATCACGAGGTATATGCTTAGTCACATTTTCAAAAAAGTCATAGAATGTTTTTAAACTCACCAAAAGGATGTCACTCACGAAGTTTCAACTATTTATTGATCATGCAACTAAAAGAATGCTGTCTCGCGGACCATAATACGTTAAGGTGTATGAAAGCCCACAGAGTAGTAAAGGTTTTGTATTGAATACAAATTCGATGTATTTGGTAGGGAGCTATCAAATAACGTTTGTGTAGAAAATTTGAACGACGAAGCAGTAATATTATAATTTTAACGCAAGATAATTAAAATGTAACATAATTAAAATGCCGTAAAACTCTATTTCTATATTCATTATGGGGCTTAAATTGGGCAAATTTACTTGGCACCACATAACATTGATTTGAATATCTCAAAGTTTTACGGAAAATGACGATTGCAGAATGAATGTGTAAATTATTATACAAATAACAGAATCCATCTCCTATGAAAGGAAAAACACGGCATTTTGATTTCTGCCAAAATCTCTATATTATGCTGCATTATGCCTCCATTAATGCATGCATTCCTCCCCTTTCTGATTAATGCAGAATTAAACTACTTCAATACAAATACGTCCCCATATCATAACTGACTGTTTTATATCACAAGATAGCAAATAAGTAAATAGCTCTCCTGATGGAAAGAGACAACTATCGCTTATAGTTACCAAAGATGTTAATTATGCGTTGCTATCCTTACAGCGGGGTCTTAATGCGACATGCATTAATTAACTGGCTACCTTACCTTCACACGATAGTGACAAGCACAGACGCTATTGGGACAAGAATATGTAAGTCGCTAGTACCAGAACCGGCTGAGACTATGCAGAACTCTAGTGTTCTATTCTAATCTAAAATGGCGTAATAACGCCAGCCACGAACGTAGTGATACACATAGCCAATCTTAAGCCTCTTACGAACCGTTTTTCAGGACGGCAGATGGTCTATTTTGCAAAAAGAGTTTGGACCAACACGGCGAATTTTGCGTTTGTCTTTTGTCCAATGTAGATGCACCTATTTTTTATATCATAAGATAGCAAAAAAGCAGATGGGTCTGCTGATGGAAAGAGTCAACCATCGCCTATAGACACCAAATATGTTGATGGTGCGTTGCTATCTTGTGGCCAGGTCTAATGCCACATGCACAAGTTAACCGGCTACCTTACCCTCCAAACTAGAGTTTCTGAGTGTCAATGATTCTAGTCGAGTTTCTTTTGCAGTGAATAATACTAATTGAATGGAATAAAAAGTGTAAAATTTACATTTACTATCAAACCTCGTCCATTTTATAGCTTCGAAAAGCACACCAGTAAACGGATTTCTTAATAATATATTTTCTGGACAAGAAAATACGTACATATTTTCATATCTTCACTCCGAATCACTTACAGAGAAGGCAGAACTGAAAGACATACATCACAGTTCAGATAGACTTTCCGTTTTCCACCACAATTACAGTGTCACTTCGCAGTTTATATATTCGGCGTCACGGCCCGGCCACAGCTCGCGCGGCGCGACCGGCGGCGCGAATTGTAAGTAACAAATGTAGGAAACTGTATGAAGTATGCCACAGCTACCGGCGACGCGAATTGCGGCGCGGAAAAACGCGCGACCGGCCGCGCGGTGTGATGAGCGAATAAAACAAAAGAGTACTTTTGTTTTATTCGCTCATCACATCTTTTGTTTTATTCACTAGTAAGCCAGGGTTGGAAATAATCAGAATAAACTTCTGGTGCCGCTATAACAACAAATACTAACACTAACAGAATAAAATAAATATTTATGACTCCCATATAACAAACATGATGTTCTGAATTTTTTTTTTGACAACTTGTAGATACTTGAAATATTTACATAATATTTAGTTATATATTTACTTTAAAAATAAACAAATAAAATAAATAGTTAAGGGTTTTTTGCCGTTTTTTTATAGATGATAGTATGAAACCCTTCGTGCGCGAGTCCGACTCGCATTGGGTCATTTTTTTAATAAGCCCCTGAAGGGCTCAAACAGACTGAAAAAATAATACCTATGTATGAAAATATGAAATAATACTCGCGCACGAAGCCGCGCGGGTCAGCTGGTTTAATATAATAGTTTTGCAACTACAACTTTTCAAAAAAATAATTGAAAATACGTACATGAATGTGTGATAAGCTTTTAGACTGTGGTCCCACAAAAATTTTTTTTTTTTTTTATTAATAACAAGCTGAGTTTTTGAGCTACAAATTTGACGAAATCTATCTTTTCTATCTTCAAAAAATCTTGAATCAGGTAACTAATAATGGTAGATAAAATAGGAAACTGTAGTGTGTCGTACAAGGAAAAGTTTCCACTTTACGTGTACGATAAAGTAATCCTTAAATTATGATAATAATGAACAAGTCGTTGAATTACAATAATATCAATTTAAAAATCTCATAATTCCGAATCTTTAGAGTAGAGGACTCGTCAGAAAAACCATCAAATGTATAGATAAAAAGTTTTTTCGTGTTTTTTCATAAAAAATCAAGCGATTAAAGTAAAAAGAAAATAATTATTGTTATCAATCACCGAACCCTATACCGAATTAAAAAATTTTGAAGCCCCTAACTTTATTAGTTACCCGATTCGAGATTTTGTTCACAAAAATTCAGCTTGTTATTAACTTAAAAAAATGTGTTTGTGGGACCACGCTCTATTTCAATATGAGTTCAAATTGATAATTTCAAGCCATGATTCATGTAAATATTGATTGTTAATTATTACCTCTTCTATTATTAATACATAAATGAATCACACTGTTACTGTTAAAACTATTAAGATATTGTGTGTGTAACTAATAATTATTGGGAATATTAAAATATATACGTTAGGAATAAATTAAATACGATTTAATATTGAATTCCAGGTAACAGATACGGACAACGTTAGATTCAAAATGTATAAATTAATGATTAATGGAAACCTCGAAAATAGAATTGAATTGGGTGTACGTGTAAATAATTAAACAAGCGTTTGGAAATAGCCTATCGGTAGAATGTGGGTTTTAAACTGATTCACAAAGAATGAGTTTTGTGCATGGTGACATTTGTGGTTTAGAAACGTCAGTATCTAAAGACGTAAGTATGTAGAAAATAAAGTATAGGAAAATTGAAAACAATTGTTTAATATATGTTTGTGTATCAGAAAAGTTATCATTTTAATAAAATTAGTTCTAGAATTAAAGAATCTACGATATAATTTTTAGAAATATCGAAAAATGAGATTATATTGGTTCGGGAAAAAGCTTTTTCATGTCGCATAAAAGAAAAGTTGCAGTAAAATCTCTGTGGTTGTACTGTTTATATCTGGCTTGTTTAATGCCATTAAATAAATTATTCTTTAAAATTTAGGTAAATAAAAAGTAAAACTTCTTACTTTTCTATAAACTATAGACTATAAGACTTTTATAATCTTATGACCAATGGCAGGTTTTGATAATCTTAGCTTACCATCAAATAACTTTCCAAGATGTTTTATATACAGAAAATAAAAATGTCAAATACAAAAAATAACGAAAACTAAAACATTCAAACGCATACGTCTATAAAACCTTTTTATAAAAGATTTTAAGTAAAATACTCACAGTTGACGTTCAACGTGATCCGCTTGCTAACTGCAGGTGGCACGTCATTAGAGGCAATGCAGAGGAAAGCTCCCATTTGCCGCCGGTCCACACGCCACAGCGGCATCGAACTGCCGACGTAGCTTTCCACTACACAGATAACAAAACATTTAAATCGAAATGGAATTCATTCGAATTTTAAATACAATTCTAAAGAATTGAAAACGTTATGAAACTGTTGCATACAGTCAGCAAAACACTTTTAACAAAATTTGCATAATGTTTCAGTATTTTGCTGAGGTAATTTTAAATTAGAATAAACTTTATATGTAGTTTTATTTTAATTTATTCTTGTAATGAAAAGAGACAACAATATATAGGCACCAAAGATGTTAATATTGCTATTAATGTGTCGCGGTCTTAACACCACGTACATAAGTTTACCGGCTACCTTACCTTCCAAAATGGGCATGAGAGTGATAAACACTGACGCTATTGGGACAGAAATAGGTAATTAGATGGTGGAAGACCCGGGCGAGCCAATGTAGAAGTCTATCTAGTAGCTACGACGGAAGTGACCCACAAATACCAAAAGCTAGTAAAGCCATAGGTTCCAGTTATAGTAATAAAAAAGTGATACTAGGATCATGATCTAACTAATCAGCCCAACTAAATAACTACATAGGTGAGTTTTGGTAACAATAATATCTCTATTCTACTATCTAATTTCATTCATGTGGCATTTGACCTCGCCACAAGATAGCAACGCACCATTAACATCTTTGGTGTCTACAGGCGATGGTTGACTCTTTCCATCAGGAGACCCATCTGTTTGTTTGCTATCTTATGATATAAAAAAAAAATGTTAATATTTCCCCCGCCACACGAATAGCAACGTACCTTTAACATATTTAATGTATAATCTGCTTGTTTGCTGGCTTATGCTAACTAGAGACTTTATTATTTACTTTAAAAGAAGTTATAAAGCCACCAAAATAATTCTATATTTTATTAAGGCGAGGTATTCAATATTTCGACGCGCTTCAATTCTATAGAAAATGGGTGGCGCGATATGTTCTAAAACCGCTGGGAAACGTGTTAATTTTTGGATAAATAAATATAGGATCATCAGCACAATCAGCTGAAAACTAAAATTTAGCACCTTTTTTTTTGTATTTACAACTAAATATCACCATATAAAAATCATGTGGAAGATTAGAAATATTATTAACAAATTATTTGTTTTAGAGATTTTTTTTAGCCTGTTTTCAGAATTTTATTTGATCGAGTAAAGTACATTCTATCATGTGAATGAGTTAACACATTTTCAGGTAATATCTTCAGGTGTATCGTGTAATTTTTGTAAAATTGTTATTTAACAATCAAAACAAAAAAACGTGATTTAACAAACCAGTTTTTTCCCGTTTGCCGCGATGGATTGCCTTAATGTAGGCATTTAATATGAAAGGAAGAATTAGAAAGTTTAATCAGTGATTTTTATTAAAAATTTTTGCAAGAGACGTATAGTGTAAACATTTATCTACTCGATTTTTAGAACAAAATGGATGCCATGAATAACATGATACTGGTACGACTTTTACATTCATTTCGTTTTTGAATCCCATATTCTACGAAAACATGCGTATACAATTATTTTTCTATTTTCTTTCACCTTGATATTTTACCAAAAAATCAAAAATGAATCTACGAAAATATAATACGAAAACATTCTCCAAAAAATTCATGAAACGCAATCGAATCTAACAACATTTCAACATCGAAACTCGTCAATTTCCCAGACATAAAGGTTCAATTTGCGCAACAGACGAAGCGGATGATTAAGTCGAGGATTTCCTTTATTTTTAACCATATTCAGCTTATTCAGAATGATCTCGCCAATCCTATTTTTTTTTCGCTAAGCTGTTATAACTCAAAGCTATTAACGTTTTCAAAGTGTATAACTAATATTAAAGATAAGTACTAAGTCTTTATCCTTTACTTTAAAAGGATAAGTAAGTCTTTATCCTTTACTTTAAAAGGAGTTTCCAATGTATCAGAATATAAAATTTAATTTTATGCCTTTTTTTTTCATAAGATAGCAAAAAATGGGTCTCCTGATGGAAAAAGTCAACCGTCGCCTATAGACATAAAAAATGTTAATGGTGCGTTTCTACTTTGTGGTGAGGTCTAATGCTACGTATATAAATTTACCGGCTACCTTACCCTCCAAACCGGAACACGACAGTGACAAGCACTGCCGCTATTGGGACAGCAATAGGTAAGGCGGAGGTATCAGACCCGAGCGAGATCATGAAGTACTCTTTCCCCTAGTAGCCACGATGGTAGTAACTCCGCATAGCCTAATCAGTCGCCTTTTACAACCTGTCTGGCACAACGGCAGTTGGCCTATTCTTCAAAGAAGCCTGAACCAATACGGGGAAAATAAAATATGAAGAAAAGTCAAATAATGATCAATTAGTAATTTCTTTATTATAATGAACCAATTCAAGCATTTGTACATATATTCCGCGTACGTATTACTTTCATACATGTTAATATCTCCCCCGCCATACGAATAGCAACGTACCTTTAACATATTTAATGTCTATAGACGATGGCTGTCTCTCTAAGAGAGAGAGAGAGTGTGTCTCAAGAGAGTTATCTGCTTGTTAGTTGTCTTATGCTAAGTGGAGACTTTATAATTTACTTAAAAAAGTTATAAATCCATCAAAATATAGAATATTAATGTAGGCATTTGATATGAAAGGAAGAATTAGAAAGTTTAATCAGTGATTTTTATTAAAAGTTCAATCAAAAGTACTTTTAAAAGTAGTCTTCTTTTCCTCGTGTTGCTCCCGGGCTCCTTTGAAGATAAGGCGAACTGCCGCTCTGCCAGGCAGGTCGTAAAAGGCGACCGATTGGCTATACGAGTTACTACCATCGTGGCTACGGCGTTGTAGAGTTCTGTATTATCTCGCCCGGGTATGGTACCTATTTCTGCCGCAATAGCGTCAGTGCGTGTCACTGTCGTGTTCCGGTTTGGAGGGTAAGGTAGCCGGTAAACTTATGCATGTGGCATTAGACCTCGCCACAAGATAGCAAAGCACCATTAGCACCTTTGGTGTCTATAAGCGATGGTTGACTCTTTCCATCGCGAGACCCATCTGCTTGTTTGCTATATTATGATATAAAAAAATAGTCTTGTCTGTGCATTACTTGTTCGTGTTAGTTAGTTCGCCGTGTTGGTCCCGGCCTCCTTTGAAGAATAGGCCAACTGCCGTTCTGCCAGGCAGGTCGTAAAAGGCGACCGATTGGCTACGCGAGTCACTACCATCGTGGCTACTAGGTGGTAGAGTTCTGCATTGTCTCGCCCGGGTCTGGTACCACCGCCTTACCTATTCCTGCCGCAATAGCGTCAGTGCTTGTCGCTGTCGTGTTCCGGTTTGGAGGGTAAGGTAGCCGGTAAACTTATGCATGTGGCATTAGACCTTGCCACAAGGTAGCAACGCACCATTAACATCTTTGGTGTCTATAGGCGATGGTTGACTCTTTCCATCAGGAGACCCATCTGCTTGTTTGCTATCTTATGACATAAAAAAACATAAAAAAAAAAAGTGTTAACTTCTCCCCCGCCGTACGGATAGCAACGTACCGTTAACATATTTAGTGTATATAGGCAATTGTCTCAATATTAGGAAAACCATCTGCTTGTTTGCTTCTTATAATATAAAAAAATGCTGTTGTCAAAAAGGAAGGTTTTTTTTCTATATTTTCTCACATTTTAAACCTTCCTTGGACTTCAACAATTAATTAAAACCAAAATTAGCCAAATCGGTTCAGCCGTTCTCGAGTTTTAGCGTTTATATATATTAAATATCAAAAAAAGATTAGAATAGATTTTGATATTTAATATAAAATATCAAATCTATTCTATTCTTGTATGTATATATATATATATATATATATATATATATATATATATATATATATATATATATATATATATATATATATATATATATATATATATATATATATATATATATATTATAATATATATATAGATTTTGATTTTTAATGAATACTTTTCATCTAAGTATCTGATACTGAATACTTTAATTAAATTACATACACTAAGTTTTCACAGTGGGTGGATTATTAATGAATACGTATATTTTTCGCTCCCACGCCTGCTTTCGCTGTACTACGGTGGCATGTATACTATACGCATATCTTTATATCTATGCATATATTTTTTATCATTAGATATTTTATCATTAGATAGTAAACAAGCAGACTTTATTGGTGCATAATCCGTGTAGCGTGGCAATGTTACATGCATAAGTATACCGACTATCTTCTCTTTCATAACAGAACACGACAAAGACAAGTATTGACGTTATTGTTGCAGGAATAGGTGAGGCGGTGGTACCATCTATCGGGACAAGACTTTGCAGAACTCTACCACTTAGTAGTCACGATGGTAGTGACACGTATGGCCAATCAGTCGCCTCTTATAATCTATTTGGTAAAACGATAGTTGATACGTCATGACCATAAGATATAATAATATAATAATAATAATAATATAATATTCACGGGACAAATTAGACTTACTGATCTAACTCCAAAGTAAGCAATTATTTGGTTGTGT
Organism: Apodemia mormo; assembly: GCA_036924255.1. NCBI lineage: Eukaryota > Metazoa > Arthropoda > Insecta > Lepidoptera > Riodinidae > Apodemia > Apodemia mormo. Next base: position 31,483,825 of record JAUPFN010000014.1, on the reverse strand, counting down.
TATGGGTGTTAGTCAATGATACTAATAAATAGAAATACATATATAAATACTAGAATGTATTTAATAAAGACCCAAACTCGGAAATACACACATTTATGCTCATCACATAAATTGTCCCCGTCGGGGATCAAACCTGAGCCCCGTAGATTGCGTAGTCAGGGTCACTAACCACTCGACCAACGAGGCGATAACAAACAGCCATCTGCTTGTTTACTATCTTATGATGTAAAAATACATTAAATTAGGAAAAATAAACATTACAATACACTCATAGCCCTGAAGATGCCGTAAAAGGCGAAACCGGTTGGTGATATTAATTAAATTTTAAAGTAATTTGTGAAACAATACAAGTGTATTAAGAAAACTACAAATGGAGTTTCAACAAGTGCCGACGATAAATAGTGTAAAATACATTACAATACACACTACATTCATGTGACATACATGATATAATAATATAAACTGTTGCTATTTTCTTTACGGCTAAAGTCAGTTATCAAACTTAAAAGAAATTTTATTGTTTAGTCTATAGTCGAATTTCGACCACATGCGATCGCTAGTCTTGCAGGAATGTTTTTTTTAAATTTTGATATGATAATAAATTATGCTCAATATAGAATTTTATTATAGGTATGTGATATGGAAGGAAGACTTAGAAAGATTAATCAGGGCTTTTTTTATATATTCAACCAATTATTTAATAATTAGTGTAATGCAATGGTATTCGACTAAAGGGCTGAACTCGCTAATAAAACAAATACAATGCCAAATATTCGGAGGCCGGATATTCGATATTTGGTAAACTCACTATTCATCTTGGCATCTCTAGTTATTACATCCTTAAAAATATTTCAATTTGTACTAATTTTACGTTTTTTATTATTAAACGTATATTCTATACGAACATTCATATTTGCCTCAAATAGTTATGCTTCAAATAGTTGTAAAATATATTGAAACGTCGGAATTTAATATGTGCAATGCTTTAACCCGTAAACGATTTCACTCATATCATTCGTATTGTTGAGCCACCTGTAATATATTCTCAATATACGACGTGAAAACATGAATTTAATAAACATTTCCAGCGCACGGGTGTTTCCGAGTGAAACAGAAATAACGAGACGTCGTGACGCTCTCAATCTTCTCAGCAATTTCTGAGCACACCTGTGCCTCACTTTCGTAAAGTAAGGGATAAGTTGTAGAGGCTCCTACGGTACAATAAAGCATTTATCTAAAGGAAATCCAGGACTATATCAAAATTTAATGTCCCTCTCGCGGATCGAACTTTGTAATATACTTTCATGCTTGATAAGACCAGCTACATATTTTACCAAAATTCACGTAGAAAATAAATACCTCGTATATTTATTATACCTGTTAATACAAATTAATTTTACATACGGCTTTCACATATAATGCTTAATATTTACAAGTGAAATATTATAAACGTGATCATATAAATACTTTATAATAGTAAAATAATCGCTTTTACTTTACTAAAATTCATAGAGAAAATAAATATACGCAGAACTGCTTATACAATTTAATTTAACATACGGCTTTAAGGCGAGGTATTTTGACGCGCGTCAATTCTATAGGAAATGGACGGCGTGGTATGTTCTGAAAACGCTGGAAAACGTGTTAATTTTCGGATAAATAAATATAGGACTTCAGCTGAAAACCAAAATTTAGTATATTCTTTTTTGTATTTAAAACTAAATATCACCATATAAAAATCATGTGGAAGATTAGAAATATTATTAACAAATTATTTGTTTTAGAATTTTTTTAGCCTGTATTCGGAATTTTATATGATCGGGTAAAGTACATTCTTTCATGTAATGAGTTAGTACATTCCTTAGATAATATCTTTAGGTATATCATGTAATTTTTGGAAAATTGTTATTTAACAATCAATACAAAGAAAAACGTGATTTAGCAAACCAATTTTTTCCTGTTTGCCCCGATGCCTCGCCTTAACTTGTAATACTTAATATTTACTAGTGAAATATTGTTTACATGACCACATAAATACTTAGTAATAGTAAAATAATCGTTTTTACTTAGAATAAAAAAAAACAAATTATTAGGGCGAGCGCAGCGAGTCCTACACTAGGCCACGATCTGTGCACTTTTGTGGTACATTTTACTGAAAAACCATCGCATTTTTTAGGTTTGAGCTTCGACGTGGTAGCTTATATTCATGCCTAGATTTGTTATCTACCATAAAAATACCATTTTATAAACGTTAAAAAATAGAAGTTACAATTTGTATTAGAATTTTATTACTACTACCGCCATCTCTTATTAAAGTAACGAGTTAAAATTGATAGAAGATACATTTTGTATTAGAATTTTTGAACTTATTAAGAGACTACTTCATGAATTGTTTCTTCATATTTGACTGACGGCGCGCTGTCATCGTGCCCTCGTATAAAGGCGAGGTTCACGTATAAACTGCAATAGCTATAGAGCCATCAGTTTGATCAGCTTGGCATCGAAGGTGCATGATAAAATCATTGAAAGGAGAATGCAAGGGAAGTTCGAAGGAATGTTGTGGGAGGCACAAGGGGGATTTAGGTCTAGAGAAGGGATGTTTGCAGGGAACAGAGTAAATAGAGCGTTAGAGAGTTTCACAATATGCTTATTGTGAAACAGTACAGATGTATTAATTAATTTATATTGTAAGAAAGAAAGAAAGAAATCATTTATTTGCCAGAATATGGGATGTATTGAGATCAATTCCCAATCGATGCCCAAGGGTAAAAAGCTAAAAAAAGGTATAATCACACCCGTATCCCCGAAAGTAGGTAGAGGTACAATGTGTCCATCCACGGTTAGCCGAAGATACTTAACACCCACAATGTGATAGGTGGCCAGCCTATTGCCAGTAGGGCACTTTTCTAAACCCGGGCAAAGTTGTTTTTATCAGAAAACTGAAAAACACATTTTTTCATTTGCGTGCCTCTGGAATCGAACTCCGATGGTTTCTCTGAGAGAAAAATTCGAAAAATGTATTCACTGAGTGTCTACCGTCAATTCTTCGTGCCTGCGTTAAGTCCAATATTAAGTCCAAAAATTTTGAAGGTTTATTTAAATAAAACATTTTTTGATTTTAATTTCGTAAATCGACGTAAAACCAGGAACTTCCTGATTTTAGAAAAAAATCAATTATTTCAGTAAAATTTTTTTTTTATAAGATCAATCTTCATTTTTAATACCCATTTTTCCTTGAAAATAGAACAAATATTCCTAGTCCAAAGCCTGACGACGCCTTTGATGCGAATGTAATGTTTAGATGAAAATGCGCTGGGTTTTTTAGGTTAGATAATTGTAAATAAAGTCCATACATTAAAAGATGTAATTCTCATAAAAATACCTTTCTAACCATATTACTAGATAGTATAACTTTGCAAGCCCTTACAAAGCTCTGCTTTTTGCTAGTAAATAGAGTAATTCGCTGTTATATCACACAAAACTTAAATTACCCGTTGCTTTATTTGTTTACTAATATAATTGCAGGTTTCGTGAACCATGTTTTGTTAACGTTAACGATTCCATTGTCTGCGAGAGCGTCACAGCGTTGTATACTAGGTAAAACCTACTACGCTATCGCAAAGGCTGGATCACAATTCCATTGAATGGCCTGGCATAGCACTAGTTTATGAATAAATTACAACGCATTAATTGTAACGTAATAATATTTTGTAATTATAATTTATACCGTGTGTAAAAAATATAAAAAATCTTGGGTTTTTTAGGTATTTTTTTTTGTGTATGGACTAAAAAAAATTCTCAAGACCAGTAGGGTGCTTTACCTTTGACCTAGAATCCCGAAATTTACCAACAAGTTTGTATTTTAATATGCGAGTTCAACTCGCCCTTGACCGGTTTTTTGACTAAACTGTTACTCTCAGCTCTCACCCAACCAAAACATTATCTATAAATAATTCATATGGAAGCTGGGGTAGTTAGTATAATGTAAAATAAATTTCCTATCTCATGACGTTTATTTTATATAGTACAGGAATAAAATTTGATATAATTCAATACATAAGTTTGATTAGAATATTTATTGATATTGAGGAAGCTATATTGAGAATTATGCTTGGGGTACTACCATCCCGCCAAACGGACAGCAACGCACCATTAACATCTTTGGTGGCTATAGGCGACGATTTCTCTTTCCATCAGGAGAGCTTATCAAGAAGATTTTCTTGTTTACTATCATATGATTAAAAAATAAAATATAAATAAATTTTAATATCATAAAAATATTCGTCTATTATTTTTAAATTATACCTTTCTCAAACTCTCTGGACAATGGTTTCTTCAATAATATAGGTTCATGGTCTTCTCTTCTCCACGTTATCTTGGGAGGTGGGTGACCCGTCGCTTTGCAGGTGAGGGTGGCATTTTCTAGCTCCTGAACCGAAACGTCGCCTGATGTGTCATCACTCACTATGTCTGGAGGTACTGTTAACAAAAGAAAAATAACTTTAGTATGTTTTATTTATATTGAGTCAATTCGCCTATATTTATTTTAATATAAACGAGTCGCTACGTAACGCACTGCATGATTAAAGTATTTTAAATCCCAAGAGAACAGTACATTTATCTTGGCTAAAAAATAGCCTGTAATACGTTAAGTACACGTAGTCTAACGGTTAACCTGTATATATAATTTAATCTAACTCTCTTTAACCTTTGCTTACATATACAAAGTTCGCAAAACGGTCCCCTTAATTATAAATACAGCACAGCGCCTTGGGATTAAATTTTTTAAAACATACATAAGAGAATTAACGCAAGAAATTCAATAGTTTAGATACTTATCGGATATTATTTCTGATATCGTAATTTTCACTCACATTCTATATCCTCTTTACTAAAATTTGCGTTACAACGAAATGCGTTCATATTGAATGCAATCGTTATGCATGACATGACGCATGAAAAATGTAGCAGTCAGGCCAGGCAATGAAATTTTAATTCGGCGAATAACAAACACAACGCAATGATATCGTACACGCAAATTGCAAAGGTGCAGAAAGTTTTGCAAAAAAAATTGCTTTTGTTTTATTTTTATTTTAAGTCAAAATTGTTATTTTTCTATTTTTAAATATGAGGTTGTGATCCATATCTTAATATATCCTCTGAAAAATATATTTCAAGAAAAAATATCGTGTGTAGCTCGATCATATAGGTAATAAAATACATATCTTCACGCCATATCCTTTACGAGGTAGGCAGAGAGAACCGAGTGCCATATCTATATCACGATCCTTGCAGGCTTGTCTCGCTTCTAGGTAATAAAATATAAATATTTTAATGTAATTTCCCCCGTGTTGGTCCCGGAGTCCTTTGTAAAATAGGCCAATTGCTCTTCTGCCAGGCAGGTCGTAAAGGCGACCGATTGGCTATACGAGTCACTATCATCGTGGCTACTAGGGGGTAGAGTTCTGAATTGTCTCGCAAGGGTCTGGTACCACCGCCTTCCTGCCATAGCGTCAGTGCTTGTCAGTGTCGTGTTCCGGTTTGGAGGGTAAGGTAGCCGGTAAACTTATCCCTGTGGCATTAGACCTCGCTACAAGATAGCAACGCACCATTAACATCGTTGGAGTCTATAGGCAATGGTTGACTCTTTCCATCAGGAGACCCATCTGCTTGTGTGCTATCTTACGATATATAAAAAGATTAGCTTTTACTTTCGCCTTTGTATGCGTAGTACTTAAAATAACACCATGTATTTATTAATGTACTAATACTGGTGCAAATGTACGGTGCTTGTTATACAAGTAAATATTATTTTTACTCATTCATTTATTCTTATGACAGGTCTATTTTTTACTAGAAGTTTCTCGCGACTACGTTCTCATGACCAAAAATCATAACTTTCCTTTACTTAGTCGGGTAAAACAGTAGTTTGTGGTATTTATGGAAAATGTAGCTTTTTAATAGTGAAAGGATTTTAAAAATTAAATTATAATAAACAAACAAACGAATCAAATCACTTTTCTTTATTAGCTTAGGTATAATATTTTAAACATATATACAGCTTAACTTGACGTAGTTACATATATATATATATATATATATATATATATATATATATATATATATATACAGCTTAACTTGACGTAGTTTATAGTAAAAATAAATGTATATATTGCTGAAAACTTTTTAAATATTGCATGAAATAAGCACATGTGTGTTTATTCACAAATTCATCCCTGCAATATCGTCTAATCTTGGAGTACTCGCATCGACCCTAAGATGTAGTTGTTTTTACGACGCCTCCCTTCACTTCTTGTGATGAATTATAAATTTAGCAAGCAGATTTATGACGGTTATAAAACATTACATGCTGTCATAGTAGTTTCTTTCATCATCGTTAGTAATCTTGGTATGGTAGCTTTTTTCTTAATAAGTTTTAATATTTGACTTGTCTTTAGAAATTGTTTGATGTAGTCAGTTCATTTTTTATTTTTACTAAAACTAAACTAAATAAGTAACATTTTAATAGAATAAAATCTGGTTTAAGGTTTAGCCTATTTGGCTCAGATCATGAGGCCCCGGGTTCGATTCCCGTGTTATTGATGTGATGATGTGATGTGTATTGTGATGTTAAAACTAAGTAGTATTAGTATTATTATTCATGTGGTCTGTGCATGTTAAGTTACTCTTGAGTGAAGCTGTGTAGGTAACTTTTACATAAATGCTAACATATATGCCGGGTCCCTATAATCTACAAACTGTCATTCGTAACAGTAACAATTCGTAACTAGCTTAGTAATAAAACGGTCTGTCATGCTGTCCCACAAGTTTTTTGGACTATGTATTTACGACAAGCATCCGTAGCTTGACTGCTTACCGATGGCCCTCTCGAATATAGTGTGTTATCTGTGGATGGCCCTCACTGCGTTCCATTATTCAGAAAGTTTTAAAATAGTCTCGAAAAAATTAAGCCCTATTTATAAACTAATTGATGTATAGTATAGAGCTAGATACAATGGATAGCCGTGTATGCATTTAATGCGAAATATAAATGATGTATACAAATAATCAATGGAAAAATTTTATCATTCAATATCAAAGAAAGTGTCATAGGCGTGAAATGGTTCACAATACTGACGTTAGCCGTCATCAAAGTTCAAACTGTTTTTTTTCAAAATAATTTATTAATTATAAAATTGATGCGACCTACTAATGTTATAGACACATTTTTACAAGAAGCACAATTTTTAAAACCAAAATGGAACAATATAAGAAAAACAAAACCAGAAAATGTCCCAGCAAAATTCACTATAACTTAAAGGTATAATATATATTACAATAATTACTTTGTTTACATTGTAGAGTGGCAGATATCTCTTTGGCTAATCTCAGATAGCTCAGAGACAGCCACCACCAAGAAAGTAACAATTGCATTACAATCCATGTGGCAGGTAGATGTGCCGAATGTATACTTATTAGCTATTAGCTACCTTACCTTTCAAACTGGAACATACGTTACAAGCACAACGTTAATGCAGCAGGAATCGGTAAAACGACGGCACAAAACCTAGGTGAGACGTTGTAGAACTCTAATCTCGGAAAAATTATTCAAATCATTTTTTATTTATTCATTACTCAACTATTTAGATCTGATTTTATCAGTTCTTATACATTATGAATATTGGGTATGTTCTATAGTCTATACAGTACGTGGCTTCGGCTGAAGGTATACTTTATTTTATTGTGTGTATATTTTTAAATTCTTGTAGTCAATATTTATGTTAACTAATTCACTTTTTTTTAATTATACGATAGCAAACAAGTAAACGAGTCTCTAGGTCAAAAGAGTCAACCATCGCCTATAGATACCACATATGTTAGTGGTGCCTTGCTATCTTGTGGCGAGGTCTAAGCCACACGCACAAGCTTACGGGCTACCTTACCTTTCAAATTGGAACAGGTCATTGACAAGCACTCACACTATTGTATGCGCAATATGTAAGGCCTAGTAGCCACTATGGTAGTGACTCGAACAGCCAATCGGTCCGCTTTTTACGACCTGCCTGGCAGAACGGCAGTTGGCCTATTTTTCTAGGGAGCTCGGACCAACACGGGGAAACGTCAAATGCATGACTGTGTGGCAGTATGAGCCAAAACTTACAAACTAGAAAAGATGCTATCTACATTTAAAATTTCTATCTAGTTTAAATTAATTTTAAAATAACTATGTCTCCTTTAATAACACAGGAGAGAACTACAAAATGAATGATGGACGCCAGGAACAAAACTTTGCAATAGCTAAATATGGCCACCGAGCAAATACGGTAATTTTGGAATAGAATTACTTAAAACTGAAATAGCGAAATCGCCATGACTAAGCTTAAAGCGAAGAAATTATAATAGTTGAAAAATAATGCTTATGCCGTGGAAGAGTTTGTGTTGGAGATCTAAGCTGCTTTTTAGTTGTGCTTCTTTTTTCCAATTTTTTGTTTCCTTGCTAGTTCTTAAGGCCTAATTATAGTTTCTTCGCATGTTAAACTTAGTATAAGTTATAAAATAAAACTTCAAATTTAAGCACTTTGGTTTTATTCATAATGAGGTGATAAACAAAATCCTATAAATATCCCCACTTTTTGTCTCAAGGCTGTATATGAAATAGAAATAAATGAGCCCCTGAAATATTCACAGAACGTCTGCCGTTGTGGTCGCTAACACGACAAACAATAAGGTAAAAAAGTTAGAATCCAAAGGGGTTCCTATACAAGAAACATTAAAAATCTGTTTTCTTCGTCTGCCTTCCTGCATTCTTGTACGGACCGTATGCGTATCCAGCTTCATTGTTGCAAGCTGAAAAATAAAGAATTAATGATAAAAAATACAATGTTATTAAACATTTTCAACGATTTGTCCAATCACGTATAATAAATTTCGCAAACAAGCAGATGGGTCTCCTGATGGAAAGAGTCAACCATCACCTATAGACACCAAAGATGTTAATGGTACGTTGCTATCTTGTGGCGAGGTCTAATGCCACATGCATAAGTTTACCGACTACCTTACCCTTCAAACCGGAACACGACAGCGACAAGCACTGACGCTATTGCGGCAGGAATAGGTAAGGTTTTTTGTGATATGGGTACAGTTGACACATATTTGAAGTCAGTTTAATTTTTAAATTGCTATGATCCATATCTTTGAGATAACCATTGCCTATAGATACCAGGTACCTATATTATTGTTACCCAGATAGGTATTTTAATGGTGCTTTGCTATCCATATGGCAAGGGTTGAAGTCAAATTTATGGTTCATTTCCGTAAGATTACTAGCTACCTTACCTTCCAAACTGAAACAAGACAGTGACAAGCATCGACACTATTACGACAGGATTAGGTAAGTGCGGATGTTGTAGAACTCTAACATGTTAGTGATTATAGTTAGCCTGAAATTATTATTATTTATATTTCCCATATTGTTCAATACCACCTTTGAACAATAGACCATCTGTCGTGCAGTTTGTAAAAGACTCGAAAAAGATTGATTTTCAGGTCATGACTATGGTGGTAGAGTTCCGCAACTCCTCACCAGGGTATATGGCACCACCGTTTTACCTATTTCTACCGCAATAGCGCCAATGCTTCTCATTTTCGTTTCTCGGTTCGGAGGGTAAGGTAGCTGGTAAATTTATACATGTGGCATTGCCATTCCTCCAAACGGATAGCAGTGCATCAGCATCAGTAAGAACTTTGGTGACTATAGGCAATAGTTTATCTTTTCCTCGGGTGAGATATCTGCTTGTTTGCTTTACAATGACAAAGACTGGCTGGCTTGTGAATTAAAGTAATTCGTAGGCGAAGTAGGTGACCAACATGACTTATATTTATTCAAATTTGCACAAATTATAGGAGATTATATTCTAACGTGTTTTCCATCAATTGCATCTAGTACTCGAGGAAAGCGGGCTATTTGGCAACGTCCTTGTTATGTATCATTTTTGATTTTTATGTAGTCCGATTGCAAATGTGCTATTGCAAAGCTGATATCACGTACTGTCCGCCTGGCGCAGGACTGTCACACCAATACAGTCTTCTGTCAACAACACTGTGCCTATCGCATGCAATCGGAGGGTCAATAGCAGCTGGTGCAATGGAGATTATTCCAAGATTTTTTGAACAAATACGAAGAACTATGAAAGTTTATTTATCTTGCAAGAGTCTACGAATAATAATTAAAGTTTGTCAGCTAGGAAATAAGAAAAATATCTACCTGGCTCCTGTTATTCGTAAATGGGGATATATTTCAGACAATAATTGCTCTTCTGCCGTTATATCAAGCTGAAACCGCAGCTGGAATTATATGTAGTTTCCACTCTTTCCTTTATACTCTGATTGTTGATTTTTCGTCGGAACTAGACGTCACATACCAGTCTGATAATATGTAAAGCATTTCCGTGTCACTTTCTGAGCTTGAAGTGGTAAATTCACGCTAAATATTTTTTAAATTATTGTTCAACCGGCCGAAATCCGGGGGTAGCTATACGAATGACGGATGATGAAATTTTGACAGATTAATGACATTATATTTTTTATAGGGACATACCAATCTGTCATTTCCATACAATACACAGTAAAACCTTAACTGGCAGCCCTCCCACCCGTTAGCAACGAACCTTTGGTAATTTGACATAAGAGTCGTGCTTTTTAGGAACAGTTTTAGCTTACGCCTTGTAGAAAATCCTACTATTTGTCACTAAAACGAGTCGTTTTGCAGATATAGGGACCGGGCATTAATGACATGTAACAATACGAGTAGATGAAAAACTATGAATCAGGACTTTAAACCGGTTTAAAAAATCCGTTTAAAAAGGTATTTATAGGTTTAAAAAAGGTTTTGCTCCGAGCGTATTTTAAATAACAGCGCTTCAGAAACCTTTATAAACCTTTATAAATCGTACCTTATGCACAGTGTGGACAAAAATTGTCAGCAGCCAACATCAAATAAATATCTTTGGAAAAACTTTATAAACCGGTTTATTGATTTAAGACCATTATAATTTTGTGTATTTAGAAACCGGTATTTTTGAGAATAAGGTAGAGGCTTTACAAAATGCTCCTTATGTACTTTCGCTTATTTAGGTTTGAAAATTAACCGGTTTATAAGCCTTGCGATGAATAGAAACATTTGTCTAATTATATGCAACGACCGATCGCTTCCCTGCCTGTGTGTTTGTAGAAACCAAATTTTAATATATCTACAGACATACAAGTAAAAAAGCCACTTGCTGGAAAATGGTCACCATTGTCAATGATTATTTGCAGTTGTCAATGCACTGTCAACTTTAAAATCCTCCATATAAATATCTCCATATGCAAAATCAATTGAAAATAATAAAATATCTATATCCAAAATCAATTGAAAATAAGACAATAATTAAAGATTTATTTTCAATAATTATAATTTTAGTTAGAACGGTAGGCTGGAGTCCATTTTTAAGCAACTACATGCCGATTCCAGAGGACTCCGAAGATTATCTCGTTATAATTTCTTAAAGACTGATCGTTAAACACAATTAACAATGTACTTTAATTTCACAATGATCAGTTAAGTATATTACATCCTGAAGGTGCTTAAAAAGTGAAACCAGTCGTGTAATATACCAAAAATATACAGTATGTTTTGGATCGGACTTCCGATATTTTACCCACATATGGTACTTCTAATTTTACCGACAAAAAACCATACAAAGAGGGGTCGCACCTCTCACCCTTCTGAATGGGAGCCATTTTAAAATTTCATATCTCGCATTTTTGCGAGTTTATTAAAATTCTTTTTTTTATGGTCTTATGTTAACCACATATTTGGAAGTTACCTTATTTTTAAGACTGTGTATTAGTGGTAATACACCACTCCACCAGACCCCGCGCTGTTACTGACTTTCGAGAAAAACCTCAAAAAAACCTCAATAATACTTCGAATCTAGAATCGAATCCGGGACCTCATGATCTGAGCTAAAATAGGCTACCCTTAGACCACGAGGCAGTATCCTTACTTAGCTTTACTCACCAAATAATTACAAAATTGGACGACGCTTGCCGTTTTGACATTTAAAACGATCATAGTCTTACAGTCCCCCAATTCACGTAATTGAATCAATGCGCTAGGGCTCTCACATACATAAACACGACAGAACGTGGAGACGTATCACGACGCGTCATAATATGTAAGAAAATGTGTAAGAGTCTTAAACGCTTCGACTCGATTGCCGTTTAATTAGGCCCCAGATGATGTGGAATAGCTGTATCGAAAAGGTCCTTTTTAGTAAATAAATTAATTTTTGAAACAGGTGGATAGGAGATATTTTACGTATTCTAAAGAAAAAAGATAACTAATAATGAAAAGAGGAAAGATTTTTTTGGGTGTTTATTTGTTACAAATTATCATAAAAACCAATCAGCCAATCCGAAAAATTCTTTCATCTTTAGAAATCACATTATCAAGGAATGATATAGGCTATTTTTACCTGACTGAACAAAGGGAGGTAATGATTTTTAGACACGCGAACTAGATCACCAGGAACTGCTGGTATATTAATAATGGAAAATTATTCAAATATTTTACTTTTAACCCTTTATGATGGTGCAGTTTTATATCAAAAATAAGTTTGAAAGTGTTAATATATTTTTGATTTTATATTTTTGATTTGATTTTATTAAGACATACTTATATGGAAAATTTGCTAAGCATAGAATTTTGTGATATAAAAGTTTGCACAAATTTATTCCTGCAATATCATCTACTATTTGAGAATTTGCACCAACCCTAAGATGTTTTTACGACGTCTTCCTTCATTTCTTGTGATAAATTATAAATTAAGCAAGGAGATTTACGACTGCAATAAACATTATATGTTGTCATTGTAGTTTGTTTCATCAGAATTAGTGACCTCTCTGCGTAATGACTAATTTCTTAATTAGTTTGAATCCTTTTTCTGTCTTTTAAAACTATTTTGGGTAATTTATATAATTTACTTTATTTCTTTTATTTTCTTTCGTACGTTACAGCTTCATAAAATAGGTTTATTTAAAAACTAAAATATATATTTAAACAGATACACAAGGCTGCGAGCTATCATCGATGCTGTTCCTTCTGCATATCAATGACATGATGCGAATTCGCAACATACATTGCTATGCAGATGACAGTACTGGTGATGCTACATACTCCGGCCGTAGCGGTATTTCTCGGGAACACGTCGAAGAGTGCCGAAACAAGCTTGTGTCCTAAGTTGAAAATCGACTAACCGATATCTCCGAATGGGGTCATCAAAACCTGGTCACTTTTAACCCCAAGAAGACACAGCTTTGCGGGTTTTCCGCTAAAAAGATATCCTTTGTCATGTCACCTCGAGTTGCGGATACTCTACTGACAGCCTCATCTAGTGTCGGGATTCTGGGAGTCGACATATCGAATTACGTTCAGTTTCGCGGTCATTTGGAAGATTAGGCTAAACTAGCTTTCAACAAGCTCGGTATGCTCAGCAGAGCGAGACAGTACTTCTTGCCGGCCCATCGCCTTAAACTTTATAAGGCTCTAATTCAGCCTCATATGGAGTACTGTTCTCATCTCTGCGCCGGAGCTCCTCAGTACCAGCTTCTTCCTCTTGATCGCATTCAGCGTAGAGCGGTTCGAATCGTCGATGACCAGGCTATTTCGAAACGGATTGACTCTTTGGCATTGCGCAGAGATGTTGGTTCACTCTGTGTCTTCTATCTATTTTTCATGGGGAGTGTTCCGATGAGTTATTTGTATTAATTCCTGCCGCCATCATCGGACATCGCGTCAAACTTTGAAATTCCATCCTCACCATCTCGATGTCTGGGAATCTACAACTGTGCATTTCTCTCAGCAAGTTTTGCCTCGCACTACTTTGTTGTGGAATCAATTACCGACAGGGGTGTTTCCAAACGGATACGACTTGGGGGCCTACAAGAAAAGAGCTTACTCATTCTTAAAAGGATGAGTAAGCTCTTTTCTTATGTACCGGAACACGACAGTGACAAGCACAGACGCTATTACGGCAGGAATAGGTAAGTCGGTAGTACCAGACCTGGGCGAAACAATGCAGAACTCTACCACCTATTAGCCACGATGTTAGTGACTCGTTTAACCAATCGGTCGCCTTTTACGACCCCTGGCAAAACGGCAGTTGGCCTATTCTTCAAAGGAGCCCGGGACCAACACGGGAAAAGTATGAAACAATAAAAACTTCTTCTTAGTTCGCATTATTGTGATGGGTAATTTTGGAACCCTACATTGCACGTGGCCTGACACGAACTTTACCAATTTTTATTTGTATTATAAGATAGTAAACAAGCAGATGGTCTCCTGACAGAGAGATAACCGTTGTCTATAGCCATCAAGATGTTAATGGAGCGTTGCTATCCTCTTGACGGGGTTTTAATGCCACATGCACAAGTTTTCGTAAGTCGAAACCGGAACACGACAGTGACAAGGATGAACGCCATTGCGGTAGGAAGACGGTGGTACAATACCTGGCCAAGACAACGCAGAACAAACATAGCTAATCGTTCGTCCATTATGAGCTGCCTGGTAAAACGACAGATGGTCTATTCTTCAAAGAGAGTCCAGACCAACATGGGCATAGGCATGGGCATCGGGGGACCAACTTAATACCATTTGTGGTCTAACGCCGTTAATAAATGAAATAATATTACTCTTCATTTTTAATACATAAATAGGTGCAAAAAAACCACCGAGAAGATGTAATAATCCCAGCACTAAGCACAGATTATGCTTCTCGGAAAAAATACAAGGCAATCATTGCTTTTCATGTTCAGAAGAACGATTATTATTTCACAAAAAAATCATGTTACCCCAGCCATCCGAAACAATAAATCATACGAATGTTAAGCTGAGTACATAAACACAATATTTATTGTGATATTTCACAGTGATAAATATTACAGCCATTTTCACATTAATAACTGTTAAACTCAGTAGCATCCTTGTGATTACGTAAGTTATTTTATAGTCAAAATTTTGACAAATAGCCAACTAAAATAACATTTAAGCAATTCTATATTTCTTTGCCTCTGTGATCTAGTGGTCCAGCGTTGGCGTTGACCACATGAGGTCCCGGGTTCAATTTCCAGGTCGGGCACAAGAAAAGTGTTTTTTCAGTTTCCTGAGAAACACAAAGTTTCCCGGGATTGAAAAGTGCCCGGTTGGCGATAGGCTTGATACCTATCACATTGTGGGACCAAGTATCTTCGGCTAATCGTGTGTGCACTTGTTGTACCTCTGCCTACCCCTTCGGGGATATGGGCGTGAAGACACTATATTTCTTAACTTTTTTTTAGTTGGTCATATTGGTTTAACCTATTATAGCAAACAAATCGATGTTTCTTTTGATAGAACAACAACTTTTTGCTAGGTTTTTATTGGGGGGTAAAGTGCAACGTTCTGGTTCGGAGGGTAAGGTAGCTGGTAAATTTATGCATGTGGCATTAAGACTCCGCCACAAGCCCCCCTTTACCCCGTACCCGGACCCCTTTGGAGAATAGGCCAACTGCCGTTTTGCCAGGCAGGTCGAACGACTGGGTATGCGAGT
Organism: Apodemia mormo; assembly: GCA_036924255.1. NCBI lineage: Eukaryota > Metazoa > Arthropoda > Insecta > Lepidoptera > Riodinidae > Apodemia > Apodemia mormo. The sequence continues at coordinate 31,468,196 of JAUPFN010000014.1, read as the reverse complement.
CACTACCATCGCGGCTACTAGGTGGTAGAGTTCTGCATTGTCTCGCCCGGGTCTGGTACCTTACCTATTCCTATCGCAATAGTGTCAGTGCTTGTCACTATTGTGTTCCAGTTTGGAGGGTAAGGTAGCCGGTAAACTTATGCATGTGGCATTCAACCTCACCACGAGATATTAACATCTTTGGTGTCTATAGGCGATGGTTGACTCTTTCCATCAGGAGACCATATGCTTGTTTGCTATCTTATAATATAAAAAAAACGAACGCATCATTAACATCTTTGGTGTCTATAGACGATGATTTCCTCTTTTCATCATGAGAGCCATCTGCTTGATTGCTATTTTATGATATAAAAATAATAAATTACTGTTATATAGTTGAAAATTTTAATTAAAAACTGTTAAGTCTGTCTATCTGTTACGATTTAACAGCTATACTGCCAAAAAAAGTATCTTCACGCCCATATCCCCGAAAGGGTAGGCAGAGGTACAACAAGTGCACCCACGATTAGCCGAAGATACTTGGTCCCACAAATGTGATAGGTGGCAAGCCTATCGCCAACCGGGCACTTTCCAATCCCGGGCAACTTTGTGTTTCTCAGAAAACTGAAAAAACACTTTTTTTTTTAAAGTGCCCGACCCGGGAATCGAACCCGGGACCTCATGTGGTCAACGCCAACACTGGACCACTAGACCACAGAGGCGAGCTATACTGCCAAACCGATGTTAATTAAATTTGGCAATTATGTAGAAAACCGTGGTAAAACACTAGCTACCAAAAGTAAGTCCTTGCGGGACTAAAAACCTTAGGTAATATTACTAAGTTACATATAGAAGGTGAAGTTAGTAATAGTAGAGGAGCCCAAGATGATAAATGGGTCTCGATGGATAGGACTCGAGAGTCGAACGTCATAGGGACCTATTGGATTTTGTAGACTAAATTATAGGAAAAAATAAAAGGTTATATAAGGTTTTTCATTTCAATGGTGAGGAAAAAATCTACAGATAAAAAAATGTTTTTAAAAAATCAGTGACATGGAAACACTGAAGCGCGTTAGATTACGGTACGGTGGGTTAATTACCAGCTAAGATTTAGAAAATCTGACGATTCAAGTGAACCGTAAGGGAGTGGGAGGGTCACAAATTTGCAATGAAAATGTTGTCTTGATATTCTCGAGCGCGTCTGAATTTTCTTTTGTTATGGAGAAAATTATGTAAGAATTACGAAAAAAGTATAATCTGACAATTTCCACAAGCCGAAGTTATCTTAATTTTCTTTTTTTTTAGGTACTCCCCTAGACAGACATATGAACTATTATAATATATACTATATTTAAATGGTATGTGCATATTTTTCTATTAGTTCAGAAGTTCTGGCATCAAGAAAAGTAGGATGTGTTTTGGAATTAATGTGTTGCACGATAAAAAGGTAGTCCGATAGTTGAGTCAAAACGCATTGTGAAAGCGATTATTTAAATCGCCCCTAAGTAACGTAGCTGCAAATGTTGTGCATCGATATGATTCATTTGCCAACCTATCATTTAGCAGCGATTTAACCAGTGTGCCATACATGTAAACAAGTCACAAAATTAATTAATCACATAATAACTATCATAAGAGCCGGTACGCTCTCATCAACCGAGGTACTGTCAATTGGGTTAACGTGGCGAAATTCTTCTTCACTTTGTAATCAATTCCGTCGATTGTAATAATCGTTAGATATAATATGCTACTAATTTTAGCATCTACGGCAACTACATGGTTGTCGTAGTATGTCAATTAATTTGTAACTCCCATATTCTGGCAAACAAATTTATTTATTAAATATATAATAATAAATATAGAAAAGGCTTATATTGGTGGAGCCTTAACAGTACGCGAGGTACCCCCTCCTATGTTAACCTGACGCGCTCGAGTAAATACCAAAACCCCCTCTTGGACTCCCCTACTGTAAGGTTCGGTTCGGTTTTTAATGTTTTTTATCTCAAAACTCGGCCATTTGTGAACCGATTTTGAAATATATTTTTTTTCTGAAAGAATTGTCTGGCAGAACTGGCAGAGGGTCTATTTTTATCGGGGACCCGGAATTACACGGAGAAAACAGTCCAGTAAGGAGTATTAGGTAGCCGGTTAAATTATGTATGTGGCATTCCAATCCCGCCACACAAAGTGTCTGTAGGCGATGGTCAACTCTTTCCATCAGAAAAATTATCTGCTTATTTTCTTTCCTAGAAATAAAAAATAAATACTAGTTTTGAGGCTGCAGACTGATGCTGGGGATGTCTCGTGAAATGATAAGATAAATGAGATGTGAGCGGCTATTTTCGCATACATTCCGCTCTGCGTGCGCCTTAGCGCGCAGGAAAGGACTTGTTACATATCTAATAACAAATAATACTATATATTACATATCTAATAACAAACAATACTAGATATTACATTCTATTTAGAAACCTGCGTCTAATAAAAAAATGTTTGCATCCTTTACCATAAAAATGTCTCTAAAATCGAAAACCATATGCCTTCTAGGGAAGCGCGTTCCATCTTAGGCCGCATCTTAGCTTACCATCAGGCGAGATCGTGGTCAAGCGCTTTCCTATCGATAATAAAAAAAAATTAAAAAAAACTTCGAGACGAGAGACGCAAGTGCGGCCCCAGTATGATAGTACCATGTTTGAAAAGCAAAAAAATCTTATACATTTTAATATGTTAAGTTTTTATGTTGTATATTTTGCTTATTAAGAAAATATGAAACATACGAGCAGTGCTTGAAACTAGTTTTAAAATTACTGGCTAATAGGTATCTATCGGTTTTTATAAAAGGTTTCGCTCGGGGCGTAGCGAGCGGAGCGCGCGACTGAGATGAGAACGCTTCATAATCAGAAATCAGATATCAAAAGAACTTTATTTAATAAAACTTTTTACAAGTTATTTTTACGCGTCAACATATTTTTAAACTACTATCGGATCAGAAATGCGGCCACACACTGAGAAGATCTGGCGGAAGAATCTCAGCGAGCTTGTCTTTTTTCATAATATAATTTATTTATTTTTTCACAATATCACAATATTACAAGATTACATAGAATATACATGAGATTGGTATAAGGAGGAATTATTTCCAGGCTTTTTTGTCTTGTAAATAATCTGAGATTTTATAATAAAAACTCTTTTAACACAGTTTTGTTTAAACACATTTTTTAAATTTATTGACTGATAGATCTCTTATACTTTCGGGAAGTTTATTGTAAAAGCATATACATTGCCTCATAAAGTGGCATACTTATTCTGTTGAGAAGAGATGCATGCATAAGGAGATTGTTTTTGTTCCTTGTATTTAGTAAGTGGTACGTCACCATTTTTTTAAAAGAAGCAAATAGTTTTGTACATCAAGTTCTCATATATATATATATATATTGGGATATTACAGTTAGAATATTGATTTCTTTGATAAAACCATATAATACCAGTTTAAGATAAAACCACAGATTACTAAATAGTTACTTGTGGAATCGTACGTCATACATAGTACGGACAAAAATTGGGAGCGGCGAACATTAAAGAAATATTTTAAAAAACCGCAATAAACCGGTTTATTGATTCAAAACTCTTATAATTTTGCTGGATATGTAAACCGGAATTTACAAGGTTAAGGTCAAGATTAAGGATAAAACCCTCCTGATTTACAAAAATTAACTAGTTAGCCCTAGATACGAGTATGTCCAAGTAACTAATTTAAAAACGAAGTAGAGTATTAAATTAATCTATATTAATATTATAAATGTGAAAGTTTAGATGTTTGGATGGATGTTTGTTACTCAATCACGCGAAAACTACTAAACGGATTTGGATGAAAGTTGACATACAGGTAGATAATGACCTGGAATAGCACATAGACTACTTTTTATCTCGAAAAAATTAGGTAATCCCGCGGGATTCACCAAAAACTCTTTTAGTGCAGCGGGCTGCACGCTGCAGCTAGTCTTGTTTATTTTGAATGAACGTCACAAAAAGTTTGCTGTTAAAGTTGTAGTCCCTCTGCCTCCGTGCATATTTTAGTTTATGAAAAATTCGTTTTCAACGTCTGATAGAAAAATCATCAAAATTTAAAAATGCTCTTAACAGCTGAATCGTACTAGAAACCCTCTGCGGTTCTTCTTCACTTGTCCAGATTTTCCATTTGGAAAAATCTTTAGAATGAATCGTTGTTATTATAGTATCTATACATATAATAAAATCGTAGAAAAGTCAAAACTGTACATTGAATATTTTTTAAAAGAATACTTGGGGCGTGATCTACAATCGATATCGAAGCAAAAAATATAATATTTAGAATTTTTGTTTGTCTGTTTGTCTGTATGTATGTCCGGGGTAAACTGAAAAAGTACTCCATGGATTTACTTCAAATTTTGCATGAATATTACTAACAGATCGGGTCAACATATAGGCTACATATTATCACGCTATCACCTACAGGGGAGGAGCAATGCGGAGTAAACAAAGTCCGCGGGGACGAAGTCGCAGGCAACAGCTAGTAGTAGATTGTAATAATAATAATAATAATAATTCACGGGACAAATTACACTTACTGATCTAACCCCAAAGTAAGCAAATTATTTGCTTGTGTTATGGGTGTTAATCAACGATACTAATACATAGAAATACATATATAAATACTAGAATATATATAATAAACACCCAAACCCGGAAATACAAACATTTATGCTCATCACACAAATGCTTGTCCCCGTCGGGGATCGAACCCGAGCCTCGTTGATTGCGTAGTCAGGGTCTCTAACCACTCGACCAACGGGGCGGTCAAAGTAATCATTCTGTACGGTTCGAAATTCAATCATAGATTAAACTATAAAATCTAATGATTATTTTTATTGATTGTTATACGAGTAATTTATACTTTCCATCGGCACTTGGTGAAACTGCATCATATTGATTTTTTAATATAAACACTTGTACTGTTTCACAAGTGTAATTTAAATTTTATTTATTAAGAATAAGAATAAGAATAAGAATTGCTTTATAACATTTATTACACAACAATTTATTATTAACAAACTTTTAATTTTACAGCCAACCGGTTTCGCCTATTAAAGCATCATCAGAGCTTCTTTTACATTAACTTTTTACATTACTTTTGGGTCTTTTTATTATAAAATCAAATTTTTTGATTGTTATTTATTTTTATTATTTTAATGTACTCGTATATCCGATTCATATTATTTCTTTCTCCATAGGCTTCGCTGTCCCTTCGTCTGTTTGTCTGTCCATCTGTCACCAGGCTGTATCTCATGAACTGTGATAGTAAGACAGTTGAAATTTTCAAAGATTATGTAAGTATGTTGCCGCTATAACAATAAAACTAAAAACAGAATAAAATAAATATTTAATGACCATATATATAAGACCATACAAAAACATGATTTTTTGCCGTTGAGTTCCACGCACTATACCGACTCGCATTTAGCTAGTTCATTATATCCTAGGGTAGCAAAAACTTAACGTAAAGCAAAAGTTTGAAGTTGAAAATGAAAAAACTGCATTCAGCATTAAAGGTGAATATTTTTGTGTTAATAGTATGTTACAAACACTTGTACTGTTTCATTTAGATTTTATTAATAAACACCAACTGGTTTCGCGTTTTAACGCATCATCAGGGCAATAAGTCAATACTTATAGACTTATTGCCCTGATTAACGCATCATCAGGGCAATAAGTCAATGAGTATCGACTTATTGCCCTGAGTTGGGTTAAAACGCGAAACCGGTTGGTGTTTATTAATAAAATGTAAGTAAAACAGTACAAGTGTTTGTAACATACTATTAACATAAATTAACTTGGAGTTTTACCAAATGCCGATGATAATCAGTGTTCAAAATTAAAGGTGAAGTTTCGTTTATAAATTCTCATTTTTGTTATTATTCTTTATTTCATAGAATAGTGAACAAGCAGATGAATGGTTGGGGGAAAGAGATAACCATCACCTATAAACAACAAAGATGTTAATAGTGCGTGGTTATCCATGTGGCGGGGTCGGAATACGACATGCATAAGTTTGCCGGCTACCTTTCTCTCCAAACTGTAACACGACAGCAATGAACGGAAACGCTTGCAGCGTTCGGAAATAGGTGAGGCAGTGGCATCAGACTCGGTCGTTGCAGAACTCTGTCACTGAGTAAGTGGTTACGTTACAGTGACAAGTGTTAGCCTTTTTCCGCCTTTAACAAGTTGCCTACCTATTACACAGTTGACTTATTCAAAATGCCCGGAATATCATAGGGAAGCTTTGGCGTCGACTCCTAGTAAAATAAATCGTCTAGAAATACTTTCTATTTTCGTCAGTCTTCTATGTACTAGCGTACTAAACAGTACATGCACTACGCCACTTGTCTTCCACTAAAGTGCAGTCCATGGACCGCACTTACATTCTGTTGTGGACCGTGGTGGGACTCAAACTTTAAAAATCCATACTAGTATTAGTAGTATTATAAATGCGAATGTAACTCTGTCTGTTTTTATGTCTGGCTTTTCTTCAAGCCTAAATCACTAAACCGATGTGGATGAAATTTAAAAAAAAAACTAAAAAGAAAGAGTTTGATTTTTATAGCCATCTCTTTTTCAGGTAGGTACGCTATTGTAGTGAATAGTATAGTAAAACCAATGAATTTCATTGAATGAAACGCGTAAGCGTCAAAATAAGTTACGGCCTTTTGGTTGTGCAAAAAAACACGTTTTTGTCATTTTTGTTAGCTATTATACGCTGTAGTGCTGCTCAATCATGACTTAGATTGAACGATCTATTACTATTTAAGTGCTGCAATTAGATACCACTGGTTAAAATTTAAATTGTTTACGAAATGGAACATGATTTATACTTAGCATATCTTCTACATTAATATCTCATTACTTTCATACGACTTGTTACATATCTAATAACAAATAATACTAGATATTACATTCTATTTAGAAACCTGCAATAAGTAAAAAATTGTTTGCACCCTTTACCGTAAAAGTCTCCAAAAGCGAAAACCATATTTATTTGATCACTTAGTTTTCATTTCAGAATATGCAAACTTAAATCGAGATATTCTTTCAAAATAAGACATATAAAAGGTTAAAGGTTCATAACCAATGATCCGCCATTTTATTTATGCGAGCGGGGCATAGGCGTCGAACACGTATCAATCAATCATGGCGGCTTTAACTACACGAAGAAGAAATTAAGCCTTTATTGACAGTTTATTGGCGAGCGACAGTTTCATGACGCTATTTATTTTGGAATGATTCGAAACGATACGTAAGTGTTAGAATTTAAGTATTTTTTTGTGTAATTCGACTCTTTTTTCTGATTTTAAAGTAAGAAAATCATTTTCTTGTGATTGTTAGTAACCAGCGATCATCTGTGACCGAAATTCGACCATAGGCTATACGGTAAAATCTCTTTTAAGTTTGACGACTGACGTCCGTAAAGAAAACAGTATTTATGCATGTGTGTATAATATCATTATGTTAGTCAGACGAATGTTGTTTGTGTAATGTTTATTTTTATTATTTTTAAGTTTTTTATTAAGAAATATTAAGTTTATGCAGTTCTCCATAAAATAAACTTGAACTACGCCAAATTTCATACTCCACCGTTGGCGAAATTGTCTTAATGCTCGAGTCCCATCCTCGCACGCGCGGTATTTAGCGGTGGCATTCGTTACTAATTGGCCCGCGCCAACGCTGATACCACGTTGTACAAATAAAATGACTTTTCTATAATTAAACGATATTTTATCATTTTGTAAACGAGTACGTATTGATAGATATATTTTCTTCTACTAGGACTCAAAATAAAGTTATTCACTAAAATATTTTATAATATAATAAAATTCGAATTAGGTGCGGTAATATTTTACCCATTGAGCGCGAAATTGAGCGAAAAATTTAAAAATACGAAGCGGTCAAATATGACAGAATGGGATTCGACAGGTTAAAAAGGGCGTCCAAAGTTTCCCCTTCACGTATTAATATATAGATAACATACTAGTGCTGTATCTATATAATATTACGTGAAGCAAAAACATTGTACTCCTTTTTACGACAAATTACGCTGATGGAAGAGTATAAAATTAAGCACAGTTGAAATTTACATGACAGAGGATTGCAAAAACCTAAATAATATACATTAGTATTATACTGCATTAATAAGAATAAACAATACTTTACACATACTAAATTCATGTGACAACATTTGATAACGTAATATACATGTCGCAGGCAAATTCTATAATTTGTCCATATACAAATTTCGTCATTTTATAAACGTAAACTTTCAATACAAATTGCCGAAGCTAAATTGTTGATGACATAAATGTCGTCAATGTTAACTATACATTCTGAATTCTGATGTCGCCGACGGTTGACGAAGCCCCGCTCCTTTTTTCAGGTGTAAGAATTAAAGGAAACCTAACAAACCTACTTCTTTTTATATATATATATATATATATATATATATATATATATATATATATATATATATATATATATATATATATATATATATATATATATATAGTATATATATATATATATATATATATATATATATAATATATATATAGTATACATTCTTTAACGTCGACGGTAAATCATACACATTACAAATTGACGACATTCCTAATTCGACGTAAGACATTTTCTAAAACGAATTAATCTTTTTAATCTGACGACGCCTTTTGTATACAGACGAATAAGAGAATTTGACTGCGACATGCACACATATATACTATGTTTATAGGTGAAGTCTATTGTCAAATTTAGTAATTTCAAAATCATTTTGCGTTCAGGTCTTGTAAGCATCTTCAGGATGTAAGATATTTTCTTGTTGTCATCTTGAAGATACTATTATCATATTACAACAGTCAATAAGCAATTAAGTATATTACATCCTGAAGATGCTTTTAGGTCCTGTAAGCATCTTTAGGATGTAAGATGTTTTCTTGTTGTCATCCTGAAGATACCATTATCATATTACAAAAGTCAATAATCAATTAAATGTATTATATCCTGAAGACACTTAAAAAGGGATACGTATTGAGTGATATATTAAAAATATGTTGTGAAGTGAAATTAAAGTACAAGTGCTTAGTCACTTATGTAACAATAATGTAATTTCACTAAGTGTCGACGATGGAAAGTAGAGAATATAAGAACAGGATAGTTGATCTATTCTTTAAAGATGTGTTTGAGTGGAATGATAACACAGAAATTTCTGTTTCAGTATTAATCTAAAGGTGGGTACATTTTTTCATGAATAATATAGTAGCGTCTTGGGAAATAAACGTTGAAAGTTGGGCTAATATTACAGTTCTAAGGGTAGTATTTTATTGTTCTTGCTTGAGAAATATTTGTTGGATGTGATTGTAAAATAATAATAGCATCCAACCGCTAGGTGATAGCGTGATAATATATATCCTATATGTTGACCCGACCTGTTAGTAATATTCATGCAAAATTTGACGTAAATCCATGCAGTACTTTTTGAGTTTACCCCGGACATACATACAGACAAACAGACAAAAAATATAAAAAGTATATTTTTGGCTTCGATATCGATTGTAGATCACGCCCCAAGTATTCTTTTAAAAAAATATTCAATGTACAGTTTTGACTTTCCTACGATTTTATTATATGTATAGATTTATATATAATTATTTATTAAACTAAACATGTTGTGAGTCGATTTATTTTACAACTAGCTGTTGCCCGCGACTTCGTTCGCGCGGACTTCGTTTACTCCGCACAGCCCCTCTTCCGTAGGTGATAGCGTGATAATATGTAGCTTATATGTTGACTCGACCTGTTAGTAATATTCATGCAAAATTTGAAGTAAATCCATGCAGTACTTTTTGAGTTTACCCCGGACATACATTGACTTTCCTACGATTTTATTATATGTATAATATAGATAGACATCAAAGCTTATTGTTTACAAACAGCGATTTGCCGAACTCATTCACGAATCTCGTGAGTCGTGACTCATTCGATACCATTCCCGTCCATCTCATTTCTCTCGATCCACGCAGTGGCCATATTTTTCGAATATTACTACACTAATTTCGTTAAGGTTTACCATATAGTTTTTATTGTATTTTCATTAGTTACATATGACCATTACATATCCTTCAATATGAACAGTCTTTCAGTCAATCTGTGTAGTCAAAGGGTTTTTTTTTTATATCATAAGATAGCAAACAAGCAGATGGGTCTCCTGATGGAAAGAGTCAACCATCGCCTATAGACACCAAAGATGTTAATGGTGCGTTGCTATATTGTGGCGAGATCTAATGCCACATGCATAAGTTTACCGGCTACCTTACCCTCCAAACCGGAACACGACAGCGACAAGCACTGACGCTATTGCGGCAGGAATAGGTAAGGCGGTGGTACCAGACCCGGGCGAGACAATGCAGAACTCTACCACCTAGTATCCACGATGGTAGTGACTCGATAGCCAATCGGTCGCCTTTTACGACCTGCCTGGCAGAACGGCAGTTGGCCTATTCTACAGGCCAGGACCAACACGGCGGAGTTTATTTTAACAGTAAGGGAGCCCAGAGGGAATTTTGGTATTTACTCGAGCACATCAGATTAACATAGCGAGAGACACTTTAGATTCTCCACTAAATATAATCCCGTTATATAGAGCAGGTACCTAGGACATTAGAAAAACAAAATTCCGATAACTTCTTTTGTGGAAATTGTTAAATTATATTTTTTTCCTAATTCTGACATCATTTCCTCTAAAATTAAAGAAAGTTCAGACGCGCTTTCCACTTTATGACCTTCCCATTACCATACACAACACTTGAATCGTCAGATTTTCTAAATTTTAGCTTGCAATTGGCCCGCCATTCGTTAATCTGACGTGCGACGTGTTTCCTTGTTACTGTCTTTACATCTTATCTTACTTACATATTATCATCTATAGATTTTTTTACCATTATTGAAATGAAAAACATTATATATTTAACGTTTTATATATCCTATAATTTAATCTACCAAATACAATAGGTCCCAACGACGCTCGAGTAACTACCCAATTAGCATGTTGGGCTCCCTACTATATAAACGTAGGTGAGATATTACAGAACTCACGCATCTACTAGCCAAAATGCAAGTGACGGTTTTGACGTTCGTTCGCCTTTTACAACCTGCCTGGTATAGAAAGCTTACAGTCTAGTTTTCAAAGGGGGTTCAGATCAACGCGAGGAAAATATTACTTTAAACTTCGCAACAAATTTACGTTCAAATATAGAACAAGTTTGAAATTGAAAAAGGAATCGCAAGTCGCATGCAAATCTCCAGCTTAAATAAAAGCAAATTGCTAAACTTTTAGTATTTTGAGGTTAGCGATTACATCAGTTTCCAAATTGCTCGGGCCAAGCTGTGTAAATGCATCGGTGTAATGAGAAAAGGTAATTTGTGACGCAATAAAGTTTGCTTTCGGCTTTTTGTGGGTTCCTGAACGTGAAATGCAGTTTGTGAACGGACGAAATAATTTCAAGCATCGTCTACTCGTTGAGTTGAAACAAACTAATTAATGAGAAAGTACTTCAAAATTTATAATGAAACGAATTATTTTATTGTGTCATATTTCGTTGTAGATACTATAGAAATTTGTAGGTGCCGCTTATCTAAATATTACTACGTGAAGTAAAAACCTTATACCGCTTTTTGCGAAATCACGTGAATGATGGATCATGAAAATTGGGATGTAGGTCCCTATAAGTAAGTTAACATAAGTAAGTTAAAGTTAACATTACAAAGAAGATATTTAATAGATTCAAGCGTTACTTTGCGGAAATCCATAACTTAAAGGAGACATTATGGTATTTATTTCGAAAATTTTCCACGAAATGTTATATGGAACTGCTGTGATGCAACAGAAATGAAAGGTAGTGTAAGGAATAGGGAAAACTTATCCAAAATCTGAAATCTGTGGTCTTCTAAAATTTCAGACTTTGGATAAGTTTTCCCTATAACATTTCGCGGAAAATTTGCAAATTAAATACCATAATTTCTCCTTTAAATTACAAAGGAGTGCAGAAACTAAATATTAAATAAATGAATAAATAAATAAATAAATAAATATGCCTAATAAATATATTAAATTAATAAAAATAAACATTACACACACTATATTCATTAGGCATACTTGGTAATATACACATATGTATATTATTTTAACGGCTTAAGTTTGTTATTAAACTTAAAAGAGATTTAAGTTTAAATTTAATTAATTTAATTTAATTTTATTTTATTTCGGCTTTTTGTGGGTTTCTGAATGTGAAATACAGTTTGTGTACGGATAAATTAATAATTTTAAGCAGATGTATACTCATCGAATTGAAACAAATTAAATAATGAGAACGTACTTCAAAATTTATGATGGGACGAATTATTTTATTGTACTATGTTTTGTTATCTATAGTAATGTATAAATAAATTTATAATGGAATGAATTATTTTATTGTACCATGTTTCGTTATCTATACTACTGTATAAATAAATTTATAATGGAACGAATAATTTTGTTGTACTATGTTTTGTTAACTATACTACTGTATAAGTAAATTTATAATGGAACGAATAATTTTATTGGACTGTTTTGTTATCTATACTACTTTATAAATAAATTTATAATGGAACGAATTATTTTATTGTTATATGTTTTGTTATCTATACTACTGTATAAAATATATGTGGTGCCTCTCAGTGCATCAGTTGTTTTGTCAAACTTCTTGGGAAATATTCAGGTTATGATTCTTTAACACCGACTTTATCATTTAAAATTCTTTTGTCTGGCCGTATTTCTGGATGACCCGTTGTAACTCGAAAATGGCTTGACTGATTGAAAAATTGTATACAATAAACACGTAGCTATCTAGATATTAGTACATGAACCAAAAGTATTGTACCCCATCTCCAGGAATTACGTGAACCGTGGACTACGAATTTGAACAGTTCAAGTTTAAATTACACAACAATATGCATAAAAAAATACATTAAATGAATAAACATATCTTCACACCAGATTCCTTACAGGGTAGGCAGAGAGAACCGAGTGCCATACATCACAATCCTTTCAGGCTTGTCTCGCTTCCTCCACATTCATCACTCTCTTCATACACACACGCCGGTTGCGAAGACTCTTGACACCATCTTCGGACAGTACTCGATCAATTTGATCGTAGTATGTCAGTCTTGGTCTTCCCCGGTACCTACATCCTTCCACATTCGCATTGTATATCTGTTTTGTTAACCTTTCATCTACCATTCTTTTTACATGTCCGAACCAACGGAGCATGCCCTTTCTCATCTTTACACCGCCACTTTCTTTCAAAACTAACCTCTCTCACACTTCGACATTACGAACCCGGTCCGCGAGTGTCACACCACATATTTTTCTTAGCGACCTCATCTCGCTCGCCTTGATTCTACTTTCATGCCCTTTCTGATATACCCAACTCTTACTTTCATACAATAGCGTTGGGATAAGCACATGATTATGCAGGGCTAGACGGGCACCCTGACTTAAAATTGTGCTATTAAGTAATCTCCCTAACGCTCCATTCACTCTGTTCTCTGCACACACTCTTCTTTCAATATCAGTGGTGTACCTTCCATCCCTGTTAAAAACACATCCAAGATATACAAACTCATCCACTTGTTCCAGCACTACATCATCGACCACAACTCTTACATCCGTTTTGGTTGCTTCTCTTTCAAATACTAAAACTTTAGTTTTCTTCGCATTCAAATGTAAGTCCATATTCTTAAAATCTTCATTCATAACTGTGACCAGTGATTGCAGCTCAGATGGAGTTGAGCCTAGAAGTACAGCGTCATCTGCATAAAGCAAGCAGTTCACCACTAGACTACTCATGCGCATTCCCACATTCAATGACCTCAACCAAGTTTGTCGTTGGAGAAACTTATCTAGATATAGAATAAACAGACGAGCTGACAACACACAACCCTGCTTGACGCCGATATTGACATCAAACCAGGGCGATATGTTGCCGTCCACCCGCACACATGCTTTGCAATCCCAGTACATGGATTGCAAAGCACGCAGCAGGCGCCCATCTATCCCATAACAGGGTAAAATGTCCCAAAGTTTCTTTCGCACAACTCTATCAAACGCTTTCTTCAAATCCACAAAACCGCAGAAAACCTTCTGGCCGACAGCCAGATGCTTCTCTACGATGTTGCGGAGTGAGAAAACTTGATCCATACATCCTCTTCCAGATCTGAAACCCCCTTGTGCCTCCCACACCATTCCCTCGGACTTCCCTTGCATTCTCCTTTCAATGATCTTACCATACACCTTTGATGCTAAATGAATAAAAATAAGCATTACTCATACCTGCGACATACGTACACACATGCATACTATTTTTTTGCGGCAAAAGTTAGATGTAAGACTTAAAGAGATTTTATTGTCTACGCCTGTAGTAGAATTTCGTCCACTGAACGATCGCTAGTGTTTTGTTATATATACTAGCTGACCCGTCAAACGTTGTTCTGCCTTTTTAACTACTCTTATTTTATTTTTTTATTTTTTCACCTTTTAAACCTTCCCAGGATTTCAACAATTAGTTCAATACTAAAATTAGCCAAATCGGTTAAGCCGTTCTCGAGTTTTAACGAGACTAACGAACAGCAATTAATTTTTATATATATAGACTAACGGACCCGGCAAACTTTGTTCTGTATTTTTAACTACTTTTAAATTTTTTTCTACACTTTCTCACCTTTTAAGCCTTCCCTGGACTTCAAAAATTAATTCTAAACTAAAATTAGCCGAATCGGTTCAGCCGTTTTCGAGTTTTAGCGAGACTAACGAACTGCAATTGATTATATATATAAATACAGAAACTATAAATAGTATTTAAAATGAATGCTATTTATAGTTATTGGCTGATTTCATATGTTCCTAGCAATAACAAATCAGAAGGTAGGTAAATTGAACTGTCAAGTCTCTTTGTTGACATACAAATAAACCGCCTGCTTCGCTATAAACGGAAATTGTCATTTATTAATATCCGACTAATTTCGTGTCAAAATGTTAGTTACCATACTCCTCCAAAACTGCTCGACCGATTTTTATGACATTTTTGTCATATTACATATTCAGTAGGTCTGAGAATCGGCTACTATCTATTTTTCACACCCCTAATTCTTAAGTGATAAGGATTGTCCATCCCTAACATTTAATTTTTGGACAAATTTTTATTTTCTATAATGTGGCATTAAAATATACATACAACCCTAAATTTTCACCCTTTTCAGTAATTTATGCGGCAAAACAACGATTGCCGGGTCAGCTAGTAATTTATACATTAATTTCCCGTAGCTTACACGTGTGGAATTGTAAACAATTTTTCTAAAGAAACCATAATTTTCTCTCATACAAAACTTTTGCTTATACTTGTGAAAACAACAAAAAATGCAAATCGATCAAGTCAATATCAAATAAAATTTTCAAGCTTAGTATTATTTTTTTTATCGTTATATTTACATCGTTAAATGTGTTTCCATTGCAATTGGTAATGCGACGGCACACTGGCCAAACGTGAATATCGATTTTATCTTAACGAAAATAGATAGTTCTAATGTTATCATATTCAAATGTAGCTGTGAATAGAAAGTTTGAAATATTATACGATTAACTTTACTAATATTGAATTTCCTAGAATAGGTATATCGATTTTTTGATAATGATTGTGTAATCTGATTTCATTAGGACGTTTATACAGTGTCGCTAGCACATCTTCTTAAATGTGATCTCTCCAAGTTCCGGCCTGTCTCGGTTTTGCCAACCCTTTAATAATAATTTTTTTTTATTTATTTCACAGAAAATCATCACACGTATTACACAAAAGATATCACTAATTCCCAAACTAGGTTTCCCTGTATTATGGGAAATTAAATACACAAAAATATTCCATTAATATGTGCCCCACAAAGGCTTATTAAATATCAATTATAGTTATTGCATTTAAGCGCGTCGTTTGTGTGGTGCGAAAAACAACCCATCTGTGTATGTTAATGTATGTTCGCATGGTGTGTGAGTATGTGTGTTTATTTAAACTTTCAGACACTTCAATACATTTTCGCTCTGTTTATAGCTAAGGAGTGACAGCCACATGTTACTTTTTTCCTACATCTGAATCTAGATAGATTAAAATTGTTAATTTTACTGTTAATCTTCTGATACAGAAAGGGACCTATGTAATTGAAACATCTTTAGGCAAACTTATTTCTTGTAGTAGGTATGTACCACTTAATTCGTCGGTTAGTCACGGTCGCTTTTGTTTCAATATTCTTATGAAATCGCATGACAATAGCCAAGATAAATAGATGACGTACTCGTAGCATTTTTGTCTCTGCATATAATGATTCGGTAGGAAAACAGTAACATTTATTAAAAGCAACTTTAAGAACTGACCTCTGTGCACGCTCCAGTTTTATTAGTTGAGATTTGTCAGCTGCTCCCCAAACTCTCATTGCATAGCTGAAGAGAGATTGGCATAACGATACGTAAATTAATTTTATTAAATCTTTGTCGGCGACTCTTCTCAATTTTCTAAAGATGTATAACAATTTTTTAATTTTATTGCTTAAAGAGTTAAGTTGCTCAACTCATCTTAGTTTACTATCGATTATAATTCCTAAATATTTAATGCTATCAACTTACGCAATTTCAGTGTAGAGCTCACAAGATTTTATACAGTTTTTTTCACAAATGTGTAGCCTGTATTTAATATCCTGAGGTGGACTTGAACGATCTGATATTCTAAAAGATATTATATTTGTTTTTTTGGCATTCAGAGAAACGAGATTATTTCTCATCTATAGCGCAACATCTATAAGGCAGTTTTCTACATTATATTTGACTTCATGCCAAGTCTGATCATGGCAAATGATTGCTGTATCATCAGCAAAAGAAATAAATTCCCATTTATACATATTAAGGTAGTACAAATCATTAATATAACAAGAAACAATGTTGGACCGAGCACGCTACCCTGCGGGACACTAAATGGAATACCCGCTGGATCGCTATAATGATTTTCTAGACGAACTCTTTGATTGCGATTTGTTTAATATGAGTCAAACCATTCCAAGTCCGTTCCTCTAATTCCCATATAATTAAGTTTAGCAAGAAGTTTTGGTCTCGATACTGTATCAAAGACTTTAGCAATGTCTAGGAAAATCCTAGCGCATTTAGTACTATTATCTAATTTATCTGTTACAGAATCAATTAACTTCATAATAGCATCTTTCATTGATTGATTTTTACGAAACCCGTACTGATTTCCAGCTAATAAACTTTCTGATTCTAAATAATTTATTAGTCGTTTATTAACAACTTTTTCTAAAGTTTTTGAAATGACAGAAACAAGTGAGATGGGTCTGTAGTTAGATGGGCCTTTAGAATTTCCTGTTTTATAGATAAGACAAACATCAGCAATTTTGAAGCAGTCGGGGACTTCACCTGAAGACATACTTAAATTGCATAAGTAAGTAATGGGAGCAACCAATATTGTTTTTGATTTAAAAATATTTTATATATTTGAGAAAATTATACTAAACCAAATGCTTAGACATTTTAATAAATTTTGATTATTTCACACTAAACAATTCTGTTTTACGAAGGTTCGCTCAATCATAGATGCTGGTGTCGAATTATTGAAAAACGTTTATGAAGCCTGGGAGGATTCACAGGATGCGTTTGGAGTATTCTGTGATTTGTCTAAGGCATTTGACTGTGTCAAACATTACATCTTAATCAGCCTCTGTGGTCTAGTGGTCCGGTGTCCGAGTTGACCATATGAGGTCCCGGGTTCGATTCCTGTGTCGGGCAATTCAAAAATGTGTTTTTCAGTTTTCTGATAAAAAAAGAACGTTGCCCGGGATTGGAAAGTGCCCGGTTGGCGATAGGCTAGCCACCTATCACATTGTGGGACCAAGTATCTTCGGCTAATCGTGGGTGCACGTGTTGTACCTCTGCCCACCTCTTCGGGGATACGGGCGTGAAGATACTTTTTTTACACCACTATGGAGTTAGAAATAAGGTTCCTGATTTCTTACTTAAAAAATAATTTAGAAGGTTGATATTAATGGGAAAAGGTCCGTTGGTGCTGCTGTAAACATGGGTGCCCGCAGGGCTCTATACTTAGTCCATTCTTGTTTCCAATTTACATAAATGACTTGCTTCACTACGTAGGGGATAAGCATGGAAACGTACTGTTTGCGGATGACACTTCACTTTTATTCAAAGTGAAAGGCAAATTGGTAAATATGACGAAGTAAATAATGCGATTTCAAAAGTTGTACACTGGTTCAGTACAAACAATATTTTATTAAATGGTAACAAAACAAAGTGTGTCAAATTTTCATTGCCTAATGTAAGGCAATAGATACTAGTGTACAACTGGATGGAAAGAAACTGGATCTGGTGGATTCCACTGCGTTTTTAGGTATTACTTTTGATAAAAAAATTACAATGCGGACCGCACATTAATAATTTAGCAAATAGACTTAGTTCGGCAGCTTATGCAGTTAAAAAAATGAGACAGTTAACTGATGTCGACACAGCAAGAATTGTATACTTCCACAGCATTATGTCATAATATGGGAATCTTCTCTGGAGAAATTCTGCTGAAATAAATACTATATTTGTGTTGCAGAAAAGATCTATTAGGGAAATTTACAATCTTAGCCCGAGGATTTCCCTGAGAGAATAATTCAAAAAAATAATACCCTAACTCTTATATCTCAATATATATTTGAGAACTTGATGTACGTTCGTAAAATATTTGCTTGTTAAAAAAAATTGTGACGTACACTCATTAAACACAAGGCACAAAAACAATCTTGTTGTGCATGCATCCCGTCTCCACAGAACAAGTAACTCTTTTATGGGGCAATGTATACGCTTTTACAATAAACTTCCCGAAACCATAAGAGATCTACCAGTCAATAAATTTAAAAATGTGTTAAAACCAAACTATGTATTCTTTTATTATAAAATCTCAGATTATTTGGAAGACAAACAAGCATGGGATTAATTGCTCCTCATATCAATCTAATATATATGTTTTAAAATTTTGTAATATTGTGATATTGTGAAAAAAATATATATGAAAAAAGACAAGCCCGCTGAGTTTCCTCCGCCGGATCTTCTCAGTGTGTGGCCGCGTTCCGATCCGGTAGTAGTTTTAAAAAATTTTGACGTGTCAAAATAACTTGTATAAAGTTTTATTGAATAAAGTTCTTCTGATTTCTGATTTCTGATTTCTGATTTCCATGCAAGTTATTTTTATTTAATGTTGTAAATTTTTTAACACTTTTGTAATTTAACGATTATTTTAATATTTATTAGTATTTTTAAAGAACGAGTTTTAACCGCGATTCGTTTCTATTTTTTTTCATATTTCGTTAGATGCGTCACGGTCGTGGGTAACTGAAATGATGACTGGATGTTGACCTGTCTACAACTTTTTCTAATTCCACTACTGCTACTAATCCTCCAAATACTTTTGTATTGACGATCGTAAGTTTATAGTAAATTCTTGTTTGTGTGTTCTTGATAGTGCATACACAATTTGCACACACACGCACACACACAGTACTGTACATTCCAAAATACCAATACATGGCCTGAAATACAAGTGCAATAGCGGTTTTTTTATATGAAGATGAAGGCGTCCGAACCGATCAACGATGGCACCTGTACACTGCTGGCCTTAAAGGCCTTTACGGCTTCTCCAGTCGTGTGGCCGAGCAGAGTGCTCAACTAGAGTTTAAAGATGTGGGGTTGTACGCCCTCCACCCTAAGGGTGTCTCTTGTGAGACCGATCATTGGCTTAGGGGTGGCGTCGTGATTTGTGATAAGAGGGTTAGCGGCGTTGTCCCGTGTGTATGTTTGTACTGTTTTGGTATGTTTCGTTGGCCACAGTTATCAAGTCATCGGGATCGGTGAGAACGTAGCGGGGCCTGCGTCATTTGGGATCGGGATTAAGATCTGGGATGTAGTCTGCCGCGGCTGCTGTGATCGGCCTATGAGTGAAGAATGAACCCACTACACGGAATTGAAATTGGCAGTTGGTTAGATACTCTTGTATGACAAGTACAAGTCTGTCAGGCACTTCCATTCGGCATAGCTTGTATATTATGCCATTGCACCGTCGAAAAATAGAGCACCAGTGGGAATTTGCAGGCCCAGGGCTGCATTAAGGGTTTAAAATGTACTATGTGAGTCGGTACACTTAATGAATACAAGAGCACTTAATGAATGCTCGGAAACCGATTTGCTCATTTATTATGAGACTTTTCTCGTGAACAAATACTTTAAGACGAGATAGTATGATTTTTTCGTAGATTTTGTCTAACGTGTTGATTAGGCTGATAGGACGGTAACTACTGACATTATTTCGAGGTTTTCCCGGTTTGTGTATTCCTATGACGGTTGCTTCTTTACACTCATCCAGAAACGCAAAATCGACTAGGAGTAAGTTGGAGATGCACACAGGTAGGAATATAAGGGAGGGAGGTATTTTACTACCATATTTGTGATTTTATCATACCCTGGAGCCTTTTTATTGCGTAGGTTTTCTTCTTCTTCGGTATCGGTGGGTAATAGCGCGTCACCGTGTAATAGTAGCGGCGCCCTACGCTCTACTTCGCTATCCACAAGATGGGCGTTGTCTAGGTCATGAAGTATTAGATATAATACAGCTTCATGTTCTAGACCGCCTAGGTCCGTAAGCTGGTTTGACGGGGAACATTGTGATTGGAATAATGAATGAAAAATGTTACCATCGCAAGATATTACCCGTGACGTAGACGTATTCACGTAAAAGATGCACGTCTGTGTCCATGACACAGCCACAACCCGTTTTTTATTATCGATAAGGAAGCGCTTGACCACGATTTCGCCTGGTGGTAACTCTAACAAAAATTAGCACTTTAAAGCTAAGTATTACGCAAATCGGATTTTTAAGGAATAATAGATTTAACTAGATTTAACAGACCCGTAATTTTTTTAACTATCCAACGATATCCCACAATTAAATATACATATCTATACATATAATAAAATCGTAGGAAGTCAAAACTGTACATTGAATATTTTTTTTAAAAAAATATTTGGGGCGTGATCTACAATCGACACAGAAGCCAAAAATATAGTTTTTAGATTTTTTGTCTGTTTGTCTGTTTGTCTGTTTGTCTGTTTGCCAGTTTGCCAGTTTGCCAGTTTGCCAGTTTGCCAGTTTGCCAGTTTGCCAGTTTGCCAGTTTGCCAGTTTGCCAGTTTGCCAGTTTGCCAGTTTGCCAGTTTGCCAGTTTGCCAGTTTGCCAGTTTGCCAGTTTGCCAGTTTGCCAGTTTGCCAGTTTGCCAGTTCGTCTGTTCGTCTGTTCGTCTGTTCGTCTGTTCGTCTGTTCGTCTGTTCGTCTGTTCGTCTGTTCGTCTGTTCGTCTGTTCGTCTGTTCGTCTGTTCGTCTGTTCGTCTGTTCGTCTGTTCGTCTGTTCGTCTGTTCGTCTGTTCGTCTGTTCGTCTGTTCGTCTGTTCGTCTGTTCGTCTGTTCGTCTGTTCGTCTGTTCGTCTGTTCGTCTGTTCGTCTGTTCGTCTGTTCGTCTGTTCGTCTGTTCGTCTGTTCGTCTGTTCGTCTGTTCGTCTGTTCGTCTGTTCGTCTGTTCGTCTGTTCGTCTGTTCGTCTGTTCGTCTGTTCGTCTGTTCGTCTGTTCGTCTGTTCGTCTGTTCGTCTGTTCGTCTGTTCGTCTGTTCGTCTGTTCGTCTGTTCGTCTGTTCGTCTGTTCGTCTGTTCGTCTGTTCGTCTGTTCGTCTGTTCGTCTGTTCGTCTGTTCGTCTGTTCGTCTGTTCGTCTGTTCGTCTGTTCGTCTGTTCGTCTGTTCGTCTGTTCGTCTGTTCGTCTGTTCGTCTGTTCGTCTGTTCGTCTGTTCGTCTGTTCGTCTGTTCGTCTGTTCGTCTGTTCGTCTGTTCGTCTGTTCGTCTGTTCGTCTGTTCGTCTGTTCGTCTGTTCGTCTGTTCGTCTGTTCGTCTGTTCGTCTGTTCGTCTGTTCGTCTGTTCGTCTGTTCGTCTGTTGTCTGTTTGTCTGTTTGTCTGTTTGTCTGTTTGTCTGTTTGTCTGTTTGTCTGTTTGTCTGTTTCTCTGTTTCTCTGTTTCTCTGTTTCTCTGTTTCTCTGTTTCTCTGTTTGTCTGTTTGTCTGTTTGTCTGTTTGTCTGTTTGTCTGTTTGTCTGTTTGTCTGTTTGTCTGTTTGTCTGTTTGTCTGTTTGTCTGTTTGTCTGTTTGTCTGTTTGTCTGTTTGTCTGTTTGTCTGTTTGTCTGTTTGTCTGTTTGTCTGTTTGTCTGTTTGTCTGTTTGTCTGTTTGTCTGTTTGTCTGTTTGTCTGTTTGTCTGTTTGTCTGTTTGTCTGTTTGTCTGTTTGTCTGTTTGTCTGTTTGTCTGTTTGTCTGTTTGTCTGTTTGTCTGTTTGTCTGTTTGTCTGTTTGTCTGTTTGTCTGTTTGTCTGTTTGTCTGTTTGTCTGTTTGTCTGTTTGTCTGTTTGTCTGTTTGTCTGTTTGTCTGTTTGTCTGTTTGTCTGTTTGTCTGTTTGTCTGTTTGTCTGTTTGTCTGTTTGTCTGTTTGTCTGTTTGTCTGTTTGTCTGTTTGTCTGTTTGTCTGTTTGCCTGTTTGCCTGTTTGCCTGTTTGCCTGTTTGCCTGTTTGTCTGTTTGTCTGTTGGTCCGTTCGCCCGTTCGCCCGTTCGCCCGTTCGCCCGTTCGCCCGTTCGCCCGTTCGCCCGTTCGCCCGTTCGCCCGTTCGCCCGTTCGCCCGTTCTGTTTTTCTGTTTTTCTGTTTGTCTGTATGTATGTACGGGGTAAACTCAAAAAGTACTGCATGGATTTACTTCAAATTTTGCATGAATATTACCAATAGGTCGGGTCAACACTTAAGCTAGATATTATCACTCTATCACCTACAGGGGAGGAGCAGTGTGGAGTAAACTAAGTCCGCGCGGACGAAGTCACAGGCAACAGCTAGTAAATAAATAAATAAATATTCACGTAACAAATTACACTTACTGATCTAAACCCAAAGTAAGCAAATCATTTCCTAGTGTTATGGGTGTTAGTTAACGAAACTAATATATAGAAATACATATATAAATACTTTTACATACATAATAAACACCTAAACCCGGAAATACAAACAATTATACGTATATATACCCGTATATATTGTATATAGACCATTTCTAGTACGAATAATCAGTAAGCTAGGCTAAGGATAGGAGAGAAGGACGAACGAAAAAATAGAAAATTTAAACCTATAACTCTATCCGACTTGTTACCCAAATACGAAGGAGGTTTCCTTTAACTTCTACACTACATTGACACTTTAATTTAAAAGGTCGCCTTAATTTGCCGTAAGCAACATAATAAGTGCATACGCTTAACGGTTCCTTTACGATAGCTATACTATACCGCTAACGGCACTCTGTAACTTTTCTTTTAATTTAATAATATAAACATTGAATGCTCGATATTCAAATAATTAGCATATACGCCTAGGAATGCCCATCAAATCGAGGCTTGTATTCGATCCCAAAAGAGAAATTTGTACAATTTCTTTATAGTAGTTTTTATGTATTCGTTGCATAATAATTTATGGGTAATATATTTTATCACCACTAGTTAAATCTCCTTCAAAATAATTTATCTAAAATAAAATGAATTATATTTAAAATCGGTTAGCTATTAACAAGAATATTATAGTGGGTTTTAATTTTAAACTCATCAAACAAACTGTGTATTCGAATCATGATATAGATAAGAACTAGCTATCACAAATTATTTACAAACTATTATAAAAAAATTGATTTTATCAAAACTTTAACTGAACTATTTAAATTGAAATGTTTCCTAACCTCCTCGTTGGAGGTTTAGTTAAATCACATTTATAAACACGTAAAGGTAACACCCATTTTAAAAGCACATAATTCGCTTATATGGAGGGTAAATCAATTTCTCTGATTTATTCAGCTTTATAATGTATAACTGCGATGAAATCGTAGGTCAATAGTTCTACAAATTATGGCACTTGCCAGTCTTTAAAATTCCAATAAATAAAACCTCCGATAATCTACTAAAGTTTTCGATTTAAAACCGCCAAGAAAAATAGAAGAACTCCTTTGAAGTGTAAAAACGTCTATATTTTTCTTAAAACTTAGTCGCGCAACTTTATTTTCTTCATAACTTTCCGAGGAAATGTTTAATGTTGAAATTTTATTTTTATTCCCTTTGAGTGTACGACGCCGAGTGTCGCAGCTCCGTTCGAAATTTTCATTTTGGAATGTAATATGTGTTGGTACTACTTCGCGAATTGCCATCAAATGTTTATGTTTCTTTATATTTTATATCGATTTTTTGATATTTTAAAATATATTCTGTTTTTCATATACAACGATCTAGGTACCTATTTGTCACATATAGTGTGTAAGAAAAACCCGATCTTAATGCTTCATTATTTTTTAGATATTGATAGATACATTTTCTTGGTCAAAATAATTAATCTTAAATTATATTTTTCAATACTACCTATGGCAACACAAAATTTGGCAAATGTAATGTTAGTGAAAGCGATATCTTTGAAATCATAATTTTTAGCTAAATTTTAGTAAATTTAGGCTTAAATACGAATATTTTAAAATACCAGAATTTTAAAACACCAAATTTTGATTTTCAGATATAGAATAATTTCATTATTTGTTCCGCTAATGTCAGTGATAAAACTGGACGTCTCATTGTAGTCAACAGGGATTTTTTTATATCATAATATAGAAAACAAGCAGATAGGTCTTCTGATGTTTCCCCGTGTTGGTCCCCGACTCATTTGAAGAATAAGCCAACTGCAGTTCTGCCAGGCAGGTCGTAAAAGCCGACCGATTGGCTATGCGAGCAACTACCACCGTGGCTGCCAGGTGGTAGAGTTCCGCAACGTCTCGCCCGGATATTTGCTACTACCGCCTTACCTATTCTTGCCGGAATTGCGTCAATGCTTTTCATTGCGTCTTCCGGTTTGAAGGGTAAGGTAGCCAGTAAACTTATGCATGTGGAATTAGACCTTCCTTCAAGATGACAACGCACTATTATCATCTTTGGTGTCTATAGGCAGTGGTTGACTTTCCATC
Organism: Apodemia mormo; assembly: GCA_036924255.1. Taxonomy (NCBI): domain Eukaryota; kingdom Metazoa; phylum Arthropoda; class Insecta; order Lepidoptera; family Riodinidae; genus Apodemia; species Apodemia mormo. Next base: position 31,442,929 of record JAUPFN010000014.1, on the reverse strand, counting down.
AGGAGACCCTTCTCTGCTTCTTCATTTGCTTGTGTGCTATCTTACGATATAAAAAAATGTAAAAAGGCAACCCATCGCCTATACCTATAGACACTTAAATGTGCATCGCTATCCGTATGGCGAAATAATTTGCAACACGCTCATTCTTGTAAATAAATTTTCTTTTGTTCTTCTAAGCAATTGATTTTACCTGACAGCAAGACATAGTTATCAACATGGAACAGAAAATTTGCGGAATTGGCAAGTACAAACATTTGTATCAGGACCGCGATCGCCATACTCACACATAAAATAAGCATTATTGCATATAAACTACTAATGCAAACATTGTTTCATTGGTCGTTTTCATTTTAAACAACAATAATCCGAAACACACAAACATACCATTTAAAAATATACTAAACTGCATTACAATAAATTTTATTTTGCTACAAAAAAAAGAGTATTTACGTCCTTTTGTAGTCTATTAACATAGACTTATCTATTTGTACAATAGTGAAACTATAATCTTAATAGTTTCGCTATTCTACAATAGATGGCAGTATTGATTTTTTCGTAGTTTTCAGATGGTTATATTTGAATAGAGAATATTCTAGAACGATATACGTAATGACTGTCATTACGTATATCTTTCTAGCAAAATTAGGTCAACCTAAAATGAACTTTATATGTAAGGTGTACGGCTGATTTTAGCTTAACTTTCTATTATATCATTAGAGATTATATTAAATCAGGAATTTAATTAAAATAAAATGAAAATTGTACTTTCGGATGATATGAAATATCTCCATTTTTAATCATCTGTATTCTACTATCATTTCTGCATTCAAGGATGGCACAATACGGCATAATTCAGTGTATAATAGATTTTCGCACGACGACTATCTCCTAAAGATATGGTAAGTATCACTAAGGCAATTTAGAGTAACAGTGCATAATAGTGATCCACGCGGCACGCCCACTCTTCACTTCCACTTGTTTTTTTTTTGTTTCATGATTATCAATCTTACATGATGTTAGTGATAGAATAATGATCTATTCAGGTTAGATCAAATACCAAAGTTGTTAGCTAACCGATACATTACTCTGCGACCGAAAACTACTGTGTAAAGCAATTATATTTTAACTGCAGTTACAATAATCGTGAAGTGCCTGAGAACCAGTAAAATATTTTAAAAACTGAACAGAGAAAAATTTTGAGGGACTTGATTTGAACCAATCAACCTTGATTTAAAGCCAGGCAACGCTTTTACCACTAAGCTACGTGTCAATGGTTCGACGTGGCAAAATTCTTCTTTGTATTGTGATCGAATCCATCGATTGTAAAATATTTACATAAAGCTCACATAATACGAATTATTTATCAAGATCACAGATAAGGTCTCGTAGAAAAGATCTCACGATACTTCCCTTATTTATATCATGACTTTATTCAGATTTATCGTAAAATATTTCGCCGTTACCCGGCACTTGTCAGGCTGGGTGACATTCGCCTCAATAAAGAACGGGACAAGTTGAAATTGAAAAAGAAATCCCGTCCGGACCGCCGCATGCAAATACGACTACAATATTGCTAAACTCTTCGTCAGCTGGGGCTAACCGGAATTTTTTATATCTTAAATACGAATTGGTTTATTTTTCTTGTAATTTGAATTTGATTTTGACCGCTTCGTGGGCTTGTGGTTAGTCTGTTCGATAAATTATACTGTATTGGTATTTGGTTCAATTCCCGGATCAACCACTGTTATAGTTTTTTTTTATCTAGAAAAGTACTAGGAATAAAAGCAGGATGAAGTATTCTTTGTATTTAAGTATATCCATCATATCCATGCCCCGGGAAAAATATTTAAAAAATAATCTATCTAGCCCAGACCTAGTCATTTTTATCTGAATTATTTTTAAACGTGCACAAGTCTATACGTACTATATATGTATACTATATACTTACCAATTATTATATAAAATATCCAAGTTTTTTGAAATCCAGACTTTCAATTACCAAATTACATCAAAATTGGTTTAGTAATTTAGCCGTGAAAGCAATACAGAGACAGACAGAGATATTTTTATTTATTTATTTATTATTTAGGAGGAATAACAGCACAATAAAAATATAATTAAAACTTAAACTAACATCAGAAGGCTGAACAAATTCCCTACTAGTAGTGACGGCGAATCTGTTACTACTAAATTACAAAACTAGGTGTTCTTAAAGAATTAACTGCTAACTAAGTTTCTTATAGTCACACAGCTAATGTCAAACAAGTCCAAATCAAATATACTTAGGAGTGAACTTGCTGCCATCTGGATATATAAATGTATTTGGTTATAGTGTGTGGAGACTAAAGGTAAGTATACAATAGGGTAGTTGCGGAAAGATTTACCTATATTATACGGCAATAGATATTTGAGATAAGAGTTCGGACACACAGATTTTCCCATTTATAATTTAAATATGGATATAAACAATTTGGTTGATCAAGATAAACTAATTTAAACGACACGCAAAATAAAAATACTCAAGTCTTAGGGCGGCTTGCACAAAAATACTTAAATGCATTTAGTCCCTTAAACATGTTTAGCAAATGTCAAAACGCCAATGCTGTCACTTTAAACGTATTTAGTGACTTAAAATGATTTAAGCATTTAGTCCTTTCTAAATGTTTAGCAAATGTCAAATCACCTTAAAAGCTGTCTGTTTAAACGTATTTATTAAAATAACTGTTAACTAAAATTAATAAAATCCTAACTTCATATTACCCACACGCTTTTCACTTTTTCATAACATATGAATTTCTAGCGTAACGCTCCATTCTATAAATTACGAGGGTCATTGCTAAATGTCATGCAAAACAACCATTTTCCCGGACTGATAGACGTAAATAATGCGCGAATAGCCTTAAGCAATTTACAACTGACTCCAGCGAAGCCTTAATGTGTAGATTTTATTACAAAACTTCATAAATTTAGTAATGAAATAAACATACTTGAAATATAGACTTTCTTTGGTCTTTTAAACAGACTTACTAAATATTTACATATATATATATATATATATATATATATATATATATATATATATATATATATATATATATATATATATATATATATATATATATATATATATATATATATATATACAATTTGTAATATTAATTTGTCCAAGCATATAACAAAAAATAAAATAAAAGCATATAACATATACCGCTCCGTTGGTCGAGTGGTTAGAGAACCTGACTACGTAATCAACGGGGCTCGGGTTCGATCCCCGACGGGGACAAGCATTTGTGTGATGAGCATAAATGTTTGTATTTCCGGGTTTGGGTGTTTATTATATATATTCTGGTATTTATATATGTATATCTATGTATTAGTATCGTTGACTAACACCCATAACACAAGCAAATATTTGCTTACTTTGGGGTTAGATCAGTAAGTGTAATTTGTCTTATGAATATTTATTTATTTATTTATATAAATAAAATAAAATTCTGGCGTTACCTTTCGGAAATCCGTAATTAAAAGGTGAAATTTATTAAATTTTCTATTTTCCGCAAAATGTATTATGTGACCTCCTCAAAACTCACCGATGGTCCGGACAAAAAAGAAAACCCTACTGGCGCAATTATCTACCCACACCCGATCCACAGCCAATTTCACTCATGTCGGCAGTAAGCACAAAGGCACACATTTACGTACTCAACGCACGTTTCACTTTGAAACCGAAGCATCTTCAGGAGAAAAGAATACTACCTCACTCAATGCAAGAACCTGAGGTGAACCTTGGTATTGAGGGCCCTCCAAGTGCTGTTAGCCCACAGTTACAGTCCACCTTTGTGCCACAGCCAATTTGCATGTTTCGTCATTATACAAACTGCGTCAACACTTTATAAACGTAAACGTGTAATACAAATTGCGGAAAATGTTAGTTATAAACTTGAACGTTGACAACGGATGATGCAGCCTGCTATGCGGGCCCCCTTTTTCCAAGTTTGGGCCTTAATGCGAGGTGTTTTGTCCTTTTGACGTTTGGTTTACTCTACCTTAGCCGTAATGAGTCTTTATATAATACTTATTTGATATTCTGAAAAAAATCGCAGAATCAAAAACGGTTTTCACACACCTGCAATGTTTGTGAAAGAACAAACGTCACGTTACGAGATAGATAAGAATAAAAATGAATTCCCACTTAATGTGCTAAGGAGGTGAACATTTGCTACACTAGTTTTTTGTAGTAGTTGATAAAATTACCAGTGTCAACTAACACCTTCCTAACTCAAAATAAAGTGAACCACAGTCCAGCTGACAGTAATTGTAAGCCGGGGAAACTATAAGATTTTTTTTGTTAAATTAAAAAAAGAAAAACCGGACATGTGCGAGTCGGACTCGCGCGTGAAGTGTTCCGTACCATTATGTTAAAAAAAAACAAAAAAAAAACACTGATTGTATGGGGACCTCCTTAATATTTTAATTTTTTATTTTAGTATTTGTTGTTACAAAGGCAACGGAAATACATAATTTGTGAAAAATTCAGCTTTCTAGCTATCACGGCTTATGAGATACAGCCTGGTGACAGACAGACGGACAGACTAGTAATAGGGTCCCGTTTTACCTTTTAGCTACGGAATCCTAAAAACGGAATAAAAAATATGTCAGAACCCTCTGTAAGAAAGAAACTTTTTTAACTTCAAATTATGAGTTGGTTAACAAGTACAATAATTAAGGAATGGAAAAAATTTTTATTACGACACGCATCACGCATGGCTTGCACGTTTACCGTACTTTCTCATCGATCTATCTATCTAATCATCTACCAACCTTACCTTAACATAATAAATAAATCCTAATCAACCACTTAACCATTTATAAGTCGTCAAATATATGTCTATCTAAATGTGTCATTCAGATATTTTTTCGGTGTGGTTTTTATTCTTTATTCCATTCACGGATTTAGTCATGGCTGTTTCTATTATAAAATAATATTTAAAACTCAAAAGGTCTAAGCTCAGCAAACCAAGCCGCAGGGTTTGTTTGAACTCTGACCTACATAGGCGTCACGAACACCAGGCTTGTTAGTAGTTGCAAACAACTTTTCATTGTAAACTTGACTACACTGAATCACTGTAGGTAAACGTTATCCGTTTTGCGAATTGTTTCTGTATCTTGTCGTATTTTTCCGTCTAAGCATTAGTGTATATTTTCATTACAGGTTTTACAAGAATATTTATATATAAGAACTTATATATTTCTCATTCCAGATCCATTAATGGGTAGATCGAGCCGAGAACACAATTCATGCAGAATTTTCTTTCTTTCTTCACATTCATGATCACGGATTAAATGGATACGCGTTTCAAGACAATTTCTTGGTTTGTCAGTGTAGCTTGCATTTACACACAGAAATACAGAGTTATATTACTTACCGATTAAATGAAATCACTTCAAGAGTAATGTTTAAACCTTGTCATCTCATTCGGTACGATAAAACAGTAAGTACAATAAGTATTTCCATTTTTTCACGATATAATATATCTTTAAATGTATGTATGACATTTTTGATGGTGATGGCAGCGTTTGCTCATATGCGCGGCGACACGTTTTCTTCCTTTTCTTTGTGGTATGTGTTCATGATCATTCTCTTCAAACAGACGGAAGATTTATTACCCAACTTGTGGTTTATTTATTAACCATGCTTGTTATATTATTGTACAGATGATATCTTGTAACTGAATTTAATCTTACTAGTTACTTTGCGGAAATGGATTTTCGCTTTCAAAGAAGAAATTTGCAATCATCCGCGGACTCTCACGTATGAAATAAAATAAAAAAGCTGTATAAGAAATGAAATAAACTCACTCACTTGCTTCATGTATTAATACTATTTTTGGAACTAAGTTCCTTACGGCAGGCTTGGAGGGGATAGGGATTTTGCTGCGCGACCGAACTGAAAAAAATGTGATAGTAAAACCGTAAGAAAAATGCGTGGAATAAAAGCGTTAAATGAGACGTGCGCAGGCGCGACAGTCGCGTACACAAGCGAGTAGTGCCGTTTAGCCGAAGGAAGTTCGTTCCTACCTGGTGTCCCGCGACACCACATCATTTTTTTTTATAGAAGAGGGGGCAAACGAGCAGGAGGTGCACCTGATGATAAGTGATCACCGCCGCCCATGGACATCCGCAATACCAGAGGTCTTGCAGTTGCGTTGCCGACATATTATTATATAAATATGTTATTATACGTGAAGATACTTATTTGTATATCAGTGTATTAATACGTGAAGAAATATCTTTGTACTCCTTTTCAAGATAACCATGCGAATGGAGTATGAAATTCGGTACAGTTAAAGCTTATACTTCAAAGAAGTTCAGAAACCCAATATTCTTAAATAGAATGCATTAGAAATGTATAAAAAAGTGTTTTCACGCAGTTGCACCTAGCAGGTACGACCACTGCACCCACGATATGCAGCTGAAGATACTTAATCTCACAATGTGATAGGTGGCAAACCTATCGCCAAGAGGGCATTTTTGCGATCTCGAGCAAAGTTTTTTTTATTAGAAAACTGAAAAAACACATTTTTGAACAATCCGACCCGGGAATCGAATCCGGGATCTCATGTGGTCGACGCCGATGCCGGAGCACTAAAACATAAAGGTGAATATAATAAATTAATACAAAAAACATAACACACGCTTGATTCATGTGATGTGATATTAGTAATATATACACACGTATACTGTTTCTTTACGGCTAAATTTGTTATCAACTCATTTTTTTTATATCATAACATAGCAAACAAGCAGATGGGTTTCCTGATGGAAAGAGTCAACCATCGCCTATAGACACCAAAATTGTTAATGGTGCGTTGCTATCTTGTGGCGAGGTCTAATGCCACATGCATAAGTTTACCGGCTACCTTACCCTCCAAACCGGAATACGCCAGTGACAAGCACCGACGCTATTGCGGCAGGAATAGGTAAGGCGGTGGTAACATGCCCGGACGGAGCCAATGTAGAACTCTACCACTTAATAGCCACTATGTTAGTAACTAGCATAGCCGATCGGTCGCCTTTTACGATATGCCTGGCAGAACGGCAGTTGGTGTATTCTTCAAAGGAGCCCGGAACCGGCACGGGGATATATATTTTACTGTTTAGTCTATGGTCAAATTTCGACTACAGAGTGATCTTTAGTATATGTAAGTAAAGATTTTTTTATTTCTATTTAACCACGCTAATCTACGAATTTATCAATATGATTAAATAGATTTTTTTGTATTTAGGATTTACAATCATTGTTCGCGACTTTGTCAATGCTTTCATTTTATTTCATGCTATGCATGCCTTCCTTTTCCTTTCCTTTTTGTGTTTAGGATTTACAATCGTTGTTCATGTCTTTGTCAGTGCATGGAGTACTCCTCTGGTAGAGTAGGCAAAAAACTCCAGAGCCTCGCTCATCGCCGCAGAGTAGCTAGTTTATCGGTCTTTTATTGGATTCACTTTGAAGAATACGCTGCGGAATTGCACGACTTAAGTTCCGCCATCCCCGTTTTTTTATTGATCGTTGAGGCGCACAGATACTAGGCATCGCCATATGGTGGATGTTCCACGTATCCGGATAAAGCGGTTCGACTCGACATTCTTGATCCGAACCGCAAGGAACTGGAATATGCTTCCTGAGTCTGTGTTCCCCAACGGGTACAATCTTGGGATCTTCAAGAGAAGAGAGAATAGATACCTTCTAAAGAAGCGCGTTCCATCTTAGGCCGCATCTTAGCTTACCATCAGGCGAAATCGTGGTCAAGCGTTTCCCTATCGATAATATAAAAAAAATTAATTACCCGAAAGAATCTACCTGTTGTTATATTTATATTTTTCTAGGTAAGGACAGCACGGAAAATAGGTTGTGTAACACTCGTGGGCCGTGTTTGCAATACTAAATTGAATAAAAAATGGCACGTTCTATTAGTTTAAATATGAAGCAAGAATAACAATTGGAAGGTTAACTAAATAGATATAAAATGAAAATGTATAGTTAAGTTTGTTCCTAGAAAAATCAAGATATTTAACTTGATCAGATACTAAAAGTGTTGTTAAAATCATCTATAATCATTGTATCTGTGTGAAAAAAATGATCGTGAAAGTGAAGGAAGAAAAGCAAATCTGTAAGGATTGTGTTAAATTATTTTATCATTTTTTTTTACACTAAATACTATTAATATTTTTTAGAAATATAAAATACGTTAAAACGAGTGTTTTTTCTTGACAAATGTGTTGTACCTGACATTATACTAAAAGTGTAATAAAATAGAGACATGTTTACTCCATAAAGATGCTTGATTTTGATTGAATAAGAGTAGAACACAACCCAATCACTTCAATTTGAGGTGTGCAATAAATCTACTTTTAACTCAAATATCTGTTAAATAAAAATCTTCACGTACTAGTCTGATTTAACTTTTAGATCAAGGCAGTCAGAAAATATTACCCAAAATATAGTTCCAAAAACATCTCACTTGAATATTTAATCCGTTGGAAAATTACAGTAAATCGGGTCTCATGCACTCCGTTGCCGGTTGACCGATCGATTCATTTCCCGCCTTACGTGCCCCAGAAATCGAGTGGATGGAATAGAAAAGTACAAATATACTTTTATAAAATGGAAACGGAAATTTCAGTGACAGACTAATGATAGACGTATTATTGAGCTATATTGGTCTACATTTTAAATTTTAATAAAATGGAAGTGATATAAATGGAATATATATATTGCTATGAAATAAATTATAAAGTGGAGAAATTCATTTCCAGCTTTAGTTATTTTAAATTTATAGACTTTTTTCGCGCTGAAATCCATACTCCATACTATTTTTTTATATCATGAAATAACAAACAAGTAGATGGGTATAATTGGATGCAATACATTTACTGCTATGATATAAACTCGATATTTGAGAGCCAACCGATCATACGTTCCTGAAATATAGTTATTTTGCTATTATTGACCTTCGAGTGACTAAAATAAGCTGTTCATAGAACCAACGGACCCTGCTATGTTAAATAATATTGGTATTAATAGATATATAGATAATTTAAGACGGTCCAGATTTTAATCATCAATTAAATAGATATTTATATGTATGAAATCAGATATTTATAAATTTTAGCGATCGCCCTGTTCTCAAAATTCGTCAATGTAGTCTATCGTAATATAAAATCTCCTTTTAGTTTAACAACAGACTTTAACCGTAAAAAAAATAATATACATGTGTCTATATTAAATAAATAAATAAATAAATAAATAATCAGGGGACAAATTACACTTACTGATCTAACCCCCAAAGTAAGCACATTATTTGCTTGTGTTATGGGTCAAAGATACTATTACATAGAAATACATATATAAATACTAGAATATGTTTAATAAACACACAAACCCGGAAATACAAACATTTATGCTCATCACACAAATGCTTGTCTCCGTAGGGGATCGAACCCAAACCCCGTCGATTGCGTAATCAATGTCGCTAACCACTCGACCAACAAGGCGGCCAATATAGACAATTTTGTCTATATTATCAGATGCCAAATATGCCTGTGACTTCGTGCGCGTGCAAAAAATTCTAAAATAAAAGTAGCTACCTCCTTTTACCATGGTTTAAAAGATATACTCTTTTTTTTTATATATCATAAGATAGCAAACAAGCAAATGGGTCTCCTGATGGAAAGAGTCAACCATCGCCTATAGACACCAAAGATGTTAATGGTGCGTTGCTATCTTGTGGCGAGGTCTAATGCCACATGCATAAGTTTACCGGCTACCTTGCCCTCCAAACCGGAACACGACAGCGACAAGCACTGACGCTATTGCGGCAGGAATAGATAAGGCGGTGGTACCAGACCCGGGCGAGACAATGCAGAACTCTACCACCTAGTAGCCACGATGGTAGTGACTCGATAGCCAATCGGTCGCCTTTTACGACCTGCCTGGCAGAACGGCAGTTGGCCTATTCTACAAAGGAGGCCGGGACCAACACGGCGAACTACTCCCGGGGTTTAACCCGCATAGTTCCCGTTTTTATCCTTTCTCGGGTCTAAAGCTGCGTCCCCACTTGAACAATTTACCGTACATTATCCCGTGACCGTGTCAGACACGCGTGTTAGTACCGATTAATGTGGACGTATTTTGTTACGCGTACAATTGTCACGACCTGCAGTACAGTTTAATCCATTCCGAACAGTGAAAGAAACTGCCGAACACAGAATAAACGGCAGAATAATGTAAGGAGTTACGATCTACTAGCCGGGCCCAGTGTGGACGCTGGTCTATGTACTGTCACACATCGAAGCCACATGTTACGAGCCGATCCATCGAAAGTCGGTTTATTTCAAAGGATTTTTGCTATGTCCGCGGACCAGGAGACTCCATACTTGTATTTATGACATGCGTTGAAGTACGCCCGATTAATGTGGACGTATTTTGTTACGCGTACAATTGTCACAACCTGAAGTACGCTTGAATCCATTCCGAACACTGAAAGAAACTGCCGAACACAGAATAAACGACAGAATAATGTACGGAGTTACGATCTACTAGCCGGACCCAATGTGGACGCTGGTCTGTGTACTGTCACACATCGAAGTCACGAGTTACGAGCCGATCCATCGAAAGTCGGTTTATTTCAAAGGATTTTTGCTATTGTCCGCGGACCAGGAGACATCCATACGCGTCGAAGTACGTCCTATGACACAGACACAGACAATGGGTTGGAGTATACGCTATAAACATCGTTGTATACGTTGTTTAGTTTTGTACTGTGACCTTAGATCAAATATACTATATATTGTGGGTAGGTCCAAATGTGCACGTATAATAAATGTAATTAAAATAATAATGTTGGTTAATATAATTCTGTGTATCCAAATTCCAAAAAATTACGTATCCAAATTGATAATACGCCTCCACTACATTTTTGTTACCGAATATCTAAAAACTAGCTCTTCAAAATTTTGAGCATAAAATAAGAAGCTACCTTAAGCACGTTTTAACAAAATTTCATTTTGTGTCGTATAAGGTATTTATTAGAGCTAAAGTTGATTTTGCAATACAGTTTTTTTGATATGGTGTTTTGTTTTATTATCCATAAAATCGTTTGTCCGACACGAAAATACGCTAGTGATAACACGGTGCCATGATTTGTGTTAACATTTGTATGGCACACTACATCTATAGTATGTTTGATCTAAGACTGCGCCGTGTAGGCACGTTGGGCTTGTGGCTTGTGGCCTTGTGCAACTTATATCGTCCACATTTAGCATAACATGACTGTAGCGATGCCACGCTGTCCGCTCCGTTGTAATGTTACAAGTGGAGACGCAGCTTAAAACTATGGTGGTTTAGGTGTAAAGAAGAGACAAATATGTAGTCGGAGTTACTTTCGCTTTTATAATATTAGTATGGATGTCACAAGAATTTTGTATGTGATATAATTATTTTAATTAATTTAATGTATTTCTAATATTAGATTTCTGCAATCCTTCGCAATGTCAATTTTAACTGTGTCGAATTTCATACTCCATAATTAGTGTAATCATAAAAAGGGGTTCAAAATTTTTGGTTCACGTAATAATAAAAAGATAAAATGGGCTTCTTCTAAATCATTGGTAGAGCTAGAATCCATTTCCAAAAACGTTTCCTGCGTGTTAGCCAGTGTCTACCTTGAAGAAAAGTTCATCTGCTATTCTGACAAGCAGGTGGTAGAAGGCAAACGATTAGCTAAACGTGACACTGCCATCACTACTACCAGGTGGTAAAGTTCTGCAACAACTCGCCGGGTGTTTGGTACCACTGCCTTTCTTATTCCCGCTGCAACAGCGTGAAAGCATGTCATTGTCGTGTTCCGATTTGAAGGGTAAGTTAGACGGTGAACATTTTCATGTGGCCACACGGATAGCTACGCACCATTAACATCTTTGTCTATAGGCGTTGTTTCTCTTTCCATCAGGAGTGCCAGCTGCTTGTTTGCTATCTTATGATATAAAAAATATAACATAGTGGTTCATAAATAAATATTTCTAAGTATTTTACTTTATTAAACATAAATAATTTAGTGGGTCAAAAATAAAGTTTTTACTTTATTAATTTTTAAATATAACAGAAACCACGCTTTGGTCAAGTATAGTAATAAATTTTTATCATTCAATCAGATCCCTGTTTTCTTGGAAATGATCGAAGGGTGGGTCTGAAATTTATGACAGCGCGTAGATATCCTCAAGTCACTTCACTTTATTGATCATATAATGAATTATCCTTACGTATATTGGAAGCAGGATATGATTATATCGGATTATATACATATATGTGTATACTAGATATTTGTATAGAATACTAGCAATTGAAATCAAACATTTTTAGTCAAAATTACTTTTCGACAATTTTTTAACTTTTTTTATATCTTACGATAGCAAACAAATAAATTAATCTCCTGATGGAAAGGGACAACCATCGGCTATGGACACCAAAGATATAAGTATTTTAGATTATTAAATAAGAAATAAATATGCAGACAAATAATAATTAAAAAATATATAAAAAACTAACTGACCCGGCAAACGTTGTTTTGCCATACAAATTATTTGTATTAAATATATTGGGAAGTTATTTGAAGAGGAGGTGGTTTAATTGAAATAAAAACTATCCTATCTTTTAAGTTGAACTAAACAGTAGATATCTACAAAATTTCATTGAAATTGGTTCCGTAGATTTGGAATCCATAGCGGACATACAACGTGACACGTAATTTATGTATATTAAAATATCAAACATATTTTACATAAACAAATACAAATATAATACATATACACATATTCATGCTCTTTATGATTATGCGTCGCCATCTTCTAGTCAATCTCTTTGTAATTGTTACCAACCAACTGATTAATGATTGAGAAATTGCTCCAAACGCGCTACATACGTGGCAACGTTGCTTGTAGGGCGGCAGTACAATCTGGATGTGTGTAACTCCGGAAGTACTGAATCAAAGGTACTGATTCCGAGGCTGACACGATAAGCTCATTTATTCCTATAAACTACTTCCATTACTACTACTTCAAGTGATGTGGAATTGGTGGGACCGAGAAAAATATATAGGGAACGGTCATTTAAAGATACGATTATAGAATACGCTGCTTTTAAAAAAGGCCGAAGTGAGCCAAAGGAATAAATAAGGTGAATCATATCCGTGCCTGGAGCCGTAATAAGTGAATAAATTCACCCCGATGAATAAAGATTACCACCCTTTTCTTATTTTTATTTTAGTTATCTTGCGCTCCTGCCACCCTGCCCCAGTACCAATCTAGGAAATTGCCTCTGCTTGCCTACAAACATCACAATTAAGAAGGCAATTAATGCTTATTCCCCTTTTTACTTCCTACATACCCCTGCGGCAGGTGTGTGAGTAGCCCGCTTTAATCCATGACCTTAACGAAAACACAACGCCTATCCTGATCTATATCCTACTAAATATTTTTTGTCATTTATTTAAACTAGTTTATAATGCGCTTGTACTATTATTTCACAATAATCTCTTGAGCATACTATCTTAAGCAAACAAGCAGATGGGTCTCCTGATGGAAAGAATCAACCATCGCCTATAGACACCAATGATGTTAATGGTGTGTTGCTATCTTGTGATGAGGTCTAATTTTACATGAATAAGTTACCTTACCCTCCAAACTGGAACACGACACTGACAAGCACTAACGCTATTGCGACAGGAATAGGTAAGACGGTAGTACCAGACCCAGCGAGACATTGAAGAATTATATCTACCACCTAGTAGCCACGATTATAGTGACTTGTACAGCCAATTGATCACCTTTTACGACCTGCCTAATAGAACGGCAGTTGGCCTATTCTTCAAAGGAGCCCGAGGCCAACTACGGGGAGATAGGACGGAGAGAAACGGGAAGATTTTAGATTCAACTCTAAAATATTTAGCTTTAGCTTTAAACAGAATTTAGCTTCAGTAAGTATATTTAGATCCAGCTTGTGATAATATTATGCTACACTCCGGTATAATATTTAATTTAAACTAGTTGAAATGTTAAACTTTAGCTTGTGATAATATTTTGCTTTACTTTGTTTAATATTTATTTTCAGGTTTTTAGTATATTTAGATTCATCTAGTTTTAATATTTAGCTTCGGCGTGGTTTCAGTTGGTAATCATCATTAGCTACAGCTAGCTTATATTTAAATTCTACTAATCATAATAATTAATACCATTATAAGGTGACCATACGTCCCACTTTGAGCGGGATTGTCCCACTTTCGGGCTGTCTGTCCCGCTGTCTCCAGCCAGAGCAAAATGTCTCACTTTTGTAAACAAACCCAATTTATAATTATTCACCAACCTACATCAAATTCTTTGCAAATTGCACAAATGACAACACTCCATATGTCGTCTTTTGTGCAATTTGCAAAAGTTACTCACAGACTTACATCGATTATGAAATATTGTTTAAATATTTAAATAAAATCATTATTTATACTCATTGATTATTAAAAGACTTAATACTTTTCCCCCACATTAAAAGCTATTTATACCTATACAAAATTCCATTAGCATCCCGTTTTTACTCAAAGGGAAAATGGTAACGTTAATCATATAGCTATAATATTTACTCTCAGATACATAGAATATTTAGATTAATCTTATTATAAATTTTTGTTTCAACAAGTATATGCATCCTATTTTAATATTATGCATAATTCATGTTATCAAACAAGTTGCTGACCGTGCCTTAGCAAAGACTATAAACAGCAGCAACGGAAATATTTTATACATAGCATGTCCCTAAAAGACAGATTTTTATCGGATCGACTTAAGATTGAGTGTCAGTATTCTATTACTTAAATGTTTACTGACTTACGATCGAATTTCGGCCACAGGATAATCATGATGATTGAAATGATGAACTTTATCTGCTGTTATAAAAAAGTCTTTAGCAAAACAAAACGTCCTATGTATTGTTAATACATTATTTAAAATGTAAGATATTATTTTCAATAAATTTATTGTATACTGGATTAATCAGAAATCAAAGGCAATCAATTTTTATAAATTAAAACATGATTGAAGCAAACTTGGAGGATGAAGATGCTGTTACATGTACTACCTGATACATTTAAATACAGTTCCAGTTTTTTTTTACCTTAATAACAAATGAAGTTGAGTTAATTTTTATACAGATAAAGAGAATAGAAATTTATTCACATCTTAAGAAATTAGCTTACGTTAAAATTCCTTTTAATTGAGCATCTCCTTTTTTCACGTTTTCAATTAAAAATCCATACTAATATTATAAATGCGAAAATAACTCCGTCTGTTTGTCTGTCTTTCTCTCTCTTCTTCACGCCTAAACCACTGAAACAATTTGATTGAAATTTGGTACAAAGATAGTTTGAGACCAGGGAAAGGACAAAGAATAGTTTTTATCCGGGAAATCCCTCGGAAACGGGAAATATGCGGGTAAAACCTTGGAATTGTCTATCTTTTAAGCCACGGTAATAAGGAGTAACTTAGGGTGCATTTATTTAGAAATTTTCCGACGCAGACGTAGTCGCGAGCACAGCTAGTATTAAAATAAATAAATATAGTCACGGTCATATCATTGTAGAAGTAAACAGAGATGCAACGAATCCATAATTTCAAGAAGATATTAAATCACACGATGTAACAAGTGGCCAACCTTTTTTTAAAAAACCTTTACATATCCAGTTCAACGTTTTTTTAAGAAAATCTTAAAACATATTCCCAATTATTTTTCTGACTTAAAAATCGAACCCAAGACCTCATAAGTCTATACTAAAGCCGGTACCACCAGATCACTGACGTGAGAATATTTATAAGCATGCATCATTAAACAAATGGAACTCACCAAAAACGTCGATACAGCCAATTTGCCACGTCATGGTCGGCTGGGTGTTTATTTGACACATGTAGCAGCCGCGGTCTTCGGCTTTCAAAGGTCTGATCCGGAGCTGCCACGTGCGTGGTGCGTCCAAGCTCACCGCGTATCGGGTGCTTAAGACTGTGCGCTCGTGCATTGTTAAGACTGTTTGATCTTCAGCTCTTAGCCAGCCTACCTGTGAAAAATATGAATAAGTATGAAATATACCGTCCCTTTGTTAAAACATAGAGTTTGAAAGAGGCTTGGGTTTGATTCCCGACAGGGAGAAGCATTTGTGTGACGAGCATATTATATTCTTGTGTTTCCGGGCTTGGGTGCTTGTTATATATTTTTCAGTATTTATTCAGATTGGTAAGAGATTGGATACAGAGAATAGTTATAAATAAGTGAAATATATGCATAATATATACTAGTGACCCGCCCCGGCTTCGCATGCGTAGTGTTATATCTACATGCTTAAATTTTAACTTCTTGCTACGTATGTCTCTCTCTCTCTATGTATGTGTGTGGTTGTGTGTGTGTGTGTGTGTGTGTGTGTATGTAAACATCTCATAACATTTGTAAAGCATCGAAACACAGTGACATTCTGTTGGTCTATACATTGCAGCGCCACCTTTTGGCGATTTGCATCAATGAGAATATCATAATCGTTTTCTCCACAAGAAAATACATCCACATATTAATTTTCTTGACAATCGGTTAAACGATACGAAAGCCGGTACATTACAGAGTCATTGGCGGTGAGCTACATCAATAGGAATTTATCAATAGGAAGCATTTGTATTATATATATATATATATATATATATATATATATATATATATATATATATATATATATATATATATATATATATATATATATATATATATATATATATATATATATATATATATATATATATATATATATATATATATATATATATATATATATATATATATATATATATATATATATATATATATATATGGAATAGTTTTTGTCATTGATTACATGCTAAGAAAATAAATAAATACGTTATTTATCACCAGTTATTTCAAAAGAAGTACTACTTATTTTATGCGTTGATTGAACCATATGTATTCTTGTCAAGTAATGCCGCGAAAGTCAAACATGTAAAAAAGACGAAATTAAATTACTATTATCCGCGAACTGTTCTCTCTCTCTCTCTCTCTGTTTATTCGTCGTCGTCGGTAAGCCGTATTTCTTTCGCCATCGCGGAGGACACATAGTTCAGTTTGCGGATAATAGCAAATTTAATTAATTTCACCCTTTTAATAATGAATTTCCGCAATATAACGCCTGAATCAATAAAATATCAAACATCTACGGTTTTAATCACTTTTCCTTTCTCTGGCTTTATAGCAGTAGAATATGTAACTGGCGTGTTCAAGCTTTCTTGGTAAGGTAACTACTTATATCATCTCAATCAGGAAAGCATGAATTAATCAACTAATCTACGAAAATATTATATTTTGTGTCATAGTGTTAATTATATTTGCGGGGGTGCAAAATTTGCAATTTTTAGTAGCTTATTGTGATTTAACGTTGTGCTAATAATGTACAAAATGCTTTATATTAAGAAGTGGAATTATCTTCCCACCCGTATCCCTGAACGCAAAGGTATAACCAGAGCACCCACGATTAGTTGAAGATACTTAGTCCCATAATGTGATAGGTGGCAAGCCTATCGCCAACCGGGCACTTATCCAATCCCGGGCAACGTTGTTTTTATCAAAAAACTGAATAATCACATTTTTGAATTGCTCGACCCGGGAATTGAGTCTGAGAACTCATGTGGTTAATTCTGACAAAGGACCATTAGACCATAAAAACAATCAATAAAGCGGCTTTATATTATTAAGTTAATAATCTGTTAACATGTTGACCCTGTAGGTACCAATTTCTGAATTTACTACTGAGGTATTTTAAGCTTAAAGTAGTCAACAATATACCTAAGCAGTAAGCGCTCACTTTTAAGCTTAAAGAGATCAAAAATCTACGTTTGTTTCAACTTTCAACAACGTTTTTAAACGGCACTAATTTTATTTATGAAAAGCTGTCATTTTTGAACGCGATGATCGATGTTAGTCTTTTGGACTACATTATTATATAATAATAATTTGCTTACTTCGGGGTTAGATCAGTCAGTGTAATTTGTCCCGTGAATATTTATTTATTTATTTACATTAACATACATGCAACGCAGTTTTTAAGCTCTAAATGTTATGTTGTAACACGATATCAAAATCGCTTAGTTAAAAAAAATTTGAAGTTATTTCGCAAAAACACTTCCAAAATGTTTTACTTGATTTTGATCCGATTTGCAGCATTCGACACAGTTTTGTAAAGAAAACAGCCAATTAAATATTGCAATTATTTGCTACATTAGTTTGAAAGATATTTGTTATATTTGTAAGTTTGTTGAATACAATACTACATGGTAATTTAAAAAAGCTATAACTTTTGAACACTGACTTGTTTTTAATGGCTGATTTTTAATGGCTTTTTCCGTAGGTTTTTTTAGTAACAAAATATTTTAAGAACTTCACAATCGATTTGTTGAAAAATGTTGAAGTTAAATAAAAAAATTTTTTTCAAATATTTTCATCAACGATGAATCGATTGATTGCAACGATTGTGCAATCAATTGGTTCATTAGTCTGGAAATTATTTGAAAACCATACCTTTTTCGGTGACTATATATTTTATGCATTTAATATTAAGCAAAATCTATAAAATTGAATCAAAATTAGTTATGTAGAACCCAAATCGAATGACGTTTCGATCGGTCACGTTCAAAAGTTATGCGAGGCTTACACACTGATGTCATTGTGAAAGTAGCTGGGAAAGCTAACTAAGATTTAATATCAAAAATATTGAATATTAAATTATATATGATAAAAAGTTAAACATAAATCTAAATATAAATAGTTTAGATACAAATTTGTAAATTGTCTCAAAATCAGTTCAAATAGTCACCCGCAAACGGACATTACATAGTGCTTAATTATACCATAAATTGATACTTACTTGATTTCCCCAGCGAATCTAGGACTTGTCGACTGCTCAAGATTAATTGTCTCATACGCCATTCGATTAATTAAAGGTCAAATATTAAAGATCAATCCCATTTAAATTGTATTTAACCTGAGTGTATGTAGTTAATGCCAATTTTAGTTTTGTCTATAAAAGGATATACAATTAATTCTTCGGTAATAATTTATAAACCTTAAACATAATGTGAATTAGACATTCAACATAGAAAGAAGACAATCGAAATCGGCACAAAGGCTAACAAGCAATTATTAAATTAATTGAATGTATTATAAATTTATATTCGAATTCGAAGGATGTTTTTTAATAGCAAATATATTTTTAAGAAGCACGCTACGAAAATCATGAACTATTCAAACTTATACCTATTCATTTTCTCACTTATAAAATTTACAATAAGCAAAGATCTTTGGTTATTAGCTTAGCTAATACATATGGTTCAATCAACGCATAAAATAAGTAGTTGCACTGATGTTTACTTCTTTTGAAATAACTGGTGATAAATAACGTATTTATTTATTTTCTTAGCATGTAATCAATGACAAAAACTATTCCATTTTGCTACTTTCATCTACTTGCATTCTCAGGTGGGACTGAGCAACAACCGCGCAAGTTGAATTCGCGTAAGTCGGGGTATAATTTCCCATATAAATACATATAAAACATTTTTCCTTTGGGGCTTTCAAAAATACACGTAGAAAAAATGTTTTTTAATCAAATTATCAAAAATTTGTGTCTACACAAAACAGTGTCAAAATAACTTGTTAAAAGTTTTACTGAATAAAACTTCCGATAATCTAATTCTGATTTATATAAATATACAATCGCCAACCAAAGTTTTTTGATATAGAAGGCTTCGTAAAATCTAACAAAGTAGTTTGACGACTTTATTTTTCTCTCGCAATATTTCTAAACCCAAACAATTTTTTTTATTCCTCTTTTTGTAGAAGAATTACGCTCTTCATTGGAGTCCATATTTTCTACAATTTTTCTTTCAATTGCCTGAACACGTACATTGGCTAAGCAATAGTGTTGACCCATCGAGCTAAATAACAGATGAATCAACGAGATTTGAAAATCGCGTAACTCCGGGTTCGCGTAAGTAGCGTTAGTCGAGGTATTACTGTGTACATTAGACGATAATATATGGCTTAATTTCCTTAAAAATAAACGTGTATGAAAAACATTACAATTTGCTGTTCTCCTTGTCACACGATATTAGGATAGTTCATTTTAAAAACAAAAGAAGGACTTGAACCTGCAATCTTCCCGGCTCTCACCAATTAGTTACAGTCGACAGTGGCTCAGTTGGTTAAAGAGTCCTGGCCAGAGGGAACGTCGCAGGTCCCTCTGGTCTCTTTAACCAATGGAGCCACTGGCTCCGGCAACTGATCAACTGAGTACCTGAACAACTGACTGTGGCTCAGTTGGTTAGAACCTGGAAGGTCGCAGGTTGAAGTTCTGTCTTGTCGAACTTTTTCTTTTTTGTTTTTAAAGTTGTCCCGTGTTTGGTAAAACTAGTTTTTAAAATACATATATAGTAAGAGAGTTGAGTTTGAAAGGCCTACACATAATATCACATCTTCATATTCAGCTTGAAAATTATTCTATAAACATCAATCCGGGAACGTAAGCTATCATACGAAAAAATTTTAATGAAAAGAGCACAAAAGAAAAACATTTTATTAAAAACATGTAAAAACAAGTATTTCTCTTGCATGTCCAGGTTGTATTTTCAAAAAAGCAAATAAATATAAACATGAAAGTACAATAATTAAACCTCTGTGACATCATGTGCTAGCTAAGCTTCATTATTTGAAAGACAAAGGTATTTTGTAACTAGGGCAGCAAAACTCTGCCGATTAAAACCATTACAAGGCGGATTGCGCTATTCACAGAACACTGCAAGCTGGCTCGATGCCTGCAGCATAACAATGCAAAAATCAAGCCCCACCTTTTCTTGTTTACGACACACGATTCGAATTTTAATACACATATTGACGATATGACGTGTCTACCATAGAAGAGAAAATATTACGAATTTGCGGTTATTATTAACAGTATTAAAAAATTATATTTATTACTATTTAATATGATTGATGATGAGAAGAAAAAGCAAAGTAGCCAATTAAATGCTGCCTTATTAGCATATCACGGATATGTTTCATCTGTATTGTAATATGGAATCTCTATTTGGGGAACTCAGTTGACCTAATTAGAATTTTGACAATTCAAAAGAAATGTATACGTGCAATATGTAATGTTAAACAGCTACACTCTTGAAAACCTCTATTCAAAACTCTTAAAATACTACTTTCTACTTTGTTTTACATTTTGTCGTTATGCGTATTTGTAAAAAATATCATTTTTGTTCCTAACAAATGCTGAAGTATTACGGAACTCATATTTTAGAAACAATGAGAAACTACATTTGCCTAGCAAAGACTGCATATTTATTTATACAATTAATAAATACAATCCTATTTGCTGATTGTGATAAATCGTTATCAATAAATAAATTTCGCAAATAATATGTTTGGTTTACTATTAGATAAGACATACTAAAATATTAGAAAATTTTCTGTCGGTAAGATTAAATGTTTATAAATAGAAATATAAATTTATTCAATTGACCTCAAAATTTAAATGTAATAAAAAAATAAGTTCTTACGAACCTTTACACTTCCGAAGTAAACTAGGAACCCTTATAGTTTCGCTATGTCCATCCGTCCGTCCGTCCGTCCGTCCGTCCGTCAGTCCGTCCGCACGATTGTTCAGAGGTTCATTGGTCCCGGCCTCCTTTGAAGAATAGGCCAACTGCCGTTCTGCCAAGCAGGTCGTAAAAGGCGACCGTAAGGTAGCCGGTAAACTTATGCATGTGGCATTAGACCTCACCACGAGATAGCAACGTACCATTAACATCTTTGGTGTCTATAGGCGATGGTTGACTCTTTCCATCAGGAGATCCATCTGCTTGTTTGCTATCTTATGATATAAAAAAAATGTCCGATTTTTAATAGTTAAACTTTTGAATAATTTGTTACAACACTTTTATTAGAAAACATCGTTAATTGATCTTTGTTTTAATAATTCTAGCAGTATGTGTCTCTTTTTAAGCTAAGAAGTTGAATTAACTAATAAAATATACAATAACACATACCTTTGCATTACTAAGTAGCTTAAGAGAATTCGGAAACTAAAAAAAGTATTTGAAATAAATATAAATATATATTTCTCTTCCGACATTTCATTGTTTGTTGCAGTACTGATGTCAGTAGTCTGTGGTACTTTATGTTGCCTGTATTTGATTTTAAAAATACAAAAATTCTAAAAACGAGAAAACCATCGCCATTCGAAACCGATAAAATAAATCCATATTAATATTTTTAATGCGAATGTTTGTCTATTTATCTACTATTATTTGAAAGCTGAATGACACTGCATTGATTTGGATAAAATTTCGCAAGGACATAATTAAAAAGCCGGAGTCAAAAAAGGGACAGTGAAACTTTTTTCTTTTCAAAAATCATATTCTCAAGCGTTGAAATAGAGCATGAAAGTTTGTATATTTTTTATTCTACTCCCGGGAGAATTTTTATATTATTAGAAAGCAAATAAGCAGATGGCTCTCTTGATGGAAAGAAAAACCATCGTCTTTAGACACCAAAGATGTTAACGTTAATATCCCTGTGGCGGGATGGTAATTACACATGCAAAAGTCTACCAGCTACCTTACCCACTGTACCGGAGTATGATAAACAAACATTGACACTATTAAGACAGGAATAGGTAAGGCTGTGGTGAAATGGTTTTTTTTTATCATAAGATATCAAACAAGCGGATGGGTCTCCTAATGGAAAGAGTCAACCATCGCCTATAGACACCAAAGATGTTAATGGTGCGTTGCTATCTTGTGGCGAGGTCTAATGCCACATGCATAAGTTTACTGGCTACCCTAACCTCCAAACCGGAACACGACAGTGACTAGCACTGACGCTATTGCGGCAGGAATAGTTAAGGCGGTGGTATCAGACCCGGTCGAGCCGATGCAGCACTCTACCACCTAGTAGATGATAGTGACGGGCATAGCCACTCGGTCGGCTTTTACGACCTGCTTGGCTGAACGGCAATTGGCCTATTCTTCAAAGAAGCCCGGGCCCAACACGGGGACATATTAGAAGAGACGTTGCGGAAATGTCAGCCAGTTTAATATATATAAATAAATAAAAAGTATTTAAACTCCCGTATCCCTGAGGAAGTAGGCAGAGGTAGAACAAGTGCATCCATAATTAGCCGAAAATACTTTGTCCAAAAAAATTTGATAGGTAGTAAGCCTATCGCTAACCTTCACTTATCCAACACCGGACAACGTTGTTTTCATCAAGGAACTTAAAAAAATATATTTTTGATATGCCCGATCTAGGTCTCGAAGCTGGGACCTAATATGGTGAACACCCACACCGGACCACTCGACCACAGAGGCGACGCATATATAGATAACTAGCTGACCCGCGCAGCTTCGCCCGCGAGTATATTAATAAGTCGTCCAAATAGCTTTTAATAAAAATTTCATCCCCTGCTTCATCCCTCCAGGGACTGAATTTTGAAAAAAAAAATAGCCTATGTTTGACCCCGGATCTTCACCTTTATCCATGCTAAATTTCATGAAAATTTGTCCAGCGATTTAGCCGTGAAAGCGTAACAGATAGACAGACAGACAGGTAGAATTTCGCATTTATAAAATTAGTATGGATAGTATGGATACTTTACAATTTATGTAACAAGGGCGTAAAGCCAAAATTCTACGATTGCAGAATTAACGCAGAGATTTAATACTTAAATTTGATTGATATTTTTCACATTCAAAGTCATCAATCATTACCTTTTTACTAATTTGTTAAGATATTTCCAAAAGCAATAAAAATACAACGCAAATTGCAGCGCCGGTTTTAATCGAAAAACCTTGATTAATCGTAGTTATACTGTTGCTAGCATTCTGTGGCATTAGCTTGGCTTGTATTTCCCTGTTGCTAGCTTGTCTTTGTTTTTCCTTCCATCCTCTGATTCTCTTTGTTTTTTTCCCCGATTAGTTGCCATTGTTTGAGGCTTCTTATTGTTTATTACGAAACCTAATTCGCTGACAGCGATTGAGGTCCGAGACGAAATGACATTGTTTTCTTTATTGTTTTATTGTTTTGAGTAATTACTTTTCTTAGCACTGCTGTAAATAAAAAAGTAATTAGTTTTATTAGAAAATTAAGTTCCTTTCCGTTGTTTCTTTTATAGATCGTTGTTCTTGTTTTATAGTGACATCAAAAATGGACTTTTATTTTGTTTATTTTTTATATGGCAACAGAGAAACTTACAATCTCCGATTGAAATAATTAACAAAGAAAACTTTGCAAGATAGAATAAGTAATTTTATATTTTTATAACATAAGTTGGAAACAAACAGATGAACATCCTAATGGAAAGATAAATCTTCTCCCATAGACAATAAAGACGTTAATGGTGCGTTACTTACCCTCCAATCCGAAACATAACAAAGACAACCATTGATAACATTGTAGCAGGAATAGGTAAGGCCGTGGAACCAATAATTATCCGAGCGAAACGTTGCAAAACTCTACCACCTAGTAGTCACGATTGTAGTGATATGTATAATCAATCGATCGCTTTTTAGGAGTCCGGAACGACATGGAGCAACTTGTAAATAATAAACACAAAATAAATAAAGTGTTATATTGGTTAGTTACAGACCACACAAATACTAATAGATACTCGTTGGGCGTAAAATGAGCAAATGTATGTGATACTGGGGCCACACTTGCGTCTATGGTCACAAAGCTTCGTACAATGACACGATAAATGCAGAGGTCACATCTGAATTTATCGTGTCATTGCACGAAGCTATAAGGGTTAGGTTTACCTAACTACAGTTTATTATAAGGGTTTACCTAACTATAGTTTACTATAAGGGTTTCTTGTTTTTCAGAACCGTATAAATCCCTAAGTGGTACACAAAATGGAAGCAATCTAATGAAAACAGCTTTCTAGTACTAAGAATCTCTCAATTAAGATGCGGACGGACGAACAGACTGACGAATGGACAGTCATATGAAACTATAGAGGATTTTTGTTGGTTTCAAAACCCTATAAATCCCTAAGTAATATATAAAATTAAAACAATCTAATGAAAACGGTTAAAAAATCGAACAATATTACGTAAAATATGCGATTTTATTTGTTTAAACAATCATAGATTAGTAAAAATTATTCGTATCTGACCGTGGCATGGGTATTCAATCCGTACCTATCGAAAGAAATCGGACGATTGCTGACAAAAACAAGTAAAAACGCCGATTTCAGCTGTGCAATGGGTGACCTTCAATCGCTGCAGCAACCACCTCATCTACTGTTTTGAAGATGCAGCAGAGGTTTTTCTTACACAGAAATTGATGATCTTTCAGATGAGCTTTGGTTCGTTTGGTAGTTGGATGGTACTAGATACCTAGGGACAAGGCGTCACTTATAATGCAGCTGCCACTGATAAGGCCAGTCATGGGGACATGCAGCACCGCATTCTACCTTATATCGAGGAACAAACGAAATTCGGTAGTCTTATCGTACTAGAAATCGTTTTTTTCATTCTTTTTTCTTTTTTGTTGTAGCGCCACCCGGTTGTTCGCAATGCAGCATAGCCATTTCGTATTCTTAATTAACGACGAATCTAACTATGTATATACCATCCGATAGTCTTATGGGACTAGGACTAGCCCACGACACTATAGGTTTAGTGTCGTGAGCTCCCGTACTAATAGAATCGCGTCGATCGCGAAACTGTCAATTTTTTTTGTACATTGCTTTGTAAAAGCAACTATAAATCTTGCGCTTAAGTTTGAATATGCAAAAACGTATGTTTTTACAATATCTGTAAATACTTAAATGAAATTAGCTGCACTTTTGAGTGTCAGTATTGTTCAGGACTGTGCATTTGTTCTACTAAATAGATCGTAGGAGGCGTTCGATTGGCTATCCGAATCAATCGTGACTGCTAAGTGGTAGAGTTTTGTATTGTCTTGCCCAGGTTTGGTACCACTGTCTTACCTATTCCTGCCGCAATAGCGGTAGCCGGTAAACTAACGCAAGTGGCATTAGACCTCGCCACTTTGGTATCTATAGGTGATGGTTGACTTTTCCCATCAGGATACCTGTCTGCTTGTTTGCTATCTTATAATATTTAAAAAAAAAAAACAGAAAATGGCAGTGACAGGCATTGAACCTCTTGTAGCAGGAACAAGTAAGGCGGTGGCACTAAACCTCGTTGCGGAACTCTTACCAGCTAATAGTCACATTAGTAGTGATATGTTAGGCCAATGTTTCGCCTTTTTTGAACTATCTGGAAGATTGGCAGATAGTCTATTGTTCAAAAAGGGAACGGAAAAACACGGAAAATCTATATATGAATACGAGAAGTAATAACTTTGGACCCCTTTTTAACACACTTGCGCGAACGGTGAAGTACGAAATTTTGTACAGTTACAGTTTACATTGTGGAAGACTGCAGAAACGTAATATATTTAAGAGGCTGACAAGACCTAATTTGTTAAATTAATTTTATTTAAGCAGTTTAAAAAAAACACTATTTGTTATAGCACATCACAAAAAATATATGTTAATATTCATCATATATCAAAGATCGTGGCCGGACTCGATACATAATTGAACAAAATTGGGTCGATAGACAATAAATGCGAATATTGGTCTAAAATCATCATTAAACAGTTCTATATCTTAATTTTTTTGACGTATGGATGGATCTGCAAATAAAAACATGAAGTCATCGTAGTCATACATATCATCATATTTGACATCATCATATTTGAATCATATTTGACAAATAATCTACACTTTTTTAATTTCCCACTACGTATGTAGATAAGGAAGTTACTGATTTTACCCCGATTATCGAAAATCGAGATTTCACCAGATGTCCACGCTTTGAGGTCCTAGGAACCTTTTCAGACTATTTTCACGATGACGTCAGCATGTCTGTGTGTATGTATGTGTGCGTGTATGTGTGTATGTAAACATCTCATAACTTTTGAACGGCTGGACCAATCGAAAGGTGGTTGATGGCATTGGCTTGGATTCGGCTCAACTTAGACTTCCTGAAAATTTGACCCGATTCGGTCAGGGAGATTTTGAGAAATTTTGAAAATACACCAAAAAAAATTTGACGAAACAGGATTTTTTTAATATAACTTCCAGATTTATGTGCCGGTTGAGTACAAAAACTAATCAGCTCTATTCCTCAAAAAATTACGTCTAATACACAAATTGCATCGAAATCAGTTTATCCGTTTGGGAGTAATCGTTGACGAAAAATTTTTAAAAAAGTTTTTTTCGACATAGCTTCGAAATTTTTCAACCAATCATTTTTGGGTATTCTACGATATATTAATACTAAAAAAACTACTTCAAATGCCGTTTCAAAAATCAAAATTGAATCTAGTTCTCAAAACTTATAGCTTTTCAAATATTAAAATTACGTTGTTTTTAGCAAATTTACTTAATTTTTTTAATATCTTTCAAGTTAATTTACCGATTGACTTAAAAATCTTATCAGCTTTTTTCCTTTGAAAACTGCGTCAAATACCGTTAATTTAATCAAAATTGGTCAATTTAATTGGGATTTATCAATGAAGAATTTAATTATGTTTTTTGACATAGCACTGAAATTTTTCAACCTGTCGATTATTTACTAATTAAAGCAATATTTTAAATCCCAAAAATTGAGTTGAATGCCATCATCGTTTTTAAAATATACAGCTTTTAAAAAATTAATATACTGCCATTTTTAACAAAATAGATGTTTAAACTGAAAAATCTATGCTTATATTTTTTACTCTTTTAAAATCTTAAAAAGAGCTTAAAATACCTTAATTTAATAGTAAGACTCAGGGATGGCCCGTAGGGTCAACCTTTTACACATTTTTTTTAATTTAAATATTCATTCATTACAAAACCTGGCCGGTTTTATAATGAATGAAACTGGTGAAACTGGTTTAACTAATAGTGGACGCTCGTTTACTCGGATAGAAATAGACAGAGTGCGAGCATTGGTAAAGTGCGCCTTAAGTAAAGTGCATTAGAAATATATTAAACTAGCATTATATGCGGCTTCACTAGCATTTAAGATTTTTTTAAAATAAAAATTATCCTATGTTACTTCTAATAACCTCCAAGAATACGAGTATGAGAACACAATTTCATGATGATAAGTTAAGTCGTTTTCGTGTGAAAGCATAACAAACAAACTTACATTCGCATTTATAATATTAGTAAGGATTAATAAAAATAAACATTACGTACACTACATTAATATGGCATACATGATAATATACACACATATATACTATTTTCTTTACGGATAAAGTTAGATGTTAAACTTAAGAGATAATTTACTGTGTAATTTATGATCGAATTCCGGCCGCAGGTGATCGCTAGTATAACTAATGAATTCGCCACAAGGTTGTTATAACTAGTATCTACAAATCCATTTCATTATTATGCCAGGAAAATACCAAGTTTGTTCAAAAAACTTCTTTCAGACACGTAAAGCTGCTTCCAAAGCAAATTTAAAATAGCTTAAAATTCTGGGTCAAATGAAAAGTAAATGAGCTTGGAGCGGCGGAAAAGTGGTCAGACGTAATAGGAAAATTGCTTGCAGGTGGCAGCAAATAAGCTGTTCTCATTACCAAAGAACCAATTATATTAGTCATGATCCTTTTTTATATGGAAATTATATAATTGTGTTTATGAAAAGTATAAAGTATCTTCACGTTCAAATCCCTGAAGAGGTAGGCAGAGGTACAAAAAAAGCACCCACGATAAACCGAAGATATTAAGTCCATAATGTGATAGTTGGCAAGCTTGTCGCCGACCGGGTACTTGTCGAATCCCGGGGAACATTGTTTTATAAAAAACTGTACTTAGTATTAACAGTTGATTGAATGATTTAAAAGTGATAGCGCAGTGACTTTTTTCGTGTGTTTTTTAAACAATTGATATAATAAAAACTAAAAGTTAGGACAACATTTATACTTGAAAATTACCAAAAATTGTAAAAAGCTATATAAGTATCTTCACGCCCATATCGCCGAAGGGGTAGGCAGAGGTACAACAAATGCACCCATGATTAGCCGAAGATACTTGGTCCCACAATGTGATAGGTGGCAAGCCAACCGGGCATTAGCAATCCCGAGCAAATTTGTGTTTCTCAGAAAACTGAAAAAACACTTTTTTTTTATGTGCCCGACCCGGGAATCGAACCCGGGACCTCATGTGGTTAACGCCAACGCTGGACCATTAGACCACACAGATGACTAAAAAGCTATATAAAATCAAAATATCAGCCTCTGCTCGTGTAATCACCAGCAATATATATGAATTACGCATGTAAGTTTAGGAAGTTTTGGCCCACGCACAAATACCCCAATGTACGACACTGAACAAACAAGGCGGTTTCAGGAGCGACTTAAGGCGGGGTATGTCGACGCGCGTCAATTCTATAGAAAATGGGTGGCTCGGTATATTCTGAAACCGATGGGAAACGTGTTAATTTTCGGATAAATAAATATAGTACAAAGTAAAACTTAAATTTAGCTCATTCTTTTTTGTATTTACAACTAAATATCACCATACAAAAATCACGTGGAAGATTAGAAATATTATTAACAAATTATTTGTTTTAGAGATTTTTCTAGCCTGTTTTCAGAGTTTTATATGATCGAGTAAAGTACATTCTATCATATAATGAGTTAGCACATTCTTTAGGTAATATATTCAGGTATATCGTGTAATTTTTGTAAAATTGTTATTTAACAATCAATACAAAAAACGTGATTTAACAAACCAGTTTTTTTCCGTTTGTCGCGATACCTCGCCTTAAGTCGCCAAGGCATGCAAAGTAAACAACACCGACTTCGCAAGGACTTTACTACTGCCTTTGATTCTACGAGCACATTTATAAGTTAAAGTAGTTATGGTGCATTCAGTATTTAATAAAATAACTATGGCCATTAAAGCATAGCTAACGAGGGCAATTTCGCTCGCGCGTACAGTACATAACATGTCGTCGATATAGTCTTACAAACAAATTTTTATCCTCTATTTCAGGTGCATAGAAGTTGAGTTTTGGAAAAATTTGGCCTATGTATGATTTAATCTTCAACTATGTCCATGTAAAATTTTATCAAAGTCAGTTCAGTGGTTTAGCCAATGAAATCGTAAAAGATAGGCAGAATTTCGCATGTATTAGTATGGATTAGTATGAGTGAATTCACTTTTGTTTTATTTAAATCTTTACCACTCAGCTGATTAAAATTACTAGCGATTATCCTGTGGTCAAAACGCGACCATATAATCTATACATATAATAAAATCGTAGAAAAGTCAAAACTGTACATTGATTATTTTTTTAAAAGAATACTTGCGGTGCGGTACTTGCGGAAAAAGAATCTACAATCGATACCGAAGCCAAAAATATAGTTTTTAGAATTTTTGTCTGTTTGTCTGTTTGTCCGTTTAAAGATATTTGTGATGTATATATATATATATATATATATATATATATATATATATATATATATATATATATATATATATATATATATATATATATATACATCACAAATATCTTTAAATAACTAACAAGTTTCCTGATAGAAAGAGACAACCATTCCCTATAAATATAAAGATGTTAATGATGCGTTGTGTGGCGGGATGTTATTGCCCCGTGTATAAATTAAATTTACCGACTACCTTACCATCCTAACCAGAATGTAACTTGATAAATATTAACGCTATTGTGGAAGGAAATTAAGTAAGGAAATACCGAAACGGGATGAGATGTTTTAGAACTTCACTACTTAGTAGTCACGATGATAGTGTCATGTTTGCTTAATTCTTGTCATGTTTAAAAATCTGTTGTTAAATTTTATTCTTTACTAGCTGTTGCCAGCGACTTCGTCCGCGCGGACTTCGTTTACTCCGCACTGCTGCTCCCCCGTAGGTGATAGCGTGATAATATGTAGGTATTATGTTGGCCCGACCTGTTAGTAACATTCATGCAAACTTTGAAGTAAATCCATGCAGTACTTTTTGAATTTACCCCGGACAATACAGACAAACATACAAACATACAAACAGACAAACAGACAAATAGACAAACAGGCAAACAGGCAAACAGGCAAACAGGCAAACAGGCAAACAGGCAAACAGGCAAACGTACAAACGTACAAACGTACAAACGTACAAACGTACAAACGTACAAACGTACAAACGTACAAACGTACAAACGTACAACGTACAAACGTACAAACGTACAAACGTACAAACGTACAAACGTACAAACGTACAAACGTACAAACGTACAAACGTACAAACGTACAAACGTACAAACGTACAAACGTACAAACGTACAAACGTACAAACGTACAAACGTACAAACGTACAAACGTACAAACGTACAAACGTACAAACGTACAAACGTACAAACGTACAAACGTACAAACGTACAAACGTACAAACGGACAAACGGACAAACAGACAAACAGACAAAAATTCTAAAAACTATATTTTTGGCTTCGGTATCGATTGTAGATTCTTTTTCCGCAAGTACCGCACCGCAAGTATTCTTTTAAAAAAATAATCAATGTACAGTTTTGACTTTTCTACGATTTTATTATATGTATAGATTATATGGTCGCGTTTTGACCACAGGATAATCGCTAGTAATTTTAATCAGCTGAGTGGTAAAGATTTAAATAAAACAAAAGTGAATTCACTCATACTAATCCATACTAATACATGCGAAATTCTGCCTATCTTTTACGATTTCATTGGCTAAACCACTGAACTGACTTTGATAAAATTTTACATGGACATAGTTGAAGATTAAATCATACATAGGCCAAATTTTTCCAAAACTCAACTTCTATGCACCTGAAATAGAGGATAAAAATTTGTTTGTAAGACTATATCGACGACATGTTATGTACTGTACGCGCGAGCGAAATTGCCCTCGTTAGCTATGCTTTAATGGCCATAGTTATTTTATTAAATACTGAATGCACCATAACTACTTTAACTTATAAATGTGCTCGTAGAATCAAAGGCAGTAGTAAAGTCCTTGCGAAGTCGGTGTTGTTTACTTTGCATGCCTTGGCGACTTAAGGCGAGGTATCGCGACAAACGGAAAAAAACTGGTTTGTTAAATCACGTTTTTTGTATTGATTGTTAAATAACAATTTTACAAAAATTACACGATATACCTGAATATATTACCTAAAGAATGTGCTAACTCATTATATGATAGAATGTACTTTACTCGATCATATAAAACTCTGAAAACAGGCTAGAAAAATCTCTAAAACAAATAATTTGTTAATAATATTTCTAATTTTCCACGTGATTTTTGTATGGTGATATTTAGTTGTAAATACAAAAAAGAATGAGCTAAATTTAAGTTTTACTTTGTACTATATTTATTTATCCGAAAATTAACACGTTTCCCATCGGTTTCAGAATATACCGAGCCACCCATTTTCTATAGAATTGACGCGCGTCGACACACTCCGCCTTAAGTCGCTCCTGAAACCGCCTTGTTTGTTCAGTGTCGTACATTGGGGTATTTGTGCGTGGGCCAAAACTTCCTAAACTTACATGCGTAATTCATATATATTGCTGGTGATTACACGAGCAGAGGCTGATATTTTGATTTTATATAGCTTTTTAGTCATCTGTGTGGTCTAATGGTCCAGCGTTGGCGTTAACCACATGAGGTCCCGGGTTCGATTCCCGGGTCGGGCACATAAAAAAAAAAGTGTTTTTTCAGTTTTCTGAGAAACACAAATTTGCTCGGGATTGCTAATGCCCGGTTGGCTTGCTACCTATCACATTGTGGGACCAAGTATCTTCGGCTAATCATGGGTGCATTTGTTGTACCTCTGCCTACCCCTTCGGCGATATGGGCGTGAAGATACTTATATAGCTTTTTACAATTTTTGGTAATTTTCAAGTATAAATGTTGTCCTAACTTTTAGTTTTTATTATATCAATTGTTTAAAAAACACACGAAAAAAGTCACTGCGCTATCACTTTTAAATCATTCAATCAACTGTTAATACTAAGTACAGTTTTTTATAAAACAATGTTCCCCGGGATTCGACAAGTACCCGGTCGGCGACAAGCTTGCCAACTATCACATTATGGACTTAATATCTTCGGTTTATCGTGGGTGCTTTTTTTGTACCTCTGCCTACCTCTTCAGGGATTTGAACGTGAAGATACTTTATACTTTTCATAAACACAATTATATAATTTCCATATAAAAAAGGATCATGACTAATATAATTGGTTCTTTGGTAATGAGAACAGCTTATTTGCTGCCACCTGCAAGCAATTTTCCTATTACGTCTGACCACTTTTCCGCCGCTCCAAGCTCATTTACTTTTCATTTGACCCAGAATTTTAAGCTATTTTAAATTTGCTTTGGAAGCAGCTTTACGTGTCTGAAAGAAGTTTTTTGAACAAACTTGGTATTTTCCTGGCATAATAATGAAATGGATTTGTAGATACTAGTTATAACAACCTTGTGGCGAATTCATTAGTTATACTAGCGATCACCTGCGGCCGGAATTCGATCATAAATTACACAGTAAATTATCTCTTAAGTTTAACATCTAACTTTATCCGTAAAGAAAATAGTATATATGTGTGTATATTATCATGTATGCCATATTAATGTAGTGTACGTAATGGTTATTTTTATTAATCCTTACTAATATTATAAATGCGAATGTAAGTTTGTTTGTTATGCTTTCACACGAAAACGACTTAACTTATCATCATGAAATTGTGTTCTCATACTCGTATTCTTGGAGGTTATTAGAAGTAACATAGGATAATTTTTATTTTAAAAAAATCTTAAATGCTAGTGAAGCCGCATATAATGCTAGTTTAATATATTTCTAATGCACTTTACTTAAGGCGCACTTTACCAATGCTCGCACTCTGTCTATTTCTATCCGAGTAAACGAGCGTCCACTATTAGTTAAACCAGTTTCACCAGTTTCATTCATTATAAAACCGGCCAGGTTTTGTAATGCCAGGATTCATTATAAAATCGATACCGAAGCCAAAAATATAGTTTTTAGAATTTTTGTCTGTTTGTCTGTTTGTCCGTTTGTCCGTTTGTACGTTTGTACGTTTGTACGTTTGTACGTTTGTACGTTTGTACGTTTGTACGTTTGTACGTTTGTACGTTTGTACGTTTGTACGTTTGTACGTTTGTACGTTTGTACGTTTGTACGTTTGTACGTTTGTACGTTTGTACGTTTGTACGTTTGTACGTTTGTACGTTTGTACGTTTGTACGTTTGTACGTTTGTACGTTTGTACGTTTGTACGTTGTACGTTTGTACGTTTGTACGTTTGTACGTTTGTACGTTTGTACGTTTGTACGTTTGTACGTTTGTACGTTTGTACGTTTGTACGTTTGTACGTTTGTACGTTTGCCTGTTTGCCTGTTTGCCTGTTTGCCTGTTTGCCTGTTTGCCTGTTTGTCTGTTTGTCTGTTTGTCTGTTTGTATGTTTGTATGTTTGTCTGTATGTCTGTATGTATGTCCGGGGTAAATTCAAAAAGTACTGCATGGATTTACTTCAAAGTTTGCATGAATGTTACTAACAGGTCGGGCCAACATAATACCTACATATTATCACGCTATCACCTACGGGGGAGCAGCAGTGCGGAGTAAACGAAGTCCGCGCGGACGAAGTCGCTGGCAACAGCTAGTAAAGAATAAAATTTAACAACAGATTTTTAAACATGACAAGAATTAAGCAAACATGACACTATCATCGTGACTACTAAGTAGTGAAGTTCTAAAACATCTCATCCCGTTTCGGTATTTCCTTACTTAATTTCCTTCCACAATAGCGTTAATATTTATCAAGTTACATTCTGGTTAGGATGGTAAGGTAGTCGGTAAATTTAATTTATACACGGGGCAATAACATCCCGCCACACAACGCATCATTAACATCTTTATATTTATAGGGAATGGTTGTCTCTTTCTATCAGGAAACTTGTTAGTTATTTAAAGATATTTGTGATGTATATATATATATATATATATATATATATATATATATATATATATATATATATATATATATATATATATATATACATATATATATACATATATATATACATATATATATATATATATATATATATATATATATATATATATATATATATATATATATATATATATATATATATATATATATATATATATATATATATATATATATATATTAGGGTGGTTCTTATTTGACCAAAAAAAATATTTTTTTTACTTTCTGCGGGGACACGCCGCAATTATGATCTACGTGATGACAAAATGCTCTACTATTTTTTTTTAAATTATTGCTTAAGTTTTAGGGGTCGCTACCGCTAAAAGTAAAACTCAGGAAATAAAAAAAAATCATTTTAGTAATTATTAATTTTTAATGTTATCAATCAAATTAACTTAAAAACACATAAAAATGTAAACTCTATATTAAAAAAAAAAAAACAAAAAATAGAGTAATTTATGATGACAAAAGAGTAGACTTCTTTGTGCCTGGAAACTTTTTTCTATAGTCTTTAACCAATAATAGTAAGTATTGTTTTTGTTCTTCATCAGTGGTATGCAATTTGTTGTACTCCTCCATTAATGCTACGCCACGTTCTGCTATATCGTTGACAACTCTCATATTATAAGCAATTGCCCTGTTTCTTTGATAATTTTCATCATTAACCCACGTTTCTACATCATTTTTAAGAAAATCAGCTTTCATCCCAGTTACTTCAAAGAACCTGTATGTGTTGCTGGTGATGAAGCTTTCCAGGGTTTTATGGGTGATACTTTCGCTTTCCAATGTTATACGCTTAGGACAGTACTCGAGTCCTTCATTTTGCATTGCTTCTACCATTTTTTTCTTATTTTCTTTGCTTATTCTGTCGTCAAAAAAGGCCAACCCTACTAACTCTTCTGATAAGTACCACAAGTGTCCCAACATTTTTTGTGTGGCTACTTTAGTTATAAGTGAATTGACTTGTTTATACAGCTTCAGATCTTTCAACAGTTGTAGATCATTCCCAGGTGCTAATGGTGCTGAACTAGCTTCATACCAATATTTCACATATATTCGCACTGTAAACACGCAAATATCTCTTATGCCTTTCTGTTCTTTCTTCGACATCTTAAACTGGTTTTGGAATAAGAACATTTTAAGCGAATATATAGCTTTTGCCATCCATCGAGCTCTGTGTAATCCAGCAGGTGTTCTAAAGGATGTTGCTTTTTCAAGTGTACCCCCAAAAATATAATAGTTAGCTGCAATAATTCTTTGTAGTCGTCTCTGGGCTGATACGAGGTTAATTGCTGCTTTGAAAAAGTAATAACCTCCTCTGAAATATGTTCACAGTCTTTATATATTAATGGATCAGACGAAACAGTTACGAAGTCATTTTTGTTGATGTTTTTCCAATTATCTTTAAAACGCTTGAAAATAGCAATTTCGGGTCCGCTAGAAGTGCCCAATGATTGAAGTACCACAGCTTCTAGCATTATTTCAAATATGTGGTGCCGGCAAGCCAGCCAGAGCAAATCTTTTTTTAACTTTTACTCTAAAAGAATACATGCTCCATTTCTAGCACCAGTGTTAGAAGCCGTGGTATCAAAACACATACTCTTTATTTTTTCACATAAATTCCAGTTCATTATAGTCTCAAATACAGCCGTTGCAGTTGCCTCTCCCGTTCCTCGACTTAACTTCGGGACATATAAAAGCTGGTCAATGCCCTGACCAGACACTAAAATGGGTAATCTGTCCACTTTTTCATGACCAGAGATATCTTCACACATTTTGCTATCCCAGTGAATCGTGAGAGGCACTTCCGGTTTAAATTCGGACTTTAAGCATTCGGCTATTTTTTCTCTATGTTGTATTCGCTGACGACGAATAGAAGAAGTGTTAATGTTGTATTCTGATGGATCACAATCAGCACTTTTTAGTGTAGATGTCAGGACGACAGCAGCTTTTCTATCGCTTAATTTTGCAACGTCAAGGCTAGCAGCTAAACGATTGTCTATAATATTTTTTCTGCCCCGTTTCGCTGGTGGCGGTTCGCAGTTTGAAGGCCCTGGCTGTGGAGAAACAATCGATCTCTCATCGTCACTACTTCCGGTTAAAGATAGTGAGGATGATGACAGGATACATTTTTCAGTTATTCTTTTAATACTTTCTTCTTCCCGCTGCATCAGTTTTTCCAACCGCTCTGCTTTATGTTGTTGTTCAGTCACTTTTTTGGAATATTGTTTATCTAAGTTACCAATTTTTCCAGATCTATTCTGTCTTTGCGCTAGAAGAAATTCCTTATCTTCCTCGATTTTCATATTTTGCAGTGCGTCAGAATGTGCTATGTCAAAAAGATCATAGAGATGACTTTGCCACGTATTTTCTTTACGTTGTATTGCTTCGGACCGCTTGGTTTTATTTTCCTTGTTCTTTTTCAAACCTTGCCATTGTTTAAAGTGTTTTAGTATTTTGTCTTTAATGTGTTGTTTTTTCCTAGTAGGTATGCTTGCTTTTTCCCACAAATCCATGACATCTTGAGTAGTTGACTCAGCAGCAGCGTTGTTGTTAATTTTTTTCTCTAGCTTGTAATAGAAAAATAACTGTAAGACTTCTTTGGTTGATGGCAAGAGTAGTAGAGGTGGTAGAGGGGAGGGGGTGCCGAGTTCTTATGACATTTTAAGATGTGTTTCTACTGTGGATATTAAGAGTGCTATGTTACTATGGGCTTATTTAATTGTGTATCATGAATTCATTAATATCAGATGTTAGGTATCTATTGCGGAAAAAAGTATAATACGAAACTTTTGAAATTCGGTAGCGACCCTTAAATTTAGTTCAAAAAATAAAATAAAAATTAGGTGTTCATATTTTTTGCCTTAGAAAATTATAATGGCATGTCCCACTGAGATTTCAAATTTTGAATTTTAAGAACCACCCTAATATATATATATACAATAACTAATAATTTGTGTATTTAAAATAAGGAGGTTGTAATTCTTTGAAAGAATTGTTCAAATTTCTGAAATTTGAAATCACAAAGTTTGTCTGAAATAAAAGACACGCCCAGTTGGGAAGTTTTCTAACTGCTTTCACTTGTTTCTTTCGACATCCCAAAATATACCTTTATACAGGGCTACTTTTAAAGGTCCGGCTTTATGAAATTATTTTTTTATTATATAAATCGAACATATTATCGATTCTGAACAGCCTATGAAAATTTGGCCGTAACTTTAAAAGAAACCATGTATATCCATCCCCCTGTGATGAATATAATATTTGCAAATATGCCAGGCGGTTCGTAAAAGGTAAACTTTTTTATTTATATCTATAAGAAAGCAATTGATAGCAAACAGACGGCTCTCCCGATCGAAAGAGAAACCATCGCCTTTATAAACTAAAGATGTTAATTGTGCGTTGCTATTCCTGTGGCAGGGTTGTAATGCCAAATGCACAAGTTTACTGGCTACCGTAATGGTCCTGGTCACTTTTTATGAATAGACCATCTGCCATTCTGCCACGCAGTTCGTAAGAAACGAATGATTGGCAATGCAAGTCAGTACCATCATGTCTACTAGGTGGTAGAGTTCTGCATTATCTCATCCGGGTTTTGTATCGCCTTACCTATTTCTGCCGCAATAGACCCCAGCACAAGAAACTAACGCATCATTAGCGTCTTTGGTGTCTATAGACGAGTTGTCACTTCCCATCAGGAGAGCTATCTGCTTGTTTACTATCTTATGGTATGAAAAAACCTTACCTTCCAAACCGGAATACGACAGCAATAAGTACTGATACTGTTGTGGCACAAATAGATAAGGCGGTGGCCATAACCGATATGGACGTTGCATAATTCTACCATCTAATTAATCACTATGTTACTAATACGCAACTATTAACCTTCCCTCGCTTTTTACGAGATGTCCATTAAAAAGTACATTTTATTTATAAAATGCGATCTACAATATACTGCTGTACTTATTCACATGTAGTTAAAGCTGTCGAAGGCAGGCCGCATGTCGACGCTAAGCGGTTTCTGTTTGATATTTACTCACTATATTGGTTAGTATGCAATTTGGCCTGCACGTTAGTCATTTTTATAATTACTGAGTCATCTATATTTAAATAAGTGAAGCAAAAAAAATAAACATTATACATAATATGACATATTATATGATTTTTTTCCGCCTAAAGTTTTTTTTAACCTCCTGCTATATATGTAAATAAGGAAGTAACTAATTTTGCCCCAATTTTCGAAAATCGAGATTTCATTTTCACCAGATATCCACGTTTTGAGGTCCTAGGAATCTTTTTCACGATAACGTCAGTATATCTGTATGTATATGTGTGTGTGTGTGTGTGTGTGTGTTTGTGTGTATGTAAACATCTCATAACTTTTGAACGGTTGGACCGATCGAAACGCAGTTAACGGCATTCGATTGGATTCTACTTAACTTGGACTTTCTAAAAAATTTAACCAATTCGGTTCAGGAGGTTTTGAGAAATTTCGAAAAAACACCAACAAAAT
This sequence comes from Apodemia mormo, assembly GCA_036924255.1. Lineage (NCBI taxonomy): Eukaryota > Metazoa > Arthropoda > Insecta > Lepidoptera > Riodinidae > Apodemia > Apodemia mormo. The sequence goes on along the minus strand of JAUPFN010000014.1, from coordinate 31,403,171 downwards.
TTTTGGCGTAACAGTATTTTTTAATATAACTTCCAGATTTATGTACCGATTGTTTACAAAAACTAATCAGCTCTATTCCTTAAAAAAACTACGTCCAATGCATAAATTACACTTAAATCGGTTTATCCGTTTGAGAGTAATCGTTGACGAAGTATTTTGAAGAAAGTGTTTTTTCGACAAATTTAATAAAATTTTTCAACCAATTATTTTTTGGTAGTCACTCGTATAGCCAATTGGTCGACTTTTACGACCTGCCTGGCAGAACGTCAGTCGGCCTTTTCTTCAAAGACCGTAGCTCGGGACCAACACGGGGAGTCTGTGGTCAAACTTAAAAGAAATATTATTATTTATTATTCTATAGTCGAATTTTGACTATAGTGCAATGACTAGTATATGGCTACTTATATTTGGCACTATTTTGGGTTTACAGACAGCATTTCAATTTTTTTGATACATCATTTTTTTTTCCAGTATTTAACGATATTGGAAAAAGTACTAAATAATAGGGTAATCTTCGTATAAGGATCACCAGGATATATCTTTTTTGACTGTCTGCAGTATCAAAATTTTCTTCGGACTAAATTCTAATCAATTACTGGTCATTGTTGGCATATTTTGTTGTTGTCACTCTCTCTATTTATTACTAGCTGACCCAGCAAACTTTGTTCTGCCTTATTAACTACTCTTATTTTTTTCTATATTTTCTCATATTTTAAACCTTCCCTGTACTTTTTAATTTTTTAAACAATTAATTCAAAATAAAAATTAGCCAAATCGGTTCAGCCGTTCTCGAGTTTTAGCGAGACTAAGAACAGTAATTAATTTTATTTATATACTAGCTGACCCGGCAAACGTTCTTCTGCATTTTTAACTACTATTATTTTTTTTCTTTATTTTATTATCTTTTAAACCTTCCCTGGACTTCAACAATTAATTCAAAACTGACGACTGACTTAACGAGAGTAACTATTATGCAACCTATCGCTCTAAGTACATTTTTCGTGATCACTTTTAATTTGGTTGAAGGCACCAAAATATTTTAGTTCGAATTTTGCGTAATTGTAATTACATCCATGCGTTTTGTTTCTTGTGTCGGGTAACAATGAAATTTTGAACTTTTTAAATTATTATTTTTTTTAAATAAATCAAACATATCGATTCTGAACAGCCTTTGAAAATTTGGTTGGTCCTTTAAATAGATATTATAAAATAAACTCACTTGTACTTCCAGTTCTGTACCAAGTACATGTATTTCATATAATTTTATACACCCAACCATTTCCACTTATTATAGCATTATCAGGTCCTTCAAAAGTAATCCTTTATGTTGTAAAATATAACATCTATTGCTGTGCAGGAAATAGAATAAAAGATACGGGCAATCCGTTAGATATGGGCGTAAATGTATGAGTGTACGGGAATATTAACGTCAGAAAATAAGCATATTCGGATTTAGTCTCGGAATGAGGCAAAGATATTTTAATTAATTTTAGCTTCTACAAGATACAAATGATGGAGCTACTGATCAAAAAGAATCCGTTAACTATTCTAAAAAAATATATTACTATCCATCAAATATATTACTATATTACTGTATTTCGAAAGAAATTCAGTTTCTCTGTTTTTTAAAATACCAAACTACTTCAGCTCGTGTAGTGTAGTATGGGTTCATTTTGAAGAATATCTACCACATGGATTAAATGGATACGCCTTTCATGGCAATTTCTTAATTTGTCAGTGTAGCTTGCATTTACACACAGAAATACAGAGTTATACTACTTACCGATGAAATTAAATCACTCCAAGGGTAATTTTTAAATCTCATCATTTCATTCGGTAAGAACAACATCGCTTATTTCTCTTTTTTTCACGATATAATATGTTTACAAATGTATGACACTTTTAGTATTGATAGGAGCCTTTGCTCATATGCACGGTGACACGTATTTCTTCCCAATGGCATGTCTATTAGAATTCATGTGGTCTGATATCTACCATATTAATGCTATTTAAAACATTTTTCATATCTTTGTACGCCGTGGAATCAGTTGTACTCAGTATGTGTTCGGAATCCATGTAACATAGCAGAAGGTTTAACTTATCACTATATCCTTGCGTTAGTCAGGGCTCTTTCTGAAGGATAGGCTGTGTTTCTGATAGGCAGATTGTTAGAAGTGGACGATTAGCCAAACGTGTTTCTATCATCGAGACCACACATAAAGTTCTTTTTGTCCAGGCTTGGTACCATCACCTTGACTTTTTCTGCCGCATTGGCGTCAGTGCTTGTTCCTGTCATATTTCAGTATGTAAGATAAGATAGATGATAAACTTATAAGGTGCTAAATTTCTGCTACACGGGTTTTGTAACACACCATTAATATCTTCAGTGCCTATAGGTGTAGAGGTGTGGTGTATTGTTTGAACAATTTTATGATAGCGCGTTATAGACTATAAACTATATTTTTCTACGCTTTACGTTGAGTAAAGATAGCACGCTATTATAATAACGCTATACGTTATATTTATCTCTATATAGGTAATGGTAATTTTTATTCGTCAGGAGGATCATCTACTTATTTGCTATCCTACGCTATAAAAAAAGGATAGACAGAGAGGCAATATTTTAAAATATATTTTCAAAGTTTATCTCCTCTATGGTCTATATTTGTGGTGTTGGTGTTGACCACACGAAGTTCCAGGTTCGATTCTCGAGTCTGACAATTCAAAAATATATATTTTTTTTCAATATTCTTATCATAATATCGCTGCTTAAGATTGGATAAGTGCCCGTTTAGAGATAGGCTTGCCACCTATCACATTATGGCACTAATGGCCAATTGCACTAACATTGTCTTAGCTTGGACTATCCTAAATAGAATGCTGTCACTTCTTGTCTTAAATGAAAAGAATGTGTCATACATTCTATTTAGGATTGTCGAAGCTGAGACAATGTTAGTGCAATTGGCCATAAGTATCTTTGGCTATTCTTGGGTGCATTGGGTGTACCTCTGCTTACCTCTTCGCGAATAATGACATGAAGATATTCTACTCTGTATTACCTTAAATCCTATCGTGTTTATGAAGATTCTTTTCGATAGTTTTTCAAGTACAATTTTATTCTATTTAAAGTTCATCGCCTCGCCTTTGTCTCGCCTCTGTGGTCGCCTCTGTGGTCTAGCGGTCCAGCGTTGACGTTGACTACATGAGATCCCGGGTTCGATTCCCATGTCAGGCACATAAAAAAGAGTTTTTTCAGTTTTCTGAGAAACACAAAGTTGCCCGGGATTGGAAAGTGCCCGGTTGGCGATAGGCTTGCCACCTATCACATTTGTGGGGCCAAGTATCTTCGGCTAATTGTGGGTGTTCTTTTTGTACCTCTGCCAACCCCTTCGGGGATATGGGCGTGAAGATACTTTTAAAGTTCATTAAAGAGGAAATTTTCTAGAAAGTTCACAAGAAGTTAGAAGCCATTATCGTAGTTTAACTCTATTTTGTTTGATATTACAGTTATACCTCAAGGAAAACATAAATTAACAGCGAAACTCAAAGAACGTGTTATGCTTACTTTTACCGCACTATCGTAGTTGTTATCATAAAATATGATCCATATATCAAGTAAAGTGCTTAAGTTTTTGAACTAAGTACGTGTGTAAGATTGCATGAAACTAATTTTACTCGGCATTTGTACTATATGATGTTTTTATTTGAATTATTCCACCATAGTGTTGCGGGCTCCGTTTGAATAATAGACCATCTGCCTTTCCGCCAGGCAGTTCATAAAAGGTGAGCGATTTTTTATAACATAATATAACAAACAAGCAGATGTGTCTCTTGATGGAAAGAGTCAACCATCGCCCAAAGACACCAAAGATGTTAATGCGTTGCTATCTTGTGGCGAGGTCTAACGCCACATGAATAAGTTTACTGGCTACTTTACCCTTCAAACCGGAACATGATAGCGACAAGTATCGGCGCTATTGCGGCAGGAATAGGTAAGGCGGTGGTATCAGACCCGTGTGAGATCATGCAGAACTCAACCACGTAGTAGCCACGATGGTAGTGACCCGCATATCTAATCGATCGCCTTTTACGACCTATCTGGCAGAACCCCCATGTTTGTAGAATATACCAACTTCCGTTCTTTCGCATTAGTGCCACCACAATGCACTTTCAAATACATTTACCACTACCGGTCTCATAGTCTAGAGATTAAAATATTCGGCTCAGATCATTAAGACCAGTATTCGATCCCCGGATCGAGCAAAAGAATTATTGAGGCTTTTCCAATTCTTCTCGAAAATCTAAAATCTTAGTAGTAGCTTACAATCTGGCTAGTGGTATGCTACCACCACTATATTTGGATGAACGCGTAAAGCCATCGGTATTAGTTATTGATAGAAATAGGCGATCATCGTTATCATGTCTGTTGTATCAGGTTTTAAGAGTATCATTAAATTAATAAATCAAATTTATTAATTGTTAAGAAAACGAGTTTTTTAACATAAAACACTTTATAAGCACGCTCTCTTTCTTGATCAATAATACCCACATTCTGTACTCTATCCGACTGATTATTTATACAACAAAGTTGATAAAATCCAGCGATGGGCACCGTCACTCATATCGCCTATCGATAAACCGGTGAATCTTAGTGAATTGGAAGGTCTACAGACGTTCGGTTCACTCTATTGGACGCCGCAAGATTGATGATATTTTTTTACCTATACGAAACATGCCACTCACTAAGTTAAATGTACTATGCCTAACCTTTCGGAAATGCAAGCAATAAGTTGATAAAATGTTGTTCCAATCGGATACACGATGTGGAATTCCATATACGCATAATAAATAAAATACACAAATAAATATTGCTGGACAAATTACACCAATTGATCCAGCCCAAAGAAAGCTAATTATTTGTTTGTAATATGGGTGTTAGTCAACGATACTAATAAATAGAATCACATATATAAATATTGAAACATATTTTATAAACATCCAGAAATATAAGCGTCTATGCTCATCATAAAATTATAGTAGTAGTCAGGGTTATTAACCACATATAAATATTGAAAAAAATTGCTGTCTTTTATGAATGAAATTCACAAATTAAAGTTTGAGTCATCACTTTTAATAGATTCAACACATCGACAATTTAAAAATTTATACTGAAATTTAGGTTAACACCATACCGTTCAAGGCTTTCAACCAAATATTTAATAATTTCTACTTAATATTAAACAGAGGTACGTACAAATATTTTACATAAATATTTGATCAAGAGGAAGGGTTTTATAGTACCTCTTAATTGAAACCCATAATTTGGGATACGAAAGGGTTTATTTCAATAGAAATGACTTCAATTAAAACATTTATTAAAATTTCTGTATCATGGTCTGGATTTCTCACCACCATATTTGATGTTTATTAGCAAGCCATGGAATTGGTATTGATAAATGGTATAAATAGGGGATACTGAAAACCAGTGTTGAGGTTCACAAAGCCTCAACAAATACTCGGTTATTCCGTTTTAATGGATTTAAATTACCACTCATTACTACTATTACCTTTTGCTCTTTCTTTTAGATATAAGTAAGTTTTTTTAGCATAAGCTTCGATTTGTTTCTTTTTTTGTTTTTGTATGGTAAATGTCCATTAATAAATAATTTCTTATTCTTGTAAAGCAAGTAATATCCTTCATGTTACTGATTACTGATACTGACTGAACTGACTGATACTGATTAAATTCGGCCAATTGATTAACCGCATAACCAATTGAGCAATTGATTAAATAACAAACCATCTGCTTTTTTGACTGGTAGCTCGATGACAAATACTATTTAACTGTACTATATAGGGTCAATCCATAACAGGTGAAAATATTTTAACTCAGCTTTCGGTATGTCTAATCAAAGATATCAAGCTAAAAACAAACGTCATTCAAGGATGCAAAACTTTTTGATTTGTATGAATAAAATTTTGTATACGAATAAAATTTCATACAAATCAAAAAGTTTTAAAACTTTGAATGACGTTTATTTTAACTGGATATCGGTTAGATGCACCGAGTGCTGGTATAAAATATTTTCACCTATTATGAAATGACCCTGTAGACGAGCTTTTTTTATAAGATATCAAACAAGCAGATGGCTGTCTTGATGTAAAAAGTTAATTATTGCCTATGGACATCAAAGAATAAATAAACAAAATATTTTTATTTTTAATTTTGGACCAAACATTTTTACATTATTATTAAACCCATCAAACTGCGTGACAGATTGTCGGCGGGATTAACGCTTGTTAATAATCGAACACGAATCTCCGAAGAAACAGGCAGAGGTACAACAAGTGCATCCAGGTGAGCTTAAAAGTTAAGAAGTATATATATATATATATATATATATATATATATATATATATATATATATATATATATATATATATATATATATATATATATATATATATATATATATATATATATATATATATATATATATATATATCCTACTTAACTTTTAAGCTCACCACCTTTCACATTGTGGGACCAAGTATCTTCGGCTAATCGTGGATGCATTTGTTTACACCTCTGCCTGTTTCTTCGGAGATACGGGCATGAAGATACTTTATACCAATCTTTGTAAAACTGCTCCAGAATCAAGAATCCTTTTTATGCACAGGAAGTAGTTGTTAAATATGTTAATAATGCATTGCCATGGTGATATTATAGGTGTTAAAGTCCTATAAATAAATGCTAACTCGACTGATCCGAACCTTTGATTAATGATAAGCACAATTGGTGGTTACGTCCTTTATTGTAATGAACAAGTTCGGTTTGGGATACCTATTAGATATATTTAGCACTTACAGTTTTGCTCGTCCGTCCTTTAGATAGTTATTCACCACAAAAACACACACACACAAAACACTGTTCAATTTACTAATTATTATTAGATCACACGCGAGAAATAATTTAATTTTCGAAAGACACCTAGTTTTAACGCCGGTAGTTCAATGCGCACTCGCTAATTGATTTTTTGAATCTGAGACCGTTCACGCGATCGATGCGTGGACGCAGGACTGCACGGTCTACGTGTATAACGTTGCACTTGCAATTTTGCTATGTATTTTATTAATTAATTTATTATTGATATATTTTTATATTTAATATTTTATTTATTTGTTTATTAATATTTTAGGTTTGTAGCTACGCTACAATATAACACCCGAGTGAGACTACGCAGAACTACCTACTACCTAGTTGCCACGATGGTAGTAACTCTCATAGACAATCAGTAGCCTTTTACGACCTGCCAGGCAGAACGGCAGTTAGTATATTCTTCAAAGGAGCTCAGACTAAAACGGGGAAAGAACTTTGCCTCACTCAACCGATATATTACGATATTTTTCATGATCGGTACTAGATTGATATAATATTTGAAAAACACAGAAAAGATCGAAGAGAGAAGATTACGAGAGAACAATATTGAGTAACAAAGTTCAGGGTCCGTAATTTAACTTCGAAAGTCATGTATTCGATAGATGGAAAGTCAACTGAACGATTATTTTAATGGAATTTATTTCGAAACAACTTTTTATCGCCAAACGCTATTTCGAGTTAACGTTTCATCGAATATTTATTAGTCGAAAAGGAACAGTCTCTTTTCGAAATTTCGAAATTTAAATAAAATTATAAAAAAAGATTTTTTTGACATATATTTCATACATTTTTTTGCAAAAAGAACAAATTGACTTGCTTTACTTTATGAGCTTGATGGCTCACATTTGCCACTTTAAAAAATAAAACGTTTAAATGTTTAAATTTGATTATTAATGTTTATTATTTTATGTTTGGATTAGTGAAGTTAGGGTTACTACCTTAACTTCGACGACGATGCAACCCTAAACTAAAGAAAACATTTTTGGCTAGTTTAAATTTGTGTGAAAATCGTAAAGTAAGTGTTTTTTTATAATAAACATTTTCCCTTCTTTTGTGTTTTATTACCTTTCTTTTCACCAAATTTCATGTTTTTGAATCCACGGGAAGAACGTACGATATCTTAAACGTATTTCAATTTCTTTATTATGGATTAAATAATATGTGACGAAAAATCTTTTTTTATAATTTTATTTCAATTATGAAAACTATATTTTAAAAGAAGACTGTTTCTTTTCGATTAATAAATTTTTTTGCAAAAAGAACAAATTGACTTGCTTTACTTTATGAGCTCGATGGCTCACATTTGCCACTTTAAAAAATAAAACGTTTAAATGTTTAAATTTGATTATTAATGTTTATTATTTTATATTTGGATTAGTGAAGTTAAGGTTACTACCTTAACTTCGACGACGATGCAACCCTAAACTAAAGAAAACATTTTTGGTTAGTTTAAATTTGTGTGAAAATCGTAAAGTAAGTGTTTTTTTTTATAATAAACATTTTCCCTTCTTTTGTGTTTTATTACCTTCCTTTTTACCAAATTTCATGTTTTTGAATCCACGGGAAGAACGTACGACATCTTAAACGTATTTCAATTTCTTTATTATGTATTAAATAATATGTGACGAAAAATCTTTTTTTATAATTTTATTTCAATTATGATAACTATATTTCAAAAGAAGACTGTTTCTTTTCGATTAATAAATATTCGATGAAACGTTCACTTGAAGTAGCGTTTGGCGATAAAAGGTTGTTTCGAAATAAATCGCATTCGAACAATCGTTCAGTTGACTTTCCATTAATCGAACACATGACTCTCAAAGTTAAATTACGGACCCCAAAGTTCATGAGGGCATAAACGCAGCCGATAACTGTTGCCGATAGCATAAAATTGTTGAAGAGAAAGCGATCCATAAAGAAAATTTTTTAAGTAGCTTTTTGTTTGAGCGCTTATCGTTTGACCAGAGGTCACGACGGTAATGACAAGTATAGCCAGTTAGTCCTCATTTACCACGTTTTTGGCACAACGACTAATACGAGGGTCATTTCTCGATAAGTTTATTGTTAATTATTAGGCAAAACTATTTAGTTATTTATTATAAACGATACAATTACCCAAAGGTCAAGACCACAGTCAAGACTATAAATCCCACTTAAGAATGTATTCATAAACTTCCAAATATACTACGAAATAGCGTGACAAAAAATGGGTTATTAAAAATAACTTTCATTTTGATTGATCGTTCCTCATTATCGAAGAAAAAAATCACAATTTTAATTCTTGTTTTAATTAAATTTATAATTAAAATTAATAATTTCATTCGGGTAAAAAATATATCTATCGGCTTACAATTAAGCCTGTTCTCTGTTTAGCTTAAATGGATAGATGGTGAATTTGTTCACGAGGCTATGCTACGAATAGCATATATTTGTAGCGTAGCGTAGCATTCGAAATAATGCTACTACGAACACATAATATCAATTGCTAGTATTGATTTTCTCCGTTGTCTAACATCTTTTCATGTTCGCATAGTAAGTTTGGTTTTCAATTATTCAATTGCATTTTTTTACAAGTAAAACGACCACACACTTTGTAATTTTGCCCTGATTGATGGCATTTGATATCCGACGGGATAATAATTTGTCTGATGAAAGTTATATACTGACGTCATCGTGAAAATAGTCGTAAAAGGTTCCTAGGACCTCAAAATATGGAAATCCAGTAATAAATGGATTTTTGAAAATTGGGGCAAATTCAGTAATTTCCCTACATACTTAACAGGAAGTTAAAAATAAATGTATTCATGGACAATATAATGTTTTGTTTAATACTGTTTTTATAAGTTAGAGAGTGAATAAAAATGTCTTACTTTATGTTTACCGAGGTTTGTGACAGCGCATCCCAGTACTGCCTCCCGTCCAAGAAAAAAGGTGTGATTCCCTATTGGCCTTTCAAACGCTGGTTCTTCTGAAAACCTTTTTGTCGTCTGTGAATCTGCAACAATATATAATATACTCTCATTATTATATTAAAATGATTAATGCGAAAGTTGGTATATGCATATTACTTTTTCATATCTTAAGTGGATGAATTTATATGAAAATAGCATTAGTCTTTTTTCATATCATTAGATAGCATAGCCTCTGTATGGTCAAGTGGTTTGATGTCGGTGTTGATCATGTGAGGTCCCGGGTTTGATTCCCGGGTTGGAAAATTAATTTTCTTTTCAGTTTTCTAATGAAAACAGCTTTGCTCGGGATAACAAAAGTGTCCGGTTGGCGATACGCTTGCCACCTATCATATCGCGAGATTGACGGCCAATTTCCGAAACACAAATTAATTTTAATACACAATTATTTTGTCTTTAAAGGATCATTTGCTTGTGAAAATTATATTAATAAACACAGATTAATAGCTTGTTAAAATTAATTTGTCTTTCGGAAACCGGCCGTAAGTACCTTTGGGTAATCGTGGGTTGATTGTACCACTGCCTACCTTTTCAAGTATACAGATGTGAAGATACTTTTGGATAGCATAGACATCTTTTAAATAGGTTAGGCGGTGGTTTTACCAAGTGACAGGCAACAGAGGTAGTGTTCTGTAGCATGTCACCTGGTAAGACTACCACCTAGTAGTAACGACAGCAGTGACATTTTTGGCAAATTATTTTCTTTTTACGAACTGCCTAGCATATAGACAGAAGGTCTATTCTTTGAAACTGGTCCGGACTAATACGGGAAAACACATTATGTCAAAATGTTGTGCCTTACAATTCTAAATATACAGTCTAAAATACTTATATGTCAGTGTCTAAAACACGGATTCAATTTCTAACAAGTACAAAACCCGTGTGTATTTTGAGAATCACTGTTTGCATTTTGAGTGTGGATGTTTATTAAATATGTCAGTGTTAATAGAAGCATTTCTGTATATTAGTAGTGTTGCTTAACTCTCATATCACAAGTTGAGATTTGCTTTGTCTTGTCAATGCAATGGATCCAGTGGTATATGTATATTATTACAATCAATCAAGAATAGTGTATCAGCAATTCAATATGATTTCATCCTAGTACTGGTTGTTTACTTTGATAGATACTTAGAACAAAACAAGTTTTATTTTAATCTACCTTTATAAACAAAACCATCGTTTTACTATCAAAATATACAGGGTTACTTTGAAAGGTCCGGCTAAATTTTCATAGGCTGTTCAGAGTCGATAATATGTTTGATTTATGTAATAAAAAAAAAATATCTAAAGAATTCAAAATTTTATTCATCTCCGACACAAAAAATAAAACACACGGATATAATTTAAATCACGCAAAATTCAGCTAATTTGGTGGTAGCGCAGCTCGTATAGTGTCCCCCGCACCCTGCACACACCGCCCGGCATAGGTATATTATTTGTAAGTATCTTCACGCCCATATCCCCGAAGAGGTAGGCAGAGGTACAACAAGTGCACTCACGATTAGCCGAAGATACTTGGTCCCACAAATGTGACAGGTGGCAAGCCTATCGCCAACCGGGCACTTTCCAATCCCGGGCAACTTTGTGTTTCTCAGAAAACTGAAAAAACACTTTTTTTATGTGCCCGACCCGGGAATCGAACCCGGGACCTCACGTGGTCGACGTCAACGCTGGACCACTATACCACAGAGGCGATATGTAATATGAATAATATTGTAAATAATACTTGAATGTAATATTAATATTCGTTTATTTTGCATAATAGACATTAGAATTTGTTGTTATCAAAATGCTGCACTACAGTAGCGCCATATCCGCAACATCGTGGAATCTATTTCAAATTATAAACTTGGAAAAGGTGCCATTTGAACTGATATGTTTGTAGTTGACACTTTTCAATCTACCCTACTTTTAATTATTGCAAAACTGTGTGATACTATAAAATACCTTGTACTGGCCTACTCGGGTCATTCTGCTGTAAGTCGTTAAAGAATAAACATCTATGTACGTCAAACTGTCTATTATTAAAAAGGAACCTTACAATATTTATAGTATATTGCAATAATTTTACAATTATAATAAAAATACCCTTTTAATTCAATAGTTAGTTCTTCCGGCTCCAGATTCAGACTCTCGCCATGACATGTAATAGAAAGAACTCATGACAATAAAACTAACAAGCGAAACTCCACTATCTTAATACTTTATATATGTGAGTTCTAATGGTTCTCATCCAGTTTCTCTTTAGACACTCATCATGATAAGCGATATGAACTATTCAATCAACAAAACCAACGTGATCAAACACGATTTTCTTATCATTTTCTATACGGGAGTTTTCTTACTATTTTCGGCTTTTTCCCACTTCCGTCTCCAATTTCAGCGCTATAATAGAAACCGTTCATAATAACAAATCGATGAACTCAAATTCGACTCTTTCAGCACGTTGCATCTGGGAGTTCCAGTTCCTACATCCAAGCTCCATCATGAGATCATCAAAGTTACATAAGCCTCCCAAACATTAGGAAGTGGTTAAAAATGGTTTTGCAAAATTTGAAAAATCTGTTACTTGCATACGAAAATTGTAAGTTAGACAAAAAATTGTAAAAATTCATCGAATTTCATTGATATCTTCAAAACGGTTACAAGTTCAGTTATGGAAATGAATAGGGTTCATCTTTGTAATAAGTGAAAGATTATTTAAAAAGAATTATAGCAGTCAGTTGCCCATATTTTTCTAAAACGTGAAGACAATAAAAGTGCGCACACCAAAGGACAGCCGAAGCTATAATCTTTCGACTATGTTTTTGTAATATATACTAAAGTAATAGTTTAAAAATATGCTTACTTTATAATTTACTATATCTTGCTTTTGAAACATAATTTTTTATTGATTTAGTGCCTGAATTACGATATAACCACGATTTTAATCTGCGACACCAAGCGGCGGTGTCGCTAAATTCGATAACAATCGATAAAATCTTCGCAAAATAAAAATAAAATTCGTAAATTTCGCAGAACAAAATCGAGAGTAAAGCACAGCCTGACGGCGTGCAAACAAAAATGTGTAAAGAAGGATATTATATAATCTCAAATTATTTAGAAGACATTGAATGTCTTATATATCAATCTCATATATTTTTTGTAATTTTGTAATTTTGTGATATTGTGAATATATATATATATATATATATATATATATATATATATATATATATATATATATATATTAATAGTGTCAAAATAAATTTTTACAACTTAGTATATTACAAGAACAAAGTTCTTCTGAACTCTGATTTCTGATTAAAAACACAAATCTACTTATATTTACGTCTCAAGTTGAAAATAAATCAGAATTGTTACTTAGAAGTCAATTACTTGTAAATATTTATATAAATACTCTTTGTATAAATAGCAACGGGAATCGAAATCCACAACTCTATTCTGACAACATTTTGATACACCAAATTAAATGACTTCGATCAGTGTTTCCAAATCTTTGTCTACCTATTTCCAAAGATATATTCCAAAAATATATTTTGTAAAACCACACGGTGGAACCAGCTGAACTTCTTGATGCTAAATAAAAAGAACAGTGGCAAAGAACATTTGCAATGGGATACCGATTCCCATCTTCATCATTATCATCTTATAAAATTCGCCAAGTAATAGCTCCAAAACAAGTAAAATCAAAATATAATATTAAATACGCAACAGAAAATAAAATACAAAAACCAAACTCTTGACGATATTTATCAAATATAGTCGTGATGAAATCACACTAGAAATATTAGATTAAATTTTTTGTTAAGATGTGATATTAAGATGCACCACCTCTTTTAATAATTTTCTTATTACATGAGATTGGCTAGTATAGAATGCTATTAGGCGTTAAGTTAAACCTATGTACTTTTTGTCTGTGCATAAATATAAATAAATAATTAAAAATTAAATTGTTTATTAACTATACACTAGGTGGTAGAGCTCTGCATCGTCTCGCGTTGGTCTGGTATTACAGCTTTCCCTATTTCTACCGTAATAGCGTCAGTGCTTGTCACCCTCGTGTTCCGGTTTGGAGAGTAAGGTAGCTGGTGAACTTATGCATGTAGCAGTATACTTCTCTACGAGATAGCAACGCACCATTAACATCTTTGGTGTCTATAGGCGATGGTCGACTCTTTTCATCAGAGGACTCATCTGCTCGTTTGCTATCTTATGATATAAAAAAAAATCCAATTGATTATGTTATATTTTAGATAAGTGATTCGCTTTCTTAACTTTTCAAAATAAAAATTCAGTCAGTTAACAATTCACATAGAGTTGAAACGAGGTTAAAATGCACACGTACTTTTATTTCACTGTAAGTATATACACAATTATTTAAAAAATCACATAGATTTGTATAATATTAAATACCTCGTGATCAACAAGAATGCAGAGTTCAATTACTTTTAGATTACAACAACTTGGAGACAAAAATGTTAAAACGATAAGTTCGTTTACAATGAATTGATATAAGGGTCGGATTAGAATAAGAATTACTGTGCTATACTTTCATCTCATGAAAAATCTCTGCCAATTAGTGATGCTATAAATTGAATCAAGATAGTTTCTTTTTTTAATTTAAGAAATCCTCAAACTTTTGACACAAGATTGAAATGAACCATTTTATAACAGAGCGGAGGAATGATTATGTAATAAATATACGTTATTTACAAAGTAAAATCTTTCTCTTAGAACTATCATAAAATTATTATTAATAGGCTTATTAGTTTTAACAAATAAAGTGTATAAAACGACATAGTTTAGTTTTTTAACACGTTGGTAAACTATTACAAGCACGTTTTAACTACATTTTAACATATTTTCATAATAATCATCAAGCTTATAAAGTCCATATCGACGATCTCACCACCAATCAGAACAGACGATGGAATGTGAAATGCTTAGTAGCGTTCGGATTTATTTACCTTCCACTTAACACATTTTTATTTATTTATTTTTTCGAATTGAGGTGTTATGAGCGAACATTTTGAGAACCTCTGACGCAGACCTTGAATCACTTGAAAATTCATTCGCAAATGTTTTGCTGTGAAACGGGAATTCTGCGAACGGATCTTAGTAACTATTATGTTAATTGAGTTTGCTTAAAGAGAAGCGCTTAGGTTGGGTATTATTTCAGAGCAACTCGTTTTGAATTAATATTATCGCAGAGATGTATATAATGGCAGCTGAAATCACATTGCTTTTTAATCAATCTGGGCCAAAGAATATTAAAGAGGAAATGTTTTACTGACCGTCCTGTAGTCTATGAGTTAGCTTATTAAGCTCAGATCATGAAGTCTCGGGTTCAATACCAGAGTGAAGCAAAAGCATTATCGAGGATTTTCGAGGTTTACCGGTAACATTGATGAGAGGGATGCGCTGTGCCGCGCTCGCGACTGCATGGGTACCACCATCTTACTTATTTCTTCCGTGAAACAGCTTTGCTGTGTTTCGGAGAGAAGGGCAAGATAGGCAGAGTAATTACTGGCACTGAGACTTAACATCTTATGTCTCAGAATAGGCAACACACGAATGGAATACCTAGAATAGTTCCAGCCCAGGTATCTCATTTTTGTTCATTGGCGACGTTGACTACTTACCATCAGTTGGCACGTCTGCCAGTTTGCCTATCTCAATAACATAAAAAAAAATTAGGATTGATTGCTGCTTCAGTTTTGTCATATAGGATGCTATTCGATTTCATTTTTAGTTTAATGGTTTAACATCGTATGCCTTAGGATATGCAACACATAAATGAGTTACCTGGGCTAGTTCCAGGTAAACTAGTTTATATTCATTGGCCACGTCGATCACTTACCATCAGGTGGCACAACTGCCAGTTTGCTTATCCAACTAACATAAAAAAAGGTTTCTCTCGACAATCTAAAATCTCACTGGTACAATTCATAAGCAATTGATATGCAGTTTCCCATACCTGCAATATGGACAGAAACGCACCCACATTAAAATCTTTGGCGTCTTAAAATGATGGTCATCACACAAATGGTATAAGGAGAACCATTTGTTTGTTTCTTACCCATAATGTTTTATCCAGTATAAATCATCACCACTTGACGAAATGGTCAAACGCCACTTGTCGTCAAGATAGCTTTTCATACATATTTCATTCCCTATTTCAACCCTTTAAGGGTTGATTTTTGAAGAAATAATAGCCTATGTTTGACCCCGGCTCTTCAATTACTTACATGCCAAATTTCATGAAAATCGGTCCAGCGGTTTAGCCATGATAGCGTAACTCACAGACAAACTTTCGCATTTATAATATTATATAGTACATAGTATGTAGTATATAGTATATAGTGTATAGTATACAGTATACAGTATATAATATATAGTATATAGTATATAGTATATAGTATATAGTATATAGTATATAGTATATAGTATATAGTATATAGTATATAGTATATAGTATATAGTATATAGTATATAGTATATAGTATATAGTATATAGTATATAGTATATAGTATATAGTATATAGTATATAGTATATAGTATATAGTATATAGTATATAGTATATAGTATATAGTATATAGTATAACAGACCAGAGCAATATCCTAATAATGTGAGAAGATTATTCGAAGGATATTACAGTTTTTGCAAGATTAAGTATTGATTATTCGATTTACTGCAGGTTCAAAATTTTATAAGTATTAAATCGGTAAGCGATTGCGTGCGAGGATTTATAGTGAATAAAAATAATTCGTCTAAATAAACGAGTTCATATAACAGACTAGAACAATTAGTCTATTGAGCATTACCCTTAATTCACATATATAATAAGTAAATATTTTATTTTTTATAGGTTTATATTGAAATACTTACTGATGAAAAAAAATATTAAAATGAACGGATTTTGTAATTTTTTAATATTATTTTTAATATCTACCAACAATATTTTCGTCATTTTAGCTCTGTGTTGCACTTTAGGACCATATATCCTGTTGGAAAAATGCATGAAATAAAATATTTTGCCAAATTATGATGGTTGTTTTAATCCTGAAAGATAATTCTGACGCATATTTTCGTAAAACGCTATGCAGGGATTATCTTCTTTTTAAAAAACCGTTATCAAAAATGATATTCTTGCTCTGTAGTGTACTAATTCTAGACTTAATCTTGCAAAACCTGTAATATCCTTTGAATAATCTGCTCACAATATTACGATAAAACCTGAAAACATGAAGTTTTTGTTGCAAATCGAATACACGCATTATCAATTAAATATCTGGTTGACCCAGCTTTGCTCGGTTTTTCACATATTTTTGAAACCGATCTTTTCTTGGACCTTGAAACTTGATAAATCGATTCCTATAGAATATATAATTTTTTTTCTGTACCTGGTTGACCGAGTTTTGCTCGGTTTTTCACATACCCATATTGGGAACCGAGCTTTTCTTGGACGTGGAACCTTGATAAATCGATTCCTTGACCCGAAAAAACCCTAATTTGTGACTTTGATGAAAATCGTTGGAGCCGATTCCGAGATTCCAATTACATATATACAAGAATTGCTCGTTTAAAGGTATTAGATATAACTATGCTACCTGACAAGAAATGACGTTATATAATAGCGTCAATGCTTGTCGTGCTTTTGTTAAGCAACCTCTAATTCGGTCCCACGTTTGAGGAATGGACCATCTGTTGTTCTGCCATGCAGGTTTTCTTTTTAAATAGCAGAGGGGGCAAACAAGCAAGTGGTGCACCTGATGGTAAGTGATCACCGCTGCCCATGGACAACTGCAATAATAAATAAGCTCGTTTCTTGAAGGTCCCTAAGTCGTATCTGTTCGGAAACACCCCGAGGTAATTGATTCCACAATGGAGTGTGAGGCAAAAAGTGCCGACAAAAGCGCACGGTTGTAGATTTCCAGGCATCGAGGTGGTGAGGATGGAACTTTAAATTTTGACGCGATGTTCTATGATGAAATTTAGCTGCAGGAATTAGTCCGAATAACTCTTCGGAACACTCCTCATGATACATACGGCAAAAGATGCAGAGCAAACCTACATATCTGCGTAACACCAAAGAGTCAAGCCGATTAGAAATAGCCGGATCGTCGACGATTCGAACCGCTCTACGTTGAATGCGATCAAGATGAAGAAGCTGGTACGGAGGAGCTCCGGCCCAGCTGTGTGAGGTCCATGTGAGGTCGAGTTTGGGCCTTGTAAAGTTGAAAGCGATGGGCTGGCATGAAGTACTGCTTTGCTCTAGTGAGTACGCCAAGCTTTTTGGAGGCTAGTCTAGCCTTTCTTTCCAAATGACCGCGGAACTGAACGTTGTTTAATATGTCGACTCCCAGTATTCCAATACTGGCTGTGGGTGTCAGGTGAGTGTTCTCGAACCGAGGTGATACGACAAAGGGTGTTTTTACCGGTGAACGCACAAAGCTGGGTCTGTTTGGGGTTAAATGTAACAAGGTTTTGACGACCCCATTCTGAGACATGGGTTGTATAAGGCGACCAATTGGCTATACGTGTTACTACCATCGTAACTACTAGGTGGTAGCGATCCGCTCGGGTAATATTGCTGCAATAGCGTCAATGCTTGTCATTGTCGTGTTCCGGCTTGGAGGGTAAGGTTGCCGGTAGACTTATGGATGTGGCATTGCCATTCCGCAATACGGGAAGTAACGCACCATTAACATGTTTGGTGTCTATAGACGATTTCTCTTTCTTACGGGACAGGCATCTGCTTGTTTGCTATCTTATATTATAAAAAGTTCCTATTTTAAACATTATTACTTACTTTTCAATTTTCGCAGAGAAGTGTTGATTGGGATAATTATTGTCGAATTTCGATATATACTAGTGATACAAATACAAAGTAAGGAAGCAATATTGCCACTCACATTTTAATCACGAGCTGTTAACAATATGTGAGTAGCGAAATTCTCAGAAAATTTCAGCTTGCCAAAATATATGATTTCACGGCTCATTGCAATATAAAGTTACAATGTTACAACCAAAACACATATTTTTTTTTTATTTTATGTCATAAGATAGCAAACAAGCAGATGGGTCTCCTGATGGAAAGAGTCAACCATCGCCTATAGACACCAAAGATGTTAATGGTGCGTTGCTATCTTGTGGCGAGGTATAATGCCACATGCATAAGTTTACCGGCTACCTTACCCTCCAAACCGGAACACGACAGCGACAAGCACTGACGCTATTGCGGCAGGAATAGGTAAGGCGGTGGTACCAGACCCGGGCGAGACAATGCAGAACTCTACCACCTAGTAGCCACGATGGTAGTGACTCGATAGCCAATCGGTCGCCTTTTACGACCTGCCTGGCAGAACGGCAGTTGGCCTATTCTACAAAGGAGGCCGGGACCATATTCTAACAATCTCATCTTGTTAGTACGCCACAAATACTGTTAGCCAAATAAACCTTACTGTAACAACATAAATTGGAGCCTTTAGACGATACAATCAATAATACCCTTTGATACACAAATTATAAAGTTGAATATTGTCTTCACTCGCTAAACTTCGCTCTATCTCCTTTGTTCAAAGTTTCACACTCAAACTTTCGTTACTTAGTTACTATTTATAGATTCCATTGAAAATATATTCATTAGTAGAAGTAATTTGGGAGACCTTTCTTAAAAGCGACCGTAACTTTATAGCCCTATTAATAACTGTATAAATCAATAATTAAACTTAATTACTTCGTTTTGTAGTAAAGCTCTGAAAGACAGGTTCGTACACGTAATTTTACACTACAATAACATCAAATTAGTATTTTGTATTATTGTTCCGATATTTTAGAAAATAAATACAAAACTTTTAAAAACAATAAAGAAAATGTTCGACACCCTCTAGCAACTGAGCTTGTGTCGATTGCTTCAAAGTGGCGAAATTCTATTTAGCGATCAGACCAATCGAGGCAATCGATCATATTGCAAAGAAGAATTTCGTCACTTTGAACCAGCCGGCGCTATCTCAGTTGGTAGAACGTCCCGGCTTGAGGGCACATCATAGGTTCAATCCTTACAACTCGAAATTTTTCTTTGTTGTTTTTAAAAGTTTCTCAAGTTTTCTCAAGCATGGGGTGAGTGCTAAAACACAAATATAATTATAAATACATTAAATGTACACAAAAACATATTATCCTGGAAGTTAAAACTTATTTTGTTTGTTTGTATTCCTTTAGAAAATATGTAGCGTAATAGTCCGAGTTCCTCATACTGAAGCAAGAGAGAAGTCATGCCTAAAAAATGAGAAAAAGCATGCTCCTTTGGTTCGGATATGTAAAAAGAATGAGAGATATAAGTAAATAAAATGGATATGCTATCGCCTACACTATTTATTCTGCACATCAATGACATATTGCGAATTAGTAACATTGATTACTATGCTGATGACAGTACTGGTGATGCTTCGACTTCCGGTCATGACGGCATTTCTCTAAAACAGGATAGTGAAAATCGGGACAAGCTAGTGTCTGAAATCAAGACTCAGCTCGACAAAATCTTGAAATGGGGTTGACTCAAGTTAGTTCAATTTAACCCCAGGAAGACACAGCTATGTACGTTCATCGATAAAAAGTCGCTTTCTTTCTTGACGTTGACATATTGAATAACGTTCAGTTCTGTGATTATTTGGAAGTAAAAGCTAAACTAGCCTCAAAAAGCTCGGTGTGCTCAGTAGAGCAAGACAGTACTTCTTGCCGGCTCATCGCTTGGAATTATACAAAGGGCAAATTCGCCCTCACATGGAGTACTGTTCTCATCTCTGGGCGGGAGCTTCTTCCTCTTGATCACATTCAGCATAGAGCGGTTCGAATCGTCGAAGACCAGGCTGTCTCCAATCGGCTTGACTCCTTGGCTTTACGCAGACATGTAAGTTCGCTTAGCATCTTTTACCGCATCTATCATGGAGAGTGTTCCAACAAATTGTTTGGATTGATCCCTACCGTTGAATTTCATTATCGGACATCGTGGCAAAATTCAAAGTTCTATCCTCATTACCTCGATGTCTGGAAATCCACAACCGTGCGATTCTCTAGGTACTTTTTACCACGCACTACTTCTCTGTTGAATCAATTACCGGCGGGGTTGTTTCCGAACGGATACGATTTAGTGACCTTCAAGAAAAGAGCATACTCCTTCTTAAAAGGTTAGCAACGCAGCTGGAAGACCTATGGTGATGTGGCTAGACAAAAATTAATTGAAAAAGGAAATGTTTTAG
The DNA here is from genome assembly GCA_036924255.1 of Apodemia mormo. Taxonomy (NCBI): domain Eukaryota; kingdom Metazoa; phylum Arthropoda; class Insecta; order Lepidoptera; family Riodinidae; genus Apodemia; species Apodemia mormo. The sequence continues at coordinate 31,381,995 of JAUPFN010000014.1, read as the reverse complement.
TGGTTCAGACGATGTTCAGACGTGAAAATAATGACAGACAAAAGCTTTACAACAAAGACATACGACACAAATGAAAGAAGGAGGTAGGAATGAGAAGACCAAAATTGTCATATCACGATCAGATTGATCGAGTGTTGTCTGACGGTGGTTTCAAGAATCTACGTTACCGGCGAGTTTGTATGTCTGTATGGAGAGAGTAATGAATTAAAGTAAAAGAAGCACGACAATTTGCAAGAAAGATAACATATGGCGCTTTATTCTCTTTACGTTAGATCGCTCTACCCCTAGAGCAATCTAGTGTGTAGACATATGTATAAGTAAAATAGACAAATTAGGAATTATTGAGCCGCAGCGCCGCCTCATTGGTCGAGTGGTTAGCGACCCTGACTACGCAATCAACGGGGCTCGGTTTCGATCCCTAACGGGGACAAGCATTTGTGTGATGAGCATAAATGTTTATATTTTCGGGTTCGGGTGTTTATTAAATATATTTCAGTATTTATATATGTATTTCTATGTATTAGTATCGTTGACTAACATCCATAGCACAAGAAAATAATTTGCTTACTTTGGGCTTAGATCAGTAAGTGTAATTTGTCCGTGAATATTTATTTATTTATTATTACTAAAATATTTTTTAAACACAAACCTAAGGTAAAAACGAGTAAAACATCGATAAATTATGCCACTATTTACAAGCATATTTGTATTTTTTTGCTCTATTAGCTGTGCCCGTGACTTCATCCGCGTGGAAAAAATTCCCTATGTCCTTTCTTGGGTCTTAAACTATCTTCGTACAAACTTTAATTTCAATCGGTTTAGTGGTTTAGACGTGAAGAAGAAATAGATAGACGGATAGACAGTTTGCATTTATAATTAGTATAGATTTGAGACACTGAAAATAATAGTCTATTTCGAATTTAATCTTTATCATCATATATATAAAAATCAATTGTTGTTCGTTAGTCTCGCTAAAACTCGAGAACGGCTGAACCGATTTGGTTTATTTTGGTTTTGAATTAATAGTTGTAGTCCATGGAAGGTTTAAAAGGTGAGAAAATAAAAAAAATAAGAGTAGTTAAAAAGGCAGAACAACGTTTGCCGGGTCAGATAGTCTATATATATAAAAACCAATTGCTGTTCGTTAGTCTCGATAAAACTCGAGAACGGTTGAACCGATTTGGCTGATTTTGGTTTTGAATTAATTTTTGAAGTCTAGGGAAGATTTGGAAGGTGAGAAAATATAGAAAAAAAAATCGGTTGTCTGTAAAGTTGGTTTACAGACGATAGTTGAACGTGACAACGTCTTAAGCTCTCGCTTGTACTCCAAGCCTTAAACGGAACGCCTCAGAGCGAGGTAACGCCGCATGAGTCATGTTTTTTCGTGCGTGCAGCCAGCTCTATCGAATTATAAGACGTTGTCACGTCAAAATAAGAGTAGTTAAGTTAAGAGTAGTAAAGATAAAAGTTAAAAAGGGTCAGCTAGTACAAATTAAATATGTCAAGAAAAATAAATGAATTGGCTAAACGGGTCACTACCACCTCATGACTACTCAGTAGTAAAGATCTTCAATGTATCACCCGGGCCAACTATCCAACGGCACGGTTCAACTCGTCACAGAGTTCTACAAAGCACGTTTAAGTAAAACGCTCAGGCTTTTCTCGCTTTAAAGCAGCCAATTCTTTAAAAGAGGCTTTAGCCAACACTACACACTGCCAATTTGAAACATAGCTGCGTAATAAATTAATAAGTAAAACATATTCTGACAAATATTTAGTTCGTATAACTGGAAAGTTTAGTTAATCGTATTTCTACATTACTATTATAACGTTTAGCCAATTGTGTCACTACATTACTATTATAACGTGAACATCAATCGTGTCACTACATGCTTAATATAAGTAATGGGTGGTATCTGTTCTTCTGTTCTGCAATTTCTCACCCGAGTGGGTATACGATTCCGAGTTTAAGTTCTAGAACGCAGTGTTTTATTTAGATGATTTTTTTAGTTATTTTCAAAAATATAATTTATTCTTGACTGAGTAGATAATTGCAGATAGATTAGCTATCTACCAGACAATGAATTCTGTCTAGTGGTTACACTATTCAGCTTAGACTATGTGGGACCGGCTTCGATCCACGTTAGATAAAACATTTATTGAATTTTTTATTTTATTAAGTAGCAAACCAGTAGATGCCCTCCTGATGGAACAAGAAACGATCACCTATAGACACCAAAAATTTTAATGGTGCGTTGCTAACTGTGTGGCGGGATGGCAATGCCACATGCATAGTTCTACTGACTACCTTACCTTCCAAACCGGTACACTACAATAAAAAGCATTGGTGCTATTGCGGAAGAAATAGGTAAGATGGTGGCACTAAATATCTGGGCGAAACGTTACGAAACTCTACCACTTACTAATCCCGATTGTAGTGACACCTATAGGCAATTGGTCGCACTCTTACGGCCTGGCAGAACGACAGTTGGTCTATTCTTCAAAAGAGTCAAGACTTACACAGGGATTCTCAGATAAACATAAATTTTAAATTAACAAGAAAATTAAACAGTTTTATCTTGGAATAAACTTTGGAAACGATAAAGTTAAAATTTAAACGAATAATTCTAAGTAAAGTGTCTAAATTACGCAATAAAACAAAAAGAACTCATATAAAAAGTGTTTGGGAAAATGACCTACAAAGTTCCAAGGAAAATATCGTAGAATTACAATAAAATAGCTGTAAAAATTTCATAGCCGTAATCTCAACAATATCATACAGTAATAAAAGTTGACTGGGAAAAGGTCCCACAGGGATTTCCGTATAGTGATGGAATATAAAAGCAAGTTTCGTGCTGAAACAAATTATTTTCCTGGGAAATGTATTTTGGAAAAGTTATTATTCAGTTTTTAATATACACTGGTGATTCTAGGGGACAGCATCCCATGCAGATGACAAACATTCCACTGCTTTTATAATTATTAATGGTTGAAAGAATTTGGAGTTAAAAATGTTATTGCATGCATTAAATTGTACGTGGAAGTTCCTTTGTAAAATAGTACTAGCATATTTTAAATAGTTTAAACCACTGTTTTTCAATCTTTTTTAAGACGCGACCCACTTAGCATGTTACAAAAGATTGCGGCTCTCTACCCACTGCCGCCCAGCTTACATAAAAAAAATCAAATTACCTTTTCTTTATTATCAGGTTATATTTTTTTAGTAACACCAAACTACCTTCCATAACCCACTTGCAAGGACCTCGTGACCCCCTAGGTGGCTGCGACCCACATTTTAAACACCACTGGTTTAAACGCAGCAAAACTGTAAGACTGGCTCTCAATCTCCTGTGTCCTTGGAATCCTCCATCAATTATTTACCAAATTTATGTATTTGGATCAAACTGAAAATATATTAAAAAAAATGAAAGTATATTCACGCCCGTAACCGTGAAGAGGTAGGTAGAAGTACAACAAGTGAACCGCGATTAGCCAAAGATACTTAGTCTCACATTGTGATAGGTGGCAATCCCGGGCAACGTTGCTTTTATCAGAAAACTGAATAAACAATTTTTTTATTGCCTGACCCGGGATACGAATTCGTGACCTCATGTGGTTAACATTGACACCGGTCCATAAGACCACAGAATCGTCATCTTTTTCAATAAAAATTATTTGTAACAGAAAGGACTATGTATGTCTAAAAATAAACTTAATAGTGACATTTAAATATCAAATAGTTGTCTATTAATATATTTTAAAATGTTTATTAATATTCTATACGCATGTAAAGAATATTAAACATCTATATTATCTATATTACATATAATAAAATCGTAGGAAAGTCAAAACTGTACATTGAATATTTTTTTAAAAGAATACTTAGGGCGTGATCTACAGTCGATATCGAAACCAAAAATATAGTTTTTAGAATTTTTGTCTGCTTGTCTGTATGTATGTCCGGGGTAAACTCAAAAAGTACTGCATGGATTTACTTCAAGTTTTGCATGAATATTACTAATAAGTCGGGTCAACATATAGGCTACATATTATCACGTTATCACCTACGGGGGAGGAGCAGTGCGAAGTAAACGAAGTCCGCGCGGGCGAAGTTGCTGGCAACAGCTAGTATATTATAAAGTGAAAATTAGTAGTGTATGGTCTTGGTTCGGACCACTTTTAAAGAATGAACTGCTTTACTGATCGGCAACTTGTAATACGACGAGAGAAGGTTAAACGTTATACTCATCCGACAGACGAGAGTGCTCATCCATAACCTGCCCGACACCGAGCTGATAATAAGATATTGGAGTTTCGAGAATAACTTCGAAAGAATCTCAATAAAACTTTTCCTCGTACCCAGGGATTAAACCCAGGACCTCATGATGTGAGCCGAATGAGTAAACCCCTAGACCACGAGGTAGTAATTTGCATATGTTTACGTCAAACTCATTACGTAGTAGGTTAAGATAACTAATTGTCAAGACAGACTCACTTTGTTTCCTCCAAATTACCCTCTGTGTATAAACACGCTGACTATGAAGTTTATCTGAAATTCACTATAAATATACGAATATCTAGTACAAAAAAAGCATGGAATTAACAGTTGCTCCTCATATCAGCAATCCTTATTATTATTATAACTATTACATACGTACAAATTAAACATCATGCAATATCTTATTTTAAAAAATTGAAACAAAAAAGACAATCCCGCTGAGTTTCTTCCGTCGGATGTTCTCTGTATGTGGCCGCGTTCCCAATCCGTAGTAGTTTAAAAATATGTTGACGAGTCAAAATAACTTGTAAAAAGTTTCAATCAATTGGTAATTGTTGCTGCTGTGTACTGTGTGCTGTAACGATTTAATTAGATGTATATGTGTTTCAATACGTTAGGGCGATGTATTTTCTTGCAGCGACATCTAGTTAATGTTCACTACGTTACGCTTTACGCTACGCTTTCTTTCGATTAATTTTATTTCCCGTGGGAACGAAATATTTTCCCGCGGTAAAAAGTAGCCTATGTCCTTTCTCGACGTCTTATCTATGTTTATGCCAAATTTCATCAAAATCAGTTCAGTGGTTTAAGCGTGAAAGCGTAACAGTCAGACAGACAGACAGACAGACAGAGTTACTTTCGCATTTATAATATTAGTATGGATCAGTTGTATATCAGTTTTATCAATCTTCTATTTGCATTTTTTCCTTTCGATCAGAATCAACAAAACCCTTTCTTATTAATTTAAAGGTACAATTATTGTGGAACAATGAAAGTTTGGATAATTTTATTAGTAGTAAATTAGTTACATAAGTCACATTTTAGCATTAGAACAATTATTTTTTAGTTTTTAACTTGCAATTCTTTATAAGCTAAGGAATTATCTCAGTTTAGTATCTGCTTTGGTGAGTAAAAGTAATTGTTGACAGCAATATTTCTATACTATCTCTCTCAATATCTCACATCTATTGACCACTTAAATTATTAATATTATGGGAGTCCATGATGCTAAAAGGGGTTTATTTGAATGTCTTGGGAACCTTTTGGATTTTGTAAATTTGATGTTGGGAAAAATAAAAGGTTCTTTAATGGTTTTCATTTCAATGGTGGCAAAACTGTCTACAGATTTTCAAAAGTGTATTTAAAAAAACTGAGCAAGCTACTTTATTCTGGCCACAATTAATGTACTAACTTTTCTAATTAAAAAGTTAATCTAAGCTTGAGTCAATAGAAACATAACTCTCTTAAATAAAATAGACAATTAATTTTATGGTTTTGACCTTTTTATTGAAGTTAAACTATTCCAAGGATAAAGGCCTCTCTGACATTCAATTCGTTAATTACTTTTAAAGGTCTCGTAATGAAAAGGTGCTATACTATGATTTTATTAGGATTTAGTAAATCAGCGTAATATTTTATAGAGGATAATTTCTACTGTAAATTTTAATGATAACTTTTTATTATGATGAATTATCTAAACCAATATTGTAAATAGGAATTTTTTGATTATTTGTTTGTTGATTTGTTACGATTTAACTCAAAAACTGCACAGCCAATTTTAATTGCTTTAGAACTTTTAGATATATTATACAAGAGTGACATATTATAATACTTTTTTATCCGACAGAACAAAATGAAGTCATGATTTTAAGTCACGCGAACGAAGTCGCGAGTAACAACTAGTTAACTTACGCTTCAAATCTAACTCTCTCGTGATCTAATGGTTAGCCTATAAGACTTAGTTTAATAGATCCGGGAAGATTCGCAGGTCGATTTAAAGTATTATTGAGGTTTTTTGGGGGTTTGATAGTAGTGTTTTAACATCTTCGTGCCCCCGATCTACATAAATGCAACTGCCAGTCCAGTTGTGACGTTTTTCGGAGCTTAAAATCAGTAGTAGCTTCATATCTGGTGATCAGGCAGGTCGTAAAATGCGACCAATTGGCTATACGTGTCACTTCTATCATGACTACTATCGTCTTTGGCACTACCTATTCCTGCTGCTGCCGCAGTGATTGTCACTGTAGTGTTCTTATTTCTGGGTAAGGTAGACGGCAAACTTATGCCAGCCACACGGATAGCAACGCATCATTAATATCTCTGGTGTCTATAGGCCATGTTGTCTCTTCCCATCAAAATTGCTATCTGCTTATTAGCTATCTTAATATGTCAATTGTTTGTGCCTACGATATTTCCGTTTTTTATGAAATAAGTTAACGTAATTGTTTTCTATATTTCTAGTAATTAAACCCATGCAATTAATACATCTTTGTCAACGCGCAGGCAGTTTAATGATACTTTTCTTTTGGAAATTATTTGTACGGGAGGCAACAAATTCTTCTAAGGCATTTTGTACTGCCTCTCTTATCTTATTGAAATCAGTTGTACGGGAGGCAACAAAATTATTCAAATGCATTTGTACTGCCTTTCTAATTTCTTGTAGAATTCAGTTGGATGGGAAGCAACAATTCTCCAAGGGCATTTGTACTGCCTCTCGGGTATTGAACTTTTTCTTGCCTAAGAATTATCCAAATTTTGAAAAAGTAAAGAAAAAGCCGTAGGTGTAAGGTCTGGTGAGTGAGGCAGTTGACGGAGATATTTCAACCCCAGCTATTATAATTTGGAGACCGTCTGTGGTAATTTGGAGCAGCATGAGGTCGCGCGTTGTCGTGCAAGAACGGTGGGGTATTTTGTTCAATTCTTCACAATGCATATCCGCGGTATTGCTCATCCCGTTTGGTAAGAAACTGTGATGAATCACATCAGAGCTATTAAATAATCACCATCACTTTTCTAGGTGTAAGTTTTCGTTTAGAGAATTATTTAAGTGCTGGTTCATCAGAACCGAACTAAATGGCCAAGCGCTTGAGATTGTCATACTCCATTTTTGTTGCATACAACAATGTAATTTAAAAATACTTCATTTTTAGGTTTCCGTATCTCGTACGGAAAAAACGGAACCCTTATTATAGGATCACTTCGATGTTCGTCTGTACGTTTGTCCGTCTGTCCGTCTGTTCATCCGTCTGTTCGTCCGTTCGTCTGTCTATCTGTGTGTTCTGCATATTTTGCAATATTTTACGATTTCAATAGAGTGTCAAAACCTAGAGAGTACTTCCCATTGACCCTAAAATTATAAAATTTGGCAAGAAGCAATGTCTTACAGCACAAGTACAAGAAAAAAATGGAAAACCGTAGTTTTAGTTACATGACAAAATAAAGCGCTATAAAAGGATATATTCATTTACGAGTATGTAGCATATTTTACGATTTCGCAAGGAAATCAAAACTCATAGGGTACTTTCTCAGTGTGCTAGGATCATGAAATTTATGTGTAACTAAGGTGTGTATGGATTCCACGGTATGCGAGTCCAAATCGCACCGGTTTTTTGTGCCTACTAAACAGTGCAAAGCACGTCTCGACAAGGCGTATTTCGCGCTGACGATTATTGTGTTCGTAGGGTACCTTTTTCTCAAGATTTTTTACTTTTTATATAAAAGAGGGATTCACATCATGGCATTGATATGCAGAAGATCAGTGTCGGTGATAGCGCGCAGCCTTGAGGAATATCAGCATTGACAGATTTAAGGTCAGAGCACGTACCGTCGACTAAAATCTACCTTACATTTACCTTGATGCTTTGATCAGACAAAAACTTTCTTTTTAAGCCTTTCTTAACATGGAAAATAATTTGGGCTCGTTTGTATTATTTGTATTAAATGGGAATTCGTAAACAACTTAATTTTTTTAAAGAAACATGAAAGAAAAATGTTCGCTATCGTAGTATAACACAATAAATAAGAATAAATTAATGCAACTTCCGGTCAACCTTAGGCTGAGATTGTCTGACAAAAATAAGATAAACGAGTCATTTGTTGGACTTTCGGTTACTATCACAACCAAATTCTCGAAGAAATTATACAGTATCATAAAATTAAATGTATAAAATGTTCGATGTTTTCTTTATTTTTACGATTTAACTATAGTCTATCTCAATGTCAAATTTCATCTGAATCTGTTAAACCAATATTGCGTGAAAGCAAAACAAACAAATATCGATGTTATAATATTACTAGCGACCCTTTCCTGCTCTATTTTCTCTACTTTACGAATTATTGGAATATATTTTAACAATTTTTCTCTAACATATATAATTAGATAGCAAATAAGCATATGTCTCACCTGATGAAAAGAGAAACCATAGTCTATAGACAACAAAGATGTTAATAGCGCGTTACTATTTGCACTTATCCTTCGAACTGGAACACGATAATGACAGAATCTACGTTATTACGGTAGGAATAGTCAAGGCGGTGTTAAAAAATACCCGAAGTGAGACGTTGCGGAACTCTGTAGTAATCACGAAGGCAGTGACACGTAATCGTCAACCAATCACCTTTAAGACCTGCCTAGCAGAACGGTAGTTGGTCTATTCTTCAATGGAGCCCCGACCAACACGGGTAAATCTTCATCTTAAATTACTCTATTTCTTATTATTCCTGTTTATTTCGTATAATATTTCGTATATATGTGCAAACTAATACAATCATTTTAGTATTTTCATGACCCCACAGCCCACCTAGCGGTAAATATTAAACTATCGATAAACTTATCGAAGATGTCGACATATGCGCATCACTAATTTTAGTTCCATGGACACTCGCGTCGGTCTACAGCGCCAAAATGGTGATATTCAAATAGGCACAAAAATTCTTTGACAGCAGCAAGTCCAGTGGTAATATTATACACGTCATTTCGAAAAAATAATTCCATATTTTTAAATAAAATTAATTTAAAATTAGAATTCTTGTCAAAACAAAAATTATTTTGATTTGAAGTAGCCAGTACTGTCAATGAATAGCCGTTTCATGGGTAAAGTCTAAAGATTCTTATATATATAATTGTTTATTCAAATTTTTACTTTTCCATTTATGAAAGAGTGTTATTTTAAGTCTTATTATTGGGTGAATGGTAAGTGGGTCGAGCGATTGGTACCTGTCACCAAATGCTAATGTTGCTTTGAAGCGCTTTAGAGGATACTAAACCTTCAACAACAATCAATACTACAATTTACTTAATAATGTTAATTTATTACCAGATTGTGACACCGGGTGAAGGCACTGTCTCCTATACCACAGCTTTTATTATTGCAGGAAATAGAGTTAAACTTATGCTATGATTTTTCAGGAATGTAAATAAGTTTTTATTATTATTATACTATTAAGATTCTGGTATACAGAATGACAAAGAAAGTAATTTCCTCACAATACGTGCCGTTCCTAAGACTCGTTAGATGAGAGAGCCTCCTTAGATATTGGTCGAGACTTTTCGCTCACGAGCCTTTACAAAAACTACTATCGGCACAATCATTTTTGACTCCACACCGACAGATAATTTCATGGGTTAAGTCCAGATACTTCGATAGTTTTTCTTTTTTTGCTTTCACGAGGTTATTCTCATTTGGGATTATGATATCTAATTATTATAAAATCTTATTATTATTATTATTAACTATCGATAACAGTTTTAGTTAATTTAGGAATTATCCTGCAGAAGTGTATTTTAAACAAAAAGTATAAAAGTTTTTAATAATAACGCGAAATTTGCAAATAAATAGTTTACTAAAATAAACTTAAAATTTTGTGCCTTTAGATATTTGTTTCTTACACAGAAAATTGCCGAAAGGAATATGGTTTTTAAGGAATAATATTAATATTTTGTTTATTTATTGATTTGTCATAAGTATAACAAACATGCAGATTAAATTACCTGATGTAAGGAAATCATCGCTAACCAAATATATTATGCACCTTGCGTTACTATTCCGAGAAAGTAATGCCAGATGCTTAAGTTTACTGGTTGCCTTACTGTCCAAACTAGAACACGACAGTTACATGCACTGATACTATTGCAGCATGAATAGGTAGAGCGTGGTATCAAGTCCGGACAAGACGACAATTAACTATAATATTATACAGAAACCATGGTACGGTCCAGCTATCGTAACGCACATTGTTTACACTATATTTCTGTTACGTGTAGGTAGCTGCTAGAAGTTTGCGTACGGATTATTTAACATGTTACGAGTATAAGTTCTTTGTTTGTTTTTTCTTTTAAATAAAAAAGTCTACATTATCGAACTAAGAGTGAAAATGCAGTGTAAAGTTGTCTTAAAACTAAAATACTGTTATACTTAAGAAGAAAGCATTGTATCTACCGTTAAACTGCTTACGGTTCGGCGGAATTCTAATATTTTAAACACTGCTCATTTTATACACAAATAAATAAATAAAAACTACCACGTCCATATCTTTACCAAGTACTAACTGTCATCCCCACGTTTAGGGATACCAGCTTAAAACAATAATTTCGCCAAATTTAATTTAAAACAATAAAATCTTGCTTTATTAAATAAAACCTAACAGATTCATGTTATCCTTCTTTCACATTTTACGAGAGGCCTAGCTGTAAAGTGTTTGATTTTATTTCCTAAAACAGGAGCAGATCAACACGGGATCACGAAATTTCTGTAAAGGTGCATAAAGTCTACATTTCGAATCCTGAGTGAATCATTTTTTTTTAAGACATAACTTGTCCCAGATCTGTAACTTAATGGGACTTACTACGATCGGCTAGTCTTGGATGCGCCAATGGCACCTCTCCCTACCTCTCTATGATGTGAGCTTGTATTTGACAGTTTATCGTCTCTGTGGTCTAGTGGTCCAGCGTTGGCGTTGACCACATGAGGTCCCGGGTTTGATTTCCGGGTCGGGCACTTTAAAAAAAAAGTGTTTTTTCAGTTTTCTGAGAAACACAAAGTTGCCCGGGATTGGAAAGTGTCCGGTTGGCGATAGGCTTTCCACCTATCACATTTTGTGGGACCAAGTATCTTCGGCTAATCGTGGGTGCACTTGTTGTACCTCTGCCTACCCCTTCGGGGATATGGGCGTGAAGATACTTTTATTAAATATTTTTTGGATGATTGTAATCAATATAACTTTTAACAGAATTAGAATAAATTTTGTACACAGATACTTCATAAACTGGTTTAAAATAATAATATTTCAATTTTAATATTACCGCTATACATGTGGCATTAGACCCCACCACAAGATAGCAACGCACCATCAATATCTTTGGTGTCTATAGGCGATGGTTGACTCTATTCATCAGGTGAGCCTACTGTCCGTTTGCCCTCTCTTCTATAAAAAAAAATATAAAAAAATATGCTATTTTTTTTTTTCAAAAATCAACCTTCAAGAGACTGTATAGTATGTGAAGATTATTGAGAAATAGGTATTTTACCCTTTTCTTGCCGTTCTGCCAGGTAGGTCGTAAAAAGCGACCGATTGGGTATACGAGTCACTAACATCGTGGCTACTAGGTGGTAGAGTTCTGCATTATCTCGTCCGGGTCTGGTACCACCGCCTGACCTATTCCTGCCGTAATAGCGTCAGTACTTATCACTGTCGTGTTTCGGTTTGGAGGATAAGGTAGCCGGTAAACCTATACATGTGGCATTAGACCCCACCACAAGATAGCAACGCACCATCAATATCTTTGGTGTCTATATGCGATGGTTGACTCTTTTCATCAGGAGACCCATCTATTTGTTTGCTGTCTTATGATATAAAAGAAGAAAACTTTTACGTTCAGTTTACAAAAATATTTTTTTCGAGTTTTTTCTCGAAAATCTAAAATCTCACTAGCAGCTTAAAATCTACCAGGTTTTATCATTCTCGTGCTTCGGATGAGCACGTAAACCCGTCAGTCCCAATTATCGCTAGACAATAATCGTTATCAGGTCGATGAATGTGGCGATGGGGATCACCAGTCTCGAAGTAGACAAATCAGCTAATTAATTATAGCCACGAACATTTCTTTACAGCGACCTTCTTGATGTACATATTATGTTCAAAAACAAATTTTATTTAGTAAAATATAATTTTATTCGGTTAACAGATCAGTAAAGGTCGGTTTTATTTCGAAAATTATGAGTTGATTGAAATACGACAGTGACTGGTTCTAATATTGCAGCGACAGGAATAAATGTTTGGGCAGTATTGTATCCACATGTCGGCCGCAGAGATCTATCAAATTTGGTGTTATATAATGGTAGTAACATATAAACCTAATAGTTTTGATCGTTTATTTAAAGCTACGATGACGTAATATGCAAAATCAGTAGCGGTTGTTTTTAATGTGTAATTAGTGCATATGGCAAGCTCTGATGATGCGTTATTACGCAACCGGTGGGTTGTAGTTAATGAAATCACAGTCAAGCCAGCACAATTAATATCTTGTTAAGATTTATTTATTTAATTTACCGTGAAACCAGTACATTTTATATAAAGCTCTTTAATAATGCCCATGGCTAGCTCTGATAATATGTTAATGCTCGATTCTGGTACGATTTAATTAAGGAAGTGCATAAGTGCACAATATACCTATTAGCAATAGTGTCGTAAATTGTATCATATTAGTATATGCCTCGGAATAGTTGCAATGTAGCCGATATTTGACTTGTTACATAAATATAAAAGTTTGTTAGTGTGCCTTAAGATCCCACAGTAAGAAAAAGGACCATTGACTTATAGTTCAGGCGGGGACTGTCAAAAATAGTGGGGATCAAGAATAAGAACAAAATTGAGCTTTAATGATTTTTGGACATCAAACAAATAATAATCAATCGGTCTGGTGATATTTATTAGTCCAACTTTTTTTTAGAAGCCTTATTTGCCTTTCCGTATTTATATATCAGACCAATTCCATTCGAAAGAGAAAAGGAATACACAAATTTTTACGTTCATATTTTATGCTATACCATATACAGGAAATTTAGTGTTTGTTTTTAAGTGTTGTGGTATTTTCGAAATAAATACGCAGTCTAACTTGCCGAAAGCTGCCCAGCAAAGTTGGATTCATCGATTGACCTCTTTTGTTGAAGTAAGACCTGTCTAGTTGATCCGATTGTCCCAGGTAGACATAATCATTAACAATACAAGAATCAAGTCTTTTATTTATTGGGCGGAACATTGATATTCAACATAACTTTCGTCTTGCCCGTGTATATTTTAAGGGCCATTTGTTGATATACTTCATTGAGGCCATCGAGCATTTTGCTGAGCTCTTTCAGCGAATTTGCTAGGACCACGATACCGATGGAAAATCTAAGGTGAATCATGTATTCGCCACGTTTTTCCCGGGTGAGTTTGGCTCGTGGGTCTATGGTCAGGTCATCTCTCGATCTCTTTCGAAAAAACATAGGAAAAAATACGAAAAGATAATTTCTAGAAAAATAATTGGACAAGTTACAGATCGCCGGACGGATTAATTTTTCTGCTTTTCAAAAAACAATAAAGTCCATTATACCATACTATATATAAACAGTTCCACGTGCATACACCACCAACTTCCAGACTTCTGTTGTTATAAAGAGTTTCCTTTACATTCAATAAAAAAAACTATTTCAGAACTCTAGTCATACTTCTAGACAAGATCAAAAATCTAATATATTCCATCACAAAGGGAAAAACAAATAACTATAACTATAAAACTCCTCTATTATTAACACTATCCAACGTCTAGAATTATTTTACTGAAGAAAATTGTAATAATATTATGACCACTATGTGTGAGCCTCACAGGTCGGGCCATTAAGCGAATTGCGCTATTCGGTTCGCCGTTTGTTTACGTTAACGTGAACTGACCTGGCTATGACAGTGGCTAATATATTAATAACTTTCCTACGTGCCGGTTACTAATAAGTTATCGAAAAGATTCACAGGAGGGCCAAGATAATATTTACTATTATATTTAGTTGCATGTATGTTTAGTATATCAGAAAACTTTATAAATAGTAAATTTCTAGACAAAATCAAAACACTAATTAAAAGTAAAATAAAAATTCTTATACTCGTATTTCTGATTTCACTGCAATAACCTCAAAGAAATTTTATTCGATCCGCGTATTAAATGTCGTACTTTCTAATGGCTGAACTAATTAGCAGTTACCTTTCGAGTAAAAAGCAGACATCAAATAAAATTTCAAAAAAAACACTAATGGCGACTGCCAACCAAAGTAAAAACATAAAAAATAATACCATCCGCTACATGCATTATCAATTAAATAATGAAATATAATGCACTACCAAATTCATACTATTGCAAGACGTTTGTAACGCAATATATATAACACCTCGTGATAGTACGGATTTGGCTTATGTCGTTAGCATCGCGGTCACACCATTTCATAAGTTTGGTCACTACCAAAAATCTCTCAGCACGGCTAAGAAAGTTACGACTATATAAATTTATTGTTGCAAGCGAAATTGCTTCGCAGCAATACGACGGCCATTACCACCTATCTTACTAACAAAAGAACATTTAAATTGTTGTATCCATTTTACTGCAACATCTATTGACATTCGGTTCACTTTGCCTGCCCCAAAAAGAAACCGACGTGATGATATTTCTTTCTTTAATATTGGTAGTATTAGGACTATGTTTTTTTATATCATAAGATAACAAACAAGCAGATGGGTCTCCTGATGGTAAGAGTCAACCATCGCCTATAGACACCAAAGATGTTAATGGTGCGTTGCTATCTTATGGCGAGGTCTAATTCCACATGCATAAGTTTACCGGCTATCTTACCCTCCAAACTGGAACACGACAGTGACAAGCACCGACGCTATTGCGGTAGGAAAAGGTAAGGCGGTAGTACCAGACCCGGACAAGACAATGCTGAACTCCACGAACTAGTGAATGTAAAGTCGTATTAGTTGTTGTAATGTAAAGTCTATTATATATCTACCTATTATACAAGAGAAAATATTAATATTATTATGAATATTATGTATGAGCATCACAGGTTCGGCAATTTAGCGGATTGCACTATTCAGTTTGCCATTTATTTACGTAAATGTGTGAATGGATCTAACTACAGCAGTAACGTTTTATCGTATTCAATATTAGAGATTACCGAAAATTATTTCACAGAAAAACGAAATAATATTTATTATTATATTAAGACACAAATATTTTGATAAGAAATATTTTTAACGCAGTAAAACTGCAGCATTCCGCTTTCCATTTACTATATCTCCGGAACCATACATCAGATTTTTTCCCAAATTAAAATGGGACATTGTCCCAATATGGGGAGTGTTCCTCTCAAACAAAATCGGTTCATAAATGATTAATTCCGCTGTAATTTTTATGTCTGTGTTCTGAAACAATATGTATTGTTTAATTATTTGCAATCGGACCAACAATGTGCTCGTCTGACACCGCGATGGATCAATAATTTACGAGAAGAGATCTATATATATATATATATATATATATATATATATATATATATATATATATATATATATATACATTTATATATATATATATATATATATATATATATATATATATATATATATATATATATATATATATATATATATATATATATATATACACATGTATGTATGTATGTGTGTTTAATCATTTAATAATAAAAACAAAAAACATATTTTATTATACTTATATATTATTAAAAGAACGTAAGACCGAATTAATAATCTTTTACTTTTAGGAAGTTGGTTGAAAAGTCAGAGTAAGTAAATAAAAATTAATAAATGGCACATTCAAACTTTTCATAAAGGCGAAACACACTGCGTCACAGGTCTTGCTATTAAGCGGAATGCGCCATTCAATTCGCCATTTATTTAGGTTAGCGCGTATGGGTATGACTACAGCACTGGCTGTATCAATAACATTCCATCATGCTTGATATTAGCAAGTTACCGAAATTTGCTGTTCAAAAAAACGAAATAATATTTAATACTAGCTAACCCAGAATATTGACGTACCACTATAGAAACAATAAATGCTATGTTCGTTTATACGGTTCCGTATCCAAATGGTAAAAAGGGACCTGTTACTAAGATTCCGCTGTTAGTCTGACTGTCTGTTTGTCTGTCTGTCACCAGACTGTATCTCATGAACAGAAAGAAAGAAAGAAAGGAAATATTGATTTACAAGAACAAGGGCGTTACAAGTTCATAAAAATTAATTAAGTTACCAACATATTCTACCACATTCTATCACTACAGTCATAGTTAGACAGATGACGTACACAGAAAATAAATAATTAAATTAAAATTAATAAATATTTCAGAGGGCTCCCATACAACAAATCGATTTTTATAGACTATGGTACGGAACCCTCCGTGCGCGAGTCCAACTCGCAGTTGGCTGTGTTTTTGTCTTCGAGTCTAGATATGTATTATTTATCCTTTACTAGCTGACCCGGCAAACGTTGCTTTGCTAAATATAGGCGTAGGGATGTGACAACCCCATCGCCCACTTTTTGTGTGAATTTTCGTGACAAAAATTATTTAACACCGGTGCAGTCAGTCAACCAAATTAGTGGTAGTGCCATACTGCTTTTGCAACTGAATAGGCCGGCACGCCCGGGGAGATACCACTTTCTCACTTGACACCGACGTAAAGTAGCAGCCCTGCTGCTGCGTTTCGTTTGGTTTGTGAGAGTCCCGGAAGCCTAACCCCCCCCCCCCCCCCCCGCACACTATGAATGCGCAATCAAAAGAGAATCTACCCCAGGGGGGTACCACTTGTACCAGCAGTGGAGAATCCCCCCCTGAGCGTCCGTGCTCTGGATTCCAGCCAGGTCATGGATGCTCAGGCTGCCCCGCGTATTCTGGGGGGGGCAAAATTGCGCTCATAGACAATCCTGTCTGGGGCAAACAGGACAAGAAAGCCATGGCACCCCCTACCACGCTTACTGTGGATTTCTGTAATGTCAGGGGGCTTCATTCCAAATTGAACGCCGTCCACTACCATCTCGAGACGGCGAAGCCAGCTTTGCTCTTTTTGACCGAGACGCAGATATCTTCTCCGGCTGATAGTTCTTACCTCTCCTACCCGGGGTACAAACTGGAACATTCCTTTGTACCGCGGGCTGGGGTGTGCGCATACGTCAGAGAAGATATCTGTTACCGGCGCCTCGGCAGACTTGAAGGTCAGGACCTATCCATCCTCTGGTTACGCGTAGCTTGCGACGACCATCCACGCAGCTACGCGTGCCTATACAGGTCCCATGGCGGGAATACTGAAGTTGACCGGCTCATTGAGCATTTACAAACGGCTGTAGATTCCGTGTTAGAGCAGACCCTCTCCACAGAGATCGTGATCTTGGGCGATTTTAATGCCCACCACGCCGAATGGCTTTGTTCGCGCACCACCGATAATGCGGGAAGGTATGTTCACGATTTTGCCTTGGCGTATGGTCTTACACAACTGGTAATTTCGCCCACGCGAGTTCCCGATGTGGATGACCATATGCCTTCACTGTTGGACTTTCTGCTGACCTCTCATCCGGACCATTATCAGGTATCGGTGGACGTCCCACTTGTTTCGTCAGACCACTGCCTGATCCGGAGTAAAGTGCCGATTTCGCGCCTATCACGGCCTCCTTTAGCAGGCTGTCGTCGCGTTTGGCACTTTAAGTCAGCAGATTGGGATGGGATGCGGTCTTTTTTTGCGTCCTACCCATGGGGGCGGTTGTGCTTCTCGCTGGATGATCCGAATGTCGTCGCTGACTCTATTGCCGATGTGGTGCTGCAGGGCATGGAACTTTTCATTCCATTTTCTGCGGTACCAATTGGTGGTAAGTCTCAGCCTTGGTTTGGTCGCTCCTGTAAAACGGCTTTGCACCGCAAGCAGGAGTGCTACCGGGCTTGGGCTGCAGCGTCCGCATCTTGTGATGAAAAAACCAGCACATTACGTAAGGAGTACAATTTCGCCTCGAGGTACTTTAAAAGAGCTATCGGCATGCAAAATCGGAACACATTGGCAGAATTGGTGAGAAATTAGTTCGCCTTCCTTCGGGCACTCGTGCATTCTGGTCTCTCGCCAAGGCTGTCTTAGGGAATTTCTCACAGCCCTCTCTTCCATCCTTGCACGGAGACGATGACTCTCTGGCCCATACCGCAAAGGAGAAGGCCGATTTCCTGGGCTCCTTCTTTGCGGCCAACTCTACTCTGGATGACCAAGAAAACGCACCGCCTACCATCCCGCAGTGTGATAGTTCTATGCCAGAACCACAATTTCAGCAGTCATCTGTGCGTAAAGCACTACTTTCCTTGGACATCCACAAGTCGAGTGGGCCGGATGGCATCCCTTCGATTGTGCTAAAAATGTGTGCTCCAGAGTTGGCACCAGTATTAACACGCCTATTCCGGCTCTCCTATTCACTCGGCGTGGTACCGAATTCGTGGAAGACAGCTTTGGTGCATCCCATCCCTAAAAAAGGAGATCGCTCTAACCCGTCTAACTATCGGCCCATAGCCATAACCTCCTTGTTCTCCAAAATTATGAAGACAATCATCAACTCTCAGCTCCTCAAGTCTTTAGAAGAGCACCAGCTGATTAGCGACCGTCAGTACGGTTTCCGTCGCGGCCGATCAGCTGGTGACCTTCTAGTATACCTAACTCATCGACGGGCGGAAGCAGTTGAGTCCAAGGGGGAGGCATTGGCAGTTAGTTTGGACATAGCGAAGGCCTTTGATCGGGTATGGCACAAAGCGCTTCTCGCGAAGCTGCCTTCTTATGGGCTTCCTGAGAAATTATGCGGTTGGATCACCAGTTTTTTGGCTGACCGGAGCATCAAGGTCGTTGTCGACGGTGCGTGCTCCGACCTTAAATCTGTCAATGCTGGTGTTCCCCAAGGCTGCGTGCTATCACCGACACTGTTCCTTCTGCATATCAATGATATGATGCGAATTAGCAACATACATTGCTATGCGGATGACAGTACTGGTGATGCTACATACTCCGGCCGAAGCAGTATTTCTCGGGAACACGTCGAAGAGTGCCGAAACAAGCTTGTGTCTGAAGTCGAGAATCGACCACTCTATTTATTTAAAAAAAACGCATCAAAATCCGTTGCGTGGTTTTAAAGATGTAAGCATACATAGGGATTAGGGACAGACAGCGGAAAGCGACTGTGTTTTATACTATGCCATGTAGTGATGAAGTTAAAACAAGATAATTATTTATTGACACACTCACTTAGTTATTTTTTTATTTATTTATCTGTATTGAACTACATAAAAATTTACAGGTACAGGCTGTGCTTTTCTCACTTACTAAATTAAACATCTTTTGATGTTTAATTTAGTAAGTGAGTAAGATTTTTGTCAGAATGAACTAATTATTATTTTTTGGAACACACATCTCAAATATGAAATTTATGCGTTGTGACTACGTAACTTTCCTTAAAATGCTCAATTGTAATATCCGTTATGTAATTAATCCGTTAAGTATAATAATAATTAAAGTAAAGTATAATTAGTGTATATAAATATTATTAGGAAAAAAAACATTATGAACACTGCAATAGGAGCGTAGCAGGGTCGGCAATTAAGTAAATAGCGCCATTTGGTTCTCTGTTTGCGTTAACGTAGCTTAGCTTGACTACGACAGTGATTATATTAATAACGTTTTCTCGTGCGGAACTATCATTCGTAAAAGTATCATTGACTAGAGGACTGCCCTAATATCAACGATTACATGCAATAACACCTCTTTTAAATGGATAAGAAAACATTCTAAATAAATACAATTTTGTTTAATGAAACCATTAAACTAAAAATGAAATCAAATAGCATCCTATATGACAAAACTGAAGCAGCAATCAATCCTAATTTTTTTTATGTTATTGAGATAGGCAAACTGGCAGACGTGCCAACTGATGGTAAGTGGTCAACGTCACCAATGAACAAAAATGAGATACCTGGGCTGGAACTATTCTAGGTATTCCATTCGTGTGTTGCCTATTCTGAGACATAAGATGTTAAGTCTCAGTGCCAGTAATTACACTGCCTGTTTTACTCTTCTCTCCGAAACACAGCAAAGCTGTTTCACGGGAGAAATAAGCAACATGGTGGTACCCATGCAGCTGGGAGTGCGGCACAGCGCATCCTTCCCACCGGTCAATGAATATTATAAAAAGTTACTGGATATTATAAAAAGAAAATGGTAATGTCATTAAGAAAACTTTACCTAGCAGATTCAGCTATTAAAGCAAATATCATTTAACGTTAAATTAATATTTAACGTAATTTTAGTTACAATGGACAAGCTTGGCAACAACAGTGGTTATGTTAAGTTCTCCTGTGTGGGAGTATTAGCATTCACCAAAAATCGTTGACTAGAGAACCACATTATTAATGTGGTTCTCTATTAAGTTACAATATCATTTAATTACGGTTCTTTTATGTAGGTAATAATACAGTCCAAACATAAGACCAGTAGACCAGCCTGTGTCCTAATGTAGCTATGTTAATTATGTTTTCTCGTGCGGTATTTGTGGCACACCTTAAACATTGTGAGCTTAACCGGTAAAGAACTAGAGAGGCCCGATCGAGCCGCGCCGATATTTTGTGGAGTTCGGTTGACAACCTTTAAAAACTAATAATTTGATTATGAATCTGCAAAAACTAATAGTTTGATTTTGAATCTTCAAAGAAGAATTTCTATGGCGTACTCTTTGGTATAACCACTTAATCACTCCTTCGAAATATTCAAATTGTATATGATTATTTAGTCTGTAAAATGATTTCATTTAACGCCAAAAGTAATTGAGGCGTGTGTCTTGTGTAATTGCTGTTTTTTTTTCGTTATAAGAGGTTTATTTAGCTTATAATGATTGTATTTTAATATTTAGATAAATAATATTGATTGTATTTTTTGTAATGTATTTAGTTGTAAGAAATAAATCGTAGTACCAAAAATAAGGACCGGTAAAAGTCGGTTATAATGTCACCGTTTTTTTTTTTTCAAGTAAATTATAACAGTATTACTTTATTTTAATACCTAATAGATAATAAATATATTAAATAGTAAATGCTCGTTTTCAGAATGATAAAATATTGATTCATTGTAAAGTAATAAAACTTTTCATACATCCAGCGACGTGACGTCATGACCGTTGAAGACGCGCGAATGCGCCTTGCCTAGTAATTATTTCTTAATTTTGATTTTGATTTTTCTTGGGGGTCGAGTGGTTAAGGTCCGCAATAATATTTACAGCATTTAATTCTAGGTTTTTATCAACTAAGGAAACAACCAAACGTAACGTCATATGAAATAAAAAATAAATAAAAAAAAACTTTAATAAAATAAAACAACAAACGCAAAGTTTAATTTATTAATAATACCAAGTTGAGTTAACAAATACAGAAGAAAACGGCAATACCATATGAATACTACGTAGAAGCATCAAAGGGCCAGTCATTAAGCGGATCGCGCCATTCGGTTCGCCATTTGTTTACGTTAACGTGGACCAGCCTGGCTACAATAATGACTATATTAATAGCGTTACCTCGTGTTGGCTATCAGCAACTTATCGAATATCGTTCGTTCGAGGGTCAAAATAATATTTACTGCTTCATTTGATTACGGTCAATTCAGAAGCAAGGAACAAAATAATATTTACTGTTTATTTTATTAAGGCTGCGCCGAGATAATTTAGAAATAAATGCGTTCGGTAAATCCCTTGCTATATCGTTATTGTTAAAGATTTAGCTCTGCAATTGATAAGTACGATACTAAAACATTTACGCCATAAATTATACAATTTAGAAACATGATAACTTGTAGTTTATTCGACAGAAAAATAATAATTCCTAAAGTTACCTTTGAACAAAAAGGAAACACATTAGTATGGCGTAAATACTTAACGGAATGTCATCAGTTTTAAATAATTGCAAAACAACATGTTTTCTATAACTCATACACTTTATGTTTTTAAAATGTTTAAAAATTTAAATATAAAAAGGAAATATCCAAATCCACGTATAAGTTATTTTGCTAGAGATATCTTATTTAATCAAGAAAACAGTCTGAATAAAAACGTAGTTTAATTAATTTTTCGTAATATGCGAGAACTTTTTCTGTTATACTCTATAATACATACATATATATGTATATATACATATATATAATACACAAATAAAAACTTTATACCCCTTTTACGACAGTTACGCGAACAGTAGAGTTTGTTATTCGGTACAGTAAGTCTAAATTGCGGAGGAATGCGAAAATCTAAGATTTTGAAATAATTAAAGTTGTCACGTCATACAACATTGATTTGACATACGTAATAATATACATACAATGCAAATGCAATATTTTTGGCTAAAATATGTTGTAAAACTTAAAACAAAATTTTGTTGTTTGGTTTTTGGGTTTACTTGATTTTACCAAAGACTTCGTACGCGTAGATTCAGAAAATGTTTTCTGATCCGTTATATGATAGTTATTTGTTTTAGATGGTATTACCGCCTTATTTCCTGTCACAAAAGCGTCAGTGTTTGTGACTATTGTGTTTCGGTTTTAAGAGTAAGGTCGTCGGTAATTTTATGCGTACGACATTGCATCTACCACGCGAGTGGCAATATGCCAGTAACATTTTGGCGTCTATAGATAATGGTTATCTCTGTAATACAGGAGAGTCATCTGTGTGTTTGCTATCCTATAATATAAAGACACAAATAAATTAAGACTTCAACTTTTTTATACTCGTATTATAGGATAAATAAGCACATGGCTCTTCTGGTGGAATGAGATAACTGTCGTCTAAAGATACCAAAGATGTTGGTGCGTTACTATCTTTGTGGCTACCTTACCCTCCGTACCGAAAGAGGACAGTAACAAGCCTAACGCTATTGCAGCCAGAATAGGTGTGGCGGTGATACTTAAACCGGACGAGATGTTGCAGAACTCTACCAACTAGTAAAAAATAACCCTGTCCCTGTCTAAGACATAATAAAAAATAATGAAATGATTCTTGTATTTAATCTTCAATTTCACTATAATTTAGCGAATATTTCACACGGTACAACACTTCGTTCAGCAAACGGGTGCAGCCTCGTAGTAGCGTTTGTAGCTGTCGCCATCTTTTTCCCGCAGTTTTTGTGACCATACTTAATATTCGCAATATCATTTAAGATTGATTTGTTTGATCAGAGAAAATTTACTTATACTACTACAATATACCTAATACTCGCAATAGACTAACTACATCGCGAGTATTAGGTTGCATATTTGCTGGAGCTTAATCTTAATTACTGAACTGGATAACATTAACTACTCTTGTAACTGACACAACGTTATTATATTATCTGAAGCCAATAAACCAAACATATCCATTTCAATGAAGAGAATGGTTAAATTCGTGGAATCTAGTCAATAGTGGAACAAAGGTCAGGATAGAGTCGACATGATCTAACAACCGTCATGACACAATAATAATTGTTTATTAGCGGGGCAAAGCTCATACGAATTTTAGTAGTTTAAGTTAAAAAGATAGTCAGTCATGCCTATTTGCTAAAAAGGTGAAATTAATTAAATTTGTTATTATTCTTTGTATCTTCCGTAAATAACGTATGTATTTAATAAATGGATAAGACTCACCGATGGCCCGGACAAAAATAAATGACTCCAGCGGAACAATTATCCACCCACATCCACCACACTTTTTTACCTACGTCTAACGACGCCAGCACATAGCACAAAAGCACACAATTTATGTATGTACTCGACGCACGTTTCACTTCGACACCGAAACATTTTCAGGAGAAACAAACACTACCTCACTCTACGCGAGTGTAAGTAATACTCATTCGCGTCGGTTTCTGTAACACTTTTTATACGCAATGTGTGGCCAGACCAAAAGTTTTTTGTAACAGGGGTGAATTTGAAATTTTGCTTTGTACATTTAACAATTTGGTTGTACCGTTGTTATGTTTTATGATTTCTGACTGCTTTAATATATTTAACTTTATACCCATACACGTATGTAAGACTTCAAAAGAATACAATTTTCACAATAGCGGTTTCAAATGGATACAGTCGTAATTTAGTTAAAAGTTTAATAAAAAAGAAAGAAAAACAAAATATTAGAACACAATTTTATGCGATACCACCCCAAAAAGAGTTTTAGATTAAATCTTGTCAAATGTATTTCAGAAAAAACACGTAAATGTTTAGGAAACAATAATATCAACGTCGCATTTAAAACACATTATTCCTTACGAAAAAAATTATGTAATTTACACTCTCTTCATGCACACGCGCCGGTTGCGAAGACTCTTGACACCACCTTCGGGCAGTACTCGATCAATCTGGTCATAGTATGTCAGTCTTGGTCTTCCCCGGTACCTACATCCTTTCACATTAGCATTGTATATCTGTTTTGTTAACTTTCATATACCCTTATTTCTACATGTACGAATCAACGGAGCATGTCCTTTTTCATCTTTACACCGACACTTTCAAGCCTAACCTCTCTCTCACTTCCATATTATGAACCCGGTCCGCGAGTGTATACCACACCACACACCATACACCACATACGTTTCTTAGCGATCTCATCTCGACAGCGTTGATTCCACTTTTATGCCCTTCTGACATACCCAACTCTCACTTCCATACAATAGCGTTTGGATAAGCACACAATTATGCACGGCTAGACGGGCACTCTGACTTAAAATTGTGCTATTAAGTAAGCACACAGCAGACGCCTATCTATCCCATAACTGGGCAAAATGTCCCAAAATTTCTTTCGCACAACTCTATCAAACGCT
Source organism: Apodemia mormo (assembly GCA_036924255.1). Classification (NCBI taxonomy): domain Eukaryota; kingdom Metazoa; phylum Arthropoda; class Insecta; order Lepidoptera; family Riodinidae; genus Apodemia; species Apodemia mormo. The sequence goes on along the minus strand of JAUPFN010000014.1, from coordinate 31,356,827 downwards.
TTCTTCGAATCCACAAAACGACAAAAAACCGTCTGGCCGACAGCAGATGCTTCTTTACGATGTTGCGGAGTGAAAAAACTTGATCCATACATCCTCTTCCAGATCTAAAACCTCCCTGTACCTCCCACAACATTCCAATGGACTTCCCTTGCATTCTCCTTTCAATAATTTTACCATACACCTTCGATACTAAGTTGATCAAACTGATGGCCCTATAGCTATTGTAGTATGTACGTTATCCCTTGCTTTTATACAAAGGCACGATGACCGCGCGTCGCCAGTCTTCGGGTACTCTACCGGTCCTTCAATGTGTATTACAGAGGACCCAAAAAGAGTCTCACATGGCAGGATCACCGTATTTGATCATCTAAACATACTTACGCAAAAGTTTTAGTGTCATTTTTATAATAACGATACAATTCTTCTTCTTTATTTATTTGCAAAACATGATACATAGTCTAGCCATGCTTTCTCTTTCTCTCAATCGCAGATATAACTTAATCATCCCACCATGCATCTCCTTTCATTGACTTGCACAGTTTTGCACTATCACATACTTCTTTCGTTGCTACTATCATACTATCTTTCAAAACTTTCCAATATTCGTCTACCTATCTCGAACCTGAATCTCATACAGACTCCTTATACTCGAATCTTGCAAAATATGTAAACTTTGTTAAACTATGTCAAATTACATTCTTCTCCATTAGCGTCGTTGCAACAAAGTTCTTGTTTGTCATATTAATATACCAAAGATGGAAAAACCTTAAAAAACTAAAATGTCATCTTATCTATAATGATAAGATGACACATAATATATATACGTCCGCGACGACTTCACCTTAAGGTTAACGTTCATTGGAAACTTGATAAGATATAACTAAAAATAGAACGTTAAACTGATATTATAAACATTTATTTGTATTTGTTTTACTTAACAGAGTAGCAAAAGCGCAAACGGTTCTCCTGATGGAAAGAGATAACTATGGCCAATAAACACCTAAGGTGAACGCTTATAATAATAACATCGCTGGACAAATTTCAAATCTGTCCAACTCCAAAGTAAGCAAATTATTAGTTCGTGTTATGGATGTTAGTAAACGATAATAATATTCGATGATAAAAATCAATCCTGCTGTAAACCGAAAAATGAAAAATATTCACCGGAGCCAAAAACTTTTGAGATTTAAGAAAAAAATAATATCTTCCAAACTGATTATTATTTATTGTTTATCAATTTGATTATCTAAAACTATTTTACCGCTCCGTTGGTCCAGTGGTTAGCGACCCTGGCTATGCAATCGACGGGGCTCGGGTTCGATCCCCGACGGGGACAAGCATTTGTGTGATGAGTATTTCCGGGTTTGGGTGTTTATTAAATATATTCCAGTATTTATATATGTATTTTTATGTATTAGTATCGTTGCCTAACACCAATAACGCAAGCAAATAATTTGCTTACTTTGGGGTTAGATCAATAAGTGTAATTTGTCCCGTGAATATCTAGAAGTTAGTTTAGTCTACATTTGTGTGGGTTACAGCAATAGCACTTTATTTCCTAATAGATATACCCGTGACTTCGTCCACGTAGATAAATTTATAAAAGTCTCGGGGTTTTATACGCATAGTTGCCGTTCCCGTAAGATTTCTGGGATAAAACTATCCTTTGTCCTTTCCCGGGTCTAAAACTATCTTTGTACCAAATTTCATCCAAATTGGTGCAGTGGTTTAGGCGTGAAGAAGAGACAGACAGAGTTACTTTCGTATTATTAGTATAAGTATGGATTACGCTAAAATGTGTAAATGAAGTAAAGATAAATGTTTGAATGGCTCCAAACTAAGCATTTCACTTTAAAGCAAAATTGCTGTTACTGCTTATTATAATTTTTTATTTGTGTCAATTCAAATATAAATGGCATAAATCTGTGTAACCAGCTGCACTCATTTGTTTTTACTCCTCAAAGTTATAAAATAATAGAATAAATATTAGTAAATTATGATTGTCTACGGTTTATTATCTAATAAGTCTACGCCCTACGGGATTGTCCTTCCACGCAGCCAAAATGGCAGTAAACTTTATATGGTGGTTAAGTATTCTTAAATTTTCTATTTTTTCGCGCAATTTTCTTTCATGAGAACCTTCTCTTTACAATTACAAACACAACAAAAAAAAAATTACCGAAATTGGTCCAGCCATTCAGGCGTGATGTCGTGACCAAGGAAAATAGGGATTGATTTTTATATATATAGATCATTATATATATATATATATATATATATATATATATATATATATATATATATATATATATATATATATATATATATATATATATATATATATATATATATATATATATAAATACCCATTGATAGAAAAATGCTGTTTGTCAACAAATATTCACTTTTTTTTGGAAAATTCGAATGCTGTACAAATTTTTAGAGGTCGAGCCACACGTATAGGACCATTCGACGCAGATTTTTCTTTTTTTGTAATTCTAAACTAAAAATATACAAGTTACAAGTTACAAGTTGCGGATTTTCACCGTATATAAAAATATATACATAATATTATAATAATACAAGGATTGCTTTTCACTGTATATAAAAATATATACATAATAAACCCACAAAGTCAGAAATACAAACATCTATTGCAAAACCGAGCTTTTTGAAGACAGCGTGAGTACGCTGCTGAGTAGCCAGATTTTTATTTTATTGGGCTTAGAGCTCGTCCTAAGGGCCCTGTAAGGACGGTTATTGGCTTAGGGCAGTATTTGGACAATGAGTGGAAAAGTAAGTGGTATCAGTATTTCGACTCGCTAATAACCCTCGACCATGGTTTCGAGTGTTTGTGGGATGCGACGTTGGCGGCGGAAATGTTAGCATGTGTGTATAAAGTGTGAAGTATGGACTGTGATTGGATCATCAAGATCGAATAAGAAATAAGTTTCTCGTTTTCATTGTGAGCTGATATATCGTGTTAATAACTGACACTTGTTTACTGGAATTCTGATACCAGATGTATCGGTCTGGGGGCTTAGACAAAGTAACAACACAAAAACGATAAAGAAGTTAGAAAATAATAAAATATATAGGATTGACATAAGCTACGCTAAATCACGTGATCTGTCGTCGTCAGCATCATTATATTCAAGACAATGTCGACTTTAGATATCGTTTCATAACGAAGCGATGTTACTTTGTCTAAGCCCCAGTTTTTCTTCACTTTTTAGTAAATAGTACTAGATAGTACCTCAAACATTTAATATATATAAATATCACTTCGTGAAATAAGGTATAAAGTAGTACGATTGTTTGTATTTAACTAAAACGAATCGTTAATAATATATCGATTAGAGGAGAATCCTGACACAGATATATCGATCAAAAAGGGGTATAGGAAACTTAGACAAAACAACAATATAAAAAAATAATAAAATGTATGCGTTTGACATAAGCCGCACTAAACTACGTAGTCTATTGTCAAATCGTCATCGGCATCCTTATATTCACAGACGATGTCGAATTCAGATATCGTTTCACAACGAAGCGATGTCAATATGTCTAAGCACCCAGTTTTTACTTCACGTTTTAATATAATATACTAGTAGATAGTACTTTGAACATTTAATAATTTTAAAATAGCTTCGTGATATCCATACTAATTCATACTAATATTATAAATGCTAAAGTAACTCTGTCCGTCTGTCTGTCTCTAGTTCACGCCTTAACCACTGAACTAGTTTGGATGAAATTTGGTAGAAAGATAGTTTGAGGTCCGAGAAAGGACAGGATAGAACCTTGGTACTGTCTATCTTTTAAGCCACGGTAATAAGTAACTTAAGCTACTTTTATTTTAGAAATCGTTCAATGCGGACGAAGTTGTGGGCACAGCTAGGGAAGTATGAATGTGTAAATTTGTTTGCGTTTATCTAAAATAGATAATATATCAATCAGAGTTAATAACGGCATACATATCAATGTACGAGTATCTCGTTAATAAAGCAAGAATATTACGCAATCATTTGGTGTTACGAGTAATGAGAATCTCAGTCAAACGTGTATATTACACTGAGACTCCCATTACGACCCGTGTTCATCGAGTTCCTTAATGCAAGTAATTATTAATATTTGGATTAACTTGCAATAGTGAGTAGCTACTTGATTAACTTAGCACTGCCTGCAACGTGTTACATATTTACATGTATTTCTATCACTATTAATGTACTTATGTGTGTATGTATTAATAGATACATAAACATACCTTCACGCTAGATTCCTTATGAATTAGATCATAGAGCAAGTATAATATGTAGGTAGAAGACGCATATGACTTTCATATATAAAAAACCAAGTTTTTGATAAGTAAAAACCGCCTGCTAATACGGGAGAAATTAGGGTTTCTACCTGCTTCTTCTTGATTAAAGGGTAACCAGCATTAAAAATACGAGAGACAATTAAAGCGGCATTATTTTGTAAGATAATCTTTAATTTTTAAATCTATGATATTATTGTAACAAGAAACAGCTTTTAAAAGTTTTAAAACAGCTTCCCCGTGTTGGTCCCTGGCTCTTTTGAAGAATAGGCCGACTGTCGTTCTGCCAGACAAGTCGTAAAAGGCGACCGATTGGTTATACAAATCACTAACATCGTGGCTACTAGATGGTAGAGTTCTGTATTGTCTCGCCCGGGTTTGGTACTACCGCCTTACCTATTCTTGCCGCAATAGCGTCAGTGCTTTAGAGATGGGCGTTTAATGAACGAACATTTTTTTAGACTGTTTCTTTAGCGTGAACGAATAAACAGTCTAACGTTATTTGATAAACTAGTTTATGAATGAACTATGCATCGCGTCTTTATAACGTTCGCGGATTAACTGTGTTGGTTTCGTGGAACGATCAGCGCAACCAAAATAGGTATCATATTCACGACGCCGACGAGTGGAGTGGAACTCGAAAGTGGTCGTGGGATTATATGTACATAAAATGAAATGATCTTCTAAATACGCCAGGTGGATGTATATCTTTATCTAATATTTAATTTTATAAATGAAACACTTTTAAGAATATAAATTTTATAATAATGAATACCTGCCAGTCCTAAGCCTGGAAAAAGTAAGAAGATGAGGGAGTTCAGTTCATTTCTATAAACAGTTAACAATTAAATAATAATCTTCAAAGAACGATAACTACAACGTAATAATCATATTCAGTCTAGGAAGTAAACTAGTCGAAAATTAAACTGTTTTTTCAACTAGTTTATCGTTTACGATAAACAGTCTCGTTGCGTCGACGAAAAATACGTCAACGACCCACCACTACAGTGCTTGTCATTGTCGTGTTCTGATTTGGAGGGTAAGGTACTCGGTAAACTTATGCATGTGACATAAGACCTCGCCACAAGATAGCAACGCACCATTAACACCTTTGGTGTCTATATGCGATGATTGACTCTTTCCATCAGGAGACCTATCTGCTTTTTTGCTATCTTATACTATGAAAAAAAAACTTCATTTTGTGAGGCAAATCTATAAAAATCTATAGTAATATGCACTTCATATGCGTTCGCTCCTGACTTACGAACACACAAACTAACGAATTTAAAGCCAAACAGCCGCGGCTTTTCAGACACAACATTTATGTTTAGCGGAATTCGTCAGTTTAAATGAAATTTGTAAAAAATACAAGCAATTTATTTACCTCGTATTCAATTCGCTTATTACATTTTCTACATTATTCAGCCTGGAATACGGGGTAACCCATAAAATACGGGACATGTATGCATGCATACCTAGGAGGAATGAACGGGTGAGTCGATTCAGTCAAAACTTAGTATTGTTTTTATTGCGTAAGTTCAAAAAAATATTTCACTCAATTTTTTTATATCATTTTCTTCAAACTGTTCTATTTATACATATCATATTAGTATTATTATAACCATTTCTCATTTGTCATTATTTCTAGTATCCGAATTAGAGAAGCATGCCTTTATCTACTCTTATATCAACTCTTTTAGGCCCAAGCTCCCTCTCACTTCTCTGTTACAAAGCGATCTGCGAAAGTTACACCTTTTATTTTTCTTTTATGCCCTTACCATAAACTATCAAAACACATACAAGATCTCTATGGATTTTAAAAAAATCTTCAGATTAGTCCAGTAAACCCGGGGTAGATCAATAGTAACTCTCAAATATTTATTGTAACAATTTACAACACATTGTAACAATTTACAGCCATCGGTAATTGTCATAGGACTCGGAAGCTTCTACGATAGCCTAAATGACAATCCCAAATACTTCAAAATTGTCGTTTTTTATTAATAAAATATGCGTGGATAAAGTTTGTGATTAAAATATCGTTAGTGGCAATAATCATTGTAGTTGTGAATTGTTTTGATTCATGATTTATATGGTAAAACTTAATAGTTTATTTCTTTGTGTTTAGTTAAATGTTATATTGAATTTTGAAGGTTTTAACCGACTTCCCTAAAAGAAAGAGACTTTCTATTTGTATGTTTATATTTTGAAATGATATCTAGGAAAATTTTCAATCTTCAAAAATCAAGAAATTGCTGGTTTCATCTCGGGATTATGAAAAAAGATTTTCAGATCTTGAGGTTTTGAGATCCTTGGAAGCTATTCTATTTTTACGATGACTGTATGTATGTCTGTAGGTGTTTTGTATGTGAAAATTTCATAACTTTTGAACGGTGTGACTGATATAAAGGCAGTTAGTATTCGATAGTATTTCATGAATCTCAAATTTCTAGAAAATTTCAACCTATTTAGCCCAATAGATTTAAATAAATTAAAAAAGATTAAAAAAAATATTGTCGTAATATTTTTTACAGAAAAACTCCTGGACTAATATACTGATTGTTCCAAAATCAAATCGGCTCTTCTTAAAAAACTTTGTCTATAGACGCAAATCGGATCGAAATCAGTTGATTGTTTCGGGAGATATCAATGACGTATATTTTTGTAAAGAGTAGTTTTTGACATAACTTTTGTTTTAATTAACCAATTCTGTATTAAAAGTAACATTTTTAGGAACTAGTCGAGTGTGAGACTATTTCATAAATAATAAATATTCACGGGAAAAATTACACTTACTCATCTCTTATGCAAATTAAGTATTTACTTGTATTATGGGTGTTAGTCAACGATACTTATACAGAAATACACATACAAATACTGGAATATATTTAATAAACATCCAAATCCGAAATATAAACATTTATGCTTATCATACAAATGCTTGTTTCGAGCTGAAATCGAGCGAATGAAATCGAGCCCCGTCGATTGCGTAGTCAGGGTCGCTAATCACTCGATCAACGGGGTGGTTAAAATGCTGTTCGACAAGTGAAAATCATACACCTAAGTTATATATATATATATATATATATATATATATATATATATATATATATATATATATATATATATATATATATATATATATATATATATATATCATCAATTAAATAACTTTCAAAATCAAATAAAATTTATCGATATCAACATGTTAAGTTCACCGTGTTGGTCCAGGCCCCCTTTGAAGGATATATATACTATATGCCGTTCTGCTAGACAGTTTGTAAGATGCAATCGATTGGCTATACGAGTCCCTTACAACAGGTAATGAGTGTGAGAGTTCTGCATTGTCTCGCCCGGGTCTGTTACCACCGCCTCCTCTATTCCTGCCGTAACGGCGTCCGTCTTATTGCTGTTTGGAGTTTAGGTAGGCGGTAAACTTATGCATGTGGCATTAAGACCGCATCACAAGGAAGCACTTGTGGCGGTTGCCTGTTTTCATCAGGAGAACCATCTGCTTGTTTGTTATTTCATGATATAAAAAATCGCCTTTTACGAACTGCCTGATAGAATTTCAGATAGATTTTTCTTCAAAAGGGGCTTGGACCAAAACAGCTAATTGATTATTATACTTTGGAAAACATTATTTATGCACATGTGTAGCTTTTGGGGGCATTATTCTCATGCAACACACACAGATGCATAAACACATACACATACATACACTCTCTCTCTCTCGTGCACAAACACACACACACACACACACACACACACACACACACACACACACTCATACACATATTCTTCAAAAGGGGCTTAGACCAAAACAGCTAATTGATTATTATACTTTGGAAAACATTATTTATGCACATGTGTAGCTTTTGGGGGCATTATTCTCATGCAACACACACAGATGCATAAACACATACACATACATACACTCTCTCTCTCTCGTGCACAAACACACACACACACACACACACACACACACACACACACTCATACACATACTACTAAAAAAAACACACTTCCACACATACTACACAAGGATAGCAACTATGTACTATAATGTTACTTTTTTTGCATTTAAGTAACTGCATGTGGAATAAATATATGTGAGATTACTAATGTACTTAGAAATTAGTTATTAAAACTGTTGAACCTTAGGGAAGGATCTAACCTCTATAACACGGGTTATCCTTGTATAGAGGTTAGAGCTCCACAATGATTTATTCATGTACTGTGTAATAAATAAATAAATAAATAAAAAATAAATAGAGTACTATCCATCGTATAAGTGAGTAAACAATATTACACAATACAATTTCACGTAAAATTTTTCAAGAACCTGAAAAAAGCATTTATAAATGCGCGTCATTCTCATTTCTCTAAAGCGGTCCTCTCGTAACCAGCGTTTCATTTTTCAAACGTAATAACATAATATGAAAGGCTACCCAATTTCGTATGCAAATGTAATTTAATGAAATAATAACACAAACATGTTATGAACGTCGGCTTAAAACTATAGAAATATTCGTGTTTATGAGTTTATCTACGTATTAATTTTGTTGGTTATACAAACATACATATCTACAGATTGACAGGTAAAAAATTGTACATATGGAAAAATGGTTTTAGTACTGGATTTTGGTACTGAATATGTAGAAAACTCGCGTTTTTGTTTCGCTTGTTCTGCCAGGAAGGTCATAAAAAATTAAATATTGGCTATACTAGTCACTATTAACGTGACTACTAGTACCTACTTGGTGCATTGTCTCACCCGGGTTTGATACCACCGCCTGACCTATTCTTGTCGCAATAGCGTCAGTGTTTGTCACTGTTGTAAGGAAGCTGGTAAACTTATGCATGTGGCATTAAGCCATCGCGACTATGACAGAAATGCACTAATAACATATTTGTTGTCTGTATGCGATGGTTGTCTCTTTCCATCAGGAGAGTTGTCTTCTTGTTTACAATCTTATGATATAAAAATAAAGTTAAAAAATTGGTTCTTAAATTTTGATCGAATAATTCAATAACAATGTTTATGTACGGATACCCGGACATAGATAGCGAAGTTCAAAGTTAATGCATCAATAATTTCTTTCTAATATTATAAAGGAGAAAGTCTGTGTGTCAGTCTGTTAGAGCTCAAACTGGATGTCCGCGATCTGCGGCGTGGCGGCGAGAGCGGCGCGATTTAGTGCACTGACCAATTGTCCGCGCCGCCGTCGCGCCGCTGTCATCCAGTTCATCACCATAAGAATCTATATGTTAGATCGCGCCGCTCTCGCCGCCGCACTGTTTAAAAATAGTAGAACTAGAGCATATCATAAATGGTTTTTAAAAATATCACAATTTGAATGAAATGTTTATTGCATTCGATATTCTAATAATCAAATAATCTTAATCAGACATCGTTTCGTACTAAAACTGCATATATATATATATATATATATATATATATATATATATATATATATATATATATATATATATATATATATATATATATATATATATATATATATATATATATATATATATATATATATATATATACATTTTTAAAAAGGATATTTTATGTTCTTAATAATGAGCTATTAACTTTTTTTAATATGCTTTTTATTTTTGAGTAAGGACTTAAAAATTGACATACCTTATTTTTCACTTCATTTTTTTTTCGTCAAAGGTTTTCACATTTATCCACGTCTCCCCAAGCGTAACTTTATGTGTTATTTGATTGCCCAACTATTCATAAATGAAAAATTTAAGAAATCAGCTGCAGAAGTTTGCGGCCCTGGAAGTTATGGGAAAAAATGTGATAGAGGTCGGAGTAGATAATTCGGTATCTTTTGCGGTTACTGCTGACATAGTTTACAAAAACAATATTAACCACAATATTTTGATAGCAATAGCTCATTATCTATTTTGCGCTCGTCCTACGTGAGTAAATATGCATAATATTGATATTAGTACGTATTTCATATTTAAAAAAAAACAGTATATAAGGGGAAGCAAATATCTTCAAATTGCACACTTCAGCGTGTATTTTATATTAAGTGACACTAATTTAAATTGGTTATTTCCATTAATATGTCAACTTTCAACTGTACTAAGGGCGATTTCATCATTCCCTATATCGAGTGTGGCAGAATCTTGGAATCATTGTCCATAGTTCTACAGCAAACATTAAATGTTTCTGAAAACAACTTGTGTTTTGTAATTGGTGACATTCAAAGACATATTCTGCCTTCTTTCAATAAGCGCTAGGCTCAAGCATCACGGAAAAAGGATCAATTTATTCAGAATAATTCAAGCTGGCTGGAGTCAGGATATTCAGTACAGTTTCCGGAGTTTGAAGCACATTCACTGCCATCAACTTCTGGTGAACGAGGAAGACCGTGCATTGCTTATGGAGACTCCTCAGAATCAACAAAGAAAAGGAAAAACACTCTTTTACTAGAAGAATATGGATTTGAGCACATTTGTAACGCATTTTTGCAAGGACTGCGGGCCTTAGGTGAGTATGCAGAGGCTCATCTTGTTGAAGAGCTAAGAAACTCTGAGAGCGAAAAGAAAAAAGTTTTCTCGACTATGTAGAAAGAGTCAAACCAAATGAAGATTTTATCTGATACAGAAGCATTGAGTGCTTTTATTGATTTGGATCTAACTAAAGCACAATATATGTATCTAAGAAATTTAACCAACGAAAGAAAGTGTACGATGTTTCCCCCATATTACAAAATACAAGAAATAAAACAAACTTGCTATCCACCATCTTCTACAATCGAAATCACAGATACTTATGCTAAAGTGATTAATATACAAGACTTACTGGACCACACAGTTGCCAGAATTCTAAAAATTGATTCAGTTACCAAGAACAACACAGAAATTTAATCCTTTACTGTAAATGGGGAGGTGATGGTTCATCTGGCCAAAGTCAATATAAGCAGAAACTGCTCGAAGAATCGGAAACTATTTCAGATGCCAATCTGTTCGTCACTTCATTAGTCCCTATTATATTATTTGATGACCTCTCAAAGGCCATTATTTGGCAAAATCCAGTACCTTCACCTGTTCGTTATTGTAGACCCATTTCTATTTCTATTGAATTTTGTAAAGAAACTTCTGAAAAAAACTAAGGCAGTTGTAGACGAAATTAACAGACAAATTGAATCTTTACACACGTCATTAAGAAACAAAGATGGTGTTGCAGTAAATGTGAAGCACGAACTTTTTCTAACAATGATTGATGGTAAGGTGGCTCAGGTCCTAACAGAAACTCCATCGGGTTCTACGTGCAAGATACGTGGGGCTATGAATGACCTATTAAAAGTGACTGCTATACCTGAAAATGAAAGTGCTTACCAATATGGATTATCCACATTGCATACCGGGATTCGCAGCATGGAAATGGTATTACACATTTGTAACAATCTTGACTTTAAGACTTGGTCTGCTACAACAGAAGAAAAAAGAAATTGAAGAAAGAAAAGAAGGTATTTGTTCAAAAACGTTTCAGGGAAGAGCTAAGATTAATTATCGACAAACCTCGTCAATTAAGTGGAAACTCAAGTGATGGAAATACAGTACGAAGGTTCTTTTACAATTACACTTGCTCGGCGAACATAACAGGTGTTGATGAAACATTGATTAAACGCTTGTACATTATTTTACAAGCTCTATCTTCTGGAATGATGATCGATCCCGAAAAATTTGGAGTTTATGCCTTCGAAACTGCGCGAATTTATGTTAGTAACTATGGTTGGTACTACATGCCATCCTCCGTGCACAAATTACTTATACACGGAGAAAATGTGATCAAACATTTTTCTGTATTTCCTATTGGGCAACTGTCGGAAGATGCACAAGAGTCGCGTAATAAAGACTACAGAAATATGCGCTTGCACCATGCTAGAAAATGTTCCCGTATAGCTACAAATGAAGACGTATTTAAAACGCTTCTATATAATTCAGATCCATACATTTCAAGTTTAAGAAAGCCTTATGTGAGAAATGTTTATAAAAAATAAATATATAACTACTCGTGTTACTTTTTTTTCCCCTTTTCCTTTTTTTCACCTTAAATAAATATGTATACATTGAAAAAAAAATTGATTATTTTTTAAATCTTTGTATATCACTGCAATACAATACGATGAAAAACCTTGAAGTTACAGATTTTTGATCCGATACGGACCCAAATTTTCCACTGTGCGCCGCGCCGCAGATCACCGAGATCCAGTTTAAGCCCTTAAGCTTTCACGGCTCAACCACTGAACGAATTTTGGTAAAATTTTACATGAGGATAGTTGAAGATCCGGGATCACATATAAGCTATTTTTGTACACATACACAAATATATTATTCATATAAAATACATTTTATATCATATAGCAAACAAACAGATGGCTCTTCTGATGGAAACAGAAACCATTGCCTATAAACAAAAAATATGTTAATGGTGCGTTGCTATCCGTATAGCGAGATTGCAATGCTACGTGCATAAGCTAGCTTACTTTCCAAACCGGAACACGACAGTGACAAACAATGAGCCAGGACCAACACGGGGGATATCTTCGGCTAATCATGGGTACACTTGTTGTTTCTCTGCCTACCTCTTCGGGGATACGGGCGTGAATTTAATATAATGCTTTCTAAGGTGTACATACATACATACATATCTTCATGCTAGGCAGAGAGAACCGAGTGCTATAAAACACAATCCTTGCAGGCTTGTCTCGCTTCCTCCACATTCATTACTCTCTTCGTACACACACGCCAGTTGCGAGACTCTTAACACGATCTTCGGACAGTACTCGTTCAATCTGATCATAGTACGTCAGTCTTGGTCTTACCCACCCCCTTCTCATTGTATATATATTTTGTTAACCGTTTATCTAACATTCTTTCTACATATCCGAATCAACGGAGCATGCCCTTTCTCATCTTTACACCATTTTCTTTCAAGCCTAACCTCTCTCTCACTTCCACATTACGAACCCGGTCCGCGAGTGTTACGCCACATATTTTTCGTAGCGATCTCATCTCGACCGCGTTGATCCTAATTTCGTGCTCTTTTTGACATACTAAACTGTCACTTCCATACAATAGCGTTGCGATAAGCACATAATTATGCAGGGCTAGTCGAGCACCCAGACTTAAAATTCTGCTTAAGTAATCTCCCTAACGCTCCATTCACTCTTCCCTGCACTCACTCTTCTTTCGATATCAGCGATGTACCTTCCATCCCTGCTAAATGCACATCCAAGATATACAAATTCATCCACTTGCTCCAACACATCATCATCCATTATCTACGTACTTTCTAAGGCGTATTATATTTATAATAATATAAGCTTTACGCACTCGGTCACCATGTCGTCGTTCGGCATTCATTACCGCGAATGTGCAATTGGGTAACTATTCAGGAGAGATATAAAACCGAATTTTAATTAATTTACAGTTAGATTATTGTTAAATAATATTAATATTATCATATTCTGCTGCTTAAGAAACAGTTAAATAACTTTGATTTATACAGTTTATATTAATACAAACATTAGATACAATTCGGTTTTATATCTCTCCTGAAAAGTTACCCAATTTCACATTCGTGGTAATGCATTCATTACTGCAAACAACGATGCGAACTTTAACTACTTATGCCAAATTTCATACTCTTCTGTATGCGTAACTTCGTACGTTCGTTCGCGTACTTCAAGTATTTATATTTACTCTGTTATCTTATCCATAGGCATTATAAAAATTAAGTTACAATATTTTATATAAAAAAAACACTTCTACTGTTTCACAGTAAATAAATATATATGATGTAACCGCCACGATTTAACATTTTATTCTGCTTTTTTTGGTTATCAGTTGTAATTGCCCTGATGATGCTTATAAAAACGAAACCGGTGGAATAATATAAAAAATGTAGTATCTTCACGCCCGCATCCCCGAAGAGGTAGACAGGGGTAAAACCAGTGCATCCACAATTAGCCGAAGATACGGCCGGTTTCCGAAACGGAAATTAATTTTAACAAGCAATTAATCTGTGTTTAACCACTCGATTCTCGCAGAGGCAAATATTAGACATATGTATTATAAAACGGTCAAGCGTTCACTCTCAGAGCAATATTTTACCCCGCTTGAATTTGAATTTAAACTTTAAATTTCTATTTATAAAGACAAATGTTGTATGAAAAAGCCTTTGACGTTTAATCTATGATAAAATATCTGTCATGTCAAATTCGTAAATTGAAGTCTATTATTGTCATTTATTTTGTACCAGTCATTTTAGTTCATTCGACCGGACCACGAGTGTTTTTGCGGTTTTTTAGTGGTGTAAAATTCAATCTTGTGTTGTATTACGGTACATTTCTCTCATGTAAGTACTGTTTTTTATTACAAAGGCCGTATATTTTTTCTATTTCGATAATTTGTTGTAAGAAATATATCGTGATAGCCAAAAATAAAGTAATTTAGAAATTCATTATTTTTCAAGTGATTTTTGTTATATTTGCTTGTAAATATAAAAACTACTTTGTCTATTACTTTATTTTGAACTCTAATAGACAGAAAATATATCATTTGATACACAGTCGTTTACAGAATGATAAAATATGACTTAGTTGTGGAAAAAAAAGTTTTTTTTCCATCGAGTCGCCTGAGACGCCATTCCCGCCAAAAAGCGAGTGATGAGTCCAGCAGGCTTAGGATAAGCACCACGAGATATATATCGATCGAGAAAGTGACGTTTGCTTGACATTTATTAATATCTCGATGGACGTTATTAAGCATGCCACGATAAACATTTAAAACGTCAGAGATAAATTAAACAAAAAGTTTATTCGAATAGAGAAATCAATGTTGTCACTAGAAGACATAGATATTATACTAATTCTGATTTTTAAGATACACTTTTGGTGCATTTAACTTGTGTTAATCATTATGAGCTTTTGTTTACATTTATAAATTCCTGTCATCATTTCTCTTCTTTGTCAGAGTCGAAGGAAATATAACTAAAACCTAGTGAAGCCGTACCTATTTACAATTGTAATTAAAGATATTTTACAGGTTTTTGAATTATTCTCTCTTTTTAGTTTTGACCATCAAAACTAGTTTTTTATTCTCTAAAACTGAAACAATGAATTATGATTCATAAGATGTTTTAATGTAAAGGGCAATTAAGATGCCAGCGTGTATTTATTTCTGGGTGTATAACTGCGTAACTAATTATGCGTAAAAGTGCGTAACAATTATTATTAACAAGCTATTTTTTTCAACTATAATTATTCCTTTCAATTATAATTCTAATATTATTGAGTAAATTAACATCTTCTTTTAGACTAATCAATCAACATTTTTGATTAATTTTTTTGATGAGAAACTTCCATAGAATTGTTGTGATTTGACAATGACACGAAAATGCATTACGATAAACAAACATAAATGTATAGTATTATGCCAACTAGAAAATAAGATAGAACAGAAATACAATTCACAGTATTTTATGTTACAAATAATGTTATCTATTAATAGCTCCAAAAATCAGCCAGATGCAAGCAGTCCAACCTAAGACTTACTGTTAGACCGTGGTCTCCAAGAACAAACTGAATTTTTGTGAACAGCTTCGTTTTGACGAGACAACCATATTTTCTATCTTTGAAAAATCTCGAATCGGGTAACTAATAAAGATAGATAAAATAGGGAAAGTTTAGAGTGTCAGACTAAGAAAAGTTTCCACTTTACGTGTATGACAAAGTTACCGTTGAATTACAATAATAAATTTTTCATTTTTTGTCACAAAAATCATCAAATATGTAGGACAAAAGTTTCATCGTAGTTTTCATAATATAATCAAGCGATTAAAGTCGAAAAATAATTATTGTTATTAATAAATATTTATTATTTACCGAACCCAATATCTTCAAAAAATTAACTTTATTAGTTACCCGATTCGAGATTTTTCTAAAATAGAAAAGACGGTTGTCTCGTCAAAATGAAGCTTTTCACAAATATTCAGCTTGTTGTTAATCAAAAAAAAGTTAGTTTGTGGGACCACGGTCTGTGATTTACATCTCAAGAACGAAAAACATTTTTCTTCGACTTTTCAGTTTATCTCTCTTTGATTCAAAGACTTTTACTCAAAGAGTATATAAATTTTATTTTATTTTGTCCTCTTACATTTACTTCTAACGAAAAAACGAGTGTGAGCTACACTCGATTTTTTTGTTATTTTTGATTGATTAATTAATATTTTGATTATTATAATATGTTTTTATGTATTCTTTTTCCTGAGTATATGTTATTAATAGTAACATTAAATAATACAAAATAACCACCAGCTTTAAATTAACCTTTTATTTTACATTTAGTTTTCTACTGAATTTTGTAGAAAACCTTGTAAGTAGTTGTAATTTTGAATAAAGTTGGTAACACTGAGTAGCACGAGAATTCGTAGAATTATTTTCTCTATACGAAAAATTAAAAGTTTATTTACATTACGTCAAAAAGTATTGTACTTTAACTAATTTGTATTTTGTAATTAATTATAAATTAATTAATTATCTAACCATTACGTACAAGGAATTATTGATTTATACTGTTTGGTTCTCACATCTCTAAAATCATCATCATTCTTCCGATTCTAGTACAAAATTAAATTGTGTTAGGTATGTGAAATAGGAACACAAAATAAAACGTAAGTAGTGTACTTCTTTATACTTATATTTTTTAAAAGCCTATATAGGTTATTAAAAATAATTATGATTTTCTTTTCAGGATAAGAAGTAATAAGCATAAATTAACTTTGTCACCATGGTAGGAATATGGCTAATCTTCCACATTAAACTAATGGATTCATGGACTAGACTTGTGGCACCAAAGATTAAAGTCTTTAATATTGGGAAAGCATAATATAACACCATATATTCTACAAATACTTCATACATTATAGTTTCTAGAGGAAGAAGGAAAACAATGGAACACTGTGTAAGTATTTATTTACATACATATCTCCATGACAAATCATCTAACAAGGTAGACTGAAAGAATCAAATTTTAAACATATTTTAATATATTTCTTTCATTGTAAAAGTTGTGGTTTTTTACAAAATTAATATCATAAATTCAAGATTATATCAAAAACTTGATTCTTGTAAAAAAATCCTGAATAATATGAGAAGCTTTCTCTGGAGAATTGTATAGGCTTCTTTCACTCCCTTTTATAAATGTAACCAATTGTTTTTTCGACCCCATTATGTAATTTACAATGCAAATCTATATAACACTACACAAAATGCAACATGCAAGACTGGAGTCATAAGTCCTGAGTTAACTGACAAAAAATATATTAAGTAAACATATAACAACATTTTGATAAGATATATTTGTTTACAGGTTGACTAAACAGCGAGTAATGGAAATAGAATAAAGAAGCCTTTCTATTTATTAAATTTTTGGAAATTGTTGATTAAGAAGATTTATAAGTTAATGCTGAATATTATATTTTTCTTGCTGTTTTTAATGGTTGTGCAAGATTGAAAAATAAATTTTACTTTGTAGAAAACAATTAAGTTTATAACATGATAGTCTTAATGTACCTAATATGTGTAATTTTTAAAATCTAAATTAATAGAAAGTTAATGTTACCTTAGGAAAAAATATTTTACTTGTTGATTTTTTATTTTCAAGTGAAATTCCATACTACTCATACTATATAGTAAACTAATTTTTGATATTGAATTTTCATTACTGATTAATTATGCGAGATAACAAGAGATATTTAAATTGTAGAAAACATTTAAATTTAAAATATAATAGCTTTAATATAGTGCTTGTAATCTTCTATAAGTTTGTTAAATTAGTGAAAATTCAAAGATACATGTTAATAAATTTAAGTCATAAGGTGATAAAATGTGAAAATTATTTATCTATTCTGAGAAGTACAAACATTAATAATAATTGTTAGTTTAGTAAAGTAGATGTGTTTGTATATTTTTTAAAACTCAAATTTAATTTTCTTTACAAGACTGCTTCATATTACACACTTTTTATAATTATTCATTTTGTATTTTGTGTGATTTATTCATTTTGTAACTTTATTAAAGAAAATAAAAATTATTTCTCAAGACTTTTCCATATAGTAAAATCTATGTTTGGCATTAAAACATTAAATACTATGAATAGTGCGTCATTAAATTTATCCTTAAAATTAGCCATTGAAGACTATAAGTTTCATTTTTATTATATAAAATTATTTAATACTTAGATAGAAGGTATGCCTAGAGTATATATTTTTTTAAATAAATTTTATTTTTATTTTATTTTATTTTATTTTAAATAAATTTTATACAACACTAAAGTATTTAATTATACCAATAATCCACTAAGTATCAAAATCACTTCGATTAAAAAACAACAACAACAAAAGTAACAAAGTTAACACTTCTAAAAGAAAATACTTGTAATTATCATATCGAAGGGTCCTACGTATACTAGTGCAAGTGCAATGACACAACTTTACTGGAGGCCGGATTAAATGTTTTGTAGCTTGTAATCTATACCTTCATATAATAAAATCGTAGATCGTAATCGTAAAATCCTAGATCGTAAAAGAATACTTGGGGCGTGATCTACAATCGATACTGAAGCCAAAAATATAGTTTTTAAAATTTTTATCTGTTTGTCTATTTGTCTGTATGTATGTCCGGGGTAAACTTAAAAAGTACTGCATGGATTTACTTCAAATTTTGCATGAATATTACAAACAGGTCGGGTCAACATATAGGCTAAATATTATCACGTTATTACCTACGGGGGAGGAGCTGTGCGGAGTAAACAAAGTCTGCGCAAACAAAGTCACGGGCAACAGCTAGTTTTGACATAAATCAATAGAAGTATTTGAAAATTTGTATAAATTTTCAAATACTTTACTACATTAGGACAAATATAAGGTAATTTTAAGGCTTTTGAGGCAAGAAAATGGTTTCCGTTGTTTTGCAAGTTGCACCAGTATACATAGGACCCGTCAATATCTTCTATTATGTAGTCTTCGCATTTCATCCATTCCAATTATGCCATATGAGGGCATCATTTGTTCTTCTAGGATATTTGTCAGGAATATTAAAAATTCTGCAGTTGAAGTCTTATCTGCAAATAATAATTATATTTTTTATTGACATATATTATTGTAATAAACAATAATAACAAGAACTGACTGCCTTCCTGTATGGTAAATTATCTTTAAATGTAGACAAATATAAAATAATAATGTTTACACATGTAGGTACCTAGGTAATTGAGAACTACATGTGTCATATTGGATATTTTAAGTTAAGAATATTACAGAAAATAATACATCATAGTTGTATGTTAATCATACATGGAACTTGGTCTGAAAACTACTGATTAAAACAAATACTTTTTTTGACTAAATATAACTTAAATGGGTAGTAAAAACTCCTTAAATACATAATCAATGCAAGCCTTAGAGGAATAACACATTTGCATCATTATTCTATGATGTAAGCATTGTTGTTGTTTGTTGGTATATGGCTGTAAGTATTGTGAAAAGTTGACCACCAAGAAAAGGATTATTACTTGTATCCAGCTGAAATTTAACATACACTTGACATGTATATGTAACATATTAGCTGTTTAAAAAAGGAACTCGAAAAACTACAGATAACTTTTGAAAAAACTATAACTTTATTGAGTTCACCTAAGTCAAATTAGTATTTACTACAAAGATATTCTGTTATTACAGTTAATGAAGTTGGATGGCTGTCATATCTACTAGAAACTGAATTACAAGTCTCTTATGTTCACTTACCTTTAACTAAAGAGGCATGCCTTGATCGGTGTGTGGCTCTAACCCTCAAAATTCACCAGGGTCTATATTATTTAGAGAGCCATGGTTATTGGGTTTATTGAAGCGCTATAGTGATTGGTATGCTCCGTCCGTTGTGTAAAAAGATCACACAAATTTCCTATGTGCCTTCTTTGTATTTTGCAGGCTTGCCGTTATCCGTAGATATTTAGCACATAATAGGTATAATATGGAACTGCCACCACTATTAAATACATATATGCCATACTACCTGCCTGCCTGCCTGCCTGCCATACATACTACTGCCAACACTGGACCGAAATCTATATTTAATAAAATGAATAGAAATCAAAAAGTTTTGTAATTATTGTATAATTAAAGTATAATAATATGAAATAGTGGATAAGGTTATCAACATTTTAACAAAGTGTCAAATGACAAATCGATAAAATGACAGCAAGACGTTTCGGTCGATAGAGAAAATAACTACCGTCGAGTAAAATTGATCATTTTCTCTTCCTTTGAAGTATCATGTCGAATCAAGTGTCAAATGCGTTAGCGAATCGAGAAAGTGGCATAAAAGTCGACAAAAACGGGTCGATAAAATTTTATCGTGTTGCTTATCCTAAGCCTGCTGGCGCTTAAAATCGCCTTTGCACGTCAGAGTTTCGAGAGGTTAAAATAATTTTTACAAGAAAAATATGATCTATTAAACCCAAATTAATTGCTTGTTAAAATTAATTTGCGTGCCGGAAACCGGCCCCATATTGTGATATATGTGGCAATGTATATGTATAGGTGGCAAACCTATCGTCAACCGGATACTTCTCTAATCCCGAGCAACGTTTTTTTATCACAAAATTGAAAAAAAAACACATTTTTCAAATTGCCCGCCCCGAGAATCAAACCTCTCGTATTCGAAAAAACTTTTATTTAATAATGTAGCGGTTCAAGCAATCTACAAACGCTACCAGAAAAAATAATAAAAAATAGAACAAAATTAAATTTAAAAATTAAATCCTAAATCGCGATATCACAATTATTATTTATCTTGTACACACTATATACAACTTTCAACGCTTTTCAAATGGACTTCTGTCCCCAGGCAGTACACCTTGCCTGGGTGGGAAGATCTTCCTTTCCCCTTCCTTGTCCTTGTGTGACGTCATCAACCTCCACAGTCATGACATCACCTGACAATAGTTGGCCCGCTGGTTCCATCACTATGACCCTTCAGCGGTACGGACCAGCGGCGCCACAAATAATATATATATATTTTACTTTTAAATAATTATATCAACATTTGAAATGTAAATACATCATTAAACCATAACAATTTTCTGACAAACAGTTATATGCAAATGTTGTTTTTTCTATCTAAAAATCTTTCACCTCGATTTGGAATGCGAAACCTGACCACAAACTTTTAGCCGACGAAGTCTTGGCACGAAATGAAGAATCTTAACTTACTTTCGAAATATTTATTCAATTTCAATTTACTTCTATAGCTTCCGTTATGAGATATGTAAGTTCGAATAATAATATATTGTTGTTCTGTTTTTGTAAGAAAGCAATATTTAATTATACCTTGCACGATCGAAGAAGTTATTATCTGATAGCCAATGACAATCTTACTATTCGTCTTTGGCTAGTAGGTATATACTTAAAATTAATTATATAAGTAAACATAAATATGATAGCAATATACGTGTAATTAATTGATGGGTACTGAAAGAGAAAATTTCCTAATACATTATTAGCTTATTTTCATAAAAGAATACATTATTTTGGTACTAAAGTGAAGCATTTTTAAATACATTATTTTTTCCCAACGGCTCTAGATGGAGGGTTATGTGTTTTGAGTTGTATACTTCTTTGGCGTGCTCTGTAGCCTAAATTACGCCGGTACCCTTTTGAGAAATAGATCTGCCGCTCTGCAAGGCAGTTCGTAAAAGGCAAATGCGGACGTGACTAGGTACTGTAGTGATAGAGTTTGGGACCTTTCCGCCCGATTCTGGTATTTATTATTTCTACCACAATATCGTTAGTACTTGTCACTGTCGTGTTCGGATTTGGAGGATTATATAGCCAGTAAACTTACGCAAGTGGCATCATCATACCGGCTCACAGATAGCAACGCACCAATATCATCTTTGATGTCTATAGGCGATAGTTTTCTTTTTTTATCAGTCTCCTGATAAATAGAACAGCCATCTGTTTATTTGCTGATAAAAAGTCCAATTTCAGTAGCAATAATCATCGATAATGGAAGGTATTGATTAAGATTTTAATTTATTTTCACAAGAATAACCATGTTAAATTACCATTTCTAAAGTTTTGATAGTTTCCTTAAAATAACGAACATATACTAGATCTTCATATGAATCTTACCTTTTGCCTATTACGTAATAGGTAGGCATCATCCTTGATATTATATAATTAAGGTTATAATAACAAAACTTCAACACACTCCTCAATCATTACCACCTTTTTGCTTCTGCAGAGCAATACAATCTGTCCAATGACCATTTAATCCGTGGCTAGAACCATTATTATGAGTACGCGTGGCTGGGTTCAATTAGTACTACGATTGCTACTTGTTACTTCTACTTGGTATCTTTTCTGTGCATAAACACATGGCAACTTATGTTTTTGCGTCGAGTGTTAAAAATATAATTATTTTTTGGCTCTATCGTATAATCATTTACTTTCTAAAATTAAAAAAAAATAACGTGAAATTCTGTTTAATTAAGAGATATGGGAGACGTTGTTACAGTACAGAGATCCTCAAATTAGGGCTTGGAATGGCCTCATATTCTTAACGCTGTAAGGAAAAAGCTACAAGACAAAATGTCTTAAGAGAATCTTCATGGCACCTTTTCACACATTATCCTTAATAAGGGCCGTAAGTGGCAGCATGAGTATTCTTAGTTCGTAAGAGCCTATATAATTACACGTTACTAGAATAATTAACGGATTTTTTTTGATGTTCGTTTTATTTTGACGAGAAGATTTTTTTTCTATAAAAGATTGTGTATTAAAGTCTATTGGTGATGGGGACTACAGGCAATAGTGTATAGTAATCCTCGGACAGCGAAATTTTCATCTATAGGAGATAATATATTGGTGATCGTATTGGTGACGTTATATCTGGTAAGTAGACATTTTCTGGAGAACGTATATACGTTCTAATATACTGTTGTAAATACAGCCGCTAATATTAGCAGCCGTGTTTACGACTGTATATTAGCAGCTGTGTTTACGACAGTATATTAGCAGCCGTGTTTACGACAGTATATTAGCAGCCGTGTTTACGACAGTATATTAGCATCTGTTTTTACGACAGTATATTAGTAGCCGTGTTTACGACTGTATATTAGCAGCTGTGTTTACGATAGTATATTAGCAGCCGTGTTTACGACAGTATATTAGCAGCTGTGTTTACGACAGTATATTAGTAACCGTGTTTACGACAGTATATTAGCAGCTGTTTTTACGACAGTATATTAGCAGCCGTGTTTACGACTGTATATTAGCAGCTGTGTTGACGACAGTATATTAGCAGCCGTGTTTACGACAGTATATTAGCAGCTGTGTTTACGACAGTATATTAGTAGCCATGTTTACGACAGTATATTAGCAGCTGTTTTTACGACAGTATATTAGCAGTTAGTCGTATAATAAGTAAATTGTATGATTTTTGGCCCCGATTTGAGCGAGTGCTAGTGTTTAATGGAGGTGCTTAGTATTTTACTGGTCTAACTCCAAAGTAAACAAATTATTTGCTTGTGTTATGGGTGTTAGTCAACGATAAATATCTATATACATACTAGAATATATTAAATAAACACCCAAACTCGGAAATACATATATGCTCATCACATAAATGCTTGTCCCCGCCGGGGATTGAACCCGAGCACCGTCGATTGCGTAGTCAGGGTCGCTAACCACTCGACCAACGGGGCGAGGATTGGCGCAAGTGACTAGTAATCAGCATCTATTTACTTTTACTACGCTGCGTTAAACACTCGAACTTACTCTAATTAAAGAGTAATCGGGGCATAATTATATATTATTTGCTATAGTTTACAGCTGTATGTTCGTAATGAGACGATATCAGGTGGTAATGAACAAGGTAGATGATGGCATATTGGCGTCTGTTGGTGATAGTGTGCTGCCGTGTACATTTATTATAGAATATTGAAGTGTATAGACGTGCATTGGAGTGTGCGGATAATATTGTATTGGAATAATATGAAAGTTAAAAGACGGTATATTGGAATCTATAATCATCAAAAATAGCATTGACCCATAATAGTTGATTTATATTGGAGTCTAAGACAAAACATTGATTTGTTTATATCATTATATAGGAAATAAGCCGCTGGCTGTCTTGATTGAAAGGGAAACCATCGCTTAAAGACACCAAAGATGTTATTGATGCGTTGCTATTCGCGTGGCGAGATGGCAATACCACATGCATAAGTGTACTGGCTACCAAATACCCTTACCCTCCAAATCAGAACCCAACAATGACAATCATTAAATATACAGGGTTACTTTTAAAACAACAGCAACCTTGCAGGACTAGATACCTAACATGATAAATAACAACATTTGTTCTATGACTTTTGACATAACTCAATACATTAAATACAAATGTTTTTTTAAATTTTCATTGTCCTATCGTGACATTTCTAACTCTTCATTCGGATGCGCTGCTAGTAGTAATAATAGTAACACTTTTCTACCTAATCTTTGCGATGCACGTAGAGTTAAGAACGTTCAAGCGCAAAATTTAATTCATATTAATTTTTGTATGACAGTAAAATTATCAAAAGTCGTAGAACAAATGATGTTGTATATGATGTATATAAACACCAGCAACCTCGCAGGACTAAGTAGCTACTTAGTCCTGCGAGGTTGCTGGTGTTTTAGAGGTAACCCTGTATATTGCGGCAGAAATAGGTAAGACGGTGGTACCATATACCCGGGTGAGACATTGCTGAATTCTACCACGATGTAAAGTCTGATGGTAAACACGTATAATCAATCGGTCGGTAAAAGCGACAATGCATTAGCATCTTTAAGCAACAAGGTATTAAATACCGCGACAGTGTATTAGTGTCTATAGACGATTTCTGTCATATAACTTTAAAAGGAAAGTTTGCTTGTCTGGTATTCTGCTATGAAAAGTTGAATAGAAATTAAAACTCTATTATGCCACTCTATACCATTAAGGGAAAGCCGCGATTAAAGTGTATAACGTCTGAAAAAGTGTAATAACCCAGACTTTGCCTGATATAAAGCAACCAATATTTACAATAAAAATCCCAGACAGAATAAAATATCGTGATAAAACCCACTTAGCAAATAACAAAAGGTTTTGTTCGTTATTTTGACTCATAAAATTCCGCGATATTCTGAAGATAAATAATGTTTTCATCCTCAATATCAACTAGTTATAAATAAAAACCATCGATGTATAACTGTTAAGTAGCTAGATTATAGTAGGCTTAGAATATGAGGTTCTGCTTTAATTTGAGTCCCTCAAAGTATTATTGTTTGTGTAGAAAAATCTTAGTAGTACCTAATTTTTATATAAGTGCTAATATAGTCGTTAAGTTTATAAATTATTACTCTTAACAAAGCTATGAATGTTTTATCTGAAAATTAAGAGTTATTATTATTATTATCCAAAGACTGGTTGTTGTTTTAATACACCGGTGCCTTGAAAAGGGTCTCGTTCATTTCACAAAAAGTTGTCACTAAATTTGATCTTCTATAAATACAGTGGAATTTTAATTATTTAATTTTAAGTAATCCTTATCTACTTAAAGGTCCGTGGCGAAGATCGTTCTCTAGCGATAAGATCTCCTTTGTGTACATCTGTATATTATTACAAACTATGCTGTTATTTTTCTCTCCTTAATTTTGGTGCGTAATAAGAGTTCATTCATTCGTTTACGATTGCCTCGTTGATCGAGCGGTAAGCAACCTTGATTATGCAATTGATGGGGCTCAAGTTCTATTCCTAACAGGGATAAGCACTTAGGGGTCATCCAAAAAATACGTCACACGAATTTCACGATTTTTTGACCCCTCCCCCATCCTTGTCACAGCTGGTCACATTTGTGAGACCTTCTATTTTCCTATTTAGTGTGATGTCACATATTTTACAATTTTACATTAGAAAAATGATCTCCTTCGATTATTTTTTATCTATACAGGTATTATATTTAAAAAAAATGTGATGTCACAAAATTTGAGAGCCCTCCCTACCCCTTGTCACACAATGTCACACTTATTCGATCCCTCCCTCCCCCTAACTTTTGACGTAATTTATGGATGGCCCCTTATGTAGAAAGATGACGAGTGTGTATATCCTGGATTATATGTTTACTAGCTGTTACCCGCGGCTTTGCTCGCTCATATTTAGTTTAGAATTTATTTAACCTTTCTTTATAAGCTACTCTCCGTATTTTACCCCTTAGGGATCGAATTTTGAAAAACACTTAAACACGTAATTTGTTATTTTATTTTTTGCACTCAATTCATATGAAATTTCATGCAAATATGTCCAAGGGATAAAAAGTTTCATACAAAATTTTATCCCCTATTTCACTCCCTTCGGAGTTGAATTTTGAAAAATCCTTCCATAGTGGATATATATATATATATATATATATATATATATATATATATATATATATATATATATATTTAACATGTATTTATGTATTATTAGTATCGTTTACACAATACCCATACCACAAGTAAAATAACTTCTTTACTTTTGCGACAATATTTATAGACCGTGGTCTCAGGAACATTTTAATTTTTGATTAATAACAAGCTGATTTTTTGTGAACACCTTCGTTTTAATGAGACTCTCATCTTTTCTCTTTTCGAAAAATACGGTAATATTTATAGACCGTGGTCTCAGGAACATTTTAAGTTTTGACTAATAACAAGCTGAATTTTTGTGAACACCTTCGTTTTAATGAGACTCTCATCTTTTCTCTTTTCGAAAAATACGGTAATATTTATAGACCGTGGTCTCAGGAACATTTTAAGTTTTGACTAATAACAAGCTGAATTTTTGTGAATACCTTCGTTTTAATGAGACTCTCATCTTTTCTCTTTTCGAAAAATACGGTAATATTTATAGACCGTGGTCTCAAGAACATTTTAAGTTTTGACTAATAACAAGCTGAATTTTTGTGAATACCTTCGTTTTAATGAGACTCTCATCTTTTCTCTTTTCGAAAACTACGGTAATATTTATAGACCGTGGTCTCAGGAACATTTTAAGTTTTGACTAATAACAAGCTGAATTTTTGTGAACACCTTCGTTTTAATGAGACTCTCATCTTTTCTCTTTTCGAAAAATCGCGAATCGGTAACTAATAAAGGTAGGTATAAAAAATAATTGCAGCCGTAAAACCTTTAGAGTGTTGGCCTCATATAAGTTTCATTTTTACGTATAGTACAAAGTTACCCTTGAATTATAATAATAATAATTATCAAGCTATTGCGAGAAAAGTAGATTGTTATTAAACAATTTAAAAATCTAATAATTCCTATACATTTAAAGTGGAGAATTCGTTAGAAAAACCATCGAATGTGTAGGACAAAATTTTTTTCGTGTTTTCCATAAATTGTCATCGCCTCTATAGTCTAGTGGTCCGGTGTCGGTGTTGCCCGCATAAGGTCCCGGGTTCTATAAAATCTCGGATCAGAAAATTAAAAAATATATTTTTTCCGTTTTCTGATGAAAACGACGTTGCCTGGGATTTGATAAGTACCCAGTTGGCGATAGGGTTGCCACTAATCACATTATGGGATTAAGTATCTGCGGCTACTCGTGGATACACTTGTTGTATCTCTGCCTACGTCTTTAGGGATACGAGCGTGAAGATACTTTTTTTCATAAAAAAAATCAAGCGATCACTGTTAAAAACTAATAAATGTTATTAATCAATATTTTTGTTTGAAGCCCCCTAAATTTATTACGAGTAATTATCCAATTCGAAATTTTTCAAAGATAGAAAATATGAGATTCTAGTCAACGAACAAAGCTGTTTACAAAAAAAATCAACTTGTTACTAATCAAAAATAAAAATGTACCTGGGACTACGTTCTTTTACATTTAAATTCCTAACTATTAGTGCCGAATTTTCAGCTTGCTTAAAAATGACGTCATGACAAGATTGATATAGTAAAAAACCCAAGATGCACAGTTTCGAACAAAACTCCCACTTTTTTAGCTCCATCTTCACATCGTCGTCACCGTGAGCACTAATCAAACTTAGTACTTTTAGCAACAAGACCAATGAGTCCAAACAAGGTTATCTTGTTAAAACTCTGCATCAGAGAGTTCCAGTCCCTACATCCAGGCTACATCACGAGCTCAGTTGAATGGTACCATAGTGTTGTATTGTTACTGAGCTTTCACAAGTCTACCAAGTTTTTGTACAAACGGATATCAGAAAGTCGTTAAAAAGTGGTTTCTATACGAAAATTGCCAGTAAATAGATGCTGATAAAAAACTTAAATAATTCGAATGATAATCTTAAAGTATCACGTCAAGGTTACCATGTAATTGCAATATCAATAAAGTAGGAAAATACAAATTTAGTATTGATAAAGCCATTACAAGTTACTTAATTCCTTTCATCAATTAGAAAAGATTTGGTGATCTTAAAACGGCTGAAAAAATTCTATTGAATCATAGCTAAGAACCATCTCCCAAAACAGGGCTTTCAATTAAAAAATCCGCAACCAAATCGTACTATCCGCCAGGGCGCCACGGACAGACACACGGATACACAGATACACAGATAGAAAAACCTTAATAACAACAAAGAAAAATATCGATACGCGGGA
Organism: Apodemia mormo; assembly: GCA_036924255.1. Lineage (NCBI taxonomy): Eukaryota > Metazoa > Arthropoda > Insecta > Lepidoptera > Riodinidae > Apodemia > Apodemia mormo. Next base: position 31,327,779 of record JAUPFN010000014.1, on the reverse strand, counting down.
TTTGAACCTGCAACCATCTCCCTACAGCCGGGACGCTCTTCCACTGAGCTAGTTCTAGCTTCGACAGGCTCGACGTGGCGAAATTATTCTTTGCTATATGATCGATTACGTCGATTGTACTGATCGCTAGGCATACATACGTATAACTAGTTAAATGAGTTCATCATTACAGATGAAATGCACATTTATAATTTTGATCAGTACTTTCGTATTTCTAATTATTTTTGTGTTACAGCACTCACCTTGTGCTTGGGAAACTGGATAAACCTTGAAAACAACAAAGAAAAATATCGACACGCGGAATTTGAACCTGCAACTGAGGGATTATAAATGTGAATTTCATCTGTAACGATGAACCCATTTAACTAGTTATACGTATGTATGCCAGCGATCAGTGCAATCGACGTAATCGTACATATAGCAAAGAAGAATTTCGCCGCGTCGAGCCTGTCGACACTAGCTCAGTGGAAGAGCATCTCGGCTTTAAGGAGATGGTCGCAGGTTCAAATCCCGCGTGTCGATATTTTTCTTCGTTGTTTTTAAGATTTTTCTAGTTTCCCAAGCACGGGGTGAGTGCTATAACACAAAAATAAACAGATACACAGATACACACCTAAAACTTATAATACCCTTCGTTTTGCGTCGGGGGTTAAGAATCGACAGTGTCACGACCGACGTAATTTTATTTGAAATGAGCGCACAATTTAAAATTGTGCACTCATTTTTACAGAACGGTTTTGAGACACTGATTGTGCATCTTGGAATTTTTATATCAATGTACGCCAAGTTAAAGAAAGCGACATTGTATTTTAATATAGTTTATATCCTTATCGATATCCCAACAGTTTATAAGGTAACTAATTATTTTAAAGGCAGCCTTACATTAAAAAACCAATAAAAATAGTACATATTTCTATCTTAATATTTTTTTTAGCGATGCAATATTTGCTAGCTGGTCACACTTGTACTGTTTCACAATAAGATAATTATATTTAATTTCCGACCGGTTTCGCTTACACAAGCATCCTCAGGGTATTTACAATAAATATTAACTAACAACGAAATCGAAATGTCACAAATAAAAAATTTGAAGGCCTTGCCTTCGAAATGTCACAAATAACAAATTTGAAGGCCTTGCCTTGCCTTGCCTTGCCTTCGAAATGTCACAAATAACAAATTTGAAGGCCTTGCCTTCAAATTTGTTATTTGTGACATTTCGATTTCGTTGTTAGTTAATATTTATTGTAAATACCCTGAGGATGCTTGAGTAAGCGAAACCGGTCGGAAATTAAATATAATTATCTTATTGTGAAACAGTACAAGCGTGATCAGCTTGCAAATATTGTATTACAATGGAGTTACACCAAGTGCGTCGATAAAAAGTGTAGAATATATTCTTTTAGCGATATTGCAAACTGTCATTAAAAAACTCAATACCCTTTCTATAAAGCACAAAGTAAAATAAAGCAACATGTTAAAATAATATAACTTACCTTTTAAAGCCATTGTGGGTAGCAACGTCAATGCTTGCAGCATAGACCAAAAAAACGATCGTTCGGTCCTCATTCCGCCCACATCAACTATTCACACGGCATCACCCAAAACAGTACATTTTCTGTCCGCAAACATTCACGTGTTCATTTATTTCACTGATAGTTCATTTATTTTATTGATGGTTCATTTATATTTTGAGCACTTCGTTTACTTTTTAAGTTCTCAGATTAGCTAATGACGTCTTATTATTTATATTATAATCTGTACTTAGAAAATATTAAAAGAGATTTACGATTTAAAGATTTTTATAATTTTATGTCCCGTAGATAATAACTTAATTTATATTAATACTAGCTGACCCGCGCAGCTTCGCCCGCGAGTATATTAACATGTCGTCTAGATAGCTTTTCGTATAGATTCCGTCCCCTATTTCAACCCTTTAGGGATTGATTTTTTTTTAAAAAATTTTGGCTATGTCTTACCCCGGCTCTTCAGCTACTTCCATGCTAAATTTCATGAAAATCGGTCCAGCAGTTTGGCCGTGAAAGCGTAACAGACAGACAGTTTCGCATTTATAATATTAGTGTGGACTAGTATGGATATGGATTACAAATGCAAAGATTTAGATGTTTGGACGTATGGATGGATCGACGTATGGACGTTTGTTACTCAATCATGAAAAACTTTTAAACGGATTTAAATGAAATTTAGCAGACAGATAGATGATGACCTGGAATAGCACATTTCAGAAAAATGAGTTGTTTTCCCGGGATTCACTAGTAAGTTTTTCATACAAAATTTAAATTTAACTATCTTTTACTTCATTTATTACACAAGAAATGATTTTTGTAAACATAAAATCTAAAATAAATAATTATAATAATTATTATTTATATATAAATAAGTATGTATACGTATATGTATTGATTTATATATTTATAAAAACTCAAAATGACCATTGAAAGGGTTTCTATCATATATTTATTTATTTATTTATATTTATTTATTCCTTCACCGTCATTATTCAGCGTATAAATCAAAGAAATTAATTAATTACCCCGAACTAATGCAACATAAGAAACTATAACGGCTGTGAAATTAGCAAGGGTGGGATTTATATAGAATCCCTGGCTTAAACAGGATGAGCACCACATTTAATACCGGGGATTATACTTCTTATCAATTATATTGACATAGATTATATTTTATGGTGGTATTAGTAACTGCTCGACTTTGTCTGCGTTGTTTTTTATGTTAACACTAATATTGCGGTTCTGTTGATCGAGAGTTTACTGATCCTAGCTACGCAGTCGATGGGTTTCGGGTTCTATTCTCGACTCAAAAAGGAGTTCTCTTCTAATCTCAAAAAGAAATAAGCATGGAGGTTATAGACATGACAGTTTGATTTTAATACATATATGTGTTTTTATATTTTTATGTATCTCTGTGTACTTTCATGGTTGACTAACGCCCATATCACAAGCAAATAATTTGCTTACTTTGGTTTTCAAAGAAATATCGTTAAGTCCACCTCTGCACATGTTTGTGCATACATTTTAAATAAATAAATAATAAATCTCCCGAATCCTGCACCAAATGTTTATTAAAATGAATCGGGACTCTACAAGGAGTAATTATATCTTCTTAAACAAAAAATAATTTTGAAAATAGGATCATAAATGAAGAGTTCTGATTTATGAAACATAAAAAATATATAGCCGAATTGATAAACTCCTTTTGGGAAGTTGATTGGCAAAAAGGGAATAATATTACTCTTAATATTTTCAAAATTACCAATCAGTAAATATATAGATTTTGAATTGAGGTATATTTACATAATTAAATTCATATTTTCATATGAAACATCGAATATTACAAACAATAAAAATGTTCGATGGGCAATCGCAAACAACAAAAGAATAATTTAAGCGTTTCCATTTGTTCATTGTTTTGTTCCGAACGAATTGATTGCAACCAATTAGATTTATACAGTTCCATTTTTAAAATAACTTAATATCCTGTCGTTTTTACCGTATTATATATACGTTGATATTATATAATTATATTGTAGTTTATCAGTATTAGATAAATACTATAAATGATATATTCTAAATTTTTTTTCAGACACGTAAACACTTAAACAATTAAAATATTTAAAACTTATGTTCAACTAGAAATTATTTTGTATTACTAGAGATTTCTTCCAGTTAAAGGAATCAAAATCACAGTTAAATTTGGTCTCGGTAACCGATGCTATAATTAAATCTATACATTTATATAAAAAAATAAATTTGGAGTGTCTGTTTGTAATATTAAAATAACCGCTTTTTAGTAAATGCATACACGGTACATATAGCAAAACAACAACATTTTTCACAATTTTTGTCTATCTGTCTGTCTGTCTGTTTGTTCCGGCTAATCCCTGGAATGCACCGATTTTGACGCGACTGGCAGATAGCTAACTACTAGGTAGGTACTAGTAACTTAGGTTACTTTTATTTTAGAAATTTTTCCACGCGGATGAAGTCGCGGACACAGTTAGTAGTTAATATAAAATGATAATTCCCATTATCTTGTGAGACCTTGTTCCCATTATCTCCTAGGTAAGAGATTTTATATCAGAGGGTAGGAAATTAACCAATGGCTTTCCTGATGGAAAAAGACAATCATCGACGATAGACACCAAAGATTTTAATGGTGCGTTACTATCCTAGTGGCATAGTCTTAGTATCACATGCAAAAGTTTGACGTCTACCTTATCCTCCGAACCGAAACAAAACAGTGACAAGCCCTGACGCTATTGCGACAGGAATAGGAAAGGTAAAACCAGATCCGGACTAAACAATGCAGAACTCTACCACCTAGTAGCCTCGATGGCAATGATTCACATAGCCAATCGTTTGCCTATCACGAACTGCCTGCCACAACGGCAGATTGTCTATTCTTCAAAGGAGCTCGAATCAACACGGGGGTGATGATGAGCTAGTACTCCCGTGTGAACGTTCCACAATTGATTTCGACTATGGCAAATAAGACTTGCATTGTCTCGCCCAGGTCTGGTACCACAGCCTTACCTATTCCTGCCGCAATAGCGTCAGTGCTTGACACTGTCGTGTTGCGGTTTGAAGGGTAAGGTAGCTGCCAAACTTATGCATGTAGCATTAAATCTCGCTACAAGATAGCAACGCATCATTAACACCTTTGGTGTCTATAGGCGAAGGTTGACTCTTTCCATCATTAGACCCATCTGCTTGTTTGCTATCTTATGTAATATATAAAAAAAAAAATCAAATTACTTAATTTATTGAAATATTAAAACAATATTTCATTTGCAAGGGTATAATTTTGTTTGATCCCATATACGTTTGGTTAAAATCTAATTTAGGGTTTTCGTCAAAAAGGAGGTTGGAAGTCTCTCCCTCCAAACCAGAACTTGACAGTGACGAGCGCTGACGCTATTAGGGCAGGAATAGGTAAGGCGGTGCTAACAGACCCGGGCGAGACAATGCAGAACTCTACCACCTAGTAGCCACGATGGTAGTAACTCGTATAACCAATCGGTCGCCTTTTACGACCTGCCTGGCAGAACGGCAGTTGGCCTATTCTTTAAATGAGCCCGGGACCAATACGGGGAAAAAGTTGGAAAATAATAATGTACTTCACAGATAGTTGTTAATCTGGTTTAGCATTTAGGTTATTTTTAAATTCCGTTATTATTTTTAATTTCTGTAGTGTAGTGGTATATGCCTTAAATAAACAACTTATATTGTATTCTAAATGTATTTTTATCGCAATATTTACAAATACTTTGACATTACGGTGAGATGTGTAATGCAACTAGTATTTTTTTAACAGTTTAATTAAACAGTGATGTATGTAAAAAAAAAAATGGTTTAATAATATTTTTTCGTTACAAAATATATGAACTGCATTTTTAATTCAGCTTTGTATTAACAAGACGAAACTATATTTTTATATTAATAAACGAAGAGACAAAAAAATAGTAGAGTTATTACAGTAAAGTATATTTAAACTATTTGCAGTAACGTAATAATAAAGTTATTTTTTGTATTAGATATTATTTATTACTGTCAAATAAAAAATGGTTTTATTATTTTTCCTTTTTTTTATTCTTATTAAAATTTTAGCAATTCATGAATTATTCTTAGATATATTCTGTAAATATTTCCAGTTTATATTTATGAATTTAGATTACACCCTTCAATATCTTAAAACAAAGGATTTTATTAAAGAGTTCTTAAATCAATTTATCGTCAAATATTTTTATTTCAACTTCAATAGGGGTACTTACAGTATTCTAATTCAGAATGCCTATTTTTTTCTTGGCAATCGCAAATGTCTTTTACTTTTTTTCAGAGAGTTACAGATTATTTTTCAACTAATATTACAAATAACACTAAAACAAAGATATAATCGATAGCGTGACAAAGGAAGTATATAGAATATAAATATTAAATCACTCACGATACAAACAATCTACTAATTATTAATAATCTACATTCTTCACAACAAGTCCGAAGTCCACACAAGCATATTACACTAACATATAAGATCGCAACAAGTCAAAATACGAGTCGTATTCATTCTGCGGCGAAACCCGTCAGACCCGGATCGAGTCTCGTAGCACACTGCCTGTAATGTAGCACACAGCTACGTCGTAGACATGTAGCATTGCATGAAAAGGTTACCGCTGAAACGCTTAAACCTTGCGCCCTTTGCATGAATACTACGACTGTATGTATGGCTACGAATGTGTTTTGTTTCCTTTTTGAAGTTCTATTCAAAAACAAAGCGGTTTGAATCTTTTCTTCGTATGTTTTCTAATCCTCATTTAAATTTTCTAGAGCATTCTGGAGATATTCTTTTCTAGTTGTTTGACTTAAAATTTGCTTGTAAAATGCGGAATTAATAGTTAAAATATCGATAAATAGTCAAATATCAAAGAAATTCTTCACACTGAGTAACTTTTGCAACTTACCTATACATGTGGCATTAGACCTCGCCACAAGATAGCAACGCACCATTACCACCTTTGGTGTCTATAGGCAATGGTTGACTCTTTCCATCAGGATACCCATCTGCCTGTTTGCTATCTCATGATATAAAATATATAGTGAAGTCAGACTTAGGTGGTTTTATGAAGATTATTTATAGTTTACGCTAGAGTAGTAGATTTTTTTTATATGCCAGGAATTTTTAGTAGACATAGAACAACTTTGTTGGCCAAATAACTTTGTTCTACTTAAATAACCTGGGTAATATTTCATCTTTTTATTTTTCTTAATATTATGAGATTTAACCTATTCGGCGGTTTAGGTCGGCCAAAAGTGTTATAAAGTTTTCTCGAGCTTTCTCTGGAAAATCCAAAATCATGTGAATACATAAAGCCATCGCCTTCGTTTATCGCTAGCAATAATCGATAATCGTTATCAGGTTGGTGAAATGCGGTGATAGTGATCACCACTCAGATCGCCAGTCATGTCGCTAACATTCGATTTACACTACCTTTACCGCAAGGGGTCCCCTTGGGGGAATGATTATAATTTAAGTATGAGAGAACAATTTCCTATAGACACCGTAGACTTGATTGTAGATTATAGATCTTGTGGCGAAGTCTCATGCCACATCCATAAGTTTACCGGCTAACTTATCCTCCAAACTGGAACATGACAGTGACAAACACTGATGCTATTGCAGCAGGAATAGGTAAGGTGGTGGTAACAGACCCGGGCGAGACAATACAGAACTCTACCACCTAGTAGCCACGATGGTAGTGACTTGCATAGCCAATCGGTCGCCTTTTACGACCTGTCTGGTAGAACGGCAGTTGGCCTATTCCTCAAAGGAGCCTGGGACCAACACGGGGGAAAAGCGTCGATCCATCCAAACATCCACCCATCCATCCATCCATCAATCCATCCATCAATCCAAAAATCGAAAACATCCAAACTTTCGCATTAATAATTTGATCTGATTTGGTAAATTTTATATTGAGAAAGTCCTTGTTAGTTCTAGCAACTCTGTCATGTCATGTCTGTTATTGTTTGGCTTAAACTGGTAATGAATATGGACGACTAGGGTTATGGATATTAAGAATTCATCAAATAACTCACCCTCGCATTCACACTGAGCATAAATACTGTTTAATAAATCATCCGTTATGTGTAATGATAGGCGTAAACGCGTTGCCAAAAGAGAACGAGTAATATGGAAGAAAAAAAATACATTAAAATTTAAAACGTCTCAATACATTTTACTGAATATATCCGACTTAGATTTTAATAATAATAATAATAATACTTTATTTTCAGATAAGACATCCATAGTTTTATTAGTAATAATTTATAAATTTAATGTCTATCTTAGTACTTATATGTTAATAATTTAATCATATTTGCAGAAATTTTTTAATAATTTATATAATATGTCATATCATACAAACATATGTACCTATATACATACACACATACACTTATACATTCATATACACATACTAACATACACATACATCCGTATACCACCACCTCATAAATGCCACCTCATAAAAATCGTAATTTTATGATAAAACAAGTTTGTTTATTTTTTCAGATCCATTTATAGACTTAAAAAAGTATCATCATCACGCCCGGTTTCCGCGGGGTAGGCAGAGTAAACCGAACGCCTATAGAGTTTCCGCTTCACTTCGATTTGCCGCTTTGTCGGTTGTCGTGATGAGTGTTGATCCAAATCGCCGTTATTTTACAGACCTGATAACGATTATAGACTATTTTTAGCGATAACCACTACCAAAGGCTTAACGTGCTCATCTGAGACACGGAAGTAGTAAAACATCAGCCACTAGACTCCGAGCTGCTACTGAGATTTTTAATTTTTGAGAAAAACCTCAAAATAACTTCAATAATGGCCAACTGGGATTGAACCTAGAACCTCATGATCTGAACCGAAGTGCCACGATGCAGTCAAATATTTTAAACTCAAGCTACTTTATAATAATACCAGCATGAGTGATCTAGTGGTGAACTGCCTACTTTATGCAGATGACGCTGCACTTCTAGGCTCAAAACTATCTGAGCTGCAAACACTGGTCACAGTTACGAATGATAATTGTGATAGGATGGACTTACATTTAAATGCGAAGAAAACTAAACTTCTAGTATTTCAAAGAGAGGCAACCAAATCGGATATAAGAGTAGTGGTCGATGATGTAGTGCTGGAACAACTAGATGTGTTTGTATATCTTGGATATGCTTTTAGCAGGGATGAAAGGTACACCGCTGATATTGAAAGAAGGGTATGTGCAGGGAACTGAATGAATGGAGCGTTAGGGGGATTGCTTAAAAATACTTTTAAGTAAGAGTTAGTACAAGAAATTTTACAAGGTCGAACTTTAAAATCAAAGAGTTATTAAATCAATCATCCCTTGTTTACAATCATAAGTCAGCAAACAAGCAGATGACTCTCCGGATGGAAATAGACAACCATAGCCTATAGACATCAAAAATGTAAATGATGCGTCGCTATCCTTATGACGACGTTTAAATTTTACATGCAAAGTTTATTCCCTCCAAGCCGGAACACAAAAGTGACGAATAAGTAAAGCGGTGATACCAGACTCCAGCGAGACAATGCGAAACTTTACCACCTAGTAGCCACGATGGTAATGACTCGTTTAGCCAATTCTTCGCTTTTTACGAATTGCCAGGCAGAACTGCAGATGGTCTGTTCTTCAAAGAGGGTGCGGACCAACACGTAGATATATGTTTTTAAATCCGATTAATCCCTTTATACTTACAAGAACATCACAATGAAACAATTAACTTTGATGTTTGAAGACAGGTGAAAGACAGAGCATGTCATGTCAATCAAGTGAAAGTGTATAAAAGTATAATTTAAATATATTCAGTACTATACATGTTATAATTGTGTAAGTTCGTATGTTAAGATGTTAACGTGCTTAGACGTAAGCATATTTTATCATTTTAATCACGTATAAATGACTCAATGGATTTATATGAAATTTGATACCCAAATAGATAATGGCCTAAAGTACCCAATACTTTATATCCTAGAAAAATAATTTGTTCCCGTGGAATTCACAAATTTTGTAATGCAGTGGGCTGCATGGTGCAGCTATTCCATATAATTATTATAAATGCGAAGGTCTGGTTCACTCTAAAGCTTTCATAGCTAAAGCGCTAAGTCAATGTTGATGAAATTTGTCAAGGAGATAATTGAGAACCCCAGAAAAACAAAGGCTACTCTTATTTCAAAAATCAACAAAGAAAAAGCGTCATCTATTGGGACTTACTTGTACTATGTCTTCCCGCAAGTGTACGAAATTCATGCTAATATTAATGAGAAAATTTGTCTGTCTATCGGTTTGTTACGCTTGTTTTGCAATCACTGAACTAATTTTGATGAAATTTAGCAAGGAAAAGAGCAAAATCTGGGGTAACAAATTTCTTTTTTTAAATGTACTCCTAAGGGGCTGTTAAAGAAGGTTGAAAGTTTGTATGAAAGATTATGTTTATGAGATGCCACTTTACTTGTGGGCGAAACTGCACAGGTCAACTAATGTTTTTTATAAAGTAGTTGTTGAAGAAAATTCCACATAAAATATTGATCTTAATAGAAATCAACTACGCTTTTCTCTGCCTACGCTGTAAGACATTGAAGATGAGTTCATTGTAAATGTAAAAAACCATTCTAGTCATCAAAATTATTAAAACATAAAATGCTTCACGACTGTCAATTAGTAATGTAAACAAAGGCGAGAAGAAACGCCATTTACTACGAGAAAATCGTAAAAATAAACACCTAATTTGTGACGCTATTTTGAATCATATAGCAATTGTAGTAAGTATCAAATTCTCAGTAACGCATAAATATTGTATTATATGGCAGTAGCGAAATTGTGAGTTTTATTATTTGCAATAAAAACTTGAAAGGAACGTTTGTGAATTTTTAATTCGCCGCACTATAGAGATTTTCTTTATAATTATTATTTATGGCAATCACTTCGCTGTTTTTGTTTTTTCGTTTTTAATTATTTTGGGATGGGGAAAATTATACAACAAACAGCTAACGTTCCGTTGTTTTGTTTTTAATTAAAGAGAAAATAATTGGGGTTTCTTGGTGTGTAGAAAATTGCTGTCATTACATTGATTATGGATTATTATAATTAAAAGTTGAAAAATCACGTTGGTTCTGGTATTGCTTTGAAAAAAGTTGATACCGAAACTCTTGTGTAGTAGACAGGAGACATTTATTGTAGAGTTTGTAAAGAAAACCCTGTCCGATAATTAAAGGTGTTATTTGATACCGTAATACGGTAACATACGTGTAATTATTTTATGGTTATTAATTGATTAGTTTTCCCAATAAAAAAAGTAATCTTAAATGGTATTTTCATACATTACGTATGACAACACCTACAAATAAGTAAATTCTATTATCAAACAATGCCGCACAAAGTTGGCGATACGTTGACCTTTGTTGACATCATGTAACCAGTTTAGTTTTACATAATTCAGGACAGTAGCAGCCCAAGCAGCAATCAAGCATGTTTAATATCCATAAAGCAGCTCATATAGAACTTAAAGTTCTATTGCGGCCGTACAATGGTGTAAAAAGATGCTTTTATCGATATAAGAGACCTTTATGAGTTTTTATACAGCCTAATGCTGTACAAGGCCTTTCTTAGAGTTTCGCGTAAGCTTTAGGCGTTATATTTGAATATTAATACACTACTGTACAGCTTTTGTAACTCATTAGGCTCATTTTAATCCTTGAACCTGTACATTAGCTGTATTTTGTTTAGCACGGGAATTTATTACAGCTTTAAGTGTTATTATAGTATCACTTAACACTTGTTTCTGTAAAATGGGACATGCAATCACTGTTCTACAGCTAATATTTAAGGCGTAATTGTAGACTGTTATGCAGCCAATGGTGTTAAAAAATCTGCATATACAGCTTGAGTACAGCTCAAGGCTGTATTACTGAGAAAATTGTTATATGCTGTTTTTATGTCTACATAGTTGATATCATGTGAAAAAAATCAAGAGGAAGATTAAAAAGTAATATTTAAATATTTTAAATTATCAACCAAGTAATCTTGTTGAAGGTAAAGCTGAAAAATTACTAAATCAGGTAACCTACAATCGTCATTTTTATTAATGTTCATGGAAAAAGGTTCCGTTACAAAAACGTTAAAAAGTGATTGTAGGTTATCTGATTTATTATTTTTTAGGCTTATCTTTTTCATTAAGGTAATTTATAATATTTGAATTTTTTTTAATGTCATAAGATAGCAAACAAGCAGATGGGTCTCGTAATGGAAAGAGTCAACCATCACCTATAGACATCAAAAATGTTAATGGTGCGTTGCTATCTTGTGGCGAGGTCTAATGCCACATGCATAAGTTTACCGGCCACCTTACCCTCCAAACCGGAACATGACAGTGACTAGCACTGACGCTTTGCAGCAGGAATAGATAAGGCGGTGGTATCAGACCCGGTCGAGCCAATGCAGAACTGTATCACCTAGTAACCACAATGGAAGTGACTCGCATAGCCCATCGGTCACCTTTTACGACCTGCCTGGCAGAAAGGCAATTGGGCTATTCTTCAAAGAATATATAAAAAAAGAGTTAAAAAGAGAAATAAAAATCATTACACTGAGAAAATATATATATTTTTTTATTTTTAACTTGCTACTATACGGAGTGTTACAAAAGTGGTATAGTAAGCCGAAAGGGGGTGACTCAGAGGGTCATTCTGAACAACTTCCGTTCAACGATTTGTGAAAATACGCGAACAACAATTTTGCTTTTCATTATGAAAAGTCACGTGACCAACAAAGTTTCTATGGAAAATCAATATTTTTTTCGCGAATTTCCAAAAGTCGTTAAACAAAAGTTGTTAAGAATGACCCCTTGAGTCACCACTTTTGGCTTACTGTACCACTTTTGCAACACCCCGTATACATGTATACTTACAATCATTTTAAAAATATTATATACTTAGATACAATCACAGGCCAGAGAGTGTGTGTTTCGCTTTGAAGAACTAATAATATTAAATCACAAGCACGAAATAACGTATTCTTATTAAAAATATTTTTGTGATAGACCAATCTTTAAAGGGCTAGATGTTTCGTTCTTGATCAACTTAGTTATATCAAGTTGTTTTCTTGGCCATTATAATTCACCTTTATCCTCCCACAAACTGGGTGTGATACAAATACTGTTTTGGCTTCTCTCAATTGTTTTTATTATTTTACAAGGCATATTTCCCTGTAAAATAAAGTAAAACATGATTGAAATACATATCCCATAAGTTATAGTTAACAATAAGTTGGTTTAGTTGTAAAGTCAAACGACCGAAATCAGAAAGCTGTATATGGCACTAAGGTGAGTTGAAAAAGCGACGGTGGCTGCGTGTTAAAAGCGTCCAAGGTTCAAATTCGTATTTTCTCAACTGTTGATTAATGTAACTAATCATTACTATCTATACGTGCCATGGAAAGCATATTAACTTCGTCTTTTTGCGCCTTGTTTTTTTTTTATTAATATTTTTGAGTTGCATTTTTTCACGGTCACCCATTCGAGAATGACATTTCAGGAGATACAATACTGATGAGTTTTACTTTTTATTGATGACGCTCTGATAAAGTTATCATACAAAAATATTCTCACGTATTTTTCTTTGTTGGATAGTTTGGTTTGATGGTGATTCACCTGTTTGTCAGTTGGCAAAATGGGTGGTGATCCTCACCAGCGGAATTCACATATTGTTTTATGATCTTTTACTCTGATTGTGTTTAACGTACTAACCAAAATTAAGGGAGAGGTTTAATAGTACTATCACCAGAATCTAAGCTATTTTCTCAGCTATAGGTGATATTTATAATTTTATTAATATTTAAAATATTTGTTATCAATAGATAATAAATATTTGAAATATTTATTATCTAAAACATTTTCATTTTCGATAACGAAAAATCTTAGTAATATTTGGCTCTACTCGAGGACTGAACCCGATATCTCATCATCTAAATCGAATAAGTTACCGGTTAGACTATTTAAAGCAGTTGTTTCTAAAAATATTGCTTATCAATGAAATCTTTAATTAGAAATTAAAGTGTCCTACTAATCAATGTAAATCTGGTGAGCGTGGATCTTACCCGAAAGTCAATAATGTCTAGACTCGCCACTATCCTAATCAATTTTAATATCGATAAACGGTTTTATGATTTGATGATGTAACGATGTCAGAATCGATGTATTTTAGTGCAATTTTGGTATCGATTTCTATGGGAGCCGTCTGTGTCATCAATTGTATCGTGTAGAATTTTAATCATTTCAACTAAATTCATGTCGATTATTGAGTTCACCGGAGTCGAAACACAAATGTGTCGTGATTGGTTAAAAGGCTGAATATAACAATAGTTTTTTGGATGTAACTGATCATCCACAAATTCCAGAATTAATTTTTTTCCTATACTATGAAATGTGTGAAACAAACAAGTAGATGGCTTCCTGATAGAAAGAGATGAGCATCGGCTATCGATACCAAAGTTGTTAATGGTGCTTTGTTATCAGTGTGGCGAAGTGTTAGTGCAACTTGTTTAAGTTTACCGGCTACCTTACCCTCCAAACCCTATCACGACATAGACAAACACGGACACTATTGCGGCTGGGTCGTTTGCCTATTACGAACTGCCTGACAAAACGGCAGATGGTTTATTCTGCAAAGGAGCCCAGACCAACATGGTATAAAATAAAATACACTTAATCCCGTGCGAGACAATGCAGAGTCTGCATTGTCCCGCACGGATCTAATTCCACTGCCTTATTTATTCTAGCCGCAATAGCGTCCGTGTTTGTCAATGTCGTTTGCCTCTTATGAACTGCCTGACAAAACGGCAGACGGTCTATTCTGCAAAGGAGCCCGGACCAACATGGTGTAAAATAAAATACACTTAATCCCAAAATTACAATTTATTCGTTTATTATATTAATTAATTTACGGCTTGATACAGATAAAATTTAACAACAAAAACAAGTAAACATTATTTAATAAAATTGCCTGCAATTAAAGATCGATAACTAGCAATATTCGATATTAATAATGGCACATCCCTACCTTTTCCTGGAAATCAAGTCTATGCTACTGAAGGACAAGCGGCGCGTGTAAATTTCTCTTTTGTAAGAAACCGAAAAGTGTGCCGACAAACGAAGACCGCGCGATGGCGAAAGCGGCCAAAGTGAAACATTGAAACAAACAGTGACAAGGTGTTATCATTTTTAAAATATTTGCCTAACTCTTGTGAAATATAAGTAAAAATACGGATATTAAAAAAAACAATATCTTTTTTATTTTCAGAAATAAAGTCATTTTAATATTTGTTTCAGTAATGCCTTTAACCAACCAATATGCCTCTTTCGGACCGGACAAGGTTTTCTTTACACAATGTATATAGATAGACATTTAGGAAGTTTAATTAACTCTTTTCTGTAATAAAAATATAGACTGAATTACAGAAGAGAGAGATCTCGTTAACATAACAAAATGTTAACTTTAAATTATACAAATACAAATAAAGAAGATTCAATGTTCTTTTTTTAAGATTTAATTGAAAAAGGCGTTTGTCTTCCATCGCACCTGGTGGAAAGTGTCGATGAAGACGAAGGTAGTACACGCCCATCCAAAAGAAACCTATTCACTCTACTCTTAAAGGTTCCACGACTATATTTGTCGACTAGTTATTTAGAAATCTATGTATATAATTTGTTTTTTAAAAGATTGAATCAAAATCTATAGTGTACTTTCCGTTAGACAGTACAGGTAAAAGAGAAAATCCGAAAACCGATAATCCCTTAGTTACATCACAAAACACACATGTTTATACGGAACCTTCGTTGTGTGTGTCCAACTCGCACTTGACCGTTTTTTTTTGGAATCGAGACCCAGGCCACCGCTAAAAATAACTCTAGATATTCCAATGGGTTTAGTACCACCGCTTTACACATTCCTGCTTCAATAGTGTATATTATGTTGGGGAGTAAGATGACCGCTAAAGTTAATTATGTACGTGGTATCTATCATCATCTATAGACACGAATAGCAACGCACCATTAACTTTTTTAGTCCTCTGCTTATTTGCTATATCTACATATATTAATACGTGAAGGAAAAACTTTAGACTCCTTTTTTAAGACAATTGAGCAAACAGTGGATTGAAATTTGACCAAGGATTTAATTAAATGTATAACTTTAAAATGTTATAATATCGATATATTTGCTGTTTCGTGATTGGTTCTCCGCGTTTTATACTGTTTCGTTATTGGTTCGCCAACTAGCACTTGAAGACAACGCCATAATATCATATACCATCCAATCACGACGACGCAAACGTATCAATATTATAACGTTACAAATCCTTGAATTTGGCACAGTTAAAGTTAACATTGTGAAGGACTACGGAAACCTAATATTTATAAATAATATGCTTTATAAATACATGATATTAACAAAAATAAACATCACACATACTAAATTCATGTGACATACATGATATAATACATACGTGTTTAACATTTTCTTTAGGGCTAAAGTTAGTTTTCAAATTTAAAATAGATTTATTGTTAAGTCTATGGTCTAATTTCGGCCACAGGCTTAGACAAGTGAAAGATAAGAACTTAACATTAATTTCCATAAGCAATCAAAATTATAAAATTACGTGCATTCCAACGCTGAACAAATAAAAATGGCTTTATCTCTGTTTAACGAGTTAGAATTAGCATTCTAGACAAAGCTACAAAAAATTTGTCAGTGTTCTAATTTCTTATCATTTATGAAAATTAACGTCACCTTAAACAGCTTGCGGCCAAAACGCCATTACTAAAGTACGCTGTCAATAGGTAAGTTAAAATTTAATGTCAAATAACCCTTTGATTACAAAATATTACATTGATTTAACGTTTATTTGTATTTTTCTATAATTTTAGTGTGAACCTTAAATCTAAAATAAAAACTAATTGTTAAAATAATGTTACGAATAATCTAGAAAATTACGAACAATTACGAACCCTAAGTACGTATCAACTGGTGTCGGAATTGAAATTGTGAAATGCCAGTTATTCAGAAGGAAGGAGTTACCACCAGGCCCCAGGCGGAAGCACAGAGGATGTCAGAGAACACCGAGATGCGTACAAGTGACGAACCTGCAAGTGTTGCCAGCACGTCATTGTCATCAAGCACAGCCCCTACCGATCTTTCTGTCATACTGGCAGCTATTTAGCAACTTCAGCAGCTTCAACAGCTTCAGGAACAACAACAACTAAAGCTACAGGAACAGCAACTACGAGACAACAACAGCAGCTACGAGAACATTTATCTGACTTTGATGATAAATTGACGGTTATCCTGGCGCAACAAGACCAGCTTAAAAGCGATGGGGACCTCGTCAAGCGCGACATGAATGGTGTTGAGAAGAGGGTTGGTCTCGGCCTCCTTTGAAGAATAGGCCAACTGCCGTTCTGCCAGGCAGGTCATAAAAGGTGACCGATTGGCTATCGAGTCACTAACATCGTGGCTACTAGGTGGTAGAGTTCTGCATTGTCTCGCCCGGGTCTGGTACCACCGCCTTATCTATTCCTGGCGCAATAGCGTCAGTGCTTGTCGCTGTCATGTTTCGGTTTGGAGGGTAAGGTAGCCGGTAAACTTATGCATGTGGCATTACACCTCGCCACAAGATAGCAACGCACCATTCTCGGTTGACTCTTTCCATCAGGAAACCCATCTGCTTGTTTGCTATCTTATGATACAAAAAAAAAAGAGTTGACTACTTGAAGGCCAGCTGCGACAAAATAAGTGAAAACATGGACCAACTGGAGAGTGAAGTCATGAAAATGAAGATCACGGGAGTTAAGTCGGGTGCTACCATTACCAGTTGTTCTCACTAGGTAGGTCCTCGGGTAAAGGTACCCACTTATGATGGTCTTACGTCATGGAGTGCGTACCGGACTCAGTTTGAAATAGCAGCGAAGGCTATTAGTTGGACAGACGAACATTACCTAACAGCTCTGAATACGGCATTACGGGAACAGACGCTCTCCGTGTTGGATGCAATGCCTAAGCAGTATCAGTTCGCTGATTTGATGGAGGCATTGGAAGCTCGCTACGGTGAACATCACTTAGAGCATGTTTTCCGTGCTCAGTTGAAAGACCGTGTACAGAAGAACGGCGAAGGACTTCAATAATGGGCCGTAGAAATTGAGAAACTTGTAAGGAAAGCGAAGTTTTAAGGAAGTAAGGAAGTTTTCCTTGTAAGGAAGTACTTTTCAGCAGCTTTTTTGTAAGGAAGGACGCTAGTACAGTCAGCAACACTATCGTTCAGGCGTTTATTGATGGAATTCGAAACCTGGAAGTGCGTGCTGCTGTTTGCTTTCAGCACCACGTGACGATGAAGGAGGCTTTGACTCATGCGCTGGAGGTAGAAGCTGTTCACCACAAACCTCGAGCATATAAATTACGCGAGGTTACAAAAGTTGTGGCTCAATCAAAGGTAGTGGAACCTAGGAGACTGGGCCCCATATGCTACGCCTGCAGTGAACGTGGGCACATTAGAGTTAGCTGCCCAGCCAAACCTATGTCTACAGTTTCAGTGAATTGGCTACAGCAAGTGGAAGGAAATTCAGCAGCTGAAGAAGCAGGCAGGTTAAACAGCCTGTTGAACTAGTAGGGAACCGAGTAACAGCCAGGAGCAAACGGCAGGTGCTGGCTGGACGAGAATCAACCCCAAAAGCTGTCGCACCTCAGGTGAGCGAACGCAACAGTTTATCCATTAAGGGATTGGTTAATGGCAAAAACTGCAACTCAACGCGGGCCACCGGAGTCACACGAAATGTAGTGCAATCAGAAGCGGCTAGCAATGGTAACCTGAAATCGAGGAATACAGTACAGCGTAGTGGAAAGTCTCACTCAAATGTAAATGCATTATCACGACGACCATGTACGGATGATGGCAAACATTGTAAGGATAAAAACAAAGAAAAGGATTTAAGTATTGCGAGCTAAGCCTACGGATGACAGGTGGGAAACTGATGAGATGCATGAGGCCCAGTACGAAGATAGAGATTTGCGGCCTTTAATAGATTGGATGAAGCAAGACACGGAAAAACCGGAATGGCAAGAGTGCCAGGGAAAGTCTTGTGTTGCAAAACGGTTTACTATAGTATATGATGTTCTTTTCCTGATGGTTTTTCCCATTTGCGGTATACCGCAAATGGGAAAAACCATCAAGAAAAGAACATCATCTACAGTTGGTAGTGCCAAGAAAACTAATCCAGGACGTGAGTTGCATGATGGGGTTTTTGGGGGACATCTCGGAGTACGACGAACATTGGTATAGGTGCGAAAGAATATTTACTGGTTGAATTGTCGAGAAGATGTTGAGAATTGGTGACGAACCCTCTGGGAAAGGATAGTGATTGACGTGTCTGGGCCATTTCCTAGGACAGATAACGGAAACAAGTATTTTATGGTCGTGATGGATTACGTCACGAAATGGCCGGAGATGTTTGCAATTCCCAATCAGGAAGCCACGACTGTTGCTGAGAAATTGGGCAGTGAGGTGATATGCAGATTCGGTGTTCCGCTGGAGATTCATTCAGAATAAGGCAGAAACTTTGAATTTAATGAATTCCAGGAAATGTGTAAATTATTAGAAGTGTACAAACAAGAACCACACCTTATCACCCCCAATCTGATGGAATGGATGGTTGAACGGTGTAACCAAACTTTGGAACGACACTTAGCGAAGCTGGTAGAAGATCACCAAAAAGACTGGGATAAACTTAACTGGGATACTGGGATAACTCTGTTCTTACTGGTGTACCGAAGAGCGGAACACGAAAGCATAAAAATAACACCAGCCTACGCTAACTTCGGCAGTCAGTTACGTTTAGCAGTAGACTTAATGACTGGAGGTCCGCCACCGAATGTAGAGACCCGAATAAGTGTACCGGAATATGTTGAAGACATTCATGAGAGGTTACGCAATATACACTCGTTAATAATAGTGGAGTGCCTGGAGCATTCAAAACCGTAAAACCTCGGATTAGAGTTATAGTGTGGGATATTGTTTTTTAAACTATAAATTGCAATGTTTACCCAAAACTTTTTTGTGCACTCCATCGTTTCATTGTTTTTGTGTTATTATGAAAAATTAATGTTTGACCATATATTTTCACTTTAAACAGTATTTTTTACTAACGTTTACGTTACGTTTACGTTACGTTTACGTTACGTTTACGTTACGTTTACGTTACGTTTACGTTACGTTTACGTTACGTTACGTTTACGTTACGTTTACGTTACGTTTACGTTATGTTTACGTTACGTTTACGTTACGTTTACGTTACGTTTACGTTACGTTTACGTTACGTTTACGTTACGTTTACGTTACGTTTACGTTACGTTTACGTTACGTTTACGTTACGTTTACGTCACGTTTTCGTTACGTTTACGTCACGTTTACGTTACGTTTACGTCATTTTCGTTACGTTTACGTCACGTTTACGTTACGTTTACGTCACGTTTACGTTACGTTTACGTCACGTTTACGTTACGTTTACGTCACGTTTACGTTACGTTTACGTTACGTTTACGTTACGTTTACGTTACGTTTACGTTACGTTTACGTTACGTTTACGTTTACGTTACGCTTACGTTACGCTTACGTTACGTTTACGTTACGCTTACGTTACGTTTACGTTACGTTTACGTTACGTTTATGTTACGTTTACGTTACGTTTACGTTACGTTTACGTTACGTTTACGTTACGTTTTAGTTACGTTTACGTTACGTTTACGTTACGTTTACGTTACGTTTACGTTACGTTTACGTTACGTTTACGTTACGTGTACGTTACGTTTACGTTACGTTTACCATACGTTTACGTTACGTTTACGTTACGCTTACGTAACGCTTACGTTACGCTTACGTTACGCTTACGTTACGCTTAAGTTACGCTTACGTTACGTTTACGTTACGTTTACGTTACGTTTACGTTACGTTTACGTTACGTTTACGTTACGTTTACGTTACGTTTACGTTACGTTTACGTTACGTTTACGTTACGTTTACGTTACGTTTACGTTACGTTTACGTTACGTTTACGTTACGTTTACGTTACGTTTACGTTACGTTTACGTTACGTTTACGTTACGTTTACGTCACGTTTACGTCACGTTTACGTTACGTTTACGTTACGTTTAAGTTACGTTTACGTTACGTTTACGTTACGTTTACGTTACGTTTACGTTACGTTTACGTTACGTTTACGTTACGTTTACGTTACGTTTACGTTACGTTTACGTTACGTTTACGTTACGTTTACGTTACGTTTACGTTACGTTACGTTACGTTTACGTTACGTTTACGTTTACGTTACGTTTACGTTACGTTTACGTTACGTTTACGTTACGTTTACGTTACGTTTACGTTACGTTTACGTTACGTTTACGTTACGTTTACGTTACGTTTACGTTACGTTTACGTTACGTTTACGTTACGTTTACGTTTACGTTACGTTTACCTTACGTTAACATTAAATAGGGGTCGGTGGAAAGATTTGGGTAGGTCCTTCCTACTAAATCTTTCCACTCTACCTATCTCATGCAATCATTGTAGGATGACAAGGGTGGTTGGGAAGTAAGGTAAGTAGAGTAGGTATGTACATTCACGCCCGTATCCCCGAAGGGGTAGGCAGCGGTACCACA
The DNA here is from genome assembly GCA_036924255.1 of Apodemia mormo. Taxonomy (NCBI): domain Eukaryota; kingdom Metazoa; phylum Arthropoda; class Insecta; order Lepidoptera; family Riodinidae; genus Apodemia; species Apodemia mormo. Next base: position 31,306,473 of record JAUPFN010000014.1, on the reverse strand, counting down.
AGTGCATTCACGATTAGCCGAAGATACTTGGTCCCAGAAATGTGATAGGTGGTAAGCCTATCGACAACCGGGCACTTTCCAATCCCGGCAAACTTTGTGTTTATTAGAAAACCTAAAAAATGCTTTTTTTATGTTGTCCGACCTGGGAAGTGGGAAAGTAGGAAAGAAGAAAAAGAAAAGCTCTGTGGTATAGTGGTCTGGCGTTGGCGTTGGCCACGTTAAGTCTCGGGTTTTGAGTCGTCTTTCGCGAACTTTTTCTAACACCTTGGATAAACAAATTGTAGAATACCACTCGGTATTAACACTCTTTTGATCTTCAAGTGGATTGTACAGATGGGACCCGTAGCTGAGAAAAAAAGCGATCATTTTTTTACCAACGTTTCTCGCCTGTCTCACTTTTGCTGGTCTGTTTTCATTTTTAAACACCCAATCACAAGATTGCTGTTTTTTATTGTATATGTATTTCGGGTTCAAAACAATAAATCCACGTTTCGTCTCTTGTGACGATGTTGTAAACAGAATTAGAATGTCCGTGGTCGTACTTTAGTAGCACCTATGAGCACATTCCACGTGAGCCTGCTTTTGCTCCGCTGTCAGTTCATGAGGGATCCAACGACAACAAATTTTCCGAACTTTCAATTCTTCGTGTAAAATTTTCTGAATTTAGCTCATACCAATCCCCAATAGTCCTCGAATTATCTCATAGGTAATCCGGGGGTTTTCTTCAATTACCCGCTTAACAGTAGCCACATCATTTTCGTTGACGGTAGTTGAAGGCCGCCCTTCACGAAATTCGTTATGTAAAGAAACTCGACTTCTCTTAAATTCAGCGAACCATCGCCTCACGGTGCTCAAACAAGGTGCTTCTCTCTCAAAAGCATTTTGAAGACGAGCAGCACAGTCTGGCGGAGAAAGAGAACTTTTAAAATCATAAAACATCATCGCTCTAAAATCTTTTTGACTTAATTCTATTTTCGTTGCGTACGTAGAACTTTGATGTGTGATAAAAAAAACAATTGACAAATCATTCCATACTAATATTATAAATGCCTGTCTGTCTGTTACGCTTTCACGGCTAAACCGCTGGACCGATTTTCATGAAATTTGGCATGGGTATAATTGAAGATTCGGGGTCAAACATAGGCCAAATGTTTTTTTTTAAATCAGTCCCTGGAGAACTTAAATAGAAACAAAATAGGGGATGAAATTTTTATTAAAAGCTATTTGGACGACTTATTAATATACCCGCGGGCGAAGCTGCGCGGGTCAGCTAGCTCAATATAAAAACGTTGTCTTCAATACACCTTCCAGTACAAAAATATACAAGAATTTTTCACTAAAAATCCAAATTTTCACTGTTATAGAAGCACAATATTCACAGAACACGTATTACTTGCAACTAAACTAGCCGAGAAATTCCATTGTACATAGCAGCTGTCGCTCCGCTCTTCCCTCCACGTTTTTCTACCTGTTCAAAATCCCTACTGCTATTTTTATACGCAGGTATCTTTGAAAAATGTTCTTATATGTTTACTCAGGTAAGATTTAACATATAAATAAAAAAAATACTGTTTAAAGTGAAAATATATGGTCAAACACTAATTTTTCATAATAATTTGTTTAAACAATGAAACAATGGAGTGCACAAAAAAAATTTGGGTAAACATTGCAATTTATAGTTTAAAAAACAATATCCCACATCGATCATATTAATTAACTCACTATAACTCTAATCCGAGGTGATAACCCCCAGGCCCTCCAGTATAAGTGAAAATGCATTAGAATCAAGTCAGCGGATGAAGACCAGATACGACCGAAACGCCAATATCATCGTGGTTTTCAGGAAGGATCTCTTGTTTGGTTACATAATCCGGTTCGACGAAAAGGAAAATCACCTAAGTTACAGCGACGTTGGGATGGGCCATACAAAGTAATCACACGGATCAATGACGTAACCTACCGAGTGCAGAAACAACCAAGAGGGACCATGAAGATTGTTCATGTTGATAGCCGTCTATAATGGAAGTAATAATGTTCGGGACGAACACAACTAAGAGGGGGGTAGTGTTACGAATAATCCAGAAACGTGAAGAGTTGGAATGCGGGAGAGATCTAGAAATAAAAGAAAGAGATAGCTACTCCTATTGACAAACAAATAGTTGCACGTTATACGATAGCTATGCCATAATGGACTTTGTGGCATAGTGCATAAGGATGAAAATAGTGTGTCTTAGAAGTTGTTTATCATAAGTTGTTATTGTTATTTTTTACGCAATAAATTTAGATTTTTCTGGATTTGGGTAGAACTTTACCCTGGGTATAAATAGAGATGTGTTGACAAATACAGGGCAGTTTTATACAGTAATCGGAAGCGATAGTACAAGCGACCAGTGCGAAGCGAAGTGACCAGTTTAAGTGAATAAGAGTAGTGTTTTCTTTAAACGTAGTCGGTTAAATTTAGTGCTAGTGCAGCGAGTGTGACCAGTGTATAGTGTATTTACCTATAATATTTTGTTGTTTGTGTACTTGTGTCGTAAATACACGGTTTTTATATAAGTGGCGTTTTCTTACAATCACGAACCCGAAGTACATAGCAATAACATGCTCAATTGCAATATATAATTTATCAATTGTTATGTAGACAGTAACAGCTGTTCTTAAGTCCGCCATTGTTAGGGAGGAAATGACACGGTTTTCTCTTGGTTATTTCATATCTTGTAGTAGTTTCCTTCATCTAAGGCCACAGGTGATCTCTAGTTCTTATAAAAAGTCTTCTACTAAATAAAAATATGGTATTGAAATCTTTCTTGGTGAAAAAAGTTTTTTTGTATAAGATTTTTGTATTGAAATACTTACCCTGTGTTGAATTATCTTGCATTCCACCAGGTAGTTTATAAGAAATGAATAACTGGCTTTGCAAGTCATACCATCGTGATTACTAGGTGGTAGGGTTCTGCATCGTCTCGCCCAGGTATGGTACCACTGTCTTACCTATTCGTGCAGCAGTAATGTCTGTGCTCGTCATTGTCGTGTTTCGCTTTGGAGGGTAAGGTAGCCGGTAAACTTTGTTAATTTCTGCTTGTTTGTTTTTTAATGATTTAATTCAACCAAAGTAGGACATGGCACTGGCATTCTTAAATTAAACCTATTAAATGATTTTGTCAAACTGTAGAATCAACCTGAGGTTCTTATAAAAGGAGCCGTCCAATTACTATCAACCAACCAGTAAAATTTGCTATCTCATGCCATAAAAATATATGAATATAAGAATATCTGATTTATTATGTTTTCTCTCAGGACCCCTATCCATAATAGATATGACTTCCCTGTTCATAATAACAAAAATGAGAAGCCAAACACAATACAAACAGATGACGCTCGATTTCATAATATCTTGAAGCTCACAAATGGTATTAAACCGATATATTTTTATTGTAAGCCTATCGTTTCATAGTAATTGATAGGTAGACCTTTTATGGATATCAAATATTGTTAAATTTTTCCGTCAACAAAAACACTATCGATCATAACTCGTTGACCCGAAATGCTGGGCTTACATTTGAGCTATTGACGTTACGATTTATTATAATAACGCGTTTATAATCGATTTTTAGATTACTCGAGTTATCTTATCGTATTTTACGCTATTATTTTTTTTACTTTCTAAAAAAAATAATAGCGTAAAATACGATAAGAAGAAGATAGCGTAAAATACCAAAGAAGTTATTAGTTTCACTCCGATTTTCAAAAACTGAGTTTCATTAGACATGGTTTTGAGGTAGGAAACTGTTTAACAGGACTATTTTTATGATTACATCTATATATATATATATATATATATATGTGTATATATATATATATATATATATATATATATATATATATATATATATATATATATACATATATAATATATATGTATATATAAGATAGCAAACAAGCAGATGGGTCTCCTGATAGGAAAAGTCAACCATCGCCGATAGACACCAAAGGTGTTAATGGTTGGTGCGTTGCTATCTTGTGGCGAGGTCTAATGCCACATGCATAAATTTACCGGCTACCTTACCCTCCAAACCGAAATACGACAGTGACCAGCACTGAAATACTTCGAGATTACCGACAAACCGCGGTGGGTAGTGATGAACCGAAAAATCTATAGACGTTCGGTTCACTCTGCCTACCCCCCAACGGAACTGAGCGTGATAATGCAGTATCATATTACTACTAGTACTTCCTGATCCTGACCTTCCAAATCTATGTAGCTATAGACTTCAAAATTTAATTATTTATTTTTATAAAAAATTGTGTGGAATGTTGCAAATGGTTATCTATTTGGATGGTTTGTTTGTAATTTATTGTTAACGAAAAGTTAAAAAAAGGACTTTTTCGTCATTACCTAGAGATTTTCAATCAATTGATTGTGCGTAAATCAATATTTTTAAAGCTCAAAATTTGTGTTAAATGCCGCTCATATTATTAAAATTTTATTAGTAATATTAAAACTCAATCGTTTTCAAAAATTAAACTTATTATTTCTAAAAATTCTGTGAACGAATAGTGAACAATCATTAATTTTAAATCGATCTTAAAAAATCGATGACTAGGCATATTATTAACTATTTTGAGATTAAATTATTAAAACTTTGTGGGACATTATAAACTTAATAATTAAAAATGGTATTTTAAGATCGAATTTAAGATTATTTTGAGATTAAAATGCCTCAATTTAGCGGGAAGTTTCATACGTGTTCTAAAGACGAATCGTTTCATAATTTTTTGACTGGTAAATTTCTTATAGCTTTGGAAAGCTTATTGTAAAAGCGTATTCTCTCTTTAAATAAATACTCTTAAATAAAAGAGGTACTTTTCTATGGACACGCTTCGCAATTTATAACGAGATTACTATGTTCTTTATATTATTAAGTATTTAACAAGTAAATATTACTTTTTTAAATATTCGCCAAACGCAACCTTTCTCTCACTTCAATATTATGAAAGAAGTTCGTGAGCGTTACATCACTAATTTTCTGAAACCTTCACTTATATAAGAACATTACGGAAAATTGTTATGTCATAAGTCATATTTCCTTTTATATATTATTATTCTGAGTATAACTTATTTAATCAACTAATTCATTTATGCTCAGATGAAAAAAACCGCTATCTTATTTGTAAAGTCAGAAATTACTATGTATGTCTAGGGCTAGAATAAAAATATATAAATACATTCTGTCTCATACTATTGTTTATTCAAAATCCTGTCTGTCTGTCTATCTATCTGATAGTTTATTTGTGTAACATTCACGTCTAAACTGAAAAACATGCAGATGGCTTTCTTGACGGAAAGAGATAATTATAGACATCACAGATGTTAATAATACGTTGCTATCTTTGCGGCGGGATCTTAGTGCTAAGCGTATAAGTTTACGAGATACTTTTCTCCAAACCGTAACATGACGGTGACAAGCACTGAAACTATTGCGGCAGGAAACGGTAGGGCGGTGGTACTAAACTCGGGCGAGAAAATGCGGAACTATAATCACCTAGTAGCCACAAGTCACTCGCATAGCCAATCCCTTTACGAACAGCCTGGCAGAACGGCAGATGGTTATTCTTCAAAGAAACCAGGACCAACCCTGAGGTTATTATAACTGACATGTTGTTGGCTGACATGCTATAAAAATTCTATATGTCTTGGTTTCAATATGTGACTTGAATAATAATTCAGTTCAATGTTAAACATTTCACCAAATGTTGAAAGAGGTAGGCTACTGTTTGTTTTGCAGTAGATTATCTCCATGATTTGGCCCCATTCGAAGAATACTGCTTAACTTATATAGATATACTGCTTAACTGCTCGGCATCTTGTAAAAGGCAAGAAAAGCCTAATACCACCTACCTACCGTTTTTACAACTGTCGAACAGGGGATCTGTGACGAACGGTAATTTGATTCACCTTATAGCGAAAATACTATATTACGAATGTCAAAGTTTGTTGGTTTAAATTTTTAGATGTTTGGATGTTTGTTACTTAATTACACAAAAATAGCTGGACGAATTTGAATAAAACTTAGGACACTGGTAGACGATGATCTGGAATAGCATATATAATACTTTTTAATCCGGAAAATTAAGTTGTTCTCGTAGAATTAACCAAATATTTTTTTTATTGAATAGTGGGCAACGGCCAGGAAGCTCAACTGATGGTAAATTATTTTTTTTGAATTCCGCGGAATTTGAATATGATTTTAATACAGATTATAGTCATTTATATAAGCTGTCGATTCATGTATAAATCTTCTTCTAATACGGCGTTATATCAAGAAGAATAAATAAGACCGAAAATGAAAAAAACACATTTTCCACTTTATTTGACCACAGTAGGCAAATATTTTAAGGGTAGAATAGTTATATGTGCACAATTAAATGGCATAATCAATTTTATAATATTTAATTTGGTTTTTCTGCTAAAAATATTTTGTAAGTTTATAGACCCGGATATAGGCAAACTTTGAAACGGTTTTTTAAAAAAACTAAAAGCTGTATCGCATTGGGAATTTTACTATGACGTTTGTAATGATATTGACTATAGTATTTTCGAATAAAAACAAAGTGGAACAAAATCGAGGTTCTTAACACACTGTGCGATGGTGTATTTCGGCGGCAGGAATTAATCTAAACAGTTTCTGGGAACATTCCCCATGGTTGAGCTGATAAAATTAAAATTTCAATATTTTTTCTGAGTAATACAGACCACATGAATACTAATAGTCACGCCATTGGGAAGAAAACGTGTCGTTGCGCATATGAGTAAACGCTCCTATTAATGTCAAAAATTTCTTTATATTATACTAGATGTTGCCAGTGACTTCGTTCGCGCGGACTTCGTTTACTCTTCACAGCTCCTCCCCCGTAGGTGATAGCGTGATAATATGTAGCCTATATGTTGACCCAACCTGTTAGTAATATTCATGCAAAATTTGAAGTAAATCCATGCAGTAATTTTTGAGATTACCCCGGACATACATTGATTTTCTTACGATTTTATTATATGTATATAGATTGTGAAAAAATTGAAATGAACCATACATGGCTCATTTCAATTTTTTACTGTTGTACAACATGTTGTATTGTTTTATCGTACCGAATGAGATGACAATGTTTAAAAATTACCCTTGAAATTATTTTACTTCATTGGTTAGTAGTATAACTCTGTATTTTTGTATGTAATTATTAGCTACACTTATTACCGTGATTTTGTCACTTGCAATGATTCAATCAGTTCAATAATGATTCAAAAACAGTTCGGTCTAGGCCAAACTAGTTTAGCCTGAAGTATTTAGGCCAAACTAGATTGTCCTAGGCTATACTAGTATATCCTGACACGGCTAGGGTGAACCAATTTGGCCTGGAATCGGAGTTGGCCAGTAAGATAAGTTTTATTTATATTATAAGATAGCAAACAAGCAGATGGGTCTCCTGATGGAAAGAGTCACCAAGCGCCTACAGACACCAAAGGTGTTAATGGTCGCCTCGCCTTGCCGTAAGATAGCAACTTGCGGCGAGGCGACTTTTATGTAACTGTTAGCTATACTGACAAACTAAGAAATTGTCTTGAAAAGCGTATCCATTTAATCCGTGATAATACTGTATGAAAGTAAAATACAAATCATAGTTATTTCCTTTACTTTTCCAGTATACCAATTATATATTTATCTGTAAGTATACATCAACTGATTGGACGTATACTTACCACGTGTTGGTCCGGGCCCTTTGAAGAATAGACCATCTGCCATTCTGCCAGGCAGTTTGTAAACGGCAGACCGCTTTATATTTTCCTGCCTCAATACCGTCAGTGCTTGTTATTGCAGTTTTCCGGTCCGGGGGCAAGGTAGCCGGTAAACTTATGCATTAGGCATTAATATCCTGTCACAAAGATCAAAGCACTATTAACATCTTTGGTATTTATTGATGTTAAGTCTATAGGCGATGTTTGCCTTTTTCTTTCTTCAGAAGAGCCGTCTGCTTTTATTCTATCTTATAATATAAAAAAAAAATGTTTACTTCCTTCATTAAACAAATAATGCGTTAAATTTTACTATCAAAATGATAGTCCTATTAAACTTAACTAGCAGAACTACTTTGAGCACCCCGCAAAACAATTCTTGAGCAGCGCTGGAATTCCCCAATTTACGCAGCTCACCGAAACCTACCACAATCTTAGTATTACACAGTAATTACACAAAATCTACAAGTTTTGAAGTTATACTAATATTGTGACCGGTTACCCAAATTTTAGAAAATATACCCAATAAAAATATATGTTAATATTATAAATGCAAAAATTTGGATGTTTGGATGGATAGATGAGTGTTTGTTACTCAATCATGCAAAAACTACTGAAAGGATTTAGATGAAATTTAGCTCACAGGTTGATGATAATTTGGAATCTTTTTAAAAAAGAAAAATAAGTTATAGTATTATAATGCAGTGGGCTGCACGCTGTAGGTATAGTGCGCACGGAACTAGTTGGCCGCGCCTTACGTATTACGTATTACGTATGGCGCGGCCAACTAGTTCCGCGCGCACTATAGTACATAAAATTCTGAATAGGGAAGATTAAATCAAATTTTGATTTTATGTTTGTTATGAAACAATCAAAAACTACTGTTCCATTTTTAAAAAAATAGTATCTTCACGCCCATATCCCCGAAGGGGTAGGCAGAGGTACAACAAGTGCACCCACGATTAGCCGAAGATACTTGGTCCCACAAATGTGATAGGTGGCAAGCCTATCGCCAACCGGGCACTTTCCAATCCCGGGCAACTTTGTGTTTCTCAGAAACTGAAAAACTGAAAAAAAATACTACTACAAAAAGCTTTGTTATTACTGTAATATACTCATCGACTGCTTTAATCAGACTAAGAATGATTTACACGCATTAAAACAGCAAAAACTAACATCCAACGTCATATAACTCTGAAAACCTGAATTAGATCTTCACCAAATTTATATGTAACCACATGTAAAATATACACACTTACACAATTAATAGTTTTGCAAATTAGTCTATATATGGTAGAGTTATGCCCGAACATACATTAAAAAAACAATATAAACATCCGAATTGAGAACATCCTCTTTTTTGAGAAGTCGGTAGAAAGGGAAGTTATGTTTTCACTCTAACGAAGTCACAGGTAACAGCTACTTTTATACAAAACAAGATTGTATTACAAGTGTCTTTTTTGTGAAATATGTTTCTTACTAAAAGCAGCAATTATTATAAATGGACTTGGGTTACAAATGCTGTGTGTCCCAAAGGGCAAACCGCAGAGGATTGGCCTAAAGAGTTACATTAATCACATCCAACACGGTGTGGGAAATCTCAAACATTTATAAGGTTGACATTTCGTGAACGTTCAATGGAAAAAGATGATATCTTAGGATTTCAACGTGCAACTCTCAAGTGCTAAATATAAATACAAATATAGCTTCGTGTACACATAAATTGCATTTCTATTGATTATAGAATCGTTAAAACAAAAACTTTAAGTAAACACCTGTAACACCTCTTACTCACCTCCATGGTTACAATTTATTACAGAGGCTGACCACATGTTCTATATTTAACAAGATATTCGATGTAGAAAGAATATCGAGAATATATTTGAATAGTTACTTGAACAGATGAATAAGGTCGTAGCTAAGACAGATATCACATCTTTGTGTCTTGTTACTAAAGGGATAATTATTAATATAATCCAGAGTCAGTAGAAACGATGATTGATTTATAACTAAATTACTAAAGGGGCACTGGTTCTACTTTAGTAAAGATTTAAACATCCTATTGTAGTGATGATAGTGTAATTGACTGTTATAGGTGTAATAATAAAAAAATAGAAATAAACTTTTGTGATGCGAAATAATTCTTGTGAACATTATAATACTTAATATAATTGTAACACATAAAATAGAAAAAAAGAGTATCCCATTGAGTTTTCGCCGTGTTGATTCGCCGTTGTTGTCCCGGCCTCCTTTGAAGAATAGGCTAACTGCCGTTCTGTCAGGCAGGTCGTAAAAGGCAACCTGTGGCTATCGAGCCACAACCATCATGGCTACTAGGTGGTAGAGTTCTGCATTGTCTCGCCCGGGTCTGGTATCACCGGTTTGGAGTGTAAGGTAGCCGGTAAACTTATGCATGTGGCATTAGACCTCGCCACAAGATAGCAACGCACCATTAACATCTGTGGTGTCTATAAGTGATGGTTGACTCTTTCCATCAGAAGACCCATCTGCTTGTTTGCTATCTTATGATAAATAAAAAACTGAAGCTTCTCAAAGAATATAACTAAATACTTTTAAAAATATATTTTTGCTATCATGATAGCATAAGTTAGTAATTTTTAATTAATTTTAATTATTTGTAACACCCATATTTTTGCAATTGATATGTTTCATTTCATTTTATTTCAATAGGGTCGTTTTGGAACGGGTCTTTTAAATAAGGCGTTTGACATCAAGGTCATGCAAATGGTTTTGCTCAAAAGTGGTGGTAGCATTGTTGATAACGCTATAACTCTGTTTGGAGAGCAACTCCCAGATTTCAGATGGTATTGCAGGCAATCAGGTGTCGCTTTAAAACACCACTGTATTTAAGAAACTGGCATCTTTGTCATGGCTAAAACACTAATCTGAATTTGGTGAAATTTGGCATTAACAATATCTTCACGCCCAGATTCCCAAAGTGGTAGGCGCAAGTACAACAAGCATACATACGATTAGCCGAAGATACTTAGTTCCAGAATGTAATAGGTGGCAAGCCTATCGTCAACTGGTCCAACCCCGGACAATGCTGTTTTTATGAGAAAATTGAAAAAGTCACATTTTTGAATTGCCCAACCCGTGAGTGAACCCGGCACCGCATGTGATCAACACCGACACTAGACCACTTCATTACAGCGTTATAGTTTTGTCATACAAATTACTGGTATTGAATATTTTGGTGGGGTACTTGATAGGGAGGGAATAATTGAGATAAAACTAGACTATAGATATATATATATATATATATATATATATATATATATATATATATATATATATATATATATATATATATATATATAAACAATGTTTGCTGTGTCAGTCAGTATTATATACAACTAATAATTATAAATCTCGAAAGACTACAAGTTCTAAGTGTAATATTCCCTATCACAATATTGTATCGAAACTATCGAGGTAATCACGCATATTATATAAAGTTGCCAAAACTTCAGTCATTAAGACTAGGCTACTTTGTAGAACCCGTTATATCTACCGACCGTGACAAGGTAGAGCCTTTTCGTGTGGGTTAAGTGATAGGAGAAAACACTTTTTATCAATACTAATATCTATATCTTCATACTAATATTATAAATAGATTAGTCCGTTTGTCTGTTACGCTTTCATGGTTAAACCACCGCACCAATTTTAGTAATTGTAGAGCCTTTTCGTGTGGGTTAAGTGATAGGAGAAAACAATTTTTATCAATACTAATATCTATATCTTCATACTAATATTATAAATAGATTAGTCCGTTTGTCTGTTACGCTTTCATGGTTAAACCACTGCACAAATTTTGGTGAAATTTGGCATGATATCCATGCAAATTTCTTAAAAATCAGTGCAGCAGTTAAAGGTCAGGGGATAAAAATTTTTACTATGTCGTCGATAATATTATTTTCCCAGTGTTGGTTCGGGCTCCTTTGAAGAATAGACCAACTATCGTTCTGCCAGGCAGGTCGTAAATGGTGACTATTTGGGTACACATGTCACTACCATCATGACTACTAGGTGGTAGAACTCCGCAATGCCTTACCCAGGTATTTGATACCACCGCCTTACTCTTCCAGATGCAATAGCGTCAATGCTTGCCATTATCGAGTTTCATCTAGAAGGTATGGTAGCCAGTAGACTTTACACGTGGTATTACCATCCCGCGACATGGATGGACGGAGTAACGCATTGTTAAAATCTTTGGTATCTATAAGCGATGGTTTCTCTTTCGATTAGGAGAGCCATCTGCTTATTTGCTATCAAATCATATAAAAATAATGTTAATGCTCGCGGGCGATGCCGTGTGAATCAACTTGTACAGAATAAAGTTTTTTTTATATCATAAGATAGCAAACAAGCAGATGGGTCTCCTGATGGAAAGAGTCGCCTATAGACACCAAAGGTGTCAATGGTTGGTGCGTTTCTATTTTGTGGCGAGGTCTAATGCCACATGCATAAGTTTACCGGCTACCTTACACTCCAAACCGGAACACGACAGTGACAAACACTGACGCTATTGCGGCAGGAATAGGCAAGGCGGTGGTACCAGGCCCAGGCGAGACAGGTAAAACGTACAAAATATACTTTGGTAAATGATCACCGCCACTCGTGAACAGAGTGCTAAGTGTGAGTTTTTCTTTTCGCATTCGATCGTGAGCGCGTTTGGAGTTTACTAGGAATTTGTATGTGATTTGTACAGCGCCACCTAGTGGTAAACGTGAGAAACCAGTTTACCACTAGGTGGCGCTGTACAAATCACATACAAATTCCTAGTAAACTCGAAACGCGCTCACGATCGAATGCGAAAAGAAAAACTCACACTTAGCACTCAGATGCAAAACAGTGTGCGAGGGCAGATGGGTTACCGATATTACATGTGGGTAGGCAGAGTTCAGAGTTATACCGCTTTATTCATATCCATATTGGTTAGAAGTCAACTTTCAAAAAGATAAACATAATTTTAATACAAGGAATAAAAATAAACTTGCCATCCTAAATTATAGGTTAAGCAAATGTGCAAAATGCTTTAAGGGATTGTCCGTGCGTATATATAACAAAGTTCCGAAGGAAATTACATGTTTGCCAGAAAAGAGATTCAAATCATATAAATAAATAATAAAAAATACTCTTTACAAGAAATCTTACTATAGTGCGAACGATTATTTAAATGATAGGAATCCCTGGAGTTGATCAGAAATGTTAATTTTAAGTTTTTTAAGTTTATGTCTTAATTATTAATTATATTTATAGTTTTAATTATTTATTTAAGTATTTACATCAGCAGATAAAATAATTTTATCTTTTTATTTTATTTTGACATTTTGTAGTTTTCTACTTAATTATTGATTCTAATAATTGTACTTAATAATTGTTTTAAGTGTAAGTTATTCCAGTTCATTTTAATTGACGTTCAAAAAGTTATACTTATTTTGAATAAAATATATTCTATTCTGTTCTGTTCTGTTCTGTTCTGTTCTGTTCTGTTCTGTTCTGTTCTGTTCTGTTCTGTTCTGTTCTGTTCTGTTCTGTTCTGTTCTGTTCTGTTCTGTTCTGTTCTGTTCTGTTCTGTTCTGTTCTGTTCTGTTCTGTTCTGTTCTGTTCTGTTCTGTTCTGTTCTGTTCTGTTCTGTTCTGTTCTATTCTGTTCTATTCTGTTCTATTCTGTTCTATTCTGTTCTATTCTATTCTATTCTATTCTATTCTATTCTATTCTATTCTATTCTATTCTATTCTATTCTATTCTATTCTATTCTATTCTATTCTATTCTATTCTATTCTATTCTATTCTATTCTATTCTATTCTATTCTATTCTATTCTATTCTATTCTATTCTATTCTATTCTATTCTATTCTATTCTATTCTATTCTATTCTATTCTATTCTATTCTATTCTATTCTATTCTATTCTATTCTATTCTATTCTATTCTATTCTATTCTATTCTATTCTATTCTATTCTATTCTATTCTATTCTTACAGTAACTGTCGATGTATATTAAAAATATTGTTTTCATTATTGTACTTTTGCGGTTCACATTTTCTTAAACTTTCGCATTATCATCTCGCTACACGGGTAGTAGAAGTGACAGTTTTCTCTTTTCAGTAGGAAAGCCATTAATTTATTTGCCATCCTACTTTCTATAGTATAATTATTTAAGAACATTTATACTTTATGTTATAATATAAATATTTACATACCTCATATAAATCATAAAAAAATATTTTAATGTATACATACAATATTATGTCGAAAGAAGTCAGTGTAAAACGTCAGTATTTTCCCCCGTGTTAGTTGGGCTCCTTAGAAGAATAGACCAACTGCCGTTCTGCCAGGCAGGTCGTAAAAGGCGATCGATAGATTATATATGGCACTAGCTGTTGCCTGCAACTTCATCCGCGCGGACTTCGTTTACTTTGCACAGCTTCTCCCCCGTAGGTGATAGGGTGATAATATGTAGCCTATATGTTGACCTGACCAGTTAGTAATATTCATGCAAAATTTGAAGTAAATCCATGCATTACTTTTTGAGTTTACCCCGGATATACATACAGACAAACAGACAAAAATTTTAAAAACTATATTTTTGGCTTCGATATCGATTGTAGATCACGTCCCAAGTATTCTTTTAAAAAAATATTCAATGTACAGTTTTGACTTTTTATTATATGTAATATGTATAGATTACCATCATAAATTTTAGGTAGTAGACTTTCTCAACGTCTTCAATGCTATCTAATAATATTAAAAAAAAACAGTACTGCATTATAGAATCTTTTAATCTTTATTTTTAAACAGATCTTACAAACTGGCGAATAGGTGGAAGACTATGAAGTCTATTGATATTAGGTTCGCGTTGCATTGCCTGTACTGGGGGAGACATTGTGACATTGCAAATCCAATTTTAACCTTATTCAAATCTTTAGTAACATGTCAGTTTAAAGGGTTTTAATAAATAAATATTGGAAAAATTAAAATAGGAAAAGCAATTAAAATTATTGACCAGTAATATAAATAAAAATACATATTATATAAATATTGAAGTATATTTCAAAAATACCAACACTCAGAAATACAAACGTGTTTATTACACAAATATTTGTCCTTGTCGGGAATCTAACCCGACCCCATCGATCACGTAGCCAGGATGGCTAGCCACTTGATAAATTGCATGAATAATAAAAACGCTTATCTGCCATGCGTGTGCCTAGCACTAATTGTGTAGGTACGCAAACTGCCGAACTTACAGCTATTATGTCAAAACAAGTTTCATTGGAGCCTTTCGTTACATGTATTTCGCTTTTACTGGCAAAACTAAGCGTATAAGCTTCGTATACGACTCATTTGGTAGAATCTCGAAATTCTAGAGATGTTTGTATAAGATCATTACTGCAAAAGTAATTTAATTATGTCAGAACATTTTCAAATAAGAAAAAGAAAATATTTAATACAGTTAACAATATAATCTGAACCGAAATTATGAAATTAATTTATTGTGCAATAAGTTTATATTAGAATTTAACGGACACACCTGAAAGACGCATTTTTCATTAAAAAGTGGAGTAATAAAAATGGAAGTCATAAATACTTTAAAGTCATATATATTTTCGTACTCTTAAAACAAGCAAACATCTTTCTTTTCTGTCATAATATTTACACTGCTTTATTTATGTCAAATATAAAAGTGAATGTTTGTCTGTGTGTCTTTTATAGAATCGTAAACGATGCATTTGATCATATGATGATCTTTAGCAAAGTTGTAACGATGGTTTCTATAATCTATCTATATCTATACGTATAATATTACTGGTGTCTCTATGCTCTTAGCTGAACATAAAATCAAAGAATCCTGATGCTCATGGGCGTACCGAGAGGGAGGGTGGGGGGGCAGGGAGAGGCAGCTGCCCCCCACCTGGAATTTGTTTACCTCTACTAACTATATACTGTTGTAGATAATAAGAAAATAATATAGCCTTAAAATGTTACGGTTGCCCTCCCCCTGGCCCAGAACCTAGGTACGCCCATGCTGATGCTATTGCAGCAGTAAACAGTAAATTTCATTATTGATCTGCCTCGCCCAGGTTTAACATCACTGACTTAATCATTCCTGCCGCAATATCATCCTCCTGTCTCACCAGTATTCTGTTTATATTTGTTGAGTAAGGTAACCGATAACCGTATATATATGGCAATAATAACTCGCCGCTCTGATACCAATGTACCATTAATATATTTGGTATCTGTAAGCGATGTTTTTCTCCGTCGATCAGAAATACCAGCTTTTGGCTGTCCTATAATATATGCTTTTTAATTATCTTTAATCTTCTTCATAACAACATGGTTAATTTAAAAAAAATACCTTTTCCAGATTCAAATCTCTCCATCACTATGTATATTTTGATAACAGTACCTGGATGGTTGAGTCTAGCTTGACATTTTTTATTGGTATAAACGATGTTTTCTGAAAATAAAACCTGGCTATATCGATTTATTGCTCGTGAATGCAGAGGATGCAACAAAATTTCATGAAAATCGTTGGAGCCTTTTCCGAGAATAAATTATATATTTATATACATATATACAAGGATTGCTCGTTTAAATGTATTAGAATATAGAATTGAATTGTCTGTGCCCTTAAAACAATCTCACACACGACCAGATTTAGTATAGTGACATTCCCAAAGGAAATATAAATACGATATTGAAATATCGTACCTATAATATGTATCGAAATCCTCCTGCCTGGGGTAATGTATAGGCAGCCACTAATAAAAGATCTGCCCCTCTCTTCTTTACTTGAACATTTTCAGGAGTTAGAAACGATTTTGTTAGGCTATTTAGGGGTCAAGTTATATAAGGTACTCTAAACGTTCAATGGCTCTGAAGCTACTTATGACTATGAATATTTATAACGTATTAGTCGAACGTCGCTTGCGCTACCGTTACTTAAGGCGTAATGTTGAAAAATTGCATTCTCTTAATAAGATTGGTATTTGGAAAATACACATCTATCTATGTATCTTTTTATTTCTCATTTAGACAAATGGAAGGAAAGTTATTAAACAATTATAAATTCAGTGTTTTGCTATTTAAATAATAGGTATTTAAGGATATTATAAATCATTAAAAAATATATAACACGGTGAAACACTTATTTTACATAGTAAAAATATTAAAACAACTTTTTTGAATATCATATCAAAGTATCACATCAATATGCAAGAATTTTTGTATATATTTTTAACTTCCCGCTATGTATGTAGATAAGAAAATTATTGATTTTGCACAGAATTTCGAAAATCGAGTTTTCACCAGATCTCCATGTTTTGAGGTCCTTGGAAACTTTTCCTACTATTTTCACGATGAAATTAGTATGGCTGTATGTATGTACGCATGTGTGTGTGTGCGTGTGTGTGTCAACATCTCATAACTTATGAACGGCTAGACCGATCGAAACGTCCGTGGTGGCTCCTAGCTCAATCTCCTGATTTTGAGAAATTTTGAAAAGAGCTCATTTTTTTCGGAAAAACAATGTTTTTATGATAGCTTCTAAATTAACATAGCGATTAATTACAAAATCTAAATTTCAAGCAGTAAATTTTTGACGTTTTACAATATTTAAGATCTTGAAAAACTGCGTTTAATGACGTTACAAAAATCAAAAGTTACGTTGAATATCATTATCATTGAAAAGCTGTATCTTTTTTTATCTTCGCTTCCAATATATACAGCTTTTCAAAAATTAATACACCGACATTTTTAACAATTTAGACGTTTGAACTAAAAAATGTATGTTTTAGTTTTTACTTTTGAGCTTAAAATACCTCAATTTAGCTGGAAGTTTCAGGGATGTTCTGCAGGGTTAACCATTTTACCAATTTTTACTTGACGTATGGATGATGTACCTAACCGGTCTTCATTTTAAATTATTATGTGACTTTGATTTTATGAGAAATTAGCTGACCCGGCAAACGTTGTTCTGCCTTTTTAATTACTCTTATTTTTTATAATAATAATAATAGTAATAATAATAATTCTTTATTTGCATGAAATAGAGGTTACAAAAGATCTTAATTAGCTAAAAAAAAATTACATTCCTTCCTACTTCACCATTAATTGGCATGCAAATTTTCGTTTCTTTGTTATTTAGTGTGTACTTTTATCAAAACTATAATAACAAAAATATGCAAGTCTTTATAAAATACTATTTAACAGTAGGCAATAAAAAGCAACTTCAAGAAAATTACACATTTTTAAATTTTACATTTCCAATATATTAAATATAATTATTAAATAAATTCGTATCGAATAAAAATAACCATATTTAACTTCATTGTTATTTTATTATTAGGTACTCCTTTTAATTACTCATATAATAATTATTAATTCAGGAATCTTAGTTTTCATTAATGAAAATTTATTACTACTAGTACTGATTCAAGCTAAAAATGTGTTCATGTCACATTTTCTTACTGAAAAGCTCGTTCACATCGTAGAAACAATTATCTATCTGCCATGTCGTTATTTCTTTCTTAAATTTCTTAATTGGTAGATCCTTAATATTATTTGGTATAGTATTATATATTTTAATGGCCATAAAATAAACATTTTTCTTAAACAGTTTAATATTACATTTTGGAATTAGCAATTTATTGACATGTCTAATAGATCTTGGATTCTCTTCTACATTAAGTTTAAACAGATGTGGGTATCTTTTCACAAACATTACAATATCCCTAATATACATGCATGGTAATGGTAATATAAAATTATTTTTAAAGAATGGTTTACAGCTATTCATTGGTTTAATGTTATATATTGCTCTTATACATTTTTTTGTACTTTAAACGCTCTATTCATATCTACTGAATTGCCCCATAGAATAAGGCCGTAGGAAAGAACCGTCGATACGTAACCATAATATGCAGTAAGCGCTGCTTTTTTAGATACTACTTGACGCAGTCGTCTTATAGCATATATGAACTTATCAAGCTTTGAGCAGACCATATCTATATGTGATTTCCAATTGCAGTGGCGATCGTATATAACTCCCAAAAATTTTATATTATCCATCTCCTCTATTATTTCATTATTATATTTAATTTCGATAGGTATTTTCTTCCTATTAATATTACTGAACTGTACTAATTTAGTTTTGTTAACATTAATATTCAAATTATTATTCTGTAACCATTCACTTATTTTATCTATTGTATGTTTAATTTCATTTTCGTAATTGTCTACGTTTTTGCATTTTATCAATACGGTTGTGTCATCCGCATATAAAATACAAGGGTTAGGGGTCATTTTCGGAAGGTCATTTATGTATATGAGGAACAGTAGTGGTCCTAAAATACTGCCTTGTGGCACACCAATACTATTTATACGAAATTTTGAGCGATGAGATGTTTTAATTCCATTTACAATTTTTGTAATTTCCGTGCACTGTTTTCTGTTTAACAGATAGCTTTTAATCCACTGCAAAGCCTTACCTCTTATACCATATTTTTCTAATTTGTTAAGTAAGTTTGAATGATTAACGAAATCAAAGGCCTTACTCATATCAAGAAATACAGCTGTAATTGGTTTTCTGTCATTTAGAGAGTCTGTGATCAATTTAGTTAGATGGTAACAAGCTAATGTTGTTGAACTATTAGTGCGAAATCCGAATTGCTCATTTGCTAATATATCATTTTTTGTAAAAAAGTTATTTAACCTAGAAAACATTGCTTTTTCAAAAACTTTCGCTATAACAGGTATAAGAGTTATTGGACGGTAATTATTAATGTCCGTTGGATCATTTTTTTTATGCAGTGGTTTGATTATTGACAACTTGAGATTCTCAGGAAATGTACCCTGATTAAACGACAAGTTTATGACATGTGATAGTGGAGAACATATATATTTATTACATTTTTTTTAAATATCAGTGCGAATGCCATCATATCCCACTGACTGGGTGTTATTTAGCGAATTAATTATTTTATAAATTTCATCAGGACTAGTAGGATAAAGAAATATTGTATTATGATTCGTTGCGATATCTTTATAGTTACAAGTATTGTGATTACTACTACTTTTGTTAGTATTATTTGTTACATCTATAAAATGATCATTAAATAATTCCGAAATAGTATTTGCGTTGTTAATGTAAGCGCCTTTATTTTTTATGTTTTTTATTTCATTAATCTTATATGTATCGTTAATGTTGTCCTTAATTACATTCCAAGTCGCTTTACACTTATTTTTACTGTATATTATAGTGTTTTTGTTTTGAATTTGTTTAGACATATAAATGCACCGTTTTAGAATTTTATTGTATTTAAAATATTTTTTATTATTCTTTACCTTTTTTGTATAAGATCTACGGTATGACAAATACATTTGCCTTTTTTTTAAACACGAGATTTTTATTCCTTTGGTTATCCAATTTTTATTTTCTTTAAAAGTAGTTCTTTTAATTTTTATTACAGGAAAACATAAATCATAAAATAATTTAAAGATATCATAAAATGCGTTAAATGAGATATTTGGATCATCGGAGTCATACACTTCTGTAAATTTTATTTTTGAAATGCAATTTAAAAATTTATGCTCATTTTCTTTACTAAAATCCCTAACAAATTCCGTCCAAGAAGTATTATGTATTGTTTGTTGTGATTGTATTGTTACTACCTGAGCTGTTTCATGATCTGAAAGGGCTAAATAATGTGTAAAACCCTTTGCATTTTTTATATATTGCATGCATATTGGGTATACTGTAACGATATTTTAAGCGTATAAATAAATAAATAAATAAATAAATAAATAAAAATAAATATTGCTTACAATGAGATCTATGCAAGACGATTGTCTTGTTGGACAAGATTGTTATATATTTTCTCACCGTCTTATTTCTTATTTTTTTCTATATTTTCAACCTTCCCTGGACTTCAACAATTAACTCAAAACCAAAATTATCCAAATCAGTTCAGCCGTTCTCGAATTTTAGTGAGACTAACGAACAGCAAAAAATTTATATACGTCGCAGTGAAATTGTCAGTACCGTTAGATTATAATTTACCTAAGTGATATTATAATTTAACTGCAAACCTAACCTAACCAAATTATAAAATCCCTAGGTAGATTATAATCTAACGGCTATTGAAAATTTCACTGCGACACATATATATATATATTAGGCATAAAAATGATTTAACTATTTCAAACAAGGGATTATAGACATCAAATATGGTAATGCTGCGTTATCATTGTAGCGGATTAGTAATGCCAAATGCATAAGTTTATCGGCTTTCTTACCTTTTAAACCGAAACACGATTTCAAGTACTGACCCGGACAAAACGTTGTCATGATGTTATTGTCACGTATAGCCAATCGATCGCCTCTAACAACCTGCGTTTAGCTTAGCGACTTATCAAAGTAAACAAACGTGTTGAGTTCTCGGTAGACTTAGTTATATAAATGACGTCGCTTTATTGTCACTCTACGCATCAATGAGCCTGACCGATAGCCCATACACGGTAACCGTAGGTATATAAACATGTGATGATAAAATTGTCCATTATACTTACAGGCATTTGACTGTCAGAATGGGTCAGTGGTAAGATTTTTGTTGATTCAAGCGATGAATAATAAGATAAAGTGTAAAGAACAGGGCTAACTTTACCAAGGTCAAAGGAGACCCTCTACGTCTTCATCTACGTCCACTACACTTTCTACCTGGCAGAACGGCAGATGGTTTGTTCTTAAAAAGCTTGGCCCAATGTAAGTCAAAATTTCTTGTGATATGCGTGTGTTAGTCAACAATATTAAAACATGGAAATACGTATATAAATACTGTTATACATTTATTAAACACCCAACCCCAGAAATACAAATGTTTGTGCTCATCATACAAATGCTTGTCCCAATCAGGAATCTAACTTGAGCCTACTCGGTTGCGTAGTCAGGGTCGCTAACCATTCGACCAATAGTAAGTTAGTGAAAATCATACATGTTTTTAAAAAAATAATATAGCTAAGTCATTGTATTTTATAATAATTTTACTAAGACAAAAATGCTCGAAGGGATTAGGTATCAAGGTGTATGTATCTCTATAAAGATCGAACTATTTAAATCCAGCAAGACATGGGGGTAAAGAAGCGTCTTAAATGCAAATTATAAATGTTTATATAAAGAGTTCAATTTATATTCTAATTCGATGGCTTCCCGCTAGGGTAGAGTGTTGTCGATAGCTCTCATACTAAATAGACTTGAAAGTCAAGTTTACATCGCTTATTTAGTTTCTATATAAAGTTCCAATAGAGTTTAAGGATATAAGAGCTGGCTTTGTAAAATCCGTATTAATAATACACATGTTTTCCCTGTATTGGTTAAGGACTTCGATGAAAAATAGGCCAACTGCCGTTGTCAAACAGGTCGTAAAAGGCGACCGATTGGCTACGCGAGTCACTATCGTCGCGGCTACTAGTTGGTAGAGTTCTGAATTGTCTCGCCCAGGTCTAGTACCACCACCTTAGCTGTTCCTGCTACAATAGCCTCAGTATTTGGCAATATCGGGTTCAGGTTTGGAGAGTAAGTTAGTCGGTGAAATTATGCATGTGTAAATGACACGGTTTAACCTTTACTTACTATTTACGAGATGCTTAGCATCAAGATAACATCTGCATCAACACGAGCAAAATAATACTTGGGAGACTTTCTAGAAACTAGCTTATACAGTACTAGCTGTTGCCCGCGACTTCGTCCGCGCGGACTTCGTTTATTCCGCACAGCTTCTCCCCCGTAGGTGATAGCGTGATAATATGTAGCCTATATGTTGACCCCACCTATTAGTAATATTCATGCAAAATTTGAAGTAAATCCATACAGTACTTTTAAACAACGTTTACCGGGTCAGCCAGTACTTATACTAAGTTACCTAACAGTATTTATATTAAGTTACCTAGTTACTTATAAGTATTCCAATTAAAAAAAAAAAAAAACAAATAAATAAATATTCATGGGACAAATTACACTTACTGATCTAACCCCAAAGTAAGCAAATTATTTGCTTGTGTTGTGGGTGTTAGTCAACGATACTAATTCATAGAAATACATATATAAATATTGAAATATATTTAATTAGCACCCAAACCCGGAAATACAAACATTTATGCTCATCACTCAAATGCTTGTCCCCGTCGGGAATCAAACCCGAGCCCCGTCGATTGCGTAGTCAGGGTCGCTAACCACTCGACCAACGAGGCGGTAAATGAATCAAGTGAAGTGATGATCACATATAATTTTATAAAATATTCTTTTTCTACCCAACAAAAGACTTTAAACGCCATTTTGATTTTTTTCCGACAACGTATCAAAGTATTTGTTGTTATAGCGGCAACGGAAATAGATAATTTGTAAAAATTTCAGCTTTCTAGCTATCACGGTTTATGAGATACAACCTGGTGACAGACAGACAGAGAGACAGCTAAAAATCACACTTATTACAATTATTAAGTATACTAGTATAGCACTTATTAACCGAATTTCTTGGGCTCGACTGAGTTAGCTCCAATCATTCGCCCCCCCCCCCCGTTGATCGTGTAGTGTAATAAGGCAAAGGGAGTGAAGGTCTCGAGATAGGGCGATCGTGAGCGCCGCTGCGACGATGTCCTAATATCTGCATTAAATGTCGTAAAGAAAATAAATATGGCTTAATTTTTATAACGATTTTAATTTCTTAATAAGTATTTTTTATATGTAAGCAAATAGATTTTCCCCGTGTTGGTTCTGGGCTCCTTTGAAGAATAGGCCAACTGCCGTTCTGCCAGGCAGGTTGTTAAAGGCGACCGACTGGCTATGCGAGCCACTACCATTGTGACTACTAGGTGGTAGAGTTCTGCATTGTCTGCAGGTGGTACCACCGCCTTACCTATTCCTGCCGCAATAACGGCAGTGCTTGTCGCTGTCGTGTTCTGGTTTGGAGGGTAAAGTAAAGTAACCGGTAAAGTTACGCATGTGGCATTAGACCTCGCCACAAAATAGCAACGCACCATTCACATCTTTGGTGTCTATAGGCGTTGGTTGACTCTTTCCGTCAGTAGACTCATTTGCTTGTTTGCTATTTTATGTTGTAAGAAAATAGTATAAAAAAATAGTTACAAAATATGTAACAGATCAAATTATATCTTACTCATGCTCATAAATAATTTTGTTGTTTCTGATATCATGTCAATCGATATTTTGTGACGATAAACACCTGCGCACATATTATTATCTATTTTAATGCCTACACTATTATCTATACTTTGAGATATCCTTTGATAAAATTGTTTCGCAATGTATTTATTATTTTACGCAGAAATTTAAATAGTTATTTCTTAATACATGTATTCTTTTATATTTAATTCTTCTTTAAAATAGTAATTTAATTATATCTACATAATTCTATATCATCATATTATGGTGATATAGAAGTATGTAAATATTAATAAAATTGTTTAATTAGGTGAAATGCGGCAATGGAGATTACGACTCATCTCGCAAACCGAAAAATCGATGAACCATAGTGAAAAGTCTATAGATTTTTGGTTTAATCTGCCTACCCGCAAAAGAACCAGGCGTGATACTCAATTTAATTTATAACAACAGCTCACAAAAGTTAGTGCTGTGTAAAAAAATTACATGGGTCTGGTCAAAGATGACCAGACTCGCGTAGGAATGTTTCGATGCGCTGACTCCGAATCTGAAGTTGACTGTAAACCCCAGAAAAAAGCGAAAATTTAGTTTAATTAAAGTTTTAGGGTATCTGGGTTAAATGAACCTCGTATTTGGAGTCAGCGCATCAAAATTTATTGGTGCGTCTGGTCGAAGGTAGCACGTTTGTTCGTGGGCCGGTGTAAGCGATCGTGAAATATTAATGTGGTAAACTACAGCAAACGTATTATATTATCTTGGGGTATAAGTAATCAGTTATACCGGATATATGCTTATTTATAATTAAAAAACCTAAAAGGAAGGCCGGTTGGTGATGAAATTTTAAAGGCTGTTGCAAAATTCTGAAAAATATAGATTGCAACAATATAGTTTATGTCAGTCACCCTTTAATCCTTTATTTTGTTAGGATCAAAAGTCGTTTATTTTACACAACTAAAACTCCACCCAAAAATAAGTTAAAAAATAATTACAGAAATAGTAATATTGTTTGAATATTAATAATCGGAAAATATACACATATATATATTTTTTTTATTTTAACTACTCGTTAATGAAATAGTAATGAAATTTCATTGTTTGATGGATCACAATACTACAAACAACACTTTGAAATAAATGCAAACTTATAAAAATACAATTTAAAAAATATACACCATAAAAAGTCCGAAATGTCACGACACAAAAATTACATACAATTTCTTCAAAATTCTTATAAACAGTTTTCATCAAATTTCAACGCAGTTAATATAATGTTATTTACCTGTGTTGGGACGGTCACTATTTGAAGAATATGCCTTTTGACATTCTGCCTGACAGATTGTAAAAGGCGGACGATTGGCTATCTGTGTTACTGTCATCGTGACGTGTGGTAGTAGAGGTCTGCAAGGTTTTGTCCATTTACCATTCT
Organism: Apodemia mormo; assembly: GCA_036924255.1. Lineage (NCBI taxonomy): Eukaryota > Metazoa > Arthropoda > Insecta > Lepidoptera > Riodinidae > Apodemia > Apodemia mormo. The sequence goes on along the minus strand of JAUPFN010000014.1, from coordinate 31,281,052 downwards.
TACCATAATAGTATTAATGTTTTTTACTGTCTTGTTAATGTTTGTTACTTGTTCCAGTTTGAAGTGTAAGATAAACTTATGTATGTCGCATTACCATCCTTCCATACCAGTAGCAACTTAGCATTAACATCTTTGGTGTCTAGAGTCGATAGTTGTCTTTTTACATCATAAAAGCCATCTGCTTATTTCTTATATATATAAAAATCCATGCCACTTTTCGTTGTAATTTTATAACTTAAAAACGGACTCACTTATCCAAACCAAATGTTTAGGATTTGGTTGGACTATTTAGTAGATAGTTTATGTGAAGTTTGCACAAAATCGGTAGAGAGTCTTCATTTATCACATTTTTAATATTTCACTTTATACGTACTGAAGCATGTACCGGGCCGCTTGTTATGATATAAAAACACATGTAGTAGTTTAAATAAAGTTAGATTTTTACGTTTTGCGTTGCACATCACACAAAAACATCAGCATTAATCTTTGTTACGCTATACATTTAAACAAACGAAAAACCAGAGGTTATCAGTTTGACATGTATGTGTGTAATATTGTGGGAATTGGATAATATTTGAGTATTATGATCTATTTAGGCATCCAAGCACGTGTACTAAATTTGTATGTTTGTATATTTATCCGGTAATGTCTCGGAAACTAAAAACCATATCGTGATATTTTTAATTTAAATCAAGTATATTCCAACATAGAGAACAGTTTAAGTGTTAACAAAATCGGTTTGGTAGTTTTTATAAGTATAGTTAATCAAATATCAAGTCGCCTTAATGTTTTGTTAAGCAACAAATTATCTTTCAATATACAAGAAATAAAATTTTTGAGCTGGAAATGATGTATGTCTATAAAAATAATTTGTTTTGACTTTTGTATATGTATGTATTGTATGGTGCGCAAGAGACTCAACACAATCCTTTAAAACATAAAAAAATGCTGTCATCAAATTTTTATAAATTGTGAAAATTAAACAAATTAATTAAATTACTTTGTTTAATTTTCACAATTTATAAAAATAAGTATTGGTTTCCCAATATAATTACGAGGATTTATTATCCTTTTATACATTTTATTAATTTCACTTTTTCTTAAATAACTTTTGCCACTATGCAATTAAATTAAATTATTTTTTTATTGCTTCACATAGCAAAGAATCTAAAGGTTTTCTTGACGTAAACAGTCAAAATAAACAGTCAAAAAGAAAGATTTTCTTGACGTAAACAGTCAACCTTTGCCTATAGATAGTGTTTGTTGCTCAACGCTGTTTGTATATTCTTTTAAACATAAAAAAATTACTAACAGTTATCAAAATTTATTCAATTCGTGTAATAAATTTTCACAATTTCTTAGATTCGGTTAAACCAATACAATCACTTAAAAAATAAATATTTTTTCTTAGAGTTATCTTTAAATACATTTTATTAATTTAACTTTTTATTAACTCTTTTGCACCATCACGTATTTTACAAATATACCAACTTTTATCAAGATCAGACGATCGGTTGAGCCGTTCTTGAATCGGTCAACCGATCTTGGTTAGTGATCGGTTATAACTAAAGAGTTATATTAGAAGATACAGACAAATTTACAACAATTTTTAAAAATATTGAAATTGATGTCAGTGAGTCAGAAGAACTAAATCTGACTCACTGATATCAGTTGTAACACTCCCTTATCACGACATATGACAAAAATTGAATATAGATAGATGCAACGGATATATATATAATGCATGTTGATAGATGCTTATTTTTTTGTTATAATACATTATCAATTTCTTCTGAAATGTAAATTGAAACATGGACGGTTTTTATAATGCTTAAAATTTACGAAAAACCTTAAAAGGCTAATATTACTTGAAGTCACAATTATTACATACTGTTTTAACCCATTTACGTCGCAACATAGACACGTTTTTGTATCACTCATCATGAAAATTATTTGATTTTAACCACTCAAAAGTTAAAAGATTAACAACTATTGTTTATAGCAACATAATTGTTACCAGTTCTCAAATTAAATAGATCACATTTGTTTTTTTGGGTTATGCTAAAAGTAGCTTGTTTATACAGCCCCCTGTGTTATATTTTCGAATATAGTAATAAGTACTTCCATTGTTTGTATTTTATACAATAGTTTGTTTAATATTTTACCTCCCTACCTATCTGACATGTTTCTAATTTGCTTAGTTGGTATTATATAAAAGAAAGTGTCTACTTTATGGCAGAAAAGAAAAATCGTTGCTTAAATTAGGAATAAGAAAAAAACGTACAATATTGATTAGTTTCATGACTTTCAACTATATTTATCTTAAAATTTACTTGTTATTAAAAATGATCGTTATATTCTAATAAGAGCTTATTATACATTAAATTAATTGGATAATTTCAGATGACGCTTATATTATTGTAGCAATTTTAAGCTGATCTCATCAATTTCTTTTCAAATCATAGGCTTAAAGTAAAATAAAATTTCCAATTAGTTTGTTAGCAATCTGGTATTCTATTGTAATTACTGTTTTTTATGAATAAGGAATAAATCTGTATAGACGTTAAATTGTATTTTTTTTCTATTTGGCTTAGTTAAAAACATAAAATATCAATAAGCCATATCGTAGTTTCTGACAACTATATAACACTTTTACAGACACTTCTAAGCACCAGCTCCCAGAATTTGTAAAATTTTACTGTCAATTCCTAAGCTGCTATTTGGAATAACATCTTCATCATCTAGATTTTTTTGCAAACCTTCTGTTTCAGTGGCATTTGTATTTTCTCCTGAAGTTTCTGGGCTGCCGCTATTGTCGTCATTATTATCACCATTATTGTTGTCGTTTTCATCGATTTGAGTACCATCCCCACCATTGTTATTATTACCTTCATTATTATTATTATCGTTTCCATTATTGTTGGCTTCATTACTGTTCTCATTATCGTTATTATTATTCCCATTACCATTGTTCTCAGTATCGGTGTTATTATTATTGTCATTCGTATCCGGATTATCCGAAGATGATGGGGGAGCAAGAGTAGTAGTAGTAGTAGTTGTAGACGTTAAATCATGTAATTCAGAAGCTAATCTATTTTTCTGGCCTGCTAGAGCTAAAGTTGATACAAATAACGAAAAAGATAGTAAACTTAGAAGCACAATCACTTTATTATTAAAACACCATGCCAAAAACGAATCACAATAGTATTTACAATTCATTGTTAAGTTTTCTTTGTAATTTTATGATTAAAAACGTCCGACTTTCACGTTGATTACAACACAAATATAAATCATCGTAGGTTTATTCTACTATCAGTTTCGATTTTTATTAAATCTATAGATAAAATGAAATAATGATCAAACAAAATAAAAACGTAATGTTCTTGCAATAGAGTTGAATATCTGTCGCTTAGTAAAATGATAAGCGTAATCTATAAGTCTATCATTATCGAAATATTTCATTGTATTTTACGCCAAAGAAAAATTATTAATAATAATATTCCTATGTAATTTAAAGTAATTTTATTTACTCTTTTGACTACCTCTTAATTGACAATATGTCATAAGAAAGCAAACAAGTATATTGCTCTTATAATAGAAAGAGAAACCATCGCCTAAAGGCATCAAAGATGTTAACGGTACGTTGTTATCCGTGTGGCGGGATGGCAATGCCATATGCGTAAGTCTACCGGCCATCTTACCCTTCAAACCGGACCACGATAATGACAAGCATTGACGCTGTTGCGGCAGGAATAGACAGAATTTAAGAAAATAATAGAAAAAGTGAAATTTTGATGTTTTTTTAGATAGTAAAATAACGCACAAGAGAATAGATGTCCTGATGCATTGTCTGGTGCATTGCCTTCCATGCGGAAGGGATGAAATCTTAAATGCATAAATTTACAGGGCACCTTATCCTCCAAACTGGAACACGACGTTGACGATGAGCACAATTGCGATAAGAATAGGTAAGGTGGTGTTATCGAAAGCCAGGCGAGATATTGCAGAACTCTAATCCTCCACCACCTAGTAAGAAATTACGATAACATACGACGATTACGATAACATGCTTTGCCTTTATGCAGATGTTCTAGTTTTGAAAGGGATCCCAAACACGAAGGAATAAGTGTATATGTTAAAGTATATATGCTACGTTCCCGGTTTGGATCAAGTCGCCTTTGAAGAATCGACTATGTTTCTTCCTGTAGTTTATCATAGGCGAACTATTGGAAGACTTCTACAACGTCACAATAAGGCCTGATATTACCGTCTTATTTATTCCATATTCCGTGTTTTATAGCCAGTAAAATGATGCAAGTGGAATTATTTATCATCCTATCATACGAATAGCAACACACATTTTTCCCCATGTTGGTATTTTTTTATTTCATAACATAGGAAACAAGCAGATGGGTCTCCTGATAGAAAGAGTCAACCATCGCCTATAGACACCAAAAATGTTAATGGTGCGTTGCTATGTTGTGGCGAGGTCTAACGTCACATGCATATTTGATGTCTATAAGCGATAGTTTCTCTTTCCATAGATAGTAAACAAAAATCAGCTGCTTGTTTGCTATCTAACTATATAAAAATAAAATATTTTTGTTTGGAAGGATAATATCCTCCCAAACAAGGTAAGTATATTATACAATATACAGTTTATATACAATAAGGTAAGTATACTTACCGTTTGATTCTATTTGGTGCAGATCTAATGCAGGGCCAAAAAACTGGCTTTTTAAATTATTACCTTAAGCGATTCAGTCTCAAAATCAGGTACTTTCATTGAAATTGAAATAAAATTTTTCGTCGCGCTTGCAACCCCGGGGAAATCACAAACACTCTAGTTACACTTCTTGTCACACCTGATTTCGTCTATCGCATGCAAACTTAATTCGTATTGAGTACAGATCTTTTACTGTCACGTTTATTTTTCCTCACATACCAAGGTTATCTTCACGCTTAATCATTTTTATTATATGAGTTGCAGCTATCAAAGTGACGGCACCACTGTGGAGGTTTATGGCATCGAATAAATATGGAAAAGGGAAGATTTTCCCAGCCAGGCAAAGTGTACTTCCTGGGGACCGAAGTCCGTATGAAAAGAGTTGAAACTCTACTTCGTGCACAGTAAGGTAAAGAGTACAGTCAGGTAAAGGTTACTCTTACTATTAAAAGAACACGAGCCGTTTTGATTTTATACATCCCTTATGTGTATTTCGGAGTGATGAATATTAGACACACTAGAATAATTTTATACATGTTTTAAATAAAATAAAGTAATCGCTAGGAACAATCACATAAAAAATATTGGGACTTTAATTTGATTGACTTTGATCATCATATTTAAGTGTTACCATTTATAAAATTTTAATTACATTTGCATTAAAACAACAAAGTTTATATGTATATCATAATTTTTATTAAAAATTTTAAATAAAAATTCTCCCTGCCGTTGTACTAAAGAATAAAGTTAACTTGTTTTTTGTTATTTTAAGTATCGAAAAAAAGTCTTGGCAAAATCTCAGCTCAGAATTGCGTCAATCTAACTTAGATTTCTGAGATAAACGGTTGTACTAAGACACCCAATGACAAGATAAATATCTAAACACAGACTATTAAGGAGAAAAATGAATGTTTAGATAAACCTTAACCATATTCTAACTTTATTTAGCTATTATTCCCCAACTTTATAAAATATTTATTAAATGCGTATAAATTATGGAATTGATATAGAATCTTGCGGAATATATTAAACGTTAAGGTAATAACTAAAAAAAACGATGTATTAAATTTCGCCCGTATTCTTTAAAACGTATGTAATGTCAAATTTCTAGCTCAAATCCATTAAATAGCTTAAACTAAATAACGTTCCAAAAGAAAAATGCATACATATATTCAGACATACATATGTACATGCATACATACATATTATGTAGGTACTATAAAAATATTACCATCCTTCTAGCAGCAAAAGAATTGTCATTTGCCGCCTATAAACACCAAAGATGTTAATGGTGCGTTACTATCCATGTGGCAGGACAGCAATGCCATATATACGCATAAGTCTACCGGCTAGCTTACCCTACAAACCGAATCATGATAATGACATGCACTGACGCTATTGCGACAGGAACAGGCAAGGCGGTGGAGGCGGTGGTACCAAATATCCAGGCGATTTTTTGCGGTACAGGCATTGCGGTACTCTACAGCCTAGTAGTCACGATAGTAATGAAAAGTATAGCCAATTGGTCGTTTTTTTCAACTTGCCTAGCAGAATGGTCCTTGGTTTGTTCTTCAGAGAAGCTCGGACCAACACAGGAAAACTAAAACAGTATTCATTAGCTATGTTAAAAGACCTGTATCTATATTAATATTATAAAGGCAAAAATTTGAATATTTGTATGGATGGATTGTTTTGGATTGGATTGTTACTCAATCACGCAAAAACTACTGAATGGATTTGAATGAAATTTGGCACACGGGTAGATGATAACCTGGAATAGTACATAGGCCACTTTTTATTTTTATTTATTATATTAAATTAGGTGATTTCGCGGGATTTACCAAAAAATATATTACTAGCTGACCCGGCAAACGTTGTTTTGCCATATAAATTATTGAATTAAAAAACAGGAGTTGATCGTAGAGTGTTGAAAATTAAGGGTTGTATATATTTTTCAATGCTGAATCATAAAAAAATAAAAATAAAAAATGTTGTCCATAAAATTAAAAAAAAATGGGGTGGACAACCCTTAACATTTAGGGGGATGAAAAATAGATTTTGACCGATTCTCAGACTCACTGAATATGCATATGAAATTTCACCAAAATCGGTCAAGCCGTTTCGGAGGAGTACGGTAACTAACATTGTGATACGGGAATTTTATATATAAGATGTGTGCGGCGGCTTACATACACGCCACAACTAGTACAAAGTAAACCTTTTCTATTTGTAGCTGATGAAACTGCTTAAAGTTTAAATTTTTATGCAAAAACAAAATAATATTTTATCAAACATTTCATTAGTATGGAATAATTATAAAAATTAGGATCGAACGATCTGTTTATTCAGAAGCGTTGAACAAATTTGGTTTCCGTTGAAGAGATTAAATTCTGGCCAGCGTTATCTTAATGATACAGCCAGACTGTGAATTAGAATTAGAAATAGGTATTCCCGGAATTTTGTACAATTATCTCAAAATATATTTAACGATTGAGAAAGCAATTTATTGTAATAAATAATGAGTTTGTGTTAAGAATTTTGACCTCATAATTAACAAATAATAATAGAAATAATTAATTTATGAAAACGTTTTTTTGTTGATATTATTAGGTTTTTATACTCTGAGTAGTTAAGTTTTTTTACTATAATATGTTTATTTGTTTGTTTTGCAATTAATTTATCTATATTATAATATACTTATAGTACAATACAAAGTGCTATAATATACTAGAATTACGTTTGAATTTCAACCAGAGTGCTATCACTAGTATCGTGCAGATAGACGGTGACTAGTAAAACATGATATTTTATCAAATCCGAAATCAAAAAAATAAAGGTAAACTATATTATATATATAGTTAATCTATTATCAGATTTTCGATCTATCATCCTCTCAAGTACGTACATATGTACTCTTTGACTTATTCATAATATTATTGAGTTTCTATCTAAGTTATTCTTCACCCGGTAAAGAACACAGGTATTTTTGAGTTAGAACATCGTTTGCGTGTTTTTTGTGGCGATAAATATTAGATCAACTAAAATAATTTTCTATCAATTAGGTAAATAGTTATGAAAAAAATATTAAAATTCAATTTGTTTGTACTGGTTATTATATCGAAAGTGTTACCATACATTATGCGCGTCAAATTGAGAACCACCTCAATTTTTTTCGTTGATTGAAAAGTAGTGTGCATTATTTTAAAACATTGTGAAAAAATTGATAATAAATTAATGATTCATAGCGACATTGACTTTTAATACCATCAATGATCATTGAGTATAGATGTAAGGAGGACTAACTTATTTAGAGACCGTGGTAAAAGTCAAATGAAATGAAAAACATTTATTTGCAAGAATATGAGTAGCTATTACTCGATATTACAATTAAACAAAGATACCAGCATATTCTACTATGATATAGTGAGCAAATATTTAAAAATATCATATCAATCCCATAATATAGTGTAAACTGAACACTGAATATAAAGTTTCAAGTACTGACCAGAACGGCTCTGACGTATTATAGACTACAATCATTCATTTATACTCTATAGTTCATATTATTATGAACATATCAGTTGTTGTCTTGCAGCATTGTATTAATAGCTTACTGGAAACATGTTTAATCGCTTCTGTGGTCTAGTAGTCCGGTGTTGGCGTTGACCAAATGAAGTCCCGGGTTCGATTCTCGGTTCGGGAAATTTAACAACAATGTGTTATTTTAGTTTTTGATAAAAACAAAAACTGCATGGGATTGGAAATTGCTCGGTTGGCGATAGGTTTCCATTTATCATATTTCTGGGACTACGTATTTTCGGCCAATTGTGGGTGCATTTGTTGTACTTCTGCCTATTACTTTGGGGATACGGGCGTGAAAACACTACTCAAGCTTAGAGCGTTTTTATTGCTTTCTTTCTAACGGTTCTTATGGGACGGCGCTAGCACATCCCATATTGGATGCTCTTTCATGGACACTCACATTGTTGGTTCTCCATAACTCTATGTTCCATGTTTATCATACGATTTTGATTTGACTAGATAAATCCTAACCACATACTACTAATAAGAGAATTAATAGTTTGTGTTACCTAACCTAAATTCCAACTTTATCTATTATTTCCTGAGCTTACAAAATATGTAGGTATTAAGTACAGGTAAGTTAAAGAGTTCATATCGAATCTTACGGAATATATTAAATTTTAAGATAATACTAAAGCAAACGATATATGGAGTTTCGTCCGTGTTTAAGTGTATGTTTTTTTATAAAATAATAAATGGTTTTCTTAATAGAAAATTGTAACGATCGTTTATGTGGCATCATGAGTTGATTATGTGTGGCTTTCCATGTAGCGGAGATGTGTTATGTCACATACATAAAGTTACCGGTTATCTTATCCTTATATCTTATATAATATCTTATATAGTTATTATGGGATAAACGTTTGTATGATAAACAAAGATGTTTGTTTTTCTGGGTTTTGGTGTATATTATGTATGTAACAGTTTTTATACATGTATTTCTATCTATAAATATCATTGAATAACACCTATAACAAGCAAATAATTTGCTCATTTTGGGGTAAAATCAATTCGTGTGATTTGTCCAACGCTATTATTGTTATTACTAAAACATGAAGCAATAAGCATATTATTACTAAAACATGAAGCAATAAGCATATTTTTACGACTTAGCACACGGATTAAACTGGACACGCGTTTCAAGACAATTTCTTAATTTGTCAGTGTCGCATGCGTTTACACACAAATACAGAGTTATAATACTTACCAATGAAATAAAATCACTACAGCAGTATTCTTTAAGCCTTTACTTTTTATTTGACGCGATAAAATAGGACAATATGGATTATAATAGTTTCTCACAATGTAATATATCTACAAGCGTTTGACATTTGCGTTTTTTGGATTATTTTGACAAACTATTGCTTACATGGTCGGCTATGCATATCACGTGTCTAATAATATTTGTGTGGTTCGTGATTTAGTAATAGGATTATTGGACTGTGTATTAGTACCTACATCAGTTCTATGTCGATTTTTTAAAAAGAGAGCAAACAAGCCTTCCTGATAGAAAAAGACAACCATCGTTAATAGACACCAAAGATATTAATTGTGCGTCCCCCCTGCCGGATGGAATACTAGATGAATAGGTTTACCGACTTCGTTACGTGATGGGTTTGGCAAGGCGATGGTATCAAAACCCGGGCGCGAAGTTTCAGAAATCTACCATCTTAGTAATCAGGATGTTAGTGACTTTTTTTTCATTTTTATGAGAAATTTATCCGTGGTCTATATTTTACTAGGTGATAGAGTTCCGCAACGTCTCGCCCGGGTATGTAGAAGGGTCATTGCGCCGGTTTGTGCCTACTTAGTTGAGTCGCCCATTTTGGATACGTCAAAATATATGATATGTATACATGACATGAATATTTTTTTTATGTAAATTAGTCGTAAATGTAGCCAAATCTTGAAATATGTAATAACGCAATTCAAACTTCCATTAATAAATTTTGAAAAATATTCAAAATGTTCAAAAATAGCCAAAACGCTAGTTTACAACCACTTTTGTCAGTTTGCGATCACTATAAAAAATAATAATATAAAAGTAAAACAACGTCTGTTGACGTCAATAAAATATTTATTTTCTAGTTTACATACACGTACATATCTTCACACCAGATCCCTTACGGGGTAGGCAAAGAGAACCGAGTGCCATATATCACGATCCTTGCGGACTTGCATCGCTTCTTCCACGTTCATTACTTTCTTCATACAAACACGCCGGTTACGAAGACTCTTGACACAACATCATTATCTGTCAGTCTTGACTCTTGATCTTCCCCGGTATTACATGCGAATGTGGAAGGATATACTTCCACATTCGCATTGCATATCCGTATTGTTAACTTTTCATCCACCATTTTTTCTACACGTCCGAACCACACATTTTACATACAGAAAACATTTCTAAACTCGTAACTTCAAACAAAATGTCTTTCATAAACGGGCCCACGACGTTTGTATTCTTTAAACAGCTAGTTTGTTTTGTATTATCATCAAGTAATAATGATTGGCGGTATGATCAATGCTCGTCCCTGATTGGGTAAACATCACATTGTTATATTCAAATCAGTGGTGCGTGAAATTTAAAATAAGAATAACAATTTGACGGCCTGAAAAAGTAGTTAGGGAGGGTGTTATATGAAAGGTAACAATGAAAGATTTGACTTAATTTTTTAACCAGTCGATTTCATATTTCATATCATATTCGAATATTTTACATTTTTTTTAATATGTACTTAAAAATGCTAAAAATCGAATTAAGTTTTGTGACATACAGCTTTTTAATTATATTTTTTTTACATTTATAACAAATTTTATTTATTTAAAATATTTATTACACAAAATGTACAAAAGGTGAACTTAACATCTGAAGACATTTTCTACCAGTTAACCTTAGAGTTGTAATTATATATTCTAGATTGAAATATATTTATTGATGGAACCACTTGAATATAATTTGATAGATAATTTCAGAGACGTATTGCTGTAGGCGTAAAAGATTCCAAATAACTTTCTGTATTGTGGGCTGGGACCAAAAGGGCATTAGTGTATATAGAGTGCTAAATACGACCCTGGGTATAAAAGTAATGAAACCGTTCACGTAAATATGATGGAGAGAAAGGATCATGCGTATTTAAAAAAGCAATAGAATAATATGATCATTCCGACGGTTACGCAAGTCCAACCATTTTAATTGAGATCGAAACTGACTTACGTGATCTACACCTAATAAATCTTCTTCATATTTTGAAAATAACTTTAAGACTTTACGTTTTTCAAATCTGATTTTAAGAAACTGGTCAAATCCTTGCGGACTTGCATCGCTTCTTCCACGTTCATTACTTTCTTCATACAAACACGCCGGTTACGAAGACTCTTGACACAACATCATTATCTGTCAGTCTTGACTCTTGATCTTCCCCGGTATTACATGCGAATGTGGAAGGATATACTTCCACATTCGCATTGCATATCCGTATTGTTAACTTTTCATCCACCATTTTTTCTACACGTCCGAACCACACATTTTACATACAGAAAACATTTCTAAACTCGTAACTTCAAACAAAATGTCTTTCATAAACGGGCCCACGACGTTTGTATTCTTTAAACAGCTAGTTTGTTTTGTATTATCATCAAGTAATAATGATTGGCGGTATGATCAATGCTCGTCCCTGATTGGGTAAACATCACATTGTTATATTCAAATCAGTGGTGCGTGAAATTTAAAATAAGAATAACAATTTGACGGCCTGAAAAAGTAGTTAGGGAGGGTGTTATATGAAAGGTAACAATGAAAGATTTGACTTAATTTTTTAACCAGTCGATTTCATATTTCATATCATATTCGAATATTTTACATTTTTTTTAATATGTACTTAAAAATGCTAAAAATCGAATTAAGTTTTGTGACATACAGCTTTTTAATTATATTTTTTTTTACATTTATAACAAATTTTATTTATTTAAAATATTTATTACACAAAATGTACAAAAGGTGAACTTAACATCTGAAGACATTTTCTACCAGTTAACCTTAGAGTTGTAATTATATATTCTAGATTGAAATATATTTATTGATGGAACCACTTGAATATAATTTGAGAGATAATTTCAGAGACGTATTGCTGTAGGCGTAAAAGATTCCAAATAACTTTCTGTGTTGTGGACTGGGACCAAAAGGGCATTAGTGTATATAGAGTGCTAAATACGACCCTGGGTATAAAAGTAATGAAACCGTTCACGTAAATATGATGGAGAGAAAGGATCATGCGTATTTAAAAAAGCAATAGAATAATATGATCATTCCGACGGTTACGCAAGTCCAACCATTTTAATTGAGATCGAAACTGACTTACGTGACCTACACCTAATAAATCTTCTTCATATTTTTAAAATAACTTTAAGACTTTACGTTTTTCAAATCTGATTTTAAGAAACTGGTCAAATAACATAAATTTAATTTACTTGAATCTTTTGCTTTGCTTGATTCGTTCGGGAGTTATTTACGACATTCATTTAAAAAAGAAACCTTTTTGACATTATTTTGTTATTTTTCAACTAATCGATTTTGAAGCTAAGACAAAATTTAAGAGCTCAGTAGTAGTCACAATGGTAGTGAAATTATTTCTTGTCAAGAGTTAATTAAACTTTTTGACAAGCACTGACGCTATTGCAGCAAGAATAGTTAAAAGGTGGTACCACATACCCGGGCGAGATGTTGTGCCTATCTACCACCTAGTATTCATGATGATATTGACAATTACAGCCAATCGGTTGCTTTTTACGACCTGACTGACAGAACGGTAGTTGGTCTATTCTTCAAAGGATCTCGGACCAATACGGGGTAAGACTTGGAGCTAGATCGATCTCAAAAGCATATTTTAAATCTAATAATAATTGTTTGAATTAATGGTAATACCAAATGACCTCTACACTGTTAGTAGCTAGATCGATCTAACGAAAAGGTGGGAGGGATGCGCTGTGCCGCGCGTCCGACTGCATGGGTACCACCATCTTGCTTGTTTCTCCCGTGAAACGGAGAGAAGGGCAAGAATGGCAGTGGCTGTGTACTGGCACCGAGACTTAACATCTTATGTCTCAGGATAGGCAACACATAAATGAGTTACCTGGGCTAGTTCCAGGTAAACTAGTTTTGTTCATTGGCGACGTCGACCACTTACCATTAGGTGGCACGTGTGCTATTTTACTTATCTAACTAACATAAATAAATCTAAACATTGTTGAGATTAAACTTAAATGTATCGTCTATAATTTTAGTTGCTAGATCGGGTTGTCTAAAAATATTTCAAATCTAATAATTGTTTTTATTAAAGGTAAACTCTACACTGTTAGTAGATAGATCGGTCTAACTAAAATATATTTCAAATCTAATAATTGTTGAGACTAAAGGTATCGTCTACATTGTTAGTAGCTAGATCCGTCTAACGCCATTCACTTCACGGCTAAGCCGTTATCGAGTGATGCAGACTGCGATTGTTGGCTGAAACGCTTAATTAGCTACGGGACTTTAATTTGGTTCCACTAGATTAGCACAAGATTTTGGTAACAGATTTACGCTATATATTAATGGAACCATTTGAAACTGATTGTTTGCAAGCCGCAACCGTTAGTATAGAAGATTGTTCTGGCCCTATTACCATTTCTTCAATTTACTGTCCACCGCGCCATACAATAAAGGAACCATTGTTTACAAACTTCTTTAAAACTTTAGGCAACCGCTTCATAGCTGGCGGGGACTTGAATGCCAAAAATACATATTGGGGATCAAGAAACAAGGGGAACTGAAAAAAAGTATTGACGTAAACAATTCACAGCCACTCTCTACAGGGGAGCCTTCCTATTGCCCCACAGACAGCTGTAAAACACCAGATTTTAAAAATTTAAACCATTAATATCTGTATATAAAATCGAGTCTGGATGGATCACCAAACCATACTCCAGTTTTACTCACCTTAAGCTCAACTATCCTGAACCATGAATCTGAAAACGAAACCTTGTATAATTCAAAAATCGATTGGGAAAGCTTTCGTGAATATCTCGATATAAATATTAATCTTAACTTCTCAATAAAAGATCATGATGATATTGATAATGCCTGTTTATTTATTACAATTTTAATTCAAATTGCTGCATGGAGGAGTCCACCTGAACTTAAGCATAAAGCATATAACACTTCGCTTTCAATAGAAATAAGGCAGAAAATTGCTGATAAGCGACGTCTCCGAAGGATCTGGCAGCATACTCGAAGAAGAAAAGACAAAACTCACTTAAACCATGCAATTAAAGACCTAAAAGTGCTTATAAATGACTCAGTCAATGCAACACTTAAACAAAAAATAGAAAAGTTGTCTCCAAGTGCTCGTGGCACCTACTCCTTATGGAAAGCCACAAAGAATTTATCTCAACCCCAGTAGAGTTCTCCGCCTATTAGAAATGCCAGTACATGGGCAAGGACTGACCTTGATAAATCAGAAGCATTTACTACACACCTTGCCATCGTATTTACACCTAATGATATGGTTGGTCTTATATATATATTCCTGAAGACCCTGAGATAGATATTATCAATAATCAAGATCTATAGCTGTGTTTACCTATTAAACAAACTTTTTCACGTGAACTAGTAAGAGAAATAGCAAAGCTGGATCCCAATAATCCTGACCTAGGTAGGTTGAACCTAACTACCCCAAAACTACTGGAGAAGCTTCCCAAAAAGTGAGTAGTTTTTCTAGCGAAGCTCTATAATGCCATACTTAGAATGTCATATGTGCCTACACAATGGGAAGTCTCGCAAGTAGTAATGATGCAAAAACCTGGCAAACTAGCTAATGAAATATCGTCCTATCGCCCCATAAGTTTAATCCCGGTCTTATCGAAATTATGAGGGAGAATAGTAGCGTCACGACTTCAACTCCACCTAGAGAATGACAATGTCATTCCAGATCATCAATTTGTCTTTCGTAAAAACCATTCCACGGTAGAACAGGTGCACAGACTTTACTATGCTCTTGACTTTATATAGCTCAATCGTTATTTTGCAAAAGTCTGAGTTTCTCACAAGTCTCGCCTTAAAAAGTTTACTTCAAAAAAAATCTTTTTAGCTCTATTTCTAGTAATTTTTGTTGATCTAAGGTACGAGATGTAAGATTTCACTCAATTGAATACTGCAATGAAGTCGTATGAACACGTTCATAGTTCATTCGGATTATTATAACTTTTTACTCTCAACTTAGAAACTGAAAAAAATATGAGTTGTAATATTTGGATTGTATTTATTCTATGTCATTTTTTTAAATGATTGATACCTTCATAATATGTTTTTATTTCATAATATATAAAACAAGCAGATGGGTTTCCTGATTTTGAAATATAATGATAACGTAGTTCTCTTTAGTGGTCAGAACTCTACCATCTAGTAGCCACGATGGTAATGACACGTATTGGTAGCCAATCGATCACCTTTTACAAACTACCAGGCAGAATGGCAGTTGATCTATTTTTCAAAGGGAGTCTGGATTAATACGATGGTGTTTATTAATAGTTCCCAGGCATTTATATTAGAATTTAAGTTGGTAATTAGAAAAACCAAATAAGCCATTTGCCTTAGTTCCTGAAGGGAATCTAAGTAGTGCCCTCGATACTGCTAGATACAAATGGTAGAAACTTTCAGCGACAGAATCACAATCTTGAATAATGAGGAACCGACTGCAGAGATAAAAGAAACACCTTTTCCGTGCATCACTCATGATTCGATTACAATGAAGTCCATATGACTAAAAGGTCGATAAGCCCTTGGTAAAGGGATTTTTCTAAATACAGACAAAACAGTAATACTTTACATAAAAATCAAACCGGGAACGTTATCTGTGTTGAAAAAATAAGCCAACCTCTAGATTAACAACGTAGTAAATGTAAATTCGTAATAAAAAACCGAATAATAAATTACGTTTTTTCAGAATAAATATTTTTAACGGAACCGACTGTACAAAGATCTCAGCGAGAAACCCTTCCAATGAATTACCATAATTACAAAAAGTCATTTCGTGTGAAGGGAAGAAGTTCGTAAATTTTTATAAAACTGAAATTACATGGTATTACGCGCCTTTCTGACTCGACGGTTGTATGAAAGCTTTGAATATAAATTTTCTTGTACAGATTTCGATAAATTATTTCATTACAGCATGATTTTAGTATTATTAAAGCTATGCTGTGATTTTATGTCAAATTCCTAAAAAAATGGCTCCCATATATATCTAGTAGGTGGGTAGATTTTACTGCTAGGCAAGTATAAAGAAAAAAAAGACTAATTTAATTTACCTAAGGCACCGATAAACTGAGACTGTGGAGAACAAGGGGGAGGCTTTGACAGTTAGTTTGGACATAGCGAAGGCCTATGATCGGATATAGCACAAAGCAATTTTCTCCAGGCTCCCTTTCCAAGAGTTTCACAGGAAGCCCCTAAGCTTCCCGTGAAAATCTGCCATTGGATCACCAGTTTTTTGGCAGATTGGAGTATCAAGATTGTTGATGGCACATGCTCTGAAATTAAACCTGTCAATTCTTATGTTCCTCAGGGCTGTGTGCTTTTACCTACTCTGTTTCTTTTGCGTATTAATAACATGTTTTAACCAAGCAACATTCATGGCTAACAGTACGGGTGATGCTTTGTACTTCGGCCGCAGCGGGGTTTACTCGACAATACGTCAATGAGTGCCGGAACAAACTTGTGTCAGAAATCGAAGACCAACTTTCCACAGCCTCAATGTGAGGTCGACTAAACTTAGTCTACTTTAACCCCAAGAAAACACAAGTTTGCGCGTTTTCCACTAAAAAATCTCCCTTTGTCGTATCTCCTCGCTTTGAAAATATTTCCATAACAGCCATATACAGTCTTGAAATTCTTGGAGATGACATATCGAGCAACGTTTAATTCCGTGGTCACTTGGAAGGTAAGGCCAAATTAGCCTCAAAAAAGCTGGGTGATTTTAGCAGGGCCAGAGACTTCACACCGGCCGTCGCTTATCACTACATAGTATAAAACAAAGTCGCTTTCTCTGTCTGTCCCTATGTCCCTATGGCATACATAGGGACATTAAATCTTTGAAACTACGCAACAGATTATGATTCAGTTTTTTTAATAGATAGAGGGATTAAAGAGGAAGGTTTATATGTATAATAAGATTGAATATATTGTATAATAACATTCAATATTTCTCTTATCACGTCCGGTTCCCTTTCGGGGTAGGTAGAGTCAACCGAACGTCTATATACTTTTCGGTTCACCAAGATTCTCCGGTTCATTGGTTTGCCAGATAAATGGTGATCTTCAAGCCGCATTTTGCCGGCTGGTTAATGATTATCGACTATTCTTAGTGATAACCGAGACCGAAAGCGTTACGTGCTCATCGGAGGCACGGCACTTCGCCTGACTCAAAGCTGTTGCTGAGATTTTACATTTTCGAGAATACTCTCCAAAAAGCTCAATTACACTTTCTCCCGACCCGGGGATTGTACCCGAAACCTCATGATCTTATCCAAGTAGGCCAACCCCAAGACTGCGAGACAGTCAATATTAGATAATTATTTATTATGTAGAAGGATATAATTTTCAAAAAAGCAATATATTGAAATGAAAAGGATTTATTATTACAAACTTTAATAATCACAGTTAATAAAAATGTAATAACCTCCGCTAGTAAATATTTAATGACCTCCGTTAATGTTTCACGGTGGTAAGATTTTCTACATGGTCAGTTTCGACTCACAATTGACCATTTTTTTAATAGATTAACATATATAACTCAGCAACTCAAATTAATATTATATATATATATATATATATATATATATATATATATATATATATATATATATATATATATATATATATATTGCTGTTCATTAATCTCGCTAAAAGTCGACAGTGGCTGAACCATTTGGATAATTTTTGTTTTGAATTAATTGTTGAAAACCGTGGAAGATTTGTTGAAAACCAAGGAAAAAAAGAGTAGTTAAAAAGGCAGAACAACGTTTGCCGGGTTTGCTAGTGCGGAATAAATTTAGGTTCATACTCGTATCTAAAATCAACATTTTTGGAGTATCGTTATATTATAACAGATAAGAAAATGACAACAGATATCGTTAAGTGTCACATGTTTTCGTAAATAGAATAACAAAGCAATATGTATAATTTATTATTTTAATGGCCAAACTATAAATACTAGCGAACGTCTGCTAGTCGAAATTCGACCGTAAGCTATTAATTAAGTTACAGTACAAATATCAAATAGATAAATTATAATATTCTAAAACTATGACTTAACTTGATCAGACAAAAAATAAAATACAAATACATATAAGTCATAGACAACAAAGTATATATACGTGTGTGTTTCAAACTCATAGTAGAGTGTGCAATGTTGTTGGAACGAAATCGGACTTGGCGGATGGGGCCTGGGGCTTAGGCTAAATAAAGTGTACGAATTTTATGCCACGAGACTTTCTTTAGTGTAAACAATTATAAAAAATTCGTAAAAGTCGTAAAAAAACTCGTATCGTAAAAAATTAAGAAAAATTAAATAGTCGTTTAAAAAGAGCCATCCGTCTAAATGAGGGTGGAAAGGGGAAAGGGGAGGTAGAATGTGGGGAAAAAGAAAAAGGAGAAAGCAAAATAGAGGGAGACAGAGAGAAAGAGAGAGGATAAGAGAAGCAGGAGTGGGGAGAAGGGGAGAAGAAGGAGTGGGATGAGTGGGATGACAGTGAGATGAGTGGAAAGCATTTAAATCATTAAAAGTAAAGAAGAGTATTGGTATATACGATCTCTCTATAAAAATTATAGATGCCATTGTAGATTACATAGCTCTTCACTTAGCATATATTTTTAGTAATTATATTCAAAGTGGAATATCCCCAATCTAAAGAAATATAGTAAAATCGTCCCTTTATTTAAAGCTGGTTGCATAACTGATCCTTCTAACTATAGACCGATTTTTACACTGTCTACGTTAAGTAAAATATACGAATAATATATTCTGAATCAATTAGAAGCACATTTTTGTGACAAAAATTTAATGCACATTAAACAATTTGGCTTCAATAACGGTCGTTCAACTACAAATGCTGGTGTTGATTTGGTTCAAAACTTATTTAAGGCTTGGAGGAAATCACAGGATACAATAGGAGTGTTTTGTGATTTATCCAAAGCTTTTGACTGTGTTCGGCATGACATTTTGATTCAAAAGTTACTTCATTATGGCATCAAGGGCTCTGCTCTAAGCCTCCTCAAATCATATTTGCAAAACAGAATTCAAAACGTAGATATTATAGATACTATATATAGATATTAACGGCAAATTATCATCTGGGTCTCTGGTACTTGTAGGTGTGTGGTGTGTAGGGATCGATTCTCGGTCCATTTTTATTTTTGATGTACGTAAATGATCTACCTAAACTTGTAAATGATAGTCATAGAATCATGTTATTTGCGTATGATACCTTGCTCTTGTTTGTGACAAACAGACAAAACACATTTGATTATGATGATGTCAATTATTATACATCAAAAGTAGTGTAATGATTTGCCGCTAATAATATGCTTTTAAACGAAAATAAAACCAAATGCATTAAGTTTACAATGCCTAATGACAAACAAATTAGTACAAATATAATAGTTAGTTAAAGGCACAAAATTTAATATTGACGATACTACTACATTCTTAGGTATTACGCTAGATTCCAATTTGCAATGGGGACCGCATATAATAAAATTAGCGAACAGGCTTGCTTCTGCAGTATATGTGATAAGGAGGATTCGTTAAATATCGGACATTGAGATAGCCAGGCTAGTCTATTTCAGCTACTTTCACAATGTAATGACATACGGTACTTACTTTGAAGCAATGCTGCAGATGTAAACTCAATTTTTATTTTACAAGAACGGGCAATTTGTGCCATATGTAATATTGGACCTAGGGTTTCTTTAAAAGCCAAATTCAAAGAAATAAATAACAATAAATGGTTTCAGTGTTTGTCACTGTTGTGACCTAGTTTGAAGAGTAAAATAGCCGGTAAACTTATGAATTTTGTACGTAAGACCACGCCAGAAGGAAAGCAACGTACCATTAATATATTTGGCGTCTATGGACGATGGCTGTCTTTTTCTATAGATATGATATAAAAGATTATATTTATTATTTTATTAATAGCTGACATTCATCCGATATTTCCATCCATTAGGGTTTTCTTTTTGTAAGTAATATGTAGCCAATGTTTGAGTACAGATCTTCAATTATCTCCTTGCTCTATTCACCCATTAAAATCAGTTTAGTGGTTTAGCCGTGAAAGCGTAAGAAACTGGCAGTTTTTTTTCCTATTTTATAATTTTTATTTAACTGAATCGTAAACAAGCAGTGTTTTTCTGACAGAAAGAGATAAAAAATGTCATCATACCCGGTTCCATTGCAGAGTAGGCAGAGTAAATCAAACGTCTATAGACTTTCCGGTTCACCACTATTCACCGGTTTATCGGTTGGCGAGAGAGTGGTGATCCCATCGCCGCATTTTAGCGACTTTATTTCTGACGAAATGGTAACACACCGCCCCGCCAACTTTGCGAGCTGCTACTGAGATTTTGGATTATCGAGAAAAACCTCGAAAAAATATCAAAAAACAATTTGCTCGACCAGGAATTAAACCAGGGACCTCATGCTCTGAGCCGAATAGGCTAACCCCTAGAACACGAGGCAGTCTAGGAGACAGTGATGCTAGCGATTACCATCGATTATAGACACCAAAGATTTATAGTGATTTAAGTTTAAAATCAAAAGCACTGACGCTATTACGGCAGTAATGGAGGAATGGGTAAAGCGGTGATATCGGACCCGGTCGAGATAATGCAGGACTCTACAACTTAGCGGCCACAATATTAGTGAATTGCATAGCCAAACATTTGCCTCTTACGTAATGTCGTATTTACGTAGCGTTTCTGTCCGTATGATAAAGTCGTTATACGTTGCATTACTCTCCCTGCTATTTTACCTTTCAAACCGGATCACGACAATGTCAAACACTTAATTGTTGTGATTTCGAAGTAGTTTATGTGTGATTGCATAATTTCGTATGTATATTACAAGGTGAAAATCATGTAAAATATGTATATAGTCATAGCATAATGAAACAGTATATATATCTGTTATGGATACCCTACTCTACCTTAAAATGTTATCCTTATCAACAAAGGTTGTCTGGAAGAGATCGCTCTTTTGGCGATAAGACCGCCTTTGTGTACTACGAGTATAGTAATTAATTATACTAAACATGTATTTTTAAATTGTAAGTTTGTGCAGTATAAAGAGGCTTCATTCATTCATTCATTCATTCATTTACCATTCATTTCCATTCATTTATTAGTAAGTATTATCCTTCTGACGTCTGCTTAGTAAGGCATTTAGGTTCTTTAAACTGGGCTCAGATCATTACCGGGTTGACGAGAAGGAAGATGTTTATCTCTCCATTAGCCAACTTTAAGATAACTTTAAAGATTATTGCTAGGTTTTTACAGTAACCGAAAGAAAATAAGGAAAATTAAAAGTGTTCCAAGTCCAAAATTTGATACACTTAAAAATATAAGTTTGAAGTAATATTTTGAAGTTTAGTTTTATACCTATTCCCTATTTCACTACAGGTTATATTCAGTACCCACAACATTAATCCGTTTACGATCAACGGAAAATTACCATGCAGCAAGGTGGCAGAAAATAAATGGCCGACGTTTCTGAATATTATGGTTAATATCTAAACGTTTATATCTTAATAAAATTTTAATAATCTCTCGTATAGCATGAAGTAAATATTCTATATATTTTATACTTTTTATCGTCGGCATTGTTATTATATAGTTATTAGATACTATTATTACACTTTTACTTTAATTTTTCCTTGTAATATACTTATTGTTATGTTAGCGTGTAATATATTTAAAGTATATCACATCCTGAAGATGCTGTAAAAAGTGAAACGTGATGAGTAATGTATTAAAAATATAATGTATCCATACTAATATTATAAATGCAAAAGTAACTCTGTCTGTATGTCTCTTCTTCACGCCTAAATCACCGAACCGATTTAGATTAAATTTGGTATAAAAATAGATTAAAATTCAAGGAAAACATAGAATAGTTTTTATCTTAGAAATCCCATGGAAACGGCATTTATGTGGATAAAACTATCTATCTTTGAACCACGGTTATAAGAAGTAACTTAGGCTACTTTTATTCTAGATTTTTTTCACGCGGACAAAGTCGCGGGCACAGCTAGTTTTTAATATATTACTCAATTGGTTTCAATTTAATTTGATATGAAATTAAAGTACATGTTAATAATAATAGTACTAGATATTCTATATCTTCAAGCAAATATTTACACATTGGACAGAATATCTACTTACATTCTATACTAGTTAATACTCGCAGCTTCGCCCGCAAAGAAATTAACATGTCGCTATACAGATTTTCATGAAAACTTTCTTCTATTTCAACTCCTTAGGAGTTCTTTTTTAAAACATGCCGTCCTGTATTCGCCCTCGAATGTCAGTTACCTCTATGCCAATTTCATCAAAATTGATTGAGTGGTTTAACCATGAAAATGTAACAGACAAATAGGCGGACAGACTTTCGCATTTATAATAGTATAGACTAGATGAAGACTTGAAAGTCTATAGTCTTATTAAAAAACTATATTATACATTAATATAATTCATAATTATTACTAATAAAAAATATAATTGAGACTTATGTAACTCTTATCTACACTATTATTATAAAGAAGAAAGAATTGAAAATATTTTAATTTCTAGTTCTGATGGACCAGTAAAATAAGAAACCGATTGGCATTATAATTACTGCGCGAATCATGAAACAACACAAAGATTAGTAACTTTTTTTGATACTAAGATTATTTACATTTTTTATGATTACTATATATCAGTTCTTATTTTTAAATCGGCGAAGACATTATCTCCCACAAATTTGTCCTAACTTCCAAACAAAATTTGTTTACCCAAAGATAAAGAATCTCAGAATATACAAATATTTTTAACTCTCCAAAATCTTATGAATCACATAAGCTACTAATTTTGATATGAGCTATTGATAAGTTTCTTTTCAAAATAAATTAAGTATTGTTCTTGAAGTTTATGAAACAGAATAAAGATGGAAGCGGAGATAATTCAACCGCAAATTCCTTTTAAATGTTTTAATAAATACTGATAGGCATGGAAAATATGCGACGTCAACAGCGTTCTCGCTGCATTCTATTCAACCAACCGTCCGCGTCGGTTTAAATAACAGAGCCAAACGTCGCTAATACCGAAGCTCCTACTACGAAAATTCGTCTCAAATTTTACATTACGGGTGTAGGTGAGTTTGAGGACATAACATATTCGGCCGGTTGGTTGTTACTACGTATATTCGTAGATGTATAATACATATTCGTAGAATAGAAGCAAAATTTTTTGGCTACATATGTTAATGAATTAATAATATCAATGAATGCGTATAATATTAAAGAAAATATTACAAACAACATACCTATATTACAAAAATATATTATACATTAAAATAAGAAGGCCTTCAGTAAGTTTCGTCGGTCTTATGGTTCATGAGATTTTACACCGTCTATCTTATTTCTTCCATAATAGATTCAGTATTTATAAATGTCGTGTCAAAGTTTGGGGGGTAAGGTACTCGGTAAACTCATGCATGTGGCATTTTAACCAACTGCATAGATAGCAACGCACTATTAACATTTATGTTGTCTATAGGTGCTGATTGTCTCTTACTATCAGTAGATTCATCTACTTGATGGTTATCCTATTCAAATCAAATACCTAGTAATGTAAAATACATTTATTATTATATTCTATCCTTACATTTGGTCAATATATTATTGACCAAATATGTTATGTTCTGTTAATAAAAATCTTACTACTAAAATGTTCCTGAAGTACTCTAAATTAGCCAATTTAATAAAAATTTAATAACGCCAACTGACTTTAAAATTAGTTCTTTAATTAATTTTAATCTTTGATTCTATGATTTGTGAAACCGTACGTAGTATTGTTGGGAGTAATTTCACAGTAAGTTTAAATTAATACGTTACTATTAAAAATGCACCACCTCTTTTATTTATTTATTTTGTATAACATGATGTTAGCTAGAATCGAATGCCCTTAAGCGTTAAGTTTAATCGATGCACATTTTTTGTGCATAAATATAAATAAATAAAAAAAAATGAAATTTGGCTGAAACTGTGGAGAGGATTAAAATCAATAGGTTTGTATCTGTTCTCCGTCTTTCTTATACGGGCTCCTTATTTTGTACACCGAAAAAACTTCAATAATGTTATTTTTTGACGCAAAAAAACATTGTCTCTGGATTAAAGTACCTACCATAAGCCAACAGGCTGATGTTTAGAACAAACAAGCTAATCACAAATCCACGTAAATATCACTTGTATACTTTCGAGTTAAGATCGAAGTACATTAGTAGAAATTACAATGAACTTATTTAGATCACTTCTCGACAAGATACCAAAATACGAGTATTAAATATGTCCCAAATGGAATTGCGTCTATTATGAAATCGTCTAAATTGAGTCTTGAGATGAGGTAGACTGTAACACATTTCCAATGCCTAAGGACAACCGAGAAATTAGAACACGGAAGTACCTAATGCAATGTGCAAAATTGGATACGACATATTCTCATAATTTATATGACGTTAATATTACGATAAAGCACACAAGCAGATGGTTGTCCTCAAGGAAATACATATCCATTGTGTATAGACAACGATATTAACGGTGTGCTGTTATCCATGTTGATGAGTTGGAATATCATCAATAGTAAGAGTTATCCCATGTTGATCCGTGGCCCCTTTGAAAAATAGACCATCTGCCAATCTGCTAGGCAGCTTGTAAGAGGCGAACGATTGGTATGCAAGTCACTTCCATTGTGGTACTAGATTGTAGACTTCTGCATTGTCTCGCCTGGGTGTGATACCACCGCCATACCTATTCCTGCCGTAATAGCGACAGTACTTGTCACTAGCATATTTTGATTTATAGAGTAAAGTTATTCACGTGACATTACCACTACACGGATAGCAACGCACCATTAACATCTTAGACGATGATTGTCTCTTTCCATCAGGAGAGCCATCTACTTATTTGTTGCCTTATGATATTAAAATATATGATAATAGGAAAATGAACTAAAGGCCAATTGCACTAACATTATCTTAGCTTAGGAAAATCGTAAGTAGCATGCTTTCACTTTTTGTCTCAAATGAAAAGAATGTGACAGCATGTCACTAAAGACTGTTTTAAGCCAAAACAAGGTTAGTGCAATTAGCCATAAGTATATTTTTATATTCATAAGATACTCAAAGCTGGAATTTTGGTCTAGACTAAAACTTACACGATAAAAATAAATAAATTAATACTGTTTTTTTTCGGAATGGCTCAATTACTGTTAGCCTTATGGGCTGTTCCAGCTTCACCGGTCGCGGGGGCGAGCAGAGTGCTCAGCCAAATACTGTTACGACGCAAAAAGAGTAATTGACCTGTCGATTGGCATTCAACTCAATTTTTAGATATAAAATATTACTTTAGCTAAATAATGGATAGAATTCTAAATCGTAGAAGAAGAAAATATCGTAGAATACCAAAAACTGATTGGTTGAAAAATTGCGAAGTTATGCCGACAAAACACTTTTTTCAAAATTGTAAACGGATAAACCGATTGTGATGTAATTTATACATTTAACGTAGTTTTTAAGGAATAGAAAATAAGTTTTTGTACTCAATCAGTACATTAATCTGGAAGTAATAGTAAAAATACTGTTTTGCCAAAAAAAATTTAGTTTTTTTTTTTAATTTCTCAAAATCTACTAGGCCGACATGGTTCAAATTTTCAGAAAGTCTAAGTTGAGTAGAATCTAATCGAATGCCATAAACCGTGTTTCAATCTATCTAGTCGTTCAAAAGTAATGAGATGTTTAGATACATACATACACACAGAGAAAGACACATACATACATACACACAGACATACAATACAAAATAATCGGAAAAGGTTCCTAGGACCTCAAAAATCTGGTGAAAATTCGATTTTCAAAAACCGGGACAAATTCAGTAACTTCCTTATCTACATACGTGGCAAGAAAAAATATTTTTCAAGATTTTATGTTGTTACTTGTAGTCGTAATTAATATGTATATTAAATATTAATGCCAAATTGAAGCTTTTTAGTATTAATAATCGCTGACCTAAACTGCCTATGTATGCTTAAATCTTTAAAACTATGCTACGGATTTTGACGCGGTTTTTTTATTAGATAGATTGATTCTTGAGGAAAGTTTAATATATAAACCTTTTCGATATTCCTAAGGGAACAAAAGCTACGCGGGTAAAACCGCCGGTTGGAAGCGCCGAAACCAGTCGCTAGTTTAATATAATAAAAAATAAACATTTACACACATTATGGTAGAATATTTAGGTACACTACATTATTGTATAATATCTTATAACAATTATAATCTTGAAAATAAACGTCCTTTCTTTCTAAAATTGAATAAGCACGAAATCACCTATTAAATTTACCTTCTCTATCTAATTCGTTACTCAATGTACCTTACACTATTGCAATTCATAATCACAGCGAGCTTATTAACTTGGCAACGTCATTTAGTTGTTTAATAATCATTTTACTAACATTCATTTAAGTCTTTAAGACAACCAAATTTCCACTAATATTATAAAGAGAAATCATTTCTAAGTGTACTTCTATAAATTTGTACAGAATAAACTTAAAAACTACTAGTTCGATCGTAAAAATTATTTTACCATTAGTTAGTTACAATATCTAGAAGTGACATAGGCTACTTTTTTGGCCAACTTAGCAAAAGTAATGATTTTTATGAAGGTATAAGTATATGCAATAGTCGTCTTAATGACCTGGCGGCTTGTTGTTTTTAAAGTTTTTCAAGTTTCCCAAGCACGGGGGGGGGGGGGGGGATTAATGAAAAATTGTACAGAAAAGAAAAATAATTTTTAAAATTAATACCGTAATTTTTAAACTTATTTTTATAACTTAGTCTCATTAGATTTAGTCTTAGATTTAGTCTCATTTTCTTAGAAGCGAAGTTAGATAGCTGGTTTATATTATTAGGTGGGAAGCTAGTTAGGATATTTTAAACTAGCTGCAGCGTGCAGCCCGCTGCATTATAAAGTTTTTCGCGTATTCCGCAGGATCACCTAATTTTTCCGAGATTAAAAGTAACCTATGTGCTATTCCAAGTCATTATCTACCTGTGTGCCAAATTTCATTCAAATCCGTCCAGTAGTTTTTGCGTGTTTGAGTAACAAACATCCATCCAAACATCCAAACTTCCTATTTTTTATATTATTAATCTTATATATACAAATCAATTGCTGTTCGTTAGTCTCGCTAAAACTCGAGAACGGCTGAACCGATTTGGTTAATTTTGGTTTTGAATTAATTGTTCAAGTCCAGAGAAGGTTTAAAAGGTGAGCAAATATAAAAAAAATAAAGAAAAAAATATGATGATAGGAAAATGGGGCATGTATGTTTTCTGTATCAGTTTTGTGTTTTGTTTACTTCAGGCCTGCAAATACAAACAATACAGTTGACTGCACCGTGAGCGCAACGTTGAGTCAGATTTCCGTTCGGTAACACACGCCATCGCTTGCAAACTACTACATACTAATTGAATATTTTGTTAAACTTTTATATTATAAGATTTTGTTCATATCCGCTCCGCATACTTCAGACTGCATCTTTGTTTTTGTGATACTAAAGATGTACATTTTTTTGTCATAAGACAGCAAACAAGTAGATGGGTATATTCTATACTTACTATCGTCGGAACTTGGTGAAATTCCGTTGTTATTATGCGATTAATTTATCACTCGTACATTAATTTCACTTTTTGACTTTATTTTTAACATTTTTTTTGATTAATTGCAAATACAAATACTTTATTTGCACAAAATAGGATTAGACAATTTTTTGTACATAATACATTTGGTACATATCGATGTGCTTAAACCTGTTTTGCAAGATAAATTGCATGGAAAATTTGTTAATTTTGTGGCTACAAATTAGTATTATAACAATACTATTCTAGAATATATTTCTAATAATCGCCTCTGTGGTTTATGATCCGGTGTCGGAGTTGACTGCATGAGATCCCGAATTCGATTCCTGTGTCGGGCCATTTAAAATGACGTGTTTTTTTCAGTTTTCATTTGGAACATAAATTAACGCTAAAATATAAAACTAAGATAAAGTACCTTTTACCTGTAAGCATTTAGTTTTCAACTATCTTTAAAAAACTGAAATAATATATGCTTGTATTCAATATTACGTGAGTAAGTCATGGGCAAAAGCCAAGTAATTATAATAATTTGTATATACCAATTCCAATGTTGCCTCAGTAAATTGGAGTGATTATTAAAAATGTTATGAAGAATTCTATTGCTTGAGAAATGAGTTTTAATAAAGCCCTAAAAATATTTATTATGAAGAAGTATTTAATGAATTTAATCATATTTTCATAATATTTTCTGAATTATGTTTTTCAAACGTTAAAGTTAAATTAACCTCCAAAAAGTAAATGGTTTTCTAAAGGGCTTCTAAATGCTACAAAGTGAAATATCAATTATACTTAAATTATCGGTATGTTCAAAGCAATGAATAGGAATATAAAAACATTTATTGACTTTATAAGAAAACGGGATTTCTGTTTGGAAGAACTCAACAGACCTAATGAAATATTTTATAAGAACCAAAAAAGAAACTGTACCAGCTATAGTTGTGTTATTCAAATTTATTGTTATAAGGTTTTATTCAATTCACTATACTGCATATATTATATTAAAATAAATTTATTGAGTGAGCATTTGTAAAAAAAAATATCAATATCTTATGATCATTCTCTACATAAGCGTTACCAAAGAGTTAAATTCTGCTCAAAAACAATATCAATTGTTTGTAAGGCATATATGTAATTTAAAAACACTAGCCCAAAATTTTTGTTGCGTGTTATTTGCTATTACATAAAATTTAGAATAACATTTTTTTCCTGGGAAAACCGAAGTAATACATTTTAATTACGTAAATTTATTAATTGGTTGAGGAATGGGTACTAATAATGGGGGAATAAAAGAAGGGCGAACAAACAAAAGTTCCATCTAAGTGATCGCCCATAGACATCAGCAGTACCAAAGGTATTGTATTCTATATAATCTAATAGATAAAAAAAATGTATATCATAAGATAGCAAACAAGCAGATGGGTCTCTTGAATGAAAGAGTCAACAATCGCCTATAGACACCAAAGACGTTAATTGTGTATTGCTATCTTGTGGCGAGGTCTAATGCCACATGCATAAGTTTACCTGCTACCTTACCCTCCAAACCGGAACACGACAGCGACAAGCACTGATGCTATTTAATTATTTATTTAAAACTTTATTGTACACAGAAAATAACATAAGAGAATACAAACGTAACTATAGTACAATGGGCGAGCTTATCTCTACTTAAAGAGATTTCTTCCAGCCGACCCGTTAAAGGAGAATAAAATAATGGAAGAAAAGAAATGAGTAGACCTAGTGTACAAAAAAGATACAAATTACGTAACTAAACCTAACATATATTTAAGATTAAAAAAAAAGTAGAAAAATATACATACAATACAAGAGAAATTTAGACTTCAACTAGAAAGTGTTCCTTAACTTGTTTTTTAAAGGATACTAAAGTCTGGCAAAGGCGAATCTCACTGGGGAGAGAATTCCATAATTTTACAGCAAGTACTGTGAATGAGTGCGAATAAGCAGCAGAGTTGCTAGAGGTAAACATAGGGAAAGACAGCGGATTATAAATCATATAATAGTTTAATTTCTTTTAAGAGAGAAAATTAACAACCTCGTGGTCTAAGGCTTAACCTATTCGGCTCAGATCATGAGGTCCGGGTTCAATCACCGGCTCGGGCAAAGTACTATTTAAGTTTTTTCAAGTTTTTTTCGAAAATCTGAAACCTCAGTAGCAGCTCGGAGTCTGGCAGGTGGTGTATTCCCACTCTGGTACCCCAGATTAGCACGTAAAGCTGTCGGTCCCAGTTATTGCTGGAAATATTCGATAATCGTTATCAGAGTGCTAAGTGTGAGTTTTTCTTTTCGCATTCGATCGTGAGCGCGTTTGGAGTTTACTAGGAATCTGTATGTGATTTGTACAGCGCCACCTAGTGGTAAACGTGGGAAACCAGTTTACCACTAGGTGGCGCTGTACAAATCACATACAAATTCCTAGTAAACTCGAAACTCGCTCCCGATCGAATGCGAAAAGAAAAACTCACAATTAGCACTCAGGTCTGTAAAATCCGGCGAGATCCCCATGATCTCACCACGCATCTCGTATACTGGACTAACCGGAAAGTGTTCGGTTTCGGTTACTCTGTTTACTCTGCTTACCCCGCAAGGGAAACAGGCATAATACTTAGAAAGAAATAGAAATTGCCATAAGAAACAAAGTTTTGTTTCTGCAATTTACTTACAAAACAAATTTAAAACAAGGACAAAATCAAAGTGATAATTATATTTTTCACAAAACTCTTCAGGCAAAAAGTAATTAAAAGCCAACGGTAAATCAAAAGGCTGGCCAGCTTAAACAACCAAGATAAATTACTAAGTTAATTCTAAAAATGGGCACATTTTTCCGTTTACCTCAAAAAAGTTGTGCTCTGTTTCACGGCTCTTAACAAAAGCTTAACGTGAACTCGGGTTTAATTAATTAGAATTCAACATAAAGACGTGTTTTCCAGAAACGTAAGTTTTACGTTGACATATTTCTAGACGAAATTGAAATGTTCGTAAGGATTTAATCTTTTGTAAGGTTCCAGAATATTGTGAAGTAGTCGATTAAAATATTGCATACTAACTAGCGTGCAGCCCGCTGCGTTATAAGTTTTTGGTGAATCCCGGGGGACCACCTAATTTTTCCGGGATAAAAAATAGGCTTAGTGCTATTCCAGATCATTATCTACCAAAATGTTTGCCAAAATTTCATTCAAATCCGTTCAGTAGTTTTCGCGTGATTGAGTAACAAACATCCATCCAAACATCTATTCAAACATCCATCCAAATATCTAAACTTTCGCATTTATAATATTTGTAAAGATTTATTTAAACCATTTTCCAAAATATTAGGCAGTAAAGTGCTAATATTTTAAGAGGTGAGTATTTTGCACTCCCTCCGTCAAATTAATGTTTATTTTATTTGTAATAAATTCACGACAGTACTTTAAATGTTTCTTAAAACCATCGACGCTTTAAACAACAATATTTGTTGTAATTGGGTTTAGAGTTTATGCACGATGGTGTTTTTTGCAATATTCAAAGCACCTAAAATTTTACAATAAGACAATAGCCGTAACGTCACTGCAAATGTGTTTTACACTTTTTATCGGCGGCACTTGGTGAAACTCCATTTGTAATTTTGTTAATACACTTGAACTGTTTCACAAATCAATTTAAATTTAAGTTAATATCGCCAACCGGTTTTGCCTTCTACGGCATCTTCAGGATTCCGAGAATTTAAAGTCTCGGAGCCCTGAAGATGCCGTAAAAGGTCACTACAAATGTAATAACGGCTTGAATGTGTGTTGGTTCACAAAATTCTCCTTTGTTTATAATCTTACGGCAGTGCCGAGAGAAGCAACTAATAAGTTAAATATATGCTCGAGCTGCGATGAGTGAAAACAAACAACCAAATTGGTTTCTTATCTGCTTCTTGAGGCATGTTTTAAATTTTTTTTTAATCGAAGGATTGAAATAATTATATACAAAGCTCAACTCAGGATATTCTAACATCTTTACGTTTCACAATGAAAAAGAGAAAATTCTTATAATCTTTTGCACTCCAAGAAACAACTTAAAATCTATCCAGTGGCAAGTCTAAAATCATTAAAATCAATGATTATAATTTGAAATCAGTAACGGGAAATAGTGCATTGCATGCAATATGCAAAATGTGTGGGAGAGAGGGTCACGTTTTCAAAATGTTGTATTTCGTGTGCAAGATAGAACATGACATAGATTACGAAGAACCATCTACGAAAAGTCAGCTGCTTCGTCCATATCGACCTCTTTCAAAGAATATACCATCTGCCATTCTGCCAGGCTGTTCGTAAAAGGTAAACAATTGGCTATACGTGTCACTACCATCATGACAACTAGGTATTAGAGTTCCGCAACGCCTTGCCCAGGTATATGTTTCAATCGCCTTACTAATTCCTTCTGCAATAGCGTTAGTATTTGTAACTGTCGTGCTCCGGTTTACTTGGGTAAGGTAGCCGCTAAACTAATGCATGTAACAATAGGCTTAAACGCACCATTATAATCTCTGGTGTCTATAGGTTATAGTTTCCATCAGGAGATTCATCCGATTTTTAGCTATCCAATAATATAAAAAATGGTATGTAATTTAGATGTTGGTAATAATTCTTAAGTACGTATCCCCAATAACACTAGACATAAATCATTAAACGGAAAATTGACCATATTAGAAACGAAGTTTTAAAAGTTGAAACTGAAACTAATAGGTACTTTTAGAAATTGTTTTTTGCAGCAAGAATCACAATGTTCACATACACGCTATGTTGAGAAAATTTCGAAAACTCTAATTACTTCGAGAGAAGCTGTAGCAAGTTAGTCTCTTTTCAGTAGCCAGGGTTTGCAATAATGTTGTAAGGTTGTTGTTATTCAGCGTTGCATGAACAGGTGTGCTTGTTTTAAAAACTTTTTATGGATTCAGGTGTAACGAAATATTAAAATTTTAATAATCAATCTATGACGTAATATGTGCTTTCTTAGTAAGATTAATTTATTGACTAAATAAAACTATTATATTAATAAATATAATAAATAAAACTATTATTTTACTTCTTCGTTCTAAGAATGAAAATGTACAAAGCTTTATTATATATATTTTTTTTATATCATAAGATAGCAAACAAGCATATGGGTCTCCTGATGGAAAGAGTCAACCATCGCCTATAGACACCAAAGATGTTAATGGTGCGTTGCTATCTTGTGGCGAGGTCTAATGCCACATGCATAAGTTTACCGGCTACCTTACCCTCCAAACCGGAACACGACAGCGACAAGCACTGACGCTATTGCGGCAGGAATAGCGTCAGGCGGTGGTACCAGACCCGGGCGAGACAATGCAGAACTCTACCACCTAGTAGTCACGATGGTAGTGACGCGCAGTTGGCCTATTCTTTAAAGGAGCTCGGGACCAACAGGGGGTAAACTAAATAATTAAATCTCATTTGACAACAGACTTTAGTTGTAAAGATATAAGGTACATGTGCATTATCATGTATGTCATATGAATGTAGTGGATGTAATGCTTATTTCTATTAATTTATTGTATTTCTAATGCATATTACTTAAAAATATTAGATTTCTGCAGCCCTCTGCAATGTAAACTTTAAATGTGTCAATTTTCATACCCCACTGATTTTACCACCCAGTACAAAATTTCTGCATCACGTATATAGATGAGATGATTGTCGTTGACTAGCTACAAGCCCACACCCAAAACTCAAGAAAATAATTTTCTTACTATTTACTTAGATTAAGTAACAATTCGTGTAATTTGTTCAGTGATATTATAGTTCCGATATTATAGTTCAGTTATATTTATTTATTAATAAGGAAGACCATTTGATTGTTTGCCATTTTATGATATAAAAAGTGATAAATGTCCTTAAAATTGTTTCATCAAATGTCGAACATAAAATACAAATCCCGAAATTCCCAACGGTGTTATATGCCATTAAAAACAGAATTCCGAACCTCATCAATGCGATTTAAATCTCGTTAACCAATGGTTATCCAGATTAGTCGAACCCGTCTATTTGGAGGGCCGTGTTAATGTGTTTGGAATTAATTAACCCACGCAAAGACCGTTTGAATACCAAATGTTAGCATTGTAAACTGTCCCGAACAGATGTAGAAAATGTACCTAATCCTTAGTTACCTACACGATCGAACATTGTTTAACAATACATAACATAACTTTGAATTAATAATAATTAAATAGCAATGATGTGTTAATTGACCAGTGTGTGTACGTGAGAGGGTGCGAGTGTGTGCGTGCGTTTGTTTGTGCGTCTTTGCATGTAGGTGCGGTTTTTTTCTCAAATTACTAATAGTCCCTACGAGTCTTCACTCCGATACTGGACTTTTGATCAACTGGATCGTGCAATTCCGCATCGCACTCTCCAAAGTTTGTCCGATCAAAAACCGATAAACTAGCCACTCTGCGGCGATAAGAGAGGCTCTGGAGTTTTTTGTCTACCAGATCATCGTCATTTATGAGCCTCTTGGCACGCCTCTCTATCGCCTCAAGTGGTATTTGGCGGATCCATCCCAGAGGTGAGAGCAGTATTCCATGCACGAACGGACTTGTGCTTGATAAAGATTGAGCAACTGTCCCGGGCTGAAATACTGTCTCACCTTGACCAGAGTACCAAGCTTTTTTGAGGCAACTTGGGCTTTATATTCTATGTACGAACCTGTCATTTGGTCCGACGACCAACCGTCGACCACTACTTTAATCGACCGGCCGCTCAGAAAATCTGCGATCCAGGCGCAGAGACCAGTAGGCAGATCATACGATGGAAGCTTGCCGATAAGACTATCGTGCCAGATTCTGTCAAAGGCTTTCGAGATATCAAAGGAGACAGCTAGTAGGTAGAGTTTATATTAAAATTTGGGCTACTAATACCAGCGCTAAGGACTGTCTTCTGCGAGACCAAACCTCAGGTTACTACAGCGTTCGGACTAAATGTAGAGAGGGCTGGGGCATTGCGGCCCGCAGAAAGCTCGGGGCGATAGAGAAATCTTCATCGTTGAGACCGGCGACGACGGTGTATTGTGGTGTGTGTGATTGTATCAGTTGCGAGGATATTGTGATCATCGGGATTGCAAAGTACTTAGCGGAGCTTCTTATACCAGCGTAAGGTGGCGGTCTTTAGTAATAGATTTTCGTGGTGTGATATTTTCTCGAAATAACGTATCGATAATTTAATTAATTTATGTGTTGCATGATGGTTGGGAGCTCTAGGTCCTAGTGTATATTGCGCATGTACCATGGAGCAGCGGTCGCCACGCGTATGAATTTATTTTGAACGATCTGTCAATAGTGTAGGTTGCGACGATTGGCGTGAGCAAACGCTACGCTTGCACACGGTAATATGGGTCTTATAAACATTTCGCAAAGTGTCTCTTTGTTCCCAAGTGATATTTTACTATGTGTCTTGAATGGGAAATAGAATTTACTTAAAGTCTTCGCCTTGTTTTGGACTTTCCTAATGTGAGGTAAAAAGTTCATGGTGTTGGTCGGTGTGACTCGGAGGTATTTGACATATCGTTCTAATAAGATTGCACTGTTGTACGTAATGACTAGGCTTAGTCACCATGACATGTACGTTATGGTAATTTCGTTGAAAGTACACTAGTTCACTTTTTTTCTGGTTTACTTACGATTTACGTCATTTTCTGAACCAGTTTGTAGTCCGGCTGTGAGGTGTAGGTAGGTAGGGTAGGGTAGGGTATCATGTCATGATTCATAGTTGCGATGGATAAATTACCCGCCAAAAATGCGTAAATAATCCATTGTAAGCCTATTATTACTTAATTATTTTCATCCAATCCGGACAATAAATCTTTTTCTAATAATCGGAACAACATAATTTTGAATCGAGATTGCATTTCAGTGAAATGGTCGCAATAAAGTGAATTTATTAGGGCACCTGTATTTTTACCGGTTCGCGAGGGGAAGATTTGTCGCTGGCCAGTGATTTCCCTTGGGCAATATATGTTTAGTGTTATCGCATGACCTTATTTCAATCACTGGTGTTGAGTAAAGTATTTGTCGTCAGGGCTTGTTAACTGTTTAATTTTTAAACGTAAATTATTTTTTGGAACGATGGGGCATTGCAGACCCCTCTGCATTAGCAACTTCGTTAGATAGAAATACCCTAGTCGGAAAAAGACGTCCGTAAGGTTAAAAAATGCATAAGATTTTTTCTAGAAAACCACACGGTTTTACCAAGATAGCAAACAAGCAGATGATTTTCCAAATGGAAAGAGAAACCTTCTACTATAGAACCAAAAATGTTAATAGTGCGTTACTCTCCATGTGACAAGATGGCAATGATACATGCATAAGTTTATCGGTTACCTTACCGGAACATGACAACAACAAGAATTAACGCTATTTCGCCTGAAATAGGTAAGGCGGCGGTACCAACTTCCCGAGCTAGTCGAGGCGCAACTGTACCACCTAGTAGTCACGACGGTAGTGACACATACAGTTAACTGTCGCCTTTTATGACCTGCCTGGCAGAACGACAGTTGGTTTATTCTTCAAAGGAACCCGGACCAACACGGAGGCTTCATTTGAATCGAAGTGACTTATCTCACAAGGGACTATTCTTAGGATAATATTGCGGCACAAATAGGTAAGGTATCTATTCCTGCCGCAATAGTATCCTATCCTGTTCAGTTTAGAGAGTAGTCTGTAAGATTACGCATGTTCCATCTAACTTTACAACATAGATAGCAACGCCCTATTAACGTGTAAGTTGGTATTTTGTGTATAGTGGGATCTCTGAATAAATACTTTTTGGTTTCGTTGGGTTAACTGAAAATTTCTTGATGTTTTCTTCCAAATATACATGATTAAAATTATGAAGCTGTATTGTATCTGGAGGCAGCACTTCTAATACCTACTTGAAACACAACTTTAAATATTGCTGTCATCTTCTGAGGTCCCACCCTCTCTTTCTAACACAGCTGTATAAAAAGGGATGGGGAGACCTCATAGAATGAGATATAACGTAGATATTTGTTTTAAGTGATTCACACGAGTGCTAGCTCCATCTATACCTAATATTTCATGATTCAAATATATATATAATGATGTCGACGTGACAATTTTGTGTTGCTCAAAAAGCGGTCACCCTTGTGGTCTAGTGGTCCAGTGTTGGCATTGACCACATAAGGTCACGGATTCGATTTCCGGGTCGGGCAAATAAAAATGTGTTTTTTTTTAATTTCAGTATTCTGATTAAAACAACTTTGCCCGGGAGTAGAAAAGTGTCCGATTGCTAACGATTGTTGTTAACGATCTAGTCAATTTTAATGGCCCACATCACGAAATGCCACCATTTTAATGATGTGGGCAATTCTGCAATCTGGCTACGATATTAATATAGACTGGCGGAAGAATTTTTATTTAGTATTTAAATTGAAAAAAAAATAAGTGGGTACATAATATATTTATAAAAATATTTAATTTAAATTTAATTAAAATTTGCAGATTTATAGTCTTGTTTTCTTTTAAAACATCCTTTACTGGCAGACATTAGGGAAAAGCAAGCTGAAATTAAAATACTGGCCGACAATACGGAAATAGACCCATTGAAACTTAAAACCCTAATATATTTACATTACGTTATTAAATCAATATGAAATATCAATAATGTATAATTTTAAATATTGAAGAATACGAAAATGCAAATTATTATGTCTTTGCAATAACTGTTTAAGCCTGGTAAGTTGCATTTTTCGTTAGAGGATTATTGAATGAGATAGAATGAGCGTGAGCTTACCTATATGATCCAACTTGTCTACATTTACGTTAAAAATATGTAAGATTTGATTGTTTGTTTGTACTCGTAATAGATATACTCAAAAGAACGGAAAGATCGGCTTGAGAAATCTTTAGCCAAAATAATACTATGTTTGACAACCCCGTTGGTCGAGTGGTTAGCGACCCGGACTACGCAATTGACGGGGCTCGGGTTCGATCCCCAACGGGGACAAGCATTTGTGTGATGAGCATAAATGTTTGTATTTCCGGGTTTGGGTGTTTATTAAATATATTCTAGTATTTATATATGTATTTCTATGTATTAGTATCGTTGACTAACACCCATAACACAAGCAAATAATTTGCTTACTTTGGGGTTAGATCAGTAAGTGTAATTTGTCCTGTGAATATTTATTTATTTATTAATCACTTAGTAGCATAGACTATTAAATAAGACAGAATAAGCGTTGACTTATCTACACGGTCAAACTTGTCTACATATACGTTAAGAATACGTAAGATTTGATTGTATTTTTGTAATACATAAACTCAAAGATCAAAGAGAATCTTTAGCCAAAATAATATTATATCTACTATTAGTGAGTAACATAGGCTATTTTTTTTATTTCACTCAGTAAAAGGAAGTAATTTGTATGGGTCTCGCGAACGTAGAAGATCGCTTAGCAACGTGGCAGTCCAGCTTTGACAAAAGTATAATTTTCTAAATCTCATATTTCTTATCCTTTATTAAGGTATTATGTAAATCGGTAGTCACATTTGTACGCATCTATAAAACTCGATTTGTGTCCTTGTGCCGTCAACCTTGGGTAAAACTGTTCACAAATCAGCCAAAGAAACAAAATTCATGCAAATTTTATACCTATTTTACCGTCTATCGAAAGAGTATAGTTATTCATAAACTTTGAACTTGTCACATATTTTAAATAATATACCTACATACATTAAATATGAGTTTAAAATGTACCTTAAATGGCTGATAATACTAAAAAACTAATAAATACAATATTTTACTACAAAAAGATATGTTACACATATTTTATTAATTTCAACTGGATTCTCCCAAAGAAAAATGCTTTAAAAAATGTATGCCTGTGATTTTTTAATGCCACATAAAAAAGCTTTCATCCCGTCACGCAGACAAAAACATCATTAACATCTTCAATGTCTAGGGTTCAAGGCAAGGGTTATCTTTTTTCATAAGGAGAACCATTCATTTTTTTTGGTGTCTCATACTAGGTTTTCCTATCTCATGTATCATAATGCTGTAAAGTAACTAAAGTACTCAATTCTTGCAATGTCGACATGTGTAAGCTTTCGCTTGGTTTAACTGCTGACCTAAGTTTTGTAGCTATGTCAATGCGTGGTTTCCAATGTCATTTTCTATTTAGCTTTAGCACCAAAAACACATAAAACTTTACAAGTCCAGTTATCTGCAATAAGTTGTATTATTATCTATCTACATTCCTTACGTTAGTCTCTATATTCCTTACGTTAGTCGTTACAAAATTTGAAACATTTAGTTTTGTTTTTAACTGTCTTTCCAAAAAGGAAGAAGTTCTCAGTTCATCGGAAACTTTTCCTAAAATATGTTCAGTTTTAAGTACGAATCTATACTTATCCCTCATAAAGTAAGATAAATCATTGATACATACTAGCGCACGTAGTCGAAATCCGACCATAAACTAAAACAATATCATCTCTTTTAACTTTAACAATTGACTATAGCCGTGAAGAAATAGTATAATATGTGTTCATATTATTATACATGTCACGTGAATTTAGTTTGTACAATGTTGATTTTTGTTAACTTAATCTATTTTAATGCAAATTACTTAATAATATTAGGTTTCTGCAGTACTCGGCAATGTAAGCTTTAACTGCGCCAAATTTTATTTTCCACCGTTCACGCAATTGTCTTCAAAATGGTACAACATTTTCCCTTCACCTATTAATATACAGATAAGAAAAAAAACGCACCAAAGTTAGAGGCTTGTATGATATTAATGGTGACAGCAACATATTTTGAGCTTGTTTTATTAATAGTATCATTCTGAATTCTTCCATTTAAATACGAAATTAGAAGTTCAAAAGCTTTATTAATAATTACTTAATTGAAACCGCATAATGTTTTACTCAAATAATTAGAACACACTTGATGAAAATACATATTCTTGTCTTGGTACATAGTCTGTCTTGGTACGAATATAACCTCTGGATAGCACCTCATTAATCTGATCATGATTTGTCAATATTTGTCTTTACCTACCTACATCCTTCCACTTTTATATTGTATGTCTGTTACCTACATTAATGTTTCATTTACGATTCGGTCTACACACAACAAAAAAACATGGCTTTTTCTGAATTTTTGTACCTACACACTTTGCAGTCTCATCATCAAATATCATTGTGAATGCATAATTTATACTTACATGCTTTTTTTAACACTTTTAATTCTTAAATATATGCAGAAGCGTTGATATAAACAGAGCAAGGCGGGCACCCTGATTTAAAATTATACTTTTAAGTAATTTTCCTGATACTCTACTAACTCTTTTTTCTAAATTCATTCTTTTTGTATCAGTGATTTACCTTTTATCCTGCTAAAATCACGTTTTTTATATCATAAGTTAGTAAACAAGCAGATGGCTTTCGTGTTAATGCTGCATTGCTATCAATTCCACATGCATAAGTCTACCGGCTACCTTGACCTCAAACTGGAACAAGATAAGACAAGCACTGACGCTATTGCGCCAGAAATAGATAAGGCGGTAGTATAATACCCAGGTAAGTCGTTGCGAAACTCTACCACCTAGTAGTCATAATGGTAGTGACGCGTATAGCCAATTGGTCGCCTTTTATGACCTGCCTGACAGAACGGCAGTTGGTGTATTCTTCAAAGGAGACCAGACCGACACGGGGAAAACCTCCATTATACATATACAAATTCATTCTGTTGTTCCAGCACTTCATTCTCAACCACAGTTATTACATCAACTTTGGTAAATTCCCTTTAAAATTACAGTATCTTGTTTTCTTCCTACTAAATAATTATCCCGTATTAGGAAACTATCTAGGGACCATCCGGCTCCAAAGTCTTTAAAAGAGCAAATCAATTAAGCCCAAAATATATGGTGTTACTCAATTTTAATTCAATGTTCCAATGACATCTTTCCTGCTTCATCATAAGACCCTGGAAGTCAATTACCAGCAGAGTATTTGTCAAAACAGAGCAAATAAGACCAAACTCGATAAATTTACCTTATTTAGTTTAGGTATTCATAAAGCCACCTTCTAGTTCCATCATCGGATCCTAAAAATCATGAAGCACTAAAGTACATGTCAAAACCAACCAAATCAGCCCACACTCAGTCAGTTTATCCAGATTAACTTAGGAGTTCTCATAGATTTCTTACAGCTCTGACATCAGGTTCGGGAAGTTATCCTATCCTATTATATGACATCAGGTTCGGGAAGTAATCCATGTATTAGGAAAGCGAGAAAAAAGTTGTTACATAACATCAAAAAGAACATATTCATGCCAAATTATTTTTGATATAATAATCTTATATAAACCCACGGTAGCGAAAAGTCCACTATTTAAGAAGTAGCATCACAATCCGTACGCCCTTCAATCGCCAGTGTATCGTGAAAGTTGGACCATCCCAAATCCTCTCAAAGTAAAACTTGATCAGCACTTCGGCTGACCCGAATTCGTGCTCACCTTACTTACCAATTTCCCTTATTGACGAAATACAGTCACGCTTCAATTACATCCCGAGCTATTTCCTGACACTTGATTTCGATGAAACGTAAAATATTTTCCATATTTACATTTTTCTTTTCATGTTTTTATATGGCTTGTCTTTTATGGC
This sequence comes from Apodemia mormo, assembly GCA_036924255.1. Lineage (NCBI taxonomy): Eukaryota > Metazoa > Arthropoda > Insecta > Lepidoptera > Riodinidae > Apodemia > Apodemia mormo. Next base: position 31,239,076 of record JAUPFN010000014.1, on the reverse strand, counting down.
AAAATTCCGTGTGATTTGAAAACCGATAGGAACAAGACGTAATGTCTTGATTGTAATTCCACAAATCTTATTACATTTAAATTATATTAAAAAACTTGTATGTGTTACATATTTAATAAATAGCCTATGACTTTATCATGATTATATAAAAGTATCTTCAAAGCCGTATTCCCGTAGATGTAGGCAGAGGTTACAAACAGTGCACCCACGATGAGCCGAAGATAGTTCTACAATGTGATGTCACCTATCACATTGTCTATTGTCACAAGCCTATAATATGATGATACTACAAAAATTATACGAATAATTTATCCCAGAAAATGCATTGTTTCTGGGGAATTCTCTATAGAAACAGTTAAAAGCTGCTATTTCAAAAGCCATTACTTAAACCATAATGGCACACAATATCGAAAAATCGCTGATGGTAGACTAATTGCACCTTAGATTATTTATTACCGTACTTTTATTAGAGAAATGTTGGAGAAATTTATTTAAATTTATCTATACAAATAATGCGTCTGCAGATACCATTAATGTTATACAATATCAAAAACAGATTGTTACTTTTTATCATTTTCAAACACTTATTAAGAACGTTTAGCTGTACGAGAAAGTATATTTAGTGTTATAGTTTCTTTATACACCGAATAACAGCCTTTGTACAGCCTATAACAGCTTGTACAACTATTGTGCAGCCTATTTAACGCTTAGCTGTACAAGACAGTTACAAGAGAGTATCCTTAGTGTTATAGTTTCTTTATACACCAAATAACAGCCCTTGTACAGCCTATAACTGCTTGTACAGCTATTGTGCAGCCTACATAACGCAATAAGCTGTATAACTTGGGGCCCTTTTTGGTGTTATATTGGCTGTAGAAGCGCTTCTACAGCCTTTGTACGGCTTCGAATACAGCTTTAAGTTTAAAAATGAACCTAAATGCAACCTATATACAGCTTAACGTACTACTTGGGCTATAGCTATTGTAATGTAGACATGTACTAAAAATCAGGTTTTGAAATTTAGGTAAAATTAAAATCAACGCGGGTGAAACCGCGAACATAAGCCAGCAATTATGATATGAATTCTTTTTTGATAACATTGCTTGTAACAGTGAACGTAAGACATACAGAAAAAAATTTATTTGAAAAAGATGTGCAGAAAGGTGTAATTTAAACACAACATACTTTAACGCTTCGTCGGTTAAGAATGTAGCGGCACAGCTGAGCGAACATGAACTACGCAAGCGATGAGGCTCGGGTTCGATTCACGGTAGAAACAGACATTTATGTGATGATCATAAATGTTTTTTCTGGGTTTGAGTTTTTATTAAATATTTATATCCATATTTATTAATGTATTTCTTTGCATTAAAATAGTTGACATCTGCATTACAAGCAAATAATTTACTTACTTTAGAGTTAGATCATCATATAATATTCATCATATAATTTTCTAATCATATAATTTTTTTCAACGTTTTAATTATTTACAAATAGGCACATCAATTCAAATAAGCCCTATGGTGTGGCGAAGTCCGTCATCGACGGCACCCCATTCCTTTATTCACTAGGTTCTGTAATATATTAGTCGATGCTGAAATTTTCTCAATTGACTGGTATTAGTCTAATAAAGAATGCCAGGGCATCAACGCATCAAGCTGGCCTTTTGTAAAAACTTTCATGATGTACAATAAAGCTAAATAAATAAAAAAAACAAAAGGATTTACAAAAGCAATATTAACGCAGTAATCTGCAAGGCGTATCTAAAACATTTGATACCCTAGAGGTACCCAGCCAAAGCATTTAATGACAAAATTTAACTCTGAATTTAAATGTGTTTCAAAATTGAACGAAAGTTAAAACCGTAATATCAGATGATATTTTAAAGTGTAAAATTAATTTCATTCCGAAATGTACAATTATCTTGTTGAACTCATTTAAAATAAAGAATGTTTTCAGCATTGCGGTTATTCGCTTTCATGACTAATAGACAATCTATTTATTAAATTATTTGATCCATAAGTAAATAAGTATATTATAATAAAGTAAGAAAATAAATACACACTTTGAGTATGCTTTCAACAACGCTGAATTAAGAATAATTTAGTTTAGAGATTAATTATGTTAAATTCCGTTTTTAATATTAAAAAAATGTAGAAAACCAATGACATTTTACTAATAGACAGGTCATACGCCAACATTACTGCGATTTAAAACAGCGCGAGTGTAAATATTACCACAGCTACTCATATTATGACATGTGACGTGCTAGACTAAATAAAAGCCAGGCAATGCCTTGCCTTGCCATGCGAACAACGCATTTATACTTTTTTACATTTTTTCCATCTTTGTATGCTTGTTTGCATATCTATGCTTATTTGATTTAAGGTAATAAATGAGTATAATATTTATGAGAGAGAAACTGACCCACAAAATGTTATTTTACCAAATATGTAAATTATTTATAGTGAATATTTTCATAGAATGGGGATTAGCTGTGATAAAAACTATCCTAACTCTTAGATTGGATTAAATTACTAAATTTGATCAAAATCGGTATAATACCGTACCGTTGAATCGGTTCAAGACCGCCCGCGCGTTGGTCGAGTAGTTAGCGAAGCTAACTACGAATCGATGGGGCCCAGATTCGATTCCCGACAGGGACAAACATTTGTTTGATGAGCATAGATGATAGTATTTTTGGGTCTGGGTGTTTATTAGTATCGTTGACTAACACCCATAATACAAGCAAATAATTTGCTTACTTTGGGACTTCGTTTGTGTAATTTGTCCAGCGATATTATTATTATTATTATTAAAAGTTTCGGAGTTAACCCCAAACATACATTATAACACGAGAATTTTATATATATTATTAGCTGCCTGCCCCGGCTTTACGGGTGGTGTACAATAATAAAATAAGACAAAATCTACCGCTTACAGAACTGAATTTTGTTGTAGAATAAATAAAAAAAATAAAAATCAAATGTTGCAATATTTTTTTACTATAAAACATATATCTTCTGTCTAATTCACTCAGTTACTTTTATATTTTTAGATTTTTAAGTTTTGCCCGTGTGATTTTTAGGGTTCCGTTGCCTAAAAGTTAAAAACGGAACCCTACTATTAAGCTTCCACTGTCTATCTGTCCGTCTGTCTGTCTGTCAACATGCTGTATCACATAAACTGTGATAGCTAGAAAGCTGAAATTTTCACAAATTATGTATTTCCATTGCCGCTATAACAACAAATACTAAAAATAAAAAAATGAAAATATTATGTGGGAGTCCCCATACAATGTTTTTTCGTATTTTTTACTCACTATTAATAATACCTATCGGAAACAGGTAGATGTTTAAATTTACACAAAATATATAGTTGTGGATTACCATACAAAATAAATAATTAAATAAAAATTAAAGGGAGGCTCCCATACAACAAACGCAATTTTTAAGTCCACATACAACAAACGTGATTTTCTTTTATAGATGATGGTACGGAATCCTTCGTGCGCGAATCCGACTCGCACTTGGCCGGTTTTTAATGATTTTATTTTATGTAAACATTGCCCTGAAAATAATGAACATAGCAAAAAAAGAACTATCCTTTGGAGTATTCTGAAAGTTATGCGCGTTTAAACATTTCAGAAATTCATTTTTAACTATGTTACTAGCTGGGCGACCGAGCTTCACTCAGGTCATTTTTCATGTTAAAATGGATTATCATGGACGTAATACTTACCTAAGTCAAATTTAATATTACAAGTCTATCTAAATACAAATCTTCGTCAAAATCGTTATAGCCGTTTTGGAGAAACCAATTACATACAAATATACAAGAATTGCACGTTTAAGGTATAGGATTCAGCCGTGAAGGAAAAACTTTGGACCCCTTTTTAAAACATTTGCGCGAACGGTGGAGTATGAAAGGCATATTCAAAGTTTAAATTGCAAAAGACTACAGAAACATAATATTTTTAAATTAAGAAATACATTAAATTAAAATCATTACCATTACACACACTACATTCATGTAACACACACGATAATCTATACATATAATAAAATCGTAGTAAAGTCAAAACTGTACATTGAATATTTTTTATACTTGGGGCGCCTCGAATCAATATCGAAGCCAAAAATATAGTTTTTAAAAAATTTTGTCTGTCTGTTTGTCTGTTTGTCTGTTTGTCTGTTTGTCTGTATGTATGTCTGGGGTAAACTCAAAAAGTACTGCATGGATTTACTTCAAATTTTGCATGAATATTACTAACAGGTCGGGTCAACATATAGGCTACATGTTATTACGTTATCACCTACGGGGAAGAAGCTGTGCGCAGTAAATGAAGTCCGCGCGGACGACGTCGCAGGCAACAGCTAGTATACTAATAAATATCGTATCGTAATAAATATGATAGCAAACTTAAAAGCGATTTTATTGCTTAGACTATGTTCAAATTTAGACCACGGGGCGATCGGTATATATAGATAACTAGCGACCTGCCCGCGGTTTCACCCGCGTAGCTTCTGTTCCCGTGAGAATATCAGGAAGGTTTATATACTGAAACCTTCCTCAAGAATCAATCTATCTATTACAAAAAACACATAAAAATCCGTTACGTAGTTTCAAAGATCTAAGCATACATAGGGACAGACAGAAAGCGACTTTGTTTTATATGTAGTGATAGATATGTAACATAAATATTGTGATGTAATATTAATACAATATGATCGAATTTCGATCAAAGGTTGATAGCTAGTTTACATAAATCCATACTAATATTATAAATGCAAAAGTCTGTCTGTCTGTCTGTTACGCTTTCACGGCTAAAGCGCTGAATCGATTTTTATGAAATTTGACAAGGAAATAGTTGAAGATTCGGGGTCAAACATAGGCTAATTTTTTTTTCAAAAATCAGCCCCTGAAGGGCTGAAATAGGAGATGAAATGTGTATTATAAACTATTTCGACGACATGCTAATATACTCGCGGGCGAAGCTGCGCGGGTCAGCTAGTATATTCTAAAAAAATAAACGACATCGTGAGCAACAAACAGTGTACAATATTTATGCGACGTAATATACTGTTTAGTGCATATAAAGTGCAAGCAGATGTCCGTTCTGGAGCGACAATTTACACAGAGTTGATTTATATCGAACGCTCCACCGCGTTCCACTTTCGAAAGCTTTCATTGTTTTAGCAAATGTTTTTGTTTGGATGCGGTTAACTAAAACGTATTTGCGATTTTTAAATTATAGATAAAAGAGTTATTTTAATCACACCGATTTTTCTGATGTTATATCTGCTTAATGCTTTTTAATGGCTGTTCGATCGTGCAAATCTATACGTTAATATAGGTATAATATGTATCTACACATATAATAAAATCGTAGGAAAGTCAAAACTGTACATTGAATATTTTTTTTAATGAATACTTGGGGCGTAATCTAAAATCGATGTCGAAGCCAAAAATATAGTTTTTAGAATTTTTGTCTGTCCGTCCGTCCGTCCGTCCGTCTGTCTGTCTGTCTGTCTGTCTGTCTGTCTGTCTGTCTGTTTGTCTGTTTGTCTGTTTGTCTGTTTGTCTGTTTGTCTGTTTGTCTGCATGGATTTACTTCAAAATTTGCATGAATATTACTACCAGGTCGGGTCAACATATAGGCTACATATTATCATACTATCATCTAGCGGCCAGGTGCTATGCGGAGTAAACGAAGTCCGCGCGGACGAAGTCGCTGGCAACAGCTAGTCTATAATCTATAATAATATAATAAATTCGAAAGTTTGGATGTTTGAATGGGTGGATGTTTGTTACCCAATCACGCAAAAATTACAAAACGGATTTGAATGAAATTATTATAATGTAATATAATTGCCTCTTAAGTCTAGCGATCCGGTGTCGGTGTTGAATCCGGTGTCGGCGGCCGGGCATCGAACCCGACGTCCCGGGTTAGATTCCCGGGTCGGGTAAATCAAATAGTTGTATTTTTTCAGTTTTCTGATAAAAACAACGTTGCCCGGGATTGGAAAAGTGTCTGATTAGCGATAGGCTGACTACCTATCACATTGTGTAAAGTAACTAAGTATGTATCTTCGGCTAATCGTGGATGCACATGTTGTACCTACCTCTGCCTTCGGGGGTACTTCGGGGGTGTGAAGATACAGAAAAATAACTATCCGTACTTACCACACAAATGCTTCGCTAACGATGAGCTATTTTACCTATAGGGAGTAGGAAATATAACTGTTAGCATTGGACGACCCCGTTGGTCGAGTGGATAGCGATTCTGACTACGTAATCGATGGGGCTCGGGTTCGATTCCCGATGGGGACAAGCACTTAAGTGATGAGCATAAATGTTTGCATTTCTGGGTTTGGGTGTTTATTAAATATATTCTAGTATTTATAGATGTAATTCTTTGTATTAGTATCGTTGACTAACAGTCATAACACAAGCAAATAATTTGCTTACTTTGGGGTTAGATCAGTAAGTGAAATTTGTCCCGTGAATATTTATTTATTTATAGCTAGCTAGCTTACGATCAACGAGACAGTTAATAAATACGACTAAAAAACTGGTATATAATTTACTAATAAACATGATTATTAAATTATATACCAATGACTGGGTCATTTAATTTATATTTTTTATCGCAAGATAGCAAACAGGCAGATGGCTCTCCTCAATGAAGACACCATAAGCCTATGGATTCCCAAGGTGTTAATAGTGCATTGCTATCCATGTGTCGGGATGGTAATGGCACGTGCATAACTTTACCGGCTACCTAAATGTGCGTCCACACTTGTAACATGACGACGAACCGGACTACGTGGCATCGTTACAGGACATGTTACGCTAAATGTTTACAATATAGGTTATACTGACATGTTCATAAGCCATGTACGATGAAATGTTATAAGTGTAGACGCATGGTCTCGAACTAGATCGCGTGGCATGGCATCGCTACATGGCATCCACTTCATGCCTAAATAATCAATCGTCGTAATACAAAACTAAACAACTTATACAATGATGTTTATAGTGTGCGTTGCAAAATGAGCGGCGGAGAGCTGCGTTACGTACTGACCAGGACACGTCACGACTTGATCCACTACTACCCCGGCAGGTGTATCACCTAACGTTTGCAATCCGCCAGCGGTCAGCGATTACTTTTAAACGTAACGAAAAAAACATCAAAAACTTCGCCAATTGCTTGCTGGTTACTAGATGTACTTTTTTCAATATCACAGTGCTAAGACTAATCAAGCGGCAGCATCTTCCACTAATACACAAGGCTGTTATGTGTCTTGCAATAACTACACAATTACGATAATTTCTCATTGCATGTTACGTAATAACCCCGCGGTTCTGTATCCGTGTCATCGGGCGTACTTCGACGCGTGTCATAAATGCAAGTGTGAACGTCTCCTGGTCCGCGGACATTAGCGAAAATACTTTGAAAAAACCGATTTTCGATGGATTGGCTACACAGACTAGCATCTACAATAGACCCGGCTAGTAGATCATAACTACGTACATTGTCCTGCCGTTATTCAGTGTTCGGCAGTTTCTTTCAGTGTTCGGAATGGATTCAACCGTACTGCAGGTCGTGACAATTGTACGCGTAACAAAGTACGTCCACATTAATCGGTACTGACACGTGTGTCTGATACGGTCACGGGGTAATGTTCGCTAAATTGTCACGTGTGGAAGCACCTTGAGACTGATGCTATTACGGCAGGAATATGTAAGGTGGTGACAACTTATACGAGCGAGACGTTGCGGACCTCTACCACCTAATAATCACGATGGTAGCGACAACTATTAACCAATAGTTCGCCTTTTACGAACTGCCTATCAGAATGAAAGTAAGGTTTTTCTTCAAAACGGGTCCGAATCAACACGGGGAGAATCTATATAATATACTAGCTTTAGCTTGCAGCCCGCTACATTGTAAAAGTTTCTGGTAAATCCCGCGGGATCACGTTATTGTTTCGAGATAAAAAGTAGCTTATATACAATTTCAGGTTATTATCTACCTGTGTGTCAAATTTCATTCAAATCCGTTCAGTAGTTTTTGCGTGATTGAGTAACAAACATCCATCCAAACATCCAAACTTTCGCATTTACAATATTAATATAAATAATATAGATATAGATACCCCAATACCTTTTATCATGATTATTTCCAGTCACAGTTTTCCAAGTCATGTAATGTCAATTTTCAGCGATTCTAAAAATATACGGTATTGAATACTTGTTAGCGAAGGCCCAAACGAGATTCAGATTGCCAAAAGAAAATCGTAAGTCTATTGTGAATCCAATTATGGAACCAACGAAAAATAGAACAATACGTAATGAGAACTTAGGAATTGTATTACAAACTTTAAGACATATAACGTATTGAGCAGGTCTAGGTAAATTTAAATGTGGTTTATTCTAGGTTGGAATTTGTGCAGAGTAATTAATGCCACATCATAAGTTCACCGGCTAATTTATTTTCTCTAACCAGTACAAGACATCAGTAAGCACTGACACTGTTGCGACAGGAAAAGGTGAGGTGGTGATACCAAAGGTACGCCCATATCCACGAAAAGATAGGCAGAGATACAACATTGCACTAACGATTAACCGAAGACACTAATGGCTAATTGCACTAACCTTGTCTGAACTTAGGACGCTTTTACTAACATGGTGTCACATTCTTTTCACTTAAGACAAGAAGTGATAGTATATTATTTAGGATTTTTGTGCAATGGGACAATGTTTGTGCAATTGGCTATTAGTCCCACAATTTTAGGTGACAAGCATATCGCCAACCGGGCACTTTTTTCATTCCCGGGCAAAATTGTTTTTATCAGAAAACTAAAAAAATACATTTTTCAAATGTCCGACCCGGGAATCGAATCCAGGACCTCATGTGATTAACTCCGACACCAGACCACTAGACTACAGAGAAGTGGATTAGTGAGATGCTGCAGGAGTTTACCACGAGTCGTTTTATAGTTATTTTATAAAAACAAACAATTGTTGCAGGTTCCGTTATTTGTTCGACTTTTATATATTACTAGCTGTTGCCAGCGACTTCGTCCGCGCGGACTTCGTTTACTCCGCACAGCACCTCCCCCGTAGGTGATAGCGTGATAATATGTAGCCTATATGTTGACCCGACCTGTTAGTAATATTCATGTAAAATTTGAAGTAAATCCATGCAGTACTTTTTGAGTTTACCCCGGATATACATACAGACAAACAGACAAACAGACAAAAATTCTAAAAACTATATTTTTGGCTTCGATATCGATTGTAGATCATGCCCCAAGTATTCTTTTAAAAAATATTCAATGTACAGTTTTGACTCTCCTACGATTTTATTATATGTATAGATAATATTTTTATTTAAGAGAAGAGTGAACAGGTACCTTCTAGGAAAGCGCGTTCCATCTTAGGCCGCATCTTAGCTTACCATCAGGCGAGATCGTGGTCAAGCGCTTCCCTATTGACAGTAAAAAAAATACAAACTCTTTGACAGAATTACAGATGGTCTATTCTTCGATGGAGCCACGATTAAAATGGCAAAATAATTATATCCTATACTTTAAACAGACAGTTCTTGTATATTTGTATATAATTGGCGTCCCCGAAACTAATATGACGAAATATTGTATTTAGATAGACTTTTACTATTAAAATTGATTCCAAGATATAATTCATTTTTACATGAAAAAATATTATAGCAAAGCTCGGTCGCCTAGTTAGTTCATGGCACAGACCACAGGAATACTAATAGCCATTGGGAAGGAAACGTGTCGCCGCACATAATATAAGCTAACGCTCCGATTAATGTCTATAATTTCATACATTTTTAGGACATATTATACTAGCTGTTGCCCGCAACTACGTCCGCGCGGACTTTGTTTACTCCGCACAGCTTCTCTCCCATAGGTGATAGCGTGATAATATGTAGCCTATATGTTGACCCAACCTGTTAGAAATATTCACGCAAAATTTGAAGTAAATCCATGCAGTACTTTTTGAGTTCACCCCGGACATATATACAGACAAACAGACAAAAATTCTAAAAACTATATTTTTGGCTTCGATATCGATTGTAGATCACGTCCCAAGTATTCTTTAAAAAAAAAATTCAATGTACAGTTTTGACTTTCCTACGATTTTATTATATGTACCTATAGATTGTGAAAAATAGAAATAAACCATGTTGTATTGTTTCATCGTATGGAATGAGATGACAAAGTTTAAAAATTACTCTTGAAGTCATTTTTAAAAATTACACTTGATTTATTCCATTGGCAATAACTCTGTATTTATGTATGTAATTGCAAGCTACACTGACAATCTGAGAAATTTTCTTAAAAGGCGTATCCATTTCATCCGAAGTTCATAGGGAGTGGCTTGAGGATGTTGGAAAAAAAACAAGGCGAATCTGTCTGAGTCGTGATGAATGACACTTGAATAATAACGCAAACAAGCCCATCACCTTAGAATAATAACGCAATACCTGTCATGTAAGAGATCTGGCATACATGTGTATGTGAGAGTGTACGCGTGTGCGTGTACGTTTGCGTGTGCGTTTACGTGTGCGTGTGTGTATTGATCTGTTCAAAAATCTTGCTAAGGATCAGAGGGTTTGATCATAAAAAACTACTCATAAGTATTTTATTTGTTAGGCCAATCAAAATTAAAATCGATAAAATATATTTTAATGTCAAGTAAATTTATTTTTTAACTGGGAAGTCTTGGTATTAAAAAAAACATCATTAAGCTTGCCCCTTGTACGTAAGTAGAGTATACCAAACATCAGCAGGCTTAGGATAAGCAACACGATAAAATTTTATCGACCTCGTTTTCTCGACTTTTATGTCACTTTCTCGATTCGCTAACGCATTTGACACTTGATTCGACATGATACTTCAAAGGAAGAGAAAATGATCAATTTTACTCGACGGTAGTTATTTTCTCTATCGATCGAAACGTCTTGCTGTCATTTTATCGATTTGTCATTTGACACTTCGTTAAAATTTGGTTAAAATGTTGATAACCTTATCCACTATTTCATATTATTATACTTTAATTGTACAATAATTACAAAACTTTTTGATTTCTATTCATTTTATTAAATATAGATTTCGGTCCAGTGTTGGCAGTAGTATGTATGGCAGGCAGGCAGGCAGGCAGGCAGTATGGCATATATGTATTTAATAGTGGTGGCAGTTCCATATTATACCTATTATGTGCTAAATATCTACGGTTAACGGCAAGCCTGCAAAATACAAAGAAGGCACATAGGAAATTTGTGTGATCTTTTTACACAACGGACGGAGCATTCCAATCACTATAGCGCTTCAATAAACCCAATAACCATGGCTCTCTAAATAATATAGACCCTTGTGAATTTTGAGGTTTAGAGCCACACACCGATCAAGGCATGCCTCTTTAGTTAAAGGTAAGTGAACATAAGAGACTTGTAATTCAGTTTCTAGTAGATATGACAGCCATCCAACTTCATTAACTGTAATAACAGAATATCTTTGTAGTAAATACTAATTTGACTTAGGTGAACTCAATAAAGTTATATTTTTTCAAAAGTTATCTGTAGTTTTTCGAGTTTCTTTTTTAAACAGTTAATATGTTACATATACATGTCAAGTGTATGTTAAATTTCAGCTGGATACAAGTAATAATCCTTTTCTTGGTGGTCAACTATTCACAATACTTACAGCCACATACCAACAAACAACAACAATGCTTACATCATAGAATAATGATGCAAATGTGTTATTCCTCTAAGGCTTGCATTGATTATGTATTTAAGGAGTTTTTTACTACCCATTCAAGTTATATTTAGTCAAAAAAAGTATTTGTTTTAATCAGTTGTTTTCAGACCAAGTTCCATGTATGATTAACATACTACTATGATGAATTATTTTCTGTAATATTTATAACTTAAAATATCCAATATGACACATGTAGTTCTCAATTACCTAGGTAGTCTGGTCAACAAGTGCTTTTTTGGTCAACTTTTTTCAGCAGTCTCCGAAAATTATGATTGAGGTGTCATTCGATTCGGAATGGCATCTAGATAGTTTTCGAAAAACAATGAAGTTCCGCAAATAAAAATTACAAAAGTTATTAACAATTAACTAAAAATAAAAAGGGGGGTTTAGTTTTTTGCAAATATCTCATAAACTAATAAAGATTTTTCAAATTTGAAAAAAGATTCAGAAAGAGGAGGAAATTTCCTAAAAAAAAGTTCTGACTCCCGGAATTGTAGGACTAATATTTATAATTTTCCCAGAGGGTTGAAAATACGCCCGAAAACGGGTACTCCGGCTTGCGCAAGCCACGCCTCCTTCGGACCTTTAATGAATAAATATTATTTAAACTTATTAAATATGAAAATTAAAATATGAAAAAATTCAGGTGCCTACAGGACAGATCAATAAACAATAATCCGTGGTCAAAAAATTTTTATCGCGATTTTTCCATAAGTTATCCATTAATTAATTAACAATTTTTTGTAGCACGAACATTAACATTGCAAGTGCGATAATTGTTAAACTATTAATCTAGGATTTTTTTTCTTTCGTGGAGCTATTTTTCAAAGGTCTTAGAATAGATTCCCGTTGGAAAAATTAAAAAATTGTAAATTTTCATTTTGTAATTAACAGTTTACTAAGGTGAAAAATTATAAAGCTTTATTAAACATTGAAAAAAATTTTTTTTTCATAATATTATTATTGATCCGTTTTCTCGTGATCAGAAGCTACTTAAAAATGATTTTTTATAGTTTTTATCTCCTATTGTTTAAAAAAATGTTATAAACAAATGCGTTGTTTATGAGATATTTTAAAATTTTTTTTCGATAACATAATCTTTGATGATAATTATGATTTTTTTAAAAAAAACCGTTTCTTAAAAAAAATTTTTTATTGCTGAAAAACGCATTTGTTGATTAACAATTATTTTCTCCCACTTCTAATTAACATTAAGGAACCATTTTTTTTTTAATCATTATTTATTTTTCTTTTTGATATTAAAAAAAAAATATTTAATTTTTCATTGTTTATGTAATAAACAATTTGTTATAAACAAATAAATTTTTACCTTTTATTTTTTTTTTCTTATTTTACTTAATGTCACAAAAACTGACATGATTTTTTTTTAAATTTTTTTTACTATTTTTTTTTAATTTTTAAATATTCGTTGTCTGTAATTTCGTCATTCTTGCCTGGTTTTTCATCCTTAAAATTATTATAATTTATAAACTAATGGAGATATGATGAAAACACCCAAGACTTATTTATTCTTTATCTAGTATAGTCTTTATTAGTTAAAGAATAAATAAGTCTTGGGTGTTTTCATCATATCTCCATTAGTTTATAAATAATCTAGTATAGTCTTTATTAGTTAAAGAATAAATAAGTCTTGGGAGTTTTCATCATATCTCCATTAGTTTATAAATTATAATAATTTTAAGGATGAAAAACCAGGCAAGAATGACGAAATTACAGACAACGAATTTTTAAAATTTAAAAAAAAAATAGTAAAAAAAATTTTAAAAAAATCATGTCAGTTTTTGTGACATTAAGTAAAATAAGAAAAAAAATAAAAGGTAAAAATTTATTTGTTTATAACAAATTGTTTATTACATAAACAATGAAAAATTATTTTTTTTTTTATATCAAAAAGAAAAATAAATAATGATTTTTTAAAAAAAGTGGTTCCTTAATGTTAATTAGAAGTGGGAGAAAATAATTGTTAATCAACAAATGCGTTTTTCAGCAATAAAATTTTTTTTAAGAAACAGTTTTTTTAAAAAAAATCATAATTATCATCAAAGATTATGTTATCGAAAAAAAATTTTAAATTATCTCATAAACAACGCATTTGTTTATAACATTTTTTTAAACAATAGGAGATAAAAATTATAAAAAATCATTTTTAAGTAGCTTCTGATCATGAGAAAACGGATCAATAATAATATTATGAAAAAAAAATTTTTTCAATGTTTAATAAAGCTTTATAATTTTTCACCTTAGTAAACTGTTAATTACAAAATGAAAATTTACAATTTTTTAATTTTTCCAACGGGAATCTATTCTAAGACCTTTGAAAAATAGCTCCACGAAAGAAAAAAAATCCTAGATTAATAGTTTAACAATTATCGCACTTGCAATGTTAATGTTCGTGCTACAAAAAATTGTTAATTAATTAATGGATAACTTATGGAAAAATCGCGATAAAAATTTTTTGACCACGGATTATTGTTTATTGATCTGTCCTGTAGGCACCTGAATTTTTTCAAATTTTAATTTTCATATTTAATAAGTTTAAATAATATTTATTCATTAAAGGTCCTAAGGAGGCGATCCGGCTTGCGCAAGCCGGAGTACCCGTTTTCGGGCGTATTTTCAACCCTCTGGGAAAATTATAAATATTAGTTCTACAATTCCGGGAGTCAGAACTTTTTTTTAGGAAATTTCCTCCTCTTACTGAATCTTTTTTCAAATTTGAAAAATATTTATTATTTTATGAGATATTTGCAAAAAACTAAACCCCCCTTTTTATTTTTAGTTAATTGTTAATAACTTTTGTAATTTTTATTTGCGGAACTTCATTGTTTTTCGAAAACTATCTAGATGCCATTCCGAATCGAATGACACCTCAATCATAATTTTCGGAGACTGCTGAAAAAAGTTGACCAAAAAAGCACTTGTTGACCAGACTAAGGTACCTACATGTGAAAACATTATTATTTTATATTTGTCTACATTTAAAGATAATTTACCATACAGAAAGGCAGTCAGTTCTTGTTATTATTGTTTATTACAATAATATATGTCAATAAAAAATATAATTATTATTTGCAGATAAGACTTCAACTGCAGAATTTTTAATATTACTGACAAATATCCTAGAAGAACAAATGATGCCCTCATATGGCATAATTGAAATGGATGAAATGCGAAGACTACATAATAGAAGATATTGACGGATCCTATGTATACTGGTGCAACTTGCAAAACAACGGAAACCATTTTCTTGCCTCAAAAGCCTTAAAATTACCTTATATTTGTCCTAATGTTATAAAGTATTTGAAAATTTGTACAAATTTTCAAATACTTCTATTGATTTATGTCAAAACTAGCTGTTGCCCGTGACTTTGTTCGCGCAGACTTTGTTTACTCCGCACAGCTCCTGCCCCGTAGGTGATAACATGATAATATGTAGCCTATATGTTGACCTGACCTGTTAGTAATATTCATGCAAAATTTGAAGTAAATCCATGCAGTACTTTTTGAGTTTACCCCGGACATACATTGACTTTCCTACGATTTTATTATATGAAGGTATAGATTACAAGCTACAGAACATTTAATCCGGCCTCCAGTAAAGTTGTGTCATTGCACTTGCACAAGTATACGTAGGACCCTTCGATATGATAATTACAAGTATTTTCTTTTAAAAGTGTTAACTTTGTTACTTTTGTTGTTGTTTTTTAATCGAAGTGATTTTGGTAGTAACAATACTTAGTGGATTATTGGTATAATAAAATACTTTAGTGTTGTATAAGATTTATTTGAAAAAATTTATACTCTAGGCAAACCTTCTATCTAAGTATTAAATAATTTTATATAATAAAAATGAAACTTATAGTCATCAATGGCTAACTTTAAGTATAAGTTTAATGACACACTATTCATAGTATTTAATGTTTTAATGCCAAACATAGATTTTACTATATGGAAAAGTCTTGAGAAATAATTTTTATTTTCTTTAATAAAGTTACAAAATGAATAAATCACACAAAATACAAAATGAATAATTATAAAAAGTGTGTAATATGAAGCAGTCTTGTAAAGAAAATTAAATTTGAGTTTTAAAAAATATACAAACACATCTACTTTACTAAACTAACAATTATTATTAATGTTTGTACTTCTCAGAATAGATAAATAATTTTCACAATTTATCACCTTATGACTTAAATTTATTAACATGTATCTTTGAATTTTCACTAATGTAACAAACTTATAGAAGATTACAAAAAATGTAATAAATAGAAAGGCTTCTTTATTCTATTTCCATTACTCGCTGTTTAGTCAACCTGTAAACAAATATATCTTATCAAAATGTTGTTATATATGTTTACTTAATATATTTTTTTGTCAGTTAACTCAGGACTTATGACTCCAGTCTTGCATGTTGCATTTTATGTAGTGTTATATAGATTTGCATTGTAAATTATATAATGGGGTCGAAAAAACAATTGGTTACATTTATAAAAGGGAGTGAAAGAAGCCTACACTATTCTCCAGAGAAAGCTTCTCATATTATTCAGGATTTTTTTACAAGAATCAAGTTTTTGATATAATCTTGAATTTATAATATTAATTTTGTAAAAAACCACAACTTTTACAATGAAAGAAATATATTAAAATATGTTTAAAATTTGAATCTTTCAGTCTACCTTGTTAGATGATTTGTCATGGAGATATGTATGTAAATAAATACTTACACAGTGTTCCATTGTTTTCCTTTCTTCCTCTAGAAACTATAATGTATGAAGTATTTGTAGAATATATGGTGTTATATTATGCTTTCCCAATATTAAAGACTTTAATCTTTGGTGCTACAAGTCTAGTCCATAAATCCACCATGGCGACAAAGTTAATTTATGCTTATTACTTCTTAGCCTGAAAAGAAAATCATAATTATTTTTAATAACCTATATAAGCTTTTAAAAAATATAAGTATAAAGAAGTACACTACTTACGTTTTATTTTGTGTTCCCATTTCACATACCTAACACAATTTAATTTTGTACTAGAATCGGAAGAATAATGATGATTTTAGAGATGTGAGAACCAAACAGTATAAATCAATAATTCCTTGTATGTAATGGTTAGATAATTAATTAATTTATAATTAATTACAAAATACAAATTAGTTAAAGTACTTTTTGACGTAATGTAAATAAACTTTTAATTTTTCGTATAGAGAAAATAATTCTACGAATTATCGTGCTACTCAGTGTTACCAACTCTATTCAAAATTACAACTACTTACTTACAAAGTTTTCTACAAAATTCAGTAGAAAACTAAATGTAAAATAAAAGGTTAATTTAAAGCTGGTGCTTATTTTGTATTATTTAATGTTACTATTAATAACATATACTCAGGAAAAATAATACATAAAAACATATTATAATAATCAAAATATTAATTAATCAATCAAAAATAACAAAAAAATCGAGTGTAGCTCACACTCGTTTTTTCGTTAGAAGTAAATGTAAGAAGACAAAATAAAATAAAATTTATATACTCTTTGAGTAAGTCTTTGAATCAAAGAGAGATAAACTGAAAAGTCGAAGAAAAATGTTTTTCGTTCTTGAGATGTAAATCACAGACCGTGGTCCCACAAAATAATTTTTTTTTGATTAACAACAAGCTGAATATTTGTGAAAAGCTTCATTTTGACGAGACAACCGTCTTTTCTATTTTCGAAAAATCTCGAATCGGGTAACTAATAAAGTTAATGCTGCGAAGACATTGGGTTCGGTAAATAATAAATATTTATTAATAACAATAATTATTTTTCGACTTTAATCGCTTGATTATATTATGAAAACTACGATGAAACTTTTGTCCTACATATTTGATGATTTTTCTGACAATCCTACTTATGAGATTTTTAAATTGATATTAATCAATTTAAAAATAACCTGATTTTCTCACAACAGCTTGTTAATTATTATTGTAATTCAACGGTAACTTTGTCATACACGTAAAGTGGAAACTTTTCTTAGTCTGACACTCTAAAGTTTCCTTATTTTATCTATCTTTATTAGTTACCCGATTCGAGATTTTTCAAAGATAGAAAATATGGTTGTCTCGTCAAAACGAAGCTGTTCACAAAAATTCAGTTTTTTCTTGGAGACCACGGTCTAACAGTAAGTCTTAGGTTCGATTGCTTGCATCTGGCTGATTTTTGGAGCTATTAATAGATAACATTATTTGTAACATAAAATACTGTGAATTGTATTCTGTTCTATCTTATTTTCTAGTTGGCATAATACTATACATTTATGTTTGTTTATCGTAATGCATTTTCGTGTCATTGTCAAATCACAACAATTCTATGGAAGTTTCTCATCAAAAAAATTAATCAAAAATGTTAATTGATTAGTCTAAAAGAAGATGTTAATTTACTCAATAATGTTAGAATTATAATTGAAAGGAATAATTATAGTGAAAAAAAATAGCTTGTTAATAATAATTGTTACGCACTTTTACGCATAATTAGTTACGCAGTTATACACCCAGAAATAAATACACGCTGGCATCTTAATTGCCCTTTACATTAAAACATCTTATGAATCATAATTCATTGTTTCAGTTTTATAGAATAAAAAACTAGTTTTGATGGTCAAAACTAAAAAGAGAGAATAATTCAAAAACCTGTAAAATATCTAATTACAATTGTAAATAGGTACGGCTACACTAGGCTTTGGTTATATTTCCTTCGACTCTGACAAAGAAGAGAAATGATGACAGGAAGTTATAAATGTAAACAAAAGCTCATAATGATTAACACAAGTTAAATGCACCAAAGGTGTATCTTAAAAATCAGAATTAGTATAATATCTATGTCTTCTAGTGACAACATTTATTTCTCTATTCGAGTAAACTTTTTGTTTAATTTATCTCTGACGTTTTAAATGTTTATCGTGGCATGCTTAATAACGTCCATCGAGATATTAATAAATGTCAAGCAAACGTCACTTTCTCGATCGATATATATCTCGAGGTGCTTATCCTAAGCCTGCAGTAGATGTTTCTTCTCCGCTTGTCGCTTTTAATAATCGAGACGATTTTAAAGAACGGGCAAGTACTGGGGTATTAGCTCACCACCTCCGGGATCTACCTACTACAAAACTGCTGAACTGATTTAGATCTTTATTTTTAGATATTCTTAGGTCTTAAAAGATAGGATATTTTTTATTTCAACTAACCTCAACCCCTACAAAATATTCACTACAAATAATTATTACGATAAAACGTTTGCCGTGTCAGCCATTTTTTTTTAATTTTCTAGACTTCTGTTTGTTTTGTTGCGATAAAAAATATAAAAATACAAATTATGTACAACTGTTACTGCTGACGCGATAATTGCGTTTAACTAATTTGATAAATTAATAATAATAAATAAATATTCACGGGACAAATTACACTTATTGATCTAACCCCAAAGTAAGCAAATTATTTTCTTGTGTTATGGGTGTTAGTCAACGATACCAAAACATAAAAATACATATATAAATACTTTTACATAAATAATAAACACCCAAACCCGGAAATACAAACATTTATGCTCATCACACAAATGCTTTTTTTGTCGCCTCTGTGGTCTAGTGGTCCAGCGTTGGCAGTGACCACATGTGGTCCCGGGTTCGATTCTCGAATCAGACATATAAAAAAAGTGTTTTTTTCAGTTTTCTGTGAAACACAAAGTTGCCCGGGATTGGAAAGTGCCCGGTTGGCGATAGGCTTGCCACCTATCACATTTGTGAGACCAAGTATATTCGGCTAATCGTGGGTGCATCCCTGCCTACGCCTTCGGGGATATGGGCGTGAATATATTTACTTACACAAATGCTTGTCGCCGTCGGGGATTGAACCCGAGCCCTGTCAATCGGACGGTCAGTAACGGCTAACAGTTCTATTTGATGCAACATGGGTGCAAGATACATGTACCCGTCAATACGTTTAAGGTGAATAAATTTATGGGAGTATACTTTTTTAAGCTGAGAATATCTCACAGAAGATATCATTTTTAGGGTTCCGTACCTATAAGGTAGAAACGGGACCCTATTACTAAGCCTCCGCTGTCTGTCTGTCTGTCTGTGCGTCTGTCTGTCACCAGTAATAAATTTAGTTTCATTTAGGTAAGAGAAATATTTTTTATAATATTACAAGATAGCAAACAATCAGCTTTTGTTCTTTAAAGACTCACAGCTTTCTTGCCATTAGACAATACAAACATGTTTCCCTATACCATGTAGATTTCCTGCTATCTTTGGAATGTCTAAATTCATATAGGTACTACATTTTTAGTTTTTATATTTTAACCTTTTTATTTTATTTTTACAATTGATATATTACAGAATGTCTTTATATACAACGTCACAGCTTTCTTGCCATTAGACAATACAACATGTTTTCTTTAGAGGTTACTATTGAAAGAGCGATATATAGTTGGCCATGTGAAAAACAGTCAACGCTCAAATCTAAGCCTGCAACGTTGAAGGTTCGACCCTGCGATATATTAATGCGAGGCATCGTAGCAAACGGGAAAAAATGTGTAAATAGTTGACCCTACTAGCCATCCCTGAAACTTCTCACTAAATTAAGGTATTTTAAGCTCACAAGAGTAAAAAATATAAGTATAGATTTTTCAGTTCAAACATCTATTTTGTTAAAAATGGCAGTATTATTATTTCTAAAAAGCTGTATATTTGAAAACGACATTCAACTCAATTTTTGAGATCTAAAATATTGTTTTAGCTAAATAATCGATAGGTTGACAAATTTCGATGCTATGTCAAAAACATTTTATTTTTAATTTTCTTCATTGATAAATCCCAAACAAATTGACCGATTTTGATTAAATTAACGGTATTTGTATTTAGCACAGTCTTTAAAGAACAAAAGCTAATAATATTTTTAAGTCAATCGGTAAATTAAGTTGAAAGTGATTTAAAAAAAATAAGTAAGTTTGCTGAAAACAACGTAATTTTAATATTTGAAAAGCTATAAGTTTTGAGTTAGATTCGATTTTGATTTGTGTAACGGCATTTGACGTAGTTTTTTTAGTACTAAGATATCGTAGATCACCAAAAAATGATTGGTTGAAAAATTTCGAAGCTACGTCGAAAAAACACTTTTTCCAAATTTTTCGTCAACGATTACTCCCAAACGGATAAACCGATTTTGATGCAATTTATGTATTAGATGTAGTTTTTTGAGGAATAGAGCTGATTAGTTTTTGTACTCAATCGGTACATAAATCTGGAAGTTATATAAAAAAAATACTGTTTCACACTAAACATTTGGGGATTAATTTCTTAAAATCGCCTGGACCCAATCGGTTAAAATTTTCAGGAAATCTAAGTTGAGCGGAATTCAATCGAATGCCATTAACCGCGTTTCGATCGGTCTAGCTGTTAAAAAGTTATGAGATGTTTACATACACACATACACACACCCACACACACACACACACACACACACACACACACACACACACACATATACATACAGACATACTGATGTCATCGTGAAAATAGTCGGAAAAGATTCCTAGGACCTCAAAATATGGACATCTGCTGAAAACTCGACTTTCGAAAATCGGGGTAAAATCAGTAACTTCCTTATCTACTTACATACGTAGTAGGAAGTTATAAACTGGTTTGCTAAATCACGTTTTTTTACATTAATTGTTAAATAACAATTTTACAATATAAATTTCCGAAAACAGGCTAAAAAATCTCTAAAACAAATAATTTGTTA
Organism: Apodemia mormo; assembly: GCA_036924255.1. NCBI lineage: Eukaryota > Metazoa > Arthropoda > Insecta > Lepidoptera > Riodinidae > Apodemia > Apodemia mormo. The sequence continues at coordinate 31,217,479 of JAUPFN010000014.1, read as the reverse complement.
ATACTATTTCTAATCTTCGACATTATTTTTATATGGTGATATTATATATTTTAGTTTAAAAAAAAGAATGTATTAAATTTTGATTTTCAGCTGCAGTCCTATATTTATTATCCGAAAATTAACACGTTTCCCAGCGCGGCGGCGCACAGGGCGCCACACGCCCGTAAACCCGGATCCGCTATGCCCCTCCATTTTAAATCTGTAAAATCTTCGAAAATATTCATTTAAATTACATGCTGTAAACGGCCATATTGATCTATATTAAATCAAAAATATATTTAAAGTATTTAATTGGATAAGGATTAGTGCTGTATTTCTTAAAATTGCTTCGAAAAAGCTATTATTTCTCGTAAAAAGTAAATGACAAAAAATGCTATTGTGGTTTATCCATAGGAGATAGACATATACCATCGCGTTGTTTTCTGTAGACCTTTTCAAGGTGTACAAATACTAAGTATATTATTTTGATAAATCTCGTAGGGTTTAGCCTGCGTTTGCAATGTAAGCGGAAAAAATATAATTATTTACGACATGACATCAGAAAACTAGAAAATTGCAGTATTTCTCTACAATACATTGAATGTTATTATACATATAAACCTTCCTCTTTAATCACTCTATCTATTAAAAAAACCGCATCATAATCCGTTGCGTAGTTTTAAAGATTTAAGCATACATAGGGACATAGGGACATAGGGACAGACAGAGAAAGCGACTTTGTTTTATACTATGTAGTCATAGTCATATTGTATCAAAAAATACTCGTAGTACTAAAACTACTGCTTAATAAATGATAAAATAAATGTTGTTACCGTCAATCAAATCTAAAGAGAAGTCGGTACGAAATAAAACTGATAAAAGAATAATTAGTTTTAAAAATTGTAACATTTTCCGCCAAGGCACGTCCTGTTTCTTCCCTATTTTATTTAATTCACTTTTCTCGACCCTGCTTCCGACGTCGTCGCGACGGCAGAAAAACTGTAGCTAGATGTGAACTTATATATATAAATAAGATAGACATGTGATCATATCATGTACCTATTGATACATATAAAGTTGTCAATACTCAATAATTTTTGGCTTAATATGTTACAATTTTTACTTTTGGTGTTACTATATCAAAAAATAATAAACATATACACCCTATGAGGGTATTGCCATGTAAGACCTAGATCGGTCCATTTTATGATATAATTATGTGGTTGTCGTTAAAGGAATCGTTTATGGTGTAGTAACATTTTTCTACCAAAAGACTTTTTACAAGTTTTATAAATATACGATCATTTTCTTCCGATTTAATTTTATCAGGTATTTTACTATATATTTTTACACACATTATATTCGGTCCGACACTACGCATTTTTAGTTTTGATATTGGCAATTCTAGATTATATTTGAATCTACTTGCGAAGTGTCGTGAAATATCGGTTTGATTTTTAAATAAATGAGAATATATTCTTACAAATTTCATTGCATATATTCTTACAAAATTCAATGAATATTTATGTCAAAATTAATATTTTGAGGCTTTTAAAGTATGGTTTGCAGCTTTCGGTTTTTCTAATGTTTTTGAGGATGCGTATACATTTTTTTGGAAAATAAATACATCTTGAATGTTTGAACTTGTATTACCCCATAATAAATGCCATATGTGCCACAAATTTGCATATGCGTGATATGCTACCAAAGTGCAATTAAAGCGTATGTAAAGCTTGACATTTCTGTTTTTATTTTGTTTATATGATTCGTCCAGTTTATATTGGAATCTGTATCTACGCATTCTATTTTCGTATTATTATATTTAAAGTTAATGTCAAGGGGGTTCTTTTGATAGGGTATGAATTGAATTAATTTAGTCTTTGAAAAACTTATACCAAGGTTTGTGTTCTTTCATCCAATTTTTTAAATTAATAAAAAAATCAGTAAGATTTTGATTTAAATTAATATTATTTTTAAATGATGTCAAAAGTGAGATAGCGTCCACAAATAATACACAGTATTCATTAAGGATTTTTGGAAGGTCATTAATGTACAGTAAAAGTACTTGACAGTATGCTTACCATCTAGGGATTTAACTTGTGTGTAATCCAAAGAATGAAAACATAAAAATCTCAGGGACAAGTGACGTACTTTTAGCATTGAGATAATTTATTCGCCGTGTTGGTCCCGGCCTCCTTTGTAGAATAGGCCAACTGCAGTTCTGCCAGGCAGGTCGTAAAAGGCGACCGAATGGCTATCGAGTCACTACCATCGTGGCTACTAGGTGGTAGAGTTCTGCATTGTCTCGCCCGGGTCTGGTACCACCGCCTTGCCTATTCCTGCCGCAATAGCGTCAGTGCTTGTCGCAGTCGTGTTCCGGTTTGGAGGGTAAGGTAGCCGGTAAACTTATGCATGTGGCATTAGACCTCGCCATAAGATAGCAACGCACCATTAACATCTTTGGTGTCTATAGGCGATGGTTGACTCTTTCCATCAGGAAACCCATCTGCTTGCTTGCCATTTTATGATATAAAAAAAAAATAATTAAAAGATGAAAAGTGGACTTTGCTATATCATGAGTCCGAATTTTTTTAATAGCACTTATATTATGCTATAATTAAAAACTAACAATTTTACATGACGGATAAACCCGGTATCAGAAAAAATATATAATAACGGTATTTACTAGTTTCATTTTCTATAATAGCGTGGTCTATTTATTACAATAAATGGTTTAGAAGATAAAGTCTTGGGTCTTTCTGAATCTAACAAAATATTTTACTAATGTTTTTTTTAGAAAAATCTCGGTAACTGTTTGGAGTTTGATGGTGAACTTATCACTTGAATCGTGGGTTGAATGAGTATATAGAGGTGTCAGTGTGAGTTTATAGCAAGAAAACTTAGTTAGTTACACTCTAAGCGAAGTTTTGAATGATAAATTTTAATAAGAAACATATTTTATTCAGAAAAAAGAAACAGTTCGCCTCTGCATTGCTACACCCTATCAGGGTACATATGTTGTTCCTAGAATGTATACTTAACACCTATAAATGTATAACATACGAAGCAATAAAGTATTGAGTGTTGAAACAAGTGATAGTCGTTAAAAGATTGTTCAAAAGCGACAGGTGACTCATTTTGCTAACCAATCGGTGAATCGTGGTAGACCACAGCATCTATTGACGTAAAGCTAACTCTACTTTCGGTTTCACAAAATATGCATGATTAAATACAAATTTCTTACGCGTGGTTGGTAGAGAAAGAAAAAAAAAATACTGCATGCCTACTTTATCTTATAAAACTCTTTGAGCTAGGACATAGAGCTTATTCTGAACTGAAAGTGACGTTAAAAATTAGATTTATCATATTATAGTTCTTTCAATTAGCCGCCGCCGTTGCTTCTAGTTTAAACATAATTTAATTATCTTGAAAATCAAGATAAATATTATAGTAGAAATGGTAAGAATACTCACGATCCCTGTTTGGAATAGCTACACTTAACGAGGTGTTCGAGTCAGTTTTAAGGAGTAGATAAATACAGGGTTATTTTTGTGTCGGTCTGAACTACCTATTTAAATTTGGCAGGTGATAAAAAAATAACCCTGTTACAGTAAGTTAAATAATTACTTCACTGCCGGGCACATCGTAAAATTCCAAATGTGTCAATGCTATTGTGATACCTATAAGCGATAGTTGTGTCTTCATCAGGAGACCCATCTATCTGCCTGTTTGCTATTCAATAATATTAAAAATTAGAATAATACAACGTGGCTATAAATTTTGCGATTGTTTTTCGATTATCCAGAGGTGTCAGCAGATCTTGACTAGAAGAAAATAAAATTAAAATAAACGAATAAATAAGGTTTTTAAAAATAAGGTAAGTATCGAATATTGCTGTATGATAACAGGTTTGGTATTCCACAGCAACATTATATTTTCGTGAAATAAATAGACTCTTATGTCTAGATATTATTTACTACTTGTATAGCAAATTCCATTATAATACGTTCAGCCATTGAGTCATAAACATACAAACTTTTGCATGCAAAATATCGATAAAGCTATAGCGCCAATGCTTCTCACTAGTGAGTTACAATTTGGAGGGTAAGGTAGCCTGTAACCTCACGCATGTGGCATACCAACTCCGCCACACGGATAGCAATGCAGTATAAACATATGGTTGTCCTTTTTTAATCCTTAATCTGTACAGTTGTCCGAAATGTAAACTTTAACCGTACTAAATTTCATACTCCAACGTTCGCGCAATTGTCTTCAAAAGCGGTCCAAAGATTTTCCTTCAGGTATTAATAAATAGATAATAGCCATATTTTAATAAGTATTTCTATGTATTATTATCGTTGACTAACATACATAATACAAACAAATAATTAACTTATTTAGGGAATAGATTGATTTTATTCTTTTACTGAGAATTGAAAAAAGTATCTTCACGCCCGTATCCACAAAGAGCTTGGCAGAGGTACAACAATTGCACCCACGATTAGCCGGAGTCCTTAGTCTTAGTCCCACAATGTTGTAGACGGCAAGGCCACGTTGTTTTTATAAGAAAACTGAGAACACACACACACACACACACATATATATATATATATATATATATATATATATATATATATATATATAATTTCTATGTATTATTCCCGTCCCGTCTCCTTTGAAGACTAGGCCAACTGCCGTTCTGCCAGGCAGGTCGTAAATGGCGACCGATTGGCTACACGAGTCACTAACATCGTGACTACTAGGTGGTAGAGTTCTGCATTATCTCGCCCGGGTCCGGTCTGGTACCACCGCCTTACCTATTCCTGCCGTAATAGCGCCAGTGTTTGTCACTGTCGTGTTCCGGTTTGGAGGGTAAGGTAGCCGGTAAACTTATGCAAGTGGCATTAGACCTCGCCACAAGATAGCAACGCACCATTATCACCTTTGGTGTCTATAGGCGATGGTTGACTCTTTCTATCAGGAGAACCATCTGTTTGTTTGCTATCTTATGAAATTAAAAAAAATCCATAACACAAGTAAATAATTAACTTACTTAGGGGTTTGATTGATACGGGTTATTAAGTAAATAGGTCCAGTAATATTATTTAATATTTTTCTGAAAGGAGGATAGTTTTTTAGGAAGGCAGGTTTTCAAATATATTTTCCTTAAAAGAGCCTAATTGACACGATCACGCAAAAATAAATGAAGTACATAACGACTGCAGTGATGAGTTAATTGTCTCATGACTGTTTAATTGCTATGCCGCTGAACTAAGTTTACTGCTGGAAAAAATATTTTTATTGGAGATAATCTTGCTCTTTTGTACCTACTTTAGGTTTTATAAAAGTTTTGCATATAGGTATTATTTTTCAGTTGCGAACAATAAAGTATGTACTTTCTAACATATCAATATGCAATCCTCACTGTGCTTTTTTAGCATTTCTTTTTGTCTAAAAACTCTTTAAATTATAGAAACCTAATTTGTTCCCATTATGATGCACATAGGTATCTGCACGCCTATAATATAGCCTTGAAAATACAACATATTTGGGTTCGTTTTATTTATATTAGAACCTCTCCCAATCTTTTGATTTTTTTTATCATACCAAATTTTCTGTTTATTTAAGCAAAATATCATACGGTAACAACACGCTTTAAAGTTATAGGGTAAGACATTTATTAGATGGAAAACTATATGAGAAAGAAAAGTAGGCTAGGAATGAAGCCCTATGAGAAGCCCGTTGTTGTTATGGCACTTATAAGTATTTTTCATTTAAATATTTTGAATTTCATCATTTATCATTAGATTAGTAATCAGAACTCCTATGGCTTTATTTATAATTCAATATTGATATTACTTTCTGCATAAAAAATTACCATCGACAGAGTCTAATGTTTTTTTTTATTATAACTTTCATATCAAACATGTACAGAATCAAACTTACCCACCACGTAGGTTTCAACCTAGTTTTAGTGCTAGTTATTGAACTTATTAAGAATAAGAATATTTAACCAATAAATGGAAAAAGAACGATAAATCACAGAATTAACCGAGAGCATCCTGCAAGACCTCCCAGACTTCATAGATATTTTTCAATAATTAAACTTCTCACTTTTTATGTGATAATCTCAATTTACTGGATATTAAATCTATTTTTTTTTATGTTCACGAATATGTGTGCTGACTGGTCACGCCCATATTTCTAACCAAAACAATACTTTCTAACTGCAAAGATTGTAAAACTGGAAAGACATTTTTTCTTTTCTTTTTTTTTGCTTTTTCATGGCATGGGCGTTAACAACTTCCATTTGTCAAGTTTAACATTTTTTATTTGCTATGTCTGGAGGCTAACGTATCACGTTTTTTTGAAACACAGAAACGTTGACATACCACCCATACAAGGCTCTTTTCAGTTCTAAAATAAAAAAGCGATGCCTGGCCTTTAAATTGAATGCAAAACCTTATGATCTGAGCCTCCTTTGAAAAATAAAATATCTTTTATTTTGCCATGCAGTTCGTAAGAGGCGAATGGTTGACTACATTTTATTTATATCATAAGATAGCAAACAAGCAGATGGGTCTCCTGATGGTAAGAGTCAACCATCGCCTATAGACACCAAAGATGTTAATGGTGCGTTGCTATCTTGTGGCGAGGTCTAATGCCATAATAATGCATAAGTTTACCGGTTACCTTACCCTTCAAACTGGAACACGACAGTGACAAGCACTGATGCTATTGCGGCAGGAATAAGTAAGGCGGTGGTACCAGACCCGGGCGAGACAATGCAGAACTCTAACACCTAGTAGTCACGATGGTAGTGACTTGCATAGCCAATCAGTCGCCTTTACGACCTGTCTGGCAGAACGGCAGTTGGTCTATTCTTCAAAGGAGCCCGGAACCAACCAACACCTACATGTATCACTACTATTGTGACTACTAGGTAGTAGAGTTACGCAAAGTCTTTTCCGTGTCTGGTATCAACATCTTACAAATTGCTGCCGCTAGAGCCGTGCGTAGCTGCCGTGCAGAGTTAGGTAGCCACTAAACTTAAAATTAAAGTCAATTTGTTTTATTCAAATTAACTTTGAGAAGCACTTGTTAAGGCTAGGCACCGGTGACAACGAAAAAAACTGGTTTGTAAGAAGCACATTTTTATGTATTGATTGTTAAATAAAGGTTTTACAAAAAATACACGATATAGGTACCTGAAGATATTATCTAAGGAATGTGCTAACTCTTTATATGATAGAATGTACTTTACTCGATCGTATAAAATTCCGAAAACAGGCTAAAAAATCTATAAAACAAGTAATTTGTTCATAATATTTCTAATTTTCCACATGATTTTTATATGGTGATATTTAGTTTTAAATACAAAAAAGAATGTACTAAATTTTGGTTTTCAGCTGAAGTCCTATATTTATTTATCTGAAAACTAAACCGTTATAAGCGGCTTCAGAACGAACATACCGCGCCGCCCACTTACCTACTATATACGTATAATATTGGCGCGCGTCAAAATACCTCGCCTTAAGTGTGGACAATTTTATAGCTACTACCAGATCGGACTTAATTACTTATGTAACTGGCATACCATCATATCATATCACATAGAAATTGCACCATTAATGTCTTAGATGCCTAAAGGTGGCGGTTGTCTCTTTCAATCATAAGCCATATGCTTATTTGCTATCTTATGACATAAAAAATAGAACAACCACTAGAACAACAAGATATTTATAATATTTGAATATTCGAGGCAACGAGTCTATATTTAATGCTTGACTTAAACTAAATAAACCCTGATAGATAGGACTTAAGTGTCAGAAATGCCCCTCCGCTATAAAGTTCCGCCGAGTAGCTGTATAAATAAGGGCGCTTTGTCACCAACACAAACAAAACAGTCAGGGATATGTACTGTATATTTACTAACATTAGTGCGAGCAGTTCTGAACATATACTGCTTTTACCGTTTTATTAATTCAAAAAACTAAAAATTATCAAACTTTTTTACACAGTCCTCGACATGACCCGCATGTAGATTTTTCAGTACACCACAATTGAAAGAGCCAGATGAGTGGCGATATCCATTACCGATAAGCGATAATCTTTGACCAAAATATCAAAGATTAATGCCTATTTCTAGAAATAACTAGCACTGACAGCTTTACGTGCTCCTCCGAGGCATGGGTGTGATAACACACCACTCGTTAAACTACGAGCTGCTACTGAAATTTTAGATTTTCGAGAAAACCTCGAAAAACCTTTGTGGTATCTGAACCAGGAATCGAATTCGAGTGAACCTTATTTTACCAGTCACTTTAATTCACTGTGATTTGTTGGTTGGCAAGATGGTGATCTCTGGTGAACCTATAATGATTACAGCTTGAATTTTGTGACAAATAAAACCCATAAATTTACGTGCATATTTAAAGCGCGAGAGTGCTAAGACATCGCAATGAGATTCCCAATGCGAGATTAGATCCTTAGCAACACTAGCTATTATATTATATAGCTCTGTTCTAACACTCGCCTATACCTACCGTGATAAGCACCTACAGCGTGTGACAACTTGATTTTGCAAATTAAAATCAGTCGAGGCCGCCCCGTATGAGTAGATGCGTACCTATTCATGTAGGACGGTCTGCCGATAATCGTCGCAACGTAAGGTTTATTACTGTAGGTACTTTTATAAAATGGGGATTCGTAATATAAAATAATTGCTGTGTGGATGGTTGTCGCAATAAACATAAGGATGCAAAGTTTTCGTTTTTTACTTTACCGAAACATTCTGAAACGTAATAAATATTTATGTTTTTTTAGTTTACTCGTAATTTTATAAGTAGGTTTTAAATACTATAGGTAAGGATTACGTAGATTTATCATGCCCCAGTATTGCAACTTGAAATGCGCCATAAGTTATATTTTAACATTAATTAATTATTAACAAAATTCATTTTTCCCTTGTTGATCAGAGTTTCTCTAAAGTATAGAGTAAAATGCCGCTATGCCAGGAAAGTTTTAAAAGGCGACCGATTGGCTATATGTGTCACAACCATCGTGACTACTAGGTGGTAGAGTTCCGCATCGTCTCACCCGGATATATGGTACCACTGCTTACCTAATAATAAATAGCGTCAATGCTTGTCAATGCAATGTATATAGCATTGCCATCCTGCTGCACTGATAGCAACGCATCATTTACATCTTTGGTGTCTATAGACGATAGAGTATCTTTTTTTATATCATAAGATATCAAACAAGCAGATGGGTCTCTTGATGGAAAGAGTCAACCATCGCCTATAGACACCAAAGGTGTTAATGGTGCGTTGCTATCCTGTGGCGAGGTCTAATGCCACATGCATAACTGTACCGGCTACTTACCCTCCAAACCGGAACACGACAGTGACAAGCACTGAAGCTATTGCGGCAGGTATAGATAAGTGGTATAGTGGCAGGAATAGATAATAGGTAAGGTGGTACCAGACCCGGGTGGACAACGCAGTACTCTACCACCTAGTAGCCACGATGGTAGTAACTCGTATTGCCAATCGGTCGCCTTTTGCGACCTGCCTGGCAGAACGCCAGTTGGCTTATTCTTCAAAGGAGCCCGAAACGAACACGGGGAATCTTTGAGACAACCCTGATTTCATTAGAAAGAATAAGAGTTACGCGTTAGAAAGAAATGCAACTTCTAGGTAAATATAAACGTAGGTAATCAAGCGCCGCGCGATCTGCATTCGACTTAATTGTATCGTAGCAAGAGTCCCTATTTCTTTAAACTACTTTACGGAGTGTCTCTTCTATACTTGTACTATTATATATTCTGTGGTCTAGGGTTTAATTATCGGGGTGACAAAAGTGTTATTGAGATTTTTCGTAATTAATATATATTAAGATTTCTATGAATAAGACGTATTGTTGATTTACAATTAAAAAGGTAAAATTAATTAAATTTGCTATTATCCGCGAACTTTGCTTTATGTCCGGACTATCGGTGAGTCTTATCCATTTACTAAATCAACGTCTTCCTTTTTGATACCATCGCGGAAGATACCTATTTTCCGCGATGAAGATATTATCGCTACTATCCGCGAACTGATAGAACAGTTCGCGGATAATAGCAAATTTAATTAATTTCACATTTTTAATAATGGATTGATGGACACCTGAATAAATAAAATGTTTTAGCACTTATCCATGCTTGGTACAATCGCTGCAATCGATTACAAAGTAAAGAAGAATTCCACTACTTTAAACTAGTCGACACTGGCTCGTTAAGTTAGAGCGTCTTGACTAGAGAGAGAAGGTTGCAGTTTCAGGTCCTGGTGAGTCGAAATTTTAGTTTTTACTTACCTACAAATTTGAACAAAATCTTCGCGTCGATGTGAAAGTTCGCCTCGGACTTGACCAGTTCCTTATGTTAATGGTCTAAATTGTTAAGTAAAACAAAAAGTAATAAATGTGACTTTCTTCATTTTCGTCTCCATAAATATTAACTAAGGACTTAAAATGTTCTCAACAATGTTAAAAGAACATTCGTGTTTCCACCTCACGTAGTAACCCGTAAGTGATATTACAGCGGTTTACAGGTAAATGTAACCGTTTGCTGCGGGCTGCCGTAACTCCTAGAATAAAACGAATGGCTCGTTACTTTGCGGGACTTAATGTCCTACGCGATATCTTTATATGGGGTTAAGTTTTAAAACTTTCCTGGTAATGAGTCTTTTAATTTTATGCCAAACGCACGTTGGAATTTAAGCCATTGTTGAACTTTGTCGGTAAGTTACAGTCAGCCGTCTTAATTATACTGCTTTAAGATATTTTTAGGTTTTAATATTGTTAGTGTTGATATTTTTAGGGTGTAGATGTTTAGGGTGTTAATATTTTCAGTATTGATATTTTTTTACGCCCTACATATTTAAAATTGTCTTTTTTCAGCAACCAATTTTTCGAGTAGTTAGAGAGTCTAACTACGTAATCGACCGATTTCGGGTTCGATTCCAGACAGAAATAAGCGTATGTATGGTGGGCATAGATGTTTGTAGATTTTAGGTTTGAGTGTTTGTTAAATATATTTTAGTATTTATATTTTTTCACTCATTTTTCAAGGCCCCTGATTACAACATAGGCCTTTTCATGTAAAAGGTGATAAAAGGCTAAATATGTCACTCACACCGTGACTAGTGGCTAGGTTGTAGTGATTGTAGTGATTGCACTACTCTCTTGCCTATTCTTGACGCATTAGCTTCGATACTTATAACTGTTGTGTTCAGGTTTTTATTTATTTATTTCCACACATTTTAATACAATAAATTACACTCATATTACTCGCTAAACTGTAAAACAGTTTGTGGGCGAGAAACTGATCTCTGAACTTATGTGCTGTAACTAAAAATTAGTATAATTATTATACATATTAATATAATAATAATTTTTACTGTACTGGCATTTTTAAAAGTGTCTCGTAACATTTTTTCCTATAAGCTCTTTTATTTAAACATCCTCATATATCAACGTTTTTAAATATATTTAAGATGAAAGGGACTAAAACGCATTCTTTTACCGTAGTAATTGCTGATGCGAAGAATTACAAATTCATTTTTATACTTAGTTCAGGGTGAGTATATACGCTTTTTATTAGCTTTTTAACAATTCTTACCAAAATATTGAGTCAATATTATTTTGTTTTTTTTTTTTATCACAAGATAGCAAACAAGCAGATGGGTCTTCTGATGGAAAGAGTCAACCATCGCCTATAGACACTAAGGGTGTTAATGGTGCGTTGCTATCTTGTGGCGAGGTTTAATGCCACATGCATAAGTTTACCGACTACCTTACCCTCCAAACTGGAACACGACAGCGACAAGCACTGACGCTATTGCGGCAGGAATAGGTAAGGCAGTGGTACCTGACCCGGGCGAGACAATGCAGAACTCTACCACCTAGTAGCCACGATGGTAGTGACTCGCATAGCCAATCGGTCGCTTTTTACGACCTACCTGGCAGAACGTCAGTTGGTCTATTCTTCAATGGAGCCCGGAACCAACACGGGGAAAATATTTGAAATTTATCATATATCAGTAGTAAATTACAAATTTGAAATATTTCTAATTTATTTTTCCTATTAATTCTTTCTCCTGATGAATTTTTGTTTAACAATTTGACAACCTGTATTGAATCATTTTGATTTTATCTAAATAAGTTTTAAACGATTGTCCGTATACACTCAACCCGTAACTAATTATTGCATCCACTAAGGCATAATATACCATAAACAGTGTTTTCTTATTAATTATGAATTGTAAAATATAAAAATTTATTACACGAACCTTCGATTGTAACTTCCAGTTGTGATGATCTATCGTTATTCCCGGATATTTGTAAATATCCCACTAAGTTTATGTCCTCAGTCCTGACATTGACAATTTTTCATATAATTATGTAAGCAGCCATACTCTTGTCCTATTATCTTAAGCCATTTGCCTATCTGTTTATTATATTGTGAGTGTATTCTCATATATTTTAAACTTATGCATGTTGTATTTCAACTTCACCCCATAGATTATTATTATTATTATTATTATTGTTAAACTTTAAATCTCGCCTTGAAGGCGGAATAACTCCGACATGGAGACCAAGCGGTCGGAGCCTAGAACGACTAAGCCAGAAACCTCCGCACAATCCTAACAGTATCGAGCAAAACTGCTTTTTGCATCTTCGCTATGATGATATTCTGGTTAATATTTAATTTATTTAGATAGTTACGAAGATTGGATGGCACTAAGCCGTTGGCAGACACAATTATCGGAACTATTGCCGTAGACTCCACCCTCCACATCTCCTTCACCTCGTGTGCCAGCTCTAGATATTTTGTTTTCTTATCTGCTTCAGCTTTCACTAGGTTTTCGTCGAAGGGGATGGTGATATCCACAAGAAACACCCTAGAGATTGCCCGGTCCATCAGCACGATATCAGGTTTATTCGAGAAAATAGTCCTATCCGTGATGATGGGCCGGTCCCAGTATAGTCTTGCGCGGTCATTTTCGAGTACTGGTTCCGGAATGTCGGTCATTTTCGAGTACTGGTTCCGGAATGTTTATTATTATTTATTAATATTATTATTATTATTATTTATTTATTTATTTGTTCAAAGCATATACAAGCATAAATATATTATGAAGGTGCTACAAAAACTCGCTTGAATTTTTCTGAGCACCAACGAGTCTTAACAGTTTACAATAATATAGCAGCAATATGATAGCAGCACACCATAAACATCTTTGTTGTCTGTAGGCAATGGTTGTCCCTTTTTATTAGGAAAATCATGTACTCGTATAGTATTTTATAATAAAAAAAGCTGTAAAAGCCAATCATCTATATCTATACATACAAATAAATAAAATTGTAATGTCTGTTTGTAATATTAAAATAACCGCTTTTTACTAAATGCATATGGATGTATACACGGTACATATCTATACCAAAATAACATTTACAATTTTTGTCTGTCTGTTTGTTCCGGCTAATCTCTGGAACGTCTGGACTGATTTTGACGGGACTTTTACTGGCAGAAAGTTGATGTAATATGGAGTAATTTAGGATACTTCTATTTTCAAAATTTTTCCACGTACAACCAAGTTGCGGGCTCAGCTAGTAACCTAAATAAAAGCTGTAAATATTGAAATTGTTACATAAAAACACTGTAATGTTTATTAAAAAACTGCTTATAAATGATTTTCATATATTTTATGTTTCCAGGGGCGTTTTAATAAAAATTTAGCAACGTTCATGAATCAAAGACAAAAGAATATTTAGAGGGAAAAAATATGAATTCTAAATACGTTACCATATTTCAAGCTTACGTGAAAACGAATATTACTGAAGTCAAGTCTCCGAATACGTATTATTATATTATATTTACTGCCCTTGTACAATCAGGTGAGTAAGTTATAAAGAGTTATGAAAGTTATATAAAATGGGATTTGTGCACTTTGATTTGTTTCAAATATTGAAATCCATACTAACGTATGGATTTCAATTTTTACTTATTGTTGTGTAAATATGTTACTTATTGTTTACCTTAAGTGGACAGTAGTACAATTTTTTTTTTATATTAAAAAAAATACGTTTTATTTATGGTATTGTTACGAATAATCTAGAAACGTAAAGAGTTGGAACTCTGGAGGGATCTAGAAATAAAAGAAAGAGATACCTACTCCTATTAATAAACAAATAGTTGTCCGGTATCGGAATAACTATACCATAATTAACTTTGTGGTATAGGTTGAAAATAACGTGTACTAGGACTTATGAGTTATAACTTGTTTACCATAAGTTGTTAACAATAATTGTTATTGTGTACGAGATGATTGACGAACATTCGCGATTGTTGTCGAACTTTACCTTGGGTATAAACAGAGATGTATTGACAAATACAGGGCATTTTATAAAGCGATCGAGAGCGATACTTGAAGCGACTCGTGTGAAGCGAGAAGTGTTTTATTGTGTAGTGTTCTAAGTTTAGTGTTAGTACAGTGAGTGACTAGTGTAAATCAGAGTATTTAGTATTACATTGTGTTGTCTTGTCTTGTGTGTATTTGTGTTGTAAATACACAGATTTAATATAAGTGGTGTTTTCTTACAATTACGAGCCCGAAGTACGTAACAGCATTTAAAAATTCTTTCTTCCCAAAAAAGGATTTTATGTTTACTTTCTTTGTACAATCAGATGTATAAGATAAAAGGAGTTATAAAAGTTATATAAAATTGGATTTGTGTACTTTGGCTTGTTCTAAAAATTGGAATCCGTACGTTACGTTACATATTATTTCCATGAAGCTGTATTATATCTGGAGGCAGCACTTCTAATACTTACTTGAAACACAATTTTAAATACTGCTGGCATCTTCTGAGGTCTTACCCTTTCTTTCTAACACAGCTGTATAAAAAGAAATGGACAAACCTCATAGACAGAGATATAACATAAATTGTGTTTCAAGTGATTAGCACGAGAGCTAGCTCCACCTACCTATATCTAATACTTCATGGTTATTTCTCTACCGTAAATAGGCAAGAGTGCTTATTTCTTTAAAAATCTAGATATGTTTTGTCTATAGTAGTTAAAATATCTATTCCCCAAAAATAATTTTATATTTACAAGAGCATTGTAATATCAGGTGATAAGATATAAGAAGTTAGTTAAAAAGTTATATAAAATTAAATTTGTATACTTTGGTTTACTTTTTTTTTATGTTAGTTGAAATTTTGGGTTTTTTTATATCATAACACAGCAAACAAGCAGATGGGTCTCCTGATGGAAAGGGTCAACCATCGCCTATAGACACCAAAGGTGTTAATGGTGCGTTGATGTATTGTGGCGAGGTCTAATGCCACATGTATAAGTTAACCGGCTACCTTACGACACGACAGCGACAAGCACTGACGCTATTGCGGCAGGAATAGGTAAGACGGTGGTACCAGACCCGGGTGAGACAATGCAGAGTTCCACCACCTAGTAGCCACGATAGTAGTGACTCGCATAGCCAATCGGTCGCCTTTTACGACTTGCCTGGCAGAGCGGCAGTTGGTCTATTCTTCAAAGGAGCCCGGAACCGACACGGGTAGAAGTTGGACCAACCAACCAACACCAACACCAAGTTCATTATATTTTACTTTTATTTATTTGTTTTAAAAATTGAAATCCGTACGTTACGTATCATTTACCTACCTTAAGCAGGCAGGAGTGTTTATTTTTTTAAACCTAGATATGTTTTATCTATGCTACCTAGTTAAAATGTCATTATTCCCCAAAAAGGATTTTATATTTACATGGGCACATGTACAATCAGGTGAATTAGTAATAAAAATTTATGAAAGTTATATAAAATGAGATTTGTGTACTTTGGTGTAGGTACTTTACTTGTTTTAAAAAAATGAAATCCGTACGTCACATTACATATTATTTACTTACCTTAAGCAGGCAGGAGTGCTTAATTTATTTTACATTTAAGTAGATATGTTTTGTGTATGGTAATTAAAATTTCTTCATTCCACAAAAATAATTTTATATTATACTTGTACATTCAATAAGTTATAAAGAGTTATGTTTATCTACGCCGTGTTGGTCCCGGCCTCCTTTGAAGAATAGGCCAACTGCCGTTTGAAGAATAAGTCAACATTGAAGAATAGGCCAACGTGCCTGGCAGCAGGTCGTAAAAGGCGACCGATTGGCTATCGAGTCACTAAAATCGTGGCTACTAGATAGGAGAGTTCTGCATTTTCTCGCCCTGGTCTCGTACCACCGCCTTACCTATTCCTGCCGCAATACCGTCAGTGCTTGTCGCTGTCGTGTTCCGGTTTGGAGGGTAAGGTAGCCGGTAAACTTATGCACGTGGCATTAGACCTCGCCACAAGATAGCAACGCACCATTAACATCTTTGGTATCTATAGGCGATGGTTGACTCTTTCCATCAGGAGACCCATCTGCTTGTTTGCTATCTTATGATATTAAAAAAAATTAAAGTTATATAAGTGATATTTGTGTACTTTGGTTTACCGTATTTGTTTTAAAAATGGAAATTAATACGTTACGTTACGTACCAATTGTTTGCCTTAAGCAGGCAGAATTGCTTATTTTTTTAAAATCTGGATATGTCTTATCTATGTTAGGTAAAATTTCTTCATTCCCATAACATTTCATCTTCCGAGGTCTTACCCTCTCTTTCTAAAATAGCTGCATAAAAAGAGATGGCAAGCCCTCATTGAATGAGATGTAAGGTTGGTATTTGTTTCAAGTGATTAATATGAGTGCTAGCTCCCCCTTTACCTAATACTTCAAGGATATTATACATTACTCATTTTTTTAATATTTAAAATATCATCTTTTAATGGTTCTAAAACCAGCCAGACACAAAGAGTATAACCAAAAAGACTTTACTGCAACATTTACTCCTAAAATAAGAATTTTCCTTGACTTCTTCAATTTATCTTTCTCTCTCTCTCTCTCTCTTTTGTTCTTTCCTACTTTAACTAAGTTTCACTTCTACTGCGTATGAGCTCACACTCGATTTTTTTGAATAATATATCATCTGCTTTCATGTCAGGCAATTTGCAATAGTTGGTCTAACTCGTCACTATAATACTATCATCATATGCACTATAATAGTGGAGTACTACAACCTCTCCGAGGGGTTTTTGTCCCTGCCCCAACAGCGTCAGAACTTGTCACTGTTGTAACCTGGGTTGGAGGGTAAATTTATGTATGTGAGAATTCACCCCTTCATACATATGGCAACTCACAATTTACATATTAGGTATCTATAGACTGTGGTTGTCTTACCATCAGGATTGCCAGCTTTTTTATACCTCTATATATGTAAATTACGTGTCGCGTTGTTTGTCTGCGATGGACTCCAAGACTATTGAAATGATTTCAATGAAATTTTTTAGATGATAATCCAACTTAAAAGATATAATTTCTATCGTAATTAATTCCCCCCTTTCATGCACCCCACATTTGTATGGCAAAACAACGTTTTCCGAGTCCAAGTCAGCTAGTATTATATAGAAACTGTCGACATACAAGCACGTGGGCCACAAGATGGCATGCAGTCACCACTGCTCGTGGACATCAGTAAGAAAAAAGCAAGCCGCTCATGCTACGCCAACTTCGAAAGAAACCATCAATGCACCTCTTAAAAATATCCATGTCAAAGCTACTTGAATACACTGTGTGGGAGAAATCGTTCCAGAGTTTTACTATTCAGGTCAGATATATGCTTGAATAGCGAAAAGTGGTAGATGACCAGGGCTAGTTTGATTTTATAAAAAACATAATGCAATACATTGATCTTACATAATGAAGATGATCTTACATAAGATGAAAAACATTTAATTTTTAGTATAAAACCA
Organism: Apodemia mormo; assembly: GCA_036924255.1. Classification (NCBI taxonomy): domain Eukaryota; kingdom Metazoa; phylum Arthropoda; class Insecta; order Lepidoptera; family Riodinidae; genus Apodemia; species Apodemia mormo. Next base: position 31,199,584 of record JAUPFN010000014.1, on the reverse strand, counting down.
TTGATATAAAAAAACCCAAGATACACAATCAGTGTCTCAAAAACGTCCTCCAAAAATGAGCGCACAATTTTAAATTATGCGCTCATTTCAAATAGAATCGCGTCGGTCGCGACACTGACAATTTTATTTCTTTTTGTACATTGCTTTTTAAAAACAACTTTAAATCTTGCCCTTAAGGTTGGACATGCAAAAACATATGTTTTTGCCATATCTATAACTATTTAAATGAAATTAGTGATAGTTTTGAATGTCGGTTTTGTTCGGGACTGTGCGTCTTGGGTGTTTTATATCAATGTATAAAACTGTACATTTTATAATCGCTAACAATACCCGCATTCTAAGCTTAACATGTCCAACGTTTGTTTACACTAACCCCTGTTTAGTGTAGTTAGCCTTGTAAACCAGTGTAGCCGCAACTTGTTATTTGCCTCAATACCCTACATATAGATACAGGCTAAATAACAGAGGCTGTCGTGTACAATTAAATTACAGCGATATTTTACATAATATATGGTGGACTTTCCACGTACCCCGACAAACCGGTTCGACTCGACATTCTTAATTCGTACCGCAAGGGACTGGAACATGCTTCCTGAGTCTGTATTCCTTGACGAATAAAATCTAGGGATCTTCAAGAGAAGAGTGAACAGGTACTCTCTAGAGAAGCGCATTCCATCTTAGGCCGCATCTTAGCATACCATCAGGAGAGATCGTGGTCAAGCGCTCCCCTATCGATAAAAAAATATATATCAAACGCGTAGTGCATTTAAAAATCATAATATTATATAGGGTTACTTTTAAACATCAGGCCGAATTTTCAGAGGCTGTTCAGAATCGATACGTTCGATTTATGTAATAAAAAAAAATAATTTAAAAAATTAAAAATTTCATTTTCTTGGCACAAAAAAACAAAACGCATGAATATAATTTCAATTAGGTAAAATTCGAAATAAAATATTTTAGTGCCTTCAACCAAATTAAAAGTGATCGGGAAAAATGAACTTAGAGCTACACATTACATAATAGTTACTATCGTAAGTATAGGTAAAAGTAAAATGACACTGCCATGATTACAAAGTTCATTCACGAGACTCCGTGCATCGAATTCATGAATTTAGTAGAATATTTTTATATTATCTTGTAACAATTTTACAATAATAATTAAAACTCACTTTTAATTCAATATTTAGTTACTAATTTTAAAATTTGGCCGGACCTTTAAAAGTAACCCTGTATAGATTTATCTAACAATTTAATAAGTTTATATAAAATAGAAATATAGTGATATATTTAAGGCAAAGACCAAATATCTTAGGCGACCCATAGACCTACAATAACATTGCCCAATACTTTTATTATGCAATAATGTTCACTAAATTCACTCAATAAAATTGACAAACCAGTCTGATCAATATTTTCGTGCGAGCAACATGTCGACGACGAGGTTTTGACGGCGACCATGCTGGTGATTTTGTTAAATAAATCTCTATACAATTCTATACACTCAAGTAAAAACTCCCGTTCTTTATCTTTTATAGCATTTTTGCTCGTCATTTTGCTTAAATTTACGACACGACCGACGACGACGACGACGACGAAAATTTACATTAAACACCATGCTGACCGAACGCGACCGCTCCAAACTCTAAAGTTAAAAATATTGTGCAATATTAAGCCTACACAGTGCAAGAAAAAATATTGCGCAATTAAAAATTAAACCCGCTCAATCTTTCGTTTAATTTTTGTGCAATCTTCAATATTAACCCTAACCGATCAATAATATTGCACAATACGTAATATTGCGCAATATTATTGTAGGTAGGGCACCTTAGAATTAAACCTAATAAAATTATTGACAGTAGTTTTAGTTTTACTCTTTTAGTAGTAGTTTCCGTAAACGACCATATCGGCAGATTTCTATCATTTCACAGGTTCAGGCGTTACTTTGCGGAAAAAATGAATACATACCCTAAGTATTTAATTTGAAAAATTTCCTTGGAACCTTATATGAAACTGCTGTGATGCAACTGAAACAAAAGATAGTATAAGGATAGCACAAACTTATCCATGTCTTTTTCTAAATTCTCAAAACCTCTATCACTTCAGACGTACAACTCTAAACCAACAAAATATGAACGCAAACCTCATGTTAGTTGATTAATAATTTCTAGAGTTAAAAACATTAGCTCAATATATTAATATATATACAGATTGGTGGAGAATCTTAATATATTAGTATTAACTGCATGATAATGTGCGTATTTCAAATGCATAGATATTACATAAAAATATTAGTTTTCTGTACTTCTCTTCCATATAAACCTTTAATGTCACGAAGGAGACTGATACCGTTGCATACAAACTTGGGCCCCCTCGTAATAAAATGAATATTATGTTAATTAATAGCTCGTTTAACGTTATATAAATACTGAAAATTTTACAGATTTTAGCAATCTGATAATAGAGATATAAGATATTCACTACAAATAAGGTTACGGTACTATGGTATAGTTTAACTCACTGTAACCGTTTACTATTATATAAACAACTGATACTTGTAATACAGGCAACTATGCTTCATTTTTATAAATTGACACAATACTAAAAAACAGATTTTTGGAAATCACTTTTATTTTGCGAATATAGATTTTTAATTAATTTTTTAAATTTAAAATAATTAATTTTAAATGATACTTAAAATCTAGAATCTTAAGTATGACCCATTATTAAACAGACTAGAGGCATAATAACAGACCAATTGCTCTCTCATCAATACTTGATATTCTTATAAGAATTCCAAAACGAAACGCAAGAATTGATACCGACCAATCCAGCGGGCTGTAAGCGCAAAATATCGATTTTGAATTAGCCAATCGGAAAGCCATGTTCCTTTTCCCCGCGCCTCGGATTATTCACAGATTAATTTTGTGCGAAAAATCAAACATGTCTTGTGTCGGTTGTCAATGGTAAGACCACTATAAATGCTGGATAAAAAACGGCAACAGACACAAACGCGACTACGAGGCCGCTTTCTTGGTGGAGTTTTGCACGATTTGAAATATTCTCTAAATTTTAACAAAGGCGAAATACAGGGAATTGAAATACCGCAATATTTTTATTTTTATAAATAGAATCCTTTTATTTTTTTAAATTTTATCGATATAATTATATTTCTTTCCGGCCTGGCATTTTTTTATAAGCTGTATAAAAAATCAACGAATATCTTAAATTTACAAAGCAAATCATCTCAAGCAAAAATTACAAGGCAAAGCGCACCGCATCTCACCCGTGATATTAAATTTTATCATTTTGCCGGCCATGTCGAAATATCTTTGTTTAACAGACCGTAAATAAACCGTTTCACGTACTTTTTCAGGCGGAATTTATTAGTACTGTGCCTTCATTTTTAAATGCTTTACTCTTCCGCCGCTGGGGATATCATTCTTATTTTTTCTTTTTGTGTTTTCACATCGAGGATATGAATAAAATATGTCCACCTTTTTTGAAGTTCCTTTCCTCAAATGAAAAATATAGAACCCCTGATCGGGATCGCTCAAGTGTCTGTCTGAATGACTGTCCATCCATCAGTCACATTTAATTTTTCCCGAAATTACTGAACCAGTAAAGTTGAAATTTCGAAAACATTTTTTAAATCTTTATTTTGTTGAGGTTTTATACAATATTGTACATATCAACCTCATCTTACACATTCTTATCTAACTTAGCACAAAAACTTACCCCTTTTCTTACTTTCTACATATCATTTTTCCGTTTCTGGAGAGAGGCAGAAATACAATACTTGTGATTCAGTTGGTCCAGGGTTTACCCACACAATTTGGAATTTACCAAAAATTTCGTAAACATAATATTGACATTGATGTGACAAACAAGACACCCTTGTAATATAACTAAAAGAGGTTTTAAATAAGAGGGCTCTCCTTTTGGAGGAAAAACTAGATAATTAATATTTTTAGCGCAGTCAAACTGCAGAAACCGTTTCCTCATTTCCTATAACTTCGGAGTAAAATTACAGCAACCATCTTCTCATTTCATATAACTTCCTATACATTAGATCTTCACTAAATTAAAATAAGACTATACAGAGAGTATATCCTCTCAAACAAAATAAGAATCATTAAAATCGATTCATAAAGGACGAAGTTATCCGGGAACACACATAAAAATTCATTTATACGATAAAATTGACAACCTTTTGGGAAGTAATTGAAAAAACGATTTGCTTTTTGTATAATGAAAAACATGAAAGGGCGTGTTGTGAGACTCACAAATATATATTTATTACAATGCACATTTATATACATGCATTCCTTGTTGGCCAGGCCATTGAAGAAAACTATCCTGCCATTCTGCCGGATAGTTCGTAATAAGCGAAAGATTTGATATCATATTCGTACCACTACCGTCGTGACTGCTAGGTTGTAGAGGTACCAGCACCTTTCCTATACTTGCTGCAATTGCGCCAATGATTGTCATTGTTGTGTTCCAGTTTGGAAGCTAAGGTAGTCAGTAGATTTATGCATGAGGTATTGCTATCCCGCCACACGGATAGCAACGCACTATTAACATCTTTCGTATTTCTCTTTCCATCAGGAAAATCACTTGCTAGTTTGCTATCTAATGATATGTAAATGCACACATACCTATACATATACACAATCATATATAAAGTAACAGCTGTATACATATATGTAATAGCAGTCCCGCAAATCGCAAAGTTGTGGATTTCTAGACATCAAGAAGATGAGGATGAAATGAAATGAAAAACACGCCCCAAGTATTCTTTTAAAAAAATATAAGTATAGATGTATACTTTTAAATATATATCTGATATATCTTTCTTATATTCTGCACTTCTACGTAGCGTAAACTTTAACTGTGCCAAATTTTATAGACCCGTTCGCCCAATTCGTAAAAAGGGATACAAAGTTTTCGATTCACGTATTAATATATACACTAGCGATCGATCTTTTGTCAAAATTCAACCATAATTCTATGAACCCGTTTGACTATATAGGTCTACTAGCTGACCCGGCAAACGTCGTTTTACTAAATATATTTATAACAGTATTTCTCTGTTATATAATGAATGTTATTATACATATAAACCTTCCTCTTGAATCACTCTATTTATTAAAAAAAAGCATCAAAGCATCAAAATCCGTTGCATAGTTTTAAAGATCTAAGCATAAATAGGGATTAGGGAAAGACAGCGCAAAGCGACTTTGTTTTATATTATGTAGTGAAGCAGCAACATTTCTTCCAAGTTTGACAACAGACTAGCCATCAATATATTAGTATACGCGTGTGTATCGTGAGTGTCAAATTTATGTGGTGTATTTAATAATTTATTTCCTTTAATTTAATGTATTTATAACGTATACTTTTAAATATATCAGATTTCTGCACTTCTTCGTAACGTAAACTTTAACTATGCCAAATTTCACGCTCTCACGATCGCGTAACTGTCGAAAAAGAGGTACAAAGTTTTTGCTTCACATATTTATATATAGATACTATAATGTATACAATGTAAAATATTAGATTTATGTACTTCTCCACACTGTAAACTGTAAATGTGCCAAATTTCCTACTCCTCTTTTCGCGTAATTGTCGCTTAAAGCTGTAATGTTTTTGCTTTACGTATTAAAATATAGATTAAAAATTTTAAAATAGACTATTAATTCATTATTTAATACCTAATCTAAGGAACTGAGGTTCACCGCATTGCGGATACGCCGCGTGATAATTACTGCCTGTAACCAATCTATTACCCTGCATTCCCCTAGATAACAGTACTTCCGATTACTGTAGAATATGTTGAGGAATACTAACAAAGAAAACAAATAACTGTTTTTATAAACTTTTAAATAGATTTTTGTTTTAGTATTAACGGCTTAATATTATGGGTTTTTATTTATTTTTATATCGATTTTTAGGATATCCAAGGGTGATAAACGGAATCAATCTATTATCCGGAATTCCGATAATAAACACTACTTCCAATTACTGTAAAGGATATTGAAGTATACTAACAAAGAAAATAAATAAGTATTGTTAAAAAACTTTTTTATAGTTATTTCATTAGCATTAGCGATTTGATATTGATATGGGTTTAATATATTTTTATAAAAACTTTTACGATATTCAAAAGGTAACAAACGGAATCTATCTAACACTACTTTATCTGTACCTGGAACACTACTTCCGATTACTGTAGAGAAAATGTCGAAAAATACTAACAAAGAAACGGAGTAGATAAGTGTTGTTGAAAACTTTTTTAATAGTTCTGTGTTTAGTATTAGCGATTTGATATGGGTTTCTATTTATATTTATGTAGATTTCCTTTCCACCTCTCGTTACTATCACTGTAACTTCTGTAAACCAGAATCAATAGTGGCAACCTTCCTAATAACCTCTGAGTTGAAAGTTTCACGCAATACGAGCACCTAGGGTTAGATTCTCTTCATTCACACCATATCGCTAAAAAATAACAAAGAGTACTAGGTGTCCTGTTACTTTTTTTATTATGGTTTGAATGTGGCCTTCAATTCGTGGTACACTTGAAAATACGCGGCGTAACAATGTTCTGCGTAGATGTATCCAACCTAACGTCAATATTGACGATTTTCAATGTGCGGCCATACGGAACCACATGTATGGTTATTATTCAAGAAAAGAATAGCTCACACTTGACAAGTCGCTGGTGACACTAAGAGAAGCTTATTTACATGACGGCGGTCGAACTTCGCTGTCTAAACTATTACGTAGAATTAGATTTCATTACTAAAAATCCAACAACCGCAAGATTCTTATGGAAAGGAATGACATTGTCCTCAAACGAGTTGATTTCTTAAAAAAAAGCCAAAAATATTACCGATTGGGAAAAAGTTGTGTTTTTAGATGAAACTTGGTTGAATGCCAATCACACTGTTAAAAAACATGGAACGATAATACTGCCCAATCGTGTACTTTTACGGCAAATTACCAGTCTCTCCCCTTTTCCTTCTAGTACTTTTGTATTGTTGTATGGGAGAGACTGATAATTTCCATGCAGGTACTGCTCAAGGTTTCATGCCAAACTGTTTACTGGCATTTAAACCGAAAAAAAAAAACAAATGAGTATCACGAAGAGATGAACTTTGAAACTTTTCTAGAATGGTTTTATAAAATGAAGGAAAATCTAGATGGTCCACATATAATAATAATAGATAATGCAGCCTATCATTCCACGCAACTTGACAAGGCTCCGCCGACGGTAAACAAAAAGCCAGTATAATAGAGTGGCTCATAAACAAGGGCGTAAATGCCGACATGACAATGCTCAAGTGCGAACAGCTTGACCTGATGACCACACACAAACCGAGGGAGCCAGAATATCTACTGGACGAAGCAGCAAAGCAACGCAGTCACACAGTGATCAGATTGCTACTCTATCATTGTTAACATAATGCCATAGACACACAACAGAAAAAGATAGATATACACACCACACGTGCTTGCATACGTTTAAAAACTTATGTAATATCATAATTCTTTTGTATCTTCCAATTTGCAATTTAAATGTGTTCAAAAACATTGTACCTATTTGAGAGGTGGGGGCCAGGAGATTCATAATACGTACAACTCAGTTTGGACTCCTGTCTCCCCAAACAATCCTACGCTTACTAATGTTTTATTGAATGTACAGTTGTGAAAAAAGGGAGAAATTAATAAAGATATAATTATTATTTATATTATTATAGAACTGATATGGGTACAAATCAAAGGCCAGTAAAAAAATCTTTCTTCTTGATAAATACTTTAACATCTATTTCATAAATAGTATTATTTTAACAATAACTTATTTCATTCACAAGAAGAGCAGCACGTACCAATACATCTCCTTCCTTCAACGCAAACAAAATGCTCAGTTTATTGGAAGAAACTTGTGATCAAGTGACCGCTGAAAACTGGACGAATGTAGTACGATATGTCTAAGAACAATTTTATTGAGCACGAAATAATAATTGAAGTTCGAGATGATGACACAAGCTCCGACGACTCTGGTGATGATGATCTTGGCTGTGCTCCTCGTCCTTAATAAAAACTGTTTTAAAGATAAAACTATTTTATTTTTCAACCTTAATTTTTACATACAGGGCTATTTTTGGAACTCCCGTTAAATTTAAATAGGTGGTTCAGACCATGAAACTAAACAACTTTTCCAAAGAAACATAGGTCGAAAAGTAAAAAACAAAATTCGACTCTTTACGCCCATATCCCTGAAGCGGTAGGCACAGGTACAATAAGTGCACTTACGTACCTCCAGGTACAACAAGTGCAAAACTCGACCCCCTTATAGAAAACTTAAAACCTATTTAAAGTAAAAAAATAGATGGGAGGTCCAAAAATAACCCTATCTTTATATTAATATGCGAAGGAAAAACTTTAGACCCCTTTTTAAGACAATTGCGGGAACTTTGGCACAGTTAAAGTTTACATTGTGAAGGACTGCAGAAAATTAATATTTTAAATAAAATGCATTATAAATACATTAAAATAATAAAAAAAGACGTGTGGCACTCGGAGACTGCCACGGTAAAGCTATTGCATAGCATTTTTTACCAACTTATGTAATCACAATTATATATTTATTTTATTTATGCAGTATTTTTTTTTCTTTGTTTATTCATATTTAAAACACTTTGTATACAAATTATACGAGTACAGATATTCACTGTTGTACGTAGATTGTAAATACCTATACACCTCAGGCGCGTGCGCTCCTTGTAGGCAGAAAAGCAGTGCTTTACTTGCCATTCACAGATATTTTAATAAAACGTTCGTACGTTTTAGATGATTTTAATTAATAGTAAGTAAATGAATAAAATGTGTCATAATCATGTGCACGCCGCTAAAATCTATAAAAGAAAAAGTTTTTGTGTCCGAGTACTCCGTCGCATACTCATTATCATAATCCTGTGCACGCCGCTGATACACCTATATACTTTCTCACAAACAGCTGATTACGGTAGTTTTCCAATACAACCAATGCCACCTAAAGGCGGGTTGCTGAACTAAAGAGACAACCGTGATATTTCAAAAAGTCATTAAAAGTTCCGGTATTTATCGATAGATGGAAAAACTAAAAAGTATCACCGCTGTGCCGGTCGGAGTGGGGGGTGTTAGGTTTTTTCGTTACGGAATTTCTGGATTCGGTCTCCACGCTTAAGGCCCGCGATAGCAGCTATGCAATAGCTTAAAATAAACGTTATACACACTATATTCATGTGACATACATGATATACACCATGAAGCTGTATTATATCTGGAGGCAGCACTTCTAATACCTACTTGGAACACAATTTTAAATACTGCAGTCATCTTCTGAGATTCAGAGACAGACTTTGTATGTCTCGTGCAATAAAGAATTTCACACATAATACACCTACACAATCTCGTCACAGTTACAAGTATTTCAAAACGTTATTTTTGGACTACTAGATATTTTCTGTTTCCCATCACTAGCCCGTCTGTCAAAAAGATCAAGCTAACAGAGTATAGGGTTCTCTAATTATGCGTTGAAAGAATTAAAATATATATTATGGTAATTGCAAATCGCGATAAGATGCTTTCACAGTATTCGGCCAAATTAAAATATATTCGTCGACAGTGTCGCGGTCCCCTGGGAAATCAACGGGAGACGTTAAATCCCGGTGATTGGTGTGATATTCGCGTTTTACGGTGTTTCATTAAATCACAGCTTATATTCTGGAAAATTGTAATGAATTACCGATGTTACGAATATTAACAACTAGCTGAATCACACAGCTTCATTTCACGTGAAGGTTAGCATGTCATCGATATCCATACTTATACTAATACGAATATTAGTATTGGTATGGACCGCCCCGTTGGTCAAGTGGTTAGCGACCCTGACTACTCAATCGATGGGGCTCGGATTCGATCCCCGACGGGGACAAGCATTTGTGTGATGAGCATACATGTTTGTATTTTTGGGTTTGGGTGTTTATTAAATATATTCTAGTATTTATATAATATATAAATATATAACATATCATGTATTTCTATGTATTAGTATCGTTGAATAACACCCATAACACAAGTAAAATAATTTGCTTACTTATTTGGTTAGATCAATAAGTGCAATTTGTCCCAAAATAAAAAAAAAATTATAATTACTAATACTAATTACTAACTACTATTATTACTGATTACTATATACTAATTTACTAATATAATATTGTAAAGGGAGAGTGTATGTGTGTGTGTTGTTTGTCTTTCTTTCACGGCAAAACGGAGCAACGAATTGACGTGATTTTTTAAGTGATAGATGAAGGGATGGAAAGTGAAATAATGTACTATTTGCCTCCTTTTAACCCTCCACTTTCCTAAAACAGAAGGTAGAAGTTTGTATTCCACAGTTTTCAAGGTAGAAAGGTAAAAATTGATATGCGGACTATTTGTGACTAACGAAAAAATCTTGCGTCTTTTTCTTTGGAAATCTGCTCCCAATGTAACGCTAGCTAAAGTGCTAGCTGCGGGCAAAAGCTAGTATTCATTATAAATAAATATTCGACTTTCATATAAATATTCTAATGTTATTCCCTATTTCAGTCGTTTATTCTATTTTATAAAAAAAATATTAAAAAGCTTAGTTAGCCTGCTATGTGGTAGAGTCTGCATTGTCTCCCCCAGTTCTGGTACTACCGCCTTATCTACTCCTGCCGCAATAAAATCAATATTTGGAGGGTAATGTAGCCGGTAAACTTTTGCATGTGGCATTAGACTTCGCCTCTAGATAGCAACGCACCATTAACATCTTTGGTGTCTATTGGCAATGGTTGACTCTTTCATCAGGAGACCCATCACTTTATTTGCTGTCTTATGATAAAAAAACCCAAAATTTCAACTACCTTCATGACAAATTTCATCAAAACTCGTTCATCGGTTTCGCCGTAAAAACGTTACAAACAGGCGGACAGACTTTCGTATTTATATTAAAATGGATATGGAAGTATGGATTTCTTAATATTTTATAAGGTATATCATAGGATAGCTAACACTAGTTATTCCGATGAGATAACTATTGCCTATAGACATTAGTGGTATGCGGCTATCCGCGTGGGAGCGCCATAATGTTTAACTTTTTATTTGTTTCTTAGAATAGCAAACAAGAAGATAATACTTCTGTTGGAAAAAAGATAGAAAGTTAGCAAAGATGTTATTTGTATGTTGCTAGGTTGTAAGATGTTAATTGTATGTTTTAAGGGCGGTAATGCAACTGCAAGCCTCTGGTATTGCAGATGTCCATAGGCGGAGGTGATCACTAAACTGCCCTATCTTCCATAAAAAAAGAGTTCTGCATTGTCTCGCCCGGGTCTGGTACCACAGCCTTAACTATTCCTGTCGCAATAGCGTCAGTGCTTGTCTCTGTCGTGTTCCGGTTTGGAGGGTAAGGTAGCCGGTAAACTTATGCATATGGCATTATAACTCGCCACAAGATAGCAACGCACCATTAACACCTTTGGTGTCTATAGGCGATGGTTGACTCTTTCCACCAGGAGACCCATCTGCTAGTTTGCTGTCTTATGACGTAAAAAAATCTGGGTAGCTATACTGAAATGCCAAGTTTTTTAGTTACCTGTAGAGGATAAGTACTCTAAACCCAAAATACAGCAGAAATTAAGGCAATGGCTGAGACGGTGGTACCAAAACCCAGTCAAGACGTTGCAGAAGACTACTACCAAGTCAGTGGTTACACTGACTGTATTTGCCTTGCCTTGTCTTGCAGTTTACGAGATGCCTAACATTAGGACAGCAAATCTATAATTCAAAAGGGACCCGAATCAACAAAAGGAAAACTACAATTAGTGATGACTGCTTAATAACAAAGTTAACTTATAAAATGGTTAATTACGGTCATCAATATTATTAGATAGCAAGCGAGCAAATGGTTATCCAGATAGAAAGAGAAACCATCCCTTATAGACTCCAAAGATGTTAGTAGTATATTGCTATGTATAAGGTGGGATAATAACACTACAAGCGTAAGGACATTTTTTTATATATCATAAGGTAGCAAGCAAGCAGATGGGTTTCTTGATGGAAAGAGTCAACCATCGCCTATAGATACCAAAGACATTAATAGTGCGTTGCTATCTTGTGGCGAAGTTTTATGCCACATTCATAAGTTTTCCGGCTATCTTACCCTCAAAACCGGAACACGACAGCGACAAGCACTGACGCTATTGCGGCAGGAATAGGTAGGTAGGAATAGGCTACCAGACCCGGGCGAGACAATGCAGAACTCTACCACCTAGTAGCTACGATGGTAGTGACTCAAGTAGCCAATCGGTCGCCTTTTACGACTTGACTGGCAGAACGGCATTTGGCCTATTCTTCAAAGGAGCGCGGGAACAACACGGGGGAAAATTGCCCCACCTCTCGTTCCCAACACTGTAACTTCTGTAAACCAGAATCATCTTCATGCGTAAGTGTACCGGCTACTTTACCCTTCAAACCGGAACCCGACAATGATAAGCATTAACACTATTGGGACAAGACTTTGCGGAACTCTATCATCTAGTAGTCAAGATGTTAGTGACACGTATATCAAATCGTTCGATTTTACGAACTGCCCGGAAGCGTGGTAAATAGCCTAATCATCATTCAAAAGGGGTCCGGACCAGCAGGGGGCTGTCATAAGTTTATATCTTAACTGCACTAAAGAATCTATAACGTACCTACAATTATAAAAACAGTAGCTTCAATAAAAATATTTCAATAATCACGCAGTTAGTATGGTAATGAATAATTAATTGTTTAAATTGTAAGATATAATCATTGCCAACAGAACCCAAAGATGGTAATGATACGCAATCTTCAGTTTGCGGTGACGAGGATTTATCCTTCTGAGAATAATTTTGTGGGGCTATTCCTGATATTAATTATGTATGTTTTCCGAATCTACTGAAACTATCTAGCAACTTCTGTACGAATAGATGTGTAATTGTTTGTTTAACAATAAATCAAGTATAATTGAACTGTCATAAATTAAAGTCATGAAATTTGATAGAAAAATTCATATGACAAGAAGAATTTTGAAATTCGAACATAAGTCAAATCGGAAAATGTAAAATATTTTTACGTGCTTCAGATTCGTTCATATAAGTGGCGTAAGAAAACGCCACTTATATGAAAACCGTGTATTTACAACACAAACACATAAAACAACACGATGTAATAATTAAACACTCTGATTAACACGTCACTCACTGCACTAACATTAAACTTAACCGACTACACAATAAAACACTTCTTTTCTTCACTGTATTACACACTGGTCGCTCGTACTATCGCTTTCGATCACTGTATAAAACTGCTCTCTATTTGTCAACACATCTCTATTTATACCTACCCATGGTAAAGTTCCACATTATTCCCGAATCCTCTACCAAGCTAAACGTAAACAAATTAATGTAAACAAGTTATAATAAACTGTCATAGTATGCCATAAGCGATAAGTCAATTATGGGATAAGTATTCGGGTAACGGTCGACTATTTGTTTATCAATAGAAGTAGCTATCTCTTTCTTTTATTTCTATATCACTCCAGCGGCGCTTCAACTCTTTACGTTTCTAGATTATTCGCAACAATATTGTTCATTTTTCTTTTCACCCGGCATATCGAAAAGGAGAAGATTCTTAATTAGGATCTTAATACTTGTTTTTTAAGTATATTCTAGTAAAACTCCGTCATATATAAATGAACTTAGGAAAATATATATTTTTTTTGTTTTCTTAAACTTTGTTGTCTTTGTAAGGACCAAAACTAAATTATACTCTCTTGAGTATAATTTCGATTTGATTTCTTATACTGAGTTTAAAGGAGATTGATGAATGTGGCCGCGTTTCCGATCCGGTAGTAGTTTTAAAAAATGTTGACGTGTTTTTTTTTGTTATCGATATTGAAGCGCTTGACCACTTGACTTAAGATGCGGCCTAAGATGGAAAGCGCTCTCTTAGAAGGTACCTGTTAACTCTTCTCTCGAAGATCCCTAGATTGTACTCGTCGGGGAACACAGACTCAGGAAGCATGTTACAGTCCCTTGCGGTTCGAATGAAAAATGTGGAGTCGAACCTCTTTGTCCGGGTACGTGGAACGTCCACCATGTGGGCGATGCCTAGAATCTGTGCGCCTCGACGATCGATAGAAAAATGGCGATGGCGGAATCAAGTCGTGCAATTCCGCAGCGCACTCTCCAAAATGTATCCGATAAAAAAATCGATAAACTAGCCACTCACCGGCGATGAGCGAGATTTTGGAGTTTTTTTGCCTACCAGATTATCGTCGTTTATGAGCCTCTTGGCACGCTTCTCTATCGCCTCAAGTGTCTTCAGCTGGTATTTGGCGGATCCTAACCGTGTCGAAATAACTTGTAAAAAGTTTTATTGAATAAAGTTCTTCTGATTTCTGATTTCAAAGTCTTACAAAAATATAACATAAGTTGAAATTATTACATTAATTTAACTAACAATAAGCCCAGATTAGAATTTAACGGATGCTATTTAATAGCAAGTAAATTTTAAAAAGGAGTATAGTTGGAAAATCATGAAACTAATCAAACTTGTATATTTTTATTTGTAAATAAGCAAAGACTATTCTTTTCTGTCATAAAGTTAATACTCGTACTTCCTTTAATTTAAGACCAACCAAAGAAATTAAAAAATGTCGGATAGGGAAGACGCAAAATGTTAAATAAGCTATTTTATAAAATGCAACATAAATAAAGTATTTAAAAAAAATCCAAAAAAGTAACATTCCTCATTAGGGCACTAGAATAAAATTTGAGTTGGAAATGATCATAATTGCCAATTCTTGGATGTTTTAAGACATTAGAAGACAAATTTTTTTTTTTTTGCAACCAAATATTTTTACTCGTAATTAATTTTAAAAATGAGTGGGCTGCCTCAAGATGTTGAGTAAAATTTTTTTTATTTTTTCAAAAATTTTTGTTTTTTATAAGCTACAAATTTGACCCCCAGGCTAAGAAAAAAAAAAAATTTTTTTTTTCACTCCACCCTAATATATATATATATATATATATATATATATATATATATATATATATATATATATATATATATATATATATATATATATATATATATATATATATATATATATATATATATATATAATATGAAGAATACAGATTTTCCCCGTGTTAATCCGGGCTCCTTAACAGAATATATCAACTGCCGTTCTGTTAGACATGTCGTAAAAGGCGACTGATACGCCATGCGTGTCCATGACTAATAGGTGGTAGAATTCCACAACGTATTGCCCGAGTATTTGGTACCATCGCCTCTTCTATCACTGCCGCAACAGCGTCAATGCTTCTCCTTGTCTTGCTTCAGTTTCTATCTAATCCAATCACAAAAGAAAACAGTTTAAAAAACAATATGTGCATCTTTTTTTAAACTATTCTGAACCGGAAATTACGTATGTCTATCTCGCTTATACTAATCGCATTAAAATTTGCATATTTAAAAAGAATTCTGGAAGCACTGCAATACTCTCATTTGTATACGTTTTCTATTTTAGACGGTTTATGTTTTTCCCTTGGGATCGATGTTTGCTCTCTGGAGTAGGGAAGGGAAAATACTTTAGATTAAATTCCAAATAGGAAACGTTTATGCTAGATACATAAGTACAGTGAGCATGGAAAAGAAAAATTGATGAGGAACAGAACATTTTCTATATACATAATATATGTAGCTGACCCGGCAAACATTGTTTTGAAATACAAATTACTTGTATTGAATATTTTGGTGGGGTACTTGAGGGGAGAGGCGGGGTAATTGAGATAAACAATATCCTATCTTTTAAGTTGGACCAAAGAGTATACAAAATTTCATATTTTTTGCTATCATATGAAATAAAAAAATTGTAGTCTACGTTTAATGATCATTTATGAATCTTTTTTTAATTTTCATAACTTACCTTTCTTCTAAACTCGAGTAGTCCATTAGCAAAGCTTTATCCATCAAATTGCTTTCGAAGGTCGGATTAGTGAGGACTTATGAAGACTTAAGAATTTCTTGAACTAGGTTAAAGCTGTTTACTTCTTGGGTATTAACTTGGATTCCTATATACCGCAATCTAACGTCAAGGAAAACTTTTATTTATTGAAAACTGGCTTTTTCTTACTGCTTTGCTGACGTTTAAAAATACATTTTGAATCCCTTGTAAGCAGTACGTATTTTGTCTAGATATAGTAATTTTCAGTTTCAAATTTTTTTTGACACATGTTTAAGAAAACATAATTCAAAATTATATTTTTATAATTTTATTATATTAGCTGACACACGTAGCTTTGCACGCGAGTAGGCTAACCTGTCATCGATATAGTTTATCGTATAAAACTTTATTTCCTATGTCAACCCCTAAGGGGTTGATTTTTGATAAAAAAGTTTACTTGTTAAAATTAAATTTAAAATTAAAATTACCACACGAATTTTCGTTTCAAATTTCAATAAAATCGGTTTAGTAGTTTAGCTGCGTAATTGATATATAGATAGACCGACTTTTGCATTTATAATACAAGCTGACCCGGCAAACGTTGTTTTGCCATACAAATAACTTGTATTGAATATTTTGGTGGGGTACTCGAGGGGGGAGGCGGAGTAATTGAGATAAAAACTATCCTATCTTTTAAGTTGGACCAAAAAGTATACAAAAAATTCACTGTAATCGGTTCGGCGATCGAAAAAACGTGACACGTAATTTATATATATATTACTAACTGCAGCGTGCAGCCCGCTGCATTATAAAAGTTCTTGGCAAATCCCGCGGGATCACCTAATTTTTCTGGGATAAAAAGTAGCCTATTTCAGGTTATCATCTATCCGTGTGCCAAGTTTCATTCATATCCGTTCAGTAGTTTTTATGTGATTGAGTAGCAAACATCCATCCAAACATCCAAACTTTCGCATTTATGATATTAATTAATATTAATAATGTTTAAATATGTTTTTGTATTGTATGTAACTATATTTTTTATGTTTCATTTGTGTGTTGTAATATCGCAATACTTCAATGTTTTATTAAAATACTAGCTTTTACCCGCGGCTTCGTTCGCGTTAAATGGTAAGTGGGGGGTTAGAAAGAGACAAAAAGTAGCCTTTGTCACTTTCCGTCCCTTCAACTATCTCCACTTAAAAAATCACGTCAATTCGTTGCCCCGTTTTGCCGTGAAAGACGGACAAACAAACACACACGTACACTTTCCCATTTATAATAAATACTACTATCGTTAAAAAACAATCGTTAAAAATAACCGTAATTCATTCATTAATGAATGAATTACGGTTATTTTTAACGATTGTTCTTTTTTGCTATGCTGGATGTATCTTAAATATGCCCAAGCAGCAATCAAGCATGTTTAAGACCCATAAAGCAGCTCAAATATTACTTAAAGTTCTATTGCAGCCGTACAATGGTGTAAAAAGATGCTTTTATCGGTGTAAAAGACCTTTATGAGTTTCTATACAGCCTAATGCTGTACAAGGCCTTTCTTAGGGTTTTGCGTAAGCTTTAGGCGATATATCTGAATATTAACACACTACTGTACAACTTTAAGTATTTTGTAACTCATTAGGCTCATTTTAATACTTAAAGCTGTACATTAGCTGTATTTTTTTTAGCACGGGATTTTATTACAGCTTTAAGTGTTATTATAGTATCACTCAACGCTTATTTCTGTAAAATGGGAGATATTGCATATCCCACCGTTCTACAGCTAATATTTATGGCGTAATTGTAGACTGTTATGCAGCCAATGGTGTTAAAAAATCTACATATAGAGCTGTAGTGCAGCTCAAGGCTGTATTACTGAGGAAATTGTTATTTGCTGTTTTTATATCTGCATCGTTGATATCATGTGGAAAAAACCAAAAGGAAGATTGAAAAGGAATATTTAAATATCATAAATTACCAACCAAGTAATCGTGATGCAGATAAAGCTGAAAAATTACTAAATCAGGTAACCTACAATCGTAATTTTTATTAATGTTCAAGGAACAGGGTTCCGTAACAAAAACATTAAAAAATGATTGTAGGTTATCTGATTTATTATTTTTTAGACTTATCTTCTTCATTAAGGTTACTTGGTTAGTAATTTATAATATTTTAATTTTTTTTAATGTCATAAGACAGCAAACAAGCAGATGGGTCTCCTGATGGAAAGAGTCAACCATCGCCTATAGGCAGCAAAAATGTTAATGGTGCGTTGCTATCTTGTGGCGAGGTCTAATGCCACATGCATAAGTTTACCGGCCCCCTTGCCCTCCAAACCGGAACATAACAGTGACTAGCACTGACGCTTTACAACAGGAATAGATAAGGCGGTGGTACCAGACCCGGTCGAGTCAATGCAGAACTCTATCACCAAGTAACCACGATGGAAGTGACTCGCATTGCCCATCGGTCGCCTTTTACGACCTGCCTGGCAGAAAAGCAATTAGTCTATTCTTTAAAGAATATATAAAAAAGAGTTAAAAAGAGAAATAAAAATCATTATACTGAGAATATATATATATATATATATATATATATATATATATATATATATATATATATATATATATATATATATATATATATATATATATATATATATATATATATAATTTTTAACTTGCTACTACACGGAGTGTTACAAAAGCGGTATAGTAAGCCGAAAGGGGGTGACTCAGAGGGTCATTCTGAACAACTTTTGTTCAAAGATTTGGGAAAATTCGCGAAAAACAATTTTGTTTTTCCATTGTGAAAAGTCACGTGACCAACAAAGTTTCTATGGAGAATCAATATTTTTTTCGCAAATTTCCAAAAGTCGTTAAACAAAAGTTGTTAAGAATGACCCCCTAAGTCACTCCCTTTCGGCTTACTGTACCACTTTTGCAACACCTCGTATATATGTATACTTACAATCATTTTAAAAATATTATATATTTAGATACAATTACAGGCAAGAGAGTATGTGTATCTCTTTGAAGAACTAACAATATTAAATTACAAGCACGAAATAACGTATTCTTCTTAAAAATATTTTTGTGATAGACCTATCTTTTAAAGGGCTAGATTTTTCGTTCTTGATCAACTTAATTATATCATTTTGTAATTGTTTTTATTATTTTATAAGGCATATTTTCCTGAAAAATAAAGTAAAACACGATTGAAATACATATCCCATAAGTTATAGTTAACAATAAGTTGGTTTAGTTGTAAAGTCAAACGACCGACATCAATACATCACAATAGCGAAATCAAGTGACAAACATATATGTTTTGTATTTAGGGTTCTTCAATTTTTGTACGCATCTCTAAATATAAGTTGAGTGATTAAAAGCCAATGACTGTATAATAGATTTATATAGGGACTTAGTACAGCCTAAAGTGTATTTGGACGGTAATTAAAAGCCAATAGCGGTGTAATAGAATAAAAAAAGGATTCAGTACAGCTATTTGCAGTATATCACCCTCCAAATACACTTTAGGCTGTACAACAAAGCGTCGTCATTATTGTGTATTAAAGACAACATTAAAGAAATATATTATTAAATAAAAGATATATTTAGCAATAGCTAAAGCTATATCTTGACAAGCAACTTATATTATAATCATTATGCCTTTATATACAATATTGTACCATAAATACTTGTATATTCTAACCTTAAACATAAACATTTACCGTATTTTGCAATGAAATTATTTGTGTTATCTTGATTATTTCGTTAGCGCGTGAATATTTTGAGGAAAAACATATATCATTTCACAGTAAATTAGAGTTTGTACTTTGAATACACCGTTCAATACTGCTCCAAGTCCAAGAATTTATCGTTTATTAATATATTTTTAATTGTGGCGTCTGCAGATACTTGATATAATGAATGTTATACAATATCAAAAACAGATTGTTACTTTTTATCATTTTCAAACACCTATTAAGAACATTTAGCTGTACGAGAGAGTATATTTGGTGTTATAGTTTCTTTATACACCGAATAACAGCCTTTGTACAGCCTATAACAGCTTGTACAGCTATTGTGCAGCCTATTTAACGTTTAGCTGTACAAGACAGTTACAAGAGAGTATCCTTAGTGTTATAGTTTCTTTATACACCAAATAACAGCCATTGCACAGTTTATAAAAGCTTGTATAGCTATTGTGCAGCCTATATAACGCAATAAGCTGTATAACTTGGGGTCCTTTTTGGTGTTATATCGGCTGTAGAAGCGCTTCTACAGCCTTTGTACGGCTTAGTATACAGCTTTAAGTTTAAAAATGAACCTAAATGCAGCGTATATACAGTTTAACGTGCTACTTGGGATAGTTCTCGTTAGATTAAAACGCGAGCTACACTGTTGAAAACAAGCCCTCCACACCGGCGGTTTACAACAGTGGTTTACAACAGCGGTTTAAACACTTCTTTGCAACAAAAAATCATATTAACTCCACAGGCCTCCCACCAAGGTTACCCTTGTTGGAAGCTTGTTTCCAACAATGTGGCTCGGCTATAAGGTTGACTGGTAGCGAACGTCATGTAGCATTATGTTCACCTCTGTACATGTTTGCGCATAAATTTTGAAATAAATAAAAAAACAGGCGACAAGATAAGCATAAATAGCCATGAGTAGAAAGGCTACGAAGCATTGCACGGTATTTGTAATTGCAAGCGATTACAAATACCGTGTCATGTGTTCTATCTCATTCTCTCGCAGGTTAATTCCTATATGTATACATATATGAGTTTGACTTTTTTACTGTCGCTTTTTTATTACATCGACTTAAATTCACAATGAATCTAAGAATTTTTTACTAAAAAAAAAATAAAAAAAAAATCTTTGATGATGATGAATCTCGAATAAACCAACTGTACCACAGATTACTAAATAGTTAATACTGTACGTCTATCTCCTTACCAAATTAACACACCGAGTCAGATGAGTCAGATACTAATCAAATATAAAGGTATTTTCAAATAATTGTGTTATAAAATAATTTTATTTTAATATAATTTGCATTTTTCCTTTGATTTTCAATATCATTTGGTGTCAGCTTTTCATATTCTAGATAATGATATTTTTCATTTTATGATTTCTGTTATTTGAATATCTCGAATTTCAATATCATTAAAATTTTATAATATTTCTTGGATTTGGTAATTGAAGCACGTTCCGTTAAATCTTATTATTTGTTTTTTATTGTGCTGGGAATCTAAATACAAGGACACACCAGTAGATAATTCAAAATGGATGAGGGGATAATCAAAGATGGTTTCCTTTGGAGGGTGAATATATTTTGATTCTTTTTAAAAATGCTAATTAAAATATTTCGATTTATATTCATGAGCATAAAATATAATTTTAATTAAGATATTATGATAGCAAAGAGACGGATTGCACTCCTGACGGAAAGAAACGATCAGTGCCAAACATCAAAAGTGTTTTAGGTTCGAGTACACTAATTCGGAAAAAAACAGTCGATAAAGACAGATAATCAAAGTTTTGTTTGTGGTGAAATTAAGTAAATTGATTTTTAAACATCGTTTATGACTTAACCATTCGATTAAAATTGAACCATATGTTGGAGAACTCGGGTCTTAATTGATGTTTTGCCATCCACATAGCACCAGAAAATATGCTATATTATTATGGAAATCTAAATATGAGGACACATCAAGAGATAATTTACAAAAAATTAGCGAAGAATCAAACATTTACAGTGTGTTTATTTGTTAGTTGTTTTGAGAAATTCAAATTACACTATTTTTTATCCCTTGATTAAAAGACAGTTGAAAAAATGCCACGTTTGTAATTTTAACGACAATCTTACATCCAAATTGGAATAGCTCTGACTCTATTTTGGCTGAAATAAGTTAAGGCGATAGGTAATGCCAAACTACGAAATAGACACCTCTTTGAAAGCCTACTACTGCTAACCGGTTGGTCCAATAATTAAAAAAAAATATGAATTATACGTATAATATAATTAAGTTTAAATTTTAAGTTCGTTTTTTCAAATTTTATTGTTATTTTTGACGGAAAAAATCGAATATCTTTCTTATTTTTACGCAAAAATTTGCTTATAACTTCCAAACTACTGTAACGATTTTGATGATTTTTTCTTTTTATTACAGACAATTTATTGCTTTATAAAATTTAAGTTCAAAATTTTACAAAATCATTATAGTGTGCTATTAAATAAATAAAAACCTTATTATTTAATTCGCGGACAGCGCTCGCGTCGAAAGTCAGTCTCACAGATTACTTATGGTCAGTCTCCCGGTAGAGTTCATACGGGGAGGCTGTGTCGTATGTTAGCGTGCTCCGCTCTCCATATTCGAGTCAAAGAGTAATAGTACAGATAGAACGTTTGGCACAATAGTAAGGTTGTGCCGTTTGGAAATTGAACTTTTCGTTTACGCTTGGATGTTTTTTTATAGTAGATAATGAGCTTAGACCGAGAAGGCTGTTTTTTTACAGATGTTGTTTTTATGATATAGACAAGGAATAAGGAAGGTTTTTTTTTTAAATTCATCCCCTAAGATGGCGAAATAGGGGGTGAAAGTTTGTATGAAACTCTTTCATTTTTGAGTTGTAATGAATGATATGCCGTAATTAAATTATCCTTTAACTGAAAAAAAAATTAAATACAAATTTAATATTTTTTTGAATTCTAGCCCATAGAGAGGTAAAAAGAGGCTTTAAAGTTTGTATCAAAAATGAATTGTTTATTTATTTCATTACTATAAAATCTAAATTATTTTAATTTAGTATTTATGATTTTTAATACAATTAAGAAGTACGAATTTTCGGATTTTTTTAGTACTTACGTTCTTCAATCGAAATTGAAGAAACATGCATGTAATGTTCGAAGTTTTAACCATTAAAGGAGTAAAAGTGTGTGTTATAATTTATATGAAAAATCAAACGTTTATGGTCAAAAAAACTTGAAATTCGGCACTTATGTTCTTCAACACAATTTAAGAATCATATATTTGGGGATTTTTTAAATTTCATTCCTTAAAGGGTAAAAAAAGCATTGATGTTTGCATAAAAAATAGATTGTTTATTGTAGAATATTGTAGAAATTGTTTAAAACTTAGTATTTATGATTTTTAATACAATTAAATGAATACGAGTTTAAGGTTTTCAAATGTCATCTCTTCAAAGGATGAAAAAAGTGGTAAAGTTTGTAGAAAAAATAAAATATGTTTTATCAAAATCTCTTCAAATTTATTAGTCATGTTCTTTAATTCAATTAAATAAACGTGCATGTAAGGATGCTGTGAGTTTAATCTCTTACGGAGGTAAAAGAGGGTATTAAAGGGGCTGAAAGCTAGTACTTTATAAATAGTTTTGTTTGCGAGTAGACGCTGAATTATATTTTGAGACTATTCATGTACTTACCTACGTTTACGCTTGAATGTTTTATTAGCTATAGATAGATGTAGATGATGACATTTTTGTAAATATTTTGTATGAATGTACAAAAAAAAAAACATATAAACAACGAAGATAATTCAAGCAAGCGAATAAAAAGCAAAACTCTAAAGAAAAAAAAATAAAAACTGGTACTATTTGAAGGTAGTAAGGACTTCGCAACCAAAAATAAATAAGTTAAATATAATATACATACAAATAGTCTAAATAAACCAACTTATTTAGTAGTTTCTTCTATAAACAATAAATCAAATTTAAATATATTCTTTTTTCCTACGAGATTTTAAAACAAAAACTAAGAAGCTTAGTTTTAAAATATTATTCAAGAGATTAAATTTTACAAAATCAAATTTTGAAAGGTTTTGTTAAATATTAATTGTTGATTGTATGTATTAAAATAAAGTGCTACACGGGATGTATTGTATATTACAAAACTTTCAAAGAAATAGGATACGTAACTGTTATTATTGTGTAAATTGATATGATTTTTTGTCGATTTTCGGTATATTTTTTTTTCTTTAGATATTTATCGTTTTTCTAAAATGAATGTATATGTAATCGATAAATGAGCGATTACTGGTTATTGGTTTTGAAATTTGACAACATTCAGTCGATTCATGATGATAAAAGTTCATATAGGTGAACAAAAATGTTAAAACGTAGGTATTTGCACGCACTGTAAATACTCTTTGACTTTATGGCATGCCAGCGCGCGAAATAATATTTGCGGTGCTCCTGTTAGAAACTCAAGGTCGTTCGCAGATGTAATCGCCTTAAGCGTTGGTACCAAATCCCCCAAATCTAAAATGACAAAATACCTTAAATGGTGCTGACATATTTGGCCAATCGCTTATTATAAGCTGTTTAGTTTGGTAGGAAGATAACAGTTCTAACCTTCAAAAGGGATTTGGACTAACACCAAGACTATTATATTTAATTTTATACTTTATAAATTTGCTATTATCCGAGAACTGTACACGGATAATAGCAAATTTCATTAATTTCGCCCTTTCGGATTTCTAATGGATTTCTGCAAAGTATACGCTACGTACGCCGAACGTAGCGTACTTATACGTACGTATAAGTACGCTACGTTCTAAGGTTTCAAAGAAGTAGATGGCTTTCCTGATGGGAAGAGATATATATATATATATATATATATATATGTGTGTGTGTGTGTTACTGCTCGTTGCTGCTGCGTTGTTGTTCGTTAGTCTCGTTAAAACTCGAGAACGGCCGAACCGATTTGGCTAATTTTGGTGTTGAATTAATTTTTGTTTGCCAGCTAGTTTTTTAATTTCATAAAGTTGATTTTTGTTTCAGTTAGGAGCAAAACTCAGGAACATTTAGTACTTAGAATGTGATGTACTTAGTACTAAAAGGAGGTAATTAGGTGACTAATGTGGATTTATACAGTTATACTCGTTCATAAAATAGCAAATAAGCAAATGTGTCTCCTGATGGATACAACCATCACCCGTAGACAGCAAAGATATTAATGGCGGGATGCATCCATAAGTTTACTGGCTACCTTACCTTCCAAATGGGATACGGCAGTGACATGTACTGACGATATTGGGGCAGAAATAGGTACGACGGTGATACTAGACCTGGTTGAGATATCTACTACCGATAGAAAATATATAATAGAATCTATATTAATATTACAAATGCAAAAGTAAAGGTGTGGATTTATGGATAGATGTTTGATACTCACGCAAATACTAATGAACGAATTTGGATGAAATTCAACACACAGGTAGATAATGACTTTGAATAGCACACAGGCTACTTTTTATCTCGAAAAGAATACTTGTTCCTGTGCGATTCACCAAAAACTTTTATAATGTACCGGGTGGCACGATGTAGTTAGTTTAATATAAAGCAGAAATAATAGAATATTCACTAAGTAAGGAGAAGTTCCTTATTTTCATTAAACTAATTTATGTGAGATTATAAGTTCAACGATATAGGTATTTGCAGTCTACTCTTTGAGCTTCTTTCGTATTAAAACAATAACTCGTTTAGTTAAAACTAAACCTTAAATAATGAAAAATAAAGTTACTTATTAAAATGAAATATAGTAACGATAAAATTCTCGTTGAGTTAAATTGTAACGCTCGTCGTATGAATACAGGAGATTGCGTTTAGATTGAATTTTGTTGACAACCAGTTTTGCTTTTACTGGCTAAGTAGCATATGTGATGAGTTACATATGAAGGACTTAAAATATGTCTCAATTTTGTTACAAACCATGCCTCAGTGATAGCAATTACCGGCCTTGTATTATATTACTCCAGGGTTATTGATCAGGGTCTCTTGTTGAAGAATAGATTAGAAGCCTTAATGCTAATTAAAAATTTTGTAAAAGACGAGAGAAGATAATTTTCACTAAGATCATGAATACTAAACTAGGTAGTGGAGTTTACCATGAAGGTGTATTGTATTTGGAGGCATCACTTCTAATACCTACTTGAAATCAATTTTTTTTTATAGAAAAGGGGGCAAACGGACAGGATAGTAAGTGATCACCGCCACCCATGTACAACAACACTATCAGAAGATTTGCAGTTGCGTTGCCGGCTTTAAGAAAGAATAGGCTCTTTTCTTGAAAGTGCCCAAGTCGTATCCGCTTGGAAAAACCCCTGCCGGCAATAGGTTCCACTGAGGAATAGTGCGGGGAAAAAAGTGCCTCGAGAATCGCACAGTTGTGGACTTCCAGACATCAAGATGGTGAGGATGAAATTTTGAATTTTGTCGCGATGTCCGATGGTGAAATTCTGCGGCAGGAATTAATTCAAACAGTTCCTCGGAACACTCCCCACTATAGATTCGATAGAAGATGCAAAGCGAAGCCACATCTCTACGTAATGCCAAAGATTCAAGGCGATCAGAAATAGTCCTTTTATTGACGATTCGAGTCGCTCTACGTTGAATGTGGTCAAAAGGAAGGAGCTGGTACAGAGGAGCCCCCGCCCACAAGTGAGAGCAGTACTCCATATGAGGCCGGATTTGCGCCTTATAAAGTTGTAAGCGATAGGCCGACCGATGGGCGATGAAGCACTGCCTGGCCGTGCTGAGAACACCCAGCATTTTTGAGTATTTAAGTACTGCTGTCATCTTCGGTGGTCTAACCCTCTCTTTCTAACACAGCTGTATAAAAAGAGATAGCGAGACCTCAAAGACAGATATCACGTAAATATTTGTTTGAATTGATTAATACGTGTGCTAGCTACCTTCTAATGATGATGTAAACTCCATGAATACTTCATGGAGTTTACAACGTCTCGCAAAAAATAGCGTGGTCACTGCTTGTCACTGTCATATAATTCCGCTTTGGCTTTGCTAGCCGATAAACTAATGCATGTGGAATTTTAACTCCACCACACTGACAGAAACGCACTATTAACATCTTTAGTGTCTATAGTCGATTGTCATCTCTTTCTATCATGAGAGCCATTTGCTTTTTTGATATCCTATGTAATTAAATAATTAAATATATACTGACCGAAATTATCACTTCTGTAGGAATATTTCATACTAGCTGTTGCCCGCGACTTCGTTCGCGCGGACTTCGTTTACTCCGCACAGCTCCTCCCCCGTAGGTGATAGCGTGATAATACGTAGCCTATATGTAGACCCGACCTATCAGTAATATTCATGCAAAATTTAAAAAAGTAAATTCATGCACTACTTTTTGAGTTTACCCCGGACATACATTGACTATCCTACGATTTTATTACATGAATAGATTTTAAACTACGTAATATTATTCAGGCGTTATTTTGTAAAAATTTATCACTTAAGAATCGTTTCAAATTATTCAAAGTTAAGGTTACGGCGTGCTGCTCGTTTGTTCGTTTTTTTATAGATCACAGACAACAAATAAGCAGATAACTCTTCTGATGGAAAGAGAAAATCATCACTTATAGACACCAATGATGTTAATGGTGCTAGTGGCATAAATTTACCAGCTACTTTATTTTATAAAGCGAAACGTAATAAGGACATATATTGACAACATTGTGTCAGGAATAGGTTAAGCGGTCGTCCAAACCCGAGCGAGACATGATACCTTGAGTCACTCATTTGCTATACGAACTGCCTGGAAGAGTGACAGATGAGTTATTCTTCAAAAAGGCCAAGAATAACACAATATCGA
This sequence comes from Apodemia mormo, assembly GCA_036924255.1. NCBI lineage: Eukaryota > Metazoa > Arthropoda > Insecta > Lepidoptera > Riodinidae > Apodemia > Apodemia mormo. The sequence continues at coordinate 31,171,890 of JAUPFN010000014.1, read as the reverse complement.
CTTTCCATTTCTACCAACTTCCCATGTGTTTTGCCCATGGAATAACAGCACTATTTCCTTGTGCCATCGCCAAAAATTTGGCAACACAAAACCAAATCGTTCATCTCGCTCTGTGCCAAGTCCGACCCGAAATCGCTTACAGCCACTTAAATATATAGTTCGCGACTCGTTTTGATAAATGATCAATACACACTTCAAACTTCGTGAGTTGTCCTTTTGACGAGTGACGAGTAGACTTTTGAGTCTACTAAACTTTCTCTCTACGAATTTTTTTGACAATACTGCAAAACAACTAATAATAACGTCGTATTTAACCTATCAACTCCAAATACTATACTATAACCACGATAACATTTATGATTATTAAAAAATTCTGTAAAACGGATCATTGCATGTTAAATTCCTTTCCCAAACAAAAATGTTTAAAAACGAAGTGTTAGCGGTAGTAGACTAGGCTAGTTATCGATAGAGTATTTTTATCGGACAAAATAATTTCAAGCTTCTTTAACAACATTTCGAATTAGGTACTTATTATACATATATATCTTCACGCCAGATCCCTTACGCGGTAGGCAGAGAGAACCGAGTGCCACCACGATCCTTGCAGGCTAGTCTCGCTTCCTCCACATTCATCAATCTCTTTATACACACACGCCGGTTGCGAAGACTCTTGACAACAACTTCGGAAACTACTCGATCAATCTTATTATGTCAGCCTGGCCTTCCCTGGTACCGAAATCTTTCCACATTTGCATTGTATATCTGTTTTGTTAACCTTTCATCTTCCATTCTTTCTACATGTGTGAACCAACGGAGCATGTCCTGCCTTTCTGACACCGACACTTTCTTTCAAGTCTAACCACTTACGAACCCACTGCCACTTCCACATTACGAACCCGGTCCGCGACTGTTACACCACATATTTTTCGCAGCGCATCTCGACCGCGTTGATTCTACATTCATGTCCTTTCTGATATACCCAACTCTCACTTCCATACAATAGCATTGGGATAAGCACATCATTGTGCAGGGATAGACGGGCACCCTGATACTTATTATATCATCTTGTAAATTCAATTAAAGTAAGTATGTATCCATCAAGAAGTAACATCTCAATTATCAGCCAATTCCAATCACGCTTATTTAAAAAAATGCAGCTCTTTTGAAAAAAGTCGTAAATAACAATTTGGTAGACTTGCCAAAAAGAAGTCACAAAGTTTTCAGTGTGTATTAGTAAAAAGGGTGCTATCTCGGTTTATTTCATATCCCATAAGAAACTCTCCTATTAAAGTTTTAACTAGACCATTAGATCTAGCCACCACATGTCGGAATGAGCGATGCTTAAGTCAGCATCCAGAATGCGCTGTCATCTCCCGCGCTCACGAGAAATGACATTTTCGACATCCGACATAGAGCGTTCGAGTGTAAATTATGTGCCTTGCCGGAATAAATGTCACTCGTCCGCGAGCCAACGTTTTAGAGCAACGAATAATCCTGGCTCATGGATGTCCCTCGTCGATGTGCAATACACCTTCATCCCAGTGAAAACAATAACACTTTATACGAGATCTAAATGTCAAGCCGCAAAACAAAACAGAATATTGGTAATCAAAATTCTCTTTTATATTTTACAAGCAATTTTATTCGATATAGATATTGATTGCGACTTCCAGTTATTAGTGCAGCTCGCATTTACACTCAGAAATATATAGTTATATTTAGAGAAAATTTAAATCGGTAAATTAAGAAGCCAAGGCAAGGCTTAAAATATTAAACCTTGGCTTCTTATTAAGGATGATGAAATAGCAATACATTGTATATTTCTATTTGTTCATAATATTATGATATATCTACAAGCACTAGACGCTTAGGTGCATTTACTCCTACGCACGGCTACACGTTCCATTTCAAACGTTTTATTACGAGTAGTAATATGCCAATTGAGTACAAAATCTAATCCAAAGCCATAAATTGCATTAAAATCGTTTAATCTGTTCAACAGTTCTCGTTGCCGAAAAATTTTGAAAAAAAGTGTTTTCTTGACATAGCTTCGAAATTGTTCAATCATTTTATGATTTACTGCAATATTTTAGTACTTAAAAACAACGTTGAATGTTATTTCAAAAATTAAATTCGAATCAAAGTTTCAAAAGTTATAACTTTTCAAATATTAAAATGACGTTGTTCACAGCAAACTTATTTCATATTTTTAAAATTACTTTCAGAATAATGCACCGATTTATTAATAAATATCATTAGCTTTTCTACTTAAAAAACTGCAACTACCGTAAATTGGATTAATATCAGATCATTTTCGGGATTTATTAATAAAGAAAATTGTTAAAAAAGGTTTTTTTTGACATTTCCTCGACATTTCTCAACCTTCGATGGGTTCGGTAGGTGGAGCTAATAAAACAATATAAAGTTTAAAAATTACGTTAAATGCTATTCTTAAATTCTAAAACTGAGTGTAAATTTAAAATTATATGCATATATTTTCGAAAATTAAAATACTATCATTTTTTAAAACCCTACGTTTTGAACTCTTTGAACAAAACCCTACGGTTTACGGTTACAAAACCCAACAAAAATTTATGGTTAGGTGTTAGTTTTCGCTTCATTGAGCTTAAAATAACTCAATTTAGCGAGAACTTTAGGGTAGCCTGCAGGCTAAACTGGCCAGCATATTATTTTTCTTTTATGCATACATTTAAAAAATAGTGATCACTATCTTCCATCTATATATATAAAAATCAATTGCTGTTTGTTAGTCTCGCTAAAACTCGAGAACGGCTGAACTGATTTGGTTAATTTTAGTTTTGAATTAATTGTTGAAGTCCAAGAAAGGTTTAAAAGGTGAGAAAATATAGAAAAAAAAGATAGTAGTTAAAATGGCAGAACAGCGTTTTCCGGGTCAGCTACTAATATACAAAATAACACAAATTATCGAATTAGTAGATAACGTTTTGTTTTGTTTAAGAAGCACCGCATTCATTTCTTCCACATCAATGTAACACTCGGATTAAGAGGCAACTGGAACCTAAACTAGAATTTCAATCATCATCCATAGGATGTGGGCGACCACTCGCATGGGCATTTGATGTTTTTGAGCTACCGGACTCGCTCTCACTTTATGGAAATTGGAAAATAACTTGAACGCTTCGTGTTATCGTTCAATTTCACAGCGGCGTGATTAAAGTTTTTAAGGAATCTCACGAGAACAATACATTTTGACTGAAAAATATAGCCTAGTTACTATAACTAGCGGTCGCTCGTGTCCGAAATTTGAACCCAGACTATACACTAAAATCTCTTTTAAGTTTGACTGACTGACATAAATTTATTTATTTATATATGTATATATATATATATATATATATATATATATATATATATATATATATATATATATATATATATATATATATATATATATATATATATATATATATATATAAGTAAATATGTTTTTTATATCATAAGATAGCAACCAGAAGATGGGTCTCCTGATGGAAAGAGTCAAACATTGCCTATAGACACAAAAGGTGTTAATGTTGTGTTGCTGTCTTGTGTCTAATGCCACATGCATAAGTTTACCGGCTACCTTACTCTCCAAACCGGAACACGACAGTAACAAGCACTGACGCTATTGCAGCAGGAACAGATAAGGCGATGGTACCAGACCCGGACGAGACAATGCAGAACTCTACCACCATATGTGAACAAGGGATGGTTCACTCACAGATTTTAATGTATGGCCACGCATAACTTTTTACAGAGTGATTCGATTTTGATAATTCTTGTTTTACTCGATAGAATATGGGCCAAGGCTTATATTATATTATTTTTGAAAAAAGTCTTCGTAAAATGTGAAAAAACAAAAGACGATTGATTTATTCACTAACTGATTTTAATGTATGATCACATATAACTTTTCACCAGTTTATATTTTTGTTAAAAACATATTATATGTAAAAATTAATTGTTATATTTTGTACTAATTAAAATAAACTAGCGCTCGCCTTTGGCCGAAATTAAACCAAATACTAAACTATAAAGTTTCTTTTATGTTTGACGAAATACTTTAGCCGTAAAGAAAACAGTAAAAGCGTACAAGTGTGTAAATTATTTTCATGTATGTCACACGAATTTAGTGTGTGTGATGATTATTTTTATCAATTTAATTTATGTACTTCAAAATATTTTATTAAAAAATAGGTTTCTGTTATCCTCTGCAAAGTGAACTTTAATTTTGCCAAATTTTATACTACACTGTTCACGCAATAGAAATCCAAAGTTTTACCGTCCCATATTAATATACATATTGCATTTATATTAGGGGTAATTTTCAATGCCATATTTTTACGGTCTTGTAAACACTTTAACTCTTAGTACAAGATTTATTTAACATTTTTTAAATTTTAACTTATTTTAATTGTGAAAAAATACTGAATGTTAATCAAAGCTTATATTATATCGCTTTTTCTCTGTGTCCCCAACAACTCCGTAGAGTACGATAGAGACTGCAGACTGGACCGACAATACCTACGAAAATACTCAAAAACAACGTGTCGTTGTCCCCTGTTTTTTCCTCCGAAACTAAATGGATTTACCTTTTTATTGTAAATTCAAGAAAGGGTTGTTCTGTGTTTCTACGTTTTCCTTTTTTAATATAATCTGGTTAAATAAGTTTGATAGATATTTGAACGTAACGGAAAACTGGGCCAAATTTTTACCTTTTTAACGGTTACGTTAGTAATGAATTTATGAAAAAAGAAAAACAAACATCAAGTATTTATTAGAAAAAAAACTGTTCTACTGGCATTATCCAGGGAGGAAACAGGGGATAACGTTTGTATGGAGAAACGACCCTAGTTTCCCCTCTTGATATATTTTGTCCGTTTAACTCTAATTTATTTATTTTTCAGTCACACAAGCAGCCTCGTATTATTTTATAGCTACAGATTCAAGATGGCTGATATTAAAAAAAAACACTTAATTCTTAAAGAAATCTTACTAGTAATAGACGGGGAGCTGGCGAAGAATTTTGGAAAGGTCCTTTTCGAAGATTGACATTGCGAAAAAATATAATTTCATCAAATGTCGATTCCTTGTTTTACCATTTGACGAAATTGCGAGTTTTTTAGAACGTTCGCGGTTATATCACTACTGCGCAGTATATAACATTTGCAAAAATAATCCCAGTAAATTGAATTTTTGGCAATTGGAGTTTGGCAATTTGGCAATTTGGAATTTTTATTTCATCTTTAAATTAGATTTTTTTTAGAATTTAAAACATCCCAGACATTTTTGTCGATAATAAAGTATAACTAGACATCTTCAAATACGTTTTATGAAAGTTTCCAATAAATTTATTAATATTTATTTATTTATTTAATGTTTTATTGTGCACAACAAAATATTAAGTAAATAAATAAATATCCCGCAGAGTTTTTTGTAGAACATACCAACTGCTGTTCTGCCAAGCAGGTCGTAAAAAGCGACCGACGACCGACATGATAATAGTGACACTTATAACCGACGGCTATAAGTGTCACTATTATCATGACTACTAGGCGGTAGAGTTCTGCAACGTCTCGCCTGAGTATTTGGTACCACCGCCTTACATATTGCTGCCGCAATAGCGTCAATTCTGGTCGTTGTCGTGTTCTGGTTTGGAGTCTAAGGTAGGCAGTGGATGACTTATGCATACGGCGTTGCTATCCCGCCACAAAGATAGCAACGTACCATAAGTAACTTTGGTATCCATAGGCGGTGGTGACGAGCATTCCATCAGGAGAGCCATCTGCTTGTCTCTATCTCATAATGTAAAAAAAAATGCAGTGAAAATAACGTACAGGGCATCATTAATTGCGTCTAACAATCAAAATACTATTCAAATTAAAATAACAGCTAATTCAATAGTAATAATAGCTATGTAAAAAGCGCACTAATTACCTCCATGTATTCGGCAAGTTCTTGGCAGTAAAGTTGACGGTTCCTTCGCAATCGCCAATTTAGTCGGGGTTCGTGCTATAAAATGGAAACTAATTGCAGCGTGCATTTGTAAAAGACATTGCTTCCTACTAGATAATTTAACTTGTTTTTGTTAATGTCTTAATTAACGAAGGAAGAGATGAATTTTGGTTGGTGGAAGTTTATATTTTGGATATTATTGTGATATTTTCTTTCTTGACTGCGTCTTTGTTTGGTTAGGACGTCTAATGTCCGATCGAGTTTCGGTCATCGTGCATTAATGTTTATTTTTAATTATTATCCTAAATTTGATACTTAATCTTAATATATACAGACTGACTGGTGAGTTACCTTCAATATTTAAGTACGTGATAGTTGGCGATCATGTATGATCAGAAAAAATAACATTAAAAATAAATATTAAAATACTTCTTAGTAAACTTAGTAAACAGTACACCGAGAATCCTATATTTACCTGCACCATACTTGGACACCGCGCGGACGCACGTGTCGCATAGTGCGCTATCAACACAGAATAGCGGGGGGTGGCGGCGGAGTGTCCTTGATGTCGACTAGCGCGTACTAGAGAATATAATATCCACATTTCACTTATTTGTAGAGAAATATTGGTCAAAAATTAAGCCCCAAATTTTATTATTTCATTTTAATGAGAATCGAGTACCGAGTATTGTCCAGAAGTATCGAAGGTACCAGTTAGAGTCAGTCTGTATAAATTACGTGTCACGTTGTTTGTCTGCGATCGACTCCAAAGTTATTGAACTGATTTCAATTAAATTTTATAGATATTTACTGTTTTGTTCAAATTAAAAGAAAGAATAGTTTTTATCTAAATTAACCCTCTCCCTCTCTCTCTCTCTCTCTCTCTCTCTCTCTCAAACACCCCCATAATATATAATACAAGTAATTTGTATGGCTAAATAACATTTGCCGGGTAAACTTGTATTATAAATGCGAATGTCTGTCTTTCTGTATATCTGTTACGCTTCCAAAGTTAAACTGCTAAGCCGATTTTTTCAAATTTATAACGAAGGTCCGGGGTAAAATACAGGTAAACTCGCATTTTATTAAAAATCAACTCCTTAGGGGCTGAAATAGGGAATAAATTTTTTTTGAAAAACTATATTGCCTCTCGCCCCGTTAGTCGAGCAACCTGAAATAACTACGCAATCGACGGGGCTCGGGTTCGATCACCGACGGGGACAAGCATTTGTGTGATGAGCATAAATGTTTATATTTCCGGGTTTGGGTGTTTATTAAATATATTCTAGTATCTATATATGTATTTCTATATATTAGTATCGTTGACTAACACCCATAACACAAGCAAATAATTTGCTTACTTTGGGGTTAGATCAGTACATGTAATTTATCCCGTGAATATTTATCTATTTATTTATATTGACGACAGATTAACCTACTAGCGGGCGAAGCTGCGTGGGTCAGATAGTATGATATAATTATAAAAATATAACTTTAAATTATGTTTCCAAAGTAGCCAATTGCTGAAAAAAAGACTTTATATCTAGAAAAAAATACTGCTTACAAGGGATTCAAAATGTATTTTTAAACGTCAGCAAAGCAGTAAGAAAAAGCCATATTTCAATAAATAAAAGTTTTCCTTGACGTTAGATTGCGGTATATAGGAATCCAAGTTAATACCCAAGAAATAAACAGCTTTAACATAGTTCAAGAAATTCTTAAGTCTCCAAAGTCCTCACTAATCCGACCTTCGAAAGCAATTTGATGGATAAAGCTTTGCTAATGGACTACTCGAGTTTAGAAGAAAGGTAAGTTATGAAAATAAGGAAAAGTTTCATAAATGCTCATTAAACGTAGCACAATATGGCATATTTCTATTTTTTTACGATATAATACATCTAAATTTTTTCATTTGCTTATATGAGCGGCGACGCATTTTGCACCCAACACCGTGTTTATTATATTTATGTGGTCTGTGTTATATACTAATAAAAAACGTTGTTAGTTTAACACATTAAACATCTATTCGCAAACCTATAAATTACTTAACGCTTAGGTACATTCCTCTACACCCCACGTAACCCTCTCACCGCCTAAACCGATTTTTATTCCAAATAGCCAACACGGGACAAAAGGGGCCCCGCAATCACGTTGTTTGCAAATCTTTCACGTACACACGTGAGCGGGAATATTGAGTATTGGGGCACGATCATGCGTCAGAATATTAAATAATAATCTGAATCCCACCCAACAAAGCATTTGGGATTATTTGCCAATGTGTGCGTGGTGTTAATATCGAGATATTAAACACAACAGTGTATTCGTTAGATTGATACCAAAAAATTATTTCATTGTTACTGAATAAATAAAAATGGATATATGAAATCTCTATCATTGCGAAATTTGGCATAGGTATATTTTTAAGTTACCGCTATCTATGTAGTATAAGGAAGTTACTGATTTTGCCTCAATTTTCAAAAATCGAGTTTTCACCGGATTTCCACGTTTTGAGGTCCTAGGAACCTTTTCCTACTATTTTCACTATGACGTCAGAATGTCTGTATATATGTGTGTGTGTGCGTGCGTGCGTGCATGCGTGCGTGCGTGCGTGCGTGCGTGCTTGCGTTCGTGCGAGCGTGCGTGCGTGTGTGCGTGCATGCGTATGTAAACATCTCATAACTTTTAAACGGCTGGACCGATCGAAACGCTGTTGATGGCATTGGAATGTATTTCATTCAACTTGACTTCCTGAAAATTTAAACCAAGTCGGCCCAGGAGATGAAAAATCCCCAATGGCTACACCGATCGAGTAGCGGTTGATGGCATTCGATTGGAATTAACGCAACTTAGATTTCCTGAAAATTTGAACAAAATCTGCTAAGATTTTGAAAAAATTTGTAAAACCCAAAAAAAACACAATTTTTTTGTTAAAAAATAGTGTTTTGGAAAAACACTATTTTTTTAATATAACTTCCAGATTAATGTATCGAATGAGTACAAAAACTAACATAACATACATTTCATCAGATCGGTTTATCCGTTTGGGAGTAATCGTTGACGAAAAATGTTTTTTCGACATAACTTCGAAATTTTTCAACCAATCATTTTTTGGTATTTTGAGATATTATTGTACTAAAAAACTACGTCGATTGCCGTTTCAAAAATCAAAATCGAATCTAATTTTGAAAAGTTACAGCTTTCCAAATATTAAAATTACCTTGATTTAACGGAAAGTTTCAGGTAATGCCTGTAGGGTCAACCATTTACAAATATTTTTTCGTGGGGTAGATTTTTGTGTACCTATTGATCAAAAATATAAGTATTTTTGAGTTCGCGTGATGTATTTTTTTCTTGTTCCTCTAATTAAATCTTTCTCAAAACCTTAACTTATCTTTTTTCCCCGTGTTGGTCCCGTGCTCCTTTGAAGAATAGGTCAACTGCCGTTCCGCCAGGCAGATCGTAAAAGGCGACCGATTGGTAATACGAGTCACTGCCATCGTGGCTACTAGGTGGTAGAGTTCAGCATTGTCTCGTCCGGGTCTGTTACGACCGCCTTATCTATTCCTGCCGCAATAGCGTCAGAGCTTGTCACTGTCGTGTTCCGGTTCGGAGGATAAGGTAGCCGGTAAACTTATGCATGTGGCATTAGTCCTCGCCACAAGATAGCAAAGCACCATTAACATCTTTAGTGTCTATACGCGATGCTTGACTCTTTCCATCAAGAGACCCATCTGCTTGTTTGCTATCTTATTATAAAAAAAACTTTGGTTTAGTAATTTTAGATTCTATTGTCTAACATTATTCGTGAGATGTGTTGTTTTTCTTAATTTCATTACCCCTTTTCTTACAGCCAACCTGATTGATGGTTACTTATTTTGATTTACCTATTAATTTATTTTCTTACTACAAAATATATCTTTCAAACTTTACTTTTTAACTTCCCGCTACTTATGACAATATACTGTAATAAGTTACTGGTTTTGCCCCGATTTTTGAATATCGAGTTTTCACCAGATCTCCACATTTTGAGGTCCTACAAAACTTTTCCGACTATTTTCACGATGACATCAGTATGTCTATATAATATATTTATCCCCGAAGGGGTAGGCAGAGGTACAACAAGTGCACCCACGATTAGCCGAAGATACTTGGTCCAACAAATGTGGTAGGTGGCAAGCCTATCGCCAACCGGGCACTTTCCAATCCTGGGCAACTTTGTGTTTCTCAGAAAACTGAAAAAACACTTTTTTTTATGTGCCCGACCCGGGAATCGAACCCGGGACCTCACGTGGTCAACGCCAACGCTAGACCACTAGACCACAGAGGCGCAACTATATATTTATGTACGTATGTATGTATGTGTGTGTGTGTATGTGTATGTAATCATCTCATAACTTTTGAACGGCTGGACCGATTGAAACGCTGTTGATGGCATTCGAATGTATTCCACTCAACTTGACTTCCTGAAAATTTAAACCACGTCGCCCAGGAGATAAAAAATCCCCAAATGTTTAGTGTGAAACAGTATTTTTTTTTTATATAACTTCCAGATTAATGTAACGATTGAGTACAAAAACTATTCAGCTCTATTTCTCAATAAACTATGTCTAATACATAAATTGCATCAAAATCGGTTTGTCCGTACGGGAGTAATCGTTGACGAAAAATTTTGAAAAAAGTGTTTTTGCGACATAACTTCGAAATTATTCAATCAATAATTTTTTGGTATTCTACGATATTTTAGTACTAAAAAATACGTCGAATGCCGTACCAAAAATCAAAATTAAATCTAATTTTCTTAACTTAACTTCGAAATTTTTCAACCAATCATTTTTTGGTATTTTGAGATATTATTGTACTAAAAAACTACGTCGATTGCCGTTTCAAAAATCAAAATCGAATCTAATGTTGAAAAGTTACAGCTTTTCAAATATTAAAATTACGTTGTTTTAGCTTTGAAATAACTTTCGGGCACCAACTAACTTAAAAATTTTATCAGCTTTTTTTCTTTAGAAACTGCGTCAAATACCATTAATTGGATCAAAATAAGATTTATCAATGACGAAAATGTTTATAAAAAAGTTTTTTTTTACATTGCTTCGAATTTTTTCAAATTATCGATTATTTATATTTTAAATTAGATTAAAAGCATCTCAAAAATAGAGTTGAATGCCATTCGAAGTATCAAATTTTTATATCATAAAATAGCAAACAAGCAATGGTGTTAATGGACATGCATAAGTTTACTAGCTACCTTACCCTCCAAACCAGAACACGACAATGAGAAGCAATGACGCTTCTCATTGAATATTGCGGCAGATAGCAAAGCATCATTAACATCTTTGGTGTCTATAGGCTTTGGCTGACTCCTTCCATCAGGATACCTATCTGCTTGTGCGCTATCTTATGATGTATATAAAACATACACTCGATAAACATAATCCTTTTTTTTAGCATATTCGGGTGAAAAAAAAATTATTATCTTCAAAACTGTTAATAGTTTTTTCTCAAATATCGGTTGGCAACGCAACGCTTAATAATTCCCGCTGATAAAATTGTGAATTTGTTTCTTAGTCGCTGGCTCGAATACTAAATCAAACGATACTGTTATTTGACGTTATTATTGCCCAGAGCGGGTGTTATTAGCTGGCGATATATTCTGTGTTGTACTTTTCTCCGGTAATACAGAAACTAATAAAAATGACAGCTTTATACATTACACTAGCGACCTGCTTGCCTTTGCACGGATGTGTATGATAGTAACATAATTATATTTTTACATCATAAGATTAACAAATAAGCTCATGGGTTCTGCTGATAGAAAGGGATAACATTCACCAATAAACACCAGAGATGCTAGTGATGCGTTGTTAACAACGTGACAGATGAAATGCCAAATGTATAAGTTTACCTTTCAAACAGGAACACGACTACGACAGGTATCGATGTTATTGCGACAGTAGGTGGTAGAGTTCTGCATCGGCTCGATCGGGTCTGGTACCACCGCCTTACCTATTCCTGCCGCAATAGCGTCAGTGCTGGTCACTGTCATGTTCAGGTTGGGAGGGTAAGATAGTCGATAAACTTATGCATGTGGCATTAGACCTCTATAGGCGATGGTTGACTCTTTCCATCAGGAGACCCATTTACATGTTTGCTATCTGATGATATAAAAAAATTAGGTAAACCAAAATCCCATCGAGACGTTGCAGAATTCTATCACCTGGTTAATAGTCATGATGTGACACTTTTTGTTGTTATTTCAAATTGGCACGTTATTTATGCAAATGTAAACGTCTATGATGTATGTAGTCTATGGTTATGCCACTATCTTGCTCTCACGTTTTTGGAAGTGAAACTGTTGTGTGATATTAATGCGTATTGTTGCGAGCTTAGAGTTTATATTGTGCAATTAAATACCACTTATATTAGAACCATGTAATTGCAACACAAATGTACAATATATCACGATACACACTGACGAACACTAATAACACCGTCATTTTATTCCACTAGAATTAACTGATTAAACCGAATCACTAAACTAACACACTTTCCGTGTCACTTTTCACTGTACTGTGTCACTTCACACTGGTCGTCCGAACTAACGCTTCCGAATCGCTTTATAAAACTGACTCGCCATTTACCGACACGTCCTTATTTCTATATAGAGTAAAGTTCGACCATGTTCTCGAAAGTTTCGAAAAATAAGTCGTAAACAACTTAGGCGTAAACTACTTATAGTACACTTTATTTTCAGCCTAATGCCTATGCGAGAAAATCAATTATGGCATAGCTATTTGGGTAACGGCAGCTATTGTTTATCGATAGAAACAGCTATTTCTTTCTTTTATTTCTAGATCATTCCAGTGTTTTCACTTTTCTAGATTATTCGCAACAATATCAAGCATTTCTAAAACAAAATTATTGGCCTTTTTTTGCTTTTTAGGCATCTTTTATAGCAGTATTCAGTTGATCTTTTCTCGGAAAGGGATCTGGATCAACGCGGGTATACATATTGATATTAAGGGCGAATTTGTTTTATAATAATAGTGATAAAATAATTTCCAAGGATGGAGAGTATAAAAATTTGGTAACAAACATATTCTAATATTTTTGAACTACTTTTTAACAATTTTTTTTTAATTTTTTTTTTTTATATCATAAGATAGCAAACAAGCAGATGGGTCTCCTGATGGAAAGAGTCACCGATTGCCTATAGACACCAAAGATGTTAATGGTGCGTTGCTATCTTGTGGCGAGGTTGCCGAGGTTTACCGGCTACCTTACCCTCCAAACCGGAACACGACAGCAACAAGCACTGACGTTATTGCGGCAGGAATAGGTCCAGACCAGGGAACCAGACCCGGGCGAGTTAGTGCAGAACTCTACCACCTAGTAGCTACGATGTTAGTGACTCGATAGCCAATCGGTCGCCTTTTACGACCTGCCTGGCAGAACGGCAGTTGGCCTATTCTTCAAAGGAGGCCGGGACCAACACGGCGAAAAAAAAAATGAAAACCCACCGCCGTGGCGTTGCAGTGGTTGGCAATTCTGACAGACAGTCAGGATTGCCAACCACTTCGTTCGATTTTGGACAGGAAAATTGTTTATTTTTAGATTACTAAATTTTAAAATATACCTAAGGTTCAAATTTAAATCACACGTATTTCTATTGGTAGAATGGCCCGTATGTTATAAAACGGGAATAACATTCATAACATTTTCATTTATTTCATATTAATTAAGACTATTTCTACAAAACATATTAAAATAAAAATTGGTAAAAAATAAATGTTAGAAATGTAGGTACGCTCCAATACATTTTGCTTCCCGTATCGAAACATGAAAATATCGGCAGATGCAATCTCATTGAAATAACTCAAATCATTCTAAATATTCGTTTTTATGTCCATTTTGTTTTTTTTTTGTAATGGTTTTAGATAAATTCTGGTTAAAAGCTTTCACCATACAGCGGTATTATTCAATAAACTAAATTGGAGCTGCGCGGCAAACTGAATCGACGCAAAACCAAAAACCGATGTTCCAGCGAGAACTTAAAAAAGAATCTGTTGGTACTAGCTGTCAATTTGTTCGCTAGTTTGTAAATCAATCACGTACTGGCGTAACTGGTGAACGAAATGAATGGTTTTCAGGTCAGGATTACTTTAGCTAAAAAGCAATAAAACATTTGGAATCGTGTCAATTTAATATACTGCCGTAAACTTTTTACAGGTACTGATTGCATTTACATCTTTAATGTTTGCAACTATTTTTTCCTCAAACAGATTTCGTCTGCATTGGGTCTCCGAAAAAAATAGAGTGAAACTTTCTATTTTTTTTTTTATAGAAGAGGGGGCAAACGAGCAAGAGGTGCACATGATGGTAAGTGATCACCGCCGCCCATGGACATCTGCAATACCAGAGGTCTTGCAGTTGCGTTGCCGGCCTTTTAAGAATGAGTAGGTTAATTTGTAAGAGAATGAGATGGATGGATGCACTATGGCGGTGGGTAAGTGAAAAAGAGAGAGATAGCGATTAATCGACAGCTTAATCAATTACCAAATTGATAAAGACGAAATATAGGTAAACTATAAATACTGGCTGATTATGAAAGGACTTAGGAAAAAATGAGCATAGTTAATAAATATAATGGAAGTCTTTTTTGAATATTGAGAATTTTCTTTTAAAAATATGTTCACGCCCGTGTCCCCGAAGAGGTAGGCACAGGTTCAATCAGTACACCCACGGTTAGTCGAAGATACTTAGTTCCACAATGTGATAGGTGGCAAGCTTATCTCCAACTGGGCACGTATCCTATCCCGATCAACGTTGTTTATATCAAAAAACTGAAAAAAATACGTTTTTGAATTGACCGACCTCGGAATCGAACCCGGTGTAACACATGGTCAACATCGACATAGCGCCACTACATCAACGAGGTTTTCTTTCAGTACACCAAATTCCACTACTAAAATTGTTTTCTGTGCCTAATTATAGTATGTGTAGTAGCAGCAAATTTATTTTGGTAAGGTCTTGGTATACTATAGATAAGACGTCTATTTCACTTATTAATGATTATGCTTATTTTTTATTCCTAACGGCTTTTATAATCCCCGCTATACGGGTATTAAAGAAGTTGCGTGCCGTAGCTTAGAGGCAGGTCAGGTAGGTTACATGTATTGTTAAAGGAATCTTGGAAAAATAAAAAATATATTTTTTTTAAAAAACACCTTTATTTAGTAGGTACCTACTAACTTAAAATAACAATCGTTTAGAATTAAATTACTGAAAATTAACAGCTGAAACCACTAATGCTACGACACAGTATATAAATTGTAATTTGTTTTTTTTTCTAAAATGACAAAATAAACAAAAAAATACGTACAGATGAACGTGAGGACAATCTAATCATGTTTTAAGGATTTTAAAAATATCTATGCGTTTCATTAAAATATTACAAATTCAAAGTCGAACAAACTCAATTTGAAAGCGACATAAAATATCGTGCCTATAAACCGCTTTGTATCGTCTTTCCCCCTTATTTAGGCAATATTTCTTTGTATTTCACTGTTTTTAAGCTAAACGTTCAACTGGAAATGGAGATTGTCGCATAAATAACAAAAAAAGGGGTGCTGGAAGAATTTATGTCCCTCTAACTTTACAAAGACCGAAATGTAAGTTGAAAGAGGTGTTTTAATTACTATGAAATTTGTTCAGGACTGTATTTCTTTTAAAATAGTAATTTGTTTCTTGCTCTTGGTATAGTACGATTAAGTATATAATTAAGGCTAAATTGTATTTTCTCACGGTCTAGAGGGTTAGGGCTCAGATCATGAGGAATTGGATTCAATTGTCGGGTCAAGAAAAAGTCTAATTGAGGTTTTTCGAAGCTATTACTACTAATAATACTTTTTATATACTACTATCTAAAGACATTCGGTTCCCTCTAGTTACCGTGTGAGAGAACCGGCATAATGTTTTTTTATATTGTATACAATTATTTTTGTTCCTAAGGTACCATGATTTTTATTGATGAAAAGAGAAACTATTGCCTATAACCAAAGTCACCAAAGATGTAAAGATGTGAATGGTGCTTTGATATATACCAATTTGTAGCAGCAACTAATTTAAATATATAAAAATTTGGTTTTAAATTACGAGATAATCTATTTGTTTTCCTATATTTTCCATTGAAAATACATTGTTAATAGACCAAATTATTATTACACTTGAACTTTAATTTCACTTCGAAACTTATATATTTTTGATATATTAATCAACCGGTTTCATTTTTTTCCTTTTCACCGGTTTCTTTGTTATATATATATATATATATATATATATATATATATATATATATATATATATATATATATATATATATATATATCTATATGTTTGTTGGTCTGCCCGTAGGTTTAGATAAATGTAATTATATATAGCCAGTATATTTGCGTTGCGTTTTATGTGCCAGGTAAAAAAATAAAAAAATAAGGAAAAATTTTAGCGAAATTCAAGGCTAATTATCGCAATTTCACGAGAATATGTACCTAATAAAACAAAGCACATGGCCAGCAAATGGAGTGTTATGGCGGGAGCTATAAATTTTATTATCTGTGGTAAAAATGTGAAGTGAACCAACTACTAGATGGGATGTTGGGATGTTAGAGAACGCTTTTAATCGAAAGTAATATAGTTTTATTCGTCCTAACTTGTTTTATTAACCTTAACTTAACCTTAACCTAACCTTAACTTGCGCCTAACGACGCCTATCGAGACAAGATTTGGATTCGATTC
The DNA here is from genome assembly GCA_036924255.1 of Apodemia mormo. NCBI lineage: Eukaryota > Metazoa > Arthropoda > Insecta > Lepidoptera > Riodinidae > Apodemia > Apodemia mormo. The sequence continues at coordinate 31,155,114 of JAUPFN010000014.1, read as the reverse complement.
GATTGCCAATAAGGACAAGTAGTATAACCAGAAATAAAAAATTCTTCATTTGGTAAAACTTTTTTAGTTTTTTCAAAAATCTAGCGGAAGAAACTCGACCGGCTTTTTCTTTTTCATCAAAGACATTATCCGATGTCTAATTTATTTACAATCACTAAACAATACAAGAATTAGGTTTTAGAAGCAATTAATTTCGGGCCTAGATACGCCTGATATAGTCCATTCATATAAAATATTATTAATATTATTTTAGAGTAAGCTTTTTATGTACTCATTATTTTTTGCAAATTCATTGGCAATTGGCACATTGGCAAATTCAACTTGCAAATGTCTGTTAGTATCGGGAACATTATTGCAGAAGTTGTGTTTTCTGTGGAGATGACGTTAATGTGCAGTAAATGGTTTTCAATTCTCATATTTACGTGTACACCTACATCATAATTTTTACGAGCAAACAACACAGTTTCCAAATATTAATTTCCCTCAATTTTTAATACAAGATTCGAAATAACATTATTAATATTAATTTCCTTCAAGTTTTAATACAAGATTTCCTTGAATTACTAAAATTGTAAATTGCATTTACAAAACCCTATAAATGTTGTATTTATATGTGCAAATGTTGTATTTATTTCCGCGGAATGGTTAAAAAACCAGCACATGAAATAATAATTATAAATAATCCTCGCAGTGTAAATATCAGTTGGCTGCTTCATTATTAACGTGACAAAGTCTTATAATTCGATAGAGCTGGCTGCACGCACGAAAAAACATGACTCATGCGGCGTTACCTCGCTCTGAGGCGTTCCGTTTAAGGCTTGGAGTACAAGCGAGAGCTTAAGACGTTGTCACGTTCAACTATCGTCTGTAAACCAACTTTACAGACAACCGATTTTTTTTTTAATGCGATTGCTGCTAATCTAAGCCTACTAGCCAACCCATCAATGTGCGGTCGCCAATATAAATTTTAGATTTATGTATCCAAACAAAACCCTATTAATATTCCTCGACAGTTTGTCAGTCAGTCACATGGCTCTATTCTTTGAACAAAAATACCTGATTTATTTTTAAAAATGTGTGTTACTGTGGCCTCTATTACAACAAGTTACAATAAACACTTTTTCCAAAAAGCAATAAAAAAGTAAAGAGTAAAGTCCCTATATAACCTAACCTCAAGAAAATCTTACTCTATGGTACGGACATGTAGGGTTCATGCGAATCCATTTGGCACTTGATCGGTTTTTATTTGTCTATATATTTTATTTTATATATTTTATCGAATAGTAATCGATGGCCAATATTCTAAACATTGTGGAGAAAAGCCGTCACTCCGTAGTGCAATGGTAGAATTATGATGCTATTACTAAATAAAAAAGTTTTTAGTATTAAAACATTCCTCATCATACATAATATGATTGAACACACAAATCCCTCTAGAGATAAGACTAGTAGTTCTAAACTTGATGGTAGGAGTAGAATTGTTGACAAGTCATACCGCTATTCGTTAAATTCTGCTCATTGCCCAAAAAAGAGTTTGATGGGGAAGGGAAGTAAGAGGATGGGAGAGAAAAGAAGAGGTAAAGGTGTAGCAAAACTCACACTTTATGACGCATATTCACAAGACTAGAAGAGTATTACCATCTAAAAAAACATTACCATTTTTTAAAAACCACCATCTACAAGACCTTTAAATTATAAGGTATCAGGCATTTTTAACATAAGAAGTGTAATATACAAAAGCGAACCTCCAAAAAAATATGTTATATTCTGGATTTATTAATGATAAGTAACTCTTAGTTAATCGAGGTTTGTAAAATAACATCAGCGCGACCGTTTACCCTTAAAAGCACTCTTAATAAACCTAATTTTTGCAAAGCTTGGACATAAAAAGAAACTTAAAAATTTATGAGTCGAAAAAGTTGAAACCGAGCGTAATGCCTGGTCATTGGTTTTAGTTTGAAAAGTCAAAAAACACTAATGAATCTAACGAGAAGTAATTAAGGCTATCCATCAACTTGCCAAGTTTCATTATTTTAACTCTTGTACTCTTAAAATGATTTATTAGTTCTTAAATAAGAATATATTTCTTAATCGAATTTACAAAGATTTTAAGGCTTTTTGCGGTCACTTTGTAAACAAAATAAATATTTCGTAAAGTTTATTTTATACTAAACTTGGCTGTCATTTTCATATTAATATTTTCATACGAAGTTATTTTTTTAGGATTCCCTACCCTTTCCTCTTACTACGACTCCGCTGTCTTTCACCAGACTGTAACCCATTAACCTAGAGCTAGAGAGTTGAAATTTTGACAGTTGGTGCATTTCTATTGCGGCTATGACAAATACTAAAAAATAAAATAAGATAAATATTTAAAGAGTGGCTCCCACACAACGAACGTGATTTTTTATATATAATATATAAAACGGTTTTATATATAATAAAAAATATACATTATATATAATATATAAAACCATTATATATATATATATATATATATATATATATATATATATATATATATATATATATATATATATATATATATATATATATATATATATATATATATATATATATACAGAACCCTTCTTGCGAGAGTGCAACTCGCACTTGGCCAGTTTCTATGTCATAGAATAGCAAACTAACAGAGGAACTGTCTGCTGGTTTGTTACCCTAGTCAATTCTTGTAACTGTCGTGTTCCAATTTAGGGGGTAAGGTAGCCGGTAAACTTATGCATGTCGTATTCACCAATACGCCACGTCGAAAGTAACGCACCATTAACATCCTTGGTGTCTGTAGGTAATGGTTTTTTCTTTCAATCAGGAAAGCCATCAGCTTGTTTGCTATCTTATGATAGAAAAAAAATAGTATGTGTAGGCAATGGTTGACTCTTTCCAGTAGAGAAACCATCTGCTTGCTCATTATCCTGTTAAATAGTACCTTACAAACCAGGGCAGCAAGGGTGCTCAACTCCGCGATAATAGAAAACTTCAGTTAGACGTATCCTCCACCAACGGTTTTGCGTGTGAAAAGGACTATTTAGGTCATGAAAAGGCGTGGCTTAAGTGCGAGTTTAGTTCACACACTGCTATAAAATAAAATAAAATTTTAAAATCAATTGTTATTATTATGTGTATTAAATCTGTAAACAGTGTTATAGGAGTTTCTTTGAAAATTTTCTCGGAAATCCAAAATTCATCTCATCAATCAACTCCGATTCTGTCTAGTGATGTCTTGCCACTCCCCTGCCTCAGATGAGCACGTAAAGCCGTCGGTCCCAGCTATCGCTAAAAATAATCGATAATATAATCATTATCAGAACGATGAAATGTGGCGACGGCGATGACCACTTATCTCGCCAACCGACAAACCGGTGAATTGTGGTGAATCGAAAAGTCTATACATTCAATTTACTTTGCCTACCCCGCAAGGAGTTTGCTTGCGGCGTGATGTTAAAAGGAAAAATGTATAAACAAAGAAATTTCATTGTTTTTCAATATTAGCAAATATTGTCATGTTATAACTTTATTGATTATTGTGATATTGTTGTAAATTTTAAATAGAAATAAGCAAAGCCACATACAACAATTAATCTCAAATAAAAATAGCATTACAATTCCCAGGTCCACCACAAATTCTTACGTAATCCCAACGGAGTGTTTTCAAGACATTTTATTTATGCGTCTAGACAGCCTGTGGTTGCGCTGAGAAATACCAAAGGCCTATCACGAGCGATATTCCTAGAAATAAGTTTATATTTGAGTGCCTTGTAAGGCGTGATATACTGACAGTCTATATATCATAGATGAGCCTACATATCATAGATGAACCCATATGTCATAGATGAGCCTATATATCATAGATCAGAAATCCCATCTCCCATCAATCCACGGGAGGGCTTGATTCAGCTTAAGATAGAATTTATTAAGGTAATCATTAAATTTTTCAACGTAATAAAAAAAAATTAATTGTTCAATGAAGGGTTCGAGCCCCCTAACGAGAGAAGGGGTTCTCTCCTGGATTTAAACATCCAGATACGTTATCAATAATCTGAAATTAGAAGTATTTTATTTAATAAAACTTTTAAGTTATTTTAACACGTCAACAAGTTTTTACACCATTAACGAATCGGAAATGCGACCACGCAATAAAAAGATCCGGCGAAATAAACTCAGCTCAATTATACCAAGAAACAAGCTATCATTACTAAGTGGGTACACGATTTCAGATTTCAATTCACTATGCCTACTCGGCTACTATTAAAATCGGCGTATAAATATTTATTTACATATTTTTATTCTTTTAGATCATAGGGTGGACAGCTCTCCTGATGGGAAAAATTGACCATCGCCTGTATCAAATACATTTTAGTGCATTGCCAAGAGTAAAGCAAGTTAAAATGCCACATGTGTAATTTTACCGCCTACCTTACGTTCCATACTAGTACACGAAAGTAACAAGCTCTGCAAGTCTAAATAAATGGCATAAATGCTAATAGAATAAAAAAAAAAAAATTGTATGGACTTGCGTAAACACAATCGAACGCATAAGTCAAATATATACTTTATCGTACTATATCTATTCTCTAATCAGATTAAATAAAAAAGTTAAGATAATAAAAGTTAGAAAGAAGACTCTACAAACAAAGATAATATGACACCGGTTAACGTAGTGTTGACCTTGCCGTGTAAACAAAAAATTAATTACACGCACTCAAGGATAATAAAACCACGTCTTGTCTTGTCAAATTGTGGGTCTAGTTATCGCGGCGCGTCAAAAGAAATGTTTTTAATGTAAAATAAAAAAAAGAATAACAAACAGGATGAAATCAGGATTTCACACGGAGTGGACACCTATATTTGTAATAAATTAAAATAACCACAACAACACCGGCCGGTGCACACATGCTTAAAAAACGGTCCTCATTGCGATAACGCAAAGTTTCATTCTAACTTTTTATTTGATTTGAGTTCTACTGACGTTTATGCAATTTATAAGTAAGGTAAATTATAAGTGCTAAGCCAGAGTGAGATAGTATTGAACTCGAGACCTCAAAATAATAACTGAATAGTTTTATTAAATACAAGGCATGATGAATAAATATAAAAAAATAATTTACTGTTCGATTCCCATATCGATTCATGCTAGGCCATGTGTATTGTTTTACAGAAATCCAATAAGACGATGCAAAGGAAATTCAATATAGAAACACTATTTCGGGTGAGTTTTAGAAAAGTAAACCTACAAGCTTCCTTCAAGCATTAGTTCTGAATGCAGTGTAAGGATTTGTTGCTGTTCTTGACATTTGCAAAGGCAAGTTCTTTGAAAGAAATCCTTTATAAGACATTCAAAGACATTCCTAATGTAGGTGTATACAAATTGTATACTAAAATTACATCAGGGTAGTTGCTTAATACAGGTTAATCAAAATATATAAATGGAAATTGTGACTTAAAGGAGAAATGAAGCAGTATAATGTGAAAATTTCGTGAATTCTTTTGTGAATTAATGAATTTATTCAAATAATAATTCAGAATTAAATTTTGAGATTTTCTGTTAAGTAATATTGTAAAGCAAAGAACTACGTATTTTTTGTAGGCCTTTGTTGTAAAGTTTTTATGTCATAACATAGCAAAAACTTCGTATGATGGAATTGAACAACCGTTGCCTATAAAAACCAAATATATTAATGGTGCGTTGTTATCCTTGTGGTGAGATAACAATGCCGTATGTATAATTATACTGGCTACCTTACACTCAAAACCGAAATATAACAGTGATGTTATTGCAATAGGAAAATGTATGGCAGTGGTACCAAAACCCCGTAAGAGACGTTGCTAAATTCTATCATCTAGTAGTCACGATAGTTGTGATACATATAGCCAATTGTTTGCCATTTACGAAGTGCCCGGCAGAATGGTAGATAGCCTATTCTTCAAAGGGTTCCCGAATCAACACGGAATAAACGTAAGGCCACTAGTTGCACCTCTGGACAAATTACACAATTTGATCTAACCCCAAAATAAGCAAATTATTTGCTTGCGTTATGGTTGTTACTTATCGATACTTATACCTACATAGAAATACATATATACATAAATACTGTTACATACATAATACACACCCAGACCAAGAAATACAAACATCTATGCTCATCAAAAATTAATGTTTGTCCCTGTTGGGAATCGAACCCAAGGCATATCGATTCGTAGTTCAGTAAATCACTCGACCAATGAGGCGGACAAAACCGGCAGAGATTTTTCTTTCTTTTACCTTTTTTCATTCTTCGATGATGTGGAATGAATATATTTTTACACTAACTGGTCCACGAAGCTTCGCCCACGAGAAAGTTAACATATCATCAATGTGAGAAATTTCATACAAATTTTCTTCCCATATATTAACGGTTAAAATTTGATTTTAAAAAAATGACTCCGATCCTTCACTCATCTCCCTTCTAAATTTTATCAACATTGGCTTGGTAGTTTAGCCATGAAACCGCGACAAACAGACATTTAGAATACTTATTAGCAAAACGAGTGTATTTTTTAACTATTATGATACAAAAAAACCAATCCTTCCTTTAAATTGGGAAATCAAAAAGAATTTACGCTACATATATACAAGACCGATTTTACAGAAACGAAAACAAATTCTGTAAGGCAATAAATTTCAAATAAACAACAAAAAGAACATCTTTTGAGATATTCAAATATTCAAACCGTAGAAGCGACGCTCATAAATAATAAACAATCACAAAACCACTGAATACATCTTAAAAATATCACCTGAACATATCAAAACTTTCACGTACAAGTAAAAATATCATTTCAACTTTATCAAGGAGCAAAAGACAAAATAAAAGCTTTGAAAATAGAACATCAAAATTCGCGCGAAACAATCGCTCACTTTTTTGTTTCTCAGACAAAGGAGGTTTGCTCGCTTCGGGCGGGACGTTGTCTTTCTTGAACACGCTTTCCATCACCGCCAAGTTAAGTTGATCTATTCCACCTACCCAACTTATTCTCCACGCCAGCTTAAGTGATGGAGGAATTCGCTAACAGAGAGTTCTTAGAAAAATGGACACTTTACACATGTCTTGCTCGGAGACATAAAATACAGGGCTGTTTTTAAAAGAGTGCCGTGGCGTGTCATGTATCCGTCTGCAGTTGTCAGCGTAAGATCTTTTAAATGTTGTGGCTCTTTTCTCGTTACTACAGTGCTAAAGGCTGGCTTAGTTTTTCTAGGTTTGTAATCTTGTAACTTTTTTGAAGTCTTCAGTTAATATAGATTTTTCTAGGAAAATACACTAAGAAATGTTTTTATATTAAAAATATCGTGATGTTAAATGTGTTCTCGGTCAATACCGAAGCCAGTATTGTGGGTCAATAGTGAATCAATATCCAAGTCCCTTTTTGATAAGTAGATCAACAGTATTACTGTTAGGCTTTTCGTGAAAGATAAGAGAAAGTTAATACGCGTTACTAACATCGTAATTACTAACTAGGTGGTACAGTGTTACACCGTCTCTGCCACATTTGGTGCCACCGCCTGCTGCAATCTTAAAAAATGCTTACTCTTATGTTTAAATTAAACACAATAACTTGTTATACCGGTAAATTATCATTTTTAAGAAACTCTTCTTTTTATTTTTAAGACACAATAAGTAGATTATCGCTCTTATAAAAGCTTCTAATTATGGTATTTAATATACAATAAGATGTTGTGGTCGTAGATTATTATTCTTATAATGTTGGGGCCGCACTAGCGTCTATCGTCCCGAATTAATTTGCGGCGAAGTTTTATACGATTTGACGCTAAAAAATTATCGTGATAATAGCTTTGGTCATATCAGCGGCAATGATATCTTGTACAAACTATCATGTAATAATACAAGATGGCTGAAATCATTTTCAAACGTTTAACTATGGACGACGATTTTCTTTACTTCTACGTGTGTGCTAACACTTAATCATTACAATAATGTTTTTTTGTCTGACTTACATTTTTTGGATTCCGTATAATGAGCTCAGCTTCTTAATTATGGAGGAATCCCAGTACTATTCCATTGTTTCAATCCATTTTATACAACCCGGATACGTCTGAACTGATCGAAAACAATGAATGAAATGAAAAAGGGTAGTGTGATCACGCAGCACGATATGTTAGAGCGCTAAAACCCTTTGATGTACCTCCAACCGCGTGACAAGGCATACACAGTTCGAATGTTTTTTTTTTTTTTATTTAATACTTTATTGTACACTTATCTATGTACCTAATGACAAAAAAATTAATCGATACTTAATTTTTTAACGTCACAAAAAAAAATTTGCGACGATAGCCGATAATAATCTGTCATGTCTGCATGTATCGTATCATTGCGCGAAGCTTTGTGACGATAGACGCAAGTGCGATCCCAGCATATAAACACTTTTTTGTACTCATAGATTTTATTGTTCTTAAAAAACGCTTTCTCTTAAGTTGAAGATAATATGTCGCATTTGCAGATTATCGTTCTTTTTAAACGCTTTTTCTTATATTTAAGGCACACATCTCAAGGGGTACAAGTTGAAGTGTTGCTTTTAGTACGTTTATAAATCAAACGTGATAAATAGTTCACTACTATCACGACCAACAGATGGCGTAACTTTTGACGATCTTTTCAACTTGGGAACTTTTTAGCGTCTCGCTAAAGTTGGAAGATTACGTAGAAAATATTATGCAATTTCAAGATTCTTTAAGTCGCATATCCTATAAGTCAAATGCGAAAGGTACAATTTTAGTATGTTTAGACGTTATTACGCAAATGTCAACGTGGTTTGAATATTGCTCATAAAATTTGAAACATTGAAATACCAAGTGGTCTTCTTATCATGACTTAATCTTTTTACAAACGTCTTGTAATATGTTTATATATCACTAGTTGACCCGCGCAGCTTCACCCACGAGTAGATTAACATCATCATCGTCAATATATCATCAGTCATCAATATAGTTTTTTATACAAACTGTCAGCACTTTGGCGATTCACATTTAAAAAAAATAAGTCAACCCTAATTTTTGACCTTGGATTTTTAAATATCTCCATGCCAAGTTTCATCAAAATTGGTTCAGTAGTTTAACCGTGAAAAAGTAACAGACAGAAAGATTTAATGGTACTGAAATTCCTCCATAATTATGCAGCAGAACCCATCATACGTGATCCAAAAAGTGTGAATCACAAAAAAGTATTTAGTAATTAATTGTTAGCACACATGTAAAAGTAAAGGAAGTCATCGTCCATTGTTACATGTTTGAATCCATCTTGGATTATTGCACGATGATTCGTGCAAAATTATATAGCTGCCGCTAATATGACCATAGCTTTTATGGCGATATTTTAGTGCCAAATTATATAACGCATATTACTTCGAGACGATAGACACAAGTCCAGCCCCAGTATCTCAAATATGAGTAAAAACGATAATCTATGAGTGTAACATTATATCTTAAACATAATGAAAATAATTTATAAAATCGATAATCTACGAGTAACTTATTGTGTCTTAAATATAAGAAGCGTCTTATCTTACGTCTTAAACTTAAGAAAAGGCATTTCTTATATTATTAAATAGAAGATGGCTCTCCTGATAACAAAAAGGATAACTATCGCTTATAGACCCATCCAAGAACAATAATCTAGGAGTACTAAACACATCTTTTTCTTTTAAATAAGAAAAAGCGGTTTTTAAGATTCATTATCTATGAGAACCATATATTATTATGTCCTAAATAATATGAAAAAGCATTTTAAGCTACGATTTTATCTATGAACTATGAATACAACATGTTATCTCTAAACGTGCTTAAAGTAAAATTCCAAACTTTATGCATGATCATTTTCATCATATTGCCAAAGAATTAAAAATAAAATAGATATTGAATTTAAATTTACTTTTTTGACTGCCTTGATGGTAATCATAGTCTTTTTCGGCTCAAGTCACAAGGCACCGGGCTTAATATAAGTCGAGTATAAAGTTATTGAATTATTTTCTGTCAAATAAATTTAGTACGAACTCGAAGTCTTGTGCTAGTATGTAAGCTCGTGTTTAACATCCACATGGAAAAGGTTAAAAGATAAAAAATATTTAAAATAAAAGCAAGGCATCATGTATTGTATCTTCCCGTATCCCCAAAGACATGTGCACCCACGATTAGCCGAAGATACTTAAAATTAAATTGCACGACCTGGGAATCGAAGCCGGGACGTCAGCTGGTCAACACCGACGCTGGACCCCTAGACGACAGAGGCGACATTGTATACCTTTGTGTTTTGTTAATAATACATCTGCTATTCTTTCAACATGTCCGAAACAACGAAACATGCTCTTTCTCATTTTCACACGGGTTCTGTCTATCTTAACCTTACCCACATTTCGGTATTATAAATGCATTCCGCGAGTGAAAAATTACATATATATCGTAACGTTATAATTTTGACCGCGTTAATTCTACTTCCATATGCTTTCTGACATACTAATTGATTTAGACCTATGTAATATAAGCCCATATGGGCCAGCTTGAAGATGAAAAACAATATACTCCTGCTATGTGTTCAGTAAACAAAGATGAAACTGCATTTACATTCATTTATATTAAATTTCTGTATTCTATTCAGTTTTCGTTTACTAAGGAGAAACATTTGCATGTTTTCTGTTTTAACGACCTCAGGGAATTAACAACAGGGGAATGCATAAAAGGAAAGCACAATGACAGAGAAATTGTTAGTTTTGAGGTATTTTTATTTAATGAAATTACGCGAATACATTTATTTTAATTTTCTATAAACTCTCGTAAAAATCTAATCAGGGAGAGCGAAGTGAGCCCTACACTAGGCGACTTTCTATGCACTTTTATGGTACATGTTACTGGAAAAATATCGCACTTTTAAGTTTGAGCTTTGACGTGGTAGTTTAAATTCATGTCGAAATATGTTCTAACATTAAAATACCATTTTATAAACATTAAAAAAATAGAAGATACATGTTGTATTAGAATTTTATTACAACTAACGTCATCTATTACAAAACTAACGAATTAAAATGCTACAAAGCTACACTAGGCGACGATCTATGCCCTTTTGTGGTACATTTTACTGAAAAAATATCGCACTTTTAAGTTTGAGCTTTGGCTTGGTAGTTTTAATTCATTTTTATTCACTCCATTTTAATACAATATTAATTTATTAATACACTTGTACTTTTTAACTTCCTGCTACGTATGTAGATAAGGAAGTTACTGATTTAGTAAGTAAGTAAAGTAAGTGTGTTCTTGCTGTTTTTTAAGACTTAGTAATTGAGACATTTCAATATATTTTCTTAGAACTGAAAAAATCTATGCTTATAGTTTTTAGTCTTTTGAGCCTAAAATACCAAAATTTAGCGGGAAGTTGCAGGAATGGCCTGCAAGGTCAACCGTTTACAGATTTTTTACAATATGATTACTGTGAAACAGTACAAGTATATTAATTGATTAATATTGTATTGAGATCAATTTCCAATCTTAGCCCGAGGGTAAAAGGCTAAAAAAATGTGTTTTTCTTTATAAGATCAACTTTCATTTTTAATACCCATTTTTCCTGGAAAACTCTTTTACAAAAAAGTTACCATAAATGAAATTGATTTCTATCAATATTAAACTTTAAGGGCGAAGTGGCGCCGCGAGATGGATCTTGAGTTGCTACATACTATAGCAGTGGCGGATTTACAAATTTGCCGCCTATAGGCTATTCAAATTTTGCCGCCCCTACCGACCTCTAGTAGTGTCAGATTCTAGATTATTTTTACAATCCACAAATTTACTTAAGATTTTTCTTATATCATAGAAAACAAGCAGGCGACTCTCCTGATGAAATGAGGCAACAATCGTATATAGACACCAAAAATGTTAATTTTGGAATGGTAATACCATATGCACTAGAATTTAAGAGTGACAAGCATTAACTCTATTACGACTGGAAGAGGTAAGGCGGCGTTACCAAGCCCGAGCTTGGTGTTGCGGAACTCTACTATCTAAAAAAAAATATGGTGGTAGTGACATATTTAGCCAATCTTTCAAGCAATTAGAGCAATCACGAAAAACCAGACAGAATGCCAGATGATGTACTTATTCTTTGAAGTAGCCCGGGCCAACAATAAATTTTTTTCCAATATTAGAATATTTTGAAGTAAAAGCTCAATCACAAGTAAGGCTGGGTGAGGTATAGTTTGATTATTGTCCTACACACAATGTAGTATGTCATTTACAATATTAAGTAATATTACATTCGATATATCTTTCGTTTTACTTACTTACAGAGTATCCAAGTGATGATGACAATAATTTTTATTATGTACTTGTGAAAATTATAAAATATCTTTATACCCGATTTTCTACTTTCAAAATTATCAATGAAATTGTCATACAAAAATAGTTGGGCTAAACATTTTGATAAGTCTGTGTTCTCCAGAGTGAAGATGGTAGTTCCAATAAAGCAAAACTTAATTTTAACAATTTTTCTTAGAAGAAAGGTAGCATTGAAAATGAAATGTATATTCTTAAAATAAATTTTAAAAGCATTTTTTAAAACGCAAAGAATTTTTTGGCTAACCCTTCGAATTTTGCCACCCCTAAAAATTTGCCACTCCGGACACTAGTCCCGAATGCCCTAAGTGTAAATCCAGGCCTGTCAATGTACCTGGGCATAGCATAATACACTGAGTGCAAAAAGTGTAAAATGTTTACACTGTGCAATATGATACTGTAAATATCGGCAAAAATTTTAAATTGAATATGGGGTGAGTTGGATCTGATATCAATATTTGTAGAACTAAGTTGATGTCAATTTTTTTTATTGTTCGTGAGTGTAAGAACTTCTTACTTAGATATATTCTTCTGTTTAAATTGTCTGTTGTTAGTTCATGCTTGCAAGTACTTGTAAGCATTCTTAAGTGGATCTAGATTGTAAATGCTGTAATGAAGTCTATATAGACTAAAATATATATTTTCTATAGGACATCTCAAAATTTGCCGCCCCCCAAAATCTGCCGCCCTAGGCTTCAACCTACTCAGCCTATTGGTAAATCCGCCACTGTACTATAGGTAGACTGTACTATATTATAGGTGGATCAGAAAATATGGTATAAAATATGTAGATAACCTTTATATTTGTTCTGTGTAGATAACATTGATAATTATAGAAATCGTGTTTTTAATAAATTAAGAAAATTTTAAAGAATTTTTCTTGTACAAAAAAATTTTAGTCTTTTGCTTTATTTTGATTTTAATGTTTTTCTTTATTTTGGTTTTAATTTGATGCGCCCCCCTAGACCAAAGCCTGACGACGCCTTTGATGCAAATATAATGTTTGGGTGAAAATACGCTGGATTTTTTTAGGTTAGTTAAATATACTAGGTAGTGACCGCGTTTCCGTAGTAGTTTTTTTATAACAATATGTTGACGTGTCAAAATAACTTGTAAAAAGTTTTATTGAATAAAGTACTTCTGATTTCTAATTATAACTTTGCGAGCCCTTACAAAGCTCTGCTTTTTGCTAGTTTATTTTATAACTAGCTGTGCCCGCGACTTCGTTCGCGTGGAAAAAATTCTAAAATAAAAACCCGCATAGTTCCCGTTCCCGTGGGATTTCCTGGATAAGAACTATCCTATGTCCTTTCTTGGGTCTCAAACTATATTTGTACCAAATTTTATCCAAATCGGTTTAGTGGTTTGGCCGTGAAAGCGTAACAGACATACAGACAGACAGACAGAGTTACTTTCGCATTTATAATATTAGTATGGATTTGATGTAGTAAATGGCTCTCCTGATGGAAACGTAATAATAGGTAAGATAGTAAGTAGTAAGGTAATAATAATTAAATTGTACGTTGTTATCCGTATGGCAAGTGGGTGTTGCCATGTCACATGTATAAGTTTACCGGCTACCTTACCTTCTAAACCGGAACACGACTGTGACAAGCATTGATGTTATGGCAGCAGAAATAAATAAGATGGTAGTACCATGCAAGATACTAAATCGATGCAACGAACCTTCTACCTGGGAAAGTCATCTAATAAATGCAAAACGTTATTGTTCAGGCAAGACGCTACACCTTTCCTTCTGATTACTAGGTGGTAGGAATTTTACCCCCTAGTAGTCAGGATGGCAGTGACATGTACAGGCAATCTTTCACCTTTTGGATACAGCCTAGCAGAATGGCAGAAGAATATAAAAAAAAAAAGTTACCTACTTTAATTTATCACTTATTTTAGATGCGAACCGGGCCAAAGATAAGTAATGTATCGATGGAAGGCAAACGATTGTCAAATCCTGCCATCGTGACTGCTGGATGTAAGTACTAGTATTTTACAATATTTTTTTTGCATATCATGGAAAAGGTAGTTAGAAAACTTATGCATCTGACGTTGTCATATGAAAATCTGATCGTCAGAAGAAAAATCTGCTTGTTGGCTTTTTTATGGTAAAAATTGTGAGACAACTGTTTTGCACCATTTCGTTCCCAGGCTCCTTCGAAGAATAGGCTAACTGCCATTTTGCCAAACAGGTTGTAAACGATTGGCTATGCGGGTCACTACCTTCGTGACTACTAGGTGGTAGAGTTCTGCATTGACTCGCACGGATCTGATACCACCGCCTTACGTATACAATAACGTCAATGCTTGTCACTGTCTTGTTCCGGTTTGGAGGGTAATGTAGCCGATAAACTTATGCATCTGGCTTTAGACCTCGTCACAAAATAGCAATTTACCATTAACATCTTTGTTGTCTATAGGCGATTTTTTTTATAGAAGAGGGGCAAACGGGCAAGAGGTGCACCTGATGGTAAGTGATCACCGCCGCCCATGGACATCTGCAATACTAGAGGTCTTGCAGTTGCGTTGCCGGCCTTTTAAGAATGAGTAAGCTCTTTTCTTGAAGGTCCCTATGTCGTATCCGTTCGGAAATACCCCTGCCGGTAATTGGTTCCACAACAAAGTAGTGCGGGGCAAAAAGTGTCGAGAGAAACGCACAGTTGTGGATTTCCAGACATCGAGATGGTGATGATGGAACTTCAAATTTTGACGCGATGTCCGATGGTGGAATTCGGCGGCAGGAATTAATCCAAACAACTCGTCGGAACACTCTCCATGATATATACGATAAAAGACACAGAGAGAACCTACATCTCTGCGCAATGCCAAAGAGTCAAGCTGTTTCCCTAAAACAGCCTTGGCGAGAGACCAGAACGCACGAGTCCCTGAAGGGAGGCGAACTAATTTCTCACCAATTCTGCCTATATGTTCAGATTTTGCCTTGGCGATAGCTCTTTTGAAGTACCTCGAGGCGGAATTGTACTCCTTACATAATGTGCTGGTTTTTTCATCACAAGATGCGGACGCTACAGCCCAAGCCCGGTAGCACTCCTGCTTGCGGCGCGAAGCCGTTTTACAGGAGCGACCAAACCAAGGCTGAGACCTACCACCAATTTGTACCGCAGAAAATGGAATGAAAAGTTCCATGCCCTGCAGCACCATATCAGCAATAGAGTCAGCGACGACATTCAGCTTCTTCGCTGACCTGATAAGTACCAGATAGTACGAAACGTTCATGTGGTGGATTAAAAACCTACCAACTGCTAGGAATAATAAAAAAGAATTACCTGATAACAGTGGTTCTCCGTACCGATTCCAACGTATAGATTATAGATCGGGCTCGTGCTGATGTATACCTGATTACTCAACATGAGCTCTTGCTGATACATACCTGCTTGCCCTGTTGCTAATCTGTCGTGGTAGTAAATTTCGCTACGGTGTGGGAAATTGTTTTAGCAATAAGTGATTTTGCGCTGAATTTGCGTTATGGTCAACCTGAGCCTAAGTATCAGGATGATGAAATCGAATTCTGACCAAACTCTTTCGTCTTTTTTTCGACTTTTCAGGTATTAAAGTGTCCGTAGGTCGTACGTTTGATTTATTGATTGCGTCTCATGGACAATATGAGCATGTCTATGAAGCATCGATATCTAAGTAGAACTTAATCAATACTGATTTATGAAGTATTCCTTTCTATCAGTAGCTCAATCAATCAATCGTTTATTGTACATACATAGATCTAAGATTATTAGTAGCCTCAAATATTTCGACACAGCTGGCGTCCAAAATTACCTATTAATTATACAAATACTTTATAATTAGAATTCCCGTGTTGGTCCGGACGCCTTTTGAAGAATAAACCACATGCTAATCTGCTAGGCAGTTTGTAAAAGGCAAACTATTGGCTATTGATGTTACTACCATCGTGACTACTAGGTGGTAGAGTTCTTTAACGTCTCACTTTGGTTTTAGTACCATCACCTTAACTAGTCCTGTTGCAATAGCGTTAATGCCTGGCATTATCATATTCAGGTTTAGAATGTATGGTAAGCGGTAAACTTATGCACGTAAAATTACCATCTGGCCACACTGATAACAACGCACCGTTAACATCTTTGGTATCTATAAGCGATTGTTGTCTCTTTCCATCAAGACAGCCAACTGCTTGTTTGATGTTTTATGATATAAAAAAATAAATAAATTTCATCAGTTATGCTAAAAGTAATCATCTAAAACGTTAAAGGGCATTTTTGTTAACTATTTTATCCTATGATATACAAAAAACAGTATATTTACTAAGTTACTACTTACCTTAACAATTTTAATATGGCTTTCCTGAAAAGTGGTCAACGTATCAAAGGCTTCAATTACCTTTGCTTCCAAAACACACACATTGAACACGCTATTAAAGTAAATAAAATCATTAGGTGCAACGAGTAACCGGAACTAGGTCGGAAGCAAAGCGTTAGGTACAAAAAGCGGCACTAATGTTAAGGGTTCTTGATGTAATGGACGTTAGAAAGTTTTAATATACGGAACACTAATAGAACAGGGGTAAAGTTTTACACCGAACGCTTCGATGTACAGATTTAGAGATTGTTGAGCATTTTTATGAGGTAGTATTTTCGAGAGTTTAAAGTACCGTGAAGTAATAATCTTCACTGCAGTGTCACTTATAATTTTCCGTGTTGGAGTTAAAGGCAACACAACAACATACAACAGCAACTGATCGAGCCAGGGTTTGACAACAGCAAACAGGCAAAGAGAGGCACTTTTGTGACGATCATAAATGTTCGTATTTCTGAGTTTGGGTGTTTATTATATATATTTCAGTATTTATATAGGTCTATATAATAGTTTCGTTGACTAACACCTACATCAAAAGTAAGTAAATAAAATTATTTGCTTTCTTTGTGGTTCTTTTATTCTAGTTCCTCAGACAAGCTTTACTCAGTCTTTTTTTATCTTTTGGATTTTAATTAATTTCAATTTTGTTTTAGTGATAGTTACATATATTTATATGTAATACTTGGATATTGTTTGCATCTTGATAAATTTTCAATTTGTGTATTTTTCATATAGTATATATTATCTATCGTTTCCTTATTTGTTACGGCAAACTATACATTTATAATTATTTATAATTCTTGTTCATTTTGTTTAACTAATTTAAAATTTAAATTAGTTAAACAAAATGAAATACTCTTTTGTTTCTATTTGGTGCTAATGTAGTCCCTTCTTCCATCTATATAACAATATTGACATTAATATCCAGCGCTCAGTTGTATTCTATTAAAGTTAAAATAGTAGCAGCAGTTACTTAGTGGCTAGGTTAATTCATGTAATTTGTACATCGATATTATTATTATAGAAGTTAGCCGTTGTATGCCTTTTTACACATATAACAAGGCTGGTACTAACGCGGATATTTTGAGTCATGGGGTACCGCTGGCCGCAACTGGCATCCAAAATTATTCAATAACTAGCTTTTGCCTATAGCTTCGTTTGCTTTAAATTAATTTTAGGGAAGTGGAGGGTTAGAAAGAGACAAAAAATAGCCAATGTCACTTTCCATCCCTTCAACTATCGCCACTTAAAAAATCAAGTTAATTCGTCGCTCCGTTTTGCAGTGAAAGACGGAGAAACAAACACACTTTCCAATTTATAATATTAGTATGGACTAGTATGAATTATACAAGCAGATTAGTATTAGAATTCCCGTATTCGTCTGGACTCCTTTTGAAGAACAAACTAAACATTTTAGTGGTATCGTCTAATCTATAAAGTGACTATTAGAGCACTGAAAGTCCCAGTTATAGTACAATCACCTTATCTATTCCTGCTGCTGTTTTGGCTATAAGAGTAAGGTAGCCGACAAACATCTCTCCACATGGATGGCAATTACAAACGATTATCATTTATAGTGTCTATAGACGATGGTTGTCTTTTCCCATCCAGTAAGTCATCCGCTTGTTTGCAGTTCTATTATATAAAAAATCATATTTTTTTTCAAATGAATGGACTAATTTTGATATACTTTTTGATATTTGATATACTTATTTTTGCTTGCGCCGTACTATTTAATGATTTTACTACCGTTTCTATTACTATGGTTAAATTAATTTCAATATAATTTTAATAGTGCGATAGAAGCTGATTTAAGCAATGTTTGCTAAAAATCTATTAAACTGATTCTTATATCAACTTCATTTTTTCGATAAACATTTTTTGAAAAACTTTTACAGGGCTCATTAATTTGAAATTTGTTATTTTGATATTTTAATTACCCTCCAAGGAGAATGTAACCTTCACTTGATGATATAGTATCACCTCAAATATGACGAATTCTTCAAAAACTTACAGCGTAAATATCGTGCTCGGGTTAAATTGAACAGATAAGAAGGTATTATAAATAAAATATAGAAGTATTGATGTATTGTGATCTAAGTCTGACGATGGAGAAGAACGGCACAATTCCTTAGGAGCTTTTGTATAATTATTTTAAGCTGACGTATATATAGCGTAATGCGTTGTTGATATAAAATAATGTTTCATATCATGATGACAACTTGTCTCTTTTGTTCCCTTTCTTATCAACGACGAACATGAAAGTTACAGAAGTTATGACATCTTACTGATCGCAAAACTCTAACATGGTGTTGTTGGCGGATGGTGAAGAAAGTTTCCTCACTTTCTTTAATTTATTAAGCAGGTAAGCAGTTTTATTTTTGTATATCATAGGATTTGCTGTTTATTATTTATGTAATTTATTCGCGTGACTCAAAAACTTTATAGCTTAGTCAAGTAAATAAGTCTATATAAGCCTGTATTACTCAAGAATAATGTAGTTTTATTAGGCTTAATCAGGTAAAAAAGTCTATATTAGCCTATATTACTCAGGAATAATGAAGCTTTTCATAAGTGAAACAATTTTCAAATCGGTTAAGTAAGTTTTAAGTATATCCATTACAAACAATTTTATAAACTTATTAACAGTCAAGTTATTTTTGATAATATTAGTCTAGATACAAGTGTGGATAACTAAAAACCTATTAAATACCTGGGATGGATTACGACCTATGCGGTGAAGATATAACGCATAAGTTTACTAGTTAATGTTAAAATTGTTCTAATTTATGTTTTAGTCAAGTGTTAAGTTGTTAAGCCGTAACGTCTGTGTGTAGTGCCGTTATAAAGTACCTACCTCCGCCACCACGTGTTCACTCGTTCGGAAATTAAAAACATGGCTTTCGAAGTTTTAAAGAGAAAAGTTAAACGCTCAAGTCAATGTCTATCGATAAAACCTCTTTATTATTCTGAAGTTAGTCAACCGCTAAAAGCAGACTAATTCATATTTTCCGTGATTAAACAAATTTGGTGAGCGTCTATAAAATGTTTCGTAAATTAATTTTAATTTAGATAAAGGGGATATGTTTATTTTAGTGTTATATATTATGTTCAACTGTAGAGTAGTCTTACTCAAATACAAACGAAACTAAACTGATGAAATAGAAAATAATAAAATAGAATAAATGGACCATAAAAGATCAGAAAAGATTAAAATAGGGAAAATCATAATAGAACAAAATATATTAGAATAGACCATACCGGAACTTGAATAGAACATACTAGACCAAACTAGAACAGAATGGGACTTAAAAGAATAGAACGAGAAGAAACAGCATAGCACTGTAGTACAACCCGAATTTTTTTATTGATACCAAACTACACAATGTTCCCTCCATGCCATAAATTTTAACGATACGATACGATACCGTTTCGAAAATTGTTGTGTCGCGGATTTACGATCCATATCGTAGATTTTTAAATCAGCATATACACACATTATATACACAATTTACATTAACGAATTTAAATATATAAGTTTATATGTCATTGTTTTGTAAATGAATTTTTATTTTAAGTGTATTTCATCTAATGACTTTATAATGAGTCCGAGTTATTTTTTAAATAGATAACTGATTATTTTAAACTTATTTAACAAGGAGTCGATTAGAATGAGAAAAAATTAAATATAACATACTGATATTTATTAAACATTCACTATTATTTAGCATGGGTGTTATAAAAAATTACAAACAATTTGCTTACTTTTGGGTTTTTATGATCATCATTGATTTACCACTCGCTTTCCACAGATTATACTGAAGGAGGATTTCGTAAAATGCAGCAAAAGTGTGTAACAAGAAGCCGGGGAAGCGCGCGCTATTTGAATTGACCAATAAGCGCACGTGGTGGTAGAATTGACCTTTAGATTATACCAATTTACTCAGATATTACATGTTACACATTATATGCGACTACTGTAAGGCTCCCTCGTCTTTTAATATCACATTCCACCAAATCAAAAATCTCCTTTTTTAGAAATTGGTAGACATATGAACTAATCTATTATTAACAAGTTACACATTTGAAAGGTGTAAAAATATCACATATCAACGTGGCTTTGAGTGGATAGTAATTTGTGGAAAAAGTGCCGCTCGGAGACATGTACATATCGTCCCCGAGGATCAAGTAGGACGGGGATTTGCGACCGCCGTGATGGATGGCGATTAAGGGACAGGGTCCTTCTGATATCGTATACAGTTGTTTGGTATTCTGACATACCTAATATATTGCATAATAACAAATAACCAAATATTACTCCTGATCAATATAGATACATTTGGCTATCTCGTCAAGGATATGGGTATATATATATATATATATATATATATATATATATATATATATATATATATATATATATATATATATATATATATATATATATATATATATATATATATATATATTTATTTATTTATTTATTTATTATTATTGATAATATAAAAAAATTGATAATAGTAAATAAAAAATAATAGTAAATGCTTAAGTTTACCGATTGCGAGGTCTGTAGGATACTTGAAAATTCAAATATGTTACGGATTGATTTGATATTTTGAGATAAAACACTAGGATTACGTCAGAAGAACAAATTTTGAATAGCTAATAATGTAGGTATATTAAAATATGTTATTACATTCTTAAATTAATAAGATGGAATATTATTACTGCCGTTAACTTCACCAACAATTTAAAATTAATATACTATCTTACTTGGATAAATTATTTCTGTGTGAGTTAAGTGTATTCCAATAACCGTAAATAAACGGTTTTGTAGTCACCAGGCGGCAGCCATAGCAAATTAGTCGTGAACATGATTACAATAAAATTACAAAAAAAATCTTAAGCGATACATAAAATTTCACTAAAATTATAATTCCTTTAAATAAGAAAGGAAAACAAATAAAGTAAAAGAGGTTGTACTTATATTTTGTGGGCGGTTATCCCACTTCTGAGTTGTAAAATTTAATGAAGCCAATAAAACAAATCTGTGTGTCTTTAAAACTTTATGAATAATTGGTAATTAATACTAATAACACAATATTACAATAAATTCTGATTATATATTTTCTTATACGTCGATTCTACAATACCAAGTAAGAATTGACCGATCTATACCAAGCGCAGCGCGGGAATGAATCGAAAAATGAATTCGTAGGCTGTCGGCGTGCCCGCCGGCGCCAATTCGTTTTCCAAACAGCGTTGTAGATGGCGTTCACGCCAACAGACTATAAATTCAACAATTTTTATATCTGGTAATCTTAACATGATTTTAATTACAGATAACGATAAATTTAATAGAGATAATCATAACTAATACTTATTAATAAATTTTCTTTACATACTAATATTTATTTTAAACATTAAATTAGGGAAAACGTCACAATCCTGTCTGAAATGCTAGCAATGCCTAGCCCGTATAAATTGTGTAGCTTCATTAGGCAGGGATAATTGCAGGTGCTCACTTTTTAGACGCTCGCTAACTTATTTCCATATGTATAAAACCTTTGAATTTCGTGAAAAAGATTATATACTTATACACGCCTATAAAACCTCGCCATATGGATTGCAATGCATCATTAAAAGCTTTTTTGCCTATAGGTTATGGTTCTCTCTTTCCATCAGGAGCCATCTACTCGTTTGCTCAAAAATCATATAAATTACAAAGAAAGCCTTTTAATATTTTATTATATACTGGATTATAAAAGATTATTTAGATACATAAATATCTTCACCACAGGTCCCTTAGGAGGTAGGCAGAAAGCAATGCCGATTTATCGTTGTTTATAAAACAAACTATATTTAATTTTTAAACAGTCCGGTAGGAAGATAATCTTATTTTCAAAAAAAGGACAAAAGGTAACTTTCACCCAGATAAAAAAATACTGAAGGACACAAAACATCTTTTGATGCGAGTAAAACTCAAACAGCTTCTAGTTTCGTGTATACATGGAGTCTTTCACCATCTAACGTAAACCAGTGACAATAAGATTATATTATTTACTTACTTGTCACTACTATTATCTACGATACTTAAATTTACGAAACGAGAATAATCTTTTTCACGAAATTCAAAGGTTTTATACATATGGAAATAAGTTAGCGAGCGTCTAAAAAGTGAGCACCTGCAATTATCCCTGCCTAATGAGGCTACACAATTTATACGGGCTAGGCATTGCTAGCATTTCAGAAAGGATATTTCTGCAAAATACATTTCATCCTAAGAAAAATCTGTTTCAGATACATACAAATATAACTTTTAACGATAATAATACCCGATATACTGCTTGTTTTGTGTACATAGAGTTATTCGCCAACATATTAAAATAAATCGTAAACCAAATGTTACGTACGAAACTTAAAGTCACGAATCGGGAATAATCCTTTTCACGAAATTCAAAGGTTTTATACGTGTGGTGAATAAGTGAGCGAGCGTGTAAAAAGTGGGCACCTGCAGTAATCCCAGCTTATTGAGGCTACGCAATTTATAGAGGCTGGCCATTGCTTACGTTGCAGAAAGGGGAAAATAATGCAAATCATGTAGTTTATAAAAAAACATCGTATTCAGTTTAACCATTATACTTCCCGAAGTTTCCGGATAGAATAATTTGGAGCTTACAAAATAGATTAGTAAGAAGTTGTATATCGGCCAGACCTGTCTAAAAAGCCAGCAACTGTTGAATATATACTAGAGTTTGGTTTTAGCGCTGTATATAGACTGCGTTATAATTCTATGGCGCTATCAAATTCATAGGCAAGGCAAAACGTTATTCTATTACGCAGTCAAAAAAATCAGATTCATTGTTTACGCCGCTGCGACAGGTGTTGGCTAAAGCGTGCATCTATTGTCCGCGCGATGACCAAACTTTTTGAATATTACTACACTAATTTCAATTCACTTTTAATTATATGTATTTTTATTGGTTATTAACTATTATTTTCTTCAATATGTAAAGTCTTTTATCAGTCAAATTTTATATTTATTTTACATAAATTACTAGTTATATTCCATAAAAATAGGTAATATCGATATGTTGCTATCAGTTGAAGCATTTGTAAAAAGGTACGAAGGTGGATTGAAAAGTATTCGGACTAACCAAGAAAAAAACACATACGAAATCAGTTACATTTTTATTTTTCTACATAATCACCATCAAGCTCGATGCACTTTTGCCATCTCCCATTCAAAGCATTTAGACCGTTGAAAAAAAATTATTCTTCCTTAGAGTCTAAATATGCGTCTACTGCTGTTTTAACTTCGTCGTTTGTCGAAAATCTTTGACCTCCCAAGTGCTTTATTAGGTTAAGAACAGAAAAAAGTCTGACGGTACCAGATCAGGTGAATAAGGCGGATGCGGTAATAGTTCAAAGCTGCTGATTGACAGGTCTGGTAGATTTCAGCCATTGATTGCACAGAAGTGTGAATACGGGCGTTATCTTGATGAAACAGGACTTTTCTTCTGAGCATTCTTGGAGGTTTTTCTTTTATTTCCTCTCGTAAATGACATAGTAAGACACAGTAGTAATCAGAGTTTATAGTCTGTCTCCTTTCAAGATAATCATAATCACACACTTAGTCCCAGAATCAGAAGAGTCCCAGAATATTGAAGCCATTACCTTATTTGGCGACAAAAGCGCCTTAACCTTTTTGGGGGGTGGTGAACCAGGTCACCTTCACTAGTTTGATGTTTGTTTTGTTTCTGGCATACAGTAATGAACCCATGTTTCGTTCATTGTAACAAAACGATTCAAAAAATCATCTGCATCGGCTTCAAATAACTCCAAACAGTCACATGAAATAGTCAATCGCGTCCTTTTTTGTTCAACTGAAAGCAGACGCGGAACACACCTCGCAGACACTTTGTGGAAGCCCAATTCGTTGACCATGATATTTTGAGTTCGTTCATAAGAGATGCCTATAATCTCAGATATCTCTTTAATTTTTAATCTACGGTCTCCCATAATTAAATAAAGTACTTTTTTAATATTTTCGTCAGTAGTGGACGTCGAAGGCCTTCCAGATCGGGGTTCATCTTTCACACTCTCTCTGCCACGCTTGAATTCTGCTATCCATTTTTTAATGGATGTATAAGACAGAGCAGAATCCCTTAATGTACTGACCATATCATCATAGATGGTTTTCGGTGATAGCCCCTTCTTATGGAGGTACTTAATGACGGCACGCTGCTCGATTTACTCCATTTGCAGAAAGTATGTCCGATTGCTTTGTTAAAAAAATTATAAAATCACAACAAATTATTGCACACGTTTCGAACTTCACACAATTAACTACTCTGAACTGAACTAAATAATGTGGGTAGATTTGATTTTTAGAATTGAATGGATCTGTGTTAGGCCGAGTACTTTTCAATCCACCCTCGTATAACGATCACCCATATTACTCTCACGCAGCGTTAATTCTCATGTAGTTACACTCTTGAACTAACCCCCCGCACTTTGCTTGTTTTATACCGACCGATAAATTTAATTGTTTGTTAGACCATTTGCGGGGAATATCCACATGTTGTATATCACAGAGCTTGCAACCGGTTTAAAAAATATCGGTTAATAAGGCATTTATTTATTTATATTCATGCACAACAAAAACGTACATAGGTTAAACTTAACGCCTAAGGGCATTCTATCCTAGCCAACCTCGTTCAAAACAGAAACATGACTTATGGAGGGGGTGCATCTAAATTTACTTAAAAACAAAGTAATCTTAACTTGTAAAAATAAATCAGAGGAGATCAAAATAACAAACTAACTTAAAATTTTAAGAATTACACATATAACACATATATACATAATACATACATACATAATACATAGATAAATAACACTTACATATACATATCTATATACTAAATACATATACATAAATATATACATATATACATTATATTCATATATATATTTATAAATACAAATGATTAAAATCATCATACAACTATGAGCAAAGAACAAGTTATCACTCATTATATTCATATTAACTTGAAAGATCGAAATATAATTTTAACTGTCTCTTAAATGCTAATTTTGAGGTGACTTTCCTAATATCCTCAGGAAGTGCATTCCACAAACGAACAGCGCGATCGGAAAAAGATTGTAAAAGAAAATCTGTTCGGCAAAACGGAACATACCAGGACAAATTTTCTTGAGACCGCATTTAGCGGTTTTTATAAAAGGTTTCGCTCGAAGCGAATCTGTGATTAGAGTGTTTCAGCTATATAAACCGGTTTAAGGTTAAACAGTGGATTTGTACATCATACACAATGTAGACAAAAATTAGGAGCAGCGTACATCAAAGAAATATTTTAATAGTGGTTTTTAGTCACTACCGTTCTTTTGATTCAAAACCCTTATAATTTTGCTCCATAAAGAAACCGCTATTTTTGAGGTTAAGGTAAAAACGCTTTTTACATACTTGTGCCGATTTATATTTGAAAATTAAACGGTAAACAAGCCCTGCCCCCTAATTCGCGTAATTGAGTCAAGGGCTTTCACATACTTATACACGATAGAACGTCGAGACGTGCTGCGACGCGTCATAATATTTAAGAAAATGTGTTAGTGTCTTAAACGATTCGACTCGATTGCTGCTTGATTACGTGAATTAGGCCCCTGGTATAATATCAACTTAAACATCGGCACCGCACTTTCTATTACCGTTAACCCGCATTAGAGAATCCCCCGAAAGATGTATGTCGACAGAGTTATGTACTTTTGAAAGTGGACCGTAGCTGATTAATATTAGTATGATACACAATAATACAAACAAATAAGCAGACTATCCTAAATCGTAATACAGTAAAACATATTGAGACTCTCCCAAGCTTACATGCCCGCACCATTCTCATACAGACAGTATAATCCTTATAAACTACATCAAACATACTGGTTAAATGGATTAATATTACAAAGACCTCTACACATAGCTTAGTATTATCGATTAGAGATTAACGTCGGATTTAACCATCCCGTTACTAATAATCATGAGCTAAGGGCCTACCCCTTCTCACCCGAGATTTATATTAAATTCCTTTGTAGAAATTTATCGAAACAATTCGTCTCGAGTGAGCTGACCGCGATTTTATTTCTAAGTATGCGATTATTTCCAAATACGAAGTCAAATTAACATTTATATTAAATTTCTTCTTACATCGCTTAGCATTATCAGAAAAACGTTGGAATTTCGTAAATATAAAAGCGGGTAGCTCTTGTATTTATAAAATTAAATAGTATGATCGACCCGTCAAAAGTGCCTATAGAAGTTTTAGTCCAAGAGCTGGCGACGAATTTTGGGAAAGTGTTTTTAGCAGACTGGAATTGCGAAAATATATAATTTCGTCAAATGACGATACCGGGCCTGCGAGTCTGGAAGAACGTTTGCGGTTATTTCACTACTGCGCAGTATACAAAATTATCAAAAAAAAAATCGCAAAAAGGTATTTTTAGTAACTTGATTTTTATTTCAACTTTTAATAAAGTTTTTTAGAATTCGAAAAAAAATATGCCAGACATTTTTGTCGTTTTTAAAGTACTTTCAGACACTTCAAACACATTTTATGAGAGTTACCAATAAATTCAATTATATTTATTAACATTTAAATTGCACACAATAAAATATATAATAAATACATAAATATCCCTCGTGTTGATACGGGGTCCTTTGAAGAATAGACCGAATGCTATTCTGCTAGGCAGAAACTCAGTAGTGATTTGGGTTTTCTTCTTCTTCTTCTTTTTCTTCGTTACCCCTTGCCCTGGGAAGCGGGGTTTGGGGTCGTTGGCCGGGGCCACAAGAGAAGAAGGGATTTCACTGTGTGGCCGCTCTTTAGGTTTGGAGGTTCCATCTTTAGTAGTTCCATCTTTTGGTAGTGGGGTTGGTGTTGTAAGTGCCACCGTACCCGCTTTCTTGTTTCTCGCCTCTCGCTTGAAGATGGGACATGTGGTGCTATTCGTGGTGTGAGAACCACCACAGTTTGCACATGTTGGTGGTTCTTCACGTGGGCGAGGGCAATCTTTTCTCTTGGAAATGATCGAGACGATCATTAACTGTACCCGATAAAATCCATCCTAATGTTGTACTTTGAGCGACGAGAGTACCATTTGGACTTCTTTTTATGCCATCTCTCAATATTTGGCCGTACACATTGGCACCTAATAAAATATCAATTTTATTAGGACTGTTGAACTGAGGATCTGCGAGACATAATTTGTTTACCTCTATCCAGTTAAGACTGTTGACCTTTTGTTCTGGCAGATATGATGTTATATTCTGTAAAACATAAGCCTTGACTGAAATATTAAAATCGCTGTAAATCCGCGATTTCAAGTTAATGTTTACTATATATTTTGACGTTACAGCTTTATCACCTCCAATACCAGTAATCGTACCGCTCACAAGAGTTTTCTTTAGGTTCAATAACTGTACCGTCGCTTCGGTGATAAAACAAGCTTGGGAACCTTGATCTAATAAAGCACGTATTAAATGGTTTGTACCAGATTTAGATACGGCGTTTATTAGTGCAATGGGTAGTAGAACCTGTCTAAGTCCTGTGGCTTTCCTTACCGACAGACACGAAACTGCTTGTTGAGCATTAGTGGCAGTACTGTTAACTTCAAGAGTCCCTTCAGCTGTGAAGGGCTGATGAGATGAGCTTTCCTGCGGATGTAATAAAGAGTGACGTCGTTTATTGCAAATTCGACATGTCGTAGGCTTTTTGCAGTTATACACAGTATGGTTACTGTCTAAACAATTAAAGCACATTGAGTTTTTCACAACAAAATCACGCCTTTGAGCATATTCTGCATTCGCAAATTTTTTGCAAAAACATAATTATTGATTTTCTGAACAAAATTCACAACGTAAGAGAGGTCTATTTCTAACCAATAAAGCTTTTGGTCTTACATTAGAACTACTACTTTTATGCACTTGATTTTGCCGTGTGTCTATAAATATTCTAAAGCGCAAAAACGGCTTTCAATAAAAATTTTAAATTGGTCTAAAGTTGGCAATTCATCCAAATTGCCTGAGCTAGATATGTGTAGCTCCCATTGCTTACGCGTTTCACAGTCTAGTTTAAAAGTAACTATGTGGATAATAATAATGTCCCATGTGCTCACATCAATTTTTATATTCTTCAATGCATTTAAACAATCAACAGTATTATCCAATAATTCCCTTAAACCAGATGCCGATTCGACGTTTAAACGTCTTTGTCCGAATAACCGTTTTAAAATACAATTAGCCAAATATTTTTTGTTATTGTATCGCTTTTCTAAAAGAGACCAACATTGAGTGTAATTAGCATCAGTGATCGGAGTGTATCTTATTAATTGTTCGGCTTCGCCGGTTAAGTGAGATTTTAAGTAATGTAGTTTTTGTGCATCTTCTAAGGATTCGTTGTTATGAACTAATGAGGTAAATAAATCGCGGAACGTTATCCATTCTGAGTAATCGCCGGAAAATGTAGGTATAGTTATTTTTGGAAGTCTCACTAACCGGTTAGACCTTTCACTTTAAACACAGACTCACTTTCAACCGTTACAAATTTTTGAACTGCGGCTTTTAAAGATGATTTAAAAATTAAATAGTAGTCTTCTGTATTTTCATAGATCTCTTTAATTACATAAGTGGTATTAGCTAGCTCTTGCGGCTTAGATATTTCATAAAGTTTTGTATTATTTGTCCTAAATAACGACCAATCTCTTTCTAAATTCTCTAGCTTAGCTTCTACATACTCTTTAGTTATTCTGTCCTTAGGACTCTTCTAAAATTAGTCAAACCTTTTCTTATAGAATTATGAAGATCGAGTTGGACATTTAGTAATCCTTCCATATTTACTCAAATTATTTTGAAATAAATACTAGAAGTTTTAAAATAAATTTACTTAAAATATTTTTAAAGTTAGTTATTTTATCTTAAGTATGAAAAGTTAACTTTAGCTATATTGTCTTAAAATTTTCACAAGTCTTTTAATCTTAAAATCTGTAGAAATTTGGGCATAGGTTCCCCGTATTTACATTTTTTGCGAAACTATTCTAAGTCCTAACTACATACAAATTATTCTAAGTTAATATTCTTATCACTCAAATACTACAAGTCCATTAATTTTCTTATTTTTGTTGCAAGTTTTTCGAATAGATGAAATAAAGTTCACTTTTGCCTGACAAATGTTAATATAAAGATTATTACTCACGGTTTTCACTTTCTATTTATTTCACCTGTACTTGTATGCACATTGCACTCCTCCAATATCACCATTAGTATTTTCCTTGATTGCTCAGCGTGTGTGTTCTCCACCTCGCCGTACTGCCAGCCAGTCGCAGCTCCACTCCAGGGCTGCGGCCGTAATTACGTACTCTCCATCTCATGCAGCAATCCACTGCGAGTACGTACCTGTGGTATCTCCGACCACAGTGTTCTTCAAAAAAGTCTATCCGCTTCGATAGGACTAGAGATGTGATAAACGGCTTTTAATTATAACACGTTTAAACGTTTTGCTTATACTTTTAAGCGTACTTAAAAAAGCGCTTTTCGTTTAAACGCTTTTTTAAACAAAAGTTGTTGATCGTTGAGAAGGTCAATTATAAAACGAAGATTTAAGTGAATTAGTAGCGACCGATAAAGCCGAGAGCTGAAAAAAGCGTTCAATGTTTTGTGGTTTTGTTAGCGTTATTACTTATTACTAGCTTATAGAAATGGCGTATTATCAAATACAATACAAATTATTATACAATACTAGCTGACCCGGTAAACGTTGTTTCGTCATATAAATTATTGAATTAAAAAATAGGGGTTGATGATAGAAGGGTGAATATGAGGGTTGTATGTATTTTTAAAGCCACAATTAAAAAAAAAAACTTGAGAGGTGTCGAGGGACACCAGAATGGAACGAAGTTCCTTTTATTATTATTTACAAAAAACCTGTATACACTCAACAAAAATAATCGTCGCGACACCACACTGTTCAATGCGAAATCGAATTTCGGCACCTGGTCGAATTTTGACCCACGGTTGAATTTCGGCACCCGGTCGAATTTCGACCCACGGTCGAAGTTCGGAACCCGGTTGGATTTTGACCCACGGTCGAATTTTGGCACCCGGTTGAATTTCGGAATCCCGTTGAATTTCGACCCACGGTCGAATTTCGGAACCTGGTCGAATTTCGACCCACGGTCGAATTTCGGCACCCGGTGGAGTTTCGGAACCCGATCGAATTTCAACCCACGGTCGAATTTCGGCACCCGGTCGAATTTCGACCCGCGGTCGAATTTTGGTATCCGGTTGAAATTCGACCGGCGGTTGAAACTCGGCAACCGATCGAAATTCGACACTCGGTCGATTTCGACACTCGTTTAAAATTCGACTGTCCGTCGAAATTCAACTTTTGGTCGAAATTCGACATTCGGCCGAAATTCTATATAAATGTCGAACATTTGGCACTAGAAAAAAAGTAAACTCAATCAAATAGTAGATAGACTCTTTCACTTTCAATGCACGAGCTATAGGGAAGTGGCTGGATATTTCTGTGCTTACAATACTTTACTATAGCAAAAAGTGTCATGACAACTTTTCGTAAGAATTTTTTCCGTCTAGCCCCCTTTCACAACGCGCGATAAGGAACTTCGTTCCAATAAAATTAAAAAAAATGTCTTAAAAATAAAAAAATTATGTTAGGGGTGAACAACCCTTATCACTTAGGGGTATAAAAACAGTAGCCGATTTTCAGACCTACTGAATAAGCATATAAAATTTCATGAAAATCGGTAAAGCCGTTTCGGAGGAGTATGGTAAATAATATTGTAATACCAGAATTTTATATATAAGGTACTTTCTCAATCAATCAACTTCCCTTCGTACTTTTCAGACTTAGGACTGTCTGAAATGAATAGTAACACAATATATACTTTTTTTTATAATCACGTAATTTCAATAATTAACCAGGGCGAGCGAAGCGAGCCCTACACTAGGCCACTTTGTATGCACTTTTGTGGTATCTGTTACTGAAAAAATATCGCACTTCGAGGTTTGAGCTTTGACGTGGTAGTTTTTAATTCATGTCTAGATATGTTATCTACTATTAAAGTACCATTTTATAAACATTAAGGAAAAAATAAAAAATACATGTATTAGAATTTTATTACTACTAATGCCATCTATTATGAAATTAACGAGTTAAAACGCTAACGAGTTAAAATGTTACTTTGGCGTGGTAGATTTAATTCATTTTCATTCACTCCATTTTAATACAATATTAATCTATTAATACACTTGTACTTTTTAACTTCCTACTACGTATGTGGATAAGGAAGTTACTGATTTTGCTCCGATTTTTAAAAATCGAATTTTCACCAGATGTCCGCGTTTTGAGGTCCTAGGAACCTTTTTCGACTTTTTTCGCGATGACGTCAGTGTGTCTGTATGTATGTGTGTGTGTGTGTGTGTGTTCGTGTGTGTATGTATGTCTGTATGTAAACATCTCATAACTTTTGAACGGCTGGACCGATCGAAATGTGGTTGATGGCATTCGATTGGATTCCACTCAACTTAGACTTCCTGAAAATTTGAACCAATTGGGCCCAAGGGATTTAGATAAAATTTTGAAAAAACCCAAAAAGAAAGTTTTTTTTAATATAACTTCCAGATTAATGTACTGATTGAGTACAAAGACTAATCAGCTATATTCTCAAAAAAAATTAAGTTTAATGCATAAATTGCATCAAATCGGTTTATCTGTTTGGAAGTAATCGTTGACGAAAATTTTGAAAAAAGTCTTTTTTTCGACATAACTTCGAAATATTTCAACCAATCATTTTTTATTATTCTACAATATTTTAGTACTAAAAAAATAACGTCGAATGCCGTTTTAAAAATTAAAATCGAATCTTATTTTCAAAAGTTACAGCTTTTCAAATATTAAAATTACGTTGTGTTTAGCAAACTTACTTAATGTTCTTGAAATAACTTTCAGGCTAATGTACCGATTGACCTCAAAACCTTATCAGTTTTTCTCCTTTAAAAACTGCGTCAAGTACCGTTACCTGGATAAAAATCAGTCACTTTGTTTGGTATCTATCAATGACGAAAATTTTTGAAAAAATGTTTTTTGAAATTGCTCCGAAATTTTTGAAGTTACCGATTATTTTGCTAAAGCAATAGTTAAATTGAGTTGAATGCCATTTGAAATTTGATCATCGTTTCCAAAATATACAGTTTTTCAAAAATCAATGTACTGACATTTTTATCAAAATAAACTGCATGTATGATTGTTTCGTTGGTTCATTCATGTTTTCTTGCTATTTTTTGTGACTTAGCAATTGAGATATTTCAATATAACTTATAACTGAAAAAATCTATGCTTATAGTTTTTACTCTTGATTCTGGTTTACAGAAGTTACAGTGGTGGGAACGAGAGGTGGGCCTCATTTATTATAGTTTTTACTCTTTTGAGTTTAAAATACCTTAATTTAGCGGGAAATTTGAGGGATGGCCTACAAGGTCACCGATTAGAGTTTTTGACAATGATTATTGTGAAACAGTAGTAAAAGTGTATTAATTGATTAATATTGTATTGAGAATAATTTTCAATCTTAGCCCGAGGGTAAAAAGCTACAAAAAGTTATGGTCCTGACCGTATCCCCGAAGAGGTAGGCAGAGGTACAACGTGTGCATCCACGATTAGCCGAAGATACGTCTTAGTCCCACAACGTGATAGGTGATCAGCTTATCCCCAACCGGGCATTTTTCCAATCCCGGGCATCGTTGTTGTTAATAGAAAATTGAAAAAAAAACACATTTTTGATTTGTCTGACTCGGGAATCGAACCCCGGGAAACCCTTTTTTCTCTCAGGGAAACCCTTCCCTGAGAGAAAAATTCGAAAAATTTATTCGCTGAGTTTCTACCGCTAATTCTTCTTGCCTGCGGTAAGTCCAATATTAATCCTTAAAAAATTTTAAATGTTAATTAAATAAAAAAAAATATTTCGAAAATCTATTTTATCATAGCAAAATTTTAAAGAATTTTTCTTGTAAGTTCTAAAAAAAAATTTGTCTTAAAAACATGTTTTTTATTTTGGTTTTATTTTCCTGCGCCTTCTAGATCAAAGCCTGACGACACCTTTGATGGGAATATAATGTTTGGGTAAAAATACGCTGGCTTTTTTTAGGTTAGATAATTATAAATGAAGTCCATATATTAAAAGATGTAATTCTCATAAAAAATACTTTCTTAGCAATATTACTAGGTAGTATAACTTTGCGAGCCCTTATAAAAAAGCTCTGCTTTTTGCTAGTATAAACAAAATTACTTTGGAAATTTGTAAAGGGATTCGAGTCATGTTCTTACGCGCGCTAAGTAAAATAAAACAAACAATAAAATAAAATAAACAATTGATGAGCTCGTCGAATCGCTTCAACAACGAAAAGCGTACTGGAACTCAGAACTTGAAAAAACGTAAGTTGTCAATTCGTTGTAAAAAGTACTAACCAACCAAAAACGAAGCGTTGTCAGTCCGACACAAATATTGCGTAAACAAGTAGAAAATAATTTAGCTGCATAATACGATAACCAATCCAAATTGTTATTGTTTCTTATACGAATCGTAATAAGGTTGTTAATCCAATAAAATGAAAAATTATATTGAGTTTTAGAGTATAGAAATAAGGTTCTTTATGCTATTGTATTTTGATTTTTAACGTTATTGAAATAAGGTTACTTTTCTTCAATCATGCTAATATAGTATTTAAATTTTTGTTTCTTAAACAACGTTTAAACGAAAACAGCTTAAATCCGTAAGCGCGCTTATGGGCTTATTTGAAAAGCCTAATTTTTTAAGCCTATATTCGTTTAAACGCCCACGACTAGATAGGACCAATGTTTAATGATTCTCTTTGAACTATTAAACTAATGTGACAACACAAGGTAAATAAAACTTTGGTTGCCTTAGAGAACAACGTTTATTAGAACCAAATTGTATATATAAAAGCATTCTTATAAAACATTACCGTGATCTAAATATGTACAGTGACATCTAGTTACAAATTTGAGAAATAAAAGTTTTACGGATTGAACAAATTTTAATAACTTGTAACTCCCATATTCTGACAAATAAATTATTTCTTTCTTTCTAGCGGGAAAGACGTCAGTCATAATTTCTTCAACTGACTGGGACGTAAATTCGAATCCGTACGAGATTATCCAAAGAGGCTAAGCATTCCCGACTTTAATTCCATCTTCTCTGCAAGGAATTATCTAGGAATTCGTTTAAGCTAACCTCTAAAGAAACTAGATAAGTGAAATGACACAGTGCAGAATGTACATTTCTAACCGCAACCGACGGCGACGTTTAGGTAAATATTAAAGCAATCTAAATAGTTACTGGGAAATGTGTCATGTAATTTATATGTACAAATACATTTCAATGAATACAATCCGAGTTTCTGTTTCTAGTGATGTTTATTAAACAAATAACCGCTTAGTTTTTAGGGTTCCGTAGGGTTTCAAAGAGTACAAACGAAACCCTATTACTAAGACTCCGCTATCTATCCGTCTGTCCGTCTGTCTGTCAGCAGGCTGCATCTCTTGAACCGTGGTAGCTAGACACTTAAAATTTTCACAAATGACGTATTTCTGTTGCCGCTATTCGAAAACAACAAATACTATAAAAACAAAATAAAATAATTATTTAAAAGGAACTTCCATACAAAAAACTTGATTTTTTGCCGTTTATTTATAGATTATGGAATGGAACCGTTCGTACGCAAGTCCAACTCACACTTAGCCGGTTTTTTTAAATAGTTACTGAACATACTTTGAAATATCTTAAAATTTAGATTAAGATTTCGTTTCAAAAATATATAGGTTTGTATTCACCGTGTTGCTTCTGCGGAATAAGAAACGTTCAAAAAAGATTTTTCTCTCTACATAGTACAATAATTTTAATAGATATTTTTATATCATAAGATAGCAAACGAGCAGATGGTTTTCACGGTGAGAAGAGTCAGTCATCCCCTATAGACACCAAAGATATTAATGATGCGTTGCTATCTTGTTGCGAGGTCTGATATCACATGCATATAATTACCGCATACCATCCGCCATCCAAGGGACCTACCAGAATGGCCTACTTAATTTTGCTTCCAGTAGTAAGTGTGACAAAATCGTTTGAAGGCACGGAAGTTCCCACGTGTACCCACAAGATCGGAGTAATAAATTACACCGGATATACATTGGATACTATCAAGCATTTGACGACGTTCGTTTTGCCAAAGATTACACTCCCAAAGAATGTGATGTGCAGTTTGTTCATATTTACAGTTTAATGTAGAGCACTCGCAAAAGGGAGAAGGAACTAATTTAAACGAGAATAATTTAGCTTTAAAATTACCGTGGCTAGTGAGAAACTGTGCAACACAATGATCTATTTCTATCCAAGTTTTACTTAAGCGATCCTGGATGCACGGTAAAAAGTTATATAAATGCCTTCCTTTAGTTGAACAAGACTAACGCGACTGCCATTCATCAATTAATTCATTAGTAACGTCGATTACGGGATTAAAAAGGCGACGTATTTTTGTTTGGGCTTGCGAGTTGATAAATTCTGGGTTAGTAAAATTCCTAGAATTGTAATACATTGAAGCCCGACGCTGAATTTCTAAATCTAATGGTAAGACACCTGATAAAACGGGTAAAGCTTCGGAGCTTACAGTGCGATATGCTTTGCATAGAAATATTAGTGCTAGACGCTGATTTTGAAGTAGTTTGCGCCGGATCGCACCACTCGTAACTTTATCAGCCCACGCTGAACAAGCATAACAGATACAACCTAAATACGTGGCGTTATAAATTATTTTTAAAGTATTAAACGTTAAACCCCATGTCGAGGTAGATATGCCCGCAAAGGATAAGAAATTCCGTTTAGCCTTTTTACCGATATAGTTAATATGATTTATAAAAGTATAATTTTTTTCTATGACCGAACCTAAATATGTTACCGATTCTTTTCTCTTTATTGTGCTATTATTTATTTTTATACTGGGAGATGATAGGAGCGAACCTTTTAATATTAAGTAAAACGTTTTATGGGGCGCAAAGCTTAAACGATTTCTCAAGCCCCAGTTGATGATCAAATTAAGACTAGTGTGAGCCAGCGACTCTATCTGTGCAGTATATAGCAGTTGGTATATTCTTCAAATACGGAGACGTATCTTTATATCCCCGGATAATAATATATATTTATATAATACGGGAGAGAGAGGGATATAAATCCCCGGACCAATATGGTGAAAAAAATATTTATCATCATTACAATAAGGTAACCTTCATGAATTTTCTTTAAACGTAATTAACTAAATTAGTGAGATATAATTTATAAGATTGCAAAAATCGATCTACAATGTTCTCTATGCCTGAAAGCCTCAAATCTTTTTTTTTTAATTTAATTCTTTATTTTACACAGTAATCACTTAAACAAAAAATTATTAGAAAAAATTACAATGGGCGAGCTTATCTCTAGTAACAGAGATTTCTTCCAGCTAACCCGTTACAAGGAAATATTATAAGTATAGATAATTATTGACTTGGTGTACAATGAATTGATTAAATTTGTAAATAATAAAATTTAAAACTACCTACTGAAAATTACATTACAAATAATACACATAAAATAAACGCAATATATACATAAACACACATACGTACATATATACATACACATATACATACACATAAACAACACACATACACACAAATCATATATATACACAAATAAACCATGAATCATTAAGCAGATAAGAATGTCATTAAATTAAAAGAGAGAAAAAAGTACATTCTAAAATTATGGTTGCATAAGATATAGCTATTTGAGACGCTTCTTAAAAATAGGCAAACATTCACAACTACGAATATCTGTGGGTAGCGAATTCCAAAGACTGACTGCATGAATAGCAAACGAGTGAGAATAAGTAGCAGTGTTACTAGTGGGAAAATAGAAAAGAGTTCTAACGTTAGAACGGCAAGGTGAGTAAGGGAATGTAGAAAACGGAAACTATCTCGGAGATATTTGGGACACAAAGGGTCGAAGAGAATTTTATACAGCAGACAGAGTATATGTAAATTTCTACGTTGGCGAATCGGTAGCCAGCATAGCTAGCTTCTTTATAAAATTTACATGGGATTAAATAGAAAATATATCATCCCAAACACAAAAAAGAGTTTAGAGGTTCAGTAATGATTTTTTTTTAATTTTAATTGGAACAGACGTTTGTATTCCATCTCACCTGATAGAAATGTCTATGAAGAGGAAGGTGGTACAAGCCCATCCAAAAGAAACCTATTCATTCTACTCTCAAAGGTTCCCGGACTATAAATGTCAGGAAAAGCAGATCCAGGTAATTCGTTACAAACCCTGGCGACTCGTACCCAAAAAAGAGTGGTCAAACCGATTTCTTCGATTTTTTGGTATGTCCACAAGGTACGGATGGAACTACTGCCTGCGTTTAGTAGTCCGATAAAGGAATGATGAGGGTCCAATAAATTCGAAGAGAACCTTCGCCCATTCACCAAAGTGCATCCTATATAAAACTATAAGCCGACGGCCTGGTGACCGACTGGCGAGGTAACAAACATTTAAAAAACAATGTTGAGTATATTACAATTCAATTCTCTTGAAAATACTTCGATCGCAAAGTAAAACGTGCGTTGATTAGGTATATATTTTTTGAACACAATTTTCTACAAAGAACTTGGCTACATTTTCAGGGTTTAAGTCATCGCCTTTATTTAGAGGCGGGTGGCTAGACTGTAAAAAAAATCAAAATTCCAATAACTTCGGCTTGTGGAAATTGTCAGATTATATTTTTTCGTCATTCTTCCGTCATTTAGTCTATAACAAAAGGAAATTCAGACGCGCTCGAGAATGTCAAAACGACGTTTTCTTTGCAACTTTGTGACCCTCCCACTGTTTTAAGATACACTTGAATCGTAATCTGACGCAATTTAGTGTTTCTATGTCACAGATTTTTTAAACTTTTTTTATCTGTAGATTTTTTTCTCTACCATTGAAATGAAAAACATAACCTTTTATTTTTCCTATATATTAATCTACAAAATCCAATAGGTCCCTACGATGCTTGAGTTACCCATTTAGTATCTTGGGCACCCCTACTAGGACAGCATCTTTAAAATGAAATAAATTACGCCGCTTGCAAATAATGCATCAACTTTTAAAGAGCGAAGCGCTGTTTAACTCTGTACTTCTCCTCCTTCAGTAGTATAATCTTTTACCAGTCAAACTGTTTATGAAAGCGCTCTTGACACTTTTTTAAATAAAAGCGAGATCCATTATTTTAAAAAACGTACTGTATGTCTATAATGATTGTCACACTAGTTACAAACTAAATTATTGTCTGTATAATTTTCCGCTTTACATCGACGCAATATACAATAATAAACAAAGCCCAATGACATCCCGCATCCCAATTAATCAATATAAACAAACAAAAGCAACAAACTTAATAGTTTCGACTCCGACCGACTGTTAATGGGTGAAACTCTGTAAACAGGAGTTGTATTGGCGCCCCAGCAAATAAACAAGCCACTCAAATGAACTGGGGTAGCGAAGTGTGTACAGAATTCAATGGATACCGTTAATTACATCCATAAATATTGATAAAATAGAACTTTCATGCAAATTCTATTTAAAAGTAATAAATAAATATACTAATAGGTGTACCGAAATATTAAGAAATACCATTCTTACGTCATGTTGGCAATTTTTGAGGGAAATGCGAAATTTGCGTTTTATATTTTTTTTACTCTACTTTTACTAGTTTTACTACTATTTTGAACCAGCCGTTTATTTTGTGCGCAATATGACGCATAATGCATTGCTTATTTTGAGTATGTCTTCAAATTTTTCTATTTCTTTAGAGAAGACACTGTAGAATATTAGAATAAATAAAATTATACAAAGTCATGGTAAAAAAGTAGTATCTTCACGCCCGTATCCATGCACCCACGATTAGCCGAAGATACTTACAGCTGTAGCTGTTGTTTCTGAGACGCAAATAATTTTTTAACAAGCAATCAATCTCTGTTTAACAGACAACTTAATTGTAAAAATGATGTTAAAGAGAGATTAATTGCTTGTTAAAAATTATTCGCGTATCAGAAACCGGCCGTTAGTCCTACAATTTTTTTTTTATATTTTAGGTGATAAACCTATTGCCAACAGGGCACTTTCCAATCCCGGACAACGTTGTTTATAACAGGAAACTGAAAAAGACACTTCTTTTTTAATTGCCCGACCCGGGAATCGAACCCGGGACCTCATGCGGTCTACACCGATACCGGACTACTAGACCATAGAGGCGACGGAAATGGAGACCTCATGGTAAAAAGGTGTCAAAAATTTCTTACACATATTTCTAACGGATTTCATCTCATAATTGTGATCTCAATCTATGGCAAGTAGATCGCAGATTTTACGATTATATTTTTTAAGATTAGATAGATATCTAAGATACTATAATATTTGATCTTAAGATGCCTTAATAAAATATATCTTAAAGCAAATTTCAGAAATTGCTCACCATACAGATCGTATGAATCATCACACACGACTAAGATAATATATATTTTAACTTTAGTATCTTAAGATACCCAACGATATGGAAATATATATTTCATATCTTAAGATATGATCTTAAGATACGAAATATATATTTCTTCGCATCTTAATATAAATACAGGATGTTTTTATTTCGGGATATACGCGATAGCAGTGCCTCATCTTATATATAAAATTCTCGTGTCACAATGTTCGTTCCCGTACTCCTCCGAAACGGCTTAACCGATTCTCATGAAATTTAGTGAGCATATTTAGTAGGTCTGAGAATCGGCCAACATCTATTTTTCATACCCCTAAATGCTAAGGGTAGTCCACCCCTAAATTTTTTATTTTATTTTTTAGATAAATTTTTTTTGTTTTTATTTTTTTATAATACAGCATTAAAAAATATATACAACCCTAAATTTTCAACCCTCTACGATCAACCCCTATTTTTTAATTCAATAATTTATATGGCAAAACAACGTTTGCCGGGTCAGCTAGTAATCTATAATATTATAATGTTACTAGCTGACCCGGCAAACGTTGTTTTGCCACATAAATTAATTATTGAATTAAAAAATAGGGGTTGATTTTAGAGGGTTAAAAATTAAGGGTTATATATATTTTTCAATGCTAAATCATAAAAAAGTAAAAATAAAAATTTTTGTTCATAAAATAAGAAAACATTTTTAGGGGTAGACAACCCTTAAAATTTAGGGGGATGAAAAATTGATATTGGCCGATTCTCAGACCCACTGAATATGCATACGAAATTTCATCAAAATCGATCAAGCCGTTTCGGGGGAGTA
This sequence comes from Apodemia mormo, assembly GCA_036924255.1. Classification (NCBI taxonomy): domain Eukaryota; kingdom Metazoa; phylum Arthropoda; class Insecta; order Lepidoptera; family Riodinidae; genus Apodemia; species Apodemia mormo. Next base: position 31,113,885 of record JAUPFN010000014.1, on the reverse strand, counting down.
CGGTAACTAACATTGTGACACGGACACATTTTATATACAAGATAAATGCGAAAGTTTGGATGTATGTATGGACGGATGTTGGATACTCAATCATGCAAAAACTAGTGAACGGATTTGAATGTAATTTGGCACATAGCCTGGAATAGCACATAGGCAACGTTTTATCCCGAAAAAGCAGGTGATCCCTCAGGATTCACCAAAAATTTTTATAACGTAGCGGGCTGCACGGTGCATCTAATTTAATATAATAGTTACTATGCGTTCCAACTGAGAATAGCATCGCGCTTGTTATTAGCTTCATATCACAAGTGTGAAATTAGTAATGTCAGCAAAAAAAACATTTGTTCAAAACATATTGCTGATCTATTAAAGATCATGTAACGTTTTACTATTTTTTATCAATAAAAAACATCAATAAAGTCGTATTAATTACACATTTATACGTCAAGAAGGATATTCATATTATTCTATATCAAAATCATTGTCTGAGGAGCTGTCTAACAAATCAAGAAGTAAGGCCGTATCACTCGTGGTTAATCAACCTGTACATAGAACTCCAACGACGCAGACTAATATTATCGTATCTTAGCAGTGTGTGATACATTAAGATACTGTAATATTTTATATTAGGGCATCTTAAGATCAAATATTATAGTATCTTAACTGTGTATGATGAGGTTAAAGCAAACTAAAATGCTATATGTATTTATTCATATCCATTTTACATACTGCTACAAACAGAATAACTTATCCAAGGAATATTCTGATGTGTTATAAGTAGCGCTCTCCTCAGTGACTGTTGAGATTGCCCTATTTACTCAGCAACAGCTGCGATAAATTGCAAAGCTAAAATCCTCGAATGTGTGCTGCCTTACAAAATAATACATTATCTAGAATTTTGCTTAGCAAATATATTCACCAGATTACTTTATTTAATAAATAAATACAAAAAATGTAGTTTCAAAAACAAAAAACACTGTCTCTCCTAGTAAAAAAAGTCAAATACTTTTTTAACTATAGAAATAAATAGTGTGTTACCATCCGTGTAACGAATGTTATCTACATGTATAAGTTTGCCTGCTACTCTGTTCTCCAAACTGCAAGTGAGAAATTAACTGTTCAGTAAATTCGAACGTCGAAAATCAACCAACAGTTACGAAGTTTTTTTATATTATTAGATAGCAAACAAGCAGATGATTCTTCTGATGGAAGAAGTAACCATCGCCTATATACACCAAAGACGTTAAGCGTGCGTTGCTATCCATGTGGTAGGATGTCAATACCACATCCATAAGTTTATCGGCATATTTTCCCTCCAAACCCAAATACTACGTTGATAAGCACCGTCGCTTTTGCGGCGGGAGTAGTTGCAGAACTCTTCCTCCTAATTGATATCAATCATACACTTAGCCATATTTAAAGACATGAATGCGGGCTTTCAAACTGATTTTGTCTACACTGTACGTAAAGTTTTCAATAAATTATATCATTGTTTATTTTTTTAAACTATCTAAAACAGGTATTTTATATAGTTATATTATATGTTTATTTGTATTATATTTATTTATTTATATGTTATATACTAATATAGGTAACATATATAGTTGGCTAACATCATATATTTTAAATAGATCCCAATCTATTAAAAATGAATGATGTGCAGTAATTATTAATAATTATATTTCTAGTTGAGTAATAGTCCCTAGTAGAGTTTTTAAAGGACCACTGCTTGGACCATTACTATTCATACTTTTTATATATGACATTGAATACTATTTCCAACACTCATTTTTTTGCTGATGATATGAAAATTTTTAAATCTATCCACATAGATAATGAAACGTTTCTTTTACAAGGAGATTTATTGAGATTGGAGGAGTGTTGTTTTACCAATAAACTTCAGCTCGATTCATCAAAATGTTTTATGATAACATACAGCCATAAACTTCGGGCTAAATATACTTTAAAACATGAAGATTTATAGAGAGTATTTCGTATCAAATGTTTGGGAATTACATACAGATGAAAAATTATCTTGTAGTTTACATACTAATAATATTGTCTCTGCTGCTTACAAATGAATTCGATTTAGTATGAGAAACTCAAAAAGTTATAATAAAGCTAAATCCAGTAAAATACTTTATGACGATGATAACAAATTCTTGATGATGATAACAAATTCTTAATTTTTTTAATTAAAATTAATATTAAAGACTACCACAACTTATCTAAAAACATCATTTTTTGTCATTATCATCTCGTGAAATATCAGAATCCGACGAACTGACTTCCGCCTAGCTGCCTAGCCTAGGTAGCCGGTAAACTTATGCATGTGGCATTTCATTTTCGACTCACAGATAGCAGGGCACCGTAATTTTTTTTGGTGTCTATAGACGATGGTTATATATTTTCATCAGAAGAGCCGTCGGCTTATTTGTCCTGTATCACAAAATAACAAAATAAAATGCGGATCAAAATTATTAAAACTTATTTTCCAAGATTGTTTTTAACTGGACTATTATACAGTAAAGTAAAAATTAAATTTAAGTAACAGTTTGAAATAAACACCTTCCTTACAAGCATATTAAATTCAACATCTCCCATGAAACAATTCTCGCCAACCTTTCATAAATACACCTTACGTAATCTCCCTAGCTTGAAAATCTCAAACTATCTCCGTATTAGCTCATGCAGAGTATAAAGTTAAAATACACACTGTTGGCACGAAATTTCTCAAGCAACCGCGATACTGGCTTAGCTTATAATGCACTGGCAACGTGATAAAATTTAATCAGAATCTTCCGGTCTATATTTGCATAGCTCTCTAAACAACGTGGAACCCTTAAATTTGCATTGAAATGGGCATAAAATGACCGAAACCTTCATTAAGGATGAGACGAAAGATACCCCATTCTTTTGTCTAAGCTTTATTGGCTATCTTGTTGAGTTTTCCATTTGGTTGTACAGATATAACTATAATGTATTATAAATTTGTATAAATTACAATACACTTCCGCATTTGACCGTCCCGTTGGTCGATTGGTTAGCGACCCTCACTACGCAATCGACGGGGCTCGGGTTCGATCCCCGACGGGAACATGCACTTGTGTGATGACCATAAATGTTTGTATTTCCGGGTTTGGGTGTCAATTAAAAATATTCCAGTATTTATATATGTATTTCTATGTGTTAGTATCGTTGACTAAAACCCACAACACAAGTAAATAATTGCTTACTTTGGTGTTAGATCAGTAAGTGCAATTTGTCTCGTGAATATTTATATTATTTAACCGACTTTCAAAAAAAATGTATTTCAATGTGCCCTTATTTTTTATGTTTGTAACCTCAGAACTCGGTTATTTATTTACTGATTTAAAAAAATATTATTTTGTTTGAGAGGGTTTTTTAGTTTTTTTTTTTTCATATAAATTTGGGTAAGATACAAAGTCAGGGATACAAAGATTACCTATAAGTTAAATAAACATAAGATTAAATTAGTTAAATAAAATGTATGGTAAGCAGAGTGAATCAAATATTAATAGACATTTTGTTTCACCATGATTCCCCGGTTTGTCTCTTGATGAGTGAAGTAGTAATTTCTATCGCTGAATTTTAGTGAAATAATAACAACTATCATGTTATAACTCAAAATACTTGAACAATTAGAATAGAGTTTTAATCATTCATTCTTCTCTATACTTCATAACGGTTTCCTCCGCAAAATCATCTTGACACATGTCAACGTGACATAAGCTGAAGAAATACGTTTTAGTACCCTGTGAAAGAAAGGAACATCATTCTAAATTTAAATAAAAATCTGGATGAGGCATGCATCATGTAAATGGTAGCCATGATGTTAGTAAGATATTTGCGTTCGTCGTCGTTGTTCATTCTTTGGTCTTAAGTGAACCGTTTGGCAGAAAAACAGATGGTCTATGATCACCTAAACGAGCTCAACCCGAAATAGAGAAACATGTGCCGTTAAGCTTGGATGTCCTTACACAGTGCCCATCAAATCTGCATAACATTGGTCAATCTTCAAGAATTAATTAATAATCCGACCGCTTCAGTTTTAAATAAAAAATGTCGATCAGTCATAATATTGTCTGTAAAGTGAAGTCATATTATGTGTCATGAGCACAGAAGTTTGTATATCTGGGTTTGGGTGTTTATTATATATACAACAGTATTTATTTAAGCATTTGTATGTATCTCTCTTCGACTAATACCCAAATCACAAACAAATAATATGCTTACTTTGGGATTAAATCAATTCATGTATTTTGTTCAGCAATATTATTATTATTATATTGTCATAAACATCGCAATGTAAAACTTTTAAGAGCTATATTAAAGCTATCCTTGATTTTTAAGTATTATTTTTAACATTTGGCCTTAATTAATAGATTTCTTTTGATATAAATCCAGATAAAAGCAAGGATCCGTTTTAAGCCCAGCAAAATGTTTATTTTTATACCTAAACTTCTCATTAGCAGAAATATATCGTCTCAACCGTTAATAAGATAATATTTATCTATACTTACAAAAAAAAGTCGTAGAATAGTCAAAACTGTACATTGTTTTTTTTTTTTTAAAGAATACTGGGGCGTGATCTACAATCGATATCGAAGCCAAAAATACAGTTTTTAGAATTTTTGTCTGTTTGTCTGTGTGTATATCGGGGACAAACTCAAAAAGTACTGCATGGATTTACTTCAAATTTTTCATGAATATAACTAACAGGTCGGGTCCTCCATAGGCTGCATATTATCACGCTATCACCTACGGGAGAGCAGCTGTGCGGAATAAACGAAGTCCGCGCGGACGAAGTCGCAGGCAACAACTAGTATATAATATATACAAAGACCGTATCTTATGAAACTTTATGTTCTGAACTATCTTGAACTGACAATCTGGAACATGACATTGATAAGCACAATTTAAGTTTGTAGCGATTACTAGACAGTAGTTTTGCAACGTTACGCCCGGTTGCCATCGCTGCCTTACATATTCCTCTAACAATAGCGTTAATGCTCCTCATAACACAATTTTCGATGGTTTAGCAGCCACTACAGTTACTTTCCTCAGTATTGGCAAAAGGAGAACTATTGACTTAATTTGCCACTACCATTGTGACAATAAATGGTAGAATTATGCCAGGTGTTGCCCTGGTTTGATACAATAGACTTAACTTTTCTTGTCACAATAGCATCAGTTCTGGCGTGCTTCAGTTTAGAGGGGTCCCCAGTAAACTTAAGCTTAGGGCATTAAATTCCCTATCTATATATATAAAAATCAAAAAAATATATATATTATAAAATTGATGAAAACAGTAGGTAGAGGCGATGGTCATTCATTTTAATCGGAACGTCAATTAGTTGTTTACTTGTTGATATTTTTTCACTAATGCCTGATTCTTATGCCAATAAAACGTTTTAGTTACAAGTACTTACATTGTCTATAAGGCGCAAGGCAAAACTGTTCTTATAAAATATTTTCAATTACCAAATGGAAAAAAAAACAAACATAGATATAGAATGCCTTTTTATTATTAACTAGCTATTACCCACGACTTCAACACAGCTCCTCCCCCATAGGTGATAGCGTGATAATATGTAGCCTATGTGTTGACCCGACCTCATACTCATTCAAAATATGTAATATAAAAATGTAATACTCATGCAAAATTTGAAGTAAATCCATGCAGTACTTTTTGAGTTTACCCAGGACATACATACAGACAAACAGACAAAAATCCTAAAAACTATATTTTTGGCTTTGGTATCGATTGTAGATCACGCACGAAGTATTCTTTTAAAAAATATTAAATGTACAGTTTTGACTTTCCTACGATTTTATTATATGTATATAGATATATATTTGGTTGCTTATGGTTACTGTTACGAAGAACGAATCTTTGATTTATAGGAACCCAGCATAAAGGACAACAGCATCTTACAACTAACTCAATACAGAAAAAATACAATGTAAAAAGGGGTTAGGAGAAAGGGATGAGCAATATTTATTAAATAAAAAAGTTATTCTTTATACAAATAGTATTTACAAATAAAAATCTTTAATATAAATACTTACATAAAAAACTATTTTTTTTTTATTAAAAAAACTAACCTTTACTGACACATCAACATTTTTACTACTAGATCAAATATAGAGAAAATCAACTGAAACTCAGCAGACTTATATTTTCAAAACATTTTTATTCATAAGTAATAAGTATTTGCGTGTAATTAATATCAAACCATTGTTTTTCTTAATCTGAAACTTTATAATACCCTAAAATTAATTATTTCTTTACTTAGTATATTAATATTATAAGTTATCAGATTTTTATAGTACATTACACAGTTTGTGCTAACACATTAATCAATACATTATATTTTATATATTATACTTTAAAAATACACATTTTATGTCATTCAATTAAGATTAATTATAAATTTCATTAGACTTTCTATTTGTCACTTTAGGTATTTCGGGTAATTTTAACTCACATTTTTCTGCACACTCCTACATCCTGCAATCATTGGGCGTAATTTGACGATAAGAAAAGTTATACTTATATCATTTCGTAAGCGTAATCACAGTGAGAGTTATCACAGTATCACTTAATCACAGTTAGAGAGACCCAAGACGCTACTGGACTAAAATGGGGCATATAGACTTACGAAAAATTGTACATCCTTATATTTACGCAATTACGTATTCTTCATTTACACCAATTTTCCTCAAAATCAGTCAAGCCATCTTTGACTTATAAGGAAGCATACAGACAGCCAGATAGACAAACCAGAAGTTATATAACGCATTACATACATAAGCACGTATTCTTACCGTATACCAATTTTTATCAGGATCGGTCAAGCCATTCTCATGTTAATGCAGGACTATACACAGACAAAAAGATTTAAAATGGTAAAATTTCCGTAAGTCATAAAACAAATGTTTATCACGAAATTTGACATAAATAGCAGACGCTACAGATTTATACAGCAGTATAGATAAACATTCGAACATCTGACAAATCTTTGGTACTCTGCCGTATATAGATAGCGAAAATGTGCTACTCCTGTTATGTGTCACAAGAGCCACATGTGATATTCCAAGCTCGCATTTTTCCCACTGTACATTTCCCGCAAAGCAAACTCGACAGGGACATAGGAATGCTGCGTTGTCCTGCTTTATTACAATACGTTCTGCTGCACAAGCGATGGCGTTGTATATAAAAAAAATGTTCAACTCACATTATAAAATAAGAATGTAATTTTTCGATTTTTATGTAGGTTTTGTTAAATGTGAACTATTTTAAAACGTTTTTTTTTTAGTTTGAAGGAATAAAATTTTAAGATAGCCTTGTTTTTATTGAGCCAAACTGAATCGAACTGACATCTCAAGGAAATAAAGCAAAATATTGAAAATAGTAATTTATCACGGTATCACCCGCAAAGATCCCAATCATATTATTCCAAATGAGGTAAAATGTAGCATATGTCACTTAGGGGGCGTCCTTAAATTACGTGAGGTATTTTTTTAAATTTTCTGTCACTCCCTTCCCCCCTGGTGAGATGTCGTGAGATTTTATTCAACCTCCTCCCCCATCCCCCAATCTCACGTGAGATTTTTCAAAATGTGGGTTTCTTAAATATGTAAACGCGTTGGATTGTTATTGTAAAAAGAAAAAAAATTGCTTCGTGATTTTTTTTATTTACGACTAGTTAAGACTGTATAACGTCAAAGTATAAATGAAATTATTTTCTTTCGAACGAGTTAGTGAGTGATCTTAATCGTATCACGATTACGCTTAAGATTAAATCTTAAGCAGGTACAATCTGGATAATGGACCAAAATAGTATATTTTTTTGTTTCAATCTGAAAAATATTTGCCCCCCTCTCTCCAACGTAAGACTAGATGAGATTTGACTTGACCACCTCTCCCACTTAAACATCTCACGTAATTTGTGGATGCCTTAGGAATAACTTTCTACTGGTGAAAGTTCTTTGAAGTTATACTTCTTTAGGCGCGTTATGAAAAAATGATGGGAGTGAAATTTTAAGACGCGCGCATATCCCTTCCCCCCGGACCTTCGAAGTGTGTAGACGTGACTAAAGTTACAATAGTTTTTATTTTAATTAACATGAAATATTTCAAAATTAAATTCAGTTGAAAAAATAGGACTACATAAGTTTAAAGTGACCTCTCAATAGTGTACCGTGTATCGACGACCATCTTGAGCCGTGCGAAAACCCGCCCATCCGTCGCCTGCGCACACGCCTCCTGGAACCGCCCAATTTCGGAAGCAGCAAATCACGTGTTGGGCCGCCATTGCACCGCGTCTAAGAACTACCTACCGGTTAGTACAACAGACCAACAGCTTATGAACGCCTAGTACTGTTGTCGTGCTATTTGTAATATTCCTTTTACAAAAAGTAAATATGCAGCGCACACCGCCTAAACAAGCAATAACAAAAAACACGACAGTTTCGCCGCCATCCCCTGCCCCACGATCAAAGCGCCAGCGACCGAGCGATTCACCAGCGGCGTCATGTGCAAATGTAGATAATCAAGAGGAAATAATGTCGATGTTGCATAAGGTTTTAACAGAAGTAACGGAATCTCGCAAAACTAATACTGAAATAAAGCAATCTTTAGAATTTTATATACAAAAATGCGAAGAATTGACGGAACGCGTATCATCCCTAGAACGCGAAAAGGCTTTATATTTCACTCGGTTACAAATGTTAGAAAATAAACAAGAAGAGTGTGACAGATTTCTCAGAAGCACGTGCTTGGAAATTCGTGGTATTCCCTCACAACCTAGGGAAACTAAGCGAGATTTATGTACACTAGTGGAAAAGTTACATAATAGCATAAAAATCGATGTGCATCCAAGCAATATAAAGGATGTTTATCGCATCAGAGGCAGAAAAAACGAGGAAAGGCCGATCGTAGTAGATTTTACCACTAGCATCGCCAAAACGAATACTCTGCAGGCTGTTAAAAAATTTAATACAGCAAATACTACAAATAGGCTGAATACTAACACGTTGGGATTAGATGGTAAAAAGACCCCCATATTTGTGTCAGAATTTTTAACCCCAGTTGCAAAGCGACTCTTTTTTCTAGCCCGCGATGTTGCAAAGTCCCATAATTACGACTTCTGTTGGACGGCGAATGGGAGAGTCCTTTTACGCAAGGCTGAGGGTTCACCTGCAATCATAGTACGTAATGAACAGCACCTGGCAGACCTGAAACAAAAAACTAATAAATTTAAATTGTGTCTCTAATCTAATGTTGTTCTACTCCTTTGTTATATTATGGTTAATTTTAATGTCTAGGTATCAAAATAACCTCACTTATAGATTACTACACACCGTAATACTAAACATCATCACAAACATTATCAATCAATCACACACAAGCAAACATCCACACACACATACAACGTTCATCCCTTTCGCGCAATATCCTTGTATTAATATCACCTCTTTCTCTCGACTTAAACACACTAAACCAAATAGTAAAAATTGTGTATTACTAGGAAATTTAATGATCATCACCATAAGTGCCCGAATAATTTACATAAGCAATTATGGATAAAAGCCCGCAACACAATTTATGCAACATTATCGACGATTTCTCTAACACAAAAAATCTTACGTGTTTGCCAGACTCATGCAGATCTTACATCTCAACAGACCAAGGGTCTCTTAATGTCTTAGTAATGAATATTAGGAGCATAAATAGAAATTTTGCGGCACTAGAAATACTCTTACATAGACTCAATTTTACATGTGATTTAATCATATTGACTGAATGTTGGATTGAGAATGATAAACCATTTCCTATTTTGCAGAAATACAAATCAGCCCACACTAAAAATTGTTTAAACAAAAGCGGTGGCATAATTATCTACTTTAGTGCCAACTTAGAGTTAACGGTAGATGAACCCTCTTTTAGGGAGGCAAATTGCTTAATTGTAAAAATTGGCCAAACTTTAGCAATAATAGCACTGTATAGATCACCTTCTTTTTCAAATATAGAGCCATTTCTAAGTTCCCTAGATAACACACTCAACATAAACAGAAAATTCAAAACTATTGCCGTTACAGGAGACTTAAACATTGACATTCATCCAGACAGCACTGATCGTAATGCTGCTTCATATTTGGAACTTTTAGCAACTCATGGACTTTTACCAAATCATAGTCTCGAAACAAGAGGTAACAGATGCCTGGATCATGTAGTTTTAAAAAGCAACCTCAAATGTAAATCAGTTGTATTAAAAACCTATATTACTGATCATTACCCAATTATTCTAAATATCGAAAATAAATTACCAGTAATCAATTACAAAAATCAGTACATTTCATCAATAAACTATTCAAAAATACAAAACGAAATTAAATCCTGTGATTTCTCCGAGGTCCTATGCTCTACAGACTCTAACTTTGCTGCTGAATTTCTTATGAATAAACTTGTTGAGATAATTAAAGCTAATACTCGTACTCTTAAATTAACATCCAAACAGCGAACAATCAAGCCCTGGATATCCCAAGGTATTCTTCGATGTATCCGCAATCGTGACCGAATGCACCTCCAATTAAAAGAAACACCTTATGACGAGACGCTAAAAATAACATATTTGCGATACAGGAATTTCTGCACAAAGTTATTAAAGAAACTAAAAAATGACTACCACAGAGCTGAACTGGAAAAAAATAGAACAAATATAAAAAAGACTTGGGATATAATAAGAAAAATAACAGGAACAGGAAAATCACTAAAAAGTAATGATATACTACTTAAAACTAAAAATAATCCAACAGCATCAATTAATTACGTTAACAATTACTTTGCAAATGTAGGGAAAACTTTGGCTAATCAATTCTGTAACCAGTCTCAAACTTTAACACACATCAATAATTTACCATCTCAAGTAAATTCGTTGGGGCTTTTAGAAACTAACGAGTTTGAAATTTATGATGTGATGCAAAGTCTGAAAACTAACTGTGCAGTAGGTTGTGATGGTATCTCAACTAAAATTATAAAAGAATCTGCAATAATTCTGGTACCACTTATAACGCACATATGTAATATCACCCTGAGTTCTGGAATTTTCCCTAAAATTTATAAAACATCCATCATAATGCCAATACATAAAGGTGGATGCAGAGACAGTGTGCTAAACTATAGACCAATTTCCATCTTGCCATCGATTTCAAAAATTGTTGAAAAAGTTATAAATAAAAGAATTACATCCTTTCTTGAACAATTTAATATTTTGTCATCGAATCAATATGGCTTTCGATCTGGTAATTCAACAGAAAATGCTGTATTAAGACTTACTAATTTTATAGTTCAGGAATTAGATAAAAAGAACAAAGTAATCGGAATTTTTCTTGATCTGGCAAAAGCTTTTGACACTGTCTCTGTTCCCATTCTTGTAAAAAAGCTTGAACGTGTTGGTATTCGAGGTACTACCTTGAAATTGCTGGAAGACTACTTAAGCGGAAGAAAACAAAAGACTCGTATCGGTGGAGTGACTAGTGGTGATGAAGAGATTAATTATGGCGTTCCTCAGGGTAGTGTTTTGGGTCCAACATTTTTCACTGTCTACGTGAATGAGCTATGTTGTCTGAACTTACCTCATGGGAAAATATTTTCTTATGCAGATGACACGGCGCTAATTTTCGTAGGCAAAACTTGGGAAGAGGCGAAGAATTATGCTGAGAAGGGCCTAAAGATAGTAGCAGAATGGTTGTGTGTAAACCAGCTAACACTTAATGTCAAAAAAACTAAATTTCTCCCTTTTAATAATGCACCTCACAAAACTCCAAATTTAGATATTAAAGTTCACACTAACTGTTATATCACTAATTGCAACTGTCCAAAATTAGAAAGTGTGAATAAGTTGAAATATTTAGGTGTGGTTTTAGATAGAAGGATGTCCTGGAAACCTCATATTGATACTCTTTGTTCCAGAGTTCGTAAACTTATTTATATTTTTAAAAGTTTAAGAGAAGTGGCCGACCGTAAAACCATTTTTAATGTGTATGATGCCCTATGCAAATCTATACTCACGTACTGTATCACATCATGGGGTGGTGCTTGTACATCACATATATTACCTCTGGAACGAGCACAGAGAGCCATTTTAAAGGTTGCAACTTTTAAATCTTATCGATCTAGTACCTCCGACCTTTATAATGACTGTGGAGTTCTAACAGTCAGACAACTTTATATCTACAGTATTATTACTATGCAACACAAAAAAAGACACACAGTAGAAGAAACAAATAATAAAAACAGAGGAAGAAGAGACATTGCTTTTGAGATACCCTTATGTAAGACTAAATTAGCACATCGTCATGCATTATTTCTAGGGCCTTATCTCTATAATAAAACAAATAAAATTCTCACAAATTTGAATACAAAAAACAATTCAGAGCTTAAATACACAATTAAGAACTGGATAAAAAGTCTAAGCCCCGACGACACGGAAAAATTCTTTAAAATAATCTATTCCTAACACAATATTCATAAAAATGACATACACAAAACACTTACGTACATGTATATACAAGCACACATACGTACACATACATATACCCTCACATACCCACACACACACACACACACACACACACATACACACACACACACACACATACACACACATACACACATACACATACACACACACACACATACACACACCTTACAAAATACCACACGTTTATTTTTTGTAATATAGATATAGTAATATTGATTAGAAAGAATGTTAAAATTAGAAGACTAATTGCTCACATAAAATTATCATGTATAATAGGAAGGGTTAGCAGATCCTACGACACAAGTTTAGCACTTAGTGTAGGTTCTGCGCGCCAATTGTACACCCATTTGTATGTAAGCACTTTAGTATAGATTTTATTATAAATTTTTGATATGTACAAAAACATGTAAATCTTGGTTTTGAGAAAATAAACGTATTATTATTATATCACCGTAATGCAAAAGTTACAGGTTGAAGTTGTCTGCTAAATCGTTCATTACGTCTCGAAGTCCTTAACTATCCTTTTCAAGTCCTTTATTATTTTATTGTAATTAATTATTTGCATGCAATTAAAATCTATTTTTTTAGTGAGTTTAGTGATGCCAAAGAAATATACTTATCAGGCACGTACATAAGTACACGCACCCATTTTTTCTATAAAAAGCTTGTATTTTTCCCGTTGTAAATTTCATACAAAGCAAATTTGAAATTCTGCGTTGTTATGCTATTTTATGTACAAGTGGTTGCGACCAGTTAGCACATTTTAAAGTTTTTCAACTCAATAAAATGAGAATGTTTGTAATTTTTCAGTTGTTACGAAGGATTTTTAATTCTAAACTTTTTTAAACTTTTTTTGTTTAAAAGAGATTAATTTTAAGTTAGCCATGTTTTATGGTCAAGCTTATAAGGATGTCTCAAGGAAATACAGAAAAATATTTAAAATATAAAAGTACGCTTATATTTTCGTTCTCTTATTTTTTTAAATCTCATATATCTCTACAAACTATGAACGTGAAAATTTGTTTGTTTGGATGTTCGAATGTTTGGATGTTTGTTACTCAATCACTGAGAAACGGTTTAAAAATTGGGAAGTAATTTGACACATCTTGGAATATCACATACGATACTTCTTATCCCGATAAAAGTAGTTTTTTCCATAGGATTTACTAAGGCGTTCATAATGCAGCAATCTGCAGGCTACAGCTAGTAAATGATAACTCCTCTGAAATTTTTATTTCATTGATTTCCCCGTTGATTGATTGTCCCGTGACATTTATTATTTTTTAACTAATTAAATACCTGAAGCATTTGAAAAGCATAAGTGAAAGTTATTCGTTTCTTCACAATTATATACGATAATTTATGTACGATTTTAGCGTGAAACATGTGTGTTTTTAAATCTAACTTGCTCTAATTTATTTTCGCTCGCTTTTGTTAATTCAATTTAATTTGCTTATCACTTGTACCGTAATACAAAACTTGCACGACCCAGAAACGGAAAGAATTTTCAAACTATTTCGCTTTGTTTATAACCGTTTTATTTGGAGTATTGGAAAGTTTTCTAATATAGTGGATACACGCACAGTTTAATATATTTCGTATTATTATATTAAACTGTGCGTAAATCATAAAACTATGATTATTAAGGAGAACCTTCTAAAATATTTTGAATACTGAGGCCTGAAGTTTGTGGTTTAATTATGGAGAACGGGTTTCATCGCATGATTTCAATTACAAAATATTTCTTAAATTAGTTCACCTAATGTTTTAATACAGAAAAATATTATTACATAGTTCTTACAATCTGCCAACCTTATATATATATATATATATATATATATATACATATATACATATATATATGTATATATATATACATATATACATATATACATATATACATATATATATATGTATATATATATATATACACATATATATATATATATATATATATATATATATATATATATATATATATATATATATATATATATATATATATATATATATATATATATGTATATATATATATATATATATATATATATATATATATATATATATATATATATATATATATAAAACAATACTGGCTAAAAAGGCTACATATAACTATTGTAGAATGACTGTAACACAAAAAATATAAAATACCGGCCATGTGCGAGTCAGACTCCCGCACGAAGTGTTCCGTACAACACATATAAAAACCGTCAAAAATTACGTTTGTTGTGTGGGAGCTCTCCTTAAATATTTATTTTGTTTTATTTTAATTATTCATGTGAATATGTAACTAAGTATTCTGTGAATGTTTCTAGCATCTGTTAGGTGTTTACACCTACCAGTAAGCGTCTACGAGTTATTAAGAGCGAGAAAAAAATGGCAATTAAAAATGTCACGGTTCATGAGATGCAGCCTGGTTACAGACGAACAAACAGACAGACGGACAGACAGACAGACAAACGGACGGACGGACGCACAATGGAGTAATTCCGCAAAATGGGAATCTATCACTAAGACCTAGGAACCGTAAAAAGACAGTTTCTTCCCTCGGAGTTTTTCAAGACCGCGCTTATGATCTGGTACTAACTTAAAAAGTTGTTGACGAGTCAAAAAAACTTCTAAAAATATTGATTGCATAAAATAATCCGATTTCAACCTACTAAACGAACCATTTCTATTATGCGTAGTAATATATTATTATGGCGTCCTCAAATAACGAGCTTCCAATAAAGCTTCAAGGCTCTCTAAGCTTATTATGGTCATATTTCAATGCTACATATTTAAATATATCATGTAGATAATTTTATATATTTGCGAAATATTTCTGTAAAATAATACGTAACATAAATGAAATAGTTCTGTTACTAATACTTTATCCCATTTTTTTTATTTATTTTATACAAATAAACATTTACCAGCACTTTTCACTAGTTGTCATTTTTTATCCAGAAAAGCACAAAGCACACTAAGCTCATTTTACGAGGCGCACTAAGAAGTCTTCAGCTAAATTTAAATAAAATAAAATGCAGTTTAATTTTAAATATCTTATAGAATAATGTGATAATAATATAGTCCAAGATCTACCTCCCACTCAAATGTGTCACCAAACTCCCTACAACTTTTTTCCGCTATTTTCAATATTTTTTTTAAAAAACTGAAAAGGTGACATCTTTGGAAAGAAAATAAAAGGCGACCGATTGGCTATGCAAGTCACTACCATCGTGACTACTAGGTGGATATTTCTGCATTGTCTTGCCCGGTTCTTGTAAAACCGCCTTACCAATTCCTGCCGCAATAGCGTCAGTGCTTGTCACTGTCGTGTTCTGGTTTGGAGGGTAAGGTAGCCGGTAAACTTATGCATGTGGCATTAGACCTCGCCACAAGATAGCAACACACCATTAACATCTTTGGTGTCTATAGGCGATGGTTGACTCTTACCATCAGGAGACCCATCTGCTTGTTCGCTATCTTATAAAAAGAAACCGCAAATTTTAGAAACTTGCAAGGGAATCAAAACCTACAGGGTACTTTCCGTGAACTCGGAATCTTGAAATGTGGTACGAAGCAACGTCTTATAGCAAAGATAAAAGGAAAATTGCGGAAACCGTTAATTTTTATCTATATTATATAATAAAAATATTTTTTATAGATAATGCTACGCAAGCCATTGTGCGCGACTTCAACTCGCACTTGGCCGGTTTTGTTTACGATCATATTTTTTTACTAGACTTTACGAATACAGGTCCTTCCTTCATTTAATAGACAGGACTGGTGTCGCTATTTCATTTCTTCAGACTACCAACTATTTTCATTTCTAAAATATAAAAAGATCAAGTTTTCCTTATACTGAACCACGAAATAAAGAAAACAACGGAATTGGCAAGTACAAACATTTGTATCAGGACCGCGATCGCCACACTCACACATAAAATAAGCATTATTGCATATGAACTACTAATGCAAACATTGTTTCATTGGTCGTTTTCATTTTAAACAGCAATAATCCGAAACACACAAACAGAACATTTAAAAATATACCAAACTGCGTTACAATTAATTTTATTTTGCTACAAAAAAAAGAGTATTTACGTCCTTTTGTAGTCTATCCAAAATAGACTCATCTATTTGTACAATAGTGAAACTTAAGATCGTAATAGTTTCGCTATTCTACAATAGATGGCAGCATTGATTTCCGTAGTTTTCAGTTGATCATATTTGAGTAGAGAACTTTCTAGAACGATATACGTAATGACTGTCATTACGTATATCTTTCTAGAAAAATTAGGTCAACCTAAAATGAACTTTATATATAAGGTGTACGGATGATTTTAGCTTGACTTTCTATTATATCATTAGAGATTATTTTAAATCAGGAATTTAATTAAAATAAAATGAAAATTGTACTTTCGAATGATATGAAATATCTCCATTTTTAATCATCTGTATTCTACTATCGTTTCTGCATTCAAGGATGGCACAATACGGCATAATTCAGTGTATAATAGATTTTCGCACGACAACTATCTCCTAATGATATGGTAAGTATCACTAAGGCAATTTAGAGTAAAAGCGCATAATAGTGACGCACGCGGCACGCCCAATCTTCACTTCACCTTGTTTTCTTTATTTCGTGTACTGAACCAACATTTATCTTATTAGACACCGCTGATAATGTTTGACTGACAATGACTGGATATGCAGGTAAAAATGTATTACAAAAATCTGGAAACCAATTGAAACTTCAGACCGTCCTTGAAACTTCTCGCTATTTTAAAGTTTGTTAAATATTACAGTATTTTAATTTTTAAGAAGCTACATATTTTACGACCATGATTGTGTCTGTTATTTTAACATTCACTTAATACAATTTTTTGAGTTCTAAAATGTTGTCTTAGCTCCAAAATTATTTGGTTGAAAAATGTCAAAGTAATGTCGAAAAAATACTTTTGTCGACATTAGTTCGACGAGCGAATCAACTGGTTTTAATCCAGTTTACTGTGTTTGATGTAGCTTTTAAAGAAGGGCTAATAAGATTTTGAAATCAATCGGTATTAGTCTAAAAGTTATCTTAAAAACCTGAAGTAATTTTATTGAGAACTACATAATTTTAATATTTGACAAACTATCACTTTTGATGGTTTAATATTGATGTTTTAATTGGCGTTCGACGCAGTTTTTAAGTACTAAAAATGTAGTAGTTTAAATATCGATCAATTGATTCAAAAACTTACATTTAATGTATTTGAAAGATCAAAATCGATCACTGTGTTCAAAATATACAGTTTTTTTAAATTAAAACACTGTCTTTTTTTTAAAAATGTTTAGCTAAATGCCTCTTTCGGTTCGAACAGTGTTTTTGTTGCTCACTGTATAATCGTTATTAATATCGATGTTTGCCTTTTAGAGAGTTGGATTGAAACTGTTCACTCCAATCACATTACTGGTATTCGGCTCGACGGGCATGTTTGACTGAACGATATGATCTCAATGTCATTGTTCTTTTATTTCAAATCACATATAGATATGGAATTTTTATGATTTACTAGTTGACCCGGCAAACGTTGTTTTGCCTTACATATTAGAATCCATAGCAGACAAACAACGTGACACGTAATTTATATTAGTATACGGGATTGTCCTTCCACGCAGCCAACATGGCATTAAACTTTATATGGTGGTTAAGTATTCTTAAATTTTCTAATTTTTCGCGCAATTTTCTTAATATTTTCTTATTTCTTTTATAAGGTATAAAGAAGGTTCTTATTTCTTTTATAAGAACCTTCTCCTTACAATTACAAACACAACAAAAAAAAATACCGAAATTGGTCCAGCCATTCAGGCGTGATGTCGTGACCAAGGAAAATAGGCATTGATTTTTATATATATAGATTTAAAAGTTGTCTGAAGTTATTATTTTTGTCGAGAGGCTAGCGATCCCGACTACGCAATCCATGGAGCTTGGGTTCGATTCCTTACATAAACTGCTACACCCACATTAAAAGTGAATAATTTAATTACTTTATATAAATGTGGAGGGCAAATTATTTGAATTGATGTAACTATTAAGTAAGCAAATTAAGGACTAGTGTTATGGGTGTTTTCTACTACTACTACTAATAATTCATAGATATATATATATATATATATATATATATATATATATATATATATATATATATATATATATATATATATATAAATACGGAAATGTTAGTGTCGTTGGAATCGAAGATAATTTCCATCAATAGTAAATAACCAGTATCCTAACCACTCAACTAAGAGGTCGTGTGTGTGATATTTGGAGTTATTTGTCTAGCGATTTTAATTTTATTAGAATAGTAATTTCTCTTACCTACCTGCCCATTTAACTAATTAGCCAACTAGACATATTTACCTACACACCTAATAAACATTCCCGCCCTATTCCACCTGACCACACCTAATTCCTCCGAATTCTACATAGTCTAAGCCAACCAAGTAGTTTCATCTTTCTGTTCCTTTCTAAAAGCGTTACATATAACACACATAAAACACACAAATACACACACGCTTACACACGTAAACACAAACACACACACACACACACACACGCACGCACACAAATATACTACGGACATACCATACTAGGCGCCACGTAAATCTTTCCATCCTTCTTTACCATATTTTCATCTCTTTTGTCTTTCCGTTTATTTTTTTCTGCCATAAATTTCAATCCATTCAAGTTTTTCAATGATAAAAATCATCAGTCGGACTAGTGTTGCCGAAAAATCGATAGTTTTGCTATCAATAGTTTTAACCTAAGAACGAAATAACATCGATTGTAAAGTCATTAGTATCGACATCTCTTGATGGATATCAATACCATCATTTTTTCATCAACTATCGCTAAACTATCTATTGGCTATTGATACTGGACTATCGAGCGGCAGCACTAGGTCGGACCCATTTTCCTATGTAGCTACCAATACCGAGACACGTGGTTAGAAAAAATAATAAATACTAAAATTGCTCTTTTCTATAATATGATCACACATACTCAACTACATAATATCTCCCTAGCGACACGTTTGCTTTGCTCAACTAGACATATAACAGTTTTCCCCATGTTGGTCCTGGACTCCTTTGAAGAATATGCCAACTGCCGTTCTGCCAGGCAGGTCGTAAAAGGTGACCGAGCTATACGAGTCACTAACATCGTGGCTACTAGGTGATAGAGTTCTTGTCTCGTCCATGTTTGGTACCACCGCCTTACCTATTCCTGCCGTAATAGCGTCAGTGCTTGTCACTGTCGTGTTCCGGTTAGAAGGTAAGGTAGCCGGCAAACTTATGCATGTGGCATAAGACCTCGCCACAAGATAGCAACGCACCATTAACACCTTTGGTGTTTATAGGCGATGGTTGACTCTTTCCATCAGGAGACCCATCTGCTTGTTTGCTATTTTATAATATAAAAAAATGTGTAAGCGGTTGACCCTACGGGCCATCTCTGAAACTTTCCACTAAATTAAGGTATTTTAAGCTCAAAAGAGTAAAAACTATAAACATGGATTTTTTCAGTTTAAACATCTTGTTAAAATGGCAGTAGATATATTGATTTTTGAAAAGTTGTATATTTTGGGAACGCTGATTGAATTCGATCTTTCAAATGAGATTCAACTCAATTTTTGAGATCTAAAATATTGCTTTAGCTAAATAATCGATAGGTTGAAAAATTTCGTGGCAATGTCAAAAAACATTTTTTCACATGTCAAATATTTTCATCATTAATAAATCCTAAACAAATTGACCGATTTTGATCCAATTAACGGCATTTGACGCAGTTTTTAAAGTAAAAAAAGCTGATAAGATTTTTAAGCCCATCGGTGTATTAGCCTGAAAATTATTTTAAAAATATAAAATAAATTTGCTAAAAATGACGTAATTTTAATATTTGAAAAGTAACTTTTGAAAATTTGATTCGATTTTGATTCTTGAAATGTCATCTAACGTAACTTTTTAGTACTAAAATATCGTAGAATAACAAAAAAATGATTAGTTGAAAAGTTTCGAAGTTACGTCGAAAAAACATTTTTTTTTTAATTTTTCGTCAACGATTTCTCCCAAACGAATAAACCGATTTTGATGCAATTAATACATTAGATGTAGTTTTTTGAGGAATAGAGCTTAGTTTTTGTACTCAATCGGTATATTAGTCTGGAAGTTATGTTAAAAAAATACTATTTCGCCAAATTTTTTTTTTGAGATTTTTTCAAAATATCTCTAAATCTGCTAGACTGATTTGGTAAAAATTTTCAGGAAGTGTTAGTTGAGCGGGATCCAATCGAATGCTATCAACCGCGTTTCGATAGGTCCAGCCGTTCAAAAGTTATGAGATGTTTACATATACACATACACAGCCATTATACATTCGATAGGTCCAGCCGTTCAAAAGTTATGAGATGTTTACATATACACATACACACACACACACTCACATACACACATACTGACATCATCGCGAAAATAGTGGGAAATATTCCTAGGACCTCAAAACGTGGAGATCCGGTGAAAACTCCATTTTCGAAAATCGTCGGGGCAAATTCAGTAACTTCCTATCTACGTACACCACGTACTACGTAGCGGGAAGTTAAAAAGTTAACTAGACTCCACCAAACCATAAAAAGATTGTTTTTTCATACAAAGTGCCATTTACATTTTCAGTTTAATTTTATCCACGGCTTCTTACTAGTCTCTATAAATACTTCGTAATAGAAGAATAATTAAATTTACTTAAAATAAAAATAGAATAAAATTCAAACAGACGTTATTATATCATACAAAAGTTGAAACATCCTTTGCAATATTTTTTTATTAACTAAATGCAGTATCGCTCTTCACGATTCTTATCTCTGACGATACCATTGTTTCATAGCAAAGTCACATACATATTATAAATGTTAAAGTTTGTATGTTTGGATGTTTTAATCTTAGTTTACACACAACAACAACTAAATGGATTTGGATGAAATTTGGTACACAGGTAAACGATGACCTAGAGTAATATATAGGATACTTTTTATTCCGGATAAGTTAGTTGTTTCCGTGGAATTCACCAGAAACTTTCATAACGCAACGGATTGCAGGGTGTAGCTAGTAATGAATAATAATATTATTGTTAAACTGGCATAGTACTGGATTGTTATTGAAAAAATTACATCGAAATGGCAACATTTAGTAAATAAAGTGTGTACAAAACTTCTGAAATCTACTTTTAAATTTATTAGATGGTAAAGGTCCGCAACGTCCCGCCTGGGTGTTTGGTACCACCGCCTTATCAATTCCTGCCGCAATAGCGTTAATGCTTATTATTGTCGGGTTCTGGTTTGGAGGGAAAGGTAGCCGATAAACTTATACATGTGGTATTGCCATTCCACCATAGCCATTGTCATTCCACCGTAGCGATGCACCATTAACATCTTTGGTGTCTATAGTCGATGGTTTATCTTTCCATCAGAAGATTCGTCAGTTTGTTTTGTATAGAATTATAAAAAAATCTTAAAAATATATCCTGCCTTAAATATTGAGTTTCTTGGTTCACTTTTTTCTTGTATAGTCTTAAAGAATATTCTCAAGGCGCTGAAGCAAACCAGACGGCTCTTTTAAAGAACAATCATCGCCTATTGACTCAAAATAATATGATAATGGTGCGTTGCTATTCAAGTGAATATTTGTGTCGCAATTTGTTTCCGGAATGACTAATATTCTGTTCTTTAAAATAGATGATGGTTTACTCTTTAAAGATTATACCATCTGCCACTGTGCCAGGCAGTTCGTAAGTGAAGAATGATTGGATAAACATATCACTACCATCGTGACTACTGTTTCGTAGAGTTCTGCAACGTCTCGCTCGGGCTTTGGTACTACCGCCTTACATATTCCTGTATAATATTAACTCCTGTTACTGTCGTGTTCCAGTTTGGAGGGTAAAGTAGCCGGTAAACTTATGCGTATGACATTACTGTCCCGCCATTCGGATAGCCACGCATGATTCACATCTTTGGTGTCTATAGTCGGTGGCTGTCTCTTTTCATTAGAAAACCCTTTGCTTTTTTGCTATCCTAGAAAAATTAAAAAATTTAGAAAAATTAAAAAAAAATAAGAACGGTATACCTCATCACAGATTTCGAATCCCTAGATGCTCGTTAATTGTACATTGAGAATCAATTGATTAAGGGGTCAAACTTAAATTAATTAAATTATGAGAAACAAATTCCCTTAAAAGGAAGCTTAATGTACATGTACCTAACAGCATAATTAATTTACAGCAATTTGTTCTTAACTAAGATGCCTGGGAATTGCCCTACAAACGGAATAGCTCTTAGTTATTTAATCTACAAAATGAAAATCTAGCGTCACAAGGCTAATATATCGCAAATTAACCAAACTCTAACACAAGACTTATAGAGAACCACTAACACAGTAGCCTCACTGTAATGAAGCCTTGTAATTACGTAAACAGGTAAGTTGAAGACAAGGTTGTGTCTTCAATCTTTATATCTGCTTTGTTGTCAGACTGAATGACAAGCAAAGGTCATCTTGTTTCTACCCTATATGTTATTTTGGGACCATTTATAATAACCGAACGTCACTCCAACCTAGAATAGTCAATGACTACTATTAATACTAAGCTTAAGCTGTGGTAACTCTCTGCAGAACACTAGTACCTGGGTAGGATTTTTAAAGGGCTTGGTAGCATTGCTTTATTTGTTTGCCGATACAGCGCCAGAGTTTTTCCTGTCGTGTATTGTTTTGGTGGATAAAATAACTGGTAAAAAATATGGTAACATATCCCTGCCACGCAGATGGTAAAGCGCCATTAATATACTTGGTGTCTATAGGCAGTGGTTATCTATTTACATTAGGAGAAATCTAGTTGTTTGCTATACAGTGTGCCGGAAACTGGTCGTTAGAAATATAGGTTGGTAAGAAACTATAGATAATAAGACGTAGTAAATGCGGCAATATGGATCATAGGCCATTTTACAAACACAGTATAAATAACAGTAGCTAATCAGAACGCCTATTTAATGTTACTTTCCTGATATCTGTTATTTTGTGTTTTGTAATAGAAAGAATATTTCTAAGTGAAGATAAATCATGTATTAGGTGACACATTCCACGTTTCTTCGTATCGACAATGTACCAGATCTTCGAAGATAATAGCCAAAGACATTCATAGAAATTCATAGACTAGCTCAACTCTAAAATCTTGAAAAAAATTGCCATGAAACTTTAAATATTACATTTTACGACAGTAATATTATTAACATTTCTCAGGTTAGGTATTCATCTCTTTACTTATTGTTGCTATCATTCTTATCCCTATTGTATTTTACTTTAATTGTTATGATAACTGAGCTAAAACTTTTTAAAAAAGGCCCAGTAAGTACATTTTTTCAATCCAGTATTATAACGTTGGCTATCATGTCAAGAATTTCGATGTCTAAACGAGTAAAGGGAACTTGCTTTGATCTTTTAAGCTTTAGCTTCAACGATAATAAATGTTTATAAAAAAACCTTAAAAATATATAATAATAGTTATTAGTTATTACCATTCATCTGTGTATCTTTTCGTAAAAATATTTCAATTATATTACAACATTGAATCGCGCTATGTTGTCCCGTCAAATCTTTTATTTTTTTAATTTAATTATTTTTCAAAAAGTAATTTAGTTTAAATAAATCTTATTAACTATTGACTATGAACCATTTTCATTAAGTAAAGTAATTGTTTGTCGACCTATTAGTCTCTAATAATATGTATTGTTAGAAAAAACCGCAACACTACTTTTAATATAAGGTGATTTTACTTAAGTACTCAATTGTGAAATCACATATTTTCAAGTCTTCGTGTTTGCCCTTTGATGTCAGCCTCTCGAAGAATAGACCACCTGTCTGTTTGCAAAGCAATTCGTTAAAAGCAAAGGATTGATATATTATTATTTATTACTAACGTAACTACTAGCTGACAAAATTCGAAATATCTCGCCCGGGCATTAATCAATTGCTTATATTACCAGTTATAAAGCATTAGTGCTTGTCACTGTTGTGTTTCGGTTACAATAGTAAGATACCCGATATAATTATGCTACTAATAACAACGCACCATTACCATCTTTGGTGTCTTTTAGCGATGGTTATCTCTTTCCATCTTGAGAGCTATCTACTTATTTGCTATACTATCACCAAATATCCTATTACAAAATTATGATATCACCAAAATTAATATAATATCATTATATGTGTGTTTTAGCACTCACTCCGAGCTTGAGAAACTTGAAAATCTTAAAAACAACAAAGAAAAACGTCTGATACTAGCTCAGTTGGTTAGAGCGTCTCAGCTTGAGAGAAGATTGTGGGTTCGAATCCTGACGGTTGAAATTTTTGTTTGTTGTTTTTAAGTTTTTAAGATATCATTACTATTAAACATTGATGCAAAATATGTCTTATCTATGCTGCTTACACGTCTTTGTCGATCGCACATGAGATTTTAATATTTGACGACAGTGTAAACATTGCTTTCTCGTAAGAGAGATTTTATTAAATATTAACGGAGCAGAGAGTATGAAGGTACTTCGATTGTAAAACATGTTGAAATGTGGAAAATCTTTAAAGTATTCGTTATAAACGCCATATAATATTAAATATTTATCATGCTCTTTTTTGTATATCGTGAGATAGTTATCAAGCGATGTCTCTTGATAAAAAGAGAAAAATAATTAATTTCTATTCACGTTGCGTAGGTGTCTGTACTAAATATTTTTACTTACATCAAAATTTAAGTACCTTTTTTTTTTTAATTATTTTTGTTTTTATAGCACTTACCCCATGCCTGGAAAAGGAATTTGGAAAAAAAGGAAACTTGAAAAACTTTAAAAACAACAAAGAAAAATATCGACATGCGAGACTCGAAGCTGCGACCATCTCCCTCAAGCCGGGACGCTCTGCCACTGAGCTAGTATCGACTGGTTCAACGTGGCGAAATTATTCTTTGTTATATGATCGATTACGTCGATTGTACTGTTTTTTTTGTACATATCGGTATCAAAATCGACTTATGAACACTCTCCTTCATTACGTACAACCTTTTCCCGATCAATCTTTTTAACACCATTTTTACAAGTTACTGTGTGTTGGTCCGAGCTATTTTGAAGAGTAGACCAACTGCCGTTCTGCCAGGCAGGTAGTAAAAGGCGACCGATTGGCTATATTTGTCATTTCCATCGAGACTACTAAATGATAGAATTCCGCTAAGTCTCGCCCAACTGCTGTTCTGCCAGGCAGGTCGTAATAGGCCACCGATTGGCTATGCAAGTCACTACCACTACTAGGTGGTAGAGTTCTGCATAGCCTCGCCCGGATCTGGTACCACCGCCTTACCTATTCTTGCCGTAATAGCGTCAATGCTTGTTATTGTCGTGTTCCGGTTTGGACGGTAAGGTAGCCGGGAGACTTAAGCATGTGGCTTTGCCATCCTCTCACATAAATAACACGCACAATTAACATCTTTGATGTCTATAGGCGATGGTTTCTCTTTCCATTAGGAGAGTCATCTTCTTGTTTCTATCTTATGATATAAAAAAACCTGTATAATACCAGCCAATGTCCGTGACCTTACCTGCAATATACAATTTTCTTCCAAACATTAAATGGTATCTTACTCCTTATAAGCTGTGCCCGCAACTTCGTGCGCGTGGAAAAAATTCTAAAATAAAAGTACCGGGGTTTTAGCCGTATCCATTCCCAATCCCGTGGGATGATTATGTCCTTTTTCGGGTTTTAAACTATTTTTGTACCAAATTTCATTCAAATCGATTTAGGTGTGAAGAAGAGACAGACAGACAGTTACTTTCGCATTTATAATATTAGTATGGACTAGTATGGATATATAATAATAAAAACAACAAAGAGCGAGTCGAACTCTCTTACGAAGGGTTCCATAGCAAAGAAAAACGTAATATGTGTATACTTGTATTGTATATAATATTGTTCCGTACTTGACGTTCGTATTGTACAATAAAATACCACTTACATTAAAAATGTGTATTTACAACACTAATATACATATTACAATACATTCAAAATTAGATTCAAAATAATTTTCAAAACAATTCAAAATAATTTTCGTTTGAGATTGTTGAATTCTACATTCTCAATTTTTTTGACATTCTTTCACGAGATGATTCAGTAGTTAGAGAGTGATACACTTTTTACCATTTCAGAAGCGGATATCATACAAAATATTGACAAAATCAAAAAACTTTTTTGGAAAACTCCAAGTATCATTTACAAGGACCTATTCAATGATACTCCATACGGCTGCGCTCTCCTGAATTTATTTCATCTCTGTTACGTGTGTGGAAAGTTAACCTAAATAATTTTATTTTCAATCGTGCTGCATCATTTTATATATAGCCTCTAATTAAAATGACTGTGATATAGGGACGGACAAACCCACAGATAGACAGAATACGGTAATTCGAATAAAAATTGATCAATTTGTTTGGGATTTATCAATGAAAAAAAAAATGTTTTTGACACTGCTTCAAAATTTTTCGATCGATAGGTTATCAATTATTAACTAAAGCAATATTTATATCTTAAAAATTGAGTTGAATGTTATTCGAAAGATCAAAATCGATCATCGTTTCCAAATATACAGCTTTTCAAAGATCAATATACTGCCATTTTTAACATAATAGATGTTTGAACTAAAAAAATATATGCTTATTTTTTTACTCTTTTGAGCTTAAAATACCCTAATTTAGCGGGCATTTTCAGGGATGGCCTGTAGAGTCAACTGTTTACAGATTTTTTAGACTTCCCGCTACGTATGTAGATAAGGAAGTTACTAATTTTGCCCCGATTTTCAAAAATCGAGTTTTCACCAGATCTTCACGTTTTGAGGTCCTCGGAAACTTTTCCGACTACTTTCACAATTACATCAGTATATCTGTATATATGTATATGTGTGTGTGTATGTAAACATTACATAACTTTTGAACGGCTTGACCGACTGAAGTGTGGTTGATGGCATACGATTGGATTCAACCGAACGGAGACTTTCTGAAAATCTAATCAGATTTGGCCTTTTTAGGAAATTTTGAAAAAACTTAAATTTTTTTTCAGAAAAGCATTGTTTTTTTATAATAACTTCCAAATTAATGAGACGATTAATTATACAATTTAATTAACCCTATTCCTAAAGAAACTGCATTAAATGTTGCAAATTTCATCAATATCGGTTTATCCGTTCAGTCAAAAGTAATAATTAATTGAAATAGAGTTAAAATTTTGAAAAATGTTTTTTTTTTACGTTGCTCCATTTGACATTTTACGACATACGCTTAAAGCTGCTTACCATCAGGCGGGGTTCGTAGTATGATAGTAACAATAATTTTTGAGTTATAAATAGTATAATTAACAGGATTGCACGTATTAGAGCGACATGACTCAGTTAAATTTAGGTTTCTTTTTGTAACGACGACTGTTGAAACACCAACAATTGTTCAAAGGACCCCTTGCAAAGCCAGGCCGGGTCACTAGTATTTTTTTATATATATATATATATATATATATATATATATATATATATATATATATATATATATATATATATATATATATATATATATATTTATATATCATAAGATAGCAAACAGCCAGATGGGTCTCCTGATGGAAAGAGTCAACCATCGCCTATAGACACCAAAGATGTTAATGATGCGTTGCTAACTTGTGGCGAGGTCTAATGCCACATGCATAAGTTTACCGGCTACCTTACCTTCCAAACCGGAACACGACAGTGAAAAGCACTGACGCTATTGCGGCAGGAATAGGTAAGGCGGTGGTACCAGACCCGGGGGAGAAAATGCAGAACTCTACCACCTAGTAGCCACGATGGTAGTGACTACATAGCCAATTGGTCGCGTTTTACAACCTGACCGGCAGAACGGCGGTTGGTCTATTCTCCAAAGGAGCCCGGTACCAACACGAGGGAATTACTTTTTACTTTTACTAGTTATGATATATTATGATATTTTAATTAATAAAAGAGTATAAAATGGGTAGGAAATAAATAAAAACAAATACATTTACGCTCATGATTGTATTTTTTCATAAGATGAAATAAAGAATACTTTGTTTTTAGTCATTACATAAATAAATCGTTATTTTGATAATCAACAATGTAAAATACGCCAATCTTGGTATAATGAGTGGTATTTTAATAGGGTTAATACAATTTAATACTACCAAATACCCGGACGAAACGTTGCGGAACTCTGCCACCCAGTAGTCGCGATGGTAGTGACACGTATGGCCCATCGGTCGCCTCTTACGACCTGCCTGGCAGAACGGTTGTCGGTCTATTTTTCAAAGGAGCCCGGACCAACACGGGGTGAATGCAGTGCATTGCATTGGAATATCCACTCGCAATAACTTGTAAATATATATAAATAATAACAATAAAATATAAATTTTAATGTTTTAAATAAAATTATTCATTTAATTTTCTAAATATTTACGTAATAGAAATATCGATACCCACTTGAGCATATTCCAAAGCTAATTTAAATCCTTCCGGCTATCCAAAAATTACAGCCCCGTTGGTCGAGTGGTTAGCGGCCCTGACTACGCAACCGACGGGGCTCGGGTTCGATCGCCGACGGGGACTAGCATTTGTGTGATGAACATAAATGTTTGTATTTCCAGATTTGAGTGTTTATTATGTGTGTAAAAGTATTTATATATGTATTTCTATGTATTAGTATCGTCGACCAACACCCATAATACAACCAAATAATTTGCTTACTTTGGGGTTAGATCAGTAAGTGTAATTTGTACCGTGAATATTTATTTATTTATTTACAAAAAAAAATATAAAAATCATAAGACAAAATATTATATGTGATGTACATAATTAACAAAACTTAATCTAATTATGCAAACAAAATAAAGAAAACGCTGGTACAAATCATTTTAATCATAAATATTTAATACAGTAAGGCCTTTATAACGAATATCTTTTCAATATTCCACATTTCTATGTATTTTACAATCGTAATATCTTCATATTGTTTGCTCTGTTAATATTTAATAAAATCTCTCTTACGAGGAAACAATGTTTACACTGTCGTGAAATATTAAAATCTCATGTGCATTTGGCAAAGACATGAAAACAGGATAGGCTAGGTATTCGTTAGAGTTCTTAACACTACGAAACCTCTGGTATTGCGGATGTTCATGGGTGCTGATGATCTCTTCCTATCAGGTGCACCCCCTGCTCGATTAACCTCTCTTCTATAAAAAAAACACAGTGCATACGCCTTTTTATACAAATTTGCTCGCGTGCTGTACCATGGTACAAAAAGTTAAATTCAAATATTTCTAACTAAAAGGTAAATAAATAAAAGCAAGTTTAGTTAAACAGATTGGTTACTAAAACTACAATTAAATAAAAATGAGAATTTCTTAAAACTTACGAACTAATTTAGGAACATGTGAATAACTATCACGAAAAAAACATTTTTGGAATGTTTGAGATCAGCTCGTATATTCAAACTTTATCCTTACATTTGAGGTATAAAAGTCTGCTAACTAGGGTAAATCTACTCGGCATAACGTGTCCACCACTTTTTAGTATGTTACTGGTTCACGAACACATTGCCTACTCTTCCTAACTTGTTGGGTTCATTTTGTGACATGTCATCATTGTAATTGATTGTTACTCAAAAAATCATTTTTTAAATGTCATCAAGGCTTTTAATGTAATGAAGGTCTAGAAAAATAGGTTTAAACTATAAAAAAACTACTGCCATCATTATTAAAATTAGAATTTAAAAAATTAGGATCACAAAAATTGAGGATCAGATGAAATCTCGATTGCTGAAAATCAGGGTGAAAACAATAACTTTTTACCGGAAGCTTAAAATAATTAAGCTCTAAATACATACATAAAGAAAGGCCAAACATGAGTTTTTTATCATTGTTATGTTTTGCACAGAGAAATTTGGCACAGTTAAAGCTTATAATGAGGATTGCAGAATTCTAATGTTTTAAAAAATACTTTAAATTGATAACAGTAAACATTACGCACACTACATTCATGTTACATACATGATAATATACACCACATATACACATATTTATACAGCGGCCTCTATGGACTAACCATTAATCTCTTTGTATACCTATATACTATTTTCTTTACGCCTAAAGTCACTCATGGAATTAGTTAAACTTGAATAAGATTTTATTGTTTAGTCTATGGTCAAATTTGGACCACATAATATATAAAAAATAATACCTTGTCTCTCTATCGCATAAAAAAATTCGAGAAAAAGAGTGGATTAGATTTTGTATATTAAAAAATACTGTTTCTTCAAAAATTTTTTTGAGGTTTTTTTAAAATTTCTTAATTTCTCCTGAACCAAATTCGTTTAAGTTTTCAATAAGTTTAAGTTAAGCGGAATCCAATTGAATGTCATCAATTGAATGCCAAGCGGATTTTCTTAGTGCGTAATCACATTTGGAAATCGCATAGTAAGTAGTCTTTAAATTGTTGACCCACGAAAGGAAGCTGTGTAACCCTTCGATCAGACATTCTTGATCGAAGGTGCAGCCATGACAACTATAGCTGAACCTAAACCCGTGAAGCCTAAAAAGGAAAATTTGAATAATATTTTCTTATTTTATTTGATATTTTCCTTAAGATATCCGGTAATTTATCATTGTTTTATCGTTGAAATAAGGTGATTTACAGAGCTATTTATCACGATTGTGTAAATTAAGTAATGTTTATGTTTTAAAGAAAATATTTGGATCTTATTAAGGACTAGTCGATCCACAGAGCTTTGCCCGAGAATAGATTTACTTGTCATAGCCACTTTGAACTAGTCAACACTGGCTCAGTTGGTTAGAGCGTCCCAGCTAGAAGGAAAGTTGGAGGTTCAAATTTTGGCTTGTCGAATTTTTTTTTGTTGTCCTTAAGTTTTAAAAGTTTTCCCAAGCGTGAGGTGAGTGCTAAGATACATATTTAGTTAAACTAGCAATTGCCTGCGGCCATGAAGCTGTATTACATCTGGAGGCAGCACTTCTAATACCTACTTGAAACACGACTTTACACATATAACACATGACTTTTGTGTTATAGCACTTAGCCTGTCCAAGCAGAAAACTGGAAAATCTTAAAAAAAACAAAGAAAAATACGCAGGGATTGAACCTGCGACTGTCTCTCTAAAGCCGGGACGCTTGCCCACTGAGCTAGTGTCGACAGGTTCGGCGTGGTGAAATTCTTCTTTACTGTGATCGATTACGTCCATTGTACTGAGTGCTAAGTGTGAGTTTTTCTTTTCGCATTCGATCGTGAGCGCGTTTCGAGTTTACTAGGTTTTAAAGAAAAACTCACACTTAGCACTCTGATCGCCAGGTATACATAAGTATAACTAGTTAAATAAGTTGTCTCTTTCATCACGAGAACAATCTCGATCATTGCTATTTTATAATATAAAAAGAATGATTTATATAAAAAAACATGCATGTGGCATTAACATACCCAGATATGCACCATTAACATCTTTGATGACTATTATCGTTTGTTGATTCTTTTCATCAGAGGATTTCAAGATAATTATCTGTTTGTTTGGTATTTGAGGAAATGAAAACAAAATAAAACTGATCAAGTGCAAGTCGAACTCACGCACAAAGGGTTTCGTATCATCGTCTATGAAAATCCGACAAAAAATTACGTTTGCTGTATAGAAGTTCCTCTTAAATGTTAATTTTATTTCAATTTAAATATTTATTTTGAAAGTAAATATAAAAACTAAATATTCTGTCAATGTTTCAAGCTTTTACCAGTTGTCGTTATTATGATCGAGAAAAAATAGCAAAAAAAAATCACGTCTCTTATATGGAGCCCCCTTAAATCTTTTTCTTTTTTTAAGTATTTGGTGTTATAGCGGCAATAGAAATACATCATTAGTGAAAATCTAATTTTTATTTTTTAACTCTTTTTTTTTAACTCTGACTATTACGGTTCATGGGATAGAGTCTGATGACAGGATGGTTGACTCTTTTCATCAGGAGACCCATCTGCTTGTTTACTATCTTATAATAATAATAATATAATAATAATTCACGGAACAAATTATACTTACTGATCTATCCCCAAAGTAAGCAAATTATTTGCTTGTGTTATGGATGTTAGTCAACGATACTAATACATAGAAATACATATATAAATACTAGAATATATATAATAAACACCCAAACCCAGAAATACAAACATTTATGCTCATCACACAAATGCTTGTCCGCGTCGGGGATCGAACCCGAGCCTCGTTGATTGCGTAGTCAGGGTCTCTAACCACTCGACCAACGGGGCGGTCGACTTATGACTTAAAAAAGACAAATAGACTAATATACAAACGTACGGAGAGCGGTGTCTTAGTAATAGGATCCAGTTTTACCCTTTGCATAGGGAACCCTTACAAAGAAACTTCATTGCATTGTATTTAGATTGATTCAATATCAGTCCCCTATCAGCGTCAATAAAGAGATATGTAGTACACGGTGCTGTATATTCAGTTATTTATTTCAAACAAAACATTTATTGTGGGTTGTTATTGCTGACGAAGCAATAAAAATTGTTTATTGAACCAATATTGGTTATTTTCTCCAAAAATCGCCGCACATTCGTTACCGCTTTATCGTTGTAATTACGTGATTTAGAGAGCCATTTATTATTTATTAGAATTGTATTCATTTAGTTTTGTATATCATAAGAACAACAATTTTAGCTTTAGTAATGAATATTTAATATAGCGCATCTTCAATTTTATCTTTGAAGATGCGCATCTATTCGTTAATTAAGCTCATAATTAACATGTTTTTATATATCTAATATGCAATGAATTTACGTAATTGATATATGAAAGAAAAATTAGAGAATCAATTACAAAGAGAATTTATTAAATAAATATATAATAAAAGTAGCTGTGCCCGAGACTCCGACCGACTGGAAAGATTTTTGAAATAAAAGTAGCCTAAGTTATCTATTTCTTAATACATCATCTATCTGCCAGTGAAAGCTCTCAAAATCAACCCAGTGTTTTCAGAGATTATCTGGTACAAACCGACAGATAGAAAGACAAAAAATTGTAAAAAATATAATATATTTTTTATATCCCGTGTATATATCCACATGCATTTAGTAAAATGTTACAAACAGACACTGCAATTTTATTTATTTGTATAGATTCAGAAAAATATTTCTCATTCCCATTGTACAGTTGTGACATTTGATTGTGGATTCGATTAATGTAGAAAAATAATTTTTCTACATCATACGTCACATGCTATAAAATATTTTAAGGATAATTTGCGATGGATAGAGGATTGCGATGGAGGAGCGCTTGTGGCCGATATTCGACCATAGATTAAATAATAAAATCTCTTATGTTTGACAACATTGTAGCGGCGTAGCCGTGATGGCCGGAAGGTGCCACTAGTGATCGTAGCGGCAGGACGGCACGGTCGCTAGCAATAGACTCCTGTAAGCAGTTTTCAGAAGGTCTCACCAGTTTGCAGGCGATGCGGAGTGGCTGGAGGCTCGGCGAAGGTTCCACGGCAGCTGGCACGAATGTATTTTGAGGTTAAATGAAACGCAGGTTCTTATTTACAGTAGAAAATATGGAAGGATGTGGAAGGATCACGTCGGTGTAACTACTGTGGCACCACTGGTCCGTACCGTGGAAGGGTCGAAGTGATGGAACCAGCGGGCCAGCTGCTTGTCAGGTGACGTCATTACTGTGGAGGTTGATGACGTCACACAAAGACAAGGAAGGAAAAAGGAAGACCTTCCCAGCCAGGCAAGGTGTACTGCCTGGGGACCGCAGTCCATTTGAGAAGCGTTGAAACTTGTATATAGTGTTACAAGATAAATAATTGTAATATCGCGATTCAGGATTTTATTTTGAATTTCATTATTTCCATTTGTTATTGATTTTTGTTCATTTTTTATTATTTTTCTTGTAGCGTTTGTGATTATTTGAGCCGCTACAACATAATTTAGCGATAAAGAAAATAGTGTACGTGTGGATATATTATTCTGTATATCACATGTAATGACATTTACTTTTTTACATATCACTGGTCACATGCATTTAATGTGAGTATTGTTTAATTTTAGTAACTTAATGTATTTCTATTAATCTTTTCATTTAAAATATTGAGTTTCTGCAGTCCTCCGCAATGTATACTTTAGCTGTGCCGAATTTCATACTTGACCATTCGCGCATTGTCTTAAAAAGGGGTTCAAAGTTTTTCCTTCGCGTATTAATATAAGTAAGCACTTCGTTTCAAACTATGTATGTGTTTTAACACTAAAGTATCGTTTATGAATACGGGTGTAAAACTTTAAAAACTCAGTTAGTCAGAATGTTGCCCGGCTCGCTAGTTCAGATCTAGTCATATAAAAATTTGTCTCTTTCAAGTTCTCTTTCAAGCACATCGTTCTTCTTATGGGAAAAGATAAACATTATTTTTAGATACGACCACCCTGTTGGTTGAGAGATTAGCGATATTTCTATATCCTACTATCATTGGCTAATAACCGGAATACAAGCAAATAATTAGCTTGTTTTGGGTTTAAGTCGATTTGTGTAATTTGTCCTGCGATAATATTTTATTAGATATAAAAGATAATCATGCGTTACTATCCATGAAGAAGTAATGTAATTCCACATGGTTAAGGTCACCGGCAGTTTACCCTGTAATACCGGGTTCCTATAATCAACGATCCGTCATTCGTAGCAGTCACCATTAGCAACAAATTTGCGTTTTACAAGTTATTTGGATATTCGGTAATTTAACATTTAAAGGAAAAGTTTTAGCTTAAGCTTTTTTTTATCATAAGATAGCAAACAAGCAGATAGGTCTCTTGATGGAAAGAGTCCACCATCGCCTATAGACACCAAAGATGTTAATGGTGCGTTGCTACTTGTGGCAAGGTATACCTGGGCGAGACAATACAGATCTCTACCACCTGACAGAAAATATTACTGCTCGTAACTAAAACGAATTATTTTACTGATAATATTCCAGCGTCAAGCACTGGAACTAATTAGTGTAATGAGCTTAGTTGTTTGTATTTCTGAGTTTGGTTGTGTATTAAGTATATATAGTACGGTATTTATATGTGTATTTCTATGTATTATTATCTTTGCTTTGATTTGCTTACTTTGGGGTTATATCGATTCGTGTAACAGAGCAAATAAAACGACAGTAGGTAATAAGTAAGGCGGTGGTTCTAAACCCAGAGTGGTAAGTGTGAGTTTTCTTTTCGCATTCGATGGTGAGCGCGTTTCGAGTTTACTAGGAATTTGTATGTGATTTGTACAGCGCCACCTAGTGGTAAACGTGAGAAACCAGTTTACCACTAGGTGGCGCTGTACAAATCACGTACAAATTCCTAGTAAACTCCAAACGCGCTCACGATCGAATGCGAAAAGAAAAACTCACACTTAACACTCAGATGTTGTAATGATTGTCGAATGACAAAAAATGGCAAAAATATATTAATTTGAAGGTAGTTTTTTACAATGCAATCGGTTAATGTTAATCGAACATAATAAGTTGAATTTATAAATAACAATTGCAATAATATAACAAAAGTGATGACCTTAATAGCAATAAAACCATACAAATTTATACATGTATGGTTTTGAGTGTTGTAATAAAATTGAACGCTTTATGTAATAGGTAGGTATGTAGTTATTATAGTTATTCACACTTTAATTAGAAAATAGATAAATATTGTATTAAATTAAGGACTATTGCATGCCAAATGGTCAAATATGCGAACTTACTATTAATAATTCTAAGAACCTTATGTACCTACTATATTTGATGCAATAAATTATGATTGATTGACTGATTGATGTAAATTGCACTCTACCACCTAGCTGGTCACGGTGGTAGGAACGCGCTTAGTTTTTTCTCGCCTTTCACAAGATGCCTAGCAACTAAGCAGCTCATCTATGCTCGAAAGAGGTTCAGATCAACACGGCATCTCGGGTACAATTATCGACAAGGATAATTATTTATGTAATGAACATAGATGTCTAGATTTCTGGAATTGGGTAGTTATTAAATATATTTGATAATTAGCTGACCCGGCAAACGTTGTTTTACCATATCAATTATTGTATCACTAATATCGCTAATACTCGTACGAAATAGGGGTAATTGGTTTTGAAAGGGCAATGGGCCCACCTCTCGTTCCCACCATTGTAACTTCTGTAAACCAGAATCAACAGCGGCAACCTTCCTGATAACCACTGAGGTGCGAGCTCAGGGTGCCCTGGGGGTAACTGGTTATAGAAGGGTGAAAATTTAAGGTTGTATGTATTTTTAATACCACCTTATAAAAAAATAAATAATGTATGACCGCCCCGTTAGTCGAGTGGTTAGCGACCCTGACTACGCAATCGACGAGGCTCGGATTCGATCCCCGACGGGGACAGGCATTTGTGTAATGAGCATAAATGTTTGTATTTCCGGGTTTAGGTGTTTATTAAATATATTCCAGTATCTATACTCGTATATGTATTTCTATGTATTAGTATCATTGACTAACACCCATGACATAAGCAAATAATTTGCTTACTTTGAGGTTAGATCAGTAAGTGTAATATGTCCCGTGAATGTGCGCTTTACGCGGATGATATCCGTATGTTTAATAAGGACTAAACATTTTTATTATGTAATTAAATTAAAATTTAAATACCCATTTTTTACGCATGGTTTCAGAATCGATTATAGAACACCTTTACTCAGTATGTACAGTATTTTACCAGTCAGCCAGTATACTTATTAGACCGTGGCCACAGGAATATTTTTATTTCAGACTAGCTATAGCGTACAGTCCGCAAAAGTTTTTGGCAAATCCCGCGGGATCACCTAAGTTTTCCGGGATTAAATGTAGCCTATGAGCTACTTCAGATCATCATCTACCTGTGTGCCTAACTTCATATAAATCCGTTTAGTAGTTTTTGCGTGATTGAGTAACAATTATCCATCCATCCATCCAAACATCTAAATTTTCGCATTTATAATATTAATGTAACTTAATGATAAGCTGAATTTTTACAGCTTCGTTTTGACGAGACGTTTTCTTTAAAGAATCCCGAATCGGGTTACTAATAAAATTAGGAGGACTTCAAAAAAGTAATTTTGGTGAAGGAAAAGTATTGATTAATAACAATAATTTGTTATTTACTTTAAGCGCTTGGTTATTCATTGAAAAACACGAAAAAGCTTTTGTCCTACACATTAGATGGTTTTTCTGACGAACCTTCAACTCTAAAGATTTCGGAATTATAAGATTTTTAAATTGATTAATAACCATATTTTCACAATAGCTTGGTCATTATTATTATAAATTTATATTTCCAAATACCATTGATAAGGTAGAGATAAGCACTAAATTGCATATATATTTTTTCGTTATACAAATACGTGCAAACAATATGTGTACCTCAGTAACAAAAACATATCTGTTTCGTTTTAACACGCCATTATTTACGAAAGTAAAAGAAGATACAAGGTATACGTCATTGATTTAATTTTTCCAATTGATATTTTTCGTGGTAGAATAAGGCATGCCTTGAAGCACATTTTTCACATGACGCCATTTTAAAATTTCACTTTCATAATGTAATTCGTCTGTCAAATATCTGCTGTTCGAATTTTATTTTTTTCTTTAGTGAAGTGTGTTTTGTTACTTTTCTTTGTGTTTAATTAGTAAATTGAGCAAAACCAACATGTCAAAGTGTTGCATGTAAAAGATGGATGGTATGGCCGGCGACGCAATATTTGAAAAACATTTAGCTTCAGGTCACGTGACCTTATTTCTTGCCCTCTACCTTCTTATAAAAAGTATCATTCTCTTTTTATATCTGATGGAAGAGACAACCATCACCAAAGATGGTAATGTGTGTCGCTATCTTTGTGGCAGGGTCTAAATGTCACATGCATAAATTTACCAGCTACCTTACCCTCTAAGCTAATATACAACAATGACAATGTACTGACGCTTTTGCGGTAGAAATAGTTAAGGCGGTGATAGCAGACCTGAGCAAGATAATGCAGAACTCTACCACCTAGTTCCATCTTAGGCCTCATCTTAACTTACCATCAGGCGAGATCGAGGTCAAACGCTTACCTATCGATAATAAAAAAAAACTAGTAGCCACTATAGTAGTGACTCGAGTCAATCGTTCGCCTCTTACGAACTGCCTGACACAACAACAGATGGTTTATTCTTCGAAGGGCCTTAGACTAACACAAAGAAAAAGGGTTATATAAAGCACCACAGCACTATTAGAGCAATGCCAAAAATAATTTTCTATAATAGAGCACTCTAATGCTTCATACGTCGTTGTTAAGAGTTGTATAGGTTTGTAATGATTTTAGGTCGCTGGATTTAATTGGATGAAACAAGGGCGGCTGGTTCTCATGGCGGTCCAGCGGAACCATAGTGGAACAGAGCTTTTATTCTCACTTTAATGTTGCTAGTTAACATTTTTGCAATAGCTGTGCCGTGACTTCGTTCGCGTGAAAGAAATTTTAAATAAAATTAGCCTAAGTTACTCCTTATTACATCAACTATCTGCCAGTGAAAGTCGCGTCCAAATCGGTCCAGCCGTTCCAGAGATTAGCCGGAACAAACAGACAGACAGACAGACGGACAGATAGACAGACAGACAATTGTAAAAAATGTTATTTTGGTATATGTATATTGTATAGTGTATACATCCATATACATTTAGGTAAAAGCAGTTTTTTCAATATTACAAATAGACACTCCAATTTTCTTTATTGGTATACATTGTACAAAATGTTATTTTGGTATATATATAGTGCATACATTTAGTTAAAAGCAGTTTTTTTAATATTACAAACAATAATAATAATAATAATTCACGGGACAAATTACACTTACTGATCTAACCCCAAAGTAAGCAAATTATTTGCTTGTGTTATGGGTTTTAGTCAACGATACTAATACATAGAAATACATATATAAATACTAGAATATATATAATAAACACCCAAACCCGGAAATACAAACATTTATGCTCATCACACAAATGCTTGTCCCCGTCGGGGATCGAACCCGAGCCTCGTTGATTGCATAGTCAGGGTCTCTAACCATTCGACCAACGGGGCGGACAAACAGATATTCCAATTTTATTTATATTTATAGAAGATTATAAAAAGTCTATAAGTCTATTATACATACTAGTGTTGGTTTGCCAACAGTCGTCCAATAAAGTAAATGCGGTTTCAAAATTAAATGGATTCAAACTTAAACATCACGTAGCTCTCAATGTAATTTGATACAAGATATGATGCTGCGACGGCAACAAAGTGCGAAATATCGAATAGTCTCAAAGGCTGCATTTGCATTGCACGTCGAATACAAATAATGTTATTTTTCAAATTATATAAACAAGCTTCTCTTCGAAAGTTAGAGAAAATTCAGTAGCTTTTTTGGGTTTCTGGCTCAGTTTTTATAATAAAACTAGCTGAGCCCGTGACTTCGTCCGCGTGGAATGTTTCGAAATTAAAAGTAGCCTAAGTTACTCCTTATTTCATCAGCTAGTGAAAGTCCCGTCCAAATCGGTCCAGCCGTTCCAGAGATTAGCCGGAACAAACAGACAGACATACAGACGGACTGATAGACAGACAGACAGAGACAGACAGACAGAGACAGACAATTGTAAAAAATGTTATTTTGGTATATGTATAGTGTATACATCCATATACATTTAGTTAAAAGCAGTTTTTTCGATATTACAAATGGACACTCCAATTTTATTTATTTGTATACATAGCAAACAAGCAAATGGCTCTCCTATTGGAAAGAGACAATTATCACCTAAAAACACCTAAGCTCGCGTTGGTCCGGGGCTCCATTGAAGAATAGGACAACTGCCAGGAACCAGGCAGATCGTAAAAGACAACCGATTAGCTATACGAGTCATTACCATCGAGGCTACTAGGTGGTAGAGTTCTGCATTATCTCATCCGGCTCTGGTACCACCGCCTTACCTATTCCTGCCGCAATAGCGTCAGTGCTTGTCACTGTTGTCTTCCGGTTTGGAGGGTAAGTTAGCCGGTAAACTTATGCATGTGGCATTAAACTTCGCCACAAGATAGCAACGCACCATTGACATCTTTGGTGTCTATAGGCGATGGTTGACTCTTTCCATATTCAGGAGACCCATTTGCTTTTTTGCTATCTTATGATTTAAAAAAAGCTCTTAATGATGGTTTATCCTACGATAAGGATAGTTTTTCCCCGTGTTGACTCGGACTCCCTTTGGATAATAGAACATCTGCCTTTCTGCCAAGCAGTTTCTAAGAGAAGAACGATGGTTATGCAAGTCACTAGCATCATGGCTATTAGGTGGTGGAGTTGTGGTATCGCTTCCTCACCAGAATTAAGTGCAATAGCCTCAGTGCTCGTCACTGTCGTGTTTCAGTTTGGAGAGTAAGGTAACCGATAAACTGATGCATGTGGCATTATGACCTTGCCACAAGCATAAATAAATAAATAAATATTCACCGGACAAAGTACACTTATTGATCTAACCCCAAAGTAAGCAAATTATTTGCTTGTGTTATGGGGGTTAGTCAACGATACTAATACATAGAAATAAATATATAGATATTGGAATGTATTTAATAAACAACCAAAGTAAGCAAATTATTTGCTTGTGTTATGGGTATTAGTCAACGATACTTATACATAGAAATACATATATAAATACTGGAATATATTTAATAAACACCCAAACCCAGAAATACAAACATTTATGCTCATCACACAAATGCTTGTTCCCGTCGGGGATCGAACTCGAGCTCCCTCGATTACGTAGTCAGGGTCGCTAACCACACGACCAAAGGGGCGTTATACACCAAAGACGTTAATAGTGCGTCTGTATCCGTTTGGCGGGATGGTAATATCACGCGCACAAGTTTACCGGCTACCTTACTCTCCAAACCGGAACACGATAGTGATAAGTATTGGCGCTACTGAGGTAGGAATAGATCAGAGTGCTAAGTGTGAGTTTTTCTTTTCGCATTCGATCGTGAGCGCGTTTGGAGTTTACTAGGAATTTGTATGTGATTTGAACAGCGCCACCTAGTGGTAAACTGGTTTCTCACGTTTACCACTAGGTGGCGCTGTACAAATCACATACAAACTCCTAGTAAACTCCAAACGCGCTCACGATCGAATGCGAAAAGAAAAACTCACACTTAGCACTCTGATGTTGGTATTAAAACCCAGACGAGTAATTGCTGAATACTATCACCTTATACACACGCTCTTATTACTCTTATTATAGTTGGTGTCTATAGGTGATGGTTATCTCTGACCATTAGAAAAGTCGTTTGAATGGTTTTTATTATCTTTATCTGCTTTACATAGTATACAAAAAAATTACTTCTCCTGTATGTTCGCTTATCTAGTACCTTTAAATGAGCAATTCTTGTATATACATTTATATATATATATATATATATATATATATATATATATATATATATATATATATATATATATATATATATATATATATATATATATATATATATATATATATATATATATATATATATATATATATATATATATATATAATCTGAATATCTGAAACGGCTCCAACGATTTTCGTGAAATTAAGTATGCAGGGGATTTCGCGGGGTAATAAATCGATCTAGCTAGCTTTCATTTATAGAAAACGTCGTTTTTACAAAAAAATCGAGCAAAGCTTGGTCATCCAGGTACTGTCTTAAATTACGCAACAGCTTTTAATGCGGTTTTCATCAATAGACAGAGTGATTCAAGAGGAAGGTATATATGTTTAATACTACATAACATTATGTATAATACTACATAATATTATATTAGAAAAGTGTATAATACTACATATTATTATATTAGAAAAGAACCGAGATTTTTATTTTTTTTATATCATAAGATAGCAAACATACAGATGGGTCTCCTCATGGTGTGATTCAACCATTGCCTATAGACACCTATAGATGTTAATGGTGCGTTGCTATCTTGTGGCAAGGCCTAATGCCACATGCATAAGTTTACCGGCTACCTTATCCTCCAACCGGCACACGACAGTGACAAGCACTGACGCTATTGCAGCAATAATTGGTAAGGCGGTGGTACCAGACCTGGGCGAGAAAATGGAGAACTCTACCAAGTAGTAGCCACGATGGTAGTGACTCGCATAGCCAATCGGTCATCTTTTACGACCTGC
Source organism: Apodemia mormo (assembly GCA_036924255.1). Classification (NCBI taxonomy): domain Eukaryota; kingdom Metazoa; phylum Arthropoda; class Insecta; order Lepidoptera; family Riodinidae; genus Apodemia; species Apodemia mormo. The sequence goes on along the minus strand of JAUPFN010000014.1, from coordinate 31,070,920 downwards.
CTGGCAGAACGGCAGTTGGCCTATTCTTTAAAGAAGCCCGGAACTAACACGAAGAATTTCAAAGATTAGTCATAAAAGCATATTTTTGTGGCTTTACCCGTGCGAAGCTGAGGCGGGTCACTAGTATCATATAAAATATTGGTAAAATACGAATCAATAAAATAAAACCCAGATCTTTTTAAATATGAAATGAATCTATCCTCGTAAATATTCAGGATCGAGATTTAATCTATATATATAAAAATCAATTGCTGTTCGTTAGTCTCGCTAAATCTTGAGAACGGCTGAACCGGTTTGGCTAATTTTGGTTTTGAATTAATTGTTGAAGTCCAGGGAAGGTTTAAAAGGTGAGAAAATATAGAAAAAAATAAGAGCAGTTAAAAAGGCAGAACAACGTTTGCCGGGTCAGCTAGTATTATATAAAAGATTGGTAAAATACGAATCAATAAAATAAAACCCAGATCTTTTTTTTTCAAATATGAAATGAATCTTTTCTCGTATAAATTCAGGATCGAGATTTAATATCAAATAACGCACATTGACATAAACGTCATGTCAAACATGTCTATCTGGGTTGCGAGTATCAGTAAATTTGAGTGACCGGAGTGATTGGAGTGACCAATTTCAATCTTGCTCGTAGAGACCCAATCACATACCGTCGAAATTAATATCGGTTATACAAGTTAAAGATTATTTTATATAACTTCAATTAATTTTGAGATAATATGTTTATTGCTTTACTTTAATGATTGTTAGTTCCCCGTGTTGGTCCGGGCTCCTTTAAAGAATAGACCAACTGCCGTTCTGCCAGGCAGGTCGTACTATATTGTATTATATATATATATATATATATATATATATATATATATATATATATATATATATATATATATATATATATATATATATATATATATATTTTTATATCATAAGATAGCAAACAAGCAGATGGGTCTCCTGATGAAAAGAGTCAACCTTCGCCTAGACACCAAAGGTGTTAATAGTGCGTTGCTATCTTGTGGCGAGGTCTAATGCCACATGCATAAGTTTACCGGCTACCTTACCCTCCAAACCGGAACACGACAGTAACAAGCACTGACGCTATTGCGGCAGGAATAGGCAAGGCGGTGGTACCAGTCTCGGGCGAGACAATGCAGAACTCTACCACCTAGTAGCCACGATATTAGTGACTCGCATAGCCAATCGGTCGCCTTTTACGACCTGCCTGGCAGAACGGCAGTTGGTCTATTTTTCGAAGGAGCCGGGTACCCACGGGGGCTACTCACCCAGAGAGGGCCCTGACCAACACGGGCTAAATATTATTGGCCATACTATTTATTGCCAATGGACCCAGCAAAGTGATCGAGTGTTAGGTGACCACCCCGTTGGTCGAGGTTAGCGACCCTGATTAGGCAATCGACGGGGCTCGGGATCGATCCCCGACATGGACAAGCATTTGTGTGGTGAGGATAGATGTTTGTATTTCGGGGTTTGGGTGTTTATTATGTATGTAATAGTAAGTGGCGCCACTGATCCGTACTGCTGAAGGGTCATAGTGATGGAACAAGCGGGCCAACGTTTGTCAGGTGACGTCATAACTGTGGAGGTTGATGACGTCACGCAATGACAAGGAAGGGAAAAAGGAGGATCTTCCCGAGGTGACTGAATTCCATTTGAGAAGCGTTGAAACTTGAATATAATGTGCTCAAATAATTAATTGTGATATCGCGATTCAGGATTTTATTTTTGAATTTAATTATTTTCCATTTTTTTCTTAATTTTTCTTGTAGCGTTTGTAGATTGCTTGAACGGCTACAAGGATATATATATATATATATATATATATATATATATATATATATATATATATATATATATATATATATATATATATATATATATATATATATACCTGTATTACTATGTATTTGTATGTTGGCTAACACCCATAGCACAAGCAAATAATTTGCTTACTTGGGACTACAGCAGTAACTGTAATTTGTCCCGTGTATATTTATATTTATAATATAATAATAAGACGTTATTATTATGTCTTTAATGTGAACGTTGCGTCGTAATGAAATAAAGCCTAACAGAAAGAGAAAAGCCCCAAGCGTCTTCACAATTTTAATTACGCTAAAAATGACTGTGAACTTCCGCGTCCTGCCGTTGTTCTGTTTTTATTGTTATGTTCATTGCTACGATGGTTCCGAACAAATTTTCTCTGTAAACGTTATTACATATAAGTAACATATGTTTTTGTGTTGAGATATTTTAAGTTTAAAGCAAAAACTATTCCAAAGCATAAATTTTTGAGTCCAAAGAGTTCAAAAATCTTAAATTTGTAAAAATTATATTATTTTAATTTTCGAAAACATTTATATTTTCAAAACGATAATCGATTTTGATCTTTTGAGTGGCATTTAACGCTATTTTTGAGTTCTAAATTGTTTTGTTAGCTGCAAAGTCGATAGGTTAAAAATATTAAAGAAATGTCAAAAAAACCTCAACAATTTTCGCCATAGAAAAATATCGAACTGATCAACCGATTTTAGTCCAATTTACGACATTTGACGTAGTTTTTTAGGGAAAGAGCTGATTAGATTTTTAAATCAATCAATGTCTAATACATTGTTGAAAGTTATTTTAAAAATATTAAGCAACTTTACTGTAAACAGCAAAACATTAATATTTAAAAAGCTGTAACTTTTGAAAACTTAATTGGATTTTGATTTTTGAAACTGAATCTGACGTAGTTTTTTAATTACTAAAATATTGTAGACAGTTGAAAAATGATTGGTTAAAAAATCTCAAAGATGTGTCAAAACATACACTCATACATGTTTACATACACTCATACATACACACACACACTCACACACACACACATACACACACACACACACACACACACACACACACACACACACACACACATCCATACATACAGACATACTGACGTCATCGGAAATAGTCGGAAAAGTTTCCTTGGACCTCAAAACGTGGAGATCTGGTAAAAATTCGATTTTCGAAAATCGGGGCAAAATCAGTAACTTAGCGGAAAGTTAAAAAAATAAACTTTGTATAAAAAGCACCAGAATAAAGTGCATTTTATCTTACAAAAAAGCTTTATCTTTAATTTCTTTATTTAAAGTGCTGGATCTTAGTTTTATACACGGCTTTCAATAGCCCCTATAAATATATATTAATAATGAAATATTTGTTTTTACCTAAAATAATAAAAAACCCGGTCAAGTGTGAGTTGAAATCGTATACCAAGGGTTCCGAACAAACTTGAAGATAACCTTAGCTACACATAATTCATGATTCTAGTTCAACGGGAGGTGCCCTATAGATTTTGATTCCCTTGTGACATCGCAAAATAAGCGCCATAAATGGTCGAATCTTTTGACCGCGTTTTTCTTGTAATGTTACTAAAAATTTAAGGTTTTTGGATTTTTACCTATACATTTAGCTCAAGTGATTTAATTGGAATGTTTTTACGCAACATTATAAATACAGGTTTGGATGACACTTATCGAATTTGTATATATTTAGCTAATATAATAATGAAGAATAAATAATAAATTCTAAATAATTAAAATAAAGAATAAATTCAGGTTTTGACAAGAATGTCGTAGAGCTCCCTATAACTAAATTGGTATATATTTAGTTAATGTAAAATAATTTGTATATATTTATACAAAGTACACCCACGATTATGTATCATGGGTGCACTTGTTGTACCTCTGCCTACCCCTTCGGGGATATGGGCGTGAAGATACGTACGTACGTATTTATACAAAAGTATAAATTTAGGTTTAGTGTGTAAAAATGGAGAAGCTTTTGCTGCCAATAACCAAATTGGTATAATATAATCATGCTAAATTAACATAATTGGTAAATAGTCATACAAAAGAGCCAATTCAGGTGTGTAATGAAAGAATGGCTTAGAGATGCCAATAAATTTAAAACTTAACATGCTATTGAAGTTATTTTAATGAAGAAAAATCTAAGTAAGTAAAACGCTTAGTCTACTTTTGGTAAGTCAATAATAAAATTAATGAAAGTACGTACACCCGGTTATCAAAAGTAACAAGAATTTTTTTCGCTCAGAAAATCGCCATCCACCTCACTAGCAAACAAAGTGATGAATCGTGGTGAACTGAAGTATCTATGAGCAAAATAAACTTGCGTCATAATATCCAAGTATATATTGAGGTATTAATTTGCTAAAATTCATAACTTAAAGCACAAGTTAAGTAATTAAATTTGTAACTTTTCGGGGACTTTATATAACTTCTTTATAACGTCCCTGAAACAAGGAGATTGACTAATGAAACCCACTCACAGAAAGCTTGAAATTTCAATTCTTATAAAAAATGTATCCTCACGCTGATTCCGTTGTAGGATAGGCAGTCAGAACCGAATATCTATAGACTTTCCAGTTCCCCGTTTTGTCAGTGGGCGGAATGAGTAATTTATAAACGAGTCCTTTAATCGAAAAATTGTTTTCACAAACCGAATATATATAATGAGGATATGAGTTGGATTCCCGGGTCGGAAAAAATGTTACTGATATTTTTTTTATATGACTGCAGATAACCAGATGGCTTTCCTGGAGGAAGAAACAATCGTCGCCTGTAGACACCAAAGACGTTGGTGCGTTGCGTTGCTTTCCTCGTGGCGGGGTTTTAGTGCCACATGTATAGGTTCACCAGCTATCTTACCTTCCAAACCGGAACACGACATGAAAAGCAATGACGCTATTGCGGCAGGAGTAAGTAAGGCGGTGGTACCAAATATCCGGGCGAGACATAACGGAAATCTAACGCCTAGTACTCACGATGGTAGTGACACTTATAGTCAATCGGTCGCCTCTTACGACCTGCCTTTGGTCTTGGAACAGTAGTTGGTCTTTTCTTCGAAGGAGTACAAACTAGCACGGGAGAAGTTTTTTTAACTGACGTATTTTATATTCTACACTCCTTATTTTTTCACTCCAAATGCCGACGCATTTGGTGAAACTCCATTTTCATTCAATATTTTATATAAAACACACTTGTACTGTCTCACAAAAAGTAATTTGATGAAATTTGAAAAATAATTTGAATTAAAATATAAAATATTGACATACTTTATTTTGAAGGGTAGGATAGATAGAAAACATGCAGATAACAACACACCAATAAAGTATTCGAAGTTTAAACGTGGTGGTACGAATAGCGTACCATCAGGTGAGAAATTTAGCTGTTTGCTTCACTGCCTTTTAAAAATGTGTTCAACATTTACTGAAATTTATTATTTTATGTACCTAAATATTACTTTATTATGGTGATTCTTATATATCATAGAGTAACAAAGACGCAGATGGGTCTTGCAGCATCAATGATTTTAATGACCCGTTGCTATCCGAGTGGCGAAATGATTATGTGTTCTTAGAATTCCAGTAGTGCAATGCTTTAAACCCAGCCTTTTTTGGGTTCCGTACCCATAGGGTAAAACGGGGCCCTATTACTGAGACTCCGCTGTCCAAGCCGTTTATAAAAGGAAACATACCATTTTCAAAAAACCGGCAACGTAACTGCAAGACCTCTGATATTGCAGATGTTCATAGGCGGCGGCGATCACTTACTATCGGGTGCACTCTACGCGTGTCTCTTTAAAAAAAAGAAAAAAGATAGCAAACAAGCTGATGGCTCTTCTGATGCAAAGATAAAACCATCGCCTATAGACACCTAAGATTTTATTGGTGCGTTACTATTCATGCGAGGTGTTAATGGCAAACGGATAAGTTTACCGGCTACCTTACTTCCAAACTTGGAATACGACATTGATGAGCAACGTATTGCGATAGAAAACGTTAAGGCGGTGGTACCAAAACCGGGGCGTGACGTTAATCAACGATACTATAGTATGTTCGCGTTAAGAATGTAGTAAGTAATCCGCTGGCCTATCCTTGTTTGCTCAAAATAGGGCATATAGTAAGAATTGGTGTATTAATAAATTCGGTATCCTCCTTTTTTCATCACATTGCGGCATGCAAAATTGTGTAACATATTTTATGCATCAATTTTAGTCATCATCAATGAATTTCAATGTAATAATAATTTCTAAAGCAATTAATAATATACATAGAAAACACAGAAGCAACACATTGTATACTAAAATATAAGAAAAATACAACATTAAATAGTTAAAATCAAGGTCTTTCAGATTCGATTTTATGTCGCTAACATTTAAGATGAAGCGTCTCTGGAACGACAGAAGCATGTCTTTAAAAATAAAGCTGAGGCTGGTTCGTACTCTAGTGTTCTCCATATTTATGAACGGCGCAGAGTCATGGACACTAAGACCTGCAGACAGACGTCGCATCTACGCGTTTGAAATGTGGTGCTGGAGGAGAATGTTACGTATCCCTTGGACAGCACATACGACCAACGCCTCTATTCTAAAACAACTTGGAGTAAAGACCAGACTATCTACTACGTGCCTTCAGAGAATTCTGCAATTCTTCGGCCACATCTCTAGAAAGCAAGGAGGCAATCTCGAAAAGCTGATCATAACCGAGAAAGTAGAAGGCAAAAGACCACGTGATCGTACTCCTATGCGATGGTTAGACCAGGTCTGCACGAACCTCGTGTCTAAAAAGTTTCACGATGCTCTGCACGCCGCTGAAGATAGAGTCCAATGGCGTAATATTGTGCGTTCAAGAACGATCCAAGAAGGAGGTCACGACCCTCAGTAATGAACACGAAGCAAAGAGGAGGCAACATTTAAAATATATAATTGTTATAAATTTAATATAAAGTATTATTTAAATCTCTTTGTATAGTTTGTGTTTATAGCAAAAATATTAATTTAGAGTATAAAAATATTTATTAGTAAGCCAGGTTTTCACATTTTGGACGTGTTTTAGTTGACTAGTTCTTAAATTTCAATATTCTTTGGAAAGGGCATTAAATTTTTTTTTTTGACATAAAGTAGCAGTTATTTTTGAGGTAACTGTTCTTGCAGTTTTGTTGGTTAATGGACCAATCAAATCATTTGCGTTGATGGCTCCCTGCATTCTTAACGCGAACGTACTAATCAAATCACGTTGCACTGATGATGACTTACTGCATTCTTAACTCGAATGTACTGTAGTGACCCATGGCCAATCATTCGCCTTTTGCGAACTACCTGGAAATATTGCAGATGGGCTATTCTCCAAGAGGGGCCCGGACCAATTTAAAAAATGAACACAATAAATTATTAAATAAATAAACAGTATGACGCATAAAAGTCTATTTTAAAATCAAGAAACAAAATATGATTTTGTCAAAACAAATCTAGTCCGCCATTAAATTTTATCAACAACGACTCAATATCAACATTCCCAAATTTTGACGAACTGAAGTAAAATTTCGTAACTTTGTATTGTCATTATTTACGTCGCAAAGTATTAAAACTCCAACTGAACAAACAGAAGATCCAAGTACAACACTTAAACACCTTTTCGTGAACAAAACGATAAATTTCCGAGGAGTTTACATCAAGAAACAATCAACGTGGGAAAGTTTCCGAGTTATCTGGTGTTAACAGGCGTACTGGCGCGTCCTAAAATTGTTCCAATACACGAACTTCGTAATTACTTAAAGATTACTTTTTAAGTACAATATTGACTTTTTTTGATCCTAATATTACAATATTAAATGGCTCCTATTAATATTAACTTATGGGCAAAAAATGTGACACGGCCATAATTTTATACAATTAATAATTTAAAAAATTAAAGCGATTTCAAATATCAACTATACTTATTACCCATACCTCAAAAACTACTAAACCAATTTTGATTAAACCTGGACTATTCTTTAAGTTGAAATATACCTAATTTATTTAAAAAAGAATTATCTCGGTAATATGATAATTGCCGATAAATTCTGGAACAAACCTACATACAGCTAATTAAGTACACATGCTTGGACGCCTAAATAGATCGTCATACTCAAATATTATCTAATTTCAAAAATATTACAAGTAAAACCGAATATGAGTGATGTGTGAGATTTAGTTCATTTGAAGATACCATAGCATATTATTAGTAATTTAGTATTTTAGTTATTGTTTTCCAGATGTTCCTTTATAGAATGTGGTGGATTTTTATATCGGTTTAGTATAATCATATATTTTATATTACGTGCTCATAACGTTTTAGCATCTTAGATGTATTGGCTTTAGTGATAGCTTTTGCTTTCAGCTCATTCAATGCGTTGAATTACTACTGTATTTTTGGATCTTATAATAATAATACTAAGAAACTTTTTTACACATACTTCAGCATATGCCTCATTGCCATATTTCAACCAGTTTACATTTAAACAATCTTATTGACTGTCGACCATTTATATATATATATATATATATATATATATATATATATATATATATATATATATTATATATATATATATATATATATATATATATATATATATATATATATATATATATATATATATATATATATTCATCATTACAATGTTCCAAAAGCAATAACATTTTTAGACTTCCATACCCAAAGGGTCCAAAGGGTGCAAACGAAACTATTATTAAGATTCCGCTGTCCGTGCGTCTGTCTGTCACCAGGCTTCTCATGAACCGTAATAGCTAGACAATTGAAATTTTTACAGAAATTATTTCACAAAAATATGCGAAAGCAAATAAATGGTGCCTAGTTAATCACATTGTAATATAAATTAAATATGTACACTGTATGCTTTCCAAATAAAATAAAATAAAAATAAAAATAAAATGATGTATTTGTGTTACTGATATGACAACAAATACTAAAAACAGAATAAATTAAATATTAATGGGGGGCTCCGAATTCCGATACAACAAATGTGCTTTTTTTGTTCATCTAGTGAGTCATATTTCTACTAAAATATTTTTTATTTTAGTAAATCTTTCGTTGAAATAAATTTGATAACTTTTTCTGTTAATTTAATCTAAAGAACTTGACGATATACGAAATTTAAGTAATAGTCGTGCCCAGATTTCGAAATTGCTGTAATAATGCGATAACATTTTCAACCTAGAGCTAGCTTAACGGTTTACCATCAATTTCATTACTTGGTCTTAAATCAATAAAGAAAAACGAATAGAATTTAAAACTCGGATTGATATCAGCGCGTGATTTTTAAAAATTTAGAAGTTAAAAGACTTCAACTTTAGACAGATTGGCTGATGAAATGATTTTTTTTATAGAAGAGGGGCAAAAAAATAGGATGCTCACCTGATGTTAAGTAATAATCACCGCTCATGTAATAACTTGTACTAGTCGGGGTCAAGTACCTTACCCTTAAAGGGGTCTTACAGTTGCGTTCTGGCCTTTTAAGTATGTGTAAGTTGTATCCATTTGGAAAAAACTTTGCCAATAAATGGTTCAGCTAATAAAGAAAGCAGTGCAGGGCAAAAAGTGCATCGAAAATCGCACGGTTAAGGATCTCCAGACATCGAGATGGTGAAGATAAAACTTTGAATTCCCTTTGAAAAAAAAAATCTTCCCTCCCTCCCTTCGCTCGGTGCATCACTTGTTCTCCGTGCGCTCGGTGTTATTAATTAAGTTTAATTGTTTATGTGCGTAGTTTTGGTGTTGTGTGTGCTTAAAAAATTTAATAAAGGTATAGGCCATCTAAACCGTAAGTGTTAATCGTATAAATTGCGCAGTAAATAGTTAAATTGATAGATATTTATTCGTCGTGTTCGGTAAGTACATTTTTATTTGTTTATTTTCAAGTACCCACGTTACCGGCCGCTCTTCGCGGCCGGTTATTAACTTTCGTTGTAATTCATACTGAAGTCATTATGTCGAATCGGGATAATATTGTTACGGATTACAGTAAAAATCCTTTCGCTAAAAGTCAGATGACTCCGCGATTTCCTACTAATGTCACAAACAAACGATGCATTAGCGATATTTCACCGTCCCAATTAACTCCTGACGGCAAACGTAGTTGTGTAGCCGCGAATGATGAAAATAACACCACTATTTTAAACATTTCTTCATCGCAAGAGGAGCCCAATTATTACGAATTAGTCCGCGAGGCCTCATCATATCTGGCGAAAATAAATGAATTAGTTAACGAACAGGGCTCGCGTATGAATGTCGCAAATAAATCCGGCGTTATGGACATGACCCAACGAGTTACCGCTATTGTTTCATTGTTAGCCTTGCGGTCATCATCGCTTGAAACTAGACTGGCCTTAGCTGAACAAGACGTCGTTGCGAACAAAAGTAATAATAACGCCCCGTCTTCATATTCAGATGCCTTACAGCTAAAACTCTCGAAGACTATCCCGCCGGTTCAAACGCGCGCTCCGTTACCGTGTGTGATTGCTTATCCGACAGAGGAAAAATCAAACATTATAAAAACCTCAAACGAAACCAAAGAGGTGTTAATGAAAGCTATTAAACCATCCGATGACGGCTTCCAAATCGTAGGTGTTAAGAAAGCCGCAAACTCAGGAGTTGTACTTAGGGTAACTAACGAACGCCAGGTCCAAAAACTAAAATCCGTTAATGCCATAAAAATGGCAGGGCTGCGTTTAGAAACTCCAACCGGTCGTCGCCCGCGTATTTTGGTTAAAGATGTTCCCCAAAACTTATCGGACGAGGTCTTTTTAACGTGCTTATATAGACAAAATATTAAAGATGAAATGAACATCTCAGAAGATCAATTTCTCAAGTCTGTTAAAATAGTAAGGCGCCGTAATTTCGATCAATTTAACCGTAAGTGGGTAGGTGTCGAACTAGACCCGGCAATTCGTAAACATCTAATTAAATCGAAAGAAAAACTGTTTATCGACTGGGCTACGTGTAGGTTTGTCGACGACGTGGAGCTAGTTCGATGCACGCAGTGTCAACAATACGGTCATGTCTATAAGTTCTGTCGCGAGAAAACTCCTTGCTGTGCACATTGTGCTGGCACTCATCAAACTAAAGACTGCCAAAATAAAGACCGCAGTGATTTTACACCGATCTGTGGCAGCTGTAAACGCTATAAAAAACCCAGTGACCACGCGACTGGTTCTCCTGACTGTCCAACCTTTAAGGCAAAGATGGAACAGCTAATTTTAACAACTAATTATGGATAGATTGGTAATAGGACAATTAAATCTCCATAACGATAAGGCGGCTACGTCGGAGCTGAATAGACTCGTTACTGAATACAACCTTGATGTAGTACTTATTCAAGAACAATACCAAAGTACCCAACTTCGTAATAAAGTACTACAACACAACACAAAAGCTCGCGCAGGTATATACGTCTCGCGCTCTTTTTATACAGTAACGGCTATTACTAATCTTTCGTCCCAACATTGTGCCGTAGCGGAGGTTTCCTGTTCCAAACTTAAAATATATATCATTAGCTGCTATTTCCAGTATTCCGATCCTGTTGCTCCTCACTTGCATCACCTCCGACACGTCCTACGATCTCTTGCCGGACAAAAAATTATTATTGGTGTTGACGCTAATGCCTCATCCCCTCTTTGGTACGGTAAACTACGATCCAACGACAGGGAGCGTAGATCTGCAGTAGAAGAGTTCATTGCTGAACTAAATCTAACCATCCATAACACCCCCGACGCACCACCTACATACAGTAGCCCTATGGGTGAATCATCTATTGACGTCACACTTTCTAGTGCGTACGTTCGTTTGAATAACTGGCGCGTGATTCCAGATGCGTCTTGTAGTGACCATCGTTTGATTGTGTTCGAGTATAACCCACAATTACCTGTGAGCTCGGAATCTAATACGATTGATTATATATATAACGCTAAATTTGCTAACTGGAATCTCTTCCGACATTTATTTTCTGCACATGCCAAAGATTTCACTCGCCATTCATTAACAGTGTCAGAACAATCAGAAATAATGTCTGATACTTTTACTTACTGCGCGGATATTGCTATAGGTCGTCATTCAAAAATAAAAACTCAAAAGTGTGAATGGTGGAACGACAGCTTAGTTAAAAAACGGCAAGACTTTAGGAAAGCTAGACGCCACCTTAATAAACTTAAGCGCCGTCGTTTGGAAGGTGACGAATATTTTAAAGCTCTTGCTAATTTAAGAAAGACCCGATCACACTATCGAGCCGCCACTGCATTAGCAAAAAGAAATTTTCTGCTAAAAATTACGGATAGATTAGAAAAAGAAGGCCCTTGGTCTTCTATGTATCATGAAATCAAAAATCGTACGAAAAATAATTTATCTTTTTATAATAATATTAAAATTAACGATACGTATACGCTTAGCTTAGAGGAGACAGCGAACGCTCTTTTGCATACGTTAATTCCGGATGATAATCTAGAGCGCGATAACGAATATCATCGTGAAATTAGATCGCAAGTTGGCGTGATACCTGTGTCCCCCATGTCGAGCCTTGTAACGTTAGACGAACTTTTAAACACCGTTAACAACTTACCATCGAAAAAAGCCCCCGGAGAGGATAAAATCTCAAATTATATGATAAAACATGCGTGTTTAGCGGCCCCGGACTCTATTTTAAAAATAATAAATCGTTGTATTGCTGAAGGAGTTTTTCCCAAAATATGGCGCCAAGGATATCTTAAAATTATTCCAAAGTCCGGTGACAAGCCTACGGATGACCCTAAATCTTATCGTCCCATTACACTTCTGCCGTCCCTTGGTAAACTGTTAGAAAGATTGATAGTTCCTCGACTTCTACCACGAGGGCCCACGTTCAATAAACAACAGTTTGGATTTACCGCCGGAAAATCCACTATCGATGCAGTGCTGTCTATGAGAAAAATGGTAGAATTGTCACGAAATAATTATGTTGTAGGTATTTTTTTTGATATTTCTGGTGCGTTTGACAACGCTTGGTGGCCGATGTTATTGTTGAAATTAAAAACAAGGGGGTGTTATTCAAATATATATAAGCTAATTAAATCGTATCTAGAAAACGGTCATACAAAATTGCAGCTAGGGCATTACGCAGCGTCTAAACGCCTTACTCTAGGCTGCCCTCAGGGATCAGTACTTTCACCATATCTATGGAACTTAGGATTTGACGATTTATTCTCATTAGCCTTGCCGGAAGGATGCTCGCTTATAGGTTATGCAGACGACGTTGCTTTAATGATACAAGCTAACACACGAGCACAGATAGAGTCGCTGGCTCACACTAGTCTTAATTTGATCATCAACTGGGGCTTGAGAAATCGTTTAAGCTTTGCGCCCCATAAAACGTTTTACTTAATATTAAAAGGTTCGCTCCTATCATCTCCCAGTATAAAAATAAATAATAGCACAATAAAGAGAAAATAATCGGTAACATATTTAGGTTTGGTCATAGAAAAAAATTATACTTTTATAAATCATATTAACTATATCGGTGAAAAGGCTAAACGGAATTTCTTATCCTTTGCGGGCATATCTACCTCGACATGGGGTTTAACGTTTAACACTTTAAAGATAATTTATAACGCCACGTATTTAGTTTGTATCTGTTATGCTTGTTCAGCGTGGGCTGATAAAGTTACAAGTGGTGCGATCCGGCGCAAACTACTTCAAAATCAGCGTCTAGCACTAATATTTCTATGCAAAGCATATCGCACTGTAAGCTCCGAAGCTTTACCCGTTTTATCAGGCGTCTTACCATTAGATTTAGAAATTCAGCGTCGGGCTTCAATGTATTACAATTCTAGGAATTTTACTAACCCAGAATTTATCAACTCGCAAGCCCAAACAAAAATACGTCGCCTTTTTAATCCCGTAATCGACGTTACTAATGAATTAATTGATGAATGGCAGTGGCGTTGGTCTTGTTCAACTAAAGGACGGCATTTATATAACTTTTTCCCGTGCATCCGGGATCGCTTAAGTAAAACTTGGATAGAAATAGATCATTGTGTTGCACAGTTTCTCACTAGCCACGGTAATTTTAAAGCTAAATTATTCTCGTTTAAATTAGTTCCTTCTCCCTTTTGCGAGTGCTCTACATTAAACTGTAAATATGAACAAACTGCACATCACATTCTTTGGGAGTGTAATCTTTGGCAAAACGAACGTCGTCAAATGCTTGATAGTATCCAATGTATATCCGGTGTAATTTATTACTCCGATCTTGTGGGTACACGTGGGAACTTCCGTGCCTTCAAACGATTTTGTCACACTTACTACTGGAAGCAAAATTAAGTAGGCCATTCTGGTAGGTCCCTAATTTCCAAACTTCCGTGGTGCAATAGCAATCAGGCTTAACCTGATTGTAAAAGTCTCATTTCGTAGCATTTTTATGCTTTTAACATTTTGCTGTCTCCTGCTAAAAAGGGAGGGAAACAGGATGTATTTTCCTACTCCTCCTATATACTTCTGATTAATTTCGTTGCGGGATCCAAGACAGCTTAGCTTTTCCCCAGGGCACCCTGAGCTCGCAACTCAGAGGTTATCGGGACGGTTGCCGCTGTTGATTCTGGTTTACAGAAGTTACAGTGGTGGGAACGAGAGGTGGGCCCATTGCCCTTTTAAAAAACTTTGAATTTTATCGCGATGTTCGATGGTGATATTCGGTAACAAGAATCAATCAAAACAGTTCGCCGGAACATTCCCAGTGATAGATCTGTTAAAAGATGTAGAGCGATGCCACATCTCTACGTAAGATTCAAGCTGATTTGAAATAAGTCCTGTCATCGACGATTCGAGCTGTTCTACGTTGAATGCGATCAAAAGGAAGGAGCTGATACTGAAAAGCCTCCGTCCATAAACGAGAGCAGCACTCCATATAATAATATTAGATAAATAATAATTTAATTATTATAAAATGAAAATTGTATTGTTTTCGACAGTTACAGTTCAAGTACCTCACTAATATTATAAACCGTCCTGTTGGTCGAGTGGACTGACTACGCAATCAACGAGGTTCGGGTTCGATTCCCGGCAGGCACAGGCATCTGTGTGACAAGCATAGATGTTTCGATTTCTGGGTTTGGGTGGGTCATTTTAATCGAAGTCTGGGGTGTTTATTAAAAATATTTGAGTATATAAATATCGTTGGCTAACACCCGTATTAAAAGCAAATAATTTGCTTACTTTTGGGTTAGATCAATTCGTATAATTTTACGATATCGAATTTCAAACCACTCCATTCGCGTATAGAAGGGGTACAATGTATTTGCTTTACGTAATCATATATATAAATAAATAATATATAATAAAATAATAATAATAATAAATAAATTTTCTTTATAAATATAATCCCAATATATATAAATTACGTGTTACGTTTTTTATCCGCTATGAATTCCTAAAGTACTGACTAAATTTCAATGAAATTTTGAAAATATCTGTTTGGTCTAACTTACGAGATAGGATAGTTTTTATCTACAACCCAGTTTCAATGAATTCAATACAAATAATTTGTATGGCAAAACAAAGATTGTCGAGTTAGCTAGTATTTTTATTGCTATCAATAAATTTACGTCTAGCAAAGCAGGCGATTATAAGCTACCATAAATATAATTACTTTCAAATGTTATTGTAATATTGAGCGCGTTTTATATTCCAACCAGTCTTGACTGAATACACGCCACTCTCAAATATTGGTAATCATTTGGAAGTACCCCAAAAGCTGTTCACGATCCGAAACATCACAAAAAGACCATTAACTCTCTCTCATTTTCTGACCTTTGCGCAATAACGGTGAGAATCGCTACTTTTGTTAATTCAACGCAGAGATTTCTGACGTAATGATCAATACGTAATGCTTATCAAACAGAGATTAAGGGGGTTCTTGAAAAAGAATATATCATCTACCATTCCGACAGACAGTCCGTACAAGGTGAACGATGAGTCAAACGTATCACTTCCATGGTGAATACTAGGTGATAAAGTTTTACAACGTTTAGCCAGGGCCTGATGAAACTGCCTAACCTATTCCTGCCACAGTTGTGTAATTGTGTAGTGGACAAACTTGTGCATGTGGTATTGCCATCCTGTCATAATTAATATTCATGTTAAGAGAAGATGTTTGTCTCTTTCTATCAGGAAAGCCAACTGTTTGTTATTTTAAGATATAAAATAAGCATACTGCCGTTATAGTCTGAACCCTTTTTGGAGAATCTTTATTCATAACAAGTACTATGTAAATTGCGAAAGTCAGGGTGAAATCAGTAACTTTCTTTAGGGAGAAGTTAACAAAAAAGAAGTACCAAATAGGTACAACTATTGGCGTATATAACGTGGATCTAACCCCCTCCCCTTTGTTAATGAAAAAAATATGATTCGAAAATTTAGGGAGTATCTTTACAAAACTTGGCATCTAAATAGATCTCAATTCTTTTGTCTCCGAAGTCGACATAGATACATACTATTTTATTAAACTTGGCCTTCATTTCACATTTGCGTTTGATAATATTTTACTCTTTCAATCTTCGGCACTTGGTGAAATTCCATTATTATCAGTTCATCGCTAAACGCCTTGATCCGATTGAAGTTTTGTAAAGTGAATAAAGACACAGAACGTTATACATATATTGCGTTCTGTAAATGCTTTAAAAAGCGAAACCGGTAGATGAATTCACCATGACTTATTTTCAGAAGTCCTTTTTTTGGCCATGTATGTGCGTATTTAAATAAAAGTGCAAGTGTGTATTATTATATATTTATTTATAATACTACACACTTATTATATATTATTTATATTAACACCAGTTAGATATTTGGGGATAAACTAATTAATGTTTATAAATTTTTGAACTCTTAAAATCCCTGATAAAAAGCTATAGCTACGCTAATGGTTAGAGCTGCTTTACAGTAATGTGCAGACAAAATTTTGTAACCATCTATATATTAATAATATTAACTGGTGTTAATAGAGAGGTGGCGCTAGTGGTGCACGAAAATAACAGCTCAGTAATAAAAATATGTAAAAATATGAATTAATTGTTAATATCTATCAAAAACTATATACAGTGACTAAAAACTATTTAAATTTTGTATGTGATTGTTATTTTGACATTAAATTCATGAAGTGTTGTGATATAAGTGTTTGTGTTTTGAACTTATAGAAGACCAAATTCAAAATAATTAAATACACAAATAGACCTTAAAACGAAGAAAAAAAGTAAACAATGAGTGAAGTAGAAACTATTATAGTAGAAATTCCTAAATAATCTCTATTCTTCCTAAATATCTCTATTCCTAAATAATATTTCAAGTGTTTGTAACAAAATATTAGATGTGTAGTGATAAGTGAAGTTGAAGGTATTTGAGAAAACTGTGTTTACGATATATCGTCGTCGGACTCAAACTAGTTACATATGATGGACATTTTCACAAATGTGTTCGTTGACTAGATGGTGTAGCGGTACAGTCCATGCCTTTGTGAAAATCGACCCAAGTTCAAAACTTCGGCGGAGACATATCTTTTTTTTTTCTTTTCCTTCGTTTTCTTTAGACACTTTTTTAGATATTTTTTTCTTAATTAAATTTTTTATTATAACTACTTTTGCCGAGATGGCGTCTTCTATTTTCTGGGGTTGCTGTGACGAAGGATCTTTAGATGAGAAATACCTTGTTTGTAGCGTATGTAAAAAGGGATATCATTTTGTTTGTGTGTCTCTGGATGAAAAAACTAGCAAATCAGCTTTAACCATTTGGAAATGCCCAATGTGCCAGGGTCCTAAGTCCGCTAAAAATGACAACACGCCTGTACGAAACGTGAATACAACTAGAGGTAGTAAAAATACGCTTTCATCTGTCGCTCCAAGTTTAGTTCCAGTCACACGAGACGAAGTGCAGGACATTCTGCAGGAAACCCTTGATAAAAAACTAAATGAGATGCTGTTAAAATTTCAACATAGCATTCCTAAACTTCTAGACGCTAAATTAGAACCACTGAAGCGTGAACTAGCGGAAATAGCAACATCAATGAGTTACATTAGTACGCAGTACGAGGAAATAAAAAAGGAGAACATGGAAATGAGGGAAATTAATACGCAGCTACAAGGAGAAGTTAGAACTCTGATGCAAGAAAATGACACGTTACATCGAACAATATCTGATATGAGCATTCGTTTGAATAAAGTAGAGCAACAATCACGTAATAATAATATCGAGCTGCAGTGTGTTCCTGAAAGTAAGAGTGAAAACCTGGTACGTATAGCTATAGAGTTGGGCAAGGTAGTTGGTTGTGAAATAACTGCGAGAGATGTTCTTCACTGCACACGTGTTGCCAAACATAATCAGAGCAGCGATCGTCCTCGTTCTATAGTGATTCAACTGTCATCTCCCAGGCTGCGTGACCAGCTACTTGCTTCGGCTTTCGCTTTTAATAGAAAACATCCTGAAAACAAGCTTAATAGCGAACATATTGGACTGAAATGCAAAGCACCTATATATGTAATGGAGCATTTATCAACTTACAATAGGGGATTACACGCTGCGGCCAGCCAAAAACTAAAGAGCTGAATTATAAGTACGTTTGGGTTCGGAATGGGCGAATTTTTATGCGTCAATCAGATAAATCTGCATATGTTTTAATTAAGAATACAGAGACCTTGGACAAATTAGCGAGTTAATAAGACTTCTTCTTTTTTTGTCTCTTTCTTTTTCATATTATAATTAAATAATAATATGTCTGCACTTAATAAAATAGATTCCTTAAATATTTATTACCAAAATTCGCGTGGTCTACGCACAAAAACTCACGAATTTTACCAAAATTTGTTTTGTGAGAGTTATGATTTAGTTATACTGACTGAAACTTGGTTAAATGATGGAGTTGTTAGCAGCGAGCTATTTGGTGATAGGTACGTTGTGTATAGAAGAGACAGAAAGACTAATGAGAACAACTCTAAAAAAGATGGTGGTGGGGTTTTGATTGCAGTATCCAATAAAATTAATTCTAGACGCATGGTCTCTTGGGATAGTGGTTGCGAGGACCTGTGGGTTATCGTGGATGTAAATATTTCGCGAACCATTCAACAAATAGCTCTATGCGTTGTTTATTTATCTCCCCCGTTAACCTTGAGCTCACTTGAAAGTTTTATTGATAACTGTAACTCAGTATTTGATAGATCTAACATGTATTATTGTATATTTGGAGATTTTAATTTAAGTAGTATAAATTGGAACTTGTTAGATGAATCTAAAGTTTTAGATTTAAATAAATTAGCTAAATGCTTGTTAGATTTTATCGATAGTAATAAGTTAGTTCAGCATAATCGCATTTCTAATGTGTCAGGTAAAATATTGGATCTTGTATTGTCCGACCTTCCTTCTTGTGGAGTCAGGGAGTCCCCTGTAGCCTTATCACTCGTTGATAAACTTCATCCTCCTTTAATAATTTGTGTAGATAACGTTAATAATAACAGCCTTTTATATAACGATCAACTAAATAAACTTAACTATTTTAAGGCAGACTATAATAGGATTCGTGAACACCTAGAGTTAATGGACTGGCACCAAAAATTTGAGCATTTGCAGGATGTCAACCAAATGGTATCTATTTTTTATGACATTATTAATAATACAATCAGAAAATTCGTACCTCAGTGTAAACCAAAGAATAACAAATATCCCGCTTGGTTCGATGCTAATTTAAAAAGAGCTCTAAAGGAAAAATATAACGTATATTACAGGTTTAAGAAATATAAGAATCCAATGGATAAAATAGAATTAAACTTACTTAGCAAAAGATGCAAAAAATTAGTCTCCAGCTGTTACAATACTTACATTAAATCAATTGAAAGTAAATTTTCAGTTAATCCAAAACTGTTTTGGTCTTTTGTCAAGGCTAAACGCGGTGGAATAAGCAATTACCCTTCTTGTATCAAGGATAAAACAAAATATGCAACTGATGGTAAAGAAATATGTGAAATGTTTGCTGCATCCTTCTCCTCAGCATACACAGTTCCATTGTTGGAGACAAATTTGACTGTTCCTGATTCCTTATCCGCAGTTAGTAATTATAGTGAAATATTAACGATACCTGAAGTTAGTGTAGAATCCGTTAAAAAAAAGTTGAAGTCAGTTGATTGTTATAAAGGGGCAGGGGAGGATGGAATACCGTCTAATTTCGTATTTGAATGCGCTGAACACCTAGCATCACCTCTTTGTATGATATATAATAAATCTTTAAGTACTGGAGTTTTCCCATTAATGTGGAAAAAGACCAAAGTTGTTCCCATTCCTAAATCTGACAAACGTGATAACGTAACTGATTATAGACCAATTTCAATTTTACCGACTTTTGCAAAAATTTTGGAATCCTTGATTTGCCCTTATTTCCAACGCCACCTAGACCAATACTTAAGTGATAGTCAATTCGGGTTCGTAAAAAAACGGTCAACTGCTACTGCTTTAGTGGACTTTACTGAAAATATTTCCCAAATTGTTGATTCTAATAGTGAAGTTGACGTTATATACACTGATTTTAGTAAAGCCTTTGACCGTGTACCTCACAATTTATTGATAAGGAAATTGACTTGGTACGGTATATCTGGATCGCTAATTAAATGGGCGAGTTCTTATCTAAGTAATCGCACATTCACAGTTGTTGTTAATGGTTATAAATCTGAATACTATTCCATAACTTCTGGTATTCCTCAAGGATCACATTTGGGCCCTATATGGTTCAATTATTTTATTAATGATATAAACTCACGCTTTTCATCTGCTGAACCATTTATGTATGCAGATGATTTGAAATTTATGAAGGAAATTAAAACGGAAAAAGATGTTTCCTTGCTTCAGTTTGAATTAACGAAATTGGACGAGTGGTGTAAGGTTAATGGAATGCTTTTAAATTTTGATAAATGCTCTCACGTTAAATTCACTCGAAAGCTGAACCCACTAAACCATGACTACTATATTGGGCAAAATAAAATACGCAAGTTAGAAGAAATCAAAGATCTTGGTGTATTATTTGACCAAAAGCTCACATTTGTACCTCACATTGAGTACATCATTCGCAAGGCCTCAAAGATGTTGGGTTTTTTAATTCGAACGGCAAAAGTATTTAGGAATCATAAATTAAAAATTCAATTGTATTATAGCCTAGTCAGAAGCCTTTTGGAATATTGTAGTGTCGTATGGAGACCTCATTATGCGACACATACGCTAAGATTAGAAAGGGTGCAAAAACGTTTTATGTAGCACATTGCTTATAGTACTGGCATGGCGAAAAAGTATAAATCTTACAAATCCAGATTAAAAAAATTTAATATGCAGTCACTGGAAAGTCGTAGAAAGCTTCTGGACGTTTTGTTTTTCGTTAAGCTTCTCCAATACGAAATTGACTGTCCAAAATTTTTCCAAAAAGTTGGCTTTCGAGTACCGAGAACTTGTCCTCGTGGTCAAATCACTCCATTATGTCCACCATTACGAAGAACTGTTGCTGGTGCGAACTCTCCCTTACCTAGGCTGTGTAAAGTAGTCAACGAGTATTGCAGTTACATTGACATATATAGTGACTCACCTGACAAGTTCCGCAAAATCTTTTCAAGACTCCAAATAGATTAGTTTTTTTTTGTTTTTTGTTTGACATTTTGTTTTTTTTTATTTAATGTTTTAGTTATGCTTATTTACCTTCATTTAATTTCTATGTTGTTAATTTCTATCTCTTTTTTTTAATCTGACTGTTATTATCATTTTGCATCGACCATTTAAAACACATGAGGTGTTTACCTATAATTGTTTGATACAATAAGCTCATATTTACAAGAACTCAAGTTGTTAATTGTTTTATAATTGTATGCAAACCTTGGTAAACCTAATAAATAAATAAATAAATAAATATAAATAATATATAATAAGTGTGTAATATTATATATATGTATTTGGACCCCTTTTTAAGACAATTACGTGATCATTGGAGTATGATATTTGGCACAGTTAAAGTTTAAATTCCATAGGACTGCAGAAAATTATTATTTTAAATTAAAATGCATTAAAATACATTAAATTAATAAAAATAAACATAACACACTACATTTATGTGACATACATGACTGATATTCACAATGCGGCAACCATCAGTAAGGCCGTATTACCAGACCCGGGCGAAACGGTGCAGTTTACTGCCTAAAATAATCACCATGGTATAACTCGTATACCCAATCGTTAGCTTTTTACAAACTGCCTAGCCGAATGGCAATTAGTCTATTATTCAAAGAGAGCTCTGATAAAACTTTCAAATTTAGCAGAATAATAATATATAAACGGTAGTAGTTAAAAAAACAACAGTGCGTAGGGTACCTACAATGTTTCAGACAGATCCCTATCTCTCAAGCATGTGCCAAATTTCTTGAGAGTTTTTAACTTAATTTCCTTCTTAGAATCAAATGTTCTTGGCAGGAGTGAATCGAGTATGTAAGGGGACATAAATAAAATATATAAACAGCGCAGACGCCGGCGCTCAGTACTTTGTTTTTGATGAAGCCAAGGTCTTATCTTATCGCGCATTTTTGTAGCAAGTTGCAAGCACAGCTTGTGCGCGAAAAATATCCGACCGACACTTTCAGATATGCATCAGTATTGAGTGGCTATACGTGAGAGAGGAACAGAAGGATTAAAGTTGGAGAGAAGGTCGTAATAAGAGTAACACGTATAGCTTGAGCATGCCGTCTACTACGTCTACTACGTCTGCCATGGGGGCATGTAGCTTACATCTTAGGTCCAAAACAATACAGGGAAAATGTGTAAATTACTCAAATACAAAGAAAAACGTTGCAAAAGAATCAAT
Source organism: Apodemia mormo (assembly GCA_036924255.1). Classification (NCBI taxonomy): domain Eukaryota; kingdom Metazoa; phylum Arthropoda; class Insecta; order Lepidoptera; family Riodinidae; genus Apodemia; species Apodemia mormo. The sequence goes on along the minus strand of JAUPFN010000014.1, from coordinate 31,048,163 downwards.
CATATCAGCCATATGACGTCCACTGCTGAAGATAGGCCTCCTCTAATGACATCCACTGCGAACTGTTAGAGGCAGGCAGGCAAAGAATCGATCGTTAAATATTATTTATTTCTTCAATTAAGTCACAAATTCCGCATAAGCTCTTAAGTATGAGATGTAGTTGCCACCTTTCCATAATATTATTGCGGTTTTTTTTTTCTGAATTATACGGTTTACTGTTACTTGATTTTTATTAAAATATATTTATTTTTTTATAAGATATCAAACAAGCAGATGGGTCTCCTGATGAAAAGAGTCAACCATAGCCTATAGACACCAAAGGTGTTATTAGTGCTTTGCTATCTTGTGGCGAGGCCTAATGCTACATGCATAAGTTTACCGGATACCTTACCCTCCAAACCGGAACACAACAGTGACAAGCACTGACACTATTGCGACAGGAATAGGTGAGGCGCTGGTAACAGACTCAGGCGAGACAATGCAGAACACTACCACCTAGTAGCCACGATAGTGGTGACTCGTATAGCCAATCGGTCACCTTTTATGGCCTGCCTGGCAGAACGGCAGTTGGGCTATTTTTCAAAGGAGCCCGGGACCAACACGGGGAAAATATTATTATTCAGTTGTTTTAAAAGAAGAATTTACGTTTTTACGTTTTATTTATATTTCTTAGTATAGTTTTGTGATTGTTCGAATCGCCTTATCAGCAAATAGTAGAATCAGTTAAGCATTTTTTATTTTTAACATTATTTTGACGAACTGAGCTGTCGGTAAGAAAAAATAGAGGTTGAAAATTTTCTCTTTATATCAATGAACGATAAACAAAGAATTTTATGGACAACACAACAGCCTGTACCCACGACTTCTTTCGCGTGGAAAATATTCTAAAATAAAACCCTCATAGTTCCCGTTCCCGTAGGATTACCGAGATAAAAACTATACTACTTCCTTTCTCAGATTTCAAACTATAACCGTACCAAATTTCATCCAAATCGGTTCAGTGGTTTAGGCGTGAAGAAGAGACAGATAGACAGAGTTACTTTCGCATCTAAAATATTAGTATGGATTATATCGTTTAAGACACGTTTAAGATAATTCTGCAAATCATTTGGAGCGCCTACAAAATATTTACCGTATTTTCTAAAGCCAGTTTCTCTTTATACACAAATTGTATGGCAATTGTATGAAACGATACTATATAGATATTATATAAGCTATATGAAATACATTTCCCAATATAAGTCCGAAACAGTAGGAATCATTGTTGTATTGTACCTTCACGCCGGGAGCCCCCGGACAATGGACAGCCGTGATGTGATTCAGTGAATTGATTGAGCCTTCAGGGTTGTGTGCTCTAATTTCGTTAATAATACTTCGTATTGTTTCAGGGCCCGTTTGAATAAGACCAAGAATCGTTTATTTATCAAGCAATATTATAAATAGATATACAATAACATCGAAACAGGAATTTTAGCGTATAAGGAACGGTCTACCGATTATCGCAACTATGGATTTTAACATGATTCTAAGACGAAACCCAATGTAAATTTGTGTGGGAAATTTTTGATTTTTTTTTTGCCGATTTTTTTACTTGAACTTTGTAGAAGTTGATTTATTCTAATATCTTCACGCCCATATCCCCGAAGGGGTAGGCAGAGGTACAACAAGCGCATCCACGATTAGCCGAAGATACTTGGCCCCAGAAATGTGATAGGTGGTAAGCCTATCGCCAACCGGGCACTTTCCAATCCTGGGCAACTTTGTATTTCTCAGAAAACTGAAAAAACACTTTTTTGTGCCCAACCCGGGAATCGAACTCGGGACCTCATGTGGTCAACGCCAACGCTGGACCGCTAGACCACAGAGGCGATTTATTCTATAGTGATTTATTCTAATACTCTATAGTGCTTATTCTAAAAAATAGTAATATTTATGGCAATACATAAAATACGCAACGTAAGTGCGCCACATACCGCGTCAAATAAACGGCTAGTTCGAGAATTCTACCAGCGCTACGAGTTTGACCAATAGCGTGAAAATAAAAAAAAGTCATGAAACGCGAACTTTGCATTACCAACAAAAAAAGGAATTGGCAACGATGCTAGAAGAATGTCATGAGACTAGAACGTAAAAATGGCGTAGTTTCTTAATTTTTCGGTAGACCATCCCTTACACACTGTTTACAACTAAGACAAAAGTAAGATAAACAAAAAACAACAAACGTAAAAACACTAAACGAAAAAACAAGCATAAAATAATCAGCTCATTGCGTGTCTAACCACGCACCCTATAATTAGGGTTCCGTAGTTTCCCATCACAACAATGCGAGCTAAGAAAAGGGATTTTTTCGTAGTTTTGTACTGTGGATATTTAACCTCTTCAATGCCAGTGATGGATTTTTTTCGAAGTGGACTTAAGCAGTTGGTCGCAATAATCGTTACAGCGAATCCGAGCTATTTTGGCGAGCAGAGTGCTCAGACAAAGTTTTAGTTAAATAGGCTTAGAGTTCGCACAACGGGTGTCCCCTGTGAGTTCGACCTTCGACTTACAATAAGTGGGAGAGTTAATGGCATAAGAATTTAAACTATTTATATAAAAGGGATATATTATTTGCGGCCTGAAACAGGAGGCTGCTTCACTGCCGCGAGTGTATTTGAATTGTGAAGTGTAGGCTGTGATGGAATCATCAGAATCAGATCAATCAATCAATCAGAGACATCAAGATAAGATAGTACAACCCAACGACGAATGTGTCCTTACTTCCCAAATACATTTTCTAATTTTGTCAATTATTACTCGTAATCTTGTAAATCTTAACTTCACTAACTGTGAAGTTAAGATTTACAAGATTACGAGGCGCCATCCATAAATTACGTCACACGAATTTCATGATTTTTTTAAATTTTGCCCGTCCTTGTCACAGCTAGTCACATTTGTGAGACCCCCTTCCCCCTACCTAGTCTGATGTCACATATTTTACAATTTTACATTGTAATATTAATCTCATTCTATTATTTTTTTATTTGTATAATTCTTTTAAAGTTAATGTTGTATTACTTAGATATAAAACATTATAATTTGAAAAAATGTGATGTCACAAAATTTGGGACCCCTCCCTACCCCTTGTCACACAATGTCACACTTCGTTGACCCCTCCCTCTCCCTTAGCATGTGACGTAATTTATGGGTGGCCCTTTATCGATTTTAATAAAAAACTAGGTTTACTGTTAATTTCGTTATATATGCTATTACTGTGATTACTTAGCTGCCTTATTTAGCTTCGTTATTATAAAACTCTAATATTTTCACAAACAAATCCAAAATCAAAAAAAATGTTTTCGAAAAAAGTATTCCTAATAGATTTTTTTTCGAAAACATAATCTATTTATTATACATTCTACACCATGGGGTACGTGGGAAAAAAACTGGTCCAGTGCAAGTTGGACTCGCGCACGTAGGGTTTTTTTTTAGCATTATTCTTCATAAAACATTGGTAAACTTATTTACTTACTTGGTCACAACACTACAACTGTCAAATTAGAACTATAACTATTATTAGAAATACAACTATTTTAATTGTAAGCGTACAGGTTCACGTATATTAGGGGAGCACAAGATGCTAAATGGGTAGTTACTCCAGCGTCATAGGGACCTATTGGAATTTGTAGATAAGTTATAGGAAAAATAAAAGGTTATATGTTGTTCATCATTTCAATGGCGAAGAAACCATCTCCGGAAAAAAAATTAAAAAAAAAACCGTTACATGGAAACATTGAATCGTGTCACATTAAGGTATGGTGGGTTAATTGCCATCTAAAATTTAGAAAATCTGACGATTCAGGTGTGGCGTAAGGGAGTAGGAGGGTCATAAAGTTTCAAAGAAAACGTTGTTTTGACATTCTCAAGCGCGTCTGAATTTTCTTTTATTATATAGGAAATTATATAAGAATAACGAAAAAAATAATCTGACAATTTCAACTAGCCGAAAATTTTTTGTTTTTTTTCTGCCATAATAACTCGACTCTATATAAAAGGCTTTTATTTGGTGGATAGCTTCAACAGTATGCGTGTAAACCCCACTATGTTAATTTGACGCGCTTGAGTAAATCCAAAAATCCCCTCTTGGGCTCCTCTACTAGTAGGAGCGCATCGTCAGGGTTTGTAGCTTATGCAAAATTTCTTAAACAATTAAAATAATGAAACAAATACAAGTGTATTTATAATAATACTAGCTGGCCCACACAACTTAGCCCATGAATAAAATAATATGTCATCAATTTAATCTTTAAAGCAAACTTTTATCGTCTACTTCAGGTAAGTACGTAGGGGCTAATTTTCAAGGTTGATTTTCGCATTTATTTTACCGGATTTTTCAACTTCCTCCTTACCGAATTTCCTCAAAATCGGTGATTCAGCCATTAAAACGTTATACACCACAGATCACATGAATACTAATAGATACGGCATTGGGAAGGAAACGTGTTGCCGCGCATATGAGCAAACGCAAACCTATCATTGTCAAAAGAGTCTTACATTTCTAGATATGTTATACATACCTATTGTGAAAAAATAGAAATAAACCATTAACTATTTTATCATACCGAATGAGATGAGAGTGACTTTATTTCATCAATTAGTAGTATTTCTGTATGTAAATGTAAGCTAAATTGACATCCTGGGAGATTGCCTTGAAAAGGCGCCATGTCATATAGACTTTCGAATTTATAAAATCAACATGCATTTAAAATACAGTTTCACCAAGAACTAACGATTAACAGTTTATACCTCATCATTTAACTCTTTTTATTAGGTAAGTCATCTGCTTGTTTGCTCTAAAAATACAAAGTTAAATTGTAGCACTAAAAATACTAAGCGTCAACCCTGGCAGAAGTGATGAAGCAGACAATATTTACGCACAATACAATGGCCGGCGATATTAAAGCATAAAGGTTATCATTTGTTTGTACTACAGCAATAGCTACGTATAAAGGAATTGGATTAGCTGCTAGTAGTCCGAAGATAAAGGCCTGTTCGCATGCTTTAAATTTATGTCTATTGCAGTTACTATTAGTGTTGGGGCGAAAACTTCTATAGAGTAGACATATTATAGTGTACAAATGACTTGTTTCAAGTGTATAAATTACCTACGAAAAAAAGAATATTTAAATTTGAATTTAATTAAATTAATGTTATTTTAGCTTAAAAGAAAACTTGCTGCTATGCTAATAGAAATTTTACATGAAAACTGAAAATAAGCCAACCAAAAGTGTTCATCTATAATAAAGACTTAAAGACAAATAACGGAATTAAGTAAGATATATGTTAAGCAAGTACTCAATCAAGTGATATTTTATCATGCATTTTTTGTTAACTTTAGACTATTAAAATTAACGAACACACGCACATAAATACAAAATAAATTGTGCTGCACATTTATCTTATTGTAGATATAAATATTTATTTTATAATTAGATAACTAACCAAGGGTAAACTTTAGTTTACCAGTTTTATTGATTCAGGTGTTACTTTGCGGAAATCCATTATTAAAAACTTTAATTTAATTAAATTTGCTATTATCTGCGCATTGTTCTATGTGACCTCCGCGGTGGCAACGAACGAACACTACCTCACTCTACGCAAGTGTAAGTCTTACTCTACGCGAGTGTATTACTTACACTTGCGTGTTTAGTAGTAGTATTCGTTTCTCCAGAAGATGGTTTGGTTTCGAAGTGAAACGTGCGTTGAGTACGTAAATTGTGTGCTTTTGTGCTAGGTGCCGAAGTGGATGAAAATGTGGTGGATGTGGGTGGATAATTGTGTTTGTCCGGACCATCGGTGAGTTTTATCTATGTATTAAACGGTGTCTTCGGTGTCATCGCGGAAGTCACATAGAACAATGTGCGGATGATAGAAATTTTAATTAATTTCACATTTTTAGTTTACCTTTTGTTTTTTACGCTTATATGTTCCGTGCTGCTGCTGCTGCTTGACGTTCTACTCGTATGGTATGTGTAAAGTGTAAACGAGACAGTTATGGAATAGGCATCTGACACAAGGTTCTGCGCACAGACGTACTTGCATTTATAAACATTGTATAATAGATTCTTTATTAGCTATTAAGTACATAGGTACATAAATCTTGTTAATCTCGGATTTGGTAAATAAATGTCTGTATCTGTAAACAAATCAAGATCAACAACTTAATACTTTGTGGTATAAGTACCACACACTCTTTTTACAAGATTTTTTTTTATTTCATAATATATAGTTTAACCGAAACCGCTTTAATGCGTTAAAAGTGTACCATGGGCAAAGCATGGTGGAGTATCGGCTGCATAGGTTATACGTAATAAACAAATCGATAACCCTAATTTTAATTTTGCTCCATGAGGGTATTTAGTTCGATCATAAAAAGTGTAGAAAGCACTTAAATAAAAAATATGAATGCAGGACTTTATAAGTTTTTAGTATTTTAAATAAATGAAAACTTTTCGTGTAGAAATAAAAATCAATGATTTTATTTTTTCATTTATTTTTACAAAGACTTCTTTAATAATAATAATACTTAAGGTTTCAAACAATGAATACTCGTCATTGGTTTCAAAATTTTTTCTTGTGACAGTTAATATATTATTTCCATTAAATTTTAAATGACATATTACACATTATATAAGACACGTGTTCTTAAGCGTTCGCCTTTTCAAACTGCCTGTCAGGAAAGTATGAAAGGGAAACGCCTATATCTTAGTATGTTAAAGTATTATGTACTTATCTATACTAACATTATAAAAATGTGATTGTCTGCTTGTCTGTCTGTTTATTTGTTCACCTGTCCATATGCCTTTCTATCTGTTACGCAATAACTTACGCTGTCACAGCTAAACCACTGAACTAATTTTAATAATATTTGGCACAGAGATAGTTTAAAATCCAGCTTTAAAAAATACCCCTAAGGAGCTAAAATACCGAATCATAGTTTGTATAAACGATTAAATTGATTACCTGTTGCTCTATTCGCGAATAAAGTAGGCTAAATAGTATTATTATCGTTTGATAAAAACGATATTTAACCTTCTTCTATCCTTTATGACTTTTAGTATAAGTTTTATATAGGGAGAGTATGTCTATATTTCAGTGTATATAAGTCTATGACATTACTATTGTTGGAAACGATTAAGGTGATATTCACCAGTGTGGGAGCATTAGTGTGAAATTGAAACATATGGTATAGAGTTTCTATAGAAAGAGCATGGAGCCAGTATTAACAAATCTTTAGCACTATTGTTGGTAACGATTGGAGTATATTCAACCATGTAAGAGCGTAAGTAAGTAATCAAAACACATGGTACAGGATGATATAATAAAGGTTTGTCTATATTTGAGATTTTACATTGAAATTAATTAGAGTAATATAAAAAATCAACTTTTAATCAACGTTAAAACACAATCGTATAGCATAACATCCATACTAATATTATAAATGCGAAAGTAGCTCTGTCTGTCTATCTGTCTATCTGTCTCTTCTTCATGCCTAAACCACTGAATTGATTAGAATGAAATTTGGTATATAGTTCGAGACCCGAGGAAGGACATATAATAGTTTTTGTCCCGGATATTCCACGGAAACGGGAATTATGCGGGTAAAACCCCGGGACTTTTAAAAATTTTTTCACGTGGACGAAGTTGCAGGCACAGTTAGTTGTCTACATAGCAATAGTAATAAGTAGGTACGATACAGGATTTGTATAGAATTTCAGTTTGTACATATAAGTCGTTTGTATTTCCATTTTTAAAACTGTTATAGTAATATTAAACTATGTAAGACATTTATTAACTCAGAATTAAACCTTATAGTATGAGGCTTTTTATATTATTACTAGCTGACCCAGAAAACGTTGTTTTGCTATACATATAAAGAATCTATAGCGGACAAACAACATGGCACTTAATTTATATAAGTATACGGAACTGTCCTTCCAAGCAGTCGAAATGGCATTGAACTTTATATGGCGAATAAGTATCCATAAATTTTTTAATTTTCCGCGCAATTTTCTTAATATTTTCTTTTATAAGAATCTTCTCCAGACAATTACAAACACAACAAAAAAAGAATTAGAGAAATCGGTCCAGCCATTCACCCGTGATGTCATGACTACGGAAAATAGGGATTGATATATATAGATTATTTTTTTATATTATCATAAGATAGCAAACAAGCAGATGGGTCGCCTAATGGAAAGAGTCAACCATCGCCTATAGACACCAAAGATGTTAATGGTGCATAGCTACCCTCAAAACTAGCACACGACAATGACAAGCATTGACGCTATTGCGGCAGGAATAGGTAAGGCGGTGGTACCAAAAACCCAGGCGAAACTTTGCGGAACTCTTTCACATTAATATCCTTTACCCTTCATAGAGGGAAGTGCTTTTCAACTGTCCTAAAGATGCTTTGGTTACGAAGTGAAACTTGCGTTGAGTACATAATTTTTTTTGATTACTACCTTTGCTACTGACGTGGAAAAAGGTGTGATGGAAGTGGGTGGACTATTATGACGCTGTGGTCTCCTCTAATGTTCAGGTCTTGAACAAGTTTGCCCCATTCTTTACACTACCTTTCTTTTCAGGACAATCACATCACATATAAGGTTTCACGGAAATTTTGAAAATTAAATACCTCAATTTCTTCTTTAGTTTATTATTGTATTTGTATTGTATCGTATATATGGTTCTTACAATAATTATCCATAGACATATTATACACTACTGCATATTTTGATAAATTAAACAGCCGCTAGTGGCACTGTACACTTTCTAAACTATATTCAAAATTAATTTAATTTTGCTGTCCCAAAATTGGTAAACAGAACCCTTGACAACTAGTTTTGCTAACACTTCTGTAAGTAGCCGCCGTCATTTACAAATTGCTTCTTTATCTTCGCGGCTTATAAAATCCAAAGGTATGAACTATGAATATTAAGTTTCTACAGAATGAACATGTCTATATTTCAGTTTATATAAGTCTTTTGTAGTGATATTGTTATTTGTTGGAAACGATTAGAGTAATGTTCAACCATGTGAGACCGTTAGTACGTAATCAAAAGGTAAGATTGCCATAGGTTGGGTTTATTGTGGGTCTATGTAGTTTAAAGCGTTTGGGCAGATAACCATAATAGACATGTTGCACGTATAATTAGCAATATTTGTACTATTATTTTTCATTTATCTTTGCAAGCTTATGTGTAAATAAAACGTAAGCTATAACATTTAAAAATAAACATTACACACAAAACATTCAATTGACAAATATGATATTAATTTAAACACGTGTGTAATTTACGCTATCTCCTTTACGGCTAAAGCTTAGATGAAGGAAACTACTACTAGATATGAAATAACCAAGGGAAAACCGTATCATTTTGTTCCTATAGTGCGCGCGGAACTAGTTGGCCGCGCCATACGTAATACGTAATACGTAAGGCGCGGCCAACTAGTTCCGTGCGCACTATAACAATGGCGGACTTAAAAACAGCTGTTTACTGTCTACATAACAATTGATAAGTTATATTATTGCAATTGAGAATGTATTTTAACAATTAGTTTTTATTTTAGACTTAAATTATTATTATTACACACTTAAATTATAGAAAAATACAAACAAACTCTAAAATCAATTTAATGTTTTGTAATCAAAGGGTTATTTGACTCTATTTTGACTTACCTAGATTAACAGCGTATTTTAGTAATGGCGTTATAGCCGCAAGCTGTTTAAGGTGACGTTAATTTTTTTAAATGATTTGAAATTAGAACACTGACAAAATTTATGTAGCGTTATCTATTATGAAAATTCTAACTTGTTAGACAGAGATAAAGCCATTTTTATTTGTTCAGCGTTGGAAAGCATGCAATTTTATAATTTTGATTGTTTATAGAAATTAATGCCAAGTCCTTAGAGTACTGAGGCCAAGTCCATGTCTTTCACTTGTCAAAGGGCTAAAGTCAGTTAGTTATCTAATTTAAAACAGATTATTGTTTAGCCTATGGTCGAATTTCGGCCACAGGGCGATTGCTAGTAATAATAAAAAAGTGAACCAGAAGTACAAGTGAGTTTATTTGTAGTTTTTAAAATGTAGTTCCACCTAGTGCCGACATGGAAATATCCAATTCTTCTCTATCTAGCGATCAGTACAATGAACAATCACCGGAATCAATCACACTATATCTAGCGATAAGTACAATCGACGGAATCGATCACAAAACAAAGAAGAATTTCGCCACGATGTACCAAGCGACACGCAACTGAGCTGTTGATGAGAGCGTTGGCCACATACAAGGTCCCTCGTTCGGTTTTGGTTGTTCCAGCAGTGTCAAAAATTCTTTGTTCAGATTTTTAAGCTAATCAGAAATCAGAAGTACTTTATTCAATAAAAACTTTTTACAAGTTTTTTGACACGTCAACATGTTTTTTAAAAACTACAACCGGATCGGAAACGCGGCAACACACTGAGAAGATCCGGCGGAAGAAACTCAGCGGGCTTGTCTTTTTTTCATATCTATTTTTTACAATATAACAATATTACAAAAATATATAAGACATCGGTATGAGGAGAAATTAATCCCAGGCTTTTTTATCTTCTAAGTAATTTGAGATTTTATAATATTCTTTTTTACACAGTTTTGTTTTTACACATTTTTTAATTTTTTTAAATTTATTGACTGGTAGATTCTCTTATGGTTTCGGGAAGTCTATGCGATGCGATGGAGACGAGATGCATGCAGAACAAGCTATTCCATGTCACCAGAAGCGTTGATAGAAGTGCAGTTAGTTCACCCATCGTAAGCTGAAGGTATTTTTTCATATTTATAATTTATATATTCATAATTTAGTAAAAAACCAATGTGTCACTACCGTCGTGACTAGATTATAGAGTTGTACAACGTCTCGGCCGGGTATTTGGTGCCACTGCCTTACATATTTCTACCGCAATAGCACTTTGTTCCAATTTGAAGGGTAAAGTAGCTGGTAGAATTATGCATGTGGCATTGTCCTGTCGCCAAACGGATAGCAACGCATCATTAACACCTTTGGTGTCTTAAGGCGATGGTTTCTCTTTCCATCAGGAGAGTCATCTGAATAATATAAAAAAAACTTGCAAAATCGCCCTATTAACAAAAAATTAAAAGAGGCACAATATATATATATATATACGCAATATATATATATATATATATATATATATATATATATATATATATATATATATATATATATATATATATATATATACATATATATATATATACATATATATATATATATATATGGGTCTCCGGATGGTAAGAGTCAACCATCGTCTATAGACACCAAAGATGATAATGGTGCGTCGCTATCTTGTGGCGAGGTCTAATGCCACATGCATAAGTTTACCGGCTACCTTACCCTTTAAACCGGAACACAACAGTGACAAGCAGTGACGCTATTGTGGCAAGAACAGGTAAGGCGGTGGTACCAAATCCGGGTGAGACAATACAGAACTCTACCACCTAGTAAAGATATAGCGTAAAGATAGCTCGAAAAGTTATTGCGTTAAATTTATAAAAAAACAATTTAGCAAATTAACAACTTTTCCTTTTTGAAGTCGTTGGAACAGCGTTCAAAGTTCGTTTAATTAAATCATTCATAATTTGAATTGTTTTCGTTCAAAACTCAATTCAAAAGTAATCAGTAAACGATACATTTTACTTTTAAGACACGAATATAGTAACAAAGTAAACGGTCCTTATTTATTTATATATCTATACATATCTATACATATAATAAAATCGTAGGAAAGTCAAAACTGTACATTGAATATTTTTTTAAAAGAATACTTGGGGCGTGATCTACAATCGATACCGAAGCCAAAAATATAGTTTTTAGAATTTTTGCCTGTCTGTCTGTCTGTCTGTCTGTCTGTCGGTCCGTCTGTCCGTTCGTCCATCCGTCTGTTTGTCTGTCTGTCTGTCTGTCTGTCTGTTTGTCTGTTTGTTTGTATATATGTCCGGGGTAAACTCAAAAAGTACTGCGTAGATTTACTTCAAATTTTGCGTGAATATTACTAACAGGTCGGGTCAACATATAGGCTACATATTATCACGTTATCACCTACGGGGGAGGAGCTGTGCGGAGTAGTATCCGTGCGAACAAAGTCGCAAGCAACAGCTAGTTTATAAATAAGAAGTATATATACACACGGACAGGCTGACAAACTCAAATTTTATAACATACTAGGTGTGCCGGCGACTTCGTCCGCGTGGATATTTTTTTTTAAATAAAAGTAGCCTAAATCATTTCTTATTACCGTGATTTAAAAGATAGGCAGTCCCGGTATTTTACCCGCATAGTTCCTATTCCCGTGGGAATTCCGGGATAAAAAAATTTTTACTAGATCCCGGGCCGTACTATCGTTTTACCCATTCCTGCCGCAATAGCATCAATGTTAGCCACTGTCGTGTTCCGGTTTAGAGGGTAAGGTAACCGGCAAACTTATGCATGTGGCATTAGACCTCGCCACAAGATAGCATCACACCATTAACATCTTTGGTATCTATAGGCGATGGTTGACCCTTTTCTTATGAAAAAAAAATGTATAAACAGACACTACTACTACTACTACCTCAATTCATTTCATTTCATATTAGATGTGCCCGCAACTTTAACCGCGTGGAAAAATTTCTAAAATTAATCCCGGTGTTTTACCCGTAAAGTTCCTGTGTCCGTAGCATTTCCATGATAAAAACTATCCTATGTCCTTTCTCAGGTTTCAAACTATCTTTGTAACAAATTTCATCCAAATCGGTTCAGTGGTTTAGACGTGAAGAAGGCACAGACAGACAGAGTTACTTTCGCATTTATAACTAGCTGTTGCCCGCGACTTCGTCCGCGCGGACTTCGTTTACCCCGCACAGCTCCTCCCCCATAGGTGATAGCGTGATAATATGTAGCCTATATGTTGACCCGACCTGTTAGTAATATTCATGCAAAATTTGGAGTAAATCCATGCAGTACTTTTTGAGTTTACCCCGGATATATATTGACTTTCCTACAATTTTATTATATGTATAGATATTAGTATAGATGAGTACGTATAATATTTGGTAGATAAAACTTTAACTTAGTTTCAGGAAAAGATTTTCAGTTTAATACAGTTTTCTCGGAAAATAATGTAACGTTTAATTTATTATATGAGTATATTTAATGATACATTAGTAGAAAAAACTTTAATTTAGTTGCAGGAAACGATTTTCCATTTTATTTAAGTTCACCTAGAAAATAATGTCTTATACATATATACGATATAGTAAATAACATCTCTATATCGCGAATGCAATTTATTACATTATGAGTATAAATAATGCTCATTAATATAAAGTGTTTTTTATATCAATGATAATGATATATAACTAAAAATAAATAATGAAAAATATTGAATTTAGTTGCAGGAAATGATTTTAAATTCTATTTAAGTTTACTCAAAAAATAATGTAACGCATCTGTATCTCAAATACTATTTGGTGTGTTATGAGTATACATAATAATAATAATTATACATGACTAAATAATGAAAAAGTTTAAATTTAGTTGTAGGAAATGTTTTTCTATATTATTTGAATAAGCTCTGAAAATAATGAGATGTGTCATTACCGCGCCTGCTATTTATAAAAATCCGGCAAACGTTGTTCTTCCTTTTTAACTACTCTTATTTTTTTTCTATATTTTCTCACCATTTAAAACTTCTCTGGACTTCAACAATTAATTTAAAACCAAAATTATTAATTAATAATGATAAAGCTTGAATTTAGTTTCAGGAAATGATTTTCCATTTTAAGTTAGCTCTGGAAATAATGTAACGCCTCATTATCGCACCTGCTATTTATTTTTATTTTCCGTGTCACGTTGAAGCACTCGTGTATTTCTCCCCACAATTTTGTCCTCAAGATTCGTACAGAAGCTAACGAACTGTCCCATTTTCTCGACAAAGCAACCATAATTAGGTTCTCTTGCCGCGTTTTCCGTAACAAAATAAATAAAATATAACTATTTGTTTTCAATACATTGCGGTTCTTGTTATTTAAGCGATTTAAAATAGTTGTTGATGTATGCAAATTCGGCAATGAATATCAACAACCTGATAAAAATCAAGTAACGGACTTAGGACTTTTGTTTCTTGTTGTGTAGTGGGTTATAATTACGTAATCTGTTTCATTTTTGCAACGAATCTTATGAAACCTTATATGCCAAAAGTTGATAGTCCATTAATTGAACTGTCAATTTTTACATATTATGAGTTTAGCGTGTCAAATAAACGTATATACATACAAGCACACACACACACACACATCACACACACACACACACATATATATATATATATATATATATATATATATATATATATATATATATATATATATATATATATATATATATATATATATAGTAATTAACCAGTATTCATCTAGCAGCCACACCAGTTTCCTTACGGGGTAGGCAGGGCAGAGTAAACCGACATCTAACGACTTTCTTGTTACAACTGTTCATCGTTTTGTCGGTTAGCAAAATAGGTACTGATCCCAATCGATGCGTCTTACCGCCCTGATACCGATTACCTCTTATTTCTAGTAATACCCAGAGCCGAAAGATTTATGCGCTCATCCAGGAGATGGGGATGTTAAAAAACCGGCTCCAAGCTACTACTAAAAATGTTGGAGAAAACCTCGAAAACCCTTAATAACACTTTTGAAATGACACAGATAGACGATGACCTGTAATATCCCAGAAAATATGTAGTTCCCATGAGATTCACCCAAAACTTTAATAATGCAGCGAGCTGCAATGTAGGGCTAGGTTTTATATATTTGTTTCTGCACTTTTTTCTCTATATAAAACTTAAAGAATTGTCACGACGATACTTCGGCAGATTTGCTAATCACTCAGATCCTATGATGACAATATACTATTTGATTAAGTTGGTTGACTGGTAGAGAATGCCACTTAGCCACCTTTGCACTTTGTTGCGTATAAATTTAAATAAATAAATAAAATAAATGTCTGCCACGGCAACCTACGAGAACGACGTGTCCATCATCCCAAGGGTCACCCTGTTATAATGGTTCTTGTAGACGCACCGTATATCAGGAAAATAATTCTTTAACTAATCGCGGTAAGTTTTCGTTAATCCTTAATAATTCTTATTGTAAATCTCGTTTTGCAACAAAAAAACTTTTAATAAAAATCTGTAATTTCGCGGCCACATTATAGTGATCCGACAGAAATTCATATTGTAGCGATGTGTGTGTGTGTGCCAACCAATACATACAACACAAGTTAAAGCGACATAGATTGTAGTCTACCGAGTATATGTGGGTACATTATTCTACTAGCATGATTACAAAGTTTCAACGCAACAGCGCTCTACGAATCGTTGCAAGACAATTTGTAAATATATGTTGTAATTAAATAGTTGTAAATATGAAGAGCTCTAGGTTTCTGCCAGACTGACAGGACAAGATATAATGCCAAAAGCATAACTTACCCGGCTACTGACTCTCCAAACCGGATCGCTACAAGGATGAGCACTGATGATATTGCGGCAGGAATAAATAAGTCAGTAGTACCAAAACCCAGTGGTAGACGTTGCAGAACTCTACCATTCTTCACAAGATGTCTAACAGTTAAGCAAGTGTAAGCGACATAAACTATACTCGACTGAATATATGTTAATGGTGTGTTCTATCCGTATGGTGGGATGGTAGTGCTACATGCATAAGTCCACCGGCTACCTTACCCTCTAAACCTGAACACGACAATGACAAGCATAGACGCCATTGCAGCAAGAATAGATTAGGCAGTGGCACCAAAAACCCAAACGAGACGATGCGGAATTCTACCACCTAGTAGTCACGACTATAGTGACACGTATATCGGTCGCCTTTTTCGACCTGCCGGGCAAAACAGCAGTTGGTCTATCCTTCAAAGGAACTCGTACCAACGGGGGAAAATATGTGGCCACGTAATTCGCTGTCACACTAACACTCCTTTTCCTCGCGATATTATGGCCCTGGAATGACAATATTTTTGCGTATCTTTCCTTTATTACATTTCTTGTGTAAGCTAAACGTACCCTTATTTAACTGCTAATTTAATTGTGCCCTGTGCCTTAATGAACTTCATTTATTTACATTATCTGTGGTTACTTTGTCTTTCTTTATTATATTAGTGAGCCATGTTGCCTTATAATAATTTTTCTTAACAAAAGAAAATGTATGTGAAACTGTAGGTTTATATTGATAATCTGAAAGCTTTGTTTAGTGTATTTGTATGGCAGTAAGACCCCGTTATAGTACGGGAGCCCACGACAATAAACCTAGTTTCATAAGACTACCGGACGGTATATACGCAGTTAGATTCGTCGTTCATCGGAGAATACGAAATGGCTATGCTGCAAAGCGAAAAACCGGATGGCGCTGTTAAGAAAAAGAAAAAAAATGAAAAAAAATGAAAAAAAATCGATTTTTGGTACGATAAGACTACTGAATTTCGTTTGTTCCTCGACATAGGTGAGGGGCAGGAGTATTACGAAAATGCGGTGCTGCATGTCTCCATGACGGGCCTTATCAGTGGCAGCAACATTATAAGTGAAGCCTTGTACCTGGGTGTCTAGTACCATCAGACTACCGAACGAACCAAAGCTCATCAGAAAGATCATCAAAAAACCCATGCTGCATCTCCGAAACAGTGGATGAGGTGGTTGCTGCAGCGATTAAAGGTCGCTCACTGCACAGCTGAAATCGGCGTTTCTACCGTTTTTGTCAGCAATCGTCTGGTTTCTTTCGATTGGTACTGATTGAATACCCATGACAAGGTCAAATATGAATAATTTTACTGATCGCTGATTGTTAGACGAATGAAACTGAATATTGTTCGATTTTTCAACCGTTTTCATTAGGCTAGTTTAATTTTATGCACTACTTAGGGATTTATAGGGTTCTGAAATCAACAAGAAACCTTTATACTTTCATATAATCGTCTATCTGTCAGTCCGTTCGTCCGTTCGCAGCTTAGCTCAGACATTCTTAGTACTAGAAAGCTGTTTCCATTAAATTGTTAGTTTAATTTTATGTACTACTTAGGGATTTATAGGGTTCTGAAAAAACAAGAAACCCTTATAGTTTCATATAACCGTCCATTCGTCAGTCTGTTCGTCCATTCGCAGCTTAGCTCAGAGATTCCTTAGTACTAGAAAGCTATAATTTGGCATTTATATCACATATAGGTACACATTAGTCATGACTCATGCCATCAAAATTGTAAAAAAATCTAGAAATTATAAATTTAAAATTTTAAATTTTAAATTATAAATTTAAAATTTTAAATTATAAATTTCTAGGGTACCCTCTACAAGTCAAGTTTTCTCGCAAACCTCGTAGTGTAAGGTATCGTTGTATAGGGTTCTAAAAAACATATTACAGGTTTTTACGACGATTTTTCAATTATGGGATCCCTTTGTAAGATATTAAGTTTTGAAATGCTAACTTTTGTTAGATTCGAGTGTTCCCCCCCCCCCCCCCCCACCTCTGCCAACTAACTGCAGCACTTCCTGGATTTGTGGAACAATTCGCGGAAGTAAAATATAATTTAACGAAGTTATGTAATTAAGTAAGGCTAAATACGCTTTACAAGTTTACGAGTAATTGTCGACCATTTGATAAAAATACTTCGAGAATTTTTTATAGGCTGTGAACCTGTAGTGCGGATCTACTCGTATTTTTTTTTATTTATTTCATCAAAAAAATTAACATAAACTTACAAATATTTTAACATCCTTAAACCTCGTTGTAGGTTTGTGTGGACTGTTTACATTAAATAGGTTTAATGTTCATAGTACGTAACGAGTCCTCTTATTCCACATTATTGTGATGGGCAACTAAGAAATTCCACATTGCCCGTGGCTCAACACGCTTGAATTTTTGCTACAACAAGGATTTAAGAAATTTTATTGAAAACTATAACTTGATGCATTGATATAAAAAGTCCAAAATTCACAGTCCCAAACAAAACTGACACTCAAAACTGTCCCTTATTTAACATGAGTAATTATAGATAAGGCAAAAATTTATGTTTTTGCATATCCAACCTTAAGCTTAGGATTTATAGTTGTTTTTACAAAGGAATTAACAAAAAGTAATAAAATTGACAGTGTCATGATCGAAGCGATTCTATTTGAAATGAGCGCACAATTTAAAATTGTGCGCTCATTTTTAGAGGACGTTTTTGAGACACTGAATGTGCATCTTGAGTTTTTTATATCAATGACTTGATGTCATAAATGATAGCTCTGTTTATTTTATGCTCTATGCGCTATGGTCTCTATGTATTAGGAAAATCCCCAATTTGATTTAGTTTTATAGTTCGAAGGATTAAGTCCCGGTTACACTTTGATTAGTGTGAGTTCGAGTGTTTCATGCAAGTGCTTAGTATAAAGCAAAAAAACGTGTTCATAGCCGAATGATTAGTAATTAGCGTAGAAACCGTAATTAGTAATTGTAATTATCGTTGAATAGAATATCCCTCGGAATTGGTATCCAAAAAATATATGTTTCAATTTTTTTACCATTTTCAAAGTCAAAGTCAAAACATTTTTATTCAAATTATCCTTTACAGGCACTTTTGACGAGTCAACATTTTTTGAGTTACTACCGGATCGGAAACGCGGCCACACACTGAGAAGATCCGGCGGAAGAAACTCAGCGGGCTTGTCTTTTTTTGTGCATATACATTTTTTTTAAACAATGTTATTACAATTTTGCTGGCATGACTAATATGTATAGGTACAAATGCCAAATTACAGCTTCCTACTTCTAATAATCTCTGAGCTAAGCTGCGGACGGACGAATAGACTGACGGATGGACGTTCATACGAGTATGAAATTATAAGGGTTTCTTGTTTTTTCAGAACTCTATAAACCCTAAGTAGTACATAAATTTAAAACAATCTAATGGAAACGGTTGAAAAATCGAACATTATCACGTAAAATATGCTATTGTATTTGTTTAAACAATCAGCGATCAGTAAAATTATTTTTATCTGACCCTATCATGGGTATTCAATCAGTACCAATCGAAAGGAACCGGACGATTACTGACAAAAAAAGAGTAAAAACACCGGTTTCAGCTGTGCAGTGGGCGACCTTCAATCGCTGCAGCAACCATCTCATCCACTATTTCGAAGATGCAGCATTGGTTTTTCTTGCACAAAAATTGATGATCTTTCTGATGAGCTTTGGTTCGTCGGTAGTCCGATGGTACTAGATACCCAGGTACAAGACTTCACTTATAATGCTGCTGCTACTAATAAAGCTCGTCACAGGGACATGCAGCACCGCTTTTTCGTATAGTCCTGCCCCTCCCCTATGTCGAGGAACAAACGAAATTCGGTAGTCTTATCGTACCAGAAATAGATATTTTTTCATTATTTTTTCTTTTTTTTAATAGCGCCGCCGGTGTTTGGCATTGCAGCATAGCCGCGTTTACCCGTATGTTAACGATTATCAACTATTTCTACACACCGACCGACAGTTTAAAATTGCATTGAGTCAACGATCGCGGTTTCTTTGATGCCGTAGTCGCGTTCGTGTTTAGCGACATTTTTGGCCGTCATTTTGTGATGCCGATGTAATATTTTAAAATTCCATTTAAGATTATTTACTTTGATCGGGATTCGTATCCACGAAATAACACATGTATGATTATATTAAATTACAAAATAATACCGTTAACGATCAAAGAAGGTTTTTGTGACTCTTGTTCATATCCTTCAGAATTTAGGAGAAAGATTTTCCTAATCTACATAATAGTAATTACGCACTTATTGTAAGTGAATAAAAATCTTTCAAAGCATATTTCAACAGTCAACGTTTCATATAATATTCCTATTATATTTGGGGATCTTTTTATGCCTTGAGGGTATTGGACCCTTAAATATATTCCTCCCCTACGATGTAAGATCACAAAGCTCGCTAAAAAAGAGGATTTCGCTCAGCTTGGGGTGATTGATGACGTATTACGGGCCGTTCACGAAGTCAGGCCTCGATATTCGGCAACGATGTGTGATTTGAATAGGTATTTTTTTCACAGCTGTCTTTTTGTCCATACTAGTATTTATATAATATTTTTTAATTCATTTTTTAAATAAAGAATACCAAAAAAGAAAAAAAGAAACAATTACCGCTCAAAAACACCAAATACATTATTAGTGCGATGTCATTCGTATGACGGTAACTTTTTTTATATAATAAAACAGCAAACAAACAAATAGCTCACCTGATGGAAAGAAATACACATCACTTATAGACACCAAAGATATTAATGGTGCGTTGCTATCCTTGTAGCGGGGTCTTGAGGCTATATGCATAAGTTAACAGCTATCTTACACTCCAAACAAAAACACTACATTAGCGAGCACTAACGCTACTGAAGCAAGAATAGATAAGACGCTGATACCAGATTCGAGACAATGCAGAACTCTACCATATAATAGCCACGATATTAGTAATTCGTATATCTAGTCAATCGTTAACCTCTTACAAATTGCCTGACAGAATGGCAGATGGTCTTTAAAAAAAGCCCGGACCAAGACGGAGTAATTCCTCGAAGGCAACTTCACCGGCTACCTTACCTTCCTTTTTTTTTTATAGAAGAGGGGGCAAACGGACAGGAGGCTCACCTGATGGTAAGTGATTACCGCCGCCCATAGACAACCACACTACCAGAGGTCTTGTAATTGCGTTGCCGGCCTTTTAAGAATGAGTCAGCTCTTTTATTGAAGGTCCCTAAGTCGTATTCATTTGGAAAAATTTCTGCCGATAGCTTGTTCCACAAAGGAGTGGTGCGGGGCAAAAAATGCCTCGAGAATCGCACGGTTGTGGATTTCCAGACATCGAGATGGTAAGAATGGAACTTCGAATTTTGTCGCGATGTCCGATGCTGAAATTCGGCAGCAGGAATTAATCCAAACAGTTCCTCGGAACATTCCCCATGGTAGAGCCGATAAAACATGCAGAGTGATGCCACATCTCTACGTAACGCCAAAGAATCAAGCCGATTTGAAAGAGTCTCGTCCTCCACAATTCGAGCCGCCCTACGTTGAATTCGATCAAAAGGAAGGAGCTGGTACTGAGGAGCTCCCGCCCATAAATGAGAGCAGTACTCCATATGAGGCCGGATTTGCGTCTTATAAAGTAATAAGCGATGGGCCGGTGTGAAGTACTGCCTGGCCCTACTGAGAACTCCCAGCTTTTTAGAGGCTAATTTAGCCTTGCCTTCCAAGTTACCGCGGAACTGAACGTCACTCGTAATGTCGACTCCAAGTATTCCAATACTCGCTGTGGCTTTCAGGGAAGTATTTTCAAAACGAGGTGATACGACAAAGGGTGATTTTTTAGCGGTAAACGCGCAAACTTGTGTCTTAATGGGGTTGAATTGGACCAAATTTAATCGACCCCACTCCGAAGCAACAGAAAGTTGTGCTTCAATTTCTGACACTAGTTTGTTCCGGCACTCGTTGACGTGTTCCCGAGAAATTCCGCTGCGGCCAGACTACAAAGCATCGCCCGTACTGTCATCCGCATAACAATGAATGCTGCTCGATCGCAACATGTCATTAATGTGCAGAAGAAACAGCGTAGGCGATAGCACACAACCTTGAGGAACACCAGCATTGACGAGTTTAAGGTCAGAGCATGCACCATCAACAACGACCCTTATACTCCGATCCGTCAGAAAACTGGTGATCCATTTGCACAATTTCTCAGGAAGCCCATAGGATGGAAGCTTGGAAAGAAGTGCCCTGTGCCATACCCGATCAAAGGCCTTCGCTATGTCCAAACTAACTGCCAATGCCTCTCCTTTATTCTCGACTGCCTCCGCCCATCGATGTGTTAAGTAAACCAGAAGATCACCAGCTGAGCGTCCGCGACGGAAACCGTACTGGCGGTCACTAATCAGCTGGTGCTCTTCAAGATACCATACCGGAATATAAAAATAACTAGCTGACACGCGCAGCTTCGCCCGCACGTAGATTAGCATGTCGTCAAGATAGATTTCATAAAAATTTCATCCCCTATTTCAACCCTTTAAGGGTTGATTTTTGAAAAAAAAATTAGCCTGTGTTTGACCCCGGCTCTTCAACTACTTCCATGCCAAATTTCAGGAAAATCGGTCTATCGGTTTAGCCGTGAAAGCGTAACAGACAGACAGAAAGACTTTCGCATTTATAATATTAGTATGAAGTATGGATATGGATAAATATTTACGCTGTTGTGAAAAGCAAGAGTTAGAGAGTAGGAACAAACCCAAGCAAGACGTTGCATAACTCTGCCAGCTTATAGTCATGATGGTAAAATAATAGCTCAAAACAACATTTCACCATTAACGAGTTACCCGACAAAAAGATGTTTTTTTAAAAAAAAGTTTCTAACTACGGGCGAAAACTACTATTTTTTTAGCAGTCTTCCCAAAGGAGAAGATGTTATCAATTAGGCTATACTTCTTTATGTATATTATATTTTTTATATCATTTTGAAAATTATTTTTTTGATTTGCATGCTTTCGGTTTGGTCTACAGATCGATCTCTGCGGTTCAGTCCCATTTAAATTTAATACAGATCTGATGCAGGGTCCAGAGGTACAGGAAATAAGAAGTTAGTTGTTGCAAATTTAATGCGTTTTAATGATTAATTACCTAACAAAACAGAAAAATATGGGTTATGTTAAAAAAATAATAACTCACAAATTTTAGTCACGTGAAATTGTTGTTACTAGAAACAACCCCCATGTTGATTCCGAGTTCCATTGATGAAGAGACTAAATGCCGTTCTACCAGGCAGGTCGTAAAAGTCGACCGATTGTTTATGCGAGTCATTATATCGTGGCTACTAGGTGGTAGAGTTCTGCATTGGCTCGGCCGGGTCTAATGCCACCGACATACCTATTCCTGCCACAATAGCGTCAGTGCTTGTCACTGTCGTGTTCCGGTTAGGAGGGTAAGGTAGCCTGTAAACTTATGCATTTGACATTAGCCCCCGCTACAGGATAGCAACGTACCATTAACATCTCGACACCTCCTAAGTAGAATGTCGTAAGTACAAAATTGTCGATTTTCACTTTTCCCAATTTTCGTGCGTTATTTTATGCATATTAAAGCGTTTTAAATATTTATGTTATCTTACTTTTAATGTCTGATTGCACATCGTTGTATTTATTGGTATTTCTTTGATTGAATGATTATCAAAAAATAATGATAGAATCTTGAAATTGGTGATCCGTAAAGTAGCAAAAATGCACTTACGATACTGTACGTAGGAGGTGTCGATCTTGGTGTCTACAGACGATGGTTGACTACCATTTTCCATTCCAGGAGACCTATCTGCTTGTTTGCTATCTTATGATATAAAAAAAATAAATGCCTCGACCTAAGCATCAAACCTAGAACCTTACACGCTTATAAAATGATACTTAAGGCACCACTAGACTAAAAAGATGATTACTATATGGGAAATATAATCAACATCGTACCTAGGAATTATATTATACCTTACCATTTTCCGGCAAATTTAAATGCACTTAAAAGCATATTGTTACGTACTTCGGGTTTGTAATTGAAATAAAACACCACTTATATTAAATCCGTGTATTTACGATACAACACAAGACAACACAATGTAATACTTAAATACTCTGAATAACACTAGTCACTCACTGTACTATCACTGAACTTAGAACACTACACAATAAACACTTCTCGCTTCGCACGCTTCGCACGCTTCGCACGCTTCGCACGCTGTCGCTCTCGATCGCTTGATAAAAACTGCCTTGTATTCGTCAAGACATCTCTATTTATACCCAGGGTTAAGTTCTACCTGGATCCAGAAAAATCTAAATGTATCGGGAAACAATGAATCACTTCTTATTATTGTAAACAATTTACAAGTTATGACTCATAAATACTAGTACACGCTACTTACGCCCTACACCACAAAGTCCATTATGGCATAGCTTAGGTCAACTATTTTTTTTATAGGAGTAGCTATCTCTTTCTTTTATTTCTAGATCTCTCCAGCGTTCCAACTCTACACGTTTCTAGATTATTCGTAACAATATAAATACACCTTTGCTTTCCAGATTTCATAAAATACTGAGTGGCAGACAAGTAGACTACTACTATAAAGTCGATCAAGTGCGAGTTAGTATCGTGTACAGAGGGTTCCGTTCAAACCTGTAGATTTTTCTATATCATTAGATAGCAAATAAGCAGATAGCTCACCTGATAGAAAGACAAACCATCGCCTATAGACACCAATTGGCATTGCTATCCGTGTGGCGGAACGGCAATACAACATACATAAGTCTACCGGCTACCTTACCCTTCAAACTCTGGTTTGGAGGGTAAGGTAGCCGGTAGTCAAAAATAAACACGACAATGACAAGTACTATCGCTATTGCGACAGTAATAGATAAAGCGCTGATACCAAATACCCTTTTTCCGACTAGCCAGGCAGAATGGCAGTTGGTCTATTTTTCTAAGGAGCCCGGACAAACACGAGAGATAAAAAGATACTCATAGGATCATTAATGCTCTAACTAGAACGCAAACTAGGTCAAAGAATAAACTTAATTTGGCCGTTAAATCCCTAGACACGATTATAGCAGCAAACGCAAATAAGTTTGTAACGTTAATTCGGTGTTTTTCTTTAAATGTAGTGTAATATATTACTTTTTTTATATCACAAGATAGCAAACAAGCTGATGGTTCTCCGGAAGAAAACAGTCAACCATCGCCTATAGACACCAAAAATGTAAATAATGCGTTGCTATCTTGTGACGAGGTCTAATGCCACATGCATAAGTTTACCGGCTACCTTACCCTACAAATGGAAACACGACAGTGACAAGCATTGACGCTATTACGGCAGGATTGCGGTAAGGCGGTGCGATACCCGGGTAAGACAATGCGGAACTCTACCAGATAGAAGCCACTATGTTAGTGTCTCTTATAACCAATCTGTTGCCTTTCATGGCCTGCCTGGCAAAACAGAAGTTGGCTATTCCTCAAAAGAGCCCGAAACCAACACAGGAAAACATATTTCATAACTGTAGGTCAAAAAAAAGTGTCCGATAGGTTTGATTCTCTTATAAGAACGCAAAATATGCGTCATTTTTTATGGCTTTTGATCCCGTTTGCTTACTACGAGTACTTTAATTTTTTGGCAACCTAATAAGGTAGTAGATTTAAGTACCTATTTCTTTCAAGTTACTTTTTTTACGTGGGGAAACCACATTCTTGTCAATATCTAATGTAAATCAAGATAAAACTACACCCAAAAGTAAAACAATTGTGGATTATGAAAAAGCCTTAAAAATGTTAAAGGGAATAAATCTGTCTAACTACTCGAGGAAGAGGACCCTAATATTGTAGCAGAACGTCTTGTAAGCAAACTCAAAGAATCAATAGTATTCAGTACCACCACAGTAAATATATCGAAAAATAATCGCATAATAAAACCTTGGATTACACCAGGCATTTTAAAGTGCATTAGAAATCGAAACAAAATGCAAAAACAACTACGTGCTAATCCACATAATGAAGTTGCAAAAATAACATATATTAGATATAGAAACTTTGTAATAACCTCATAAAAAAACTGAAACGAAATTATGAACGACATTTATTAACACAGTCAACGAAAAACATCAAACAACTTTGGAATAACGTTAAGAATTTAACCTATACTAATAAACCAATCAGCCAAAACTCAGAACTGAACATCATAAGACAACTCCTATTGAGTCAGAAAACTATGTTAACACATACTTTGCAAATATTGGTAAAAAACTTGCTGATGAAATACAAACAAATTCTTCAAATAGCTCATTTTGTAATCTGCCATCTCAATCCCAATCTTTAGTACTTCTTGACACAGATTATGATGAGGTAAATAGTGTTCTTATGAATCTTAAATCAAACAGTGCTCCGAGATGGGATAACGTAACAACTAGATACCTTAAAATTGCAAATGCTGAAATAATACCTATCATAGTACATATCACAAATTTATGTTTCCAAAAAGGTGTGTTTCCATCTCTGTTGAAACAAGCTATAGTTACTCCGGTGTATAAGAGTGGCGACAGAAATGATCTCAATAACTATCGACCAATTTCAGTACTTCCCGCAATATCTAAAGTTATTGAAAAAGGCAGTATAGACAAAGGCAAGAAATGTATATCTGTCTTTCTAGATCTCAAAAAAGCTTTTGATACTGTCTCTATCCCCATACATACGAAAAAACTGGAAAAATGGTATTCGAGGTAGCTCCCTTTGTTTACTGACCGATTATTTAAGAAATAGAAAGCAAAGGGTCAAACTTGACCTGTGTACTAGCGAGGATGAATAAACATCGTACGGCGTGCCTCAAGGAAGCGTTTTAGGTCCGACGCTATTCTTAATTTATATAAATTACCAATGCAATATGAAACTTAAAAATGCCAATATTTTTTCCTACGCTGATGATACAGCTATAGTTTTTGTTGGATCCTTTTGGAAGGATGTAAAAAATCATTCGTAGAAGGGGTTACGTAGTGTGTCTAAATGGTTTAATGATAATCTTGTCTCATTGAATACTAGTAAAAAAAAAATATCTATGTTTTAGTATATACAGAAATACTCAACCTATTACTGACCCTGAAATTAGAATACACACGTGTTGAGAAAACTCTCAAAATAAAAATTACCCTTGTCTAAAGATTGAAAAGGTAGAAAATGCAAAATATCTAGGTCTTACGTTAGACCAAAAGCTAACATGGCATTCTCATTTTGAACATCTAATGACTAGATTAAGAAAACTATTGTGGATTTTTAAAAAATTAAGATATATAGTTCCTCAAAAAGAAGACAAATCTAACAAAACTCATCTATTAAATCGCATATATTATGCTTTAGTACAGACCATACTAAACTATTCCATCCCAGTTTGGGGAGGTGCATCTAAGGTTAGATTTCTGGAACTGGAAAGAGCACAACCTGCCCTAATCAAAACTATGTACTTTAAAAGAATTGATTTTTCTACTAAAAATGTATAAAATTAGTAATCTCTTATCAATAAGAAAGTTATACATTAAAAGCATTATAATAAAAAGCGCAAATCTTCCATACAATCCAAGTAGAAAATATAAAATAAAGAATATTTTAAAATTGAGCTTAACAAAAACAAAATTTGCAAGTGCACAATTCACTCACCGTTCAATATATATCTACAATAAAATAAATAAAGAATTAAACATATCTAAAAAACCATTGTGCGAAGTCAAAAAAGATGTAACAGATTGGTTAAAGCAGACAACTTATGATAATATTGAAAACATTATTCTATAAATATATATGCTATATGCGTACACGACTTACGAATACACACACACACGCACACGCACACACACACACACACACACACACACACACGCACACATGCGCGTACATACGTGCGCCTAGTTTCTTACGCAATAGCTTAGATTCATGCATTTTTGTTTTTTGTGTATGTGTAAATAGCATGATATAATAATAAGAAAAACAGATTTGTAATTAGAAAAACAAAAAAAAATCTTTAGTTATAGGTTTATCAATATGTAACATAGTTATAGAGGAGTGGAGTTTTCTGACACAAGCTCTTATATGCTTAAAAGAAGACTTCAACAACAATCAACGGTTTATTTAACCTTATGTAAATACAGATTTTTTTTTTTTTTTTTAAAACCCTCACGGGTACCCGCCCTAGTGGGTATGTTGGGCGGGTTATGTTGGACTGCCCCAGGAAGAGCCTTACCAACTAAAACCCCACAGTGATCATCACTCTGGCTGTGGGATCGGCTTCGTCATTCTACCACAGCCCACCCAACAGCTATTCAAAGTTTTGTACAGCCTACGTTTGTTGTATGAGGCCGATGTATTTGCAGACGCAACCCCTTTTTTCGCATTCATGTGACGATGTCTGAAACACGGCATCAAACTAATGAATCTCCAATTCCTGCGTACAATAAGTGATAAGTGCCCCGAATTCATCACTTGCAGATTCCCTTATGGTGGATAAAGATGGGCGACATATGCCTTTTGTCGCCGACCCGTCTTCCGCCGCTGCATCTAGATGGCCTCCGCATCTTCCTCACGCCTCCTTTCTGCCATCTCCTTTTGCGTCATGACATCCTCGCAGATGGAGAGAACAGCAGTCCAGGACTCTTCGCTCTCGACCATGATTTTTTCTTTCAAGTTACTAATTCGACGCCTCTTATGTTTTTGTAATCATTGTTTTATAACAAAACGGAAATCTTTTTTTTTTTTTTTAAGTACAGAACCCTACAAATTTCAATAAATGAATGATGTGGTGTCGTGGGACACCAGGTAGGAACGAAGTTCCTTCGGCTAAACGGCATTACTCGCTTGTGTATGCGACTGTCGCGCCTGCGCACGTCTCATTTAACGGTTTTATTCCACGCACTTTTTTCCACGGATTTTTTTTTACGGTTTTACTATCACATTTTTTTCAGTTTGGTCGCGCAGCAAAATCCCTATACCCTCCAAGCCTGCCGTAAGGAACTTCGTTCCAAAAATTATGTGAGTTTGGCTTTGAACCTTAGACTTTATGTGCCGATGCTAAACAAACGTAACCAGTGGTCTTCCGAGTAATTAGCTTATTAAACAATACGAGTATTTATTTATTTATTTATTTAACAAAATCCACAGCGCTTAACAACAAAATATGTACCTACATACAAAGCGTAACTTGGGCTTAGGGCCAGTTATGGATTTACATTATATATGTAGGACTTATACAACACAGCAAACGACACAATAAATATCTAATAGCGTTTCAACATAATTTAACTTTTACAAAAAAGCCTAATCAATAAATATAAAGGTTATTTATCTGTTTGTCTGTCATTTCCAGCTAATTGTCGCTGTAACAATAATTTATTTATAGTTGAATTTATGGGAAGTATATTTGGCTAACTTAATTATTTCCTCTTTTATATATTAATAATTATAGTAGGACAGTAGTCAGAACTGCAAGGATCGTGACAAATGGTAATGGTCTAGATCTAAGACAAAGTTATAAGTTTAAATTAGAATAAGTTACGATGAGATTGACATTTTCATTATATGAAAAAAATCTCTATTAAATAAAAGAATTAAAAAAAAATGGTAATGGTACTCGGTTCACTCCGCCTACCAGGTATGAAGATATGTAAGCAAATGAATAATAATAACAAATAATAAGAACTAAACGCGTCACACAAAAACACAAGTAATGAAAGTGAAAATGATAGTTTAAAATTTAACAACAAAAACAGACAGTAAATATGTAACACTTCAAATTGAAAATATAAAATGAAATTAATTAGATTAAAAATAATAATACATTAATAATAAAGACTCATGTTAAATTTACACAATATACAAAAATTCGCATTCTTACATTACGGAGATACGGTGCGTGTGTGTGTATGTATGTGCGTGTATGCGTGCGCGTGTTTATAAGTCTTCATTGATAGATTTCATGATAAAGTTTTTAAATTCTTTTTTAGTCATACAGAATGGATCGGCACATGCAAATTTTCTGTTAAATGTGTTTTTAAGCCTATCAATAGCACAATTTGCTGCATATGTAGTATTGTAGGTATTGATATAGAACAAAGGAGTGTGTCTAGTACGTCTTATTGGTGTGCACAAGAAGAGAAGCCGAGCAGTTAGTGCAGTGCTATCTATCGGCCCACGAATCACACTATACATAAACATCATGTCTAAAAGATGACGCCTTGAGTTAAGTGTCATAATGTTTAGGCTTTTACAGGAATCAATATAGCTCGTATTTGAACGAGAAATACGATAATTGAGGTATTTAATAAATTTCTTTTGAAGAGTCTCGATTTTCGCTATGTGAGTTTTACAACACGGATTCCATACTACTGAACAGTATTCCAATAGACTACGGACATAACTGTAGTATAATACTTTTATGCAGTCAGTATCTATAATATTACTGCAAACGCGCATTACAAATCCCAAATTTTTATACGCGCGATCTGTTATAGCGTCTATATGTTTTGTAAAAGTAAGTTTATGATCCAAAAATAATCCTAAATCTCGCACTAGATTTGTCCTTGTAACAATATTTTTGTTGATAAGATATACAGAAAATATTGGATTTTTTTTCCTAGAGAAAGTTATACATAAACATTTAGAGACGTTCACTTTGATGCGATTCAAATCATAATACTTTTCAAGTCGATCTATGTCCTCTTGTAACTTAGCACAGTCTAATTCACTCTCAATTTTTTTATATATTTTTGTATCATCTGCATATAGTAAAAAATTTGAGTGGTGGAGACATTTACTTATGTCGTAGAGATACCCTATGTAGAATAAAGGGCAAAGTAAGGATCCCTGCGGAACACCAGAGGTAACAGTAACGTAATCGGATCTATATCCATCTATCACAACAGACTGGCTTCTATTTCTAAGATAGGATTCAGTCCATCTTAATAGATCTCCACAAATACCTAATTCTTCGAGTTTTCTAATAAGAATATAATGATCTACTCTATCGAACGCCTTTTCGAAATCAGTATATATGACGTCTACTTGGCCAGCTCCATCCATCGCCTGCAATACATCACTACTGAATTCGGTAAGATTAGTGGTTGTTGATCTCCCTTTAATGAATGCATGCTGTTGAGGAGGTATTTCTTTTGTAACTATATCATATATGTGTTTATGCACGATTTTCTCAAAGCACTTGCTGAGAACATTCAGTATTGAAATAGGTCTATAATTGGAGATTTCAGTTTTGAGACCGCTTTTGTGAATTGGCACCACGTTAACAATCTTCCATATGTCTGGAAAAACACCTTCTCGTAAAGACTTATTGAAAATAAGTGACACAGGCTTAGCCAGCGATTTCGCACATCTTACAAAAAATATAGGTGGTAGCCCATCATTACCTGGACCCTTGTTAACATTGAGGTTACTAAGCAATTTTTAAACATCTTCCTGAAAAAGTTCAATTTTATTTAAAGTGTTACTTACTATAATTATGTTACTTACTATAATAAACTTATATTAGCCATATTAATATTATAAATGCGAAAGTAACTCTGTCTGTCTGTTTCTTCTTCATGCTTAAACCACTAGACTGATTTAGATGAAATTTGGTAGAAAAATAGTTAGAGACCCGAGAAAGGACATAGAATTCTTTTACCTCGGAAGTCCCACGAGAACGGGAGACTATGCAAGTAAAACCTAGGGACCGTCTTTAAACATTTTTCCACGCGGACGAAATGGAATGCCTACCTTATGAAATTTTGACGCATGGTTTTACACAATTACACCCCAACGTTAAACAATGGCTTTCCGAAAAGTTTGATGGTGCTTTCAATGCAAATTTCAAATAATTTCACAACAAAAAGCCTTAAAAGCCGATCAACCGAATTCAGTTTTGAATTTATAATTCATGGAGAGCTGCGCAAAAGTCAGTTGTTTTTGTTCGTTTGATCTATTATTTGAATACCCCATTTTTAGTTTTCCTTGTCGGTCTGGGCTCTTTTTTTTTAAATAAACCATCTACCATTCCGCCAGGCAGTTCATAAACGGCAAACAATCTATATCTACGTGCTCGTATATGCTAATATTTATAAATGCGAAAGTTTGGATGTTTGGATGGATCGGTATTTGTTACTCAATCACACCAAATCTACTGAACGGATTTGGATGAAATTTGGCACACAGGTAGATGATGACATGGAATTGAACGTGAGGTACTTTTCATCCCGGAAAGAGTTGTTCCCTTGGGATTTACCAAAAACTTTCGTAATGCAGCGAGCAGTTCCTATCATTGTGACTACGTCTAGGTGGTAGAGTTGCGCAATTTCGCCCGGGTTTGGCACCATTGTCTTATTGTGTTTTGGTTTGGTTCTTTTATTGATTCAGGCGTTCTGGTATGGAGTAACATCAGGAGGACCATTAATATCTTTGGCGTAAGGCGATGGACCATCTGCTTATTTGTTGCCTTATGATTTAAATCAGTGTTTTTTTTTATAACATGAGATAGCAAACAAGCAGATGGGTCTCCTGATGAAGAGTCAACCATCGTCTATAGACACCAAATATGTTAATGGTGCGTTGCTATCTTGTGGCGAGATTTAATGCCACGTGCATAAGTCTACTGGCTACCTTACTCTCCAAACCGGAACACGACAGTGACAAGCATTGATGCTATTGCGACAGGAATAGGTGAAGCGGTGGTACCAAACCCCGGCGAGACAATGCAGAACTCTACCACCTAGTTGCTACTATGGTAGTGACTTGTATAGCCAATCGATCGCCTTTTACGACCTGCCTGGCAGAACGGCAGTTGGCGTATTCTTCAAAGGGCCCGGGACCAACACGGGGAAAGTGTTTTTCAATCTTTTTCAAATCGCGACCCCCTTTGCGACCCTCTAGCTACTACTATTTAATTTACATCTAAAAATCAAGGATTTTCACGCAATCACGCAAAAACGGCTTAACCGATGTATATGAAACTAGCTGACCCGCGCAGCTTCACCCGCGAATATATAAACGTGTCATGGAAATAGTTTTTAATACAAATTTCATCCCCTATTTCAACCCTTCAGGGGCGGATTTTTGAAAAAAATTTAGTTTATGTTTGACCCCGGAGCTTTGACTATTTCCATGCCAAATTTCTTTCAAATCGATCCAGCGATTTGTAAGCGAAAGTGTAACAGACAAACAACAGACAGATTTTCGCATTTATAATATTAGTATGGAAGTATGAATTTAGCACACGGGTACATGATGACCTATTATATCACGTATACTCTAAAATACCACATAGACCTAAAATAGATAAATAAATCTCATCCTTAAATTTAAAGTTCCATCCTCCCCACCTCGATGTCTGGAAATCCACAACCGTGCGCTTTTGTCGGCACTTTTTGCCTCGCACTAATCCATTGTGGAATCAATTACCCTTGGGGGTGTTTCCGAACGGACACGACTTAGGGACCTTCAAGAAACGAGCTTATTCATTCTTAAAAGGCCGGCAACGCAGCTGCAAGATCCCCGTTATTACAGTTGTCCATGGGCGGCGGTGATCACTTACCATCAGGTGCACCACCTGCTCGTTTGCCCCCTCTGCTATAAAAAAACCTGAAAAATAAGTTGTTCCCGTGGTATTCTTGAAAAACTTTCATAATGCAGGGTGCAGTTAGTAGGAGATAAACGGAAGTTGAAGGTTACTACGATCGTCACTAATAAGTTTTATTTTTATATCATAATGTTTAGTTATGATATGTAACAAACAAACATATAGGTAGCTAGGTAGCTAATATAGGTAGCTCTTCTGGTGGAAAGAGTTAGCTATCGCCTATAACCCAAGATGTTCATGGTGCGTTATAATCCATGTAGCGGGATGGTAATTTCACTTGCCGTAGTGTAGCGGCTACCTTACCCTCCAAACTACCTGGAATTTAGTGAATTTCATTTTTAATATATTAATTGAATATACTTAAGTAGCAAAATAAATGAAATATTTAACACTTGAATCACTTTTAGATGCACAGTATAATATCGACACGCGGGATTTGAACCTGCGACCATTTCCCCAAAGCCGGGATTTAATGTTTTTCCAGTTTTCCAAGCACGGGGTGAGTGCTATAACACAAAAATAATGCACAGTATAATTTTTGGACAGAGTAACGCCCTCAATAAGCGATAGAATTACAATTAATCTAAAACATATAATCACAGCCTATTTATACTATTCTTGTTTATATTTGTCCATTGATGTTAATAATGACGTCATTATCTCACAATAACAGGTGCATAAATCGCACAGTTGCGCCACACCTATCCGGTCGCAGTTGCTAACACTGTACTCGTAGTGTGTAAGTGTGATAGTGACGTTGTTATATCCACACATTCGGACTGTATTTTTACAGCTAATATATTGATCTCTTGTCTTGTTAAGATATGTATTACCTATACCTGTCACAGTATCAGTGCTTGTCTTTGTCCTGTTCTTGTTTGAAGGGTAAGATAACTGTTTTTTTTTTGGTTAATATCGCGGCACACGCAACATTTGATGTCTATAGACGATATTAAACTCTTTATCAGGAGTTAGTTATCCTAACATACAAAAAAATTGTGAACTAAACAACTTTCAACAAAAGGTCAAATACGTCTTATTTCCGCAACAAATAATCAAAGAACAATACTTTCTAAATATAGGAATTGTATAATAAAGTGGTTTTGAGCGACGGGGTGCATAAATCTGTATTAATATAAAAGATGGTGGCTCGCGGACGGAGCAAAAATTCTGTGAATAATATTTACTCGAGAATAACGAAATTAGAAGGTTCTATTTAATCCTTGTATATAAGGTTCGTTAACTGTTCTTTAATTCACTACTCGACGGTAGATATATTGCCGCTCTACCCCTGAACGACTAATAAAAGTTTTGTTTATTACCAATACACCGCATCTACTAATTATTTCTT
Organism: Apodemia mormo; assembly: GCA_036924255.1. Lineage (NCBI taxonomy): Eukaryota > Metazoa > Arthropoda > Insecta > Lepidoptera > Riodinidae > Apodemia > Apodemia mormo. Next base: position 31,013,524 of record JAUPFN010000014.1, on the reverse strand, counting down.
TTTACTAGCTAACACGAGTGACTTTGTTTGCGAGCGTGCGTCTTATTTAAAAAAGAAAGAACGATTAAAAATCAAAAAAGTTTGGAAAATCCAAAAGTGCACGCCGCAAAAGTTTTTTTTCCTTAAATTATTTATTATAAAAATTGTGATTTTCATAAGAAATCTATTCTAAGTGGATTAAATAATATTGACGATAAAGTAAAGTTAATTAATTTTATTTCTTACATAATTATTGTATACATAAAAAATATAAATTTTATTCAAAATAATTGTAAATGAATTCGCATGCTAACGTATAGCGGAATAGGCGAATATATAAACTAGATATAAGATCTTTGTAACCCTATTTCTTGCAAATAAGTAAATTATTATTATAATTATTATTATTAATAAAGCCAATTAACCTATTTCGTGTTTACAGACATAAAATAATCAACTATTGGCCATCAAAATTTTTTATGATGGCCAAAAGTTGATTATTTCCCGTTTTTAACTTTTAGGTACGGAACTCGAAAAACGACTACTATTCTTTTTCTTCTTCTTCTAGTTTTAGTGTATATGTCGCAGTGAAATTGTCAATACCGTTAGATTATAATCTACCCAAGTGATATTATATTTAACTACTAACCTAACTTAACCAAATTATAAAATCCCTAGGTAGATTATAATCTAACGGCTATTGAAATTTCACTGCCACCTATAGATCATAATGTTCGCATTTTGAATCGACAAAAAATTATTTCAAAGTCTAAAATACAATAAGGATGACAAAGAAGCAAACAGCTCTCCCGTTGGAAAAAGATAATCATCACCAAAGTTTTTAATGTCATACCATTCACCAGGTGTCCAGTCAGGGTCAAAAAATATTATACTGTTTTTACTAACTTAACTACCAAGTACCGAAAACGACTAGAATCGTTATTATAATGGTTTAGAATATGTAACGAACTCTGACGCACTGTTATAGAACTTTACCACCTAATATTTATACCTAATATATAGAACTTTATACCTAATATATAGATTAGATTAGAATACCTAATATATAGAACTTTACCACCTAATAGTCATGATGGTAGTTACATGTTTAGACTTTATTTGTTTTTCAAGAGCTACCTGCCAAGAAATCAGATGTCCTATTTTTGATAATTTAACGCATGAAAATCTAAAAAACTTCTTATGCTTCTCTAGAACTATACAGAGTTTTAACGCACAATTATCGCCAATTTTCCCTAGTCTACTTTTACTAATCTACTAGTTTCTTCTTCTCTTCTTATCGCCTCTGTGGTCTAGTAGTCCAGCGCTGGAGTTGACCAGATGAGGTCCTTGGTTCGATTCCCGGGTCAAGCATTAAAAAAAGTGTTTTTTAAGTATTCTGATAAACACAGCGTTGCCCGGGATTGGAAAGTGCCCGGTTGGCGATAGGCTTGCCACCTATCTCATTTGTGGGACCAAGTACCTTCGGCTAATTATGGGTGCACTTGTACCTCTGAGTAATTCTTCGGGGATACGGGCGTGAAGATACTTAACAAGTTTCTTTCCCAATGGCGTGTCTATTATTATTTATGTGGTCTGTGGACACCAGGCTATATCTCATGAACCGTGATAGCTAGACAATTTTAAATTGTCTTAAATTATCACATGATGTATATCTGTTCCCGCTATAACAACAAATACTAAAACTAGACAAAATGTATATTCACGTATGGCTCCCATACAACCAACGTGATTGCCGTTTTTTATAGATAATGGTACAGAACCCTTCGTGTGCGAGTCCGACTCAGAGTTGGCCGGTTTTTCTTTAACTCAAAATTTCTCGAGTGACCCCACACACTTAAAAATGATACAAAATTACTATCTTATGAAATATATTTTTTTGAAAGATAGAAATAAAATATTTATTTGCAAGAACATGGGTGTTACAAGTTGTTAAAAATTCATCATTATTAAATATTTATTTTACTTATTTTATATTACCTTTATGGTGTCGGAGTTGACCACGTGAGGTTCCGTGTTCGATTCCCGGGCTGGACAATTGAAAAATGTGTTTTTTTCAGTTTTAATAAGCAACGTTGTTCAGGATAGGAAAAAATGTCCAGTAAAGTATCTTCGGCTAATCATAGGTGAGCTCGTTGTACCTCTACCTACCTCTTCGAAGAGACAGGCATGAAGATACTTTTTTTTATAAGATAGTAAACAATCATATTATGGCTATGGCAAGGGACAACCACCGTATATAACACAAAAGATGTTAATAGTGCTTTGCCTTCCGTCTACTTTACGCTCAAGAACACATCAGCGGCCACCACAGACTTTTCTCCGTGTTGGTTCCGGGCACCTTTGAAGAATAAACCAACTGTTGTTCTTCCAGGCTGGTCGTAAAAGTCGACCGCTTGGTATGCAAGTCACTGTCATCGTGACTATTAGGTGGTAGAGTTCTGCATTGTCTCGTCCGGGTCTGGTACCACTGCCTTATCTATTGCTGTCTCAATAGCGTCAGTACTTGTCACTGTCGTATTCCGGTTTAAAGGGTAAGGTAGCCGGTAAACTTATGCATGTGGCATTAGACCTCGCCACAAGATAGCGACGCACAATTATCATCTTTGGTGTCTATAGACGATGGTTGATTCTTACCATCAGGAGACCCATATAAAAAAAACGACGCTTTTGTGACAGGAATAGATAAGGTGGTGGTACCAAACCCGGGCAAAACGTTGCAAAACTCTACCATTAAGTAGTAGTTATGAAGGTTGTAACGTGTAAGGCCAATCGTTCACCTTTTATTAAATGCCTGGCAGAATGGTAAATGGTCATACTTCAATGGGGCTCGGACCAACACATCGGGTAAAAAGTCGCGTAGCCCTAACTGGTGGCTTTTTCGAGCTATACAGGTGTAAAGAAAACCCTACTTTGTTGTGGAACCAATTACCGGCAGGGTGTTTCCAAACGGTTACGACTTAGGGGCCTTCAAGAAAAGAGCTTACTCATTCTTAAAAGGCCGGCAACGCAACTGCAAGACCTCTGGTATTGTGGATGTCCATGGGCGGCGGTGATCACTTACAATCAGGTGCACCTCCTGCTCGTTTGCCCCCTCTTCTATAAAAAAAAAAAAAACCCTGTCCGATCCGAAAGTGGTATATAATTAGGTCAATGACATTATCAAAAAAAAAAATTCTATTTATTAAAATAAGAAAAATATCGTATAAAATGCCTCACTTTAGTACTAAAATTGAGCAACTTCCCCTTAAATGAAGCAAATATTTTGAAAATTTATGTATCAATATCTATAAAATAATGACACAAATCGACACGTCCCAAGAACAAAATCGTACGGAGAGATCAGACGAAATTGGTTTTATAATAAAATTCGCATTAAACACGCATAAAGCCAAAAGACAATATATTTTTTATAGTTATTGGTCTTTTGTTTTTGGAAATGCTCAAGTGAACATCATCTTATGTACAATGTACTCCCACAAACAAATATATTGTAATTTGCTGGTTTTGCAGATACGACTTTGTTCTTGGGACGTTTTTTTTTTATTATAGAAGAGGGGGCAAACGAGCAAGAGGTGCACCTGATGGTAAGTGATCACCGCCGCCCATGGACATCTGCAATACCAGAGGTCTTGCAGTTGCGTTGCCGGCCTTTTAAGAATGAGTAAGCTCTTTTCTTGAAGGTTCCTATGTCGTATCCGTTCGGAAATACCCCTGCCGGTAATTGGTTCCACAACAGAGTAGTGCGAGGACGTGTCGAAATATGCTACCAAATAATGCCTTTGACGATCGGACAGGGTTTTCTTTACAGACCGTATACTAATATGACGCAAGCATCATGCTGCCACTATCATAGATACTATTACTACTAACCATAATTGTTGGTATATATTAAGCGAATCGATTACCTTTTACGAACTGCCTAGCAGGAAGGCAGATAGTATATTCTTCAAAAGAAGCCCGGATCAATAAGAAAATACAATACAGTTGATTGTTTTTAGCATTTTACGCTTTTTATCCTAAGCCTCCTTTGTTACCAATCCACGTCCCATTCCGTGTCTAAAACGCTCACAGCTACGACATTTACATTTTCCCTCCTATTATATTTTCAATTTCAATCGAAACTTTTTTCGATGCAAATACGTCATTAGGCTTTCGACGATAACAATTTGTGAGGACGACGAATTTTAATACATGGAAATTTCCGTTCGATCGCTGCGGCACGGATGTCGATTTCGTTTGCCTAAATTCAATGGCGCTTTAAGAAAAATAATTTGAACATGGCACTGTAATGGATAAACTACTTATATTTGGAAGACAAAAAGCCTGGAAATTATTGCTCCTCATATCAATCTCCTTCTTATATATAAAAATCAATTGCTGTTCGTTTGTCTCGCTAAAACTCGAGAACGGCTGAACCGATTTGGCTAATTTTGGTTTTGAATTAATTGCTGAAGTCCAGGAAAGGTTTAAAAGGTGAGAAAATATAGAAAAAAATAAGAATATTTAAAAAAGCAGAACAACGTTTGCCGGGTCAGCTAGTCTATATATGTAAAAATCAGTTGCTGTTCGTTAGTCTCGCTAAAACTCGAGAACGGCTGAACCGATTTGGCTAATTTTGGTTTTGAATTAATTGTTGAAGTCCAGAGAAGGTTTAAATGGTGAAAAAATAAAGAAAAAAAAAGAATATTTAAAAAAAAGCAGAACAACGTTTGCCGGGTTAGCTAGTCTCTGATAATTATTGTATTGATTAAAAATTGTAATTGAAAAAAAAAGACAAGCCCGCTCTGTTTCTTCCGCCAGAACTTTTCAGTGTGAGACTGCTTTCCAATTCAGTAGTAGTTAAAAAATTGTCGACCCCTTAAAACTGCCTGTAAAGGTTAATTTGAATAAAATAATTTGATTTTGGCTTTATTACAAGGATATTTTTTGGTATATCGTAAAACAGCAAACAAGCAGATTGCCCTTCTAGCACAAAGAGAAATATATCGTTTGTAAACACCAAAGACGTTAATGGTGCGTTGTTCTTTAAAAAAATTATCATCACGACCTGTTCGCTTGCGGGGTAAGCAAAGTAAACCAAACGTCTATAGATTTTTCAGATTTACGTACAGAAATAGGAGTAAAAGAAATAACACCACGACGAATACCCCGCAAGACGGATCGAGCCTTTTCGGGTTTGGATCAACATGGAAAGTTTGTTTGTCTGTCTGTCTCAGACCATGAGGCCCCATGTTCGATCTCAGGTCGAGCAAAAGCGAGGTTTTTCTGGAAAATCCAAATGTTAGTAGCCTCTCGGAATCTGGTAATAGTTTCTCACGTTTCCGTGTCTCAGATGAGCACATAAATTGTTGGTCTCATTTATCGCTAGAAATAAAAAAAATGCTTGTTATACAATGCAGCGTAAAAGATAACCACTCATCTCGCCAAACAACGAACCGGTGGATTGTGGTTAACCGGAAAATCTAAAGGTGTTATGCTAACTATGCATACCCCGCACGGAAACGGTGGATTATTAACCGACGAAAAAAAGAGATTATTAGTGTGACATGTATGTATGCAATATTTTTGGAATTGGATAATATTAGAATATATTGATGACATATTTCACTATTGGGCCGTCCAAGTATGAATCCTAAATTTCGTTAGTGTATGTACGGGTATACGTTTGGCCACGAATTTCTCGAAAACTAAAAGCTATATCGAGATCATATTTTTCGCATCAATATTTCGCTTAGAGAGCAGTCTAAGTTTCATTAAAATCAATTCAGTAATTTTTAAGATATTTGTCGGTTTAATTTTTAAAATTCAATTAATTGTCATATTTAAGATTCAAGTTCCATGTGGACGAAGGTAGCAGCTATTAAAAATAAGTCTCGTATATATATATATATATATATATATATATATATATATATATATATATATATATATATATATATATATATATATATATATATATATATATATATATATATATATATATATATATATATATATATATATATATATATATATATATATATATATATATATATATATATATATATTTATATATATATATATATTTATATATATATATATATATATATATATATATATATATATATATATTTACATAAAAGAGGGTACATAATTAGATCTTATTTAAAAATATGCTGCTCTTTAATCCTATTTTGCCTGTTTTGTGGCGTGCAAATGTTAAAATTATCATATTAAGTTTATGTTAATAATCATAGTAAATTTCAAATTGAATCTTATATTTATATTATTATTTATATAATTGTTATATATGTTAACTTACTACTACTACAATTACAATATTATCCTTACTAAAATAAAGAGAAACACACAAATGTTTGTATTTCCGGGTTTGGGTGTTTATTAAATATATTCTTGTATTTACATATGTATTTCTGTGTATTAGTATCGTTGACTTAACACCCATAACAGAAGCAAATAATTTGCTTACTTTGGGGTTAGATCAGTCAATTTGTCCCGTGAATATTTATTTATTTATTTAAATACTTTTACAACATTATAAACACCCAAACCCGGAAATACAAACATTTATGCTCATCATACAAATACTAGTCCCCGTCGGGGATCAAACCCGAGCCCCGTCGATTGCGTAGTCAAGGTCGCTAACCACTCGACCAACTGGGCGGTTCATGACTCGCATAGCTAATCGGTCGCCTTTTAAGACATGCCTGGCAGAACTGCATTTGGTCTATTCTTCAAAGGAGCCCGGAACCAACACGTGGAACCTTAGCTTAAATTATAGTGAAGCTATTTAAATTGAAAACTTAGACCAAACTTATTAATTTTACAACATGAAATAACATTACAAGCAAGAATGTGTTAACCCGGTAATTGTCTAAATAAACATTACACTATTCGTTAAACTTTCAAGAATCCTCGCCGCCGCTACGAGAACCAAGTCATCTATAAAATTACTGGATGCTAGAGATGGAAAATAGCTTTTATATTTAAATATAATTTAATGAATCCGAAAGTGAAGACATTTTCGTTCATACTCAAAACAATTTTAATTAAACACTAACAAAAACGCTTTGTTATTAAAGTTCTGAACCTCCTCCCCCACCCCCCCGGTTTGGTTTCGGGCTCCTTTGAAGAATAGACCAACTGCCGTTCTACCAGGCAGGTCGTAAAGGCGACCGATTGGCTACGCGAGTCACTACCATCATGGCTACTAGGTGGTAGAGTTCTGCATTACCTGGTACCAGCGCCTTACCTATTCCTGCCGCAATAGCGTCAGTGCTTGTCATTGCCGTATTCCGGTTTGGAGGGTAAGGCAGCCGGTAAACTTATGCATGTGGCATTAGACATCGCCTCAGGATAGCAACGCACCATTAACACCTTTGGTGTCTTTAGGCGATGGTTGAGTCTTCCTATCAGGAGACCCATCTGCTTGTTTGCTATCTCATGATATAAAAAACCCTATTAATATGCCACCGCTATGTATCACAGGGCTCAATCTCTTGAACAAAAATAGGCAATTACTGAATATGTGTTTCTGTAGCCGATAGCATTTTTAACAAAAATAGGCAATTACAGAATATGTGTTTCTGTAGCCGATAGCATTTTTAACAAAAATAGGCAATTACAGAATATGTGTTTCTGTAGCCGATAGCATTTTTAACAAAAATAGGCAATTACAGAATATGTGTTTCTGTAGCCGATAGCATTTTTAACAAAAATAGGCAATTACAGAATATGTGTTTCTGTAGCCGATAGCATTTTTAACAAAAATAGGCAATTACAGAATATGTGTTTCTGTAGCCGATAGCATTTTTAACAAAAATAGGCAATTACAGAATATGTGTTTCTGTAGCCGATAGCATTTTTAACAAAAATAGGCAATTACGAAATATGTGTTTCTGTAGCCAATAGAATTTTTAACAAAAATAGGCAATTACAAAATATGTGTTTCTGTAGCCGATAGCATTTTTAACAAAAATAGGCAATTATAGAATATGTGTTTCTGTAGCCGATAGCATTTTAAACAAAAATAGGCAATTACAAAATATGTGTTTCTGTAGCCGATAGCATAGCAGAAGTATCTGGCAGAGTACTCTACTCGCCTAAAAGCCCGGTGTTAGGCTCCGGTTAAGCGGGGAATTCACTAGACGGACATTCCCATGGGCAAGCTCGCAGACATGCTCGCCGGATTTTGCTACTAAAGGTCTGTGAAATGTCTGTCAAGTGTATTACCGACGCGGGCCATCTGGCCTATAGTAGCAAAGTCCGGCAGGCATGTATGCGGGCTTGCCCGCGGGTTTGTGCATTTAGTGAATTCCCCATTTTACACTTTAATACGAGTGAGTGTTTAATGCAGGTGCCTAATATTGAACAAAAAACACGTGTAGACAGCCGATGATTAGTGCGAGTGATTAGTAATCAGCTTTACATTAAGCCCCGATTTCACTTTGATTAGTGCGAGTGTGAGTGTTTAATGCAGGTGCTTAGTATAAACAAAAATACGTAAAGATAGCTGTGGATCAGTGCGAGTGATTCGTTATCAGCGTAGTAAAGGTGAATAGATGCTGATTACTTATCACTCGCACTGATCAACGGCTGTCTTCACGTATTTTTACCATAATACTAAGCACCTGCATTAAACACTCACACTCGTATTAATCAAAGTGACAACGGGGCTTTAACTACACTTTACTTAAGCACCTGCATTAAACACTCGCACTCACCCTAATCAAAGTGTTATCGGGGCCTTATGCCCTTATTACATTTTAATTAGCGGCAGTGCGAGTGTTTAGCAGATGCGAGTGATATTGCGAATAGTCAATGCGAGTTGTGCCCAAAACTCTTTAGCCTTTGATTAGTACATTAAGCTTCAGGCGTCAAAACATGGACGAACAAACTCGACGATTCTAAACACTTATCACTAAACAAACACGTCTAAACGTGTTTATGGCCCAGCAAGCTGTGAGTCAGAGGTAAAAAGGGCGCGCGGGGCAGGGTTACTCGATTTGAACACACTTCTATTCACTTTACTACGCTGATTACTAATCACTCGTACTTATCAACGGCTGTACTTTGTGTTAAACAAAAAACACGTGTTTTTTGTTTAACACAAAGTAACTGCATTAAACACTCGCACTCGCACTAATCAAAGTGAAAACTAGGCTTTACAGTAAAGACCGTAAGATCAACTGTAGTTAGTTAGTTAAAAAAGTATAAAATGTTAGATCCTAAACTAGGAGGCTCTCATACAAGTAACCTTTGTATGTGGACTCGCTAAGAAAATTGCAAATCATCCATACTAATATTATAAATGCGAAAGTAACTCTGTCTGTCTGTCTGTTACGCTTTCACGGCCAAACCACTGAACCGATTTGGATAAAATTTGTTAAAAATATAGTTTGAGACCCAAGAAAGGACATAGTATAGTTATTATCCCAGAAATCCCACGGGAACGGGAACTATGCGGGTTTTTATTTTAGAATTTTTTCCACGCAAACGAAGTCGCGGGCACAGCTAGTATGTATATATTTGTATCCCAATGCAATGGGGGAAAATAAATAAATATTCATTTTCATATTTTCAACCTTAAGAAATGGCATGTTTCTATGTCTTTTTTTCTAGCGCTCCATCTTACGAAACGTTAGAGGCGTTAAATTCCGTACAAATATGACGGTCTAACTAAATAATAATGTGTGACTCTTGGTGCATCCAATTCATGAATTTAGTGGTGTATTTTTAATCGAATATTTTTGTATTATCTTGTAATAATTTTACAATAATAATTAAAATACACTTTCAATTCAATATTTAGTTCTTAATTTAAAAATTTGGCCGGACCTTTAAAAGTAACCGTGTATAGTGTATACACTAGTATAAATTCCAATACAACTTACGTCTACAAATACGACTTACAAATACAAATACGACTTACAAATACAAACACAACTTACAAAATACAACTTGCAAATACAAACATAAACACAAATACGAGTACTCCTAGAACAACGAGTACACTTACAACAACGATTATACTTACAACTACGTGTACACTTACAACTACTCAAACCCAATACAAACATCTATGCTCATCACACAAATGTTTATCCCCGTCGGGAATCGAACCCGAGTCCCATCGATGTGTAGCGTATACGTATCGTACACGCTAACTACTCGACCAACGGAACGGACGGATAAGATTATCGAAATGAGGAAAAATATTTCTCAGAATGTTATTTGCATTTTGTCAGTATTGTCATATTAGTATCATTGTCAATAATGGGCAAAAAACTGACTTAAAATACCACTTTAAACCTATACCGTCTTATTTCAAAACGAGGGCTAAATATAGTTCCGAACTTAATACCACAATTAGTTCTAGTACTAAATAAAACATTATTATAAAACCAGTTTTAACGCTAGTCCGAGGAAATGAGAATGAATTTTAGTATTAGAACTGACTTTAGTACCGTAACAAACCTAGACTTCTTAGTCTTGGTTCAAACCCGGTACTAACAATGTTTTTGTAATAAGGCGCATAGTATTTACCAAATGCGTCACTTGGTGAAAATCGATAGTAAATATTTTAAACAATATAAAAAAACATATTTCTTTACTTCTTACAGCCGTCGTCAAGTAATTCTCGGTCATTTAAGTGCATCCCTAGTTGAGATTCTCAAGTGAGTCTCTAGCCGAGCCCACGCGTCCCAATAATAATTAAAACATCGTCATTATATACCGTCCCTCCATGAACTCTTGTCGCACTAATTGCACAAAGTTTTCTGCCTATCTCATTAAAACTATTCAAATTCCCGCCGAGACGCGTAGTCATGCCTTTTCGTGGATAGATTTTGCTTTACATGAAATTCTGGCTAACAATTTTGTTAAAACTGAAACGTTTAATTGAAACACCTTCAAATAGCAATACGCTTAATGATAGACTAATTGATGCACAATGTTTTATTCACGTCTCGTTCTGGCATGTCCATTTTCAACTATGTTTTCAACTAAGTGGCTTTTCCTTAAATATTATTTTGCTTTTGTGTTTTAAGATAACTTTTGTTTGGCTGTTAAGATTCACGATAATTTACGAAAACCATTAATAATACAAAAAGTATCTTCACGCCCGTATCTCCGAAAAGGTAGGCAAGGATACAACGAGTGCACCCACGATAAGCCGAAGATACTTGGTCCCACAATGTCATAGGTGGCAAGTCTATCGGCAACCGGGCACTTTTCAATCTCGGCCATCATTGTTCTTATCAGAAAACTGAAGACACATTTTTTTAATTGCCTATTTACTACATTAATCATTAACGATACAACATCCATATTATATAAGGTCCTTCTAAAATAGATGAACATATTTAGGCAAAAAAAAATGTGATTCAAGGAGGTTTCAACTTTTTGATTTTCACGCACAAATTTTTTTTTTTTCTAACGACTTACACTTTTTTACATAAAATAATCCACTTTTAGCACAATATTGAGTAACAAGTGGTAATAACAATGGATTATTTTCTGAAAAAAGGCGTAAATCGTTATAAGAAAAAAATATTTTGTACGTAAAATCAAAACTGTTAGTCCCCTGAATGACGTGCTTTTCTGGTGGATATCTTTGGTTAGACGTACGGAACGCTGTCTTGAAATATGATCAGTGATGTTTTAGAAAGACCTTATATGTATGTATACGGGGTGACTGGTAAAAGATTGTACATATTGAAAGACACGATATATAATGGTCATAAGGTAACAGTAATAATATAATAAAAAGAAAATATTGCTTAACTACATAGTAAACCTCAACGACATTAGTATAAAAATATTCAAAAAGTATATGGTCAGTGCACAATGCACTATTTGTTAGTCGCGAGCTTAGTGATTGCCGTTTGGAGTTATCTCGCCCTCTTGTTGGTCTGGACTCCTTTGAAGAATAGACCAATAGCCGTTCTGCCAGGCAGATTGGGAAAAGCGATCTATTGGCTATACGTATCACTACCATCGTGACTACTAGATGATAAGAGTTTCGCAAAGTCTGGGTATTTCGCCCACCGCCTTATCTATTCCTGCCCAATAGCGTCAGTGCTTGTCTTAGTCGTGTTCCGGTTTGAAGGGTAATGTAGCCGGTAGACTTATGCATATGGCACTGTCGTCCCGCCACACGGATAGCAACTCACCATTAACATCTTTGGTGTCTATAAGCGATGACCTCTCTTTCCACCAGGCGAGCCTTCAGCTTGTTTGCCATCTTATAATTTAAAAAATCTATTTTCATCAAAAGAGCCCACCTGCTTGCTATCCTATTACATAAGAAAAATAATTTTAAACAAATAAATCTGCAGCAATCGACTTCCCATTTTCGTTCTTTGGAACTCTGCATGAAATCTTTACCTAATTAAAATGGAACTTATGCATGTGGCAATAGACCTCGCCACAAGATAGCAACGCACCATTAACATCTTTGGTGTCTATAGGCGATGGTTGACTCTTTCAATCAGGAGACCCATCTGCTTGTTTGCTATCTTATGATATAAAAAAAATGGGAAATATACCCAACGAAACAAAGAATTTTCAGAATCTCTACATAAATGACCGAGTTCTGGAGTAACAAACTATAGCCGAATGGATAACCTCATCGTTTTAGAAAGTCGGTTTGTCAAAATATAAAATTAGAAGTCAGAAATCAAAAATATTTTATTCAATAAAACGTTTTACAAGTTATTTTGGCGCGACAACTCTGCTGGACTAAATTCGGTGCCACTTAATGAGAAGATCCGGCGGAAGAAGCGCAGCGGGCTTGTCTTTTTTAAATATTTTTTTAAATAAGATATTACATAATATTTAATTTGTAAGTATCTAATTGTTACAGATTGTCGATATGAGGAGCAGGTAACCCCTTCCCTTCCTGTCGTCTAGGTATTCAGATATTTTATAGTAACCTTTTTTTACACAGTTTTGTTTTAACACATTTTTTGTGAATCTGTTAATTAGAAAGATTTTTTTTTGAATCTGTTAAATAAGAGATTTACTAATCTCTAATGGAACTACTGAAATTTCAGTTCGTGTATAATCTTCAATAATACTTTCCTCGTCTCGGTAGGCAATATGTAAGCCAGGCAAATAGGCTAAAACTTAAACTATAAAACGACAGCCAAAGGGAAAGCTTACACAAAAATAATTTATGTCATTCTTTCAAAGTACACACAACAGAATAATACTACATTGCTCATAAGTTCCCCCTGGAAATAAGGCGATTAAAAGTTCATGTTCGTAAATAATGACGTTGACTGGCCGCTACTGATAAGAAAGTTAAGCCAAGGGTGTTGGCTTCGTAATCTTATTAACCCCACTAATTATCTATATATATATACTTTTATTAATACTATATACTTTTATTAAAATGAGAAGATTTGTTTGTTTGTTTGCTACGACTTAACTCAAAAACTACTCAACTGATTTTAAAAATTCTTTCACCTTTAGGAAACTACACTATCCAGAAGCGACATCTGCTACTTTTTTAGCCGGTCGAGCAAAAGAAAGTTACTCGCAAATTCGTTCGCTTGAGACATTTAATTATATATTATAAAAAAGCCTTGTGCCTACTGCCTCGTGGGATAGCAAATTCGGCTCAGAGTACTAAGTGTGAGTTTCTCACATGCGTTCGAATAACTTTACCATCTCGTTAATCGAATAAACTCTTTACTTAACGAGTATCGAGAAGCTGCGAGTGTGAGTCGCGATTTAGCCAAACCACTCAGTCGGCGTCTACTCATCGTGAATGGCGAACATTTGTTTCGTAATGTTGGTTGTACGTTAGCATCGAATGAATAACCAAACATTTTCAGAAGTACACAATTCTTGAGTGTCTATATCTAAAAAAGTAGTGTTTTAAACTTATACGGATTATTACCAAACAAAATATTATTGTATTTTTTATTCGATTGTGACTGTCTTGAGAATAAATAAATTACATACTCTTTGTTGAAAATCTTGAGATTATTCATAGTGAAAATTAAAAATGAAGACGGGAGCATCAACATTTGGATTAATGGCGTTTATGAAGGAGTAAACATATTTTAGTTGTTTAGCCTTTTAGGTTATATTGTTCTGTGTTGTTCAGCTTAGCTTAGCAAGGATTATAACTCTCTGCATAACCATTTATACATCTAACGTCAACAAAGAAACGTGTGAAAAAGATATTTGTGATGGGCAAAGACAAGTGAAAAAGTTATGATGGAAAAAATACATATAAAACGAGAGAAAACTTTAAATGCGTTTAAGATCTTCGTGTCAAAACACAAGTTGAATCAAGCAATTAGCAAGGATTATAGTTCTCTGCATAACCATTTATACATCTAACGTCAACAAAGAAACGTGTGAAAAAGATATTTGTGATGGGCAAAGACAAGTGAAAAAGTTATGATGGAAAAAATACATATAAAACGAGAGAAATCTTAAAACGCGTTTAAGATCTTCGTGTCAAAACACAAGTTGAATATCTACACGAACGAGTTATGGCCAGATGGTATAAAGTTCAGACGTTTTGTACATTTCAGAATGCGTTCAAAAGCAATGGAGTCTCCAGCTGGGACACGCAGTGTGAACAAATACCAACTGATAATGGATCAAACCAAACCTAGTATATTTATTAGCTTTAATTGCAAAAAATGTGAAACGCAGTATTCAGTGTATCAAAACACTATGTAATCTGGTGTATGCAGTGGCACTGTAGGAGACCTGGCTTCTGCCCCACGATCTGCCTCTCCTTGGTGCCTTGGTGGCATCGATGCAGCGGTCAGCTACGCAGGGAAATCGGCTGTTGATCTAACAACAGGTGTATTTCACGGTAGATTTCATGATGGTGTGGCACTATTGTGGCAGAGAAATGTGTTTAGTGAAGTTTCAGTGTTAAATTGTGAAAGTGAGCATATAACAACTATTAAAGCAATTACTAGGGACATGCGGAAGATCTTGATTGCATCTGTGTATATGCCTACCGATAGGCCTGATAATTTGTCAATATTTGTTCAGTGCCTGGGCCAATTAAATGCAATCATTGAAGACAGTGACATTAAAATAGTGTATATGTTAGGGGATTACAACGTACACCAGGGTGCATCATTTTGCAATGAGTTATTTAATTTTAGTAATAAAGGCAGTGGGTGTGTAGAGACATTTTAAGGCTTGGTATAGCTTCAGACACTTATACCTACGTTAGTGAGGCTCGGGGGTGTAAAAGGTGGTTGGATCACTGTGTGGTTAATACATTTGTTTGGCACACTATCTTAAATGTACATGTCCTATACACATGTTGAGGATTTCTATGCTATATTGTGGAAGAAAACTGCGACTACCATCTCACATTTGCGACAGAATAACAACAGATTTCTAAATATGATAAACAGTAGAATGCTCAACCATTACTGGCACACACATCACAGTAAATTATTTTGAAACACATTTTATATGTAGTTTTAATATACCTATGTGATTTTTTTTAAAATACTATTTAGTATTTACTAACATAGTTTATAAGAAAATATGTTACTAACATTAAAGGCTTCAAGTGCTTGAAATAAATGATTTTTATTTTACTTTTGTACATTTTTTTACATCATAAGATAGCAAACAAGCAAACGGGGGTCGTGATGGAGAGTCAACTATCGCCTATAAACAACAAAGATGTTAATGGTGCTTTGATATTGTAGCGAGGTCTAATGCCACATGCATAAGTTTACCGGGTACCTTACCCTCCAAATCGGAACACGACAGTGACAAGCATTGACGCTATTGTGTCAGGAATAGATAATACGGTGGTACCAGACCCGGGCAAGACAATGCAGATCTACCACATAATAGCCCATTATGGTAGTGACTTGTATAGCCAATCGGTCACCTTTTACGACCTGTCTGATAGAACGGCACTTGATCTTCTTCAAAGGAGCCCGGGATCAACACGGGGATTTTTTATTTATGCGATAGCCGTCACTAAATTGTTTCTCTGTGAGGTCCAGCAGCGCATCAAATGATGGTTGAAAGCTTGCATTGTTCCAACCAGTATAACCTCTGTCTGTGCCACTGCAAACATTGTCTAAGCGAAAAAGAGGCACCACCTATGATTTTTGTCAAATTTATAAATTAAATTTTTTACACATTGTAAAATTTTCTTCTTTTTTTACGTTCTCACTACGATAAACCCAAGTGATAACTTTACTTCGGCGTAAGCGTACCATTCACCAATGTTAGTGACTCGAAACGTCAAAATTGCATCTCACACTAACCTTCCACTTGAACCCACCAATCACATGGGTTAACGCTCTCGCTATCGAATACAAAATGGCCGTCAATGGCCGTATTCGACAGGGAACAAGTAAACATAAATCTCGCACTTGCATGTTTTGTTTTTCACGTTTACCACTAGGTGGCGCTGTACAAATTACATACAAATTCCTAGTAAACTCGAAACGCGCTCACGATCGAATACGAAAAGAAAAACTCACACTTAGCACTCGATCAGTAGGTCCCGGATTCGATCCCCGGGTCGGGCAAAAGTGCTGTAGAGGTTTTGTTAAGGGGTTTAACAAAAATCCAAAATCTCAGTAGCTGGTTGGAGTCTGGCAAGTCATGCGTTACCACTCGCAAGCCTCGGATGACCACGTGAAGCCGTCGATTCCGGACATCGTTAGAAATATTCGATAATCGTTATTAGATCATCACTAATTTCACCAACCAACAAACCGGTGAATCGTAATGTACTGAAAAGTCTGTAGACATTCGGTTTACTCTGCCTACGTCTACATCTACAACTACGTCTGCGTGTCGATACTTTTTTAAAAGCCTTTTGTTTAAAAAAAATTTAAAAGACAAGCCCGCTGTGTCCATGTGTGGCCGCGTTCTGGTAGTAGGTAATTATAAAAAATGTCGATTTATTAAAATTATTGGTTTATTTGAATACTATGCGTTCCATTACACAACTCGCAATAAACGTACTATGCGTTCCAACTGTAAATAGGACTGTCAGGATGACATATTGCTCTGCATTTTGCAAAAACTTCATAAGTGATGAGTAAGATGTGCTAAAAAATTCTAACAAGGAAATACTTTAAAAAAAATATATTTTCATTCTAATTGGTATATTTTTTAAAAACTTTAAAAACAACAAAAAAAAATCGACACACAGGATTTTACACTGCGACCGCTTCCCCAAAGCCGGGACACTCTACCGCTTAGCTAGTGTTGACAGGCTCGACGTGGCGAAATTCTTGTTTGCTATATTATCGATTCCGTCGATTGTACTGATCGCTAGGTATACATACCTATAAGTAGTTAAATGAGTTCATCGTTACAGATGAAATTCACATTAATTATAGTTTGATCAGTACTTTCGTATTTCTAATTATTTTTGTGTTATAGCACTCACCCCTTGCTTGGGAAAACTTGAAAAACTTTAAAAATAATAAAGAAAAATATTGACATGCAGGATTTGAATCTGCGACCGTCTCCCTAAAGCCGGGACGCTCTACCGCATAGTTCCCGTTCCCGTGGGATTTCTGGAATAAAAACTATCCTCGGGTCTCAAACTGCATTTGTACCTTTCATCCAAATTCAGAGTTACTTTCGAATTTATAATATTAGTATTGATTAAACTAATTCATTGTTCTTGTAATAAATGTTACGTGCAATAGAAAAATGTTTTTCTTTGTAGCAGTATTTATGGCATGACTAAGTATGTCTGTACATTTTACGTTTGTACGTTTGCCCGTTTGCACATTTGTATAGTAGTCATAGTATAATTGAAATTGAAGTCGATATAGTTTTTAAATTGCTATTATTTTAAACTGTGGCACGCGATTTGCTGAGATATCTCCGTTCGCTATATCTGAGACCACAGTCTCCGATATAGCGAACGGAACTCCTTTCTAAGAGTCCATAAAACATCTTTAAAATATTATTTCTTCAAGGTTATTATTGATTATAATATTAGTATCTTTATGTGAATTTTTACAAACATATTTTCTTGAAAACATTTAACTTGTATGTTACCCTTCCTTAATTCTAGAGAAAACAGTTTTTAACTGTACAAGGTCATTTCATTATTATCATTTATAGCGTTAATAGTAAAAAGTAACTATTATTCACGATTTCATTCGCGTTATCTAAAATCATTACTTCCTTTTGCTTACTCGGTTCCAAAAAGGTCTATGTCCTGCTCTATAAACTCCTCTATCTTTCAGTGAAAGTTCCATCAAAATCAGTCCTGCTGGTCCAGAGATTACCCCATGCAAACAGAATGACAGACAAACAAAAATTTAAACAATGGTTGTTTAGGTATTCGTATCGTAAAAATAACACACTGCTCTTGTAAAAACCTAGTTATTTAGAACTCAAAGACAGGCACTTCAATTTTATTTATGTATATATATTAATGCGGGAAGGAAAAACTTTGGACCCCTTTTGTCTTACCATTGAGCAAACGGTGAAGTATATATTATATTATATACTATGCTATTCGTGTTTATTTATTTAATACTTTATTTTACACTTCAAAAAAATACAAAATTATTGATTTTTACTTTTAAGATATTATATATACATATATAAAACCGACTATTTTTGTTTGAGTCTCGTGTAAAAAAATGTTAGTTTTTGATGTTTTAAGAGCCCTCACCAAAGGACAGCTCAAAAAAATTTTTTTTTCTCGTTACGGTATAATTTTATAGACTAAAAAAATAAGTTTTTAAAAATTTCAGTTCAAAATTCGAATTTTGAAAGGTTGCCCATATTTTTTTTTTATTTGTTAGTGCATTAGTTTAGTTTTTTTCGAGCGACGTTTTACTATTCAAATTAAAATTCCATGATGTTTTTTTATTTAGTCAATAATCGATAAGAATACATCACGAGATAAACTAAAAATCAAGCACAACATAGAAAATATATATATTTTTTAATTTAATAATTTTATTTAATCAACTGTCAGGCGTGAGTTCGACTCCCAAGCTAGTCTTAGAAACCAGCTTGATTGAGATTTGACCTTGCCATGTAGGTTAAGATTTTTTCAAACCAAAAAGACCCCAACGTACCACTCCCAACGCTTAAACTCGGCGATATGACGAGTTAACGAAAATTAAAAAATTATGAGCGACCTTTCAAAATTTAAATTTTGAACTGAAACTTTCAGAAACTTATTTTTTTTTGGTCTATAAAATTATACCGTAGCGAGAAAAAAATTTTAAAAAAATCGTATTTTGACGATTATTGAAATTTTGAAAAATTTGGAGTGACCTCTTAAATTTTTTTTTGAGCTTTTTTTTGGTGAGGGCTCTTAAAATATCAAAAACTAACATTTTTTCAATCGAGACTCAAAAAAATAGTCGGTTTTTTTGCGCCACCCTAATAATAGTCGGTTTTTCGATTAAGGGACTCGTTTGTGCAATATTAAGCTTTTAAGTTCTAATTTTTGTTAGAGTCAAGTGTCCCCTAAGCCTCCCCCCCCCCTGCAGGCTTAACAGTTTGTTTTGAGGGTATGAAAAAAATCCAGGTAGTAGTAAATATTATAATGAAATTAAAAAGAAAACTATCACGACTTAGAAGGCTTTACAAGTTTTTAAGTAATAGTCGACTAACATATAAAATGTACTTAGAGAACCTTTGTAGGCGGTGAAACTGTGGTGCGGATATATATTTCTCATTGACATTGAATAGCTCTAATATTCATAGTATGAAACTATAAAAGCCCTCTTCTTAGTCCACATGTTTATGATGGGCAACTTCGGGACCCTACATTGCGCGTAGCTCGACACGCACTTTACTAATTTTTTTATATCATTAGATAGCGAAGAAGCAGATGGTTCTCGTGATGAAAAGAGAAACTGTCGCCTGTAAACATCAAAGAGGTTAATAGTGCGTTGCGATAGCAATATGCATAAATCTACCGGCTACTGTACTCTTCAAACCGGTTATTTTCAAAAAAATACCATAGTATTTTATTTATTTATTTATTTAACACTTTATTGCACACATAAAAAAATACATGACAGAGAATAACAAACGAAAACAGTACAAAAGGCGAGCTTATTCCTAATAAGAGATATCTTACAGCTAACCCAAGAGAGTGAAATACAATTTTAAACAGGTAGACAGTGTACAATTTAATTGAAACACAAAAAAAAACTAACTCTAATTAATTATATAATAGGAAAAAACCAAAAAGTTTAGTTTCATGGATGCTAATTGCACTGCAGTAGTATAGATCTAGGAAATAAGTTGGCTTATACGTGCTCAATTTGTCAATGTTCTTCCAATCTGTCACATTATCGCAATATATGGATTGAAAGATAATGAGAATTGGAGATTTAATGATAATGAACGCAACGTTTGCAATTGTAAATGTTACGCCGTTATATCTCATTCGGATAATTCACAATCATAAAATATAATTGGCCACATGATTTGTTGGATGAATCATTAATAGCGTGATTGATTCACGTTTACAAAATTTCCTCTAGACATTAATGTGCATTGCGTTATATTAATCAGAGTAGTATTTGGTAAAACTACTCAAAATCGTTAAGTAAATGGCTGCCGTGCTAAAATTTCGTTAAGATATTGTTGCGAAGAGCGAATGTGTCTAAAAGCAGTTACGCACTGCATTCGGCATTTGTAAAATTATGTTCCAAAGTTATCATAGTATTTGTCTGGAAGATACTACATACGTTTACGTCTACTATGAATTTTACTTCAGATAGGAATGTTGTAACGTGTATAGGCCACATTATGAAACATAACGTGTATAGGCCACGTTACGTTAGTGGGCGGTCGAAGATACGCGAGCGTTCATCTGACTAGGTACCTTCCCCAGCGAACCCCCCACCGATGGTGTGTAAAGGCCATTGGTCCCCGCGATTCCTCCTTTTACAACGGGAAGACCACGGCATTTCTGTTGGCTATGCGGGCCTTGGGATCGGTCCACCAGGTAAGGTAAGACCACACAAGGAGTGTCTGTGCCTTTTTGAGCGCGAACTACCAGCCTGTACCACAGCGCCGAGTCATCTGCCGCCGTCACCACTAGCTAAGTTCTGCTCGCTAGCTTGCGCCATGTTTCTTCATCAACGATTTCGTTTCCCGTTTTTTTTTTCTTTTTCATTTCTTTTTGTTTTTCTTTCCCGTTTTTAACTATATAATTGCCGAAACCCCAACGAGTAGTACGGCCGTCTATCCATCCGTTTGCTTCTAGTCAACTATATTTTATACACCATTATTATTGTAACTGAATTCGACAGCGGGTATTGATACTTGAAATATATTTACATACTTAATAACTACTAAAATACTTTCCCCGCCACTCACGACACTCAGTTCTGAGTGCTAAGTGTGAGTTTTTCTTTTCGCATTCGATCGTGAGCGTGTTTGGAGTTTACTAGGAATTTGTATGTGATTTGTACAGCACCACCTAGTGGTAAACGTGAAAAACCAGTTTACCACTAGGTGGCACTGTACAAATCACATACAAATTCCTAGTAAACCCGAAACGCGCTCACGATCGAATGCGAAAAGAAAAACTCACACTTAGCACTCAGAGTGCTAAGTGTGAGTTTTTCTTTTCGCACTCGATCGTGAGCGCGTTTGGAGTTTACTAGGAATTTGTATGTGATTTATACAGCGCCACCTAGTGGTAAACGTAAGAAATCAGTTCACCACTAGGTGACGCTGTACAAATCACATACAAATTCCTAGTAAACTCGAAACGCGCTCACGATCGAATGCGAGAAGAAAAACTCACACTTAGCACTCTGATATCTACCGGGAATCAAACACAAGCCTCCTGGGTGAAGGCCCCACGTTCAACACCATCACACAACCATTTTCATTTAATTTACTTTCCTGTGCTATAAATAAAAGAAGAAAAATAATCAACCTTTTTTCCGAAAGAAGGAAATAAGAACCTCCATCTATTAAGCTATAATCCAACACATTACCCTGACAATGTAAGAGTTAGGAGTAAAAGGTTTTTATCCATCCATTCACATCCTAAACACTAGCCCGAACAAGTAACAAGCTTAACTTACGCGGTAACAACGTTGCAAGCGAAGTTTTGAAGGAAATCTCGCGTTTTGTGCTCCCCCGCTTCCTTTGTTAACATTCAGAACGGAAAGTTAGTAGTTAATATTAACTCGCGGTACCGAGTAAAGCGTTTAGACTTTTCCTTAAAATTTCAAACTAACTAGCCAGAATTATTTGTAACTCACTTCTTCTATGTTCTTTTTATATCAGAGGATAGCAATCCAACGATGGAAAGAACATCTCGTCATTGAAATTAATAACCATCACATATCTATACATCTATACAAATATACAAATAAATAAAATTGGAGTGTCTGTTTGCAATATTGAAATAACCGTTTTTTACTAAATGCATATAAATGTATACACGGTATATATACCAAAATATTTTTTTTTACATTTTTTGTCTGTCTGTCTGTCGGTCTGTCTGTCTGTTTGTTCCAGCTAATCTCTGGAACGGCTGAACCGATTTTGACGGGACTTTCACTGGCAGATAACTGATATGATAAGAAGTAACTTAGGCTACTTTTAATTTCAAAACTTTCCACGCAGATGAAGTTGCGGACTCGGCTACTACATACTATAAATATTAATGTTATATTTTGGTAGTTAGTATGAGACACATATAACCAACGGTATGATCTGCAGTGAAGCGCTCTTAACAAAAAGGATGGTTCCAGCTTGTGTTTTTTAGAACACAGGAACACGTTTTATTTAATTTATAGCGCCAATCAATTTTACTTTTCACGGCATCTTAAGGTCATTTAGGAATTTTTTATAAATGGAATTTCACCAAGAATCAATTTCACAGATTAAAATTCCTTAACTTTTAGACATTGAGAGGGGAAGGGGTTTAATTGAGATAAAAACTATCATATCTTTTAAGTTGGACCAAACAGTAGATATCCACAAAATTTTATTGAAATCGGTTCAGTAGTTTCGGATTCTATCGCGAACAAACAACGTGACACGTAATTTACATATTATTAAGATATTATAATTATTATAAATTAGGATTAAAAATTATTATAAAAGGTAAAAGTTATTATATAAATTTATTACATCTGTATTCCGCGATATTATTAGTTAAAACCCCCTTTGAACAAACTCGTCAATGAAACTCCTAAATAAACACCATCAAGTGGTTTATATACGTAGTAAGGGTATAAATTGGAAAGTTTGGGGCAAAGCTTAGAATGAGTAAAGTTACCGCTGAGTATAAATCATAAGACGTAAGTATGATATTTCCTCTTTGATTACAATTTATAAAATTAAAATTTTATATTCAATTACGAGGTCTTAGTTTCGATTCGGAGGTCAAGCAAAGTAGTATTATTACTGAAAAAAATTTCAACGTTTTATATTAAGAAAACTATCAGTTGTAGTCCAAAGTAGGTATGCTAGCGAGTACATTCCGTGCCTTGGAAAACGCAACTAAATTTGTTGGTTCTCGTTGACTGTCACTTGTAGCTACAGAAAACATTGGCTTTTAGTAAGTCAATGACAGAAAGGAAAAAACATCGCAGTAACCAGGATTCCTTAATTTTTACAACTTACCAAAATTAGTCAAGGCTACCCTCAAGAATGCATTAAGACAATCTACACATTAAGACTTACCATTCAGGATGGTCTTTATCGCAGAGCTTTAGGATGCGTAGTAGACCTCGTAAGGTATAAGAAAAGGAAAAAAGAATTGCATGCTCTTTGTGCAGAGCCCTCAGTAATGCACAATCTATACATGAAGACTTACCAATCAAGATGGTCTTCATCGCAGAGCCCTCAGGATGCGTAGTAGACCTCACAAGGTATATGAAAAGGAAAAAGGAGTTGCATGCCCTTTGTGCAGAGCCCTCCGGAATGCACAATCTACACATAAAGACTAACCATTCAGAATGGTCTTCATTGCAGAGCCCTCGAGATGCGTAGTAGACTTCGCAAGGTATAAGAAAAGAAAAAGGAGTTGCATGACCTTTGTGCAGAACCCTCAATACTGCACAATCTACACATGAAGACTTACCATTCAGGATGGTCTTCACCGCAGAACCTCAGGGTGCGTAGTAGACCTCACAAGGTATAAGAAAAGGAAAAAGGAATTGCATGCTCTTTGTGCAGAGCCCTCAGGAATGCACGATCTACACATGAAGACTTACCAATCAAGATGGTTTTCATCACAGAGTCCTCAGGATGCGTAGTAGACCTCACAAGGTATAGGAAAAGGAAAAAGGAGTTACATGCCCTTTGAGCAGAGCTCTCAGGAATGCACAATCTACACATGAAGACTTACCATTCAGGATGGTCTTCATTGCAGAGCCCTCAGGATGCGTAGTAGACTTCGCAAGGTATAAGAAAAGGAAAAATGGAATGCCATGGCCTTTGTGCAGAGCCCTCTGGAATGGGCAAACTATACATGAAGACGTACCATTCCGGATGGTATTCATCGCAGAGCCCGCAGGATGCGCAGTCCAGACCTCGATAGGTGTACTCATGATAATTCATAAACACGACACTAATCACAAGACTGTCAGCTAAGCGCGGAGCTATACTGATGTCACCATTCTCACCATAAAAAAGCATGGTGCAAACATCAAGAGTCCATTCTCCACTTCATCGTTTTATAAATGCTATACCAGTATGGAAATTTTACCGCATGAGCCGGCAACCAACATCAGTTCATACCATCCATATGGTAGTACTCGTGTGATATCATGCAGGCTTCACATAGGCACACATGTATAGCTTGCCTGAAGCTTGGCTCATCCTACGCATGAACACCAAATTACCTTTATCGTGGTACTTTACGACTCTCGTAAGTCGAATACGAATTTGGCCCAACGTAGCTGAAGCGCATTGACGAGCAAGCTCGCTTCGTGATTCGCAATTTATATTAGCTGCCTCCAAAGCGACTTCTCATACAAGAGATGGAATAGCAGGTATGACAACCTATTGCAACTTTAAATTTAATAGAGTATTCTCTAAAACTTTGATATAACAGCTTGTTACCACCATCATGTATCCGCAACAGTACAACGACATATCCCAACGAAGACACGTCCATGTGCGCTTCAGCCGAAAGAGAGTGATTGAATATAGCCAACACAAGTTAATTACCTTACAATTAACAAACTGTTCAATAACATCCTTGCTCCCTCGTTCCAGCTAGACTGAACACCTTTACGTGTTAAATAGGCTATACGTGCAGTTTTCATTGAGCGACTCAGAAATGTATCTGTATGTAGTCTGCAAGGTCTAAAAATTGTCTTACCCTTTTCAAGTTACTATGCACTCGCGCATTAACCAAGGGTTCAACCTTATATCTGCTCGGTCGTACCTGACCATAACTGATCGTCCTATCTAAACATTCTATTTCTGTGGTAAGAAATGAACACTGGCTTACATAGTGTTTGCTAATTCATAAAACACCCTGGCATGTTCGTGGAGACTCTCACTAGTCACAAATCCAGAAAGAGTTATTGACGCACTATGCACACGCTCTTCATATTTACTCACCGGTGACGTATCAACTGGTAGGCCGAAGTAAAGTTTTAAAACCTTATTATTTCATATTAAGCGTTGCATTCCTCGCGTCTTCATGAAAATCACTCCATCCCAATTTAATTACGTACCAACAACAAATTGCGTGTTTATACACTTATACAGTGTTACATGAAAATATACTTCAAAAGTAGTTTTACAATTTTTTATCGTTTTTGTAACACGAAAATATGTCCTACTTTTTGACTAAGTACTTATTTCACGTCAAATACGAAACGATGGCATATAAATAAGGACTATGTGAATTCTTTGCAATAGATTTGGAAACTGAAGAAATAGTTGATCCACCATCACACTAATTGTGTTTTTTATCGAAATAAATATATATTTTTTTTGTTTTTGATTTTTGACCATATATAAGTACATCAACAGCTATACTTTGAGTCAGTGTGACCGCAGTGATAACGTCATTTAGTGTTAACATGTAACATTAGTTGCTTAGCAAAAGTTGATACAATTTTACACGTGAATCAACACGCTTTTTAGCAATCTGTCTGTTTGAGACCATCCTTTTGCAAAATATAAATGCAATGAAAAGTATAGATTACATAAAAAATTGTAATCTTCATTGAAGTATATGTATATTAATTAAGTAGGTTTTGTTCACTAGAAAAAACATAATTTAATAATGCAACTATATGCAAAAAAGGGGCGAAAAAATGTTTCAATCGTG
This sequence comes from Apodemia mormo, assembly GCA_036924255.1. Lineage (NCBI taxonomy): Eukaryota > Metazoa > Arthropoda > Insecta > Lepidoptera > Riodinidae > Apodemia > Apodemia mormo. Next base: position 30,987,243 of record JAUPFN010000014.1, on the reverse strand, counting down.
GAGCACTCTTTAATGCTTCACATTATGAGCCGTGCAATAATTAAGTTATTAACAAAAATATAAAAAAAAATATTTACAAACACTCATTAACTAAAAACCACAACATGTGGCTTATTTGCTGCGATCGACATATCTCAAATTGTCGATTTTTATTGTGTAGAAAAATACCGTGTGGTGTCGTCTGACAGGAATGAAGTTCTTTATTATAAAAAATTTCACGCTCTTTTAATGCTACGGACGTTTTTTTGCCGGCTAGGGTACCCTTCCACAACGCCCCATAAGGAACTTCGTCTCAAAAACCCGTGAGAAAAAAATAGTGCTCCGTTTACTGCATAAACGTCATTTCCTTAGGCTCCATAGTAAGTGAGAGAGAAAATAATTTCACAATTATGCCATTATAGTATTGTAATTTACATTTTGTTCACTTGTGACAGTAAAAGCTCTCCTGTAAAATGATGTTTTCTGAGAAATATCGATACTGTCGCAAATGAGCGATATGTAACAAATCAATTACGTTTTACTTTTACTGGTTTAATGAGTCGCAGGAAAATGATGAGATATAAATCAGTGCAATATTAGGATCTAAGGCCACAATTAAGTCTCAAGTTTAACTCTGAGCAAGCACTGTACTCACCCAAGAGACTGATGTCGCAGTAAATGCAATCTAACTATATCTGTGTTTTCTCTATATTTCCTAAAAATCTTACGTTTTTATTACGTAATCAATTATGTTTTAAATCAACGGCATAATTTTATTCATTCTATAAGTATTAAAACCACAAAATCTGTGTAAAAAATTAGTCCTGATTGACTGACTGATATGCTATCAACGTCCAGCTTAGACACGTGGGCCAAGAAGGCTGAAATTTTTCTCAAGGGCTATTCTTACGATGTAGACGAGAAAATAACCCCTAATGATCATATGTTCATTTTCTCGCGTGCAAAGCTGCGCAGGTTTGCTAGTAAATGTATAATTATTAAATAGAAGCCATATCAAATGACGTGAGTACAAAATTACATAAATATTATCCAAAAATTGATGATATCCTTTATGAATAGCTTATTATCGTAAGATATTGGAATAAAACTCACTAAAAACTTATCTCCCATTGTAAATACGAGGAAGCTCGATCGGCTCGCCATAATTGGAGGAGCACTTAGCGGTGAGGACCAAGTTCTATTGAATGGGCTATTACGTTACTGCTGCTTCGGTCATTTGAAACAGAATTTCAGCTTTAATCACCTATTTAAGCAAATATTTTCTTTTATTTAAAATAGTCAGTCTGGAAGGGAGCATCATTGGAAAAGTGAAACAGAAAGATGTTTCAGACGTATAGAAGTGTAATGCGTAAAGAGATGAAATATCCACTAAATAAAAAAAATATGTATATATTTTATATAGGTACTATTATCTATAAGTCAGGTGGTGGTGATAGTAAGGGTATCAATTGGAAAGTTTGTGGCAAAGATTAGAATGAGTAAAAGTTACCACTAAGTATAAATCATAAGACGTTAGTATGATATTTCCTTTTTGATTACAATTTATAAAATTTACATTTTATATTCGATTACGAGATCTTAGTTTCGATTCTGGGGTCAAGCAAAGTAGTATTATTACTGAAAAAAGTTCAGGATTTTATTTTCAGAAAACTATCAGTTATAGTCCCGAGTAGGTTAGAATTAGATTGTATGTGGCCTGCGGATACCGGAGAAAGGTCTAAGCCAGATTGTTACTTTTAACCGTCGTGGCTTAAAAGTAATGAAGATGGAAGCAAAGATTTTTCTTTTCTGCCATAAATTTATCACTTTCTTTTTTTACAACTAACCATTGATATAAGAATCCAAGCATTCTTCAAATCCAAACATCTAAGGATTCTTATATCAATTTGTTAGTTGTAAAAAAAGAAAGTGATAAATTTATGGCAGGAAAGAAAAATCTTTGCTTGTCTTTTAAATTCTAATATGGGCTTATTGTACATAAAATATTTTTATCAATTTCATCTGAAGTTATATTATTGTGGGACTTTTAGATAAAACCTATTCATATAGATACTATCAATTTTTGGATATATGTATATTTATTTAATATATCTTTTACGTATTTAATAAATCGACTAGCTGGCCCGCGCAGCATTACCTGCGAGAAAATTAAAATAAATGTAGGAAATCTCATGTAATATTATTACTTTCATCAATAGCCTATAAAAGCTTTTACATGGGGCACACTAAAAGTTTTGAACTTCTAGCTAATCGGAACTATTTGAATTTCGAATGTTATATTTTTAAAACGTTGCAACCTTCTTAGTAATAAAAAAAACAATTGGCGGGAAATGATTTGTCAATTATTTTTTTATCACACCCCAATTTTCTACGTACGCAACGAAAATGGAATTAAGTCAAAAAGATTTTAGAGCGATGATTTTTTATGATTTTAAAAGTTTTCTTTCTTCGCAAGACTATGCCGCTCGTCTTCAAAATGCTTTTGGAAGAGAAGCACCTTGTTTGAGCACCGTGAGGTGATGGTTTGCTGAATTTGAGAGAGGTCGAGTTTCTTTACATGACGAATTTCGTGAAAGGCGGCCTTCAACTGCCGTCTGTACAATTCCACTTGAAGATCAAAAGAGTGTTAATATCGAGTGGTATTCTACCATTTGTTTACCCAGGGTGTTAGAAAAACTTCGCGAAAAACGACCCAAAAGCCGCATACTCTTACACCATGATAACGCTTCTTTACACACGGCGAACAAAACAAACTCATTTTTAGCTTCCGAAAAAGTACATCTCGTCACTCATCCTGCGCATAGCCCCGACTTAGCAACCGCAAAATCAAAGATTTGATGAGAGGTTTTAGTTTACCAACTCCGAAGAGGCAGTGATAGCGTTCAATCAGCACGTAGAAAACATGCCTTCAGATCTGTGGTCCTCCTGTTTTAAAAATAGTTCGATCGTATGAAAAAATGTTTAAAATGTAAAGGAGATTATTTTGAAAATCAATAAACATAATATTTTGGTTATAACATGTTGTTTTTTTAAGTTACGCAAAACTGATAGTGTGAACTACGTATTAAAGAGAATGTTAAAGAAAACCTAATCTCAGTAGGTATATGAAGTGCCATTGATTTTCTCAGTTACATTTTATACGAGGCTTTCACTGGTTCATGTAAATATAGTATTTAAATATAATAAGTAAAAAAAATTATTTTATATTAATTAAATATAAAATAATTGTTTTTACTTAAAATTAAAACTGGCGAGATATCACCGAAAGAAGTGGAGTACTCTCGTATCGGATGCCAAGATCCACTTTGGGTCGCTGAGCCAACGGAGTAAGTAAGTAAAATAAAGAAAAAAACAAACTAATTGGCTGTTAGGTATATCATAAAAATTTGAAATACCATTGCAATATTTGTATACTAACATTAAGTACAGTATCGTCAAACCTAATTCCTTATATTTTACGATACTATTGTTTACGTGGACATTGTACTAAACCAGAGCTGTCCAACGCACGGCAAGTGAGCCGCATGCGGCCCGCGGCTTGTAATTGTGCGGCCCGCGTAGAGTTTTTCATGCACCGCAACATACTTAAAAATTTACTGTCTTTTGTGCGAGTAAAAAGTAAAAAATCGCACTACCAGATAAACTCGCCTTTTACAGTATTATGGTTTATTTAATACTAGCTGACCCGGCAAACGTTGTGTTGCTATATTAATTATTATACATATAAACCTTCCTATTTAATCATTCTATCTATTAAAAAAAAAACGCATCAAAATCCGTTGAGTAGTTTTAAAGATCTAAGCATATATAGGAACAGACAGCGGAAAGCTACTTTGTTTTATATTATGTAGTGAAGTAAAAATTTTCATGACTGTAAATGATTTACTTTTTAATTTTTTTTGGAAATTCATTAAAAAAAAATCAATAACCCAAGATGGTATCTGGCTTGGACAGCCCTATACTAGACTATAGGTGAAAACAATCTTAAAAACTTGAGAGGTGTCAAGAGACACCCGGATGGGACGAAATTCCTTTTATTATTTACAAAAAACCTGTATACAATCAACAAAAATAATCGTCGTGACACCACACTGTTCAATGCGAAATACAATTTCGGCACCTGGTCGAATTTCGACCCGCGGTCGAATTTCGGCACCCGGTCGAATTTCGACCCACTGTCGAATTTCGGCACCCGGTCGAATTTCGACCCACGGTCGAATTTCTGCACCCGGTCGAAAATTCAACCGGCGGTCGAAACTCGGCAACCGATCGAAATTCGACTGTCCGTCGAAATTCGACATTCGGCCGAAATTCTGTATAAATGTCGAACATTTGACACTAGAAAAAAGTAAACTCAATCAAATAGTAGGTAGACTCTTTTCACTTTCAATGCACGAGCTAAAGGGAAGTGGCTGGATATTTCTGTGCTTACAATACCTTACTAAAGCAAAAAGTGTCGTGACAACTTTTCGTAAGAATTTTTTCCGTCTAGCCCCCTTTCACAACGCGCGATAAGGAACTTCGTACCAATAAAACTGACGTTGCACAACACTGTCATTGAAAGAATTACAATGTACAAGAATTACAATCAACGCCTTGTTAATAGAATATAGTGTGTGTAAACGTTTTGAAATCGAAAAAATTATCCTGTGTATCCTAAAGTATTTAATTTATTGTGTTATTGTTTTTATGTAAAATCTAATATTCTTATACCTTAGATGTTATATGAATTAAGTGAATACCGTTGACGGTACGCTGTATATTTTTATTTTCGCTATTTTTTTATGTTTGACATGTTTCCTCTCACTTACTACGTACTATGTACTATGGAGTGATTTTGTGAAATGCAACGAATGGTGTAACAGGAAGCCAAATCGCTTGCTATTTGAATTGACAAATGAGCGTGGGCTATTTGTGTTGACAATGAGCACGTGCAATCCCATCAGATTTTACCCAATTAATTATTTAGACATATGATATTACACATCACATGTGACTACTATTTATTTTTTTTAATTTATATGGGACAAATTCTGAATTACTAAACAAATCCAAAATGATATTGAATATTTATCAACATTTATAGCAGTAAGCCGTAATAGATTTTAAAAAGAAATACGATCAGCATTACTAAAGCAGCCATTTATTTGAATAGCCGTTTACCAACCCAATAAAATAGGATTTGACAGCTAGTGCGAGAAGCATAAAATATCGATTATGCGTTTGACTTCATATTTGAACTGATCCAGACCTTATCGCACTATGAATTATTATGAAAGACATTTATGTTTTGTACGTTGGATATATGGAATGTAGATTGGTTTATATATGGCAATAAATTTTTTAAATTTATCAAAATATCAGTGAATACCAACAACATAATATAGATATAAACAAGTAGATGGCCATCCCTGAAACTTCCCGCTAAATTAAGGTATTTTAAGCTGAGAAGAATAAATACTATAAGCGCCGATTTTTGCAGTTCACACATCTATTTTATTAATATGGCAGTATATTGATTTTTGAAAAAAAAAAAAATTTTATATCATAAGATGGCAAACAAGCAGATGGATCTCCTGATGGAAAGAGTCAACCATCGCCTATAGACACCAAAGGTGTTAATGGTGCGTTGCTATCTTGTGTCGAGGTCTAATGCCACATGCATAAGTTTACCGGCTACCTTACCCTCCAAACCGGAACACGACAGTGACAAGCACTGGCGCCACTGACCATTAACATCTTTGGTGTCTATAGGCGATAGTTTCTTTTTCCATCAGGAGAGCCATCAGCTTGTTGCTATCTTACGAATAAAAAATAGAGAAAAAATTGTTTATATTTATTGTTTTATAAAAAAAACAAACACGGCATTGAATTGACATAAAATACGAAACAAGTGAAAGAGTATGAAATTCTAGAAATAATGAAAAACCCGGTATCGAGACCGTCCGTATTTTTGGTAGTTATCGTGATCCCTATACAATAAATAAATACGTTTATGTAAATATTTTTTCAAACTTTTTTGTTTCAAAATTTGTTCTGTGGAAATAACTACATAAAATAATTTTTAATGAATATAAATAAATTAATTAGTGTTTTCTTAATTACTCATGTCACAGTATTGTTGCGAATAATCTTGCGACCAGTGTGAAGCGAAGTGACCAGTGTGTAATACAGTGAATAAGAGAAGTGTTTTAGTGATGCAGCGTAGGCGGTTAAGTTTGGTGTTAGTACAGCGAGTGTGACCAGTGTGTATAGTGTATTTACGTTAGCTTATCAGTGTATTTACGTATTTCATCGTAAAGTATTTATTGTACCTTAGTGTTGTAAATACATGGTTTAATATTGGTGGCGTTTTCTTACAATTACGAGCCCCATGCACGTAACAGTATAAATGAAAATTTGTGATCATAGAGGCATAAATTTACCAAAGTGCTTGATTTTGACGAATTAGATGTGAAACACTACTTCAACGCTTTGAATAATGAGGCATGCAAATTGTTTATAGTATTTCAGTCATATGTAATATTCAAATTCCTATATTCATAAAAAATTGTAAATTGGTTAACTCTGGAGGCCATCCCTGAAACTTCCTTCTAAATTGAGGTTTTAAGCTCGAAGAGTTAAAAAAAATAACAGTTTATACAATTGACAGTATTTCAATTTTTTCAAAGCTGGTTAATTTAAAAATAATGGTTGATTTGAATCTTTGAATGCCATTGAATGCAATTTAGAACCTAAAATGTCTTACTAACTACAAAAAAATTAATTGGCTGAAAAAGGACAAAAAAATACAAAAAAAAATTGCTATTGATGAATCCCGAACGAATTAGTCGATTTTATCCAAGTTTCAGTTTTAGACAGAGTGTTTTGAGTAAAAGAGCTGTTTAGGTCTAGAAATCAATGGGTGTATTAGTCTGAAATTTATTTTACAAATATGAAATGATGTTCTTGTAAACAACAAAATATTAATATTTGTAAGGTTGTAACTTTTGGAAACTTGATTCGATATTTGAAATGGTATTTGACGTAGTTTTTTACGTACTAAATTACAATAGTAAAAGGTCCAAAAATTATTAGTTCAATTTATGGAAGGGACGCAGTTTTTTGAGAAAAAGAGCCGATTAGATTTTGTATTCAGTCTTTATTATATTACTTCAGTAACCTAGAAGCTATTTAAAAAAAATGCTATTTCATCAAAAAAAATATGATTTTTTTTTATATCATAAGATAGCAAACAAGCAGATGGGTCTCCTGATGGAAAGAGTCAACCATCGCCTGTAGACACCAACGATGTTAATGGTGCGTTGCTATCTTGTGGCGAGGTCTAATGCGACATGCATAAGTTTACCGGCTACCTTACCCTCCAAACCGGAACATGACAGCGACAAGCACTGACGTTATTGCGGCAGGAATAGGTAAGGCGGTGGTACCAGAACCGGGCGAGACAATGCAGAGCTCTACCACCTAGTAGCCACGATGTTACTGACTTGATAGCCAATCGGTCGCCTTTTACGACCTGCCTGGCAGAACGACAGTTGGCTTATTCTTCAAAGGAGGCCGGGACCAACACGGCGATTTATTCCAAATTTCTCAAAATTTCCTAAACAAAATTGGTTCAAATCTTCAGACAGTCTAAGTTGGTTGGAGTCCAATTAAATGCCATCAACTTCGTTTCGATAGGTCAAGCCGTTCAAAAGTAGTGCGATGTTTGCACACACATACATACAAAGACATACTGACGTCATATTAAACCGTGAATATCTAATGAAAACTCGATTTTTGAAAATCGGAGCAAAATGAGTAAATTCTATCTATATACGTCGTGGGAATTTAAAAATATTTTTTAAATTTTCTACTATGTGACTGTATTATATTAGCAAAGTGTTTTTTTTATTTTCTTCACATACCCTAGTATATATATAAAAGAGAAATTTTAAAAATATGCAGTCACTATTATTTATATGACTTCATCCAATTTTCCCCTACATATTCGTGCTAGCGTAACAGTAGCATAATATTGAATAATAATGATGCTTCAAAATTTATCCGCCAATACTTAGAAAAATTGCAATGTTAATCGAGATTTAATAAATTTACAAACCCACAGCAATTTTGTGAAGACTATTGTTGAATTTGAAATGGGGTAAATAAAGAAAGCATGAGTTCCGCATTAATTTACTAGTTACACTGTTAAACTCAGAGCATGGGCTCCCTAGTTTGATTAAGTCAAATTTTCAATAATAGACCTATTAAAGTTGACCAATGGGGCGATCAGAGACACCACCCGTTTTACTGAATGACTAACTGGTGAGTCCTAGTAAACATAAGAATCGATCAACATTCCGAGGTAAGTTTTATTTTATTTTAATTATGAAATACTTATAAGCATAAGTGCCGCTTGGATGGATTATTTAATTACAAACAAACTTTATATCAGAATAACAAAAATAATATCGGTATATAAATTACACAAATTGACCTAACCCCAAAGTAAGCAATTTATTTACTAGTTACGTGAGTGTTATTCAATGACATGAATACATATAAACACTCAAATATGTTTATTAAACACCCGAACCCATAAATACAAATCTTATGCTCAATATATGAATACCTGACCATGTGGGTAATCAAACCCGAGCCCCAATGATTGCGTAGTCAGATTTGTTAACTATTTGAATAACAGAGCGGCCACCAATGGCTTCATTCACATTATATAATAACTTAAATTTAACCACAAATAAGTCGTGTTGTAAGACTGTGTACTTTTATGTTACTGAATATATGTACATACATAGATACGTAAATTACTAGGATCTCTTGAGAAGATCGGTTCCGATTTGATTAATTTTGTGATACATTAAAAAAAATTGAATACTTTTAGCCGCTTTTAATATAGGTACATTTAATTTACGTACCATGGCCCTGTATTATATTCTAAAGAATGAATTATTTAAGTAATTAAGTATTAGTACTTAATCACAATTTAATCAAAATTATACATTATCAATCAGTTTTGAATAACATAATGTATTACTACACGTAGAACGTGTTCACTATGGCTCCACCTTGAGTTTTGCCAAATCAATGAAAAATAGAAACACTGCGGTTTTTGTAAGTGTCATTACGTATATCGCAGAAGAAAACACGCAATGAATACACATTTTCTAGGCCTAGTGCGGGCCCTAGTGTGACGCATGGTCGACGTATATGATTATTGAAATATATGGATGTGTGTGTTCAATTTTAAATTCCCACGGTCGGGGAGTAGCCTCTTAAGCGCAGAATAATCAGATTTATCCATACTAATATTATAAATGCGAAAGTAACTCTGTCTGTCTGTCTGTCTGTCTGTCTGTCTGTCTGTCTGTCTGTTACGCTTTCACGCTTAAACCACTGGACCGATTCTGATGAAATTTGGCATAAACATAGATAAGACGTCGAGAACGGACATAGGCTACTTTTTATCGCGGGAAAATATTTCGTTCCCACAGGAAATAAAATTAATCGAAAGAAAGCAGAGCATAAAGCGTAACGTAGAACACATTAACTAGATGGCGCTGCACGAAAATACATCGCGCTAACGTATTGAAACACATATACATATAATTAAATCGTTGAGTTTAAAAGTTATCTTTAATATGATACTATCTGTGTTCGCGACTTCGTTCGCGTGGAAAAAATTCTAAAATAAAAACCCGCATAGATCCCGTTCCCATTGGATTTCCGGGATATTCAGTGGTTTGGCCGTGAAAGCGTAACAGACAGATTTACTTTCGCCTTTATAAATTATAATATTAGTATGGATGATATGATATGATACGAGTATTTTAACGTTTGTTTGTTCATTGAATGCGCTAAATGCTAATTCCTGGAACTACAAGTCGGATTGAAAAAAAAATTATGTGTATGTTTAATGATAGCTACATTCATGAGGATTACGTTACAATTATTCTTAGCGTAGTTAAAATATCGATATTTGTAAAATAAGTCGGAAGAAAAAGCGGTATCGAACGGTTGTATCCGCGTGCGCTTGCTGGCGTAATGCTTAAGTACACGTAAGTACAATGTACTACAAATATATTGGTTTTTAGTAGATGCACAAAAAAGTCCGCGACACTATATATATATATATATATATATATATATATATATATATATATATATATATCTCTCTTATAACAACAACACAATAAGGAATTTTGAGTCGAAAAATTATAGAAAATTAATAGATGAATTTTAATCCTTATCATATTAATCCTTACTAACGAAAAGTACTTCATCAACACGAAGATCTTAGGAAGACAAACTTTGGCTCTTATACCACGTTATTTAGATGCATAGTTTAAAAAAAATGTAAAACGAAAATAACTCAACATACCTAGGTACTATCTAGGTATTAACCGAAAGGCTGTGTGCAGTGTGCACGATGCGGCGCACTACTCTGAGAACCGAACATTGCCGAGAAGAGCCGAACTGTGAGAGCGTTGGCTTTACTATACTTTTTAAGGTTCCATACTCAAAGTTTAAAACGGGACCCCATTACTAAGACACCACTGTCCGTCCGTGCGTTTGTACGTCTATCTATCTGTCCGTCACCAGGCTGTATCTCATGAACCATGATAGTTGAAATTTTCACAGATGATGTAGGTATTTATGTTGCCTTTTATTTATATATCATAACTAAAACTAAAAAAAAGAATAAAATAAATATTTAAGGGTGACGACCATACAACAAACGTGTTTTTTTGCATAAACTCCCTTTTGCATTTGCATAAAATCACTTTAAAAATAAATAATTAAAATAAAATAAATATTAAGAAGGCTCGTGATTGTTTGCCGTTTTTTTATAGATTATGGTACGGAACCCTTAATGCGCGAGTTCGACTCGCAATTAGCCGGTTTTTTTAAGGTACAAGAGTGGAATCATATACCTTTAACCTCTGCGGCCCGCGCGAAGTAGATGTGCGACCGGCTCCTTTCGTAATTAGACTTCTTTGATACGGAACGTCCGATTTTCCTTCTTTGACAAAAATCACTTTACTTTGTAGTAGATGAATACTCGTGGTATAAGAGCCAAAGTTTGTCTTCCTAAGATCTTCGTGTTGATGAAGTACTTTTCGTTAGTAAGGATTAATATGATAAGGATTAAAATTCATCTATTAATTTTCTATAATTTTTCGACTCAAAATTCCTTATTGTGTTGTTGTTATAAGAGATATATATATATATATATATATATATATATATATATATATATATATATATATATATATATATATATATATATATATATATATATATATATATATAGTGTCGCGGACTTTTTTGTGCATCTACTAAAAACCAATATATTTGTAGTACATTGTACTTACGTGTACTTAAGCATTACGCCAGCAAGCGCACGCGGATACAACCGTTCGATACCGCTTTTTCTTCCGACTTATTTTACAAATATCGATATTTTAACTACGCTAAGAATAATTGTAACGTAATCCTCATGAATGTAGCTATCATTAAACATACACATAAATTTTTTTTCAATCCGACTTGTAGTTCCAGGAATTAGCATTTAGCGCATTCAATGAACAAACAAACGTTAAAATACTCGTATCATATCATATCATCCATACTAATATTATAATTTATAAAGGCGAAAGTAACTCTGTCTGTTACGCTTTCACGGCCAAACCACTGAATATCCCGGAAATCCAATGGGAACGGGATCTATGCGGGTTTTTATTTTAGAATTTTTTCCACGCGAACGAAGTCGCGAACACAGATAGTATCATATTAAAGATAACTTTTAAACTCAACGATTTAATTATATGTATATGTGTTTCAATACGTTAGCGCGATGTATTTTCGTGCAGCGCCATCTAGTTAATGTGTTCTACGTTACGCTTTATGCTCTGCTTTCTTTCGATTAATTTTATTTCCTGTGGGAACGAAATATTTTCCCGCGATAAAAAGTAGCCTATGTCCGTTCTCGACGTCTTATCTATGTTTATGCCAAATTTCATCAGAATCGGTCCAGTGGTTTAAGCGTGAAAGCGTAACAGACAGACAGACAGACAGACAGACAGACAGACAGAGTTACTTTCGCATTTATAATATTAGTATGGATGGTACGGAACCCTTAATGCGCGAGTTCGACTCGCAATTAGCCGGTTTTTTTAAGGTACATGAGTGGAATCATATACATTTAACTTCTGCGGCCCGCGCGGAGTAGACATGTTACCGGCTCCTATCGCAATAGACTTCTTTGATACGGAACGTTGGATTTTCCTTCTTTGAAAAAAATCACTTTACTTTGTAGTAGTTGAATATTCGATCTATTTTGTGTATTTTACGGTGTTGTTGAGGGATACACGATCGTTCGCTTTGGCTTGATATGTGTCTTATTCGTTAGTAAGTAGGTGTAAGTACTGTATTTGTATAGCTACTTAATAAGGATTTGTAGTTATGATATTATTAAATCTTGCTTTAAATCTTCCCCATTGTGGAAAACTGTTTAATTTTTGAAGCTGTAGGTATACCAACATGAGCAATCATTTAGGTAGAAGAAGCACAAATTTTCCAAACAAGATCATATTGATTGGTTAGTGGTTACTTAGGGAAAAATCCTGAATCAGGCTACAAAAAAAATTTACATAGGTAAAGACCTTCGTGAAATCGTAACCAACATTAAAGACTTGATATTTAAAGTGTACCCGGAATTCGGATATGATAGATTTACCAAAAAAAAATCAATTGATGTGTGTAAGGGCAATTTTATCTGCAAGAAATGCAAGCGTTGACGCCATCTATACAAATAAATAAAATTGGGATGTCTGTTTGTAATATTAAAATAACCGTTTTTACTAAATGCATATGGATGTATACACGGTACGTATACCAAAATAACATTGTTTAGAATTTTTGTCTGTCTGTCTGTTTGTTCCGGCTAATCTCTGGAACAACTGGACCGATTTTGACGGGACTTTCACTGAAAGATAGCTGATATGATAGCGAGTACCTTAGGCTATTTTTTTTATTTTTCCACGCGGACGAAGTCGCGGGCTCAGCTAGTTATTAAATAATCCTGTTTAACCTCGTATAGGGTAATAGTTATAGTTAGTCATAAATTTAAAATGTGTATTGATTTTAGTCCTGGGCCTAACGTGGTATTAATTACAGCTAAGACTGACCTTAGCTCAGAGTATAAAAGCTCAGTTGATCAATTAAATTACTTATATATCTACTACAATATCTGACTCGGGGTAGCTATCTTTATGAGCCAAATTCAAAATCTGATGCAATCGATGATGTTTACATAGAATAAAAAAAAAATTGAAATAATAGTACAGGCAAATTTGACTTTCAATACATTACAATGTTGTAAATATAGTTACAAAATATATTTCTCGTGAGATTTATTAGTTGAGGGATAATTATAATATTTAAAATTACTAACAGTAAACGACGGTCATAAGTATTCTGTGCATTTTAAGGTTTTGTTTTAAAAGCAACTTCATCCGTGATTCAACTAGTATGAAATTAAATTACAATGCACACAATCTTTGTATTTATAGCTATATTTGTAGGTCTCATTATTTTGTGTCCTTAACATAATTATGAAAATGGATGCCACAAATGGATGAGATGACGAGAATGAATAGCCGATTAGGTATTTGAAATACAACTTAACTGAGGCATCACTATTGCCTATTTATGACCCGGCGGTACAAATTCAACTGCTTTTGGGATGGGAGTAAACTAGGCAACGATGGTATATTGCTACAGATATTGCGTGATTTAAAGCCTTTACATCTAGTAGTTTTCTTCAGTGTTAAACATCTTATAAGAATAATATATACGAGTAATAGTAAATAAAAATTTATTTGCAAGTGTTGGCAGATATTTATTTTTAAAAAAACCCCCGGTACATAGTATATGTGCTAGGTCTACTGTTCTCTCGTATAACAAGATGGTACGGCAGCTTGTTACAAATGTCTGTGTGTTATAGAATATCAACCGAAATTAAAGATGTATCGCGTAAACTCCTGGACACCCAGTGTACTGACTACAGTAGGTAAGCGTTGTAGTTCGAACAATCTTCACCACTTATGTCATTAAAAACTGAAAATTTGGCTATTTTGTCCCCATTTCGAATTTCATAGGATTCGTGAAACCTCATATCCTTCAGATTTGACAAATAACAGATAGAAATAAAAATTAGTAGTTTATTATATAACAAATAATAGCATAATAAATAATTATATTAGGGACAACGAGATAACTTATCATAGCAACAGAAAAACCAACGCCAACAAATAGTCGACTCTAATCAATATCATCATTATCAGTCATCATAGAATTCACTCTACAACATCGCAATGGATTCAACGACCTCTATGTTGAATGAAACCGATATGAAGATATTTATTTAAAAAAATATATATCTAGATAATGAAATTATGTTTGTCAAATACACTATTAAAGTTTACACACGGTTTTTATAGTGTTAGGGCTGTCTCAAACTGATTTGTTGAGAGACGAAACCGACACTCGTGGTCTGCGGGAGATCACATTGTTTGGTAAATAGCGAATACACTCTTGAAACTTGAGTGGCTTTCTTTTGACGAGTCTAGCAAACTTTCTCTCTACATTTTGTTTCGAAAGTGCAGTGAAACATAAATCTCGTGATACGTAACACAGAGTACTTTGTAATATGCTACCTAAATAGAGGTTTATCTCAAGGCTAGTGTTCAAACTAGGTTCCCCCCACCATGCGCAAGCCGTCTGCATGAAAAAGATAATCGATTGGAAAAAACTCGATGAAAACTTTCAATCGATACAATCAGAGCACCTCGACCAAATTCCTGGCAACATTAGTACGGTAGAGGAAGCCAAATCCGCCATTAAGTCACTCACTAGCCACATAGAATCGGTAGTCGATAGCTCCTCGCGGGAAATACCGGACGCCTTTCGGGGCAGATGAGAACTACCGGAAGAGCTACGCGACCTACTGAGACGCAAAAACGCCGCTACGCGGCTCTACGACCGATACATGACCGACGACAATCGCCGTTCGCTACGAGCTTTACAAAGAGAAGTAAAGCGGCGCATCGCCGAGTATCGTAACGAACGGTGGGACAGACTGTTAAGTGAGGTCTCGCCATTGCACACGGCCTACTGGCCGTTGGCGAGGGCCTTTAAAAACGAACCAGTAGTAGAGATGCCTCCACTCATTCGACCTAATCAAACGCCCGCTTTTGATGATGCAGACAAAGCCGAATGCCTGGCCCACAGTATCCAAACACAATGTTCCCCATCAAACCAGCCTACGGACCTAGACCACGTCCATCTTGTGGATAGCGAAGTAGAGCGCAGGGCGGCGCTACCACCGGAGGGTGACCCGCTTCTACCCACCGATCCCGAAGAAGTAGGCGACATAATAAAAGGTCTACACAATAAAAAGGCCCCGGGGCCCGATAAAATCACTAATAAGGTAGTTAAATACCTCCCCCCTTCCCTAATATGCCTACTAGTGTGCATCTTCAATACACTACTAGCCGGCTGCGCGTTTCCAGACGAGTGGAAAGAAGCCACCGTCATAGGAATTCACAAACCGGGTAAACCCCGCAATAAAGTCAGTAGTTACCGCCCCATTAGCCTAACGTATAGGCAAAATCTATGAAAAAATCATTCTCGCTCGCCTTAAGGCATTTGTTCACGAGAAAGGCCTCTTAATAAATGAGCAGTTCGGGTTCCGAGCGGCTCACTCTTGCACTCATCAAGTGCACCGTCTCACCGAATATATCCTAAACGGGTTAAACGCAGCCCCGGGGCTGCAAATTCCCACAGGCGCCCTATTCTTCGACGTCGCAAAGGCGTTTAACAAAGTCTGGCACAATGGCTTAATATACAAGCTATACCAAATGGGCGTGCCCGACAGACTCGTTCTCATCATACGAGAGTACCTCACCAACCGCCGATTCAAATTCCGCGTGGAAGTAGCCTTCTCCACCCACAGATCGATTACAACAGGTGTCCCGCAGGGCTCCATACTGTCACCCGTATTATTCTCCCTCTACACGTGCGACGTACCACGCGAGCCGCACGTCGAGCTCGCGTTGTTCGCCGACGACACCGCCCTCTATACGTCCAACTTTTCCGAAGTAACAATCACCAAGCGGCTGCAGGCTGCGGCCAACGCCCTCGGTGATTGGTTCAGAAAATGGCGTATCGAAATAAATCCCTCAAAAAGTGCAGTCGTGTACTTTCGCCGCGGTAAACACCCGCGACAACAAAGGCGCGGTCTGCGTAAACTAGGCAACATTACCCTGTTCGGAAACGTCATCCCGTGGGAAAAGAAAGTCAAGTACCTCGGGGTAACGTTGGACAGCAAAATGTCATTCAAACCGCACATACAAAGAATGAAAGTTAAGGCTAAATTCGTTGTAGGTCGGTTATATCATCTTATCAATAAATGCAGTAAAATGTCACTTAGACACAAGGTGACACTTTACAAGTCGTGCGTACGCCCCATCCTTTCATACGCTTGCGTAGCGTTTGCCCATCTCCCCCGTACGGACTTGCATCCGTTGCAAGTGGTACAAAATAAATTCCTGCGTATTGCCACGGGAGCACCGTGGTATATGCGCAACGTAGACCTCCATAACGATCTTGAATTGCCGAGCTTAGCAAAGCATTTCAAAGACATCTCCGAAAGATACTTCGATCGTGCCATCTCGCATCCGAACCCACTGGTGGTAGCCGCGGCTGACTACATCCCAGACCCTAATCCCGATCCCAAACTACGTAGGCCCCACCACGTTCTTACCGATCCCGATGACCCGATAACTCTGGCCAACGGTTTACACGATAACACTACACACCTACATTCGCGACACCGTCGCCGCCGGCGGCGACGAGGACCCCTGTTTCGCCCTTCGGCAAACCGAGCCCAAGGGCAAGGTTCGGCGTACGGACAAAACAATACCACTAGCCCTCTCATAGCAAATCACGACCCCACCCTAAGCCGAGGTTCGGTCTCACAGGGGACACCCTTAGGGCGGAGGGCGTACAGCCCTACACCTTTAAATTCTGGCTGAGCACTCTGCTCGCCCCCGCGACTGGTGAAGCTGTAACAGCCCATAAGGCTAACAGCAATTGAGACATTCCGAAAAAAAAATCTCA
Source organism: Apodemia mormo (assembly GCA_036924255.1). Taxonomy (NCBI): domain Eukaryota; kingdom Metazoa; phylum Arthropoda; class Insecta; order Lepidoptera; family Riodinidae; genus Apodemia; species Apodemia mormo. The sequence goes on along the minus strand of JAUPFN010000014.1, from coordinate 30,970,059 downwards.
AGGCTTACAATGGGTACAAATAAAAATGATTTCTTCTGACAAATATAGATGGCGCCACATGTACGATATTACTGCATAGAGTTGATATTCCCGAATACATCTTCATTTTACTTCTTTCGAGATACTTTATTAACAAATTTTTTTCATATGTTCAACCTTATTTAAAAATATTCATATTCATATTCATATTCATATTCATATTCATATTCATATTCATATTCATATTCATATTCATATTCATATTCATATTCATATTCATATTCATATTCATATTCATATTCATATTCATATTCATATTCATATTCATATTCATATTCATATTCATATTCATATTCATATTCATATTCATATTCATATTCATATTCATATTCATATTCACATTCACATTCACATTCACATTCACATTCACATTCACATTCACATTCACATTCACATTCACATTCACATTCACATTCACATTCACATTCACATTCACATTCACATTCACATTCACATTCACATTCACATTCACATTCACATTCACATTCACATTCACATTCACATTCACATTCACATTCACATTCACATTCACATTCACATTCACATTCACATTCACATTCACATTCACATTCACATTCACATTCACATTCACATTCACATTCACATTCACATTCACATTCACATTCACATTCACATTCACATTCACATTCACATTCACATTCACATTCACATTCACATTCACATTCACATTCACATTCACATTCACATTCACATTCACATTCACATTCACATTCACATTCACATTCACATTCACATTCACATTCACATTCACATTCACATTCACATTCACATTCACATTCACATTCACATTCACATTCACATTCACATTCACATTCACATTCACATTCACATTCACATTCACATTCACATTCACATTCACATTCACATTCACATTCACATTCACATTCACATTCACATTCACATTCAAATTCATATTCATATTCATATTCATATTCATATTCATATTCATATTCATATTAGAGATGAGTCGTAAATACTAGAACAGATACGAATATTTTTACGATACTAGGCGGCACCTATTCCATTTTTCACAAGACTTAAGTCCGTATATACCTGTAGTCTAGTAGTATTATAATATTAAAGCACTCACTCATCGCATTCGCTGCACTGTTTCCTTTACTCTTTTGTGAAAACGTGTTTTGCTATCTTGCTCACCCATGACAAAATGCTAACGAGATGAAGCAATACGATTTGTATACTTTTTCCCGCTCTTACAAGAGTGAGATACCGTTATACAATATATATGCTCCGTCCCGGTCTCTCGCTACGTATGGCCGACCGCCGAGTTAACAGCTGAATACCGGTTTATACGTCATAATACGCGATACTCGATCAAATACTTCATTGAGAAGAGGTAACAGAGATCGCGTCCGATATCGATCAAGTATCATAGTCTTTAAAGTATCTAGTATTCATACTTTGGAGTATCTAGTATCATAGACTAACCTAGTATCGTGGACGTGATTCTTCATAAAGTTTTTTCAGATTACGTGTTTGTTAATGGCATAAAAGGCTATTGTTAGTATTTAATCGGTGACTCTGAACTTTTTATTTTATAGCTAGCTGTTGCCTGCGACTTCGTCCACGTGGACTTCGTTTACTTCGCACTGCTCCTCCCCTGTAGGTGATAGCGTGATAATATGTTGCCTATATGTTGACCCGACCTGTTAGTAATATTCATGCAAATTTTGAGTAAATACATGCAGTACTTTTTGGGTTTACCCTGGACATACATACAGACAAACAGATAAACAGACAAACAGACAAAATATGGAAGAAAGTAAAATATGTAAAGTGTAATTAAGTTCGGTATCGAATTATAGAAATCGTTTAGCGAAAAAACATCTAACGTCGGGGTATAAAAATCAGAAAAAACGCGATACTTAGCTTAAAACCTAGTTTTATTTGCGTAAATGTCTCGCGTAAGTGTTAGAAAATATTATAATATTCAATTACTTTTAAGAACACATACGTATACTTATTGTTCATAGTATCAATTTCACAAAATAAGATCATAGTATCGTTAGGACTAGGTGGAACAGGTATTTGGATCACGTATTTTTACAGACTAGGAATAGATGCACCTAGTCTCTGATTTACCTAGTCCTAGACATGTGTAACACTGCGCTGCGCCGCGCAATTGCGCTAACTCAATTCACTGAGCGGGTGTGTCAACTCACTTATTCAAAATGTGTTAGCGCACGGCGCAGCGTAGTTATACCACAGACTACTTAAAGACTATACGCAGTAAACTCTCATTCATGTGCACAATTATCATGAGTCATGACTCTTATGTGTCGCGACCCACTCGTTGAGTTACCAATAAACAAACGCAATTCATGCGCTGTGCGCTGTTTGTGTTATGACTCTGTAGCGTGGCGCACGGCGCACGTTTCGCTCGCTGCTCACTTCCCTTTACCCGCAAGCTGCGTCAGATTTGTGGCGCCATGGCGCAATTTTACGTTAGCGCAATGAGGCGGCGCAGTACACTGCGCTTGAGTTACTGAGTTAACGCAAGAAATTTCGCTGAGTTAACCATGTCTATCTAGTCCGACCCATCTCTAATTCATATTCATATTCATATTCATATTCATATTCATATTCATATTCATATTCATATTCATATTCATACTCATACTCATACTCATACTCATACTCATACTCATACTCATACTCATACTCATACCCATACCCATACCCATACCCATACCCATACCCATACCCATACCCATACCCATACCCATACCCATACCCATACCCATACCCATACCCATACCCATACCCATACCCATACCCATACCCATACCCATACCCATATCCATACCCATACCCATACCCATACCCATACCCATACCCATACCCATACCCATACCCATACCCATACCCATACCCATACCCATACCCATACCCATACCCATACCCATACCCATACCCATACCCATACCCATACCCATACCCATACCCATACCCATACCCATACTCATACTCATACTCATACTCATACTCATACTCATACTCATACTCATACTCATACTCATACTCATACTCATACTCATACTCATACTCATACTCATACTCATACTCATATTCATATTCATACTCATATTCATATTCATATTTATATATCAAAGATATCATATTTGTTAGATGCTTATTAATAACTGAAAACAAATTACTATAAAATAGTATTCTTATAGTCTTTACGCTGATAGAAAGCAAATTTAAAAACATTGTGCGACAGATTTAAAGTTTTTGGGCAAAGTGTTTGGCCGCATGCTTTTTTTTGACGACCTGTTTTGCCCTTTAGCTTTGATTCTCTTAGGTTCATAACTGAATAAATATTTTGAAATAAAAACCTTTCTTATGTTTTAAATTTTTCTATTTTGAAATATTTATAGTCCGTGTTTTACCCGTTTTGCTTCTTTTAACACAATTGCGTTTATATTACCAGCCACAGGAAATTCATTAAAAGAACTTGGAGATAGAACAGTAAAACTGGAACCAGGACTATCTAAAATAATGTCAGCAATTGCAACAGCAATACATGGTTGGATAGTATTCATTTGCATCTTCCATTAGCTGATTTTCTGATACAGAGCTTGTGTGGTTTTCAATTTGAAAATGTGACATTAACGGCAGATAAGTTTGGAAGTATTTTTTTACAGTAGGTATGGGCCATTCAGATCTGGAATGGATCTCTCCTTTTGCTTCTTGGCAAGTAGGCTGTCCAAAATAGGCTGTAAACTTGACATGTCATCATCATAATCAGTGGCGGCTTTTAAAAACAATTTTGCATCCTCAGTAGGTAAAATACTTTCAGATGTGGAACGCCTCTTTCGTTCTGCTACCCTAGAAATAGCCTGTACATCTGAGGTGGTGTCACGAAACACGAACGTTAGTTATGTTTATTTGATTTTTGTTTATAGAAAACGGGGGCAAACGGACAGGAGGCTCACCTGATGGTAAGTGATCGCCGCCGCCCATGGACAACTACATTGTCAGAAGATTTGCAGTTGCGTTGCCGGTCTTTTAAGAAAGTGTGGGCTCTTTCCTTGAAGGTCACTAAGTCGTATCCGTTTGGAAAAACCTCCACCAGTATTTGGTTTCACAAAGGAGTAGTGTGAGGGAAAGTGCCATGAGAATCACACAGTTGTGGATTTCCAAACATTGAGATGGTGAGGATAAAATTATGAATTTTGTCGCGATGTCCGATGGTGAAATTCTGTGGCAGGATTTTCAAATGTTCAGGCAACCATGTAATTTTCAGGAACTTGTGTAACTTATTTTGTACTTACTTTGTCTGTTCTTTTTTGTCGTTTTACGGGTTATTTTGGTTTTAGACATTTCTATGTCCACTAATTTGTGTCCTAGTTTAATGATTTTGTTTTGTTATGCGTTTATATTTAAGTAGTGCTAACAAAACCAAACACATACGCGCACCACGCTCATACGGCGAAAAGTGGAGGTATGTCACTTGCGACCCCCTTCGCTACCTCAAACACTCCTGGAAAATAGTCACCGTGGCCACTGTCGCGGTTTTCGGTGGACAATTAATTTAAAACATTTTTTTTCTTGATGATAAAATTAGTTTTTTCGTGGTTTCTTGAATGAAAGTTATGTAAAATGGCGTGTAGATTTCAAATCAGCAATAAAAATAAAAAGCCACTTTGGCTTTTGTGGCTCTTTTCGTAGGATACGACGATTTTAGCGTCACAAAGTCAACTCGGAATCCTTATAGTTTTACCATGTCCGTCCACCCGCAGCCTAGTTCAGAGATTATTCTTTATAGAAATATGTAATTTGGTAAAATATACATAGTAGTTACTCCGACAAAGTGGTGAAATAAAACTAGAAAATTGTGTACTCCCTATACATGTCAAGTAAGGATATTTTTTTGCGTACCCTAATATGTGGCCTATCGTTGGATAGGTAGGTATTTAAAAAAATTTGTAAATTTGACCATCGTCAAATTTACAAAATTTAAAACCTATAGTGCAGATATATCCGTCATTAAACAGGTTACAATTTCTTAGTATGAAACAATAAAAAAGCCATCTTCTTAGCCCACGTTATTGTGATGGGCAAGTATGGAAACCTATATAGCGCGTGGTCCAATACGGACTTAGCAAGTTATTCTATACTAATATTATAATGAAATAGTGTCTATTTTACGAGTGTATTTGTAGAAAGTAAGTAATCAAAAGGCTGAGAGAAGAATAAACCTAACGGCGATTTTTTTTAACAGAATGCTTGATGATCTATTCAATTTTAAAAAGTGTACAAAAGATACACAATCTTGTGTTATATAAACACATTAGCAGGACTAATATCACAAAAGTTAATAAAACGTAACATCTTTTGTACCAACCCTTAGCTGTGAAGATAGCCGAGTCAATTTAAGTTTACAACTAAATTTGTATAAGTTATCCAATATCTGCGTGGAACATTGTGTTAACAAAGACATTCTTCAGCTTTTAGAGGTATAACAAACGCTTTGATCTTTAATAACTCGTTCACTAGCAGGCTGAATACTATTGTGCGAATGACCGAATGCCTTCATAAAACCACAAGTAAATTAGAAAATCCAAAAGTGCACGTCACATATCATCATAATTATGTCAGCCATACGACATTTACTGCTGATCACAGGCCTCTGCGTCCAGTTGGAGGCAGCCAAAATCCAGTGAATTCCTGTGACTTTGAACATGCCGTCTGTCCATCTGATGGATGGCTGTCCTACACTGCGCTTGCCAGTACGTGGTCACCACTCTAGAATCTTTTTGCCCCATCAGCTATCCGTTCTTTGAGCTACATATGTGCCCTGCTCATTGTCACCTCAGCTTACCAACACGCTTGGCTATATCGTAGACTTTCATTCGTCTGCGAATCTCTGCGTTTCTCGAAGTTGGACCTATCTAGTTGGATTATTTGTCTCGGGTAGTCAAAATTGTCAATTTCGAGAATCAAGTTTCCAATCGAAACCGTATTGGGCGAAACGTGAATATTCGACATGACCTTCGTCTTGTCCATGTTTATTTTAAGCCCCACCTATTGGGAGACTCAATTGAAAACATCGAAAATTTTACTGAGCTTTCAAGCGAATTTGCTTTGCATTTGTTCTGCCAGGCAGGTCGTAAAAGGCGACCGATTGGCTATGCGAGCCACTACCATCGTGGCCACTAGGTGGAAGAGTTCTGCATTGTCTCGCCCGGGTCTGGTACCACCGTCTATACCCATGCCTGCCGCAATAGCGTCAGTGCTTGTCACTGTCGTGTTCTGCTTTGGAGGGTGAGGTAGCCGGTAAACTTGTGCTTGTGGCATTAGACTTCGCCACAAGATAGCAACGCACCATTAACACCTTTGGTGTCTATAGGTGATGGTTGACTCTTTCCATCAGGAGACCCATCTGCTTGTTTGCTATCTTATGACATAAAAAAAACTAGCACCTATATCACTAGCAAATAATTTGCTTACTTGCTTTACGCTTAGAACTTAGATCAATTCGTTTAATTGGTCTAGCGACATTTATCATACTCTATACTAACATTATAAAAATGCGAAAGTAACTCTGTCTGTCTGTCTGTCTCTTCTTCACGCCTAAACTACTGAACTGATTTTGATGAAATTTGGTACGAAGATAGTTTGAGACTTGAAAAAGAATTTAAGGTTAAGGATAGGTTTTATCTCGGAAATACTACAGGAACGATAACTATGCTGTAATTTTATTTTAGAAATTTTTCCACGCGAACGAAGTCGCGGCACAGCTAGTTTATTATATTTACCAAACGCCGAGCTGCTCAACAAGTAATAACCACAAAATTAGTAACATTTTTCATATATATATATATATATATATATATATATATATATATATATATATATATATATATATATATATATATATATATATATATATATATATATATATATATATATATATATATATATATTCAGTAATACATAATTCAGGTAACCTAGAAGTTACTTGCTTACTACTTATATATATATACTTAGACTTAGACTTTCACAGGACAAATTACACTTACTGATCTAACCCCAAAAGTAATCAAATTATTTGCTCGTGTTATGAGTGTTAGTCAACGATACTAATACATAGAAATACATATATAATATAAATACTTTAATATATTTAATAAACACCCAAACCCGGAAATACAAACGTTTATGCTCATCACACAAATGCTTCTCTCCGTCGGGGATTGAACCCGAGCCGCGTCGATTGCGTAGTCAGGGTCGCTAACCACTCGACCAACGGGGCGGGCATATTTGCATAAATTTCGTATAAAGTGAGTACGGCCAAAATAATGAGTTACGTATTTCCGCGTTTTCCAAAATTCAACCCTTTAGGGGGTAAAATAGGGGATGAAAGCTTTATATAAACTAACAAGCCAAACTCATAGGGCTAGAAACTTGAAATTCCGCAAAATCTATTCCTCTTACGACGTAGATATTCCACAGCTGAGTATGAATTTTTCAAAATTCAACTTCGATTGGGAAATATAGTATGAAATTAGTATAATTTTTTTATTCCTTGGACACATTTGATCGATTTAAATTATTAAAAAAGTAGAATAAAATTGATTTACTTTTTAAAAGTAACAGCTTTTCAAATATTAAAATTACGCTGTCTACAGGAAGCTTACTTCGTATTTTTAAAATAACTTTCATGCTAATACTTACACAAATTTATTTTAAAATCTGATCAGCACTTCTGCTTAAAAGACTGCGTCAAGTACCGTAAATCGGATTGAAATCTGTTGATTCGTTCGGGATTTATCAATGACGAAAATTTCTGAATTTTTTTTTATATCTTCGTCATATTTAATCTAATCAAATAATTTAGAGCTCAAAAATTGCGTTGAATGTTATTCGAAAGATCAAAGTCGTTCATCATTTTGAAAAAATATAGGTACATCTTTTCGAACATGGAATTACTCAATATCATTTTTAAAAAAACTTTAGATGTTTGAACTCTTCGAACCCAAAGCTAAACTTAGGCATAGTTTTTTTCTTTGAGCTTAAATACCTCAATTTAGTGGGAAGTTTCAGAGATGACCTGTGGGGTCAACCGGCTTACAGATTTTTTCAATATATTTACGTTATTTAGATAGATGGGTTTCATACATAGTTACTATACTACTATATATATATATATATATATATATATATATATATATATATATATATATATATATATATATATATATATATATATATATATATATATATATATACATATATATATATATATATATATATATATATATATATATATATACATAAGATAGTTGTTTACCCCAGGGGGTACCCCCCTTAGCGTAAGAGGTGGAGAATCCCTCTCTGGACATCTATGTTCAGGAGTTTGCAATCAACCTGAGTATGGATGCCCAGGCTGCCCTGCGTACTCTGGGCGGGGGGGGGGGTCACCTTGAGATGGCTAAGCCGGGTTTTCTCTTTTTAACCAAGACACAGATATCTTCTCCGGCGGATACATCATATCTCTCCTACCCGTGGTACAAATTAGAGCATTCATTTGTGCCCCGGGCAGGAGTTTGTGCTTACGTTAGAGAGGATATCTGTTCCCGAAGTCTCAGCAGCCTTGAAGGCAGGGACCTATCCATCCTCTGGCTACGCATAGATTGCGACGCAACGACGCAAAAACAAGGGGAGTTATGAGTTTCAGGTGTGGATCTGTGGATCTGTGTATCTGTGTATGTGTGTATCTGTGTGTCTGTCCGTGGCATAGTAGCAGCCAGGCGGATGGTCCGATTTGGTTGCGGTTTTCTTTAAATGAAACACCTATTTTGCGAGATATTCAGCCGTTTCAAGATATTCAGCTCTTTTCAAATTTATGAAAGAAATTAAGCAAATTGTAAAGGCTTTATCGACATTAAATGCTCTATTCTGTAATTTCAATGATTTTGCAATGACATGGTGACCTTGACCTAATACTGTTAGATCCTTATTCGAACATCATCAGCTTCTATTTAACTGGCAATGTTTTAGATTTTATTTAGTATATTTTATTCAACCCCCTCCCCCATCCCCCAATCTCACGTGAGATTTTTCAAAATGTGGGTTTCTTAAATATGTAAACGCGTTGGATTGTTATTGTAAAAAGAAAAAAAAAGCTTTGTGCTTTTATTTACAACGCTATAGTTAAGAGTAGCAATCAATTATGCTGAGAGTTATAAGTGTAATAAAAATTAACAATAGAATACTTAAATCGTAACTACCGCGATTAAAAAAAGAATATCTATCTACTTAAATTCAATCCATGGAAAATCATGCGTGTGTTGGGTAATATGGTGGTTTGACAGTCAGTAGTAAAGTACATGGGGCACACTAAAAGTTTTGCACTTTTAGCTAATCGAAACTATTTGAATTTCGAATGTTATATTTTTAAAACGTTGCAACCTTCTTAGTAATAAAAAAAAATTGGCGGGAAATGATTTGTCAATTGTTTTTTTATCACACATCAAACTTCTACGTACACAACGAAAATGGAATTAAGTCGAAAAGATTTTAAAGCGATGATTTTTTATACATACATACATATCTTCACGCCAGATCCCTGGCAGGGGTAGGCAGAGAGAACCGAGTGCCATACATCACGATCCTTGCAGGCTTGTCTCGCTTCCTCCACATTCATCACTCTCTTCATACACACGCCGGTTGCGAAGACTCTTGACACCACCTTCGGACAGTACTCGATCAATCTGATCGTGGTATGTCAGTCTTGGTCTTCCCCGGTACCTACATCCTTCCACATTCGCATTGTATATCTGTTTTGTTAACCTTTCATCTACCATTCTTTCTACATGTCCGAACCAACGGAGCATGCCCTTTCTCATCTTTACACCGACACTTTCTCCAATGATTTTTGAAGTGAAAACTTCTTTAGGCGCGTTGAGCGTTTTGGTAGAGGGTAAAATCCTCGGTTCGCGTCACCGACATGCTAATGATAATAGTATATCTATAGCTATGGAGAGCCAGACTAGCGCACGCGCAGTAGCCTGTGTACACGTATACACTAATACATCGACTATTTCTGACTGTATTATGTGCGCGTTGGACGCTTTATATAGTTATATAGTTTTAATTACTCTCAACTTAATAGTTCCGTTTTCACTTCTATCGGCAGTCCCACGACTGCTACTGTTTATGATTTTAAAAGTTCTCTTTCTCCGCAAGACTGTGCCGCTCGTCTTCAACGTACTTTTGGGAGAGAAGCGCCTTGTTTGAGCACCGCGAGGCGATGGTTTGCTGAATTTGAGAGAGGTCGAGTTTCTTTACATGACGAATTTCGTGAAGGGCGGCCTTCAACTACCGTTAACGAAAATAATGTGGCTACTGTTAAGTGGCTAATTGAAGAAAACCCCCGGATTACCTGTGAGACAATTCGAGGACTATTGGGGATTGATATGAGCCCAATTGAGAAAATTTTACACGAGGAATTGAAAGTTCGGATACTTTGTTGTCGTTGTATTCCTCATGAACTGACAGCGGAGCAGTAGCGGGCTCGCGTGGAATGGTGCTCACACATGCTACTGAAGTACGACCACGGATATTCTAATGCTGTTTATGACATTGTCACAGGAGACGAAATGTGGATTTATTGTTTTGAACCCGAAAAAACCAGCAATCTTGTGAATGGGTGTTTGACAATAAGAACAGGCCAACAAAAGTGAGACAGGCGAGACGCGTTGGTAAAAAAATGATCGCGTTTTTTTTCTCAGATCAAAAGAGTGTTAATGCTGAGTTGTATTCTACCATTTGTTTACCCAGGGTGTTAGAAAAAGTTCGCGAAAGACGACCCAAAAGTCACATTCTCCTACCCCATGATAACGCTTCTTCACACACGGCGAACAAAACAAATTCATTTTTAGCTTCCGAAAAAGTACATCTCGTCACTCATCCGACTTAGCAACCTGTGATTTCTGTATTTTCCCCAAAATCAAAGATTTGATTGATTTGAGAGGTTTTACTTTTACCAACTCCGAAGAGGCAGTGATAGCGTTCAATCAGCACATAGAAAACATGCCTTCAGATCTGTGGTCCTCCTGTTTTAAAAAATGGTTCGATCGTATGAAAAAAATGTTTAAAACGTAAAGGAGATTATTTTGAAAAGCAATAAACATAATATTTTGGTTATAACATGTTGTTTTTTTTAAGTTACACAAAACTTATAGTGTGAACTACGTATTAAAGAGAATACTAAAGAAAACCTAATCTATGTAGGTATATGAAGTAACTATCGTACCTAACGTAAGTAAGTAAAAGATAAACCTATCGTAACTAAGTTTGGCCTTACTTGTTCTGTTGTAACAAATACTCTGGTGGTAATAGACTTCCAGGGTCTTTTAAGGTGGTCGTTGGAACTTAGTACCATATATTGATTGCTTTTTTGATTCGTATTTTTCAGGACTTTGGAGGTTTCCAGTGATTGATGATAGAGCTGAAAGAAGTTCTTGGGAACACCTGAGCTAAACCGGTTAAATTCATGGAATGTGGGCTAATTCAGTTTATTCTGACAAACTCTTAGATACTAAATGTTTTTTGAGATTTGATAATGGAACTGGAAGGTGAACAATCGAGCTTGGGCTGATATAGCTGGCCTTTATATAGGTTTTTTTAGATAAGATAGCAAACAAGCACATGTGTCTCCTGATGAAAAGAGTCAACCATCTCCTAAAAACGCCAAAGATGTTAATAGTGCGTTGCTATCCTTGTGGCGTTGCCTTAATGTCACAAACATAGGGTTACCGGGTAGCTTACCCTCTAAGCCGGAACACGACTGTGAAAAGCACTGACGCTATTGAGGCAGGAACATGTAAGGCAGTGATACCAGACCCGAGCAAGACAATGCAAAACTCTACCACCTAGTAGCCACGATGTTAGTGACGTGCTTAGCCAATCAGTCGCCATTTACCACTTGCCTGGCAAAACGGCAGTTGGCTTTTTCTTTAAAGGAGCCCGTATCAACACAGGGGAAAACCTACAGCAGAAAATCAATTCTCCTAAATAAACCAATATTAGACGAGTGGATACTATATATTAATATTCATACGCAAAATTATGCTATGTAGTTGTAATGAGTATTCATAAAGCTGGAAAATAAAAATTCAGATCTTGTTCACAAAAATAATGACTGACAGAAGATTTGCGAGGATTGATAATAGAACTAGATGGTAGCCGTGGAACTCCTAAACTAAATAAAATAATCCTATCAAATGTGAATCTAATTTCTTATATTTTATCAAACAGGTACTCTAAATCAGGGTTACAAGGTAGAGTTAAAAGAAAGCCATGGGAGCTTGCAATAAAAGAACTCAAGCTCCTTTATTAAGGAACCATGGAGACCTTAACCTGACGTTTTGCTTTCAAAGTGATGTGTAAGCGGAATGGCGGTCTTAGCATAGCAGAATATGTCGGGGGTTGTTGAAATTTTTAATTTTATCTTGTTAATAATTAAATACGTTAGCTTGTTCGATAAGTGTGTTACCAATAGGTATTTTTTTATTGGGGCATAGTTAGTTACGATATTAGATTGTTCTAGGTAGTTTTGTTTAGTCTTACTTTTTTAATTAAATTTTGATAATAAAAATATCTTATATAAATAACTAAGATGAATATGTAAATATTATTTTTTTATACGATACTAATGGCCCACTGACTATGTAGAGAATTTAATAAAGACTAGCGACCTGCTCGCGGATTCACCCGCGCAGCTTTTGTTCCTGTGGGAATATCGGAAAGGTTTATACACTAAAACCTTCCTCGAGAATCAATCTATCTATTAAAAAAAACCGCATCAAAATCCGTTGCGTAGTTTTAAAGATTTAAGCACACATAGGGACATAAGGACATAGGGGCAGACAGAGAAAGCGACTTCGTTTTATACTATGTAATGAAGCTTATAAAGAAAGGTTAAGTAAGTTCTAAAATAAATATGCGCGAGCGAACCTGTGGGTAATAGCTAGTATACTGTATTAAAATTCATCTATGAAAAAATTATAATTTAAAAACTGTTTAACGCAAAACAAGACAAAGGTTGAGTGTGGTTGTTCTATGTATATTAATATAATTAATTATACGTAATTTATTTGATAATGTAAATATGCATCCATTTGCATAAAAAAAACAAATAGTCCGCAGGACACCACGCTAATTTTTAAATGATGAATACATTTTTGAAAGTTCTAAATGGCATCCTTTTGACAAACTTTCTGTCAACGACTGTTTTCGAAAATGCTGTAATGCAGAAATACCGTAATAATGTCTTATAACCATCGATCTGAAAGTCGTCCTTTGTCGTATCACCTCGCTTTGAGAACACTCTCCTGACAGCCTCAGCCAATATTCGAATTCTTGGCGTTGACATATCGAACAACGTTCAGTTCTGTGATCATTTGGAAGAAAAGGCTAAACTGGCCTCAAAAAAGCTCGGTGTGCTCAGTAGAGCGAGACAGTACTTCCTGCCGGCTCATCGCTTGCAACTTTACAAAGCGCAAGTTCACCTTCACATGGAGTACTGTTCTCATCTCTGGGCGGGAGCTCCTCAGTATCAACTTCTTCCACTTGATCGCATTCAGCGTAGAGCGGTTCGAATCGTTGACGACCAAGCTGTCTCTAATCGGCTTGATTCCTTGTCTTTACGCAGAGATGTAAATTCACTTAGCATCTTTTACCGCATCTATCATGGAGAGTGTTCCGACGAACTGTTTGGATTGATCCCTGCTGTCGAATTTCATCATCGGACATCGCGGCAAAACTCAAAGTTCCATCCTCATCACCTGTCTGGTGGATGGTGGATGTCTGGAAATCCACAACCGTGCGATTCTTTAGGCACTTCTTACCACGCACTACTCATCTGTGAAATCAATTACCGGCGGAGGTATTTCCGAACGGATACAACTTAGGCACCTTCAAGAAAAGAGCATACTCCTTCTTAAAAAGCCGGCAACGCAGCTGCAAGACCTCTGGTGATGTGGCTGTCCATGGGCGGCGGTAATCACTTACCATCAGGTGAGCCTTCTGCTCGTTTGCCCCTTTTTTCTATAAAAAAAAATCGATCTGAAACAACCCAGTAAGGAATTGTTGGATAATATGGCCATTCGATAACATTAATAATTAATAAATGATTAGGACGAAATGAACTATCTATTACAATATTGATTCCTGAACCAAACACAATGCTTAATGCCGGGTTCCTATAATCAACAATCCGTCATTCGTTGCAGTAATTAGCAAACAATTTAATAATAACGAGGCGTATAATACTATTCCATAAGTTTCTAGGACTATTTGGTAATTTGACATTTAAAGGAACAGTTTTAGCTTTCGTCTCGTAGAAAATTGACTACGTCTTGTACCTTTAACTAAAATGAGTCGTAATAGGGACCGGGAATAAATAGGGCATTTTCGCCATATTAGACAAACGGATAATTACAGTATATTTGTAAAACAAAATACTTTCAAATTACTTATTAACTTACTTTATAAATGCTTTAAATCTAAGTAGGTATGTATCCACCAAGGAAGAAAAACTTATAAGTTCGGCGAATTATAATTATGCTCATTTGAAAAAGTTGCAGATAAAAAGTTGACTTGACTCTCCACAAAGAAGCCCCTCAAGATGTCTCATATATGTATTTGTCACTTAAAAATTAGTATGTTGTCCTGCGGACTAAAATGTAACAACACAAATTATGTTCATTAAGTCTTGATAAGTAGCTACTGAAGCATTATTGTAAAAGGCATTCAATTTAACTATGTCTTTGTTATCAGTAGTGATAGGAATAGGTTTGCCTATTTGCCTAAGCTTCGAAGAACAGAGACAAGAAACGGAGACTTCCTTAGGACTACATTTTTTTGGGATATCTGTCCCGGTATTCGGGACAACACTTAAACACATTAAAAATATGTTATTTGGAATAACTTATTCCTCTATATTTACCTAAAGTTTGCAACTAGACATAACATAATAAATAACATACACATCCGTTACAATCATAAACTTTTCTGAAATTTTTTTTTGGAGAACATTTTGTAAATGACCTGTTGATCACAATGTTTGACATTTGTTTCTTACTTAACAGAAGGAGAAAACGTTCTGAGCAAGACAACGACAAGAGTGGATGTTGTCCCTTTCTTGGAATTGCCAGTGTAAATAAAATTATCTGATGGTAGATTTTTATGTATTCGGTAATCGTTAATCCCTTTTATTCATACACGTCGATAAATACATTAGCATAAAATGTATTGTAATTAACATAGTGAGTTCTAAAATGTGTTTATTTTAATTATTACGCAATTCCTTATGCAATGCAAAAACTGTTTCTCAAAATTAGTAGAATTACTTAGTAGTAATTTTCAAACTACGCGTGGCCGCACTTACATATGGCGATTGGTGCTTTATTTGGTAGAAAGAGACACATTCCACTCATGTCGTGGTACTCTTCGGAACGATTTTGAAGCGCGTGTGAATATTCCGGGTAGAATGTAACTTCCTTGAGTGAATCCGAACTATTCCGAAGATCGAATGATATTATCCGATTCATTTTGTTACAGATATACCGTTACAGATATTAGGCGAATATGAAATATTATCATATTACAGTTCGCCGGATTACTAATCCATGAATCCTTTCATTATTACTAATATCTTAGCGAATACTAATATATTAGTCACACCATTAGACGCTACGCGTGTTCATATTTTCGAACCGTATTTCTTAATTAGAGCGTAAAATCTATATATATATATATATATATATATATATATATATATATATATATATATATATATATATATATATATATATATATATATATATATATATATATATATATATATATATATATATATATATATATATATATATATATATATATATATATATATATATATATAAATAAATCAATTGCTGTTTGTTAGTCTGGCTAAAACTCGAGAACTGCTGATCCGATTTGGCTAATTTTGGTTTTGAATTAATTGTTGAAGTTCAGGGAAGGTTTAAAAGGTGAGAAAATATTGAAGAAAAATAAGAGTAGTTAAAAAGGCAGAAAAACGTTTTCCGGGTCAGCTAGTTCAATAACCGCTCACTTCACTTTGGTAACTAATGAGACCTCTGAGAAAATTCCGTCAATACACTATGATCTCTATAGGGACCAACGCTAACTTCATCCAAAAAATCAATATTCTCACTATTTACCAGTTTTAATACAATACTCTATGGTATTTTATCGTTTTCGAACGAAACATTATACAGAATAACATCAAATTGGCATTCTTGTTTCAAATACGCTTTTGGGAAAAATAAAAGAACTTAGTTCGCCATTTTGATTCGTGCTGTGTGTTATGTGTTGGTTGCAGTTTATGATGCAGGTTAATTTAAAAGTGTTTTTGCGTATTAATCAACAAGTAAACTTTATTTATAATCAAGATTAGTTCAAGATCTAACAGTTTAGATAATAATTTTGTCAAAAAACCATAAATATCAATTAATAAAACATATATTTCGAAAACGACCAACTTAATGATACCAGCGCTTTGGGTATGACGGTACCTATTTTTATTTATTTTCGTAAATTTTAGTGTTGATATCTATGATCTCAAAAAAATCATATAATGTGAATGTGAAATATCCTAAACAATATTTTAAAAAAAACTAACATAGCTGTAAAATTGAAAAAGTAATAAATTATTTAAAAAAATACGAAAAAAACTACGTATTAATTATGAAAAAAAAATTAATATTTATGTAAATAAATATTTTTGTACTATAATATATGTTGTTTATTTTTTCCGTATGTATATGTTTACCAAATATATAAACAAAATATAAAAAGCATAGGTCGTCGATTTACTTTTTAAATTAAAAGTCCTCTACTAACAAGTAGTCATAATTTTCATCATAAAATTTAAAATTGCATCCCTCAACGCCAGTAAACTAAATATGACACAGATAAACATAAATTTGCAACAAATTTTTTTCCGTCTGTACATTTTGTTTCCAATTACGTCATATTTAAAAAATACATAAATATACATATATTTGTTACAACAATATTCTATGTGTCTTATTTTTCTTTTAGAGCTCATTAACAAAAAGCGATATCGACCGGCGATTTTTGAGCATTTTTTTTATATAGGATAAGTTATTATTATGAAGTTATAAATTATAGATGTTTTATCTAGTTGCAAACTTTAGGTAAATATAGATGAATAGCTTATTCCAAATAACATATTTTTAATGTACTTATTTAAGTATTGTCTCGAATTCCGGGAAGATATCCCAAAAAAAAATTGTCCCAAGGAAGTCTCTGTTCTTCAAAGTTTAAGCAAATAGGAACTACCTATTTCTAACACTGGTTGTCAGTTGCTCACGGCGTTTGGTCGTACAACTTGTGATAAACAAGTTATTGTGCAAGAATTCCATGCTATTTTTTGTAACGTGGTTATTATGGTGAAAGCAAGAAAATACATTGTTAAAAATTACTTTAAGGGTCTTCCAAAACGTGAGGATTTTGAAATAGTGGAAGAAGATTTACTAGAACTTCAAACTGGTGAAGTACTAGTCAAAACAGAGTGGATAAGTGTCGACCCATACATGCGATTTTATAATTCGGATTTTCCAGTACCTTATGATCAGTTTGGATTCGTAACTGGACATATTATAGATTCTAAAAGTAAGAATTTTCCTGTTGGTACTACAGTTACTGCACATAATGGCTGGTGTGACTATTTTATAAAGAATCCTGATTTGAGAAGCTCGGAGTTTGACGTTATATATAAAACCCCTAATTTACGTGGTCTACCTTTATCTCTAAGTATTGGCGCATTAGGTGCAGTGGGAGTAACGGCGTACTTTGGATTTCTTTCAATTTGTCAACCGAAAGCAGGTGAGACTGTTGTTGTTACCACTGCTGCAGGAGCTGTTGGATCTCTAGTAGGACAAATTGCAAAAATTAAAGGTTGTATGGTAATAGGATATACCGGTAGTGACGACAAGGTAAAATGGCTAGAAGAACTGGGTTTTGATAAAGCTTTCAATTACAAAACAGAAGATATTGCCAAAACTCTTAAAGAAGCTGCACCAAACGGAGTAGATTGCTATTTCGACAACGTAGGAGGTGAAATGGCAAGCGTAATTATAAAGCATATGAATATTTTTGGAAGAATTTCTGTCTGTGGATGTTTAAGTGCATATAATGAAGATATGAATGATTTACCAAAAGTTCCTTTGTGGCAGGTAGATGTTTTAAAGAAACAGCTTAAGGTTGAAGGATTTCTTGTACACCGCTGGTTTGATGAATGGCCCGAAGCAATTGAAGAATTGATAAAATGGATATTATCTGGAAAAATAAAATACAGGGAACATATTACAAATGGTTTTGAAAATTTATTTGATGCTTTTGTAGGAATCTTATCAGGAGAAAATATTGGTAAGGCTGTGGTCAGAGTATAAAATTGCGGTTTTTTGACATTTTGTTTCAGAACGCTAAAAAGCTATTTGCTTTTTAAGATAACTTTTAATTAGCCTGGTTTTTTTGTGTAGTTATTTGATCTATACTTTATAATCACAGCTAATTCCATTACTATAATTATTAATTTTATTTCAAAATTGAAGCATTCACATTAAAAAGTTATTTTTTTTTATTTCTTAATTCTTTTGGTTATTTTGTTAGTATACCTGAATATATCGAACAATTTGAAAATAACTTTAGTTTTATTTTTATGAAAGGACTGCAATGAAATAAATTGCTCTTCTGAAGGAAATACCGAATCAAACAATCAGAACCATTACGATATTGAGACCCCGTTTGGTATCTAACATTTTATTTTTGTTGATGTAGCTGACACACTATTTATACACAATATGCATTCAGTGAAAATGTCAGTTGTCTACCTATTTTTGTTTTAAAGAAAGTGGCCCATGACAGAAAGACAGACAGCGGAGGCATATTAATATTCATCAGGCTTTGTGCGGAACTCTAAAAATACATCAATTTTTTGTTCAACCCAGAATTTTAACAATCCCGTGTTTAAATTCTGGGATGAACAAAAACAAAAGGTCGACCTAATTAATTTTAAGTACTCCTATATTTTTCAAAACGACTAGCAATATTCCTGCTTTCTTTAGATGCGCAAATTCAACATTACCTTCTAATTGTAAAGTTCAGTTAAAAGCAACCAAAACCTCGTTGATCCAATAACGTGCTTGCCTGTTTTGTTACATATCTGCTACGCGGATGGCGTAGCAGATATGTAACACCACATTCATCCGTTAACTAGTTTTCTTACCCTCGTAATCGAAATACGACAAGTATTGACGCTATTGCATCTGGAAAAGAGAAGACGATGTTACTTAACATCGATGAATCGCATTAAAACTCAACGCCACAACAGGGTGTTTTGCTGCCGCAATAGCGTCAATGCTTGTCACTGTCGTTTGATGGTTTGAAGGGTACGGTAGCCGGTAGACTTGTGCATGTGGCACTGCCATCTCGCCACACGGATAACAATGCACCAGTAGATTGCTTGGCCCGCTGGTTCTATCACTTTATGACCCTTCAGCAGTACGGACCATTAACAATTTTGATGCCTATAGGCGATGGTTTCTCTTTCCTTTAGAAGAGCCCTGTGCTTGTTTGCTATCTCATAACATATAAAGTGATTGCCCGGTTTCCCTTTGAAGTATAAACCATTTGTCATTCTGCCAGTCAATTTGTTCGCACATGTCACTACCATCGTAGGTGACATGTGTAGCCAGTCGCCACTAACAGGTGGCAGAGTTCTGCAATGTCTCGCACAGGTCTGGTAACACCGCCTTACCTATTCCTGCCGCGATAAAGTCAGTTTGTGTCACTGCCGTGCTCCGATTATCCGAGTGAGTTTTATTGTTTAGCCAATTGTTCGCCTTTTACGAACTGCCTGGTAGAATGGCAGATGGCCTCTTCTTTAAAGTGGACCCGGATCAATACGGAGGTTGTTTTATAGTTATAAATAAAACACCACCAGACCGCTTCAAGGGCTAAAGGGATCACCAAAAGACCACGGACCATTGCTTAAGAACCATTGCTTTAGAGAAATACCAAACTCTCAGATTCTTAATAATCTGGGCTGGTTAACTGCAAGCTAAAGATTATAATATGTATATGTACTCTGTGAGTGTGAAACTGCATTAGATGGCAAACTAGCAGATAGTTCCCCTGATGAATACTGATCTTAAAATTAAAAGTGATAACCACCGCCTAAAGATATAATGATTTATCGCTATTTATGTGACAAGTATGAAATGCCACGTGTATGAGTTTATCAGCTTTTTACGAGAGGAAAACCTTCAAAAGGTTCATTGGAGATGTAGATAGGTTATGTGAGATTCTCATTTTTGGTGGCCAGCCTGTATGTACGCCTAAAGGCTCCGCGAACTTCTATGAAATGCACCAGTACCCTTCTATCACGCTGCAGCACTACTCATATTAATCATCATAACATTTAAAAAAGTAACAGCAGTGTACACCACTACGCGCCGATGTCCACTCCAAAGTTGCTTAAATAAGTTATCAGATCCTCAACTCTAATCACCCACAATCTCAAATTTCAGAGCATTGAGATGTTCAAAGATTTCTTTGTTGTCGTTGTCTTATGTTGGAGTGGACTTTTTCTCTCTCTTTCTATCGAAGGACTTTTTCACAGAAATGAAGCACTGCTTGCCAGGTAATGGTGTCTGTCATTATTACTGGAACTGCATTTTTCAGGTAAACATCTTGCCCAATACTATCAATATGAGTCTGTCATTACGCACTCCATGCCGACAATGCTGCCAGTGTATATTTTTCATAATCTCTTTCTTCGTCACAGTTGTGACACACTCTTGGTTGTTTTCTCGTGTTGGCTCCGAGCTCCTTTGAAGAATAAACTAACTGCCGTTCTGCCAGACAGATTTTAAAAGACGACAGATTGGCTATGCAAGTCATTACCATCGTGATTACTAGATGGTAGAGTTCTGCATTGTCTCGCCTGGATCTGGTAACACTGCCTTACCTATTCCTGCTGCAATAGCGTCAATGATTGTCACTGTCGTTTGGAGGGTGAAGTAGCCGGTAAACTTATGCATGTGGCAATAGACCTCACCACAAGATAGCAACGCACCATTAACACCTTTGTTGTATATAGACAATGGTTGACTCTTGCCATCAGGAAACCGATCTATTTGTTTGCTATTTTATGATATAAAAACAAAACACTGTTGTCTTTTTATAGCTTATTCTGTTTAGGCATTCATCAAAACAACCATTTCCGGTGCGTACCTATATCAGCCGGTAACATTACCTTATTTACTCATCCATTTCTTAAAGCACAGGAAGAACCCAACAACGATTAGTTGGCGCAAACACCTAGGCTTAGTAGTAAGCGCCCACACTATCGATGAAATGCTGACCGGCGTTCTATCCATTTTATTTCTGCCTCACTGAAATTATTCTAACTAACTAACTAAACGAAACGACTAACGAAACTATTCACATTATATATGTATATACATTCACACTTATTACACATTATATAGTATATATTATATAAACATTCGGTAGAAAAAGAGCTAAAAATGTTACCGCCTCAAAGGATATCGTACGATAGCCTC
The DNA here is from genome assembly GCA_036924255.1 of Apodemia mormo. Lineage (NCBI taxonomy): Eukaryota > Metazoa > Arthropoda > Insecta > Lepidoptera > Riodinidae > Apodemia > Apodemia mormo. The sequence goes on along the minus strand of JAUPFN010000014.1, from coordinate 30,948,328 downwards.
TTACAATCCCTATCGCTATATTTTGTCACACAATAATGTACATAGACCTACTAAAAGATAAACCGCTTTTTGTAATAAGACCGTCGGTCTAACGCACACAAAACCTTTGGACCAAAAGTGCTTTGTAAAGGGCCATCGATTACACTACCCTTACGTAAAGAAGAAGAACTTCTTCTCTAAATCCTCCAAGATTGTGTAAATGTCTATGCAACGCGATTGCAACTTTCTTTATCCGCGTGTGTACCGATTAAATGTTCGAAACCCGGTCTGCTGTCCAATGCGAAGCCAAAATATTTCCTACAGTTCCCCATTTGTACTTGTATGTTGCCGAACCGAATACATAAACAGGATGGATTCCGCGGCCGTGGAAGCTTGCGGAACCAGAAGGCCTCAGTTTTATGAAGCACGCAGTTCACGTCGTGTTCTGCAGTTGGACGTGCCTCCTCAAAGTTATCTCCTTCGTCGCTATTTTTTTCGTTTTTATTATGTACCACACTCAAAACGTTAATTTTCATCACACATCTAAATGTATGTGTATTGCCTCTGTGGTCTAGTGGTCCGGTGACGGAGTTTATCACACGAGGTCTCGGGTCGGAAAATTTTCTGACAAAAACAATGTTGCCCGGCATTGGAAAAAGTGCCCGGGTGGTGATAGGCTTCGGCCAAATAGAAGTAATGAATTAGATACTATATTGTATACCAATATCAATATTTTTCTAAAACACAGTTAATGTCAAAAAATATGCAATATAAATTCCAAATAGGACTAGGGCTAGGAATAGCAGTTATAATAAAAAATACTTACATTTACAGTATATTTAAGACAAAGCAATCCAATAAAAGTTACTTATTTACAGCTGCAAGTGACCGGCAATATTATGACACTTTAGCAGTTCAAATACCGATTTCGGTTTGTCAAAAACACTTCATGGTACGCTAATGGAGGGCAGAAGTAGGTTTGAATAGTAATACGATCGCTCACCGGCATAGGTCACGTGGTCGCTGACTGGCCTGTTAGATAACGCTTCCATGGTACAAAATAGCAGGACAGTTTAATTATCGGCTTAAATTGACCTGCTATAAGAGTTCATGGTAGGGCCGCAGGTCTCCTTTGAAGAATAGGCCAAACTTATTTCAACCCTTTAAGGGTTGATTTTTGAAAAAAAATAGCCTATGTTCGACCACGGCTCTTCGACTACTTTCATGCCAAATTTCAGGAAAATCGGTCCAGCGGTTTAGCCGTAAAAGCGTAACAGACAGACAGACAGAGTTTAGCATTTATAATATTAGTATGGATATGGATTTTATAGCATAAAAAAGTAGGTTTTAGATTTCTACCATGTCTCTCCCGTGTATTTGGTGCCACCGCATTACCTATTCCTGCCGCAATAGCGTTGATGTTTGTCAATTTTGTGTGCAGGTATAGAGGATAAAGTAGCTGGTAAATTTATGCACATAGAATTAATCCCTCGCCACACGGAAGGACAACATTAACATCTTTGGTGTCTATAGGCTATGGTTTCTCTTTCCATCAGGAGGGCCATCTGCTTGTTTCTTATCTTATAGTATAAAAAATGAGCAAATTAAGAAGAGAGGTTAATACGTTTCACTAGGACCTGAATTACTAATTAGGTGGAAGAGTTCTTTAACTTCTCGTCTGGGTCTGTTACCACCACATTCGGGGTTCAAGGTCGGTACTTGTAATGATCGTGTCCCGGGTTTGGAGGTAGCTGGTAAACTTATATAGCTGACATTACATCTTTGCCTCGAATATAACAACATATATTTGAGGCAGATATATAATGTCAGATAGTCAGATACATAATTCCGATTAATTTCATTGCGGGTTTCAAGGCAGCTTAGCTTTTGCTCAGGGTACCTTAAGCTCGCAACTCAGTGGTTATCAGGGATGGTTGCCGCTGTCAATTCTGGTTTACAGAAGATACAGTGTAACATATAACAATATTATTTTCTATGTTGTGTATTGGTGATGGTTATCAATTAACATCAAGTGAATAATCTTGTTTTTGTTATTCCTTACTATAAAAAAATGCACTTGATGATTACTGTTATTTCACCACCTGCACTATAAAGTCGTTGGTGTTTAAAGGCGATGACAATTTCTATCCATCAGGAAAGCCATCTGTTTCTTTTCTTTCCTGTGATATAAGTGCGATAAAAGTATGAAATAAAATTAACAAAAGTAAATTTAAAATATCAATATTGTTTTTATACCATAGAATAGAAAACAAGCAAACAATCGAAAAGGCTCCTAGATGGTAAGTACCGAAAATCTCTGCATATAGAACATCACAAAGGTTTTTTTTTATTTATCTTATTTCATAAGATAACAAATCAATATATGGCAGTTCTGACGGAAAGAGATAACCATCACCTATAGATGTAAATGGTGCATTGCTTTCCAAGTGCTATTTTATTAGAGTTAGTTTGCCGTTTAATCCAAAACACGACAGTAATAAGCATTGACGCTTGCAGCAGGAATTACTTTTTTTTATATCATAACATAGCAAACAAGCAGATGGGTCTCCTGATGGAAAGAGTCAACCAATGCCTATAGACACCAAAGGTGTTAATGGTGCGTTGCTATGTTGTGGCGAGGTCTAAAGCCACATGCATAAATTTACCGGCTACCTTACCCTCCAAACCAGAACACGACAGTGACAAGCACTGACAATATTGCGGCAGGAATAGGCAAAGCGGTCTATTCTTCAAATGAGCCCGAAACCAACACGAGGAATTACGTGACATTAACATCATGTCACATGGATAGAAACGCACCATTAACATCTTTGGCGTCTATAGGCGATGGCTGTCTCTTTCTATCACCACAACCACCAGCTTTATTGCTATCTTATGATACAAAAATACAGTTACAGAACTCTAAAGGCTCAAACTGGATGACAGCGATCCGCGGCGCGGTGGCGAGAATGGCGCGATTTAGCGCTCTGGCGCATTGTTCGCGCCGCCGCGCGCCGTCTCGCCTCTATCATCCTGTTATGCGTTACATCGCGCTGCTCTCCGCGCCGCATATCGCCGAGATCCAGTTTTAAGCCAGTCATAATAAACATATCAAGTTTAATCCTCGCTCGCCTTAAGGTGAGGTATTTTGACGCGCGCCAAGACTATAGAAAGTGGGCGGCGCGGTATGTTCTGAAACCTTCGGGAAAAGGTTTAGTTTTCGGATAAGTAAATATAGGACTTCAGCTGAAAACCAAAATTTAGTACATTCTGTTTTGTATTTAAAACTAAATATTACCATATAAAAATCATGTGAAAATATAGAAATATTATGAACAACTTACTTGTTTTAGAGATTTTTTTAGCCTGTTTTCGGAAATTTATATGATCAAGTGAAGTACATTCTATCATTTAATATGTAAGTACATTCCTTAGATACCTAATATCTTCAGGTGTATCGTGTAATTTTGTAAAACCGTTATTTAACAATCAATACATAAAAATGTGATTAAGCAAACCAGTTTTTTCCGATGCCTTAAGACAGATGTCTATTTTCTATTAGAAGTTTGAACGTATTGCAGTTTTATTGCGAATCGATAACACAACATTTTTTATGTAGCGTGCAGTAAAAATTGATATTATAATACTAACAGTAAGAGCCATCCGACGACAACACAAGGCTTACAGTTTTTGCCTCAACACAATAAAGAAAATACGCAATATGATTTTAGCATAAAACGTCCACTGTCTAAAATTATAAGGGATTTCCAAAACAGGATATCGTCACAGCTGTAAGTGGACTTCCGGTGAGGGGATTGCGTCAAAGCCACCGCCGGATGTATCAATTTGAAGCTGCCATCTTGAAACTTCTTAAGTTGAACAGTGTGTGACTTGTGAGCTAAGGAAAAATTTTGTGATCGATAAATCTTGACCTACATTTTATAAAAGATCTGTTTTCCTTACATTATTATAAATAATATATTGGCGATTGTATGCACATATATGGATTAGTGGGTCGATACAAAATAGTATTTTTATATCTATACTAATATTACAAAATTTTTGAAATTGTTTGTTTGTTTGTTTGGTTGTACGCGCTAATCTCGAAAACTGCTGAACCGATATGAATAATTCTTTTTGAGTTGGATAGCCTGTTTATCGAGGAACGTTATAGGCTATATAACATCACGCTAAGACCAACAGGATCGGAGTATCAACGAAAAATGTGATCTGAGCGGGTATTTTTTCCTTTGAGAGCTTTCCTGGCGTGCGCTGCGTTAACGATTTAAGTTACGCAAAAAATATGTATGATCAAATTTTTCATCTTAAAAAGTTACAAAAAAGTTCGCGATAGTGTTCATCTATATATTAAGGTTCATATTTTTAACCCTTTTTATTGTAATCAAAATTGTTCTAAAATAATGCATTATATGCGACGGTGTTTTAATAAACATGGTATTAATCTTTATCCTAATAAACTAGTTATTCATCACAAGTATTTAATTTTGAATGATATCACCCTTTGCTTCATTTGATTTCAACCAATAACTTAGGAGATATTACAGTTTTAAGATATAACGTTATTATCAAGCAGCATACGAGGCGTGCGTGCGCGGGGAGAATGCACGGTAGCGAGGTCAGACGGTAGCTTGCTCTGCAAGATAACATGCCGCATATAGTCGAAGTAGAAAACAAAGTGGATATGTCAAAAGGGCAATATTGCCGGCTAGAAATAGTAGTGTTAAAATTAATGACAGAATACTGAGTAAACTTCCATGAGATAAAAATAACGTTAACAATTAGACGCTTCAAATTTTACAGGATATTTAATTCTATTAACTTTCAAAATAAATAACTAATAAAAATAAAGTAAATATTAAAGGAGGGCTCCCATACAACAAACTGCAATGCAATTTTAAAGCAATTTTTACTCGATCTTAATAAACAGGTAGAAACGTGGACTGACTATTTAATATGCTTTGTTATACTCTTACCGTAGATCAAACTTCAAATGAATGTACCTACAAACATAGCAGACAAACTTTCCTGGTTTTAATTAACACTGTAGATATGATTGTTTGTTTTAATAGTTTTTAAGTGGTGCGTAGATTAAAGAAAATTATAGTTTTGATTATAGTTTTGATTAGAGTATATAGTTAATGATTTCCGATGTGGTGTCATTAACATTCATAAAAGATGATTTCTCATGATTTTATGACTTTGTTACTAGCAAAAAGCAGAGCTTTGTAAGGGCTCGCAAAGTTACACTATCTAGTAGTATTGTTAGAAAAGTATTTTTATGAGAATTACATCTTTTAATGTATGGACTTTATTTACAATTATCTAACCTAAAAACCCAGCGCATTTTCATCTAAACATTACATTCGCATCAAAGGCGTCGTCAGGCTTTGGACTAGGAATATTTGTTCTATTTTCAAGGAAAAATGGGTATTAAAAATGAAGAATGATCTTATAAAAAAAAAACACATTTTTAACATTTTACTGAAATAATTGATTTTTTTTTCTAAAATCAGGAAGTTCCTGGTTTTACGTCGATTTACGAAATCAAAATCAAAAAATGTTTTATTTAAATAAACCTTCAAAATTTTTGGACTTAATATTAGACTTAACGCAGGCACGAAGAATTGACGGTAGACACTCAGCGAATACATTTTTCGAATTTTTCTGTCAGAGAAACCATCGGAGTTCGATTCCAAAGTCAGGCAAATGAAAAAATGTGTTTTTTTTCAATTTTCTGATAAAAACAACTTTGCCCGGGTTTAGAAAAGTGCCCTACTGGCAATAAGCTGGCCACCTATCACATTGTTGGACTTAAGTATCTTCAGCTAACCGTGGATGCACACGTTGTACCTCTGCCTACTTTCGGGGATACGGGCGTGAATATACCTTTTTTTAGCTTTTTACCCTTGGGCTAAGATTGGGAATTGATCTCAATAAAATATAAATTAATTAATACATCTGTACTGTTTCACAATGAGCATATTGTGAAACTCTCTAACGCTCTATTTACTCTGTTTCCTGCAAACATCCCTGCTCTAGACCTAAATTCCCCTTGTGCCTCCCACTACATTCCTTCGAACTTCCCTTGCATTCTCCTTTCAATGATTTTATCATACGCCTTCGAAGCCAAGCTGACCAAACTGATGGCTCTATAGCTATTGCAGTTTATACGTGAACCTCGCCTTTATACGAGGGCACGATGACCGCGCGCCGTCAGTCAAATATGAAAAAACAATTCATGAAGTTGTCTCTTAATAAGTTCAAAAATTCTAATACAAAATGTATCTTCTATCAATTTTAACTCGTTACTTTAATAAGAGATGGCGTTAGTAGTAATAAAATTCTAATACAAATTGTAACTTCTATTTTTTAATGTTTATAAAATGGTATTTTTATGGTAGATAACAAATCTAGGCATGAATATAAGCTACCACGTCGAAGCTCAAACCTAAAAAATGCGATGGTTTTTCAGTAAAATGTACCACAAAAGTGCACAGATCGTGGCCTAGTGTAGTGTAGTGTAGTAATAAAGATGTGAAACGTAATAATTTTTTTTCAGCCAAGAGTTTTTCATTTTAAACTGTTTTTTTTTTTTAATTTAAACTACTTCTGTTTATCTAGAGTACTTATAGATTTTAAAACATTGTACAGACAACTTGTACAAATATCTAAGTAATAAACTTTAAAACGATGCTATTGATATTCAAATTCTTTAATCACTAAAAAGCTGTAATATTCAGAAGTATTTAAAGGCCACTTTTTCACCTGAAGGATCAAATGAAAGTCATGTTTGGGGTCGTTCATAAAATACGTTCGCATACAAGGAGGGGGGAGGGGTCTGGCTGAGTGTGACAAGATGTGACAAGGGGGGGACGGGGGGTATATGGCAACGTGACGTTCGCCGTTTATTATTTTTTAAAATGAGCGCTAGCTCTGTGGCGCGACTCTAGCGGCGTTGCGATCCGTCACAACGGATTTCTTTGTTTTTCCAATACTTGAGACAGTAACGTTTCCACGTACCCTGCGCGTAATGTTATTATAATAACTAAATAAATATTTTTAATTTTCAGAATTTGTGTACTATCATTTAGAATTTATCATACTCAGCAGGGAGGGGGTCTTAGTTTTTGTGACGAAATATTTCTAGGGGGGGGGTCACAAAAAGTGTGACACAGCGTGACAATGGGGATGGGAGAGGGTCAAAAAAAGCTGATTTTAGTGTGACATATTTTATGAACGGCCCCTTTTTGGGCAACGCACTAAGTCTTGTTTTTAATCAGGTCCAACGAACTTTTGACCTATCGTGATTTTGGCAACCCTTAGTAGCATTTTAGTAGTTTTAATATTTGAAAAATAAATCATGATCAAATTTTTGGACACTTTAAAAAATCTTCATGAAATGGAATGAAATGAAAAATATTTACGTAGGTCACACTATATGTTTTGAGTAACTTACAAAAACAACATGTTATAACCGAAATATTATATTTATTGCTTTTCAAAATAATCTCCTTTACATTTGAAACATTTGTTCATGCGATCGAACCATTTTTTAAAACAGGAGGACCACAGATCTGAAGGCATGTTTTTTTACGCGCTGATTGAACGCTATCACTGCCTCTTCGGAGTTGGTAAAAGTAAAACCTCTCATCAAATCTTTGATTTTGGGGAAAATACAGAAAACACAGGGTCTATGCGCTAGGTCGGGGCTATGCGCAGGATGAGTGACGAGGTGTACTTTTTCGGAAGCTAAAAATGACTTTGTTTTGTTGGCCGTGTGTGAATAAGCGTTATCATGGTGTAGGAGAATGCGGCTTTTGGGTCGTCTTTCGCGAACTTGTCGCGCGCAAAGGATTTAAATAGGGGATGAAATTTGTATGAAAATCTATCTTGACGACATGTTAATCTACTCGCGAGCGAAGCTGCGCGGGTCAGCTAGTATATAATAAAATTATAAAAGAACTGATCTTAACCGCGATTTCGTAACGTAACGTGACGCTAAAACAATAACTCGTTTTGCTTAGTCTATTATAAAGAAGTCTATTATCTTTTTCATGACTTTGGCTGTCATACACAAAAACAAGAGATTGCAAGTTTAAACACCAAAAACTTACCTATTCCTGCTACAACAGCTTCAATACTTGTCACTGTCGTATTCCATTTTGAAAGATAAGGTAGCCGGTAAACTTACGCATATGGCATTAGCCGAAGAACCCGTAGACCTTGTCATTCAATTACGTCATGCCATTGAAATTTATTCAGCTAGGTAAATATATATGCAAAAATTGCTCATTTCAATAAATTAAATTTTAATGTAGTTTTGTAAAAGAGCGGTAACTCGCGAATCACTGACGAAAAATTATAGAAAATTTTAACTTTAAATTTTAACTCTATAAATTAACCTTGGCAAGATTATTAAAATGGTTAAGATTCGTTTGCACCTAAAGGACTTTGTTTTACTAAGATATAACTAGACCTAAGATCACTGTAAATGTTAATTAATAAGTATTTAGTACTCCATTGAAAAGTTACATTTAGGGTTATGTTTTTCAGATGATGCATTTTTTTGATATGTATGATTCTATAAGATTGATATTAGATCGCCTCTGTGGTCTAGTGGTCCAGCGTTGGCGTTGACCACATGATGTCCCGGGTTCGATTCCCGGGTCGGGCACATAAAAAAATGTTTTTTCAGTTTTCTGAGAAACATAAAGTTGCCCGGGATTGGAAAGTGCCCGGTTGGCGATAGGCTTGCCACCTATCACATTGTGGGACTAAGTATCTTCGGCTAATCGTGGGTGCACTTGTTGTACCTCTACCTACCCTTTCGGGGATATGGGCATGAAGATACTTTTTTTTTACTGTAAGATTGCTCTAATGTATTTTTATTGTAAAATAAAAGTTACACTGCCCAAAAGAAAATTCTTTCAAAATTTTTCATTTATTTGTGTTTATAAATATTTTATTTTCCATTTTATGATAAAAAGTAAACAAGTAAAATCTTAGACACTTTGCTAAAAATAATGTCATATAAAATTTACAACATACAGCGCAAAAATCCTTTGCACCTCTTTTTAAGATGGACAGGCAGAGGGACAGATGTTGCAACCCCACAAACTTGAACTTAAGCTTATAATAACTCTCCCTACCTTAAATCAATAACGTAAGCTCCCAACACTTCAAAGTTATAAAATTGTGTCCACTAAAAACGCACGCGAAGGCCTAAAAAATGTAACATTTCAATGGAGTATAAATAGATTTCTGCAAGTAGGCCTTAGTCCTTTTATATTAATTTGTTTCTTTGAGGCACTAACTACTTTGTTCTGAAATATTTACAGACAAAACAAATGCGTGCATATTATATACGGACGAAATTCGTGACGTTGCCTACGTTATATTACAAAGATAAATACATTTAAAAATACCTTAATGCTGAATGTAAAATGTCGTCATTTTATAATATACGTCATGATATTAATTAACATGTTGTTACAAAAATATAACAGTGATTTGCTGCAGCGCCATCTGGTCACGAGTTACAACAATGGGCATAGCCCATAAACCTTCACTATGAAAAAATACATATTATACAGGTTAATAATAAAAATATAATTAAAGAGAATAATGCTTAATCACATAGTTAACCTCAACAAAATTAGTGTGGTAATATACAAAAAGTATGGTCACCGCATGATATGTGACTACTCCCACAGTGTGTACGATATTTTACCAGGCCACCTGCATATGCCAAATTTCATGAAGATCGGTCTCATGGGCGTAGCTATAGGTAAGTTTTGGGGGTTTGTAATGTACTAAAATTAACGAGGTGTATCCAGAATTTTTAAATATTACAATGAATTTTTTAATTTAATATTATAAACACGGATATGCTATGTCGGATAGGAATTGCGACAAATAATATAATTTCGCTATTACATATTTTTCGCTAAGGGGTTGGGATCTGGATCCCCTTATCCAACCCCCTCCCCCTTCTTATATACGCCCATGATCCGTCTAATAATAATGCTAATGTTTGATCTTTGCGATTTCATATATGTATACAAATATTCATTTTATTTCCGAATAATTCAACATTTAACATTTCCACTACGACGAAGACAAAAATAACACCAAAACCAGTAAGCAAAACCCTGTTTCACGAAACAAAACAGTTAGTAAATTGTAAAATACGTCATGTGTGAACCGCAGCCCTGATATATGAACTGCACGCGGCGCTACGCACGTCGCGCGGAAATCTGCAATGCCTCAATGCGCTTACCGCTTTTTGTATTCTGAAAATTTATTCGTGAGCTTTGTTTTGAATTGATAAAATATTCGAATAAAATGTATAATGTTAGGGCGTAAACAACTTTTGAATATGGCTTTTACCTTTACGCTAAATATACTTACTGTTTCTACCCTGATTTTTTAAAATTTGATGAATTTCTAAGTTATGTTTATACGATGAGTATATACATGTTTATATTTTTTATATATTTTTTTAGTTTTGGTGTTTGATAAACACATTATTTATATTTCTGCGTATTAGTATCATTGGCTAGCATCCATACCTATCCACAAGCAAGTAACTTCTAGGTTACCTGAATTATGTATTACTGAATATATATATATATATATATATATATATATATATATATATATATATATATACGTGTGTGTGTGTGTATATATATACAAAAATTTATTATATATATAATTTAAATGTTACTGCAATTTATTAAAACAGCGGTTACTTGCGAATCACTTACGAATACATACATAAATAAAATTTTAAATTTTCATATTGACCTTGGCAAAATTATTCAAATGATTGTCCTTCTGTAAGAAATTAGTTAATTATGACAAACTAGCCAATTTATTTTGTATTATTTACCACTAGTTTACCCATCCGCATTCACATATTTATCAATCTCATTCTTTGAAAACTTTTATCTAGATAGGTTCAAGATAAAAAGACGACCTGACAATATGAAGTATTTATTGTTTAACGTCAATATTGATACCAAACCATGGCCATTTGCTGCCATCTAACAGTACACATACAACCACATTCTCTTTTGATCCAGGCCCCTTTGAAGAATAGACTATCTTTTACTCTGTAATATATGTTCTGTGGTAAGAGGACTATACGAGTACTATACGAGAGAACGATTGACTATACGAGTCATTACCTCTGTCGTGTTCATAATTTCATATTCCAAGCCAAGAAGATAAGGTAGATGGTAAACTAATGCATTTGGCATTATTATCCGACCACACGCATAGCAACGAACCATCAACATCTTTGATGACTATAGGTTGACTTTTCCATCAAGAAAGTCAACTGATTGTTTGTTATCTTGTGATATGGATAAAAAAAGTTAGAAGTATTTCAAATATTATATCATTTTATTATGCAAGTGTGTACATGATATTTGATGTGTTAGAAAAGTTTGTACCGTTTTGTACAAACTACGAGATCATCACCTGCGCGTTTCGACGTATCTCGCTTAGTCGATTGTACTGAAAAAAAAAACAATAGCTTTATGCCAAAACTAAATAAATTTAATTACGTGTTCCAGCATCAAACTGGGCATTTTTGTCGACATTACAGCTGCAATAATGCTGAGAAATTACTTCACTTCATTTAAACTAGGGTCAACTGCGATGAACAGAATATTATCGTAAGTTTTGGCTTTTACGTATCTCGACTGTATGCGATTTCCAAACTTTTCTGGAACCTTTGCTTTATAATAAACCATCGGGTTAATGGTGTTCTGAGTAATAATCGTGAGTCGGATTTATTTGACAGCAAAATATATAAAATCTGTGAAACTAGTCGATAAACAGCAAATTAGCTGACATCAGCTAGAAATATACTCTCCTATATCTCTTATTTATTGTAGTTGTTTTTTGGAATAACTGAATCGCAGCTATTATAAGCCATCACAGCTTCACCGGGCACGTGGAGCGAGCAGTCGAGTACCTGCCAGAGTTTTAATTACTTACTACATACACACATATCTTCACGCGAGATCCCTTACGAGGTAGGCAGAAAGTACCAAGTGCCATATATCACAATCCTGGCAGGCTTGTCTCGCTTTCTCCACATTCATCACTCTCTTCATACACACACGCCGGTTGCGAAGACTCTTGACACCACCTTCGGACAGTACTCGATCAATCTGATCATGGTATGTCAGTCTTGGTCTTCCCATTACTTACCATAAATTATAAAATCTGCTAACTGCTAATCTATTTAACATATCATTTTTTTCATTAGTTACTTTACTCTATACTTTCCATCGTCGGCACATGGTGAAATTCCATTACTGTCACAAAATTGACTGATCACTTGTACTGTAATTTCACATCAAAACTTTATTTTTGTATATGACTCAACCGGTTTCAATTTTTAAGCATCTTCAGGATGTAGTATACTTAAAGTAGATGTGTAGATGTGATGTGTAGTGTAGATGTAGTATACTATAGTAGTAAACTTATGTATATGGCATACCACGCCACAAGATAGCAACGCACCATTAACACCTTTGGTGTCTATAGGCGATGATTGACTCTTTCCACCAGGAGACTCATCTGCTTGTTTGCTATCTTATGATATAAAAAACTTAAATAAAAAATAGTAGTTTGTTCACCAAGGCGAGAAAATGACCGATACCTTACGAGAGTGTAGTTTGAGGCCCGAAGCGCAGCTGAGGGCCTCAATACTGAGTGTATTGTTTACTGAGTCATATGTTTTGTTGTACTTATGCTTGGACTTTTCTGGCAAAAGGTTTAAAATGACTGTTTGAGCAGCTTCTTTTAATTCAGGTGGCGTAAATAAATCTTCATTCTCGCAACTAGACATAGACATCAGAACAGAATGTAAGAAGAAGATACAATAAAAAAAGAAAATTCGCGCGTACAATCGTTTTTTTTTTAATATTGAGGAGACAAATGAAATAAAGCACATACTGCCAAGTTTCCTTAGTAAATGCTAGTGGCCAGTAACATTTTGATGTGCTTCGAGATACAAACTTATGAATTTTAAAAAGTTAAAGGAGGGTAGAAAATTACTTTCTCCCCAAGGGGAGAAAGTAAATCCCATACATTTTTGCCGCCCGCATATTGGTTCGCTTTTTCAAGTAAGAACTAATGTGCTTTCCGAATAGGTGTAGTATAAAGTATATTACGTCCTGAAGATGCTTAAAAAGTGATAACGGTTGATTCATATACAAAAATAAAGTTTTGATGTGAAATTACAGTACAAGTGATCAGTCAATTTTCTAACAATAATACATAATTGCCTTTGTAGTCTAGTATCGTCTCTGTGATTTAATATCGCCTCTATCACCGAATACTTACTACCGCGACTAACAGAAGTCAATGTTACATACAAGTAGTATTCGAGCACGACGCGATATCTCGGACTGGTGCGGTACAAACTGTACCGAACCATTCCAAGTTATCGCGTCCGTGAGATGTGTCTATGTGTGCGTTGCTCGAATATCACACGTATGTAGATTGTAGATTGACTACTGTTAGTCTCCAGTATACTGTGTCTCTATGGTTTAGTCACAATAGAATAATCTTTTGTGGTCTAGTGGTCCGGTGTCGGTGTTGACCACATGAGGCCCCGGGTTCGATTCCCCGATCGAGCAATTCAAAAATATGTTTTTTCAGTTTTCTGATAAAAACAACGTTGCCCGCGATCGGATAAATGCCCGGTTTGCGATAAACTTGCCACCTATCGCTTTTTGAGACAAAGTATCTTCGACTAATCGTGAGTGCACTAATTGTACCGCATATGGGCGTGACGATACTCTAATATAATACATAATACGATACTCTAATAATACGATACTCTAATATAATACATTATTATCAAGGTTATGGTAGCGATCATATTTTTACTTTCCTATATTATAAAATATTACAATTGATACCAGTAACATACCTATGCTTATTCCTAAGGGAAGGTAGTTCTTTTTGGGTAGTCTTTTAATAGCTTTTCTGCTATGTCTGTAAAACTTGGCAAGTTTCTCTGAACCCAACCTCTCGGCGAGTTCGAAATGATTAAGACGACGTCTAAGGTTTCTATTGGCCAGTATTATTCGCTTCCATATCCCACAGACCCGTGTAGCCTGGCTCAGTGATGGTTTATCTAAATACCTGGAATTAAAACATTTTTTCAGTATTAACATCTCAGACGAGAGGCAACGGCTTCGATATAATCTTATCCGGTGGTCCGCCGAACACTGGAGGTTCGTGATAATACCACAGACATTATAATTTTACTATCTTACCGTCCAAGCTGGAACCCGACAGTGACAATCACTGACGCTACTGTGGGATAAATAACTAAGGAAATGGCACCAAACCCCTCTGAGACGATACAGAAATCTACCACCTCGTAGCCACGATGTTAGTAACATGCTTAACAAGTTGACTTTTACAACCTGCCTAGTAAAATGGTAGGTAGTCTATTTTTAAATGGGGGGCTTACACGGCTTCTGTTTTAAAGAATTTACATTTTCAGTTGACTTGTAATCTACTATCTACTATCTAGTAGTAGATAGGAACAGTGCTGCATAGCAACATAATAATATGGAATGTTTTAAGTGACGTATGCATTTTACAATCCACGGAATTATTATAAAGACCATTACTGGTGAGAGGGATGCGCTGTGCCGCGCTCCCGGCTGCATGGGTACCACCATGTTGCTTGTTTCTGCCGTGAAACAGCTTTGCTGTGTTTCGGAGAGAAGGGCGAGACAGGCAGTGTAATTACTGGCACCGAGACTTAACATCTTATGTCTCAGGACAGGCAACACATAAATGAGTTACCTGGGCTACTTCCAGGTAAACAAGTTTATGTCAAGTTTATGTTCATTGGCGGCGTCGACCACTTACCATCAGGTGGCACGTCTGCCAGATATTTACAATTCTGGCTTATGACTCGTCATGTTTGCTCACAAAACAGGTACACCACTTATCACTAAAACTTTTGTACGTTTAAGTTATTACCACCTATTGTGAGAGTGACCATTTTTAATTTAGTTAATTTAATTAAATATATTTCACTATTTGGGTATATATGTATATATGTCTATCATATATAAATACAGTATCATTTACTAATAGCCATTTCTTTGCGTTTGCTTACATTGGGATTAGACCAATTTGTGTAATTTGCCTAGACCCGTAGGCGTTTAGTTTAATTTACTTACATGTAAATGTGCTTAAAATAAAATACAATGAGTTTTCTTATTGTAACTCTCAATTCTAAATCAGTGATACTGAAAGCTATGGGTTCACATGTATTATTAAATATATAATATTTCATATATAAATACATAATATTTCATAGGTGTTGCGCTTAAATTATTACAATTTAAGCGCAACACCTATGAAATATTATTATAGTACTAATTATATTATTTAAGCACGACTACGCAATATGTCTAATTTATGCTTTCCGTCGTTACATTTGTAAATTTTTTTATTAATACGCTTCGATTGCCCTGAGATTCTATCAGCAGATTCTGACTTGGTTAAAAAACATACATTTATTTTAATTAACTAGCACTTTTGTCAGGTATTAAATAAATGACACAAATAAATTTTTGTCAGTTATTTAAATAACCGATGATATAAAAAAAATTAATTAGTAAATTTACATGAGAAAACACATAAGTACCAGCTATAGATGATAAAAATTTCCTCCTTTCTTTAAAAAGTAGGCGAATCAGAATTTTTTATTTTCTAGATTTTGACATTCAAGAATTGGTAGCCCTAGCTACAAAAATCAAAATAACAACGACAGCGAATATCTTTAGACAATAAATAACCTTTTACTACAAAAAAAACCGTTTGTTTTTTATCTTAAACTCTTGCAAAAAGTACTGCCACTTGGAACTACAGATTACATTTACAAAAATGGCGATAAAACTGGAAGATGTTTGCAAGTTTGAGTCACTTTTAAAATATTGTCGCAAACTTTATAGTTACAGAAAGAAAACTTACGTAAATATTTTCCACGAAAGCTCCAACGGCAAAGCAGATATGACATCGCGACATTTCTCTTCAAATAATTTATTACCAAATACGAATATTCCGTCATACATTGCAAATTGTAGGGTAGATTTAAAATTTTAAGATGATGTATTTTGGTTTCTAAACGAGTTAGGGAATATTATTCATAATCGCTAAAAAACGTAATTTTTTTGGGATTTGTTCTGTAATTTGTATAACCCTTCGACTGCACCTGCGTGTATAGTCTCGAAGTCTGCGAAGGCACACGCAATCAGAATGTTTGCGATGATAAATAGTCAGTCACATCCCCATGTATGTTGCGCCTATCGTTCGGAGTTCGCCAAGCTCGGAGTTACTAAGGGGAGCATATATACACTCTAATGTTGCTTTCACAATAGAACTCACCGAAAATATAACCACAGAAGAAGTTCGAGAAATAGACGGCGGAGACCTTCTCATACTAAGGCGTGGTATACAATCAAGACATGTTGCCTCAACAATATATTATGTTAATTTTACTATAAATAAATAAATAAATATTCACGTGACTAATTACACTTATTGATCTAACCCCAAAGTAAGCAAATTATTTGCTTGTGTTATGGGTGTTAGTCAATGATACGAATACATAGAAATACATATATAAATACTAGAATATATTTAATAATCACTCATCACACAAATGCTTGTCCCCGTTGGGGATCGAACCCGAGTCCCATTGATTGCGTGGTCCCGAGGGAAAACGCACAATAGGCTGCTGTTTCACACAATGGTCATTGTGTGTGTGATACATGGGTTTTGCACGTCATCAACCACCCTTCGGCAGAAAACTTATAGGACATCATTGATAGGGTAGAAGAAGTTTGAATTGTCTGATTGGTTGTTATTATAAAAGAACTGAACTTTAATTCTGATATTTTTTTCGAAATACTCGTCGTATGATATAATAAGAATAATCCTAATAAGATAATAGGAATAATTCCAATAAGAATAATGTGTAGCATTATTTTTACCTACCTTATTTATACATATATACATCATACACTTCATACTTTTTACTGTAATATCTACACAAAATATGAATTTTTGGTCCCTTATAACAAGTCAGGTAATGAATTGCCAGCTCTCATGCCGTGTTGGTCCCGGCCTCCTTTGTAGAATAGGCCAACTGCCGTTCTGCCAGGCAGGTCGTAAAAGGCGACCGATTGGCTATCGAGTCACTACCATCTGGCTACTATGTGGTAGAGTTCTGCATTGTCTCGCCCGGGTCTGGTACCACCGCCTTACCTATTCCTGCCGCCATAGCGTCAGTGCTTGTCGCTGTCGTGTTCCGGTTTAGAGGGTAAGGTAGCCGGTAAACTTATGCGTGTGGCATTAGACCTCGCCACAAGATAGCAACGCACCATTAACATCTACAGGTGTCTATAGGCGATGGTTGACTCTTTCCATCAGGAGACCCATCTGCTTGTTTGCTATCTTATGATATAAAAAAAGCTGCTAGTAATGGCAAGTTCTAACGTTATACACCTAGTTAAATATTTCTTTGGCCGGCAATTTGAGAAAAGGCCCAGAACAAAAATGTATGAAGCATGAATGATCTCCTTTATTATCATCACATTATCATTAAAACATTGTCATCATTTCGTAAGATCTAGTACTTCACAGAATATCTATTAGATGTTTATAATGATTCTTTTTATAATTAAGAGATATTGTAGGACCTAACCACACGGAACCACCCAGACCATCTGCCGTTCTGCTAGGCAGTTCGTAAAAGGCGAACAATTGGCACGAGTCACTTCCATCGTGGCTTCTAGGTGATAAGAATGCTCCATTGTCTCGCACTGTCATTAATTAAGAAAATACCGTTCTAGCAGGCACCTTGCGACCATTGCGCCGCATTTTTTAAATTTTTAATAAGTATGTACCCGTCGATAGCAAAGACGTTAATAGGATGATAATTCACAACTTACTCCTACAACGCTGAGATTTTGAAGACGTATTCTTTCAACCGTTTAAAAAAGTACGAGCCAGTCTCTTATGGTTATTGCAGATGACTGCAAGATTTGGTATATAATAACAATGACGCTCAACAGAAATGCGAGCATAGCAGATTTGTACATACTTCAATTACGGAAAGAGAGAATACATCCATATTGTGAATTGTTTTTTTTTTAAAGAGCACGCATGAAATGCTGAGACGTATCTGTATGATATGAATATGAAATGAAGGAACTAGGAAGATTAGCTCATTGGTTATAAACGTAATCATCAAAAATTTTAAGCATAATATTATTTCTTAACGTAGCACAAATAATAATATTTAAAGACTTTAATTCAGATCAACGCATACATTAGGTATAAAGATTAATTTATCACTATCTTCTTAATAAGTCATTATACCACCTATTTTGTGGTTTACCACTTTATCTTTTCTACTCTACTCTAGCGTGACATCGTGTCACAATTTTACTCATTTTAGGTATATGGCAGGCATGCCAGACGGCATTAATTTAAATTTTCTAATGTTGGATGTTAAATCCATCCTCTTGTTTCTGACAATAGAAAGACCGTAACTTCATTAGCAACATTATTAGATCGTGCGATATCTTGTGACAACCTACGTGAATTCGACAGTGACAATATAAATATATTAAAATATATCTTTTTCTAGCACATTTTCAGTCATATGACTGAAGAAATAAAATTAACGTATTTTGTTTCTATTTTACTCTTCCTTCCTTTACAATAGTAAATAATAGTTCCATGCTTCGAACTAAATTTTATTTATAGTGTTTATATTACATTTCCAAGATCTTAGTCCCGTGGAACACGCCCATTGATTTAAAAAAACTACAAGTGGTGTGTAACATCGTAATTTATTGAAAACATCGCATCAAAAAGTATTGAAATAATTTAATTTAACGTCACACTACGTTTTAGGAAAATGCTTTTATGGGATTATTTTTTTATTAACCACTAAAAAGCTACACGATAAATTCGAATTCGACTTCGATAAATTGTGAATCAAACATTGTAATGTGTCGGTGGAAATCCTTTGTATAATACTCTATTATTAATAATATTCTGTCTTTAATACTCTATTAATATTCTGTTCTATAATACTCTATCATTGTATATCTTCTATAACAAGACAAGGTAAACCTTATGCTGGGACCGCACTTGCGTCTATCGTCACAAAGCTTCGTGCAATGACACGATAAATGTAGAGGTTATATCTGGATTTATCGTGTCATAGCACGAAGCTTTATGACGATAGACCTTTGACAAGAGAAAGATAAGGACTTGGCATTAATTCTATAGGTAAACAAGCAAAATTATAAAATTGCATGAATTCCAACGCTGAATATATAAAAATGGCTTTATCTCTGTCTAACAAGTTCGAATTTTCATAATAGACAAAGCTACAAAAAATTTGTTAATGCTCTAATTTCAAGTCATTTGAGAAAATAACGTCACCTTTAACAGCTTGCTAGTCGCAAGCTGTTAATACGCCTTTACTAAGAGAGAGGGGCACACATGCTATTTTTTAGCATCGGTCGTCGGTAATCGGCGATTCAGTCGCTTTTAATAGCTGGATGCAGCGACCGATCGCGGCTCCACCAGGCACACTTACAAACGTAGATCGTGGTGATCAAGTTGCTAGTTGCCGTGACTGATCGCTACACCCGGCACACTTGCGGATGCCAGTCGCTTGGCTTCCACCACAAAATAAAAAAGTACAGAAGACAAACTTGTGTATGTACTTAACTTTTTATACCTAAACTCAGCGATCGCGCTAGGGTTGTCACTTTAGCTTATGCACAAAAAACTGACGCTGGTATCTTACTCCAGTAAAATAAAGTTTTAAATCAAAATATGTCACTCTTCTTTCCATTTGGCATATAATGTAGTCTTAATGATATGGAAACCATGTGTAAAGGTAATTTGGTCGGCAACCACCGGCAAGTGTTGAAAAATAATTAAAGCGTTTTTTTGCTTTTCTAAAAAGGTTTTGAATAAAATGCGTAGAACTTATAATTTTACATCAAAAAGGTTATATGACTTTTCCTCCTCGGGTCAAAATTAACCGAGTTAGAGAGGTTTTTAAGTTTAAGGTGAATGATTTTATAAAGGACTAGCTGAGCCCGCGACTTCGTCCGCGTGGAAAATAGTCTGAAATAAAAGTAGCCTAAGTTACTCCTTATTACATCAGCTATCAACCAGTGAAAGTCCCGTAAAAACCGGTCCAGCCGTTTCAGAGGTTATCCGGAACAAACAGATAGACAAAAATTCTGAAAAATGTTATTTTGGTATATGTACCGTAAATACATACATATGGCTTTAGTAAAAAGCGGTTATTTTAACATTACAAACAGACACTCCAATTTTATTTATTTGTATAGATGACTTTAATTTTAAATGTGACTATTAATATAATGACATTAAATATTCAAATGTGAAATAATAATACGATATAAAATTGTTCTTTTTTTACTAAACTAGCTGTGCTGACTTCCTCCGCTTGGAAAAAAATCTAAAATAAAAGTAGCCTGAGTTACACCTTATTTCATCAGCTATCTGCCAGTGAAAGTAACGTAAAAATGGGTCCAGCCGTTTCAGAGATTAGCCGGAACAAACAGACAGACAGATAAAAATTGTGAACAATGTTATTTTATTGGTTATTGAGTTGGTGACATAAATGGCGCTCTCAATAAGTATATAATAATAATAAAATCTAAGTTTAAAATAAATAACCCACTACAAACAAACCAAAAATAATTTAAACAATATGCCGCGGCAGTTTGTTAATGGCGGCGGAGAATATCATGCACATTACAAACTAGCTGTGCCTGCGACTTCATCTGCGTGCAAAAATTTCTATAATAAAAGTCCAGGGGTTTTACCCACATAGTTCCCGTTCCCGTAAAATTTCTGGGATTAAAACTATCCTGTGTCCATTCCCAGGTCTCAATCTATCTTTGTACGAAATTTCATCCAAAGCTATTCAGCGATTTAAACGTGAAGAAGGGGCAGACATAGTTACTTTCGCATTTATAATGTTAGTATGGATTAACGAGATTTTATCATCGGCGTAAGGCATTTTCTAAAACGAATAAACTTTATCTTTGCAATCTGACGATGTCATTTGTATACGTGCAAATTAAACAATTTGCCTGCGACATCCACATAATATACACGTAAGGGAATACAAACAAATACTTACTTACCTCCATGAAACAAAGCAGTCGTCCACTGCACAATTCCGATAACTTTTTACTTGTTCTATTTTACAAACACGTATTTAATTAACTGCTGTCGCCGGAGGCGCGGCGTCATCCACCCTCGCATTGAACCGAAACTTACCGAGATTTCGCGTCCGTGAGAAGTGTCTATGTGTGCGTTGCTCGACTAGGTGTATCTAGATTGTCTTCTGTAGTTATTCTGTGTTTCCGCGGTACGAGGGTTAGTGTTGCACTTAATATCGACGAAGCTACACTCTTACTCTAAACTTAATATAAACATTAAGAATATTTTTGTTAATCTTTAGAACTTAATAATTTCTACCACTTTCATATCACTAAATATTAAAATCTCAATGCTGCTGGGAAGAAATTTTACAAAACATTTCGCGGAAATTTGCAAATTAAATACCATAATTTCTCCTTTAAATTTTGGATTTCCGCAAAGTAACGCCTAAATCTATTAAACCATCTTTGGTGTCAATGGGCAATGGTTGTTTATTTGCAAGAGGAGATTTATCTGCATGTTTACTGTCTTATGACATAATAAAAAAATCTATAACTTTTAACAAATATCGACATTATTATTTGTCTTAGGCTTAAATAGGCCAATCAATAATTGACTATTGATAGTTTGCTAATTTGCGGTACTATTCAGTATATTTTAACAGCTATATAATTTAACAAAAACCATCAATTTAGATCAGTATATTTTTATCATAGGTACACTACACGTCTAGATTGATAATTGGGCGATAAAAAGTGTCCCCAGTAAAAGTCTACTAAATTTGGTAGACTTGGGTGACACGTCAAATAGTGTCATTTTAACAATCATAGGAGAACGAGCTGAAAGAAAATTATAAAATATGCCGGTTTGTAATGACAAAATTTTGTCGCAATTATCTTGAAAATCTTATAATAATAGCAAGAACACGTTTCATGAGCAATTTTTGTGCTACAATTACAATTGTATATATGAAAAAAAAAATTTTTTAGTCCAGTTAATCAGTACTGCCGATTTATTACTGGGGTAATTTTCCAAAACAATGGGAAACATATTTCTTATAAGTGCATCTTGATAAATCATAATAAAATGGCACAATAACGTGTACGTGTATGTATAATATTCTGTATAAGTACCTAAAATAAAATAAAATCTGTTAAAATTTAAATTACTGATAAATAAACAAGCAGTTAGCACTCCTAAAGGAAAGAAACAACCATCGTCTATAGACACAAAATATGTTTCTAGTGCGACGTTATCTGGATGTGATAGGGTAGGATAGTATTGCCGGATACCTTACCCTCAAAACTGTAATATGAAAGTAAAAAGCATTGACGTCTTTGCGGCATGAGTCAGTTGACAGCTCTTTTGTGGCAGACCAACTAGACCACCCCGTCACGCGTCGCGTCGGTCGAGTGGTTAGCTACCCTAACTACGCAATCGACGGGGATCGGGTTCGATCCCCGACGGGGACAAGCATTTATGTAATTTAATCTGTCAATATATATTTATTTATTTAAGCAGTAATCTCGATGTTAGTGATATATGTTGAGCCCATCGTTCACCTTTTATTGTCGCCTCTATGGTCTAGTGGTCCAGCGTTGGCGTTGACTACATGAGGTCCCGGGTTCGATTCCTGGGTTGGACACTTAAAAAAAGTGTTTTTTCAGTATTCTGCCCGGGATTCTATAATTGCCCGGAATTGGAAAATGCCCGGTTGGCGATAAGCTTGCCACCTATCACATTTTGGGACCAGGTATCTTCGGCTAATCGTGGGTGCACTGGTTGTACCTCTGCCTACGGGCGTGAAAATACTTTTTTTTAATTAAAAAATATTCACTGGATAAATTACACATACTGATCTAACCTTAAAGTAAGCAAATTGTTTGTTTGTGTTATGAGTGTTATTCAACTATACTAATATATAGAAATACATATATAAGTACTATAATATATTTAGGAAACACCCAAACCCGGAAACAAAAACTATGCTCTAACTAACACATGCTTGTCCCCGTCGGGGATCGAACCCCAGCTCCGTCGATTGTGTAATCAAGGTCGCTAGCCACTCGACCAACGGGGTGGTAAATTTAAGTTACATTTCCTGCAACGACTTCAGTTTCCAAATCGTATAATAATTTATGCGCGTTCTTTGTAATTGTATCTAGGTATTTGAATTAAATACGGATGTATAATATTTACTTTAACCTTCACTTTTTATATTGAAAGCAGGGATAAAAAAAATTAAGGTTGGGCACACCAACCACGCACACTCGTTGACATTTCACACAAGCAGATTTTTCTGAGGACATTTTTAATTGTCAGTTGCTTGGGAATACTCTCTCTGGAGGTATATACTCAAAGTTTTTTATATTGCTACCAACTTGGTTTACTGTTACTGTTTTATAAGAAAAAAAAGAAAGTTATCATATCAGCATAAAATTTATAATTTAATTTGTAAAAGTAAACAATATTTTTTACAAATCAGCAAATAATCAATAGTCGAGTATCGATTGTTTGCTGATTTGTAAAACAATAATTTTTACAAATCAGCAAATAATCGATATTCGACTATTGATTGTTTGCTGATTTGTAAAAGTATTGTTTACTTTTACAAATTAAATTATAAAGAACACGGGCCGTTTTAGTTTTGAACATCCCTTGTGTGTCTTTTGGAATGGCAAATATTAAATTAAGTGGAATAATTTTATATGTTTTTTAAATCAATAAAACAAAATATATATCTAGGAATAGTTATATAAAAATATAAAGACTTTGACTGACTTCTGCTATCTTAAATGTTACCATTGTACAAATACAAAATATTTTACTTCATGTACTTTAAATACAAATAAGTTAATATACAATCATCTTTATTACATATAATAACCAAATTAAAATGCTCACTATTTTACACAAGGAATACTTTAAAGCAAATAGCTTTCTTTATTATTTTACAGCAATTACTATCGACGTTCGTGTCTGAGAGTTCCCCTGACAACAGTATGTGTAATCTATGGTAAATGGTTATTGGGTAGGTATGACAATTAGTGTCTCCACGTCTCGTCGTCACTCGTCGCTTATTTTGCATCGGACAAGTGACAACTTACCATTGTCAATAAGAATCACAATTCGTTACTACAGAGTATTAAGAAGAGAACTAAATGTTTACGTTAATCTAACCTAAATTCCAACTTTATCTTTATCTAAATATTATTCTCCAAGCTTAAAAAATATATAATAAATGTGGATAAGTTGAGGAGTTATATCGAATCTTACGAAATATATTAAACTTTAAGATGATTAGTAAAAATAATGATGTATGGAGTCTTGCCCGTGTTCTTTTATGCTGATATGATAACTTTCTTTTTTTTTTCTTATAAAATAGTAACAGTAACTGTATTTCTTATTTTGTAAGCAGTTAGAATAAAAAATAAGAACTAATAGCCCGATTTTGTACTTTTCCCGTGAAATACGGCAATTTTTAGGCTGAGATACGGAAACCCTAAAAATTTGGAATAACACGTATGTATCGTGTTCTTGAGCCATGTCACATGTCACTGCGCGAAGCTTCATGACAATAGACACAAGTGTGGCCACAGCATTACACACCAGTGTCAGCAGACGTACAATAATTATTGTATGCGGTACGCGTACTATTTTCATGAATTTTTCGACCCTCAATCCTAAGCGTACAATCTTGCCAAAAAGTACAATAATTTCGAATGATAGCAGTTTTCTGTATAAAACTATTTTTTTAAACATTATATATTAGGTATCCTGCCATGAATTCTGGGTCAAGGAAGTTACATTTTACCCGGAATGTTCACACGCGCTTCAAAATCATTCCGAAGAGTACCACGACATGAGTGGAGTGTGTCTCATTCTATTATATAAAGCACCAATTGCCATATATACAAGTGCGGCCATGCGTAGTTTGCAAATTACTACTAAGTAATTCTACTAATTTGAGAAACAGTTTTTGTATTGCATAAGTAATTACGTAATAATTAAAATAAACACATTCTATAACTCACTATGTTAATCACAATACATTTAATGCTAATTTTTTTATCGACGCGTATGAATAAAAAGATTTAACGATTACTGAATATATAAAAATTTACCATCAGATTATTTACACTGGCAATTGCAAGAAAGGGACAACATCCACTCTTGTCGTTATCTTGCTCAGAACGTTTTTCCCCTTTGTTAAGTAAGAAACAAATGTCAACTTTATTTGTTACGGAATAAAGTACATTTTTATTTTTTAAATATTGCTTTCGTAGTAATTCCAGTTATCGTATATAAGTTCCTTGTGCTGGGTAAATGTTCCCTATTATTAATCGTTCTGTGACTTGCAATCCTACCCCCGCTCCTCTCCCCCCCCCCCCCCCCCCCCGTTACAACTTTATCGTTTACTTACATTTACACGTACATTTTTAATAAATAATGTTTTAAAATAGAAATTAAATATGACTTTATTAGTATACAATAATTTTCTTAAAAGTGCAATAAGTTTACGGCTCTGGCTCAATAATAATTTATCGCGGATCTGCTAACACTGTTACACACTCACATCACTATTTTCGTTACTAATCTGGCAACACCGAGCCAAATCAACAAGCGGCTCAATTCGTCAAATTGCGAATTGCGGCTCAAATACTAGTTTTGTTTCGCTCACATTTTGCAATTTCTATTTTGCGATGTGAATTGTGATTTTCAATTACTTTCCAATTCATCTCTTGTAATTAAATTACGATTTATTAAAATACAGTCAGTGATAACTGTTAATGGAAATGCTAAATGTTTACTGTTCCGCCTAAGTAACTAAGTCTGCTTTCGCATAAAACCCGCCAGAAAATTAAGTGGTTTGAGAGATGGAGGATTTAAAAACCACTTCAGAAGAGATGAAGAGTTCTTCTTCAGACCCAGGTTACTACAATGCTTTTCCATTTGATGTTTTGAAAATATTATATATTATAGTAAACTGATCGTACACTTCCGTTCGTCATTTTACATTGACATCAGTTATTATTTTTCTTGTAATTACTGTTTTAAATATCGATTGCATGATAAATGGGTTGACTTTGTATTAAAGTATGAAACAGATATTCTCTTTTTATCTAAAATGAAGGCTCTTTTTGTAGGATTTGCATTTTACTTAGTAGCAATTGATCGCATAACCTATAAATTTGACATCTTTACACGGTAGATGCCAGATGGATTTGATGCCGTCTGTTAACACAGCTTCTACAAAATTTATAGTTGTTAGCAAATAATATAAACTTAAAATATTGTAGGTCAATCTGTATTTCTTTTTGAGCATCTAAAATTTAAAGTTTTTTTTTTTTTTTTTATGTCCAGCCTGATGTTTGTTCGATTGTTATTGATACTTTTCTGAGAACAAATAAAAGTTTATAATTTTATATTTTTATTTATGATATTTTAATCACTTTTCAGAATTGGGAACTCTTCGTGATATTGAAACTGAATTAAAACCAAATGATACATCACAAAATCTTTTTCCGGAAAGCCCTGTTTATGAACCTGAGGATGACTTTAAACCTACTGAAAATATGGAGGTAAAGAAATACAATTTAATCATAAACAAACCGCATAAGCTACTAATAAATGAGTGATAATTGTTAACCTCAACTTGAAATATGATTAACACGGAATATTGACTGCACTTATACTGTTTTAGTTTGTTTTTATTTATTAACACTAACCAGGTGAGAGTTATTGTTACTTTGTTTAATAAAAGTTGACATTTTGTCAACTGCATTTTAATTCTAGTCTCACATACAAAGTCCTAAATTCCCGCATATATATTTAATAAGAGATGGCAACCCTAGAAACGGCTCTAATAATTTAGATGAAATTATGTATCCACTCTGATTTCATATTGTACCATCTCATATTTTTTTATGGTACTTGTAAAATCGTTAACAAAAATATTACTTTAAAATTCTGTACATCATAAGATGTCTTTCTTTTTTGCCAGTTAATTATTATTATCCATATATTACCCAAAGAAACATTTTTTTAAATATTGAAGCTGTTTCTTAGAGCAATTCGCTCCAATGTTCAGAAGCAAAGCTATTTGTTATTTAAAACAATTTAGCTCATAATTTTCATCTTCTACTGTCATATTAAATTTTAATATGTGAAGCAAAAGCTTTGTACCCCTTTTTAAGACATATGTGAATGGTGGAGTATGAAATTTGAAACTACTTGTGGAGAAACCTAATATGTTCAAATAATATACAATAGAAATATGTTGAATTAATAAAAATAAATATTGCACACACTACATTCATAATAAAATATACATGTGTATACTATTTTCTTTATGGCTAAGATCAACAAGTCAAACTTAAATTTAGTCTAACAACAACAAGAGAATTGTAGTCTAAGGTTGTTAGATGCATTGTTGTTAAATGCATTTACTAATCTGACAAAGTTAAACATGCCATTGATCCTATTTAACCACTCTACCTCATTATAAAATTAAATAAATACACGTATATTACCTTGAAAAGGCCTCTCACACTATTTTTCACAGTCTGGGGTCAAGTAGTGTGTTGAGTGAAAAGTGTAAATAGACTAAAACTGAATAATGTAATATTATCATTCTGTAAGCAAATATTTATAAATAAACATATTATCTGTAAAATATATTTGAAAAGTAAAAAAATATATTGCCTTTTGTTTGAAATTCACTAAACACAGCAACTACTTTATATTATAGACATTACAACATAACTGGCACTCAATACTGACAAGTTACTTATGATGGTTGTCAAATAATGAAATTCCATTACAGATAATATAGCATTTGTGGTTCAGGAAATTTATCAAAGAATGAATGTGACTAATTTCACAATGCCAAAAATAGAGTGTATTTTAAATTGTGAAGATTTAAAATGAAATGGATTTTGGTCATGGCAGACCAAACAATCGCCGATCTAATGTGTGCTTAGGTTTGGTTTGGTCTCTAGAGACCACACGAGGGTACACAAGTTAATGCTATTACATATGCTTAGTGAATGTCAGCCTATAAATTTTATGATAGATATAGAATATTTGTTTAGAAAAAGGTTTTTCTAATATTTTTTATATTGTACTAGCTGACCCCACGACTTCGTCCGCATGCAAAAAAAACTTCGTCCGCAAGAAATTTGGCACAAACAGACACTCCAATTTTATTTATTTGTATAGATTACATATATGACAGTAAGATACCTGACACCAACCAATGTATTCATCCGAGGCAAGGTGATGTAACCACACTGCCACCAAACCATCCAAGCTGTAATTTATAATGTTTCCTTTAGTATTCTTTTATTATATGTTGATATTCTACTGTTTTGCATGTCTCAACGCAAAGCAAAAGCAAAGGTTATGCTATACTCTTGCTTAGTTGAAATCAAGCATCTTTCTGGAGTAATAAGTTACTCCAGTAATAAGTTACTCCAGAAAGATGCTTGATTTCAACTAAGCAAGAGTATAGCATAACCTTTGCTTTTGCTTTGCGTTGAGACGTGCAAAACAGTAGAATATCAAAATATAATAAAAGAATACTAAAGGAAACATTATAAATTACAGCTTGGATGGTTTGGTGGCAGTGTGGTTTTATTTTGCACTTTTGGAATAATATGAATATACTTATATCAAAACAAGAATACTTGTTTTAACATATTTAAGATTTTAAAAGACAATTGTATTTAGTGTAAAAAACTGATTAAAAAAATTATCCAATTCTCTCAGGATGTCTGTACGTACAAATCTGGCAAGACCAGGGCCGCAACATTTAACATATACAGAACAATTTTTCTTTTATTAACTTCATAATTACAGTGAGCAGTTTCCTATTGCAAATGGCTGTGGTATTCTGTGTTTTTTAAATATAATTAATAAAAAAAATATCTTGTAAATAGTATCCTGAAGAGGTTGGCAGATGTACAACTGATATACCCACGATTAGACAAATATACTAAGTCTCTCACAATGTGGTATGTGGCAAGCCTATTGCCAAACAGGCACTTTTCGAATCCCAGGCAACATTGATTTTGTCAGTAAACTGAAAAAAACACATTTTTAATTGACCTACCTAGCAATCGAACCCAGGATCCCGTTTTGTCAATATCGACACTAGACCACTAGACCACAGAGGTGACAAATAAAAAATTTAATTAATTATTATAATTAAACAACACATTCATACTACATATTTCATAAACTAAAAAACTTAAAGACAATAATAATTTTGTACCCACAGTATGAGCTACGTTCAAAGGCTATAGTGCATTGAATTGTTTTATTATTTTATTTGACTTTTAGGTGTTGTTTATGGTAATCATATAATTTAGTCCATATATTTCATTTAAATTGAATTTGAATCCCTCATTTAAAGGTTAAAGGATATAAAAACAAATTTTTTAAGGTGTGCACTTTTGGATTTTCTTAATGTTATTACTAATGTAAACTTTATTCCTGTGATATAAAATACAAATGCAAAATATCAATATTGAAATTTTTTGTTATGTGTTTAATATTTGCTTCTTGATATACACATTTTTAGGCTTCCGAAGTGTTTCACTATATCCGTCCGTCCGCACGATAGCTCAGAGATCCTTATTACAAGAAAGCTGTAATTAGGCATGTTACATATTAGTGATGTCAACAAAGTGGTAACATAAAATCTTGAAAAATATTTTTTTTTCAGGATAGCTCCCCTACATATAAACTGGGGATTTTAATTTTTTCTCTCAGTTATTTTTTTCTATATCATAAGATAGCAAACAAGCAGATGGGTCTCCTGATGGAAAGAGTCAACCATCGCCTATAGACATCAAAGGTGTTAATGGTGTGTTGCTATCTCGTGGCGAGGTCTAATACCAAATGCATAAGTTTATATCCCATTGTGTGGAATATTTTTGGATAGGTTTTTAATATATCGACACCCCCCGCGAATATTTCGCTAACAAGCTATTACTGAGTTTTTCGTGTTATGTGTTTTTCAAGCATTAAAGGTCATGATCCACCTTGTGAATTTTTTCTATAATTTTCTATTGATATTTACAAAGATATGAATATACTATTTAACTTTATATAAACAAGTAATATGGTTTTAATCTAAGTTATGCTCTCCATCAACGAAAAACACATCAAACTTTTGTAAGTGTATTTTGCCTCGATATGAAGACAGCTTAAAAATATTAGCTTTCTTTAGCGATACAAAACTATTAGAAAAGTAAATATTTAAAAAATACAATTTTATTTTTCCTAAACAATTTGTATTTTTCTATTACCGGAATATTCGTGGGCGGCTTCGTTATATTCTGTATTCTGTAAACATATTCATGTTACTTACTTGATTTTTCCAAATTTTCAGATACAAAACACCAAAGTAACAGACCTTGATACAAAAGGTATTCTAGAAAATTAATTGTTTCTGTTTCATGTGAGTTATGTCAGTCAGAATGTCTAATTTTGAATGATATTGCTTACAGTTGACCAACAAGTAATACATGCAAAACGAAAACTATCTGAAGATGATACTGATAGTAGTGCAAAAATTCAGAAATTGGATGAAGATGTTCTTGTCTCAACTGAAACTTTAGATGAGGAAGTGACAAATATTACAAGCCTAGCTGCACATAAACTGAAAGATGAAATGCCATCTACATCAAGAGTTCGAACTCCAGTACGTTCCAGTCCTAGAAAAGTTGCCAAACGCAGTAACAGTGTTGAAGTTACTCCTAAAACACCAAAGACTCCGAAATCAAGGTCTGCTAGTGCTGATATTACTAAGGCCCGTAAAACAACTCCACGACAAATGAATCTACCTTTCTTGAAAGAAAAAGTAATTGAGGAAGATGTATTGAGTACAGATAATTCAAGTGATCCAAGCAAAAATATTGCAAGTAAAAAGTCTCCAAAAACAATTTTAGAATCAACAGAAGAGAGCTCCGAACCTTTAAATGACTCTCAAAACATTCATTTAGCTTTTGCTCTTTCACCGGTTCCAGAAGATGATCAAGTCAAAACAACAGTAGATAGTTTTACAGAGCCTATAGTAGTTAAAGAAAGAGAAGAAATCCTTGATCCTGGTAAAATACCTCCTACTAGAAGTGAAGGTTATAGTTACTCAGATTTGAGCAGCAATTTATCACAACCTATACCTAAATCTTTTGAAATAGAAAGAACAACTGATCAAGAAAGTACTGATAGTGTTTGCTCAGCAAATTTAGAAAGTCCTGATAAAGTTCCAAGTGTTGCTTCAGGGCTTATTTCAAAACTGAGTAATGGAAATTCATCAACGCCAACAGAAATAGGAGATACCAATAGTGGAAGTCAAGATAATACACCAGAATTAGTGAAATTGAACAGTAACAAAGGAAAAAGAGGGAAAAATGAATCTTTCCGAACAAGTAATACAACAACACCATCAACAATATCACCTTTACCAAATGGACACTCGTTACCAGTAAACACACCCCATATACCGGTGTTTGATATTCACGTCAGTCATAATGAAGATAGTGATTTTCTGTCTTTGTATGTTGTCCGAACTGATAATGATATAGGAATGGATATGTGTAAGGAATATCAAAGAATATCAAAGAGATTCACTATAGATCCATATATGGCTGACATTTCTTCAAGTAATTCACCGTCAAGTGTTACTAGTGTAGGTATGGTTAATTTACCAAATAGGACATCTTTTACATCAACTATAAGCTCTAATTCAACTTCTAGTAATAGAACTAGTGATGGAAACTTTGTGGTTCCACAACCACCACGAAAATCTGTTTCAAACCCTTCAACGTCTGTTAAAGGTTATGATGCTTTAATGAAAAAGTTACATGATATATTTTCACATATCAAAGAAGCGTCAATGGAGGAAAATAATAGATCAATAGAAGATAAAG
This sequence comes from Apodemia mormo, assembly GCA_036924255.1. Lineage (NCBI taxonomy): Eukaryota > Metazoa > Arthropoda > Insecta > Lepidoptera > Riodinidae > Apodemia > Apodemia mormo. The sequence goes on along the minus strand of JAUPFN010000014.1, from coordinate 30,916,106 downwards.
TGTCTGTTGGTATTCAAGCATCATTATCTGGTGAATCTGTTATTAGTAATGGTAATGCTAGTCCATTAGAGGTTAGTAAATGTGACAAAGCAACACCAAAGAGCTCACTAAAAAAGACTAGGGTTAGAGGAAGACGACACATTGCTGGTAAAACTAAGCGTGCACTTTTACCTACACAACATGAAGAGGCTGAGTATATGCATGGGATGAATTCTCCAGAAATGGTTCCTACAAATGGAGAAAATACAAATGGGTCACCTGAAAAATCACCAAAGGAAGAGAAAGCTCCATCCACAATGGTCGGAACACCGAAGTCTATTACAAAATTAAAACAAAAACGTCGTCCTACTTCACCCAGGCCAGCAACACCGGTAGAAAAAGTTGGCATCAAGCAAGAATATCCAGGATTTCCACCAGACACAGTTGTTTTAGCCAAATGGGTTGACAAAAGGTATTATTCTGGCAAAGTTTTGGAAATAACTGAACCTAACAAATATTTAATTAAATTTGACGATGGTCATAGTAAAGCTCTCCTAGATGATTTCATTATTTTTGGTGACCTGAAGAAATTACCATTGCAAGGGCAGTCAGTGTATGCTATGGTAGATGAAGAGCAAAACTATGAACCAGGACTAGTGTTGGATATTGAGGAGAATGAAAGTGGCACTGTGACATATAGGTGTACAACTGACGGGTAAGTTGAATTTTCTGCTATGGTATAACTTCTATGGCGTAAATCGGGTTCGATTCTCAACGGGAGCAAGCATTTATGTGATGAGCATAAATTTTGATTTTCTGGTTTGAGGTGTTATTGAAATATATTTTAGTAGTTATGTATGTGTTTCTATTTCAGTAGTTATGTATGTATTGTTGACTTACACCCATACCATAAGCAAATAATTTATTTACTTTGAGGTTAGATTAAATCATGATGATATGACATATGATACATGAAAAAAGACAAGCTCGCTAAGTTTCTTCCGCCGGATCTTCTCAGTGTGTGGTCGTGTTTCTGATCCAGTAGAGGAGTTTAAATGTTGACGTCTCAAAATAACATGTTAAAAAGGTTTATCGAATAAAGTTTTTCTGATTTCATAAAATGTATACTTGCCGCACTTGGTGATACCCACATTTTAAATTAAAATAAATAATTATTTATAATATATATATATATATATATATATATATATATATATATATATATATATATATATATATATATATATATATATATATATAAACATAGTTCCCTGGCAAGACAGGTACTTCTTTATAATTAAATAACAATCATATGGTTTTTCTGATGAAAAAAGGTATCAATCGCCTTTAAATATCTAATTACTACCTTTAAACAAGCAATTCTTGTATATATATATATAATTGGAATCTCGGAATCGGCTCCAACGATTTTCATGAAAGTCACAAATTAGGGGTTTTTCGGGTCAAGAAATCGATTTATGAAGGTTCCAGGTCCAAGAATAGCTCGGTTCCCAAGATATGGGTATGTGAAAAACCGAGATAAGCTACTACTACCGGTCAACCAGATATTTAATACTTAATAGATATCTACGTACTTAGCCGAGGCGCAACGACTGTGCTGACTGACACACCATTACCAGACTTGGAGCTGTTGTTAGGAGTTACATTTTCGAGGATAAACCTGAAGAAACTGATAAAACAATATTTATAATAATGTATTTATATTGCAGGGATACAATAGTAATGGTGACAGCAAGTGAGTTGTACCTCACAGAAGACCAAGCCAGGTCTCTCAAAGAGTGTGCTCGCGCTCGATCACCTACTACGCCTACTACACCACGGCGGCGACATTTACGGGAGCTTGATCTTGATAATATTATACAGGTAACTTGAACACACACCGCTTACATGTAGATAAACCCACACCAAATTCCATATGTGTATAGTTATCTTAAATGCTAATCTTCACTTGTGCAGAAGTGAATAGTAAAACAACCTTGATGCAGTTTATTATGATGTGTGCAAAGTGATCCCCACTCCGTAGCCTAGCGCTCAGGAACTGTGCTGGGAACTTTACGCAGGTAGAACATGCTGTTATTGAGAGCTGTGACTTCTTCGTTGAATAGCACCTGATCAATCTGATCACAATATGATCCGTCAGTTTTCATCTTTCCTGGTACATACATAATCACACCTTCACATTTTATACTTAAAAGATTTGTCAATTTTTAATTTTGGAATAAATTATGGCGTTCATTTTTCACATTGGAACCGGCAAAGTATATTTTATATTCACACGGACATTTTCTTTCAGTCTCATCCACAGACAATTGCGATTCGGGAGTGTTACACCATATATTTTCCGTAATGGTCTTATCGTGACTTCTATTCGTTCTATACTAATTTTATGCTTTTTCTCATATATATATCGCCGGCGACGAAAGAAAACCTCGTAACCCGAAATTTTTACAAAAATTTGATTATTTTCTGATGCAAAAACTCAGATTGCATAACTTGAGCACTTCCAAATTCAGACATGGCTGTTACGTCATCCGTAATAAATATTCATCAATTTATAATAAAACGCAATAAATAAAAAGCCATCTCTCATTTCCATATAATAGGTAGTCTTACAATAAACAGAATAGCATATATCATAATCATCTCTAGTATAGTTATTATCCTCGCATATGTATAGATGGTGATTGCCTCTTATCGTCTTGCCACATAAGTGTATGTTAACATCTTTTTACATACATATATTGAAAAAAAAAACTATTATGAACTGCAGGGTCCTCGGAGTGCTCGTACTAGAGACAAAGGAAACTCTAGTGCTAAGAAACGAACAACGTCACCAAAGAGTCCGAAGGCTTCTACGTCAGGTAACAAATTTACAATTACAAGTACAGAATGAAATTATAAGTAAATATTTTGCTTACTTTGGCGATAGATCATTCTTGTAATCTGTCTAGTGATATGATATATATATTATATATGATATTATATAGTATATTGTTATTTATTATAGGTTTAAAATGCAAAAGTACTCCAGCGGTTGCGAGGAAGCGTTTGGCAAGTGAAAGCAGTGAGATGAGTGAAAGTAGTAACTCTGCACCACCTGTTCGTTTGGAAGAGGTGGCCGGTGTTGAACCGGAAGTACAGAGAACACCTAGAAAAATTGATGGGGTCAAAGGTAAGAGTTATATTTTTTCTTTGTAAGTTTACTGTAAAGTGTTAATAAGAATATTTTAAGAGTGCTTGCACTGTGCACTACTACCTTAGATGAAGGAAACTACTAGATATGAAATAACTAAGAAAAAAACTTGTAATTTCGTCAGGAGTAATGGCGGACTTAAGAATAGCCGTCTACTGTTTGCATAACAATTGATAAAATGCCAAGACTTAATAATATTTCTTCCAAAAATAAACATATAAAGCCAATCAAATTGTAAATTAACTGGAATTTTATGTAAAAAAAAATATCACTAACAGGAAGATAACAGTAATACGTCTTGTATTTTAAAATAATCAGAGATATATGAGCAAAAATAAATACGTACCGGTGCAATGATATATTTAAGGATTTCCTCCTGTTTTCTCCTTCTCCTTTAAGCTGTTTAAGTTGAAGAAAGAAGAAGAAGAAAATTCGTACAGTACCCGGCGATAAATATTGCACATCGAACTTTGGAAAGAGACAATCGGATAATTTCGGCTTCGTAAAGCGTTATCTCTGTCCCACACTACCTATGTGACGTTTAGTCAGTCGTTGTTCAAGTACGATAGAGTGCAGTCGCGTCCCGAAAAAAATATATATTTAGAGTTGATAACACCCACAAATTTAAATAATTTAAAGTTGTAATATGGCATCTTTCGGAAAAAGAGGGAAACCTTTACGAGGTCAGTCACGTGAAATTATCTACAATGTTTATAAATACTTTGTAAGCGAAGCTGATAGATTTAAAAAAAAAGTAGATGAAAATGTAAGTTGTTATTTTAAGAAGATTCAAGAGCGAGTTGCAAATGCCACTGGAATTTCAAGAAGAACTTTGAACAATATATTAAACGAAGTCAGTACTGAAACACATTCGACTGAAATTAAGTTCAGCACTCCAAAAAAAGGGAGACCAAAAAAGCAATTTCGTTTGGATATGGACGATTTTGATTACGATGTTGTTCGAAGAATGGTGTATGATTTTCACTTACGATTTAATGAACTGCCAACAATAAAATCATTAAAAGCTAAGTTATCTGAAGCTATTAATTACAATGGGTCTGAAAAAACGTTGAGAAAAATACTTCATGACATGGGATTTCAGTTCACTAAAATGGAAGATAATCGAAAAATTCTAATGGAAAAGCACGACGTTAGTCTCAAACGAATGGAATACCTTGATAAAATACGCAAATTTCGCGAAACAGGAAAAAATATCGTCTACATGGATGAGTCATATATACATGCATCCCACACTAAAGGGAAATCTTGGAGTGACGATAAGAAAAAAGGAGTAAAAAAGCCAATTTCAAAAGGTCAACGTTTGATAATAGTTCATGCGGGAAATGTAAAAGGCTTTGTACCCGGTGCTTTTTTAACGTATAAATCCACGGACACTACAGGTGACTATCACAATGAAATGAATAACGATAACTATGAGAAATGGCTGGTTAACCAATTAATCCCAAATATACCCAGTGATTCTGTTCTAGTTATCGACAACGCACCCTATCACAACAAGTATGTTGAGAGACCCCCCAACTCAAACACCATTAAACGGGAAATGATCAACTGGTTAAACAGACATGAAATTCCAGTTGATCCAAAATTAACAAAAACCCAGATTTACGCTATTATATGTCAGCACAAGGAGAGGTATACAGAGTTTTCTGTGGACAAAGTACTTGCCGAACATGGGCACACTGTGTTGCGATTGCCACCATATCATCCGGATTTTAATCCAATTGAAAATATATGGTCTCAACTGAAAGGCTATGTAGCCTCTAGAAATGTGGGTATGAACTTAACTACAGTAAAAACATTATTGACTGAAAAAGTAAACATGATCGGCGCTGAAGAGTGGAAAAAGGTTTGCGATCATGCAATCAAATGTGAGAATGAATATAGAAGCATTCAACACAGTTTAGACAATTACACTGATAGATTAGTAATAAATACGGCTGATAGTGACAGTGATATTGACCTCTTTGATAGCACAGATAGTGAAATGGAAGTAATTGAGAATTAGAATTATTATTATTTTTATTGCAATGTCTCATTTTAGCAATAGGTATAATGGTGTTTATTATGTACACTAAAGCTGTAATGTTCCAAAATAATTAAATACGTAAACATAATGTAAAAATGTTTTTTTATTTTATTTTACCCCAACCTAAAGCCATCACTTATAGAAAAATTAGTGTATTTTATACAAAGAATAAAAATATCAAAAGAAGCAAATCATACTTGTTTTAACAGCTCCTAATAGGTACCGGACTGTTTGTATTTTGTGCGACAGAGATAACGCTCTACGAAGCCGAAATTAGCCGATTGTCTCTTTCCAAAGGTCGATGTGCAATATTTATCGCCGGGTACTGTACTTGTTTTATATATTCAGCATTGGAATCAATGCAATTTTATAATTTTGATTGCTTATGAAAATTAATGCCAAGTCCTTATCTTGTCTTGTCAAAGACCACAATACATTACAACAAGTGAAGCAATGTTAAAATGACACTATGAAAATGCTATATATACTTCAGCTGTTGATTGCTTGCAAAATACTATCTTATTTTTATATTGTGTATACATTTCTCCGCTTTAATGGTGTCGGAATTTATTATAGTTTTTTTGTCATTTTCTATCGGCCTTTCTAACGAAATGTACCTAAAATCATCCTTTAAATTTTATTTAGGAATCTCGTCCACTTATCGGATACCAAATCGCCGCCTAAGGAAATTTTACTATTCTGTATCTCTCTTATTACATCTCAAAAGAATACTTATATTTAGTACTTTGCTTTGCTTACTTTATTTTGTTTTTATGTCGTATCAGCTTGTTGCGATGAAGGTGTGGATGATGGATGTGGAGGATGGATGTGGACGATTTAAATGTAACATCCTTCGGTGTGAGAGCAAAAAATGGTCTATTGTCTCCCAGCTGATCTGGGAGACAATAGACCATTTTTTGCTCTTTTTCTTTTTTAACAAAAAAATAAAAAGATTAATTAAAAAAATGATAATTAAAAATATTTTCATCGTATATAACGTCGTAGCGGGCGGAGTTTAACGATTATATATGAATGAAACTTGTATAAATAACTTACTATAAGTAAACTTACTTGCATATCAGCCCTTTTTTTCACTTCAGTAATCCACACTTCAGTAATCCACACAACAGTAAGTTAGAAAAAGTTCTAAACTTTGTTGTTGTAACTCTTCGGCGCCCTGCGTGTATCGTTCCGAAGATATTAACGCACTAAGGCACACGTAGTCTGAATGTTTGTGACAATAGTCGATAATAGCAGGTCACATCTGCATGTATCGTGTCATTACGCGAAGCCTTGGGACGATAGACAGACGCAAGTCCGGTTGCAGCATAAAAATAGTCAAAACCAAAGGTAATGATGCGCACCGTGTGACCCTTGATTTACGTGTTTGTCATATCAATCTTGACCACTCTAGGTCCTCCCGGGTTTAAATCCCGAGTCGAGCAAATCAAAAATGTGTTTCAGTTTTATGATAAGAACAAATGTTAACCAGGAATGAATAAGATATTGCTTGCCACCCATCACATTGTATAACTAAGCATCTTCGGCTAATTGTTGATGCATCAGTTGTACCTCTGCCAACCTCTTCGGGGAAACAGGCATAAGGAATTTCATATCACCATTAATTACCCGAATCGATCAGTTTGTTTCATGGTGAACTAGAAGTACAGGTGACAACAAACAGTACCAGAATTTGAATTATTTTGTTCTTTTCTAGGTTATATTTATCTCTTTCTGTCAGAATAACCAGTTTTTATGCTATCCAGTGATATAAAAAACCTTATAATATACATTTTCAGCTGGTCCTCTGCAACTCAAGGGGGCAGCGAAGCAAACAGTCGGCAAGAAAAACTCGAAACTCGCTAAGTTTGAGAACGACGAAGATACTGTTTCTACATTGGGGCCCATTCCAGGCCCAGATAGTAAACTTTTTGCTGGACTGCATTTCCTCCTGACATGCACGGATTCACCGAAACCTAAGAGGTCGGATAGCACGGAAAAGGTAAAATTTATAGACAAATATATTAAATAGGGGTGCAAAAAAATGTACTAATATTTCAATCAACGAAAAAACGGAGGTGGTTTTCAATACGATGCGTATATTTTTTTTATGTTAGACCACACATAACTTTTTACAGAGTAGTCCCATTTTGATCATTCTTTTTTATTGGGATGGGTCATCGACTATGTAACCAGAAGAGTGGTTATGTTCTTTGTTTTGTTAGAAAACAAATTTCTACAAAACACTACGCCAGTGTAATGCTGTGATTGGCCGACTCAAGGTTAATGTGATAATGACGCAGCAATAGTAAACGCATATTGAATAAAATGAGATAGTTGTATATAGGTTACACCTAGGCAAGAGCAAGACGCATAAACAAGTGTCTACGTGTTTCGTGTTATCTGTCGAGTTCAACTTGAGCCATATTATATGAATGTAAATTAAAGTCAATGTTTATTGATGCCGGTGAAACATAATTCCGTCTGTTTTATAATTCGACGTTGTGCTTTTTTGTGTTTTTTTCACACCATCTAATAGAACAACACGACATTATGCGGTATAATATACCAAACTTTGAATATTTTCGAGAGTATCGGGGACGTACACAGAGGTCACTTGTTGGTGCGGTACTGCTTTATGCGAGCGTGAATTACTATTTATCAGTGGCAAAACACTGATCAGCTTCGGAATTAGATGGCTCATATTGCTACTCTATTAGGTTACATGCTCGATGGAATGGGTATACACCGGGAGTGGTCTTCTCATATATAAAAAAAAATCAACCATAAGTTTACGAAAACAAGGGATGATTGATTGAACACTCGATTTTAATGTATGACCATGCATAACTTTTTACAGAGTGATCCGATTTTGACAATTCTTATGTTGGGTAGGATATACCCAAGGGTTGGCACATAATTTTTGAAAAAAAATTCCTGTGGAAGAAATTTAATGTAATTTATTTATTTTACTTTGTGTTCTTTTATTGTTTTTAGTTTCATTACTTCCTATACTATATTAGTTGGTAAAGTTCTGCATTGTCTCGCCCGGGTCTGGTACCTCCGCCTTACCTATTCCTGCCGCAATAGCCTCAGTGCTTGTCACTCGTGTTCCGATTTGGAGGGTAAGGTAGCCGATAAATTTATGCATGTGGCATTAGACCTCGCCACAAGATAACAACGCGCCATTAACATCTTTGGTGTCTATAGGCGACGGTTGACTCTTTCCATCAGGAGACCCATCTACCTGTTTGCTATCTTATGACATTAAAAAGTACTTTGTTCTGGTGCATTATAAAGTTTTTTGTGAATCCCGTGGGAACAAATTTTTTCGAGATAAAATGTAGCTTCTTTACTATTCCAGGTCATCATCTACCTGTGTGCCAAATTTCATCAAACTTAGTTCAGTAGTTTAGCGTGATTGAGTAACAAACATCCACTAATCCATCCAAACAAACATCAAACATATCCATACATATTCAAACATGTCCAAACATATCCAAACATCCAAAATTTCGCATTTATAATATAAATTTCATGTCGCTATGTGTACGCGTCTTAAAAATTCACTCATAGGAGTACTACTTCAAAAAGTTTTTATTCTGTAAGGTGTTAAATTAATTTTTTAAATATCTACAGTCACAAGAAACACGGCACTATTCGTCAGAAGAAGAAGGCGGTGATACTGCCAACAGTATGGCGGAAACGGACTCTGAGGACTTTGTGTTCTGCGACAGACCGTTCAACAAGGAACGACTGAAGGAACAATTGGAAGCTGGTGGTGGAATTGTTCACAGGTATTTAGCATTATTGCTTCTTAAATAGAAAGCCTTGATTTGAGTGGGCGTGTAGGGAGACACTGCAATTAGTACACAAAATACTAACGCTATATAGGCTGTTTATAACCTAAATTAACCCATGAAATTGCACGATTATACATTTTGAATAATAAAAAAAAATAAAGTGATAAATTACCGCACCATTGGTCGAGTGGTTAGCGACTCTGACTAAGCACTCGACGGGGCTCGGGTTCGATCTCCGACGGGGACTAGCATTTGTAGGATGAGTATAAATGTTTGTATGAGTATAAAGGTTTGGGTGTTTATTACGTGTTTTAAAGTATTTACATATGTATTTCTATGTATTAGTATCGTTGACTAACCCCCCATAACACAAGCAAATAATTTGCTTACTTTGGGGTGAGATCAGAAAGTGTAATTTGTCCCGTGAATATTTATTATTTATTATTATTATAAATAACCAAAAAGATAGTAATTAAAATTTTGTCAAAAGTTACTTAACTCATGGTTAACCTTACGATAGTCATCACGACTCACCATTCACGAATCATCATAATAATATCTGTAGTAGGTAGGTAGATAATGTGAATTTAATCTACCACAACGTTTTTAGCTGGTGTGAATTGTGATTAATTTTCCCTTCATACTTCATACCTGGTTTAGTTACATTAGGAAGGACAGGCAAAAATCCCTAGGCACTAAATAATACGTTTTAAACGTGTTAAAATTTTAAAGAGAAAATAGGAACGAATTGTTAGAACACAGCTAATATTTACCTTAGAATTTTTGGCGTAAATGGAATTATCCTCTTCATAATGATTGTACTTGATTAATTAATTATATTAACAACATTTTACAATATGTTGAATTATTCTTCTGTGTTTGGAGATTTGGGACACATAACCTTCCCGTTGGTCGAGTGGTTAGCGACCCTGACTACGCTATCGACGGGTCTCGGGTTCGATTTGTGTGATAAGCATAAATATTTGTATTTCTGGGTTTGGGTGTTTATCAAATATATTTTAGTATTTATATATGTAATTCTTGTATATATGTAATTTTATGTATTAGCATACCCATAACACAAGCGAATGCAAATAATTTTCCAGTACTATACTAGTCACAATGATAGTGACACATTTAGCCTTCACCTCACCGTTCGCCTTTTGGTTGGTTGGGACCTGGCAAAATGGTAGATGGTCTATTTTTCAAAGGGGACCCAGACCTGCAAGCGATAAACTCATGGTGACTTAAAAAATTCAGTACATAGTAATAAACATACGTCCACACACAGAAAAGACGCCCACGCGTACAGACAGACATTGAATCACATGTACATATGACATACATACACAAAAACTTTGGCAATGATAATAATAATGTGATGTTAGCTCTCTTCAATTATTTAGTTATTCATTAATTTGTGTAATTTATTTATTTGTTCATTAATTTGCAGTCATTTCGATGATGTCCCGAAGAACAAGTACTGCGTTTGCAAGCTGATAGCCCCCAGACCATGTTTAAGTGCCAAGTATATCCACTGTGTCGCGGCTGACATAAAAGCAGTCTCCCATGGCTGGGTCATAGAGGCCTGCGCAAGAAACTCTCTTCCTGACATTGGAGCGTTTATACTACCAGCTGGTTGGTCGATTACTCAGAAAACCTATGTCAACTGGGTAAGTTCTGTGTAACTTCTTCAGATTACTTCCTTCTTAGGTCTTTGGTTTCTTAAGTCTTACTAAACTGAATTAATAATAAGTATCATCACTGCTCCTTAGTTTATTAAAAAAAAATCAAAAATTACATCATGACCTTAAAAATTGAAACAGTTCAGGAAAAAATTAGCCACTTAATGAAATCATACAAAAAGCGACTAGAAAATTTTTTCATATTACATCATGAGATAGCAAACAAGCAGATGAGTCTCCTGATGGAGAGTGAACCATCGCCTATAGTCTAATGCCACATGCATAAGTTTACTGGCTATCTTACCCTCCAAACCAAAACACGGCAATGACAAGCACTGACCCTATTTCGGCAGGAATAGGTAAGGTGATGGTACCAGACTCGGGCGAAACAATGCAGAATGCTACCACCTAATAACAACGATGGTAGTGACTTGTATAGCCAATCAGTTCCTCTTACGACCTGCCTGGTAGAATGACAATTGGTCTATTCTTCAAACGAACCTGGACCAACACAGGGAAAACACAATCACCCAAATACACTGGCTGTGCAGCTAATGGATTCTAACTCAACATTTTAGAGACTGAAAAGAGAGTCCCCCAAAGATTTATAGGAAATATTATAGACAAAAGGCACAGTCGCTGAACTGTCTCCCCTTCAAGACAGCATTATAAATTCTTAAACTTTTACTAAATGTTCTTATGAAACAGATTGCAAGGAAAGTACTAGAAAAAAGTATCCTCACACCCGGTTCCTTTGCATGATAGAGTGAACCGATTTTTTTTTTTTTTTTTTTATATCATAAGATAGCAAACAAGCAGATGGGTCTCCTGATGGGAAGAGTCAACCATCGCCTATAGACACCAAAGATGTTAATGGTGCGTTGCTATCTTGTGGCGAGGTCTAATGCCACATGCATAAGTTTACCGGCTACCTTACCCTCCAAACCGGAACACGACAGCGACAAACACTGACGCTATTGCGGCAGGAATAGGCAAGGCGGTGGTACCTGACCCGGGCGAGACAATGCAGAACTCTACCACCTAATAGCCACGATGGTAGTGACTCGATAGCCATTCGGTCGCCTTTTACGACCTGCCTGTTGCCAGGCTGTGGCAACAGGCAGGTCGTAATAATACAAAATTATAATTTTACAAAATTTTGAAAGAAATATTCTATTACTACTAATGAAAAGGGTATTATTACGCTTTAAGCTTTCACAGCTTTTTTCCAACGCATATTATGAATTACCAAAATAATCTTTTAACTAATCGCGGTAAGATTCTCTTAATTCTTAATAATGCATTACATAATAATCATTTTGTTTTTAACAAAGGGTCACACGGCCATGAATGTTGTAGGTATATATACTGTTAAGTGGAAACAAAACTAAATTCGTTTAATTTTCAGACCTCATTGTAAGATATGTAGATCCAGTGTACAACTTAATGGGAACAAATTGGATGTGGCAGACACCACAGGGTTTTGGGAAATATGTCTTACGACCGGTTTACGAAACGCAAATTAATTAAAAACCAGCCTTTAAAAAGGCAATATGCATGTTAGGTTGAGATGAGCTATTTGACATCACAAACAAATACCAACGATAATGGAATGAGAATTAGTTAAAGAGATCAGCACTCAAAAATTAGACAAAACTCTGGGACCTAACAATGTAGCAAAAGAACAGAGAAAAATTGTTTGAAACAAAACACTATATTTTATCAATCTTAAGCCAGTGAATTGTGATGAACTGAAAAGTCTATTGAATTTCGCCGTGTTGGTCCCGGCCTCCTTTGTAGAATAGGCCAACTGCCGTTCTGCCAGGCAGGTCGTAAAACGCGACCGATTGGCTATCGAGTCACTACCATCGTGGCTACTAGGTGGTAGAGTTCTGCATTGTCTCGCCCGGGTCTGGTACCACCGCCTTACCTATTCCTGCCGCAATAGCGTCAGTGCTTGTCGCTATCGTGTTCCGGTTTGGAGGGTAAGGTAGCCGGTAAAACCAACTGCCTGGCAGAACGGCAGTTGGCCTATTCTACAAAGGAGGCCGGGACCAACACGGCGAAAAAATGTTACTTTAACGATAAGTTTTTATTTTAGATTTAAGGTGCACACTAAAATTATAGAAAAACTAGTGACCTGCCAGCGGTTTCACCCGCACAGCTTTTGTTCCCGTGAGAATATCGGAAAGGTTTATACACTTAAACCTTCCTCAAGAATCAATCTATCTATTAAAAAAAACCGCATTAGAAATCCGTTGCGTAGTTTTAAAGATTTAAGCATACATAGGGACATAAGGACATAGGGACAGACAGAGAAAGCGACTTTGTTTTATACTATGTAATGATACAAATAAACGCTCAAATCAATTTAATATTTTGTAAACAAAGAGTTACTTGCACGGACCACACAGCCTATAGACGGCTAATGTTTGATTTTCCGTATTGAATGCATTCTGGCAACTAGCTGAAGTAAGACGAAGTGGGGTTGCAACGCCGTAATTGGCTAACTCAAGGCCACAGTGAAAGATAGTAATGTACAGAGCATCTGATTGGTCGACACTGATTACCCAATCACTACTCATTGGCGCGTGGACATTTACATCGGAACTATAAGTCAGATGTGTTGACACAAGTCATTCGCCTATTATTAGGTGTCTATAGGCTGTGTGGTCGGTGGTTACTTGTCATTTTACGTATATTGACAGCGTATAAAAGTGTCTTTATCTCAAAAAAGATGAAACTAATTAAATTTGCTATTATCCACGAACTGTTCTATGTATCCTCCGCGATGGTACCGAAATGAAAGACGTCGGTTTAATAAATGGATAAGACTTTTAGAAACTGGTCATATTTTAACAGCGAATCTTACTTTTGAAGTCTTACATACGTGTGATAAGGGTTTAAAGTTAAATATATTAGAGCAGTTAGAGATCATAAAACATAATAACTGTTCAATCAAAATGTTAAATGAACAAAAAAATATTTCAAATTCGCCCCTGTTACAAAAAATGTTTGGTCTGTCCGCACATTGCATATAAAAAGCATGTTGATGAAAATTTTATAATGTTGATTGTTTATGGAAATTAATGCCAGGTCCTTATCTTTCTCTTGTAAAAGGCTTGCGCCAAACTATTTAAATACTTTTGATGAAGAAATGAAGTTAACCATAGACTAAGGTCATTTAAATAGTTTGGTGCCAGTAGATATTATACATTTCAAAAACTAATCTACACTTAAATATTAAAAGCTCTTTTATATCCCGTGTGTTCCAGTGACCCGGTATTGGTAGGTCCCGGGTGGGGCAATTCGAAAATGTTTTTTTTTTCAGTTCTTTATAAAAACAACTGTGGCCGAGATTGGAAGATGCCCGTTTGGCTATAGGCTTGCCACCTATTACATCGTGGGACTAAGTATCTTCGGCTAATCATGGTTGCACTGGTTGTACTTCTGCCTATCTCTGTGAGATACGGTTAAGAAGATACTATAAACTTTTTTATTTTAAAACTATTTCTGTAGATCTACTAGTCTATGTTTAAAAATTCTTTTTGCATATTATGAAATCTATTTATTGAGGTAGGTTATAGGATGTATGCTAGCACACTTTGACGTACAGATAATTTAGGAGATCTCTTAATGGGTTAGCAAATTATTGTTTCGCTTAGCAAATTTATCGGTAAAGTATGTTTTCTTACAGATACATAATAGTAAATTTTTATTACATTGTGTATACTGTATTCAAATTCCTGTTATTTATTTTAGGTACCGTCATCAGGCAAACGTAACACAACATTTTTCAAAGACAAAACTATTCTTTTGTGTGGTGAAGATGTGTTCATAAAATTTTGGGAAAGAGTGTGTACTCTAACGGGTGCAAACACAAGAGTCGTTAATGAAGAAGACATCAACACTACCGGAGCAATAGCGCTAGTGACAGAATGGGATTGTCCACATGAAGTCCAGAATATTGCCAATCAAGATAACATCCCAATTGTGTCAACGACTTGGGTCAGCCAATGTCTCATTGAAGGCAAGATCCTCTCCCCAACCAGTCACGAATGCTTTTCGTTTATGTACACAGAGCCGGAATGATCCTGGGACTTTAAAAAGGTGCTCATTATACGTGAAAAGTGACACATAGTGAGTCATGCGCATGGACGCTTTAGTGATAAGTGATCAGTGTATAGTGAATGTTGGTTTGTATGTTTTTGTGTAGGAAAACATGCTAACTAGTAAGCCAGTGTACGAGTTACAGAAATACTCCAGTGTAAAACTTTCTAAACAATGAGGTGAGGAATTAAAAAAATATTCAAATAGTATCTACAACTAAAGCTAATACTTGTATTTATAATCATTTTATAGAAATAGTATTTTACTTGACTTCAGTGGGAGATGCCTATGGTCATCCTCGAAACCACCTTAAAAATGTCTTTAATATCTTAATATTTTTTGAGGTTATTAGTGTTGGTATTGTATGTACATATTCATAATTAAATTTATGTAATCATTATTTTTTACGAAATTCCTAATACTACAATGTTTTTTATAATTTTGTTACACTGTTTTTTCGGTTTTATGTTGTCATTGAGATTAAATGTTCATGTTCACGAACACTATATGAATCACTCAATTACCGTCTCAAAAAACTCAACTGAGAATTTTCTTATAGGGAGAATATTTTTGTCGTTGAAAATCTTTAATCGTAATATAAGTTGAGGTAACCTCTATACATATAAGTATCCAAAAATGATATAATTGTATGTAGTTATTGATAAGGTAAAAAGCAGATGTATATGTGTTAAGTGTGAAAATATTTATGTGTATGTATGTGCTTTCTTTATGGGAAAAATGTGATGTTTTTCGATTTATATTTACTATGGATAATAATAATCATGGTTTAGTTATATTACATTTTTTTTAATTTTTGCTACCAGTCAGTAACTCAAATCCTTTAAATTTTTGTACAGTGATAGAAATGTGATGTCGTGCCCTAATTTCCAAACTTCCGTGGTGCAATAGCAATCAGGCTTAACCTGATTGTAAAAGTCTCACTTCGTAGCATTTTTATGCTTTTAACATTTTGCTGTCTCCTGCTAAAAAGGGAGGGAAACAGAATGTATTTTCCTACTCCTATATACTTCTGATTAATTTCGTTGCGGGATCCAAGACAGCTTAGCTTTTCCCCAGGGCACTCTGAGCTCGCAACTCAGAGGTTATTAGGACGGTTGCCGCTGTTAATTCTGGTTTACGGAAGTTACAATGGTGGGAACGAGAGGTGGGCCCATTGCCCTTTAATAAAAATGTGATGTCATAAGTGCATTTGTTAATAAGTGGGATAAAAAACTTTTTACTCTTCAAGGGGTTAACTAAACACTAATACTAGGGTTGTATACCATTATACAGCACTAAAGGGACAGGCAACATTGTTATGTGGTTAGGAATAGACAAAGTGGTGGCGCTTAATACATGTTCGGAAGTATTTTGCGTTAATAATGTTTCATAAATTCTCTGTTTCAATAGGAAAACCTGTAGATGAGAAGATTATTTATGATATGAAATAGTTACATAACTATTCAATATTTAAAAAAAGGCACCTCAAAAGACCCTCAAGCAGCTGTTATATTTGCATGTACAATGTATTTTGAAATAACACAAAATCCAAACCAGAAAAATTAAAAAATGTATCTTCAAGGCCATATCCCCGAATAGGTAGGCAGAGGTTTTATTAGTACTCCAACAAGTAGCCAAAAGTTCTTAGTCCCACAAAGTGATAGATGACAAACCTATCGCTAATGGAGTACTTATCCAATCACGGGTAATGTTGCTTTTATCTGGAGAAAAATATATTTTTGATTTGTCCAACCTGGGAATCGAACCCGTGACTTCATATGGTCAACACCAACACCGGACCACTAAACCACAGAAGCAATTATAATAAATCTACAACTGGCTTGCTCAAAATCGAGATCACAACTGTTTAATAGGTTTTTTAATGATGCTGCCTAATTTAGAAACATGCCATGTCTAACGTCCATGTATAATTGTTTTATAATATAGAAAATTTAAATTGAATGTTTGAGATTTTGTTTTATTTCAGAATCATGATCAAGAATTTAAAACATTATAATATCGATATGTTTGCTGTTTTGTGATTGTTTAATTCGTAGTGAATTGATGTTATGGTATTATGATATGATGTTGTCTTCTAGCGCTAGTTGGCAAACATTGATTTAAAAAACCCAAGATACACAATCATGGTCTCAAAAATGTCCTCCAAAAATGAGTGCACAATTTTAAATTATGCGCTTATTTCAAACAGAAACACAACACTGTCAATTTAATACTTTTTGTATATTGCTTTGTAAATACAACTATAAAACTTATGCTTAAGGTTCGATATGCAAAAACATTTGTTTCTTGCATATTTATAACTACTTGAATGAAATTAGCGACACTTGAGTGACAGTTTTGTTCGGGACTATGCATCTTGAGTTTTTTAAATCAATGTCGGCGAATCAATCACGAAACAGCATGAAACGCGGCGAACCAATCACGAAACAGCATGAAACGCGGCGAACCAATCACGAAACAGCATAAAACGCGGCGAACCAATCACGAAACAGCATAAAGCGCGGCGAACCAATCACGGAACAGCATGAAACATGCAAACTTATCAATATTATAATGCTTTAAATCCTTGCTTTCAATACATTTTTGCTTGCTCACAACGCAGTCACATTATGTCTGGACCACTGTGTAATATGATGCTCATTTGACTTCAATTGTTGCCTCACCATCATTCACTTGTGCAGTCATAACCATTGGCTTTTATTTGCATATGACAGTAAGGATGTCGTCAACATTGGGGTTAAAATGATATGAGCGTGTTGTATTGTCTCAGCTAAATCATCAAAGCCATGATATTGTAATTTCACTAGTGATATTACCATTAAATTGTAGATTATCAATTGACTTCATTTAATATCAATGTCAAATTGTAAAAATCAGTAGTTAATAATATGCCTAGGTTGTTTATAATTTGGTTAGGTTAGCAGTTTGTTCATAATATTTCTACCGTAGATTATAATGTAACTAAAACCAGGCCGTTAAATTGTAAGAAATGAAGTCTATGCTAATCTACTATTTAATTATAATATCACTTTGAAATCGTAATATCAAGGCTTTGCCAATATATCTGCGACATATATGACTATTATGAATATTTTTTTTTTGTTCATAATATATGTTACACTATTTAAAAAGACTAAAAAGGTTTGAATGATGCGGGAATAGCTTTGTGTATAAATAATGATAAGGATAAGTATAAGTATATCATGGAAGATGTTTTGTATTTCTATTTTTGATTTATATGATCTCATTGCATAAAATGTCTGAACGTAGTTGTTATTATTATTTTTCATCTGGTTGCTTTACTTATATCAATGAATAGGATTATGCATTTGGATAATTTAAGATTGTAATATTTTTATTATTAATACTGACTACCTATTTGAAGTAAATGTAAGGACTGATTTGTTCCGTGTTTTTTTTTTTGTATGACCTCTGTAAATGTAAGATAAACTGAGCTTTGTATTAGTTTTAGGGAAACCTGTCCCAAAGGTTACAGTAAAAAACTTACACCCGTCAATAAATTGAGCAAAAATTTGCAGTCTGGCCTTTCTTCGATCTTTCAGTACTAATATGACCTAAAACTTGTAATGTGACATAAATTTAACATAACGGCATTAGCAAATTTGCAATGAATTGGCATCCGGCAACCTCATTTTTTTTTCTTTTACGAACTGAGTTTCGACACAGAATACTTAGAGACTAACAGAAGTCAATGTTACATACAAGTAATATTCGAGCATATCACACATAGACACCTCTCACGGTCGCGATATCTCGAACTGGTGCGGAACAAACTGTTCCGAAACATTCCGAGATGTTATGTCCGTGAGAGGTGTTTATGTGTGGGTTGCTCGAATATCACATGTATGTAGATTGACTACTGTTAGTCTCCACTGACTGTTGTAGTCAGTATACTACTGTGGTTTCGACGAGATAATCTGGAATATATTTAAATTAGTAAAGATTTTTAGTTAAAAAATTGATTAGATTTCTTTTATACACATATACAGGGTTACTTAAAAATTCAAAATTTCATCTGACTCAAAAAACAAAACGCATGGATACAATTTAATTACGCAAAATTAGAACTAAAATATTTTAGTGTCATTTAACCAAATTAAAAGTAATCGGGAAAATGTACGACAAATTACATAATAGTTGTTATCGTAATATTAGCTAAATGTAAAATGACACACTGTCAGCTTTACGGAGTTCATTTACAAGACTGTGCATGCAATTCACATGAATTTAGTGGGATATATTTAAATAAATATTTTTATATATTATAATCTTGCAATAATTTTACAATAATAATTAAAATACAGTTTCAATTCAATATTTAGTTCTTAATTTTAAAATTTGGTCAGACCTCTAAGGTCTTATATAGGGTTAATATGAATAATTTTTAAATTTTTCCATATTAGTATTTCTTAATGAAATAATTAGTTTTCTAAAATAGTCAATAAACCATCTCTTTATAGACATTAATCATTGATATAAATAAACCCAAGCTGCACAGTCCCGAACAAAATTGACACTCAAAAATGTCTCTAATTTCATTTAAATAGCTTTAGATATGGCAAAAACATATGTCTTTGCATATCCAACCTTAAACACAACATTTATATTTGCTTTTACAAAGCAATGTACAAAAAGAAATAAAATTGACAGTGTTGCAACCGACGTGATTCTATTTGAAATAAGCGCATAATTTTAAATTGTGCGCTCATTTTTGGAGGACGTTTGAGACACTATCTTGGGTTTTTTTATATCAATGACATTAATTGATTTTCTCAATGGCTTAATTCAGTTTTGGTTTGAATCATCAAAATACTTTTTAAGGCTTCCTGAATATTGTACACTAAATATTGTGTTCATGAATTAATATATATTATGTACCAACAGGTACAGTGTTTTGTTTTTGAATGTAACACACGAGATGACCTCACATAAATTCTAAAGTTTGAATGCAGAATACATAGAAGACACAGGATAATTTTAATCTTTAAATAAATATAATTACTCTAGCTCCTATGGCTTTGCTTGTAGAGTAACCATATTGATCTTAACTTAACTTAGTATAAACTAATTTTCACCACGTTTCACCAGTTTGTCTGTTGAACCTTATTGTTCATTGATGCACTTAAAAATTATTACTAAAAACATGATTATTAAAATTAACTATTATTTGTGTAAGTTTAGCGGTGACGGTTACCAATTCCAAAAAATACTAATGTTAATAAGTCGTATTTCTTTTTGTATTCTGTGTTCCATGCAGCTTGTAGTGTAGTGTAGTGTACTGTAGCATATATTTCTTTTAATTCATAACTGAAAACCTTTTTGACTTAAAAACCTGAAAAAAATTATATATTAAGTGACAGCGAATAAGCAGATGGCCTCCGGATGAGATAACCATTACCTATAGATACCAAAGATAACAGTATTCATGTAGCAGGGATATAACATCAAGAATTGCTTACTGTATTCCGGAGAACAGGCTAGTTTGAATAAATTTAAAAAAACTGTTAAATACATTACCTTATTAGGTAGGTATATTAATTAAATAACTATTTAATTTTTTAATATCGTATATTTAAAAGGAAAACGCTTTTTAAAATATAAATTTACCGCGAAAACGCTCTGGACTGTCATGGAGTCTCGAATGACATCACGCCGTGGTGTTACATGCATTACATACACTAAGGTTTCTATAAAAACGTCAAATACAATGGTGTGACGTAACAATTTCAGCTTTTCATTTACTATTACATGGCTTAAGGCCAATTTCCGTTTCCTAAAATATTATTAACCCGTGACGTGATTACCTGGCCAATAAAAAATTCAAAAAATCGGTTTATACATATATTTTCGTTTATATTTTATATATATACTATATATCAACGTAATCTGTATAAAATTTCCTATTCGTTCCTACTATTACAATAATAAATAAAAGCTTACCTAATATTCAAATCCTGTGATAATTATTAACTTTTGTAAAAATTTCACCACTATCTCACTTTGCTTAAAGTTTTACACTAAACTGCGTTAAGTTACGTTATCACTCAAACAATACTATAACTTTATAGTATACATAATGAACAAACTATCACACAAAATACAGCCATTTCTAAACACAGCCGGTACGCACTGTAAAATGTTTAAACTACAAGTAAAGATGTCGCACGGCCGATCGTGTTTTGTTAATTTATTGTGGCCAATTTCTTGTTCGGTCAATGGTTATTTTGTACTCAGTCTCAAGACGACAGCCAATAGAAAATAAATACAATACAAAAATCCCGTCACATGGATGCAGAAGCGTAAAATCAACGGCCAATTGGAGCGAGTTAATTTTGTACAGACGGGTGTACAGAAATCACTTCTCGCGCGTAAAGTTTTTGTACATACGTCTGTACGAAAATCGCGATACGGGTTAATCCTTATGTTTTAAAATAAATACTTTAGTTTTTGTTATCTCCATATAATTAATTGTTAATCATTAGGAACTACAATATATCCGGTTCATTACAATATATCCGCTTAGTAGGAACAAGCCTATTGGAGCTTATACTAATCACCTAAAGTACTGACACTAAGGCCCCGGTTATACTTTTAATTAGTCCGAGTGTTTAATGCAGGTACTTAGTATTAAGCAAATAACACGCGTAGACAGAGCGTAGTAAAGTGAATAGACGCTGATTACTAATCACTCGCACTAATCAATGGCTGTTTACGCGTTTTTATACTTAATACTATGCACTTGCATTAAACACTCGCACTAATTAAAGTGTAACCAGAGCCTTATGATAAACATAAGTACCAATAGGTAAACATAAGTTGGTAGTGTAATAATCCATTTAATTGTTCACCTTGAATTCTCTGATAGGAAAGCAGATAAACACGGAGGACTTTAGCTGTAAAATTTTGTGTAGTGCTTGACCAACATACAGATAAAAATGTTCGTGATCTATCCTATAACATGATAAAGATGCCAAGCAAATATCTAAAGATCCCTTTACAAAAAATCTCAAATATCTTTCATGTACAGACACAAAACAGGAACAATTTAAATATTTATGTATAATGTATATAGATTGGTAAATATTGAAAATTTATGTACAAGTTAGTCACTGTTTTATCGGACTCTAGGGTATAATGTATAAGGCTATTATTAACATACACGGTTAATTTTTGTTAGCCTAAGAGCCGGATTCAGTTGACCGACTTTTACTGAGTTTCATACACACACAGTGTTGCCAGATCCATTTTTATTAAATCAGAGGATGCGACTAGAAAAAATCAGGAGATGTATGGAGAAGTTTTTCAAAAAAATCAGAGTGCTAAGTGTGAGTTTTTCTTTTCGCATTCGATCGTGAGCGCGTTTGGAGTTTACTAGGAATTTGTATGTGATTTGTACAGCGCCACCTAGTGGTAAACGTGAGAAACCAGTTTACCAGTAGGTGGCGCTGTACAAATCACATACAAATTCCTAGTAAACTCGAAACGCGCTCACGATCGAATGCGAAAAGAAAAACTCAGAAGACGCATTCAGTTTAATAAAACAATGTCAGGCATGAAAGTAACATTAGGAACATTTTTAATTTAGTCATGTAATCATCTTCGCATGGTTTATGTCGAACTGATTTATTTCGCTTCCTGTGGAACAAGATTCACGTTTCAATACTCAACTATGTGCCCATCACATAAAATGATTAAGTCTATTTTACGATGACATTTATGTAATACCAACTTAATGGTGATAATTTTGTGTTTCATTAAATGCAGGTTTTGTTACTTATCATATTTTAAAGTATTTGAAAAAAATCAGTAGATCCCCCGAAAAATCAGGAGGTCTGGCAACGCTGTACACCCAAACTATAGATGTTTCATAATATACTGAGCGTTGTGTGGAATATAATAAGGAATTAAAGAAAACGTAATAGGGTTGCCATGACATATTCCCGCTATTCTAATTAAAATATTCGATAGATCGTATGCTTAATGCTAGACTTGAACACATCTGTATTCTTGTTAGTTCGATTCGATTTCGATGTTCGAGTGGTTAGCGACTTTGAATCAATGGCACTCGGATTCGAACCCTGACAAGAAAAGGAATTTGTGTGAAACACAAATTCCTTTTCTTGTCTGGGATCGAATGAGATGAGAGTATTTCTGGATTTGGGTGTTTATTTATTATATTTGAATATTTATATATGTTTATGCATTAGTATCGTTGGCTAACAACCACATCACATGCAAACTATTTGGTTACTTCAGAATTAGGGCTCTTATACACGAACGACACGTTACTAACAGCAGAGGCAACTGCAGCCGTCAGCGGCAGCCGTTGCCATAACGCCCATACCAAAAAAAATCGGCGGTAATCTTCGACCTCTAGTGACGCTTGCAGTTATAATGTGGCGCGTCTTCAATTTTGCCAGTTTACTGCAAATAGTCACAGAGTGTGCACACGTCTCGGATTTATAGTAACAAGCTAAACAATATTGTTCAGTTACAATGTAGCTTAGCGAGATAAGCAATTCTTCAAAATAGTCTTTAACTTATTCAAAGATTTGATGAATATTCGAAAACGATTTAAAAACTGCTGCTCATTTCTTCTCAATAGTGGTTAGTGTAAAAAATGCCGATATTGATTAATATTTCTTGATCCCACAATGAACGTGTATTTATTTTCCATGAGATAAACGCGTGTCGAGGCTGCATTGTCTCCCGTAAGCAAAATGCCGCTCGTGTATAAGAGCTGTTAGGTCAATTCGTGTAATTTGTCTCCTGAATATTTATTATTCATTATAGTCAAACGCGCCAGTTTGTTCAGCGTCTAAAGCGAATTTTGAGTGCTTTTTCAAAGGGGAGTTAATTATATCAATGAAATAAATAAATTATATACTAATCATAGGATGCCTGTATTTTTGTTTAAATTTGAGCTGTGCAGGTTTTTTGCATTGGCGGAATACATTAATTTATAAAAGCTATGTAGAAAAAGATGTGCGATATTTAAAAATAGCGTTATTAGAATAATCAGCAACCCTGTTACGAATTATTTAATTACTTGAATCAAATCCATCTAAACGGGAACCGGATATTGTACTAAATCATCTAGTTATCGCGTCATTTACATGCTTTGATAGTTGACGTTTACAGAGATAAAAATATATTTCTCAGATTAACATGCGTGTATGTTTCTAATAATAGCACTATAAATACATAGGCCTAATTTTGTCTAAATTATTAAATTAGAATAACTTTTTGGTGGTATTAATGTTGTTCATTGTATAAAATTTGGTCAGAATGTTTAGAATAAATAAATCGATTTGATTAAACAAGTTGGTATGGTCTCATTTATGTCGTCACAATCTAAATATTAATAATGTCATCTATTTCTACAATCTCCTAAGACGGAAAAATTACCAACGCACACAATAAATATCGCATCGAGCCTATCATTTAGTATCTGCAATTAAACACGTCATCGTGAACTTTACTTACAATTTGGTAGGTAATATGTGCACGAAGCCCGCCATTATGAAAATACGGGTGATGTTAGTATTTTAGGTTTATCTCATGATCTCGACTATGAGATTTTTCGAAGACCTTATTTTGAAGAAGTTGTAGCCTTTTCTTACATTTATTTAAAATTATAAAAACAAATTTTAAATGAAATGAAGTGTTGTGTTTAAATCCTTTTCAAAATATTGATAGTCCTTGAAGCTCAACAGAGTAACATACCTACAAAAATGTGCTTTTCAAAGATTGCGGCATCCGTACAATTACCTGAAGTGAAAATTTAAATTCACAGTACGTGCATTGGTTCAAAAACTAATTTCATTTAATTTCACCCAGACGCGGAATACGTCACCACCAAAAGCAAAATTTCGTCCTGTATAAAAAATGTAACTAAAAAAAAAGTAAAAAAAAACTATGGCATAACTTCAATCGTTGAACCATAACTGATCTAATCAAACGTTAATTAAATTAAAAGGACCGTTCTTGGTGTGGTCGTTTTTTTATGTCGTAAAAAATGCGATTTGTAAAATTATTAAAATCTAGAGTAGATTTAAAAAAAATATTACAATTCGATTTTTTTATGTTTTTTCTTTAACAAAAGACTACTTTTACGAAATCGGTTTGAATAGATATGCAAAATACATAGCATTTTTTGTTTGTGAATTTTCAAACTAAGCGATAACGTCTTGAAGTATATTAGGGATGAAAAGTATAAATTAATTCCAAGCTTAAAATCAATGTGAATCTATAACATCGATTTTGAACCTCGTGACATCGAGGATAATCACTATTATAAACGATATTCTATCACAGCGCCATCTGTTATTGTAGTCAACCAAGTAAACCAAGACTGATTTTGTTTTGTTCTATGAAATTGTTTTCAAAAGGGAAAAGTTAACGGGGTTTTTATGTTATTAAAAGGTCTTAACTTGCATATTTTTACTTGTGTTTGTGTAGTTACATAAGTATTGACTTACTAGAAAATAAAAACAACTCTGTTTTCAAAAACAGCTCTGAAGATTTTCATAAAATGCGTTATCTATTTTTAAGAGTAGTGTTCGGCAACTAAGATATAATATTAAAAACATAGAACAAGCATCAAATTATTGTTATTAAACATTGATGTTTCACTTAGGAAAATGTCGATATTTGAACCGTTTGAAAAAATGTTGCATCCGTAATTCAGAATAAGAAATACATTAAATTTATTATAACTAATTAAGTTTTTACTATGAAATTGTTTGACATATTTTTTTATATAGAGTAAAAGGGAAAATACTATTTAACCTACTTCATGACGTTATCAAAATTATTGCATGTTGCTTAAAATAATTCCATCTTAAAGATATATAAATATAAAAATAATACCAACGAGTTATTATGTTGATATGCACTTGTACTCTTTCACTATTTTTATTTAGTTTAAATCTGCTAACTGCCTGATCACTGATGATCTTCTTCAACCCTAAAGATGCCGTAAATAGTCCAACAGGTCTATGAAATAGTATTAGTGCATTTACCGTAATGGGTATGTTCCTGACAACTGTTAAATTCAAAGTCTGAGTTAGATTGTCAGAATGCTTAACTAAGATTTTACCAGGACTGTATAGATACTAAGAAATGTTCTAATACCGCCATTTTTTATTGTAAGTCAAGGCGCCATCCAAGGAAGTTACATTCTACCCGGAATGCTTACACGCGCTTCAAAATCGTTCCGAAGAGTACCACGACATGAGTGGAGTGTGTCTCGTTCTACTAAATAAAGCGCCAATCGCCATATATTATTAGTGTGGCCATGCGTAGTTTGCAAATTACTACTAAGTAATTCTACTAATTTGAGAAACAGTTTTTGCATTGCATAAGTAATTACGTAATAATTATAATAAGCACATTTTAGAACTCACTATGTTAATTACAATACATTTTATGCAAATATATCTGTCGACGTGTATGAACAAAAGGGATTTAACGATTAACGAATATATAAAAATCTACCATCCGAAAGTTTTATTTACACTGGCAATTGCAAGAAAGGGACAACATCCACTCATGTCGTTGTCTTGCTCAGAACGTTTTTCCCCTCTGTTATGTAAGAAACAAATGTCAACTTTATTGATAACGAAATAAAGCACATTTTTATTTTTCAAATACTGCTTCGTAGTAATTCCAGTTATCGTATATAAGTTCCTTGGCGCTATCCTATAATTTTGACACTTTTATAGGTTTTGACAGTTAAAGATAGAAGTGTGTCCAGACTGAAACCGGCTAAATTCAGCATGAAATTTTGTTCATTGTGACAAGTCTGAGTATCTGTCTAAGGTGGGGATTAGG
Source organism: Apodemia mormo (assembly GCA_036924255.1). NCBI lineage: Eukaryota > Metazoa > Arthropoda > Insecta > Lepidoptera > Riodinidae > Apodemia > Apodemia mormo. The sequence continues at coordinate 30,889,391 of JAUPFN010000014.1, read as the reverse complement.
TAAGCAGATGTTCTGAACACACCGAGTATCAAATAAAGTTTTACCAAGTGCTAACGACAAAAGTATAAAATATTGATACCAAAAAGTATTTAATTTGAAAAAAAAAATTAATAAAAGTGATAATTTAATTAACGTTTGAGCATAGGTACTAATGAAGGTAAAAAAATTACAAATTGCGTAAATTTATAACAAAACTCTTTAGATAATAAGATATAGTTAAAAATGTTGTGTAATTTTAGAAATTTTGGATTAAATATTCTTGAAACCAAATAATGTACAAAGTTGACTTTACATCTTTAAGACTTATATTGCTTGTAAATAATGCTTTGTGTCTTTGTCTTAATATATTTCCTGACCACAAAATCATGATTTTAGTTTTAATAGAAAAATTCGCCTTTTGCTCATCAAAAACTAATTCACGTCTAGGATGCGTGATATGGATCAGCCTGCCTAGAGTATGCGATGTAACATATGTCGCACAAGAAAGAAAATACTGTCGATGTTTACGAATAACTCGTTTATCTTAACATTAACTAATCCGTTAGCTACAATAGATAAGTGGAGATAATGACTTCAATCACGAGAAAACGAGTCGAGAGAATTTTCACACGGTGCATATCCTAAGCGAACTGACTCGGCACAAATGCTATATGCTTACATGAATTTATCCATACCAAATGAGCTATAACTCCGAATTAATTTGAAGCAATTAAATAGTTGCTTCTTATTAATCTTCAAAGGCTTGGCATCATCAGTTAACTAAAACAAAATTTTTGCATTGACATCGGTTTTACCTAGGTACATTTGGACGTAGTTAAACGATAAAATCCAATCCACAATATGGTCAAAAATGAGTTAAGCGCACCAAACTCATGCTAAACATCAAAACTATCGGCCTGTAAAAAACATTTAAGCATAAACAGCTCTCTATTACTTTATTCAACGTCGGAACTAGTCCCCATGTATGGCACGTGAAAAAATAAAAAAAATAGCCAACTTCAAACTTCAATATTTCTAAAGTGATTTTGTGTGGATTGTATCCTTTTCGTGTAACTACGTCCATTTACAAAAGTTACAAGTTTCAATCGGCGCTCGGAAATATCTGATATTTACAATACAACATGTCAGATCGATCGACCATTTTGACAAAACACTTAAAAAGTATACATTTATTTATATGGAAATGGTACTACTTAATATTTGTTTTTTATTATTACAAAGGGATTCCAATAAGAACGGACCCATAAAACTGAAGTGTAAATTACATAGTAGTAATGTTTAAAAAAATTCAATAATTGTAAGTAAATGTAATTTTTGTTATTACTAACTAACCTTTTAAAACGATGAAATTTTGTTATATTATTCAATGATAAACCTCATTTATTTATTCAAGTACCTACTGTACTGCTTACACTTCATAATGCCAGCTTGGGAGTGGTCAGGTCATATCGAATTCTGGTTGAGTAGTCAATTGGCGTGATCGGCCGAACTACGATCTTATAATCTGAGATAGAAAAAGTAAAGTTTTATTCGGACCGTCTTAATACAGCCGGCTTCGACTATACACACTTTTCTACATTTAGCTATTTAAAAATTGTCAAAACCTATAGAATAAAATATATTAGAATATGCAATGACGCACTGACATATGAAGTAAAATGGCGACATTAGAAAAGTTTCTAAGTATCTATAAAGTGTCCCAGCAAAAAACTGCCTATAATTTTGAGTAACTAATTTAAATTACTAAGATCTTAGTTCGGCGGAAAAAACTGAGCGTGGTTAATTAATGAAGGAAACAAATAATGATAGTTAACTAAAATCAACATTTTTTAATGTAAATTGTCTGTTGGTCGAGTGATTAGCGACTAACTACGCAATAAATTTTGCGCGGGCTCGATTCCCGACAAGGACATGCATTTGTGTGATGAGAATATAATATGTTTATATTTCTGGCTTTGGGTGATTATTAAACATACTGACTAGGCGACCGAGTTTCGCTTAGATGATATTTTATGAGAAAACGGATAATCACGGAGATGTATTTACCTAGATCAATTTTAACAGTAAAAGGTTAAAGGTTTAACAGTTAAAGGTTAGTATATACGAATTACATACAAATATATAAGAATCGTTTGTCTAAAGTAGGTATAGGATTTGAGTATTTATATATTATGAAATTTTATGTAGGTATTATCATTGACTAACTCCCACATTACAAACAAATAATTTGCTTACTTTGCGGCTAGATAAACCCGTATATCTATATTTGTCCACCGATATTAATAATATTATATACATCACGCCCACATCCCTGAAGAGGTAGATACCAGAGGTAGAGGTAGAGATAGAGTTGCCAATTGTACATCAATGATTAACTAACAATATTTGGGCCCATGACGTAGTGTTGTTTCTTCCAACTTGCTTTGGCCGAACATGTTTGATTTTTGGGTCGTGGCCGACCAAATGACCTGACCATTGCTAGGCTTTAACGAATAGCATACAGCGCTACCAGAATGAGCCATGCATGTCTACTAAAAAAGGCTATTGCCTGATTTTAGAGCAAAATGTCCGGCCTAATACAGCGCAAATAATGGTTTTTTTATTTTAAAATATTAATCGTTAATATAAAACAAAAAGATACATTTTTTTTTATATTATAAGATAGCAAACAAGCAGCTGGGTCTCCTGATGGAAAGAACCAACCGTTGCCTACAGACCGAACCAAACCGGAACACGACAGTGACAACCACTGACGCTATAGCGGCAGGAATAGTTAAGGAGGTGGTATCACAGATAACGTTAGTCTGGTGACTTTACAGGTGGCTAACCGGTAGAGGCGTTGCGGTATTCTGTCACCTTGTAGTTACAATGATAGTGAAACGAATAGCCAATCGTTCGCCTCTTACGGACAGCCTGGCAAATCATTTATTCTCCACAGTGAGCCTGAGCCAACAGGGGAGATAAGGTAGGTTAACGAAGGATAAGAAGATAAACGGAGGGTAAGGCAGGCTCTAAACTTTATTAGATTCCGTCACGAAAATGGATCTGCACCATTAATTAATGTCTTTGGTATCTATAGCTGACTGTTCCTCTTTCCATCAGGAGAGCCATTTGCTTGAATATTTGTTAATTCACAATATATGTTGAAATATCTATATTAATAATTTCGTCAAGGGGTACGATAGACTCGATGGAAATCTTACCTGAATTATAAAGCGTAAAAATAATGAATTCGAATCAAAAACATGATATATGTTTTGACCGAGTGGTTAGCGATACTGACTATGCGATCGACGGGGCTCGGGTTCGATCTCCGACGGGGATAAGCATTTGTGTGATGAGCATAAATGCTTGTTTTTTCCGGGTTTGGGTGTTTATTAAATATGTTCTAGTATTCAAATATGTATTTCTATGTATTAGTATCGTTGACTAACAACCATAACAAGCAAATAATTTGGTTACTTTGGGGCTAGATCAGTAAGTGTAATTTGTCCCGTGAATATTTATTATTATATGTATCTGAAAATTCGGACTGACGAGTATTTTGTTAAAATCGTGATTAAAATTCTAACGGTGCTGACAGACAAATTGACAATATTTCTTAAAAGTTTACAAATGTGTGGCGTGGTAGATGGCGTGAGCATTTATTACAGTATCGCAGAACGGAGCATAGATTATCGTGAAATTATTGTCTTTTCGTATCGGGCCACGCGCAATGTAGGTTTCCGAAGTTGCCCATCGCAATAATGCGGGCTAAGAAGAGTTATTTCGTAGTTTCATACTATGAACATTTAAGCTATTTAACGTCAATGACAAATATACATCCGCACCACGTGCATTTTTCCCGTGTTGGTTCCGGGCTCCTTTGAAGAATAGACCAACTGCCGTTCTGCCAGGCAGATCGTAAAAGGCGACCTATTGGCTATGCGAGTCATTACTATCGTGACTTGCATAGTAATGTAGAGTTCTGCATTGTCTCGCCCGGGTCTGGTACCATCGCCTTACCTATTCCTGCTGCAATAGCGTCATTGCTTCTCGCTGTCGTATTTCGGTTTCGAGGGTAAGGTAGCCGGTCAACTTGTGCATGTAGTATTAGGTACACCTCACCACAGGATAGCAACGCACCATTAACATCTTCGATGTCTATAGGCGATGGTTGACTCCATCAGGAGAACCATCTGTTTGTTTGCTATCGCATGATATATAAAAAAAACGGGTTCAAAGCCTATAAAAACTTCTCTAAGTACATTTTATAAGTTCGTCGACTATTACTCAAGAATTTGTAAAACTCTTAGCCGTAATACTTTTCCTTTTAATTTCATTATATTTACTACTGCCATGATTTTTTCCCACCCCCAAAACCAATTGTTTATCCTGGTTAGGGGGAACTTGACTCTAACAAAAATTAGCATTTAAAAGCATATCTGCCATTGGTGGCGTCAATTTCATTTACAATATTGGTGACGCCGGTCTCACAGACCAGGGTTTTCAACCTAAGATTTTGCCAACCATTGGCTAGTTATCCTACTTTTAGTTAGTTTAGGTTTAATTATAAACAAATTTATGAAAATAAAACACAAAAATTCAGTCGATCACAAGTTATTACTTATTAAAAAATTATTCTCACGACACTAAAAATATTCTGTTAACCTATATATAAAAAACCTTATAAAAAATTTGAAATTAGTAAAAATGTTAAATTTTTTGATTAAAATCAGCCTTTGTCAATCTTAGGATATTGCAAACTCTTATTTTGAAAAACAGTATATTTTAATATAATTTCCAGATTAATGTGCCGATTGAGTTCAAAAACTAATCAGCTCTATTCCTCAAAAACTTCGTCTAATGCATTAATTGCACCAAAATCGGTTTATCCGTTTTGGAGTAATCGTTGACGAAACAATTTGAAAAAAAGTGTTTTTCGACATAACTTCGAAATTTTTGAACTAATATTTTTTTATGTATTCTACGATATTTTAGTACTAAAAAACTACGTCGAATGCCTTTTCAAAAATCAAAATCTAATCTAATTTTCAAATATTAAAATTACGTTGTTTTTAGCAAACTTACTTAATATTTTTGAAATAATTTTCAGGTTCATACACCGATTGACTTCAAAATCTTATCACTTATCAGCTTTTCTCTTTTGAAAACAGCGTCAAATACCGTTAATTTAAAATAAATAAAAATTATCAATTTAAATGACAATTGATTTTATTATTACTTTAGATCCATTATTACTATAGATTTTATTTGTAATGTTGTATTGTTTTTAATTTGTAGTTCGCCTCATTTTGTATCCTCGTACTCGTCGAAATAATGGTTGGCAACATTAATATTTTCTATCAAACTCAATATTTCACATCTACCCACCATCCTTCCGAACACAACGTACCTATTGGTTAACAATTTAAGTTTTAGCCCTGATGATGCAGTAAAATGCGAAACCTATGCCTATTTAAATAAAAAAGTATATGTACTTAATTAGTGAATTGTGAAACATGCAAGTGCACAATTTAAAACAATAACTATCATTTTTTACAAACTTTAGACTCTTCGAGCTCAAAAATCTAGGTTAGATCTCTTTTAGGTATAGTTTGAAAAACTTTAAAGACAACAAAGAATAAATTTTACAAAAAAATACAATACAATACAATACAATAACTCTTTATTGTGCACCAAAATATATGACAACATTATAAGTTACAACATAAAAATAATACAAGTAAGATACACAATATTACAAGTAAGATACAAAATAATACAAGTAAGATACATTTTCGTTTTTAAAGTTTTTCAAGTTTTCCCAAGCACAGGATGAGTGCTAAAACACAAATATACCTAATTACGTACGTATAGTTTTTGCTTCTTTGAGCTTAAAATACATAAATTTAGCAGAAAATTTCAGGCATGGCCTCCAGGGTCAACCGGCTTATATAGATTTTTTTAATTATAATTGGGAGAGACATAATTCTATACCTCACAGCATAAAGCGAGACAGTGTGTGGGGGTGTGTGTGTGAATCGCCGTCACAGAACGCCTCATCCGCTTGACGCAATCTCTAGTCTACTCGCTGCCGCGTTCTTTATTAGAGTGACACCTAATATTCACCCACTGAACTATTTCAGTATTATAAATAAACTTGAGACACTTTAGTATTAAAATTGATGCATAGATGGCGCAAGTATGCTTATTTTTAAAGCTTGTATGAAGTCCATAATTTATTTATTAAATTTTCCATTGCATAATATATAGTCCAGTAAAAAGTTTAATGAAACCATGATCTGACCAGTTTTGGCGCAATGAGTAAAAATGTGTTCATTAATACTTAAATAATGATATTATGAAAGAAATTCTGATTTAAATTTAGGGGAAAGTGATGAAAAAAAAAAAGGGTTGAAAAATGCCTTTTTTTAAAATAACTTAATAACGGTAAGAAATAGAAAAAAAGTTTCAAGTAAAAGTTGTAGAAAAAAAAATTCTACACAAAAAAGTTCCTCTTCATTTTTTTGTTATCTACTTTAGCTACAAAAAATAAAAATTAAATTTGTAGTAAAATATGTAAAATTATATAAATATGGGAAAACATATGTAGTAGTGTTAGTACATATTTATGTGATGCGCGCGCTGCATGGTACAGGGCCGTAATAATTCTGGTAAGTTTTTATAATTAATTACAAAGCAAATTTAATTTTTATTTTTTGTAAGTAAACTAAAGCAGATGACAAAAAAATGAAGAGGAACTTTTTTATGTAGAATTTTTTTCTCTACAACTTTTACTTGAAACTTTTTTTTCTATTTCCTACCGTTATTAAGTTATTTTTAAAAAAGGCATTTTTCAACACTTTTTTTATTTTTTTCATCCCTTTCCCCTAAATTTAAATCAAAATTTCTTTCATAATATCATTATTTAAGTATTAATGAACACATTTTTACTCATTGCGCCAAAACTGGTCAGATCATGGTTTCATTAAACTTTTTACTGGACTAATATTGGTAGTATGGTTTAATTAGCGAGTTTAATCATTAAAAATACTATTCATATTTCTTAAACTAATATTTCAATCACTTTAATGTCTACTGATTTATTTTTGTTTTAAAACTGTCATGAAACGAGTTACCTATAACCAAGAAATTATTCGGTATTATAAGTAGATAGGTATAAAGGAAACAAAAAATCCTAATGTGAATATACTAATTTTATTTAAAATTCAAATTCATTACGTACATTACTTCCAAACCAACATTATTAACATACAATAGCGTTTAATATTCGTTGTCATAAAAATACACTATCGCACCGAACAATGCTCAGTATGACCTGGAGGTGAAATGATGACTTCTCACATAAGTGTATCTTTTAACCCTAAAATCTCAACGTAGGGCCCAGTTTAAAGGTTAGGTGTATAAAAGCAACTACTAGTTTAATGCTTTAACAGTTCATAAACTGACTTCCATTCAACAGATTGTTCAGTTTTAAACCTTGAATGCAATTGTATGAAAATTGCGCGCGGGCTTTTTGGTATTTAGTCTGTTCTTTTAATATTTGACGTCATCACTATGTGCTAATCTTCAATTACGTCAAATCTTGTGTTGTTATGTTATATTGTGATGTGATAGTGATTACAATTGTGTGTCTGATGGAAATTCTGAATCTGATGGAATTGGTCATCTGATGGAAAGCAGTCACGCTTGCTATGGATATTGGTAACGTTAGAAATTCGTCATTAAAACGATACCGGCCACGACGGATACGAGTCAAAGAACTGTAATTCTCCTTCTTTTAAGATGCAAGACCCTTTATCGCAAATTCCTTGAAAACAGCAAATGAGCGATCACTAAACAATTTTACTGTGTGGCCTAGAAATGTGCGTGAAAACCAGATACGGTGGGATACATATCAGACGTTGATGGTAGATGGATGGTCAATGGACGGTATGAATGAAATCTTTTGCTACAACGAGACAATGATCAGAAAAATACATATCACATAAATGAGTAGGTAGGTAGATCTTTCAAGGTATATCCTAATTCCATAGACATGTCTAAGACTCCAAGTGCCAGTATTTTATGTCTATTCGACTTTAATCAGGTTTCAAACTGCTATTGAGAAATCTCAATAGCATTTAGCCTAATCTAAATCTTTTTTTTTTTGTTTTAACCCCGAAAAAACCTCAATAAAATGTTTAGTCGAAGCCGGGATTTTCTATGTGTCGAATAGGCCTAATTAATTTTATTGCTATGGAGATTAGGTATTATTAAATTATGTAAATGCTTTATGGTTATAGTACAGCGACATTCTAATTAAATGTTTTAGTAAATATAGAACATACTGCTATCAATATTACGCAGTTTCAGTCGAAGCGAGCAGTCAAAGTTTATCATAAATACATAAACACCCTTATCTACAATACAAAATGTGATTTTAAACACGTTACGCCGTTTTCACGTAGCCTATTGTACCTAATATGTTATTTTTTGTATCATAAGCAGTGGTGTAGTTGGGGGGCGAGGGCGTTGGAGGTGGGGGGGAGGGATCCGCCCCGGGTGTCAGCCATTCAGAAGTTACACTTGACCGTGAAAAACCTAAAAAACTTGTTTTAACTTAAAAATAACGTTTGTGTGTGCGTGTGTGTACTTACGTACACACGTAAGAAGTTAAGTTTTCCCCGTGTTGGCCTGTCGAGCTCCTTTGAAGAATAGGCCAATTGCCGTTCCGCCAGGCAGGTCGTAAAAGGCGACTGTTTGGATATACGAGTCACTATCACCGTGGCTACTAGATGGTAGATTTCTGCATTGTATCGCCCGGGTCTGGTGTCACCCGCCTTACCTAATCTTGTCGCAATAGTGTCAATGCTTGTCACTGTTTGTGTCCTGGTTTGGAGGGTAGGGTAGCCGGTAAACTTATGCATGTAGCATTAGACCTCACCACAAGATAGCAATGGACCATTAACATCTTTGGTGTCTATAGACGTCGCCTATAGGCGATGGTTTACTCTTTCCATCAGGAGACCCATCTGCTTGTTTGCTATCTCATGATATAAAAAATCTGTAAATAGTTGATCCTGCAGGCCATCCTTGAAACTTTCCGCTAAATAAAGGTATTTTAATATCGTAGAATATCATAAAAGATTGGTTAAAAATGTCGAAGTTATATTTAAGAAAAACTTTTTTTAATTTTCCGTCAACGATAACTTCCGAACGGATAAACTGATTTTAATGCTATTAATGCATTAGACGTAGTAGTTGACACCTATGCTAGCTACGCCACTTGATCATAAGATAGTAAACAAACATATGTCTCTTCTGGTGGAAAGATACAATCATCGTCTCTCGACACCTAAGAAATGCACAGGACAAATTACACTTATTGATCTAACCCCAAAGTAAGCAAATTATTTGCTTGTGTTATGGGTGTTAGTCAACGATACTAATACATAGAAATACATATATAAATACTAGAATATATTTAATAAACACCCAAACCCGGAAATACATACATATATGCTCATCACATAAATGCTTGTCCCCGTTGGGAATCCAACCAGAGTCCCGTCGATTGCGTATTCAGAGTCGTAAGCAAATTATTTTTTATATTATGGGTGTTTGTAAGATACTAATACATGAAAATACATACATTAATCGACGGGTCCCAAGAACAAAATCGCATCTACAAAACTACCAAATTACAATATGTTTGTTTGTGGGAGTACTTTGTAGATAAGATGATGTTCACTTGAGTATTTCCAAAAATAAAAGACCAATAAAAATAAAAAATATATTGTCTTGTAGTATTACGCGTGTTTAATGCGAATTTTATTATAAAACCAATTTCGTCTGATCTCTCCACAAGATTTTGTTCTTGGGACCTGTCGAAATACTGCACGTGCATAAAAAACACCCAAACCTAGAAATACAAACGTATCATGCTCATCACAAATGCTTGGTCCTATCAGGAATCGAGTACCCGAGCCTGATTCATTGCATAGTCAGGATCACCAATCTCACTGATGGTCTAGAACAGGACTGCCCAACCAGGGGGGCACGCCCCCCTAGGGAAGCGTAGAAAAATGTTAGGGGGGGCGTCGTACGTAATATGTAAGATTACATTTCCAAAAAAAATTAACGAGTAGGTAAATGAGTAATATAAGGCGGGCATGAAAATATTATTTTTGGCTCGGGGAGGCTCGGCGACATAAAGGTTGGGAAGGACTGGTCTAGAAGATAAAGACCACCACTATCCACCACGCTAGTAGCAAAAACATTACAGCTATCGACGTAGTGGAAAGTTTTTCTTTCAGTTGCATGAGGCATCGTAGTGGTCATACATTATGAAAGTCCGCTAACGGATGCAAGCTGAATCGATTTGTTGTTTAAATAGCTCTGACATTTTTATACAATAGTTTTTTTCATCGCCTCTGTAGTCTAGTGGTCTGGTATCGGTGTGGATCACTTGAGGTCCCGGGTTCGATACTTGATTCGGGCAATTCAATAATGTTGTTTTTTTTTTTCAGTTTCTGATAAAAACGACATTGAATAAGTGCTCGGTTGGCTATAGGCTTGCCACCTATCACATTGTGGGACTAATGGCCTAAATTGCACTAACAATGTCTGAGCTTAGGATAATCCTAAATACTATGCTGTCACATTATTTTCATTTAAGAGAAAAAGTGACAGTATACCATTTAGAATTGCCCTAAGCTAATACAATGTAAGTGCAATTGGCCATAAGTATCTTCGGCTAATCGTAGGCGCACTGGTTGTTCGTCTGCCAACTTCTCGAGAATACGGACTTGAAGATGCCTTTTTTCCATAGGATAGCAAGACTGACGTACCAGGATCAAATTGATCGGGTACTGTCCGAAGGTGGTGACAATAGCCCTTAAAAACGGCGCGTTTGCGCGAAGAAAGTTATAACTTTTTTTATATATCATAAGATAGCAAAAAAGCAGATGGGTCTCCTGATGGAAAGAGTCAACCATCGCCTATAGACACCAAAGATGTTAATGGTGCGTTGCTATCTTGTGGCGAGGTCTAATGCCACATGCATATGTTTACCGGCTACCTTACCCTCCAAACCGGAACACGACAGTGACAAGCACTGACGCTATTGCGGCAGGAATAGGTAAGGCGGTGGTACCAGACCCGGGCGAGACAATGCAGAACTCTATCACCTAGTAGCCACGATGGTAGTGACTCGATAGCCAATCGGTCGCCTCTTACGACCTGCTTGACAGAACGGCAGTTGGCCTATTCTTCAAAGGAGGCCGGGACCAACACGGCAAATTTGTCTGAACCGTGATATTTAGTTCTCAATTCTCTTTGCCTGCCTTTCAGTTTTTTGATAAAAACAACTTTGCCTGGAATTGAAAAAGTGTTGGCGATAGGCAGGTCGTCACATTATGGGACTTATGTATATTCGGCTATACATCGGTGCATATGTTGTACCTTTTCGGATATATAGTATAGTAATAAAGTATATAGTAATAATGTACTTTATTACACCCTCATATAAATTTCACATATAGAATATATTATACAGCTTTCCACTGAATAGAAAAACTCGGTAAAACTTTTTGCTGGACCCAATTTTGAATCTGTGACTCATATTCCTACAGCTCAAAATAAATCACCAACAAGGAATTAGCTAAAGTTATAAATAGTGTAATTGCAATATTATAAAGACATTTTTACTTCAGTGAGTTGCTTGATTTTGATAAGGTGAAAGTAGAGAAGCTTACGCTTCGCTATATAAAAATATGTACAGTATAATATATAAAAATATAGTAATTATATACTTTATTACACCCTAATATACTCGTGTGTATACTTCATATATAGAAATATACCTATTGAATAATTAACTCGGTAAAATATTTTGCTGGACCCAATTTCGAATCTGTGATCCCTATACCAACAGCCCAAGATAAATTATCAACAAGGAATTAGATGAAGTTAAAAATGAGTGTAACTGCAATATTAAAGAGACAATATCTCGTTGGCCGAGCTTTGCTCGGGTTTTCACATATTTTTGAAACAGATCTTTTCTTGGACCTTGAAACTTGATAAATCGATTCCCATAGAATATATAATTTTTTTTTTTCGCACCTGGTTGACCGAGCTTTGCTCGGTTTTTCACATACCCATATCTTGGGAACCGAGCTTGGACCTGGAACCTTGATAAATCGATTCCTTGACCCGAAAAACCCATAATTTGTGACTTTCATGAAAATCGTTGGAGCCGATTCCGAGATTCCAATTATGTATATATATATATATATATATATATATATATATATATATATATATATATATATATATATATATATATATATATATATATATATATATATATATATATATATATATATATATATATATATATATATATATATATATATATGTCGCAGTGAAATTGTCAATAGCCGTTAGATTACAATCTACCTAGGGTTTTTATAATTTGGTTAGGTTAGGTTAGCAGTTAAATTATAATATCACTTAGGTAGATTATAATCTAACGGTATTGACAATTTCACTGCGACATATATATACAAGAATTATGCTGCTCGTTTAAAGGTATTAGATTTTTACTTTAGTAGGTTGATTGATTTTTTTAAGGCGAAAGTATGGCACTAACTCACGCTTCGCGTTGAGGCGTGCAAAATATAAGGCAGCTATTAAATATTAATCCAAACATATAAAAGTTTATATATGGAAGGCATAACTGATAAGTTTTATGTTCATTCGTTATAAATGGTGTCTTGTTTACGTCTTCCCTTATCGCAGCGATAACTGTACTGTGACATCACCTGTATATAGCAACCAGTTAAGGTGCGCTTCACATATGGTTCTGTTTTCATACTAATATTAAAACAGGTTAAATATTCACTGTGAAGTATAAAAATATATGTTATATATTTTAAATTTTTGGTTGTTATTTTTTTTATTTTCTTAACTAGCTGTTGCCCGTGACTTGGTCCGCGCGGATTTTGTGTACTCCGCACAGCTCCTCCCCCGTAGGTGATAGCGTGTTAATATGTAGCCTATATGTTGATGAAATTTGAAGTAAACCCATGCAGTACTTTTGAGATTACCCCGGACATACATACAGACAAACAGTCAACAATTCTGAAAACTATATTTTTGGCTTCGATATCTATTGTAGATCACAGCTCAAGTATTCTTTTAAAAAAATGTTCAATGTACAGTTTTGATATTTCTACGATTTTATTATATGTATAGATTATTTTAAGTTTTAGTTTAGCTTTCATTTCGCTTTGTAATATCTTTGTCGTGTAATGTATATTTAGAAGTTTTACCTTGGCCCAGTCGTGTTTTTAGGATTCTGAAGTAAACTAGGAACCCTTACAGTTTTTTCGTAATTTGGTAGAAAGATATAATTTGGCAAAAATTTGGTTTTACGACAAATCTTTGAAATTCTCCGTTTTTCTCTACTGTAATACGCATGCATTATACATAAAAATTAAAAATTAAATTGAAAGTGCTTTTTAGATATAGTAATGAAAGATACTACCTACCGCATCAGCTGCTGTGATTTTTTTGACAGATGAAAATAAAATTATGATTTTTTTAATTTTTTATTTTATTACATGCTTTATCTTCAATCATTCTATGATAAAAACTGGCAACCGCATTGAAATTCGTTGCGTAATTTAAAAGATATAAGCGTACATACAGTGGAAGCGACTGTTTTATACAATGAAAAGATTATCATATCATATGATTTATTACGACTATACACCGAACACACATAAAGATAGTAACAAAAAAATAATTAGGTATAACGTCAAAGGTTGCGAGTCCGAGAGACTATCATTTTGTTTTTAAATTTTGATTTGCCCTTTTTTAAATTTTTTTGAAAAATTTTGATAGGCAAATGATTTTGTAAATCAAGGTAATTAGTATGTTTTTTTTTATCATAAAATAGCTAAAAGGCAGATGGCTCTCCTGATAAAAAAGCGACGACCATCGGGTATGGACACCAAAGACAATAGTGCTATCCGTGATGATAAAGCATGAGCCAATCCATTTGGTCTCCCCTCCAAACCAGAACATAACGATGATAAGCATTGTCGCTATTGCTGCAGGAATAGGCATGGCAGTTGTACCAAATACCCGGGCAGAGACGTTACAGAACTCTACCACCTAGTAGTCACGATGGTTGTGACAAGTATTATAACCAATCGGTTGCCTTTTACAACCTACCCGACATTTTTTTTGAACGGTAGTTGTTTATTCTTCAAAGGAGCCCGAAACCAACACAGGGGATCTTTATAATTTTAGTTAAGATTGCACACCAAATATTTTACAAAAGGTGGACTTAATTCTTTACCAGTCAACCTTCAGACTAGCAGAAAAGGTAATATCATTAACAACCCACGTATGTAAAGACACAGGCAAAGCATATTCTCCGTTTATAGTTTACTTTGTTATAGGTAATAAAAAACTCGTAACCTCCGGGAATCACTCCCAAGGGAGGAGTTGTCACATCCTATCGACTGGGATTCGTTGAAAGACGTAGAAAAAATATTGTTCTCTTGATAACATGTTTTTATTACTTCTGATAAACGTACTTAAGATTTATCTTTATGTTGTGTTTTTTGTCTTAAAATATATCATAGTTAGTGTTGTTTTTGTATTTTCGGCTAAATAAAATCATGGATCTGTAAATATTACGAATATTACTTAGAAAACAACAAATTACGACTTTGTACTAGGTATTCTGTTTAAGGTCTGCTGTCTTATTTTTTTATACCAGAGATTAGCAAACAAGGAGATTAATTTTCTTAATGGTAAGAGATAACTATCGCCTACAGACATATATTCTTCTGACGAGATGACTAACAATAGTTTGGAGACTAAAAAGATGAAATTAATAAATTTGCTATGCTCCGCTTAATATTCTATGTGTTTTTCGCGATGGCACCAAAAAGAAAGAAAGAAGAAAGACGTCGGTTTAATAAATGAATAAAACTCAGTACTCACCGATAGTCCGGTTAAAAGAAGACACCAGCGGCACAATTGTGCCGTCGTTGACGTCTTTCTTTTTGGTGCCATCGCGAAAAACACATAGAATAGTTCGCGGATCATAGCAAAATTTATTCATTTCATCTTTTTAAATAATGGATTTCCGCAAAGTAATGCCTGAATCAATAAAGTTTGGAGACTACCTAATTAATTTTAAAAATTAACTAAAAAATTAAGTCGCCTCTGTGGTCTAGTGGTCCAGCGTTGGCGTTGACCACATGAGGTCCCGGGTTCGATTCCCGGGTCGGGCACATAAGAAAAGTGTTTTTTCAGTTTTCTGAGAAACACAAAGTTGCCCGGGATTGGAAAGTGCCCGGTTGGCGATAGGCTTAATACCTATCACATTTGTGGGACCAAGTATCTTCGGCTAATCGTGGGTGCATTTGTTGTACCTCTGCCTACCCCTTCGGGGATATGGGCGTGAAGATACTACCTAATTAAAGTGTGATCCAAATTGGAAACTGACAGCGACGTTACTGCGCCAAGAATAGAGAAGGTGGTCTATGGTAGTTCCAAATCCGGGCGAGACGTGGTGAAACTCTACCATCTAGTAGTCGCGATGTCAATGGGATGTATTAGTCTTCTCTCGTCTTTTTATGAAATGCTTAGCAATAAGTTAATTGATTTGTTGCCTTTTATGGCATGCTTAACATTAAGACAATTGATCTGTTGCCTTTATTACGTACTTAGCATTAAGGTAAGTGATCTATCGCCTTTTGTTACATGCTTAGCGTTAAGGCAAGTGATCTGTCGAATTTAATGACATGCTTAGCATTAAGGCAATCAATCTGTTGCTTTTTATGACATGCTTAGCATTAAAGCAAGTACTCTGTCGCCTTTTATGACATACTTAGCATTAGAGCGATTGATCTGTCGTCCTTTGGTTATACGCTTGGCATTTTTAGCATTAAGGCAATTGATCGGTCGCTTTTTATGACATGTTTAGTACTAAGGTAAGTGATATATCGCCTTTATGACCTGCTTAGCATTAAAGGAATTGAACTGTCGCCTTTTATGATATGCTTAGCATTAAAGCAATGGATCTGTTGTCTTTTATGACATGCTTAGCGTTAAGGCAAGTGATTTGTCGCCTTTTATGATATTCTTAGCATTAAGGCAAGTACTCTGACGTCTTCATGATTAGCATTAAGGCAATTGATCTGTCGTCTGTTATTACATGTATAACTATAGCGTTTTTTTATATTATTAGATAGCAAACAAGCAGATGGGTCTCCTGATGGAAAGAGTCAACCATCGCCTATAGACACCAAAGGTGTTAATGGTAATCTTGTGGAAGGTCTAAAGCCACATGCATAGGTTTACCGCCTACTGTACCCTCCAAACCGGAACACGACAGTGACAAGTACTTACTGACGCTATTGCGGTATTGGTAGTGACTCGTATTACTATTTAGAATTAGGGAACAGTTCAAGTTTCATCAAAATCAGTTCAGTAGTTTTTGAGATATGGGACTATGGGATATAGTTGACATATTACATGTTTGCGAAATTTCTTTGCGCATATGGATTTAAATATCAACGAATTCGAATACTGACAAGAGAACCATCTTCCTGTTTTGTTATTTTTTTATTCAAACAAGAATCTCCTGATGGAAAGAGACAACCATCTCGTATATACACTAAAGATGCAATCCTTGTGACGGGATAAGCCACTTGCATAAGCCGGCCCGGCTTTTCTACTCTATAACCGCAACATTACAGTGACAATTACAAAAACATGTGACATAAGACCCTGTCACAAGGATAACAACGCACCATTAACATCTTAGATATGTGTAGGAGATGGTTGTCTTTTTCCATCAGAAGAACCTCTACTTGTTTGCTATCTTATGATAAAAGGTCACTGACGTTATTATAGGAGGAACAGGTAAAGCGGTGGAACTGAATGGTAAGACGTTGCGGAACTTTACCATCTAGTAGTTACAATAGAAATGGCACATGTAGCCAATGGTTATTACGAACTGCCTGGGAGGATGGCAGATAGGCCTTTTTATCTATCTAAATGCCACCGTTCTTCTGAATAGATAGATATTTCTATGCAGAAAACTAAAAACAAATATTTAAAGTCGAATTCCAAACAATAGTTATCTATAATTTTCAAGTATGCCTCGTACAAAATATCACGTACTACTCGTAACCATAACAAGTTTTATTGATAAGGGAAACGGACATAAATGGATAAAGGTAATTGAAGTTTTCTGTATTTCAAATCCCGTGTACAGGGGTAATTTGAACCATATTAAATTAGTGGAACTGAATGGTAAGACGTTGCGGAACTTTACTATCTAGTAGTTACAATAGAAATGGCACATGTAGCCAATGGTTATTACGAACTGCCTGGGAGAGTGGCAGATAGGCCTTTTTATCTATCTAAATGCCACCGTTCTTCCGAATAGATAGATATTTCTATGCAGAAAACTAAATACAAATATTTAAAGTCGAATTTCAAACAATAGTTATCTATAATTTTCAAGTAGGTATGCCTCGTACAAAATATCACCTACTACTCGTAACCATAACAAGTTTAATTGATAAGGGAAACAGACATAAATGGATAAAGATAACTGAAGTTTTCTGTATTTCAAATCCCGTGTACAGGGGTAATTTGAACCATATTAAATTAGTGTATTCAGCGTTTCAGTTATATGTTTTCAGCCGTAGGTGTTTCCCGCCAATGGCGTCGGGCCGCGGGGTCATGACCCCGCCAATCGGGTCGGGCGACGCCTTCGCGTGATCACTCTAAAAATATAGCTTTCAGGATTTGTACATAGTATATAAAATTTTCATACCTAATAGATTTATTGACAAAATACGAAAAACTGTTTAACACTTTTACCTTATTAGTTATATTAATTTTACAGGTATATTAATTAACCACAATAAGGTATGTAAGGTGAGAAATTAAAACGCGATAGATTACCTACGAATAATTACCTATCTATTTCATGTAAGTAATTTATATAATTAAATATAGTGAGTCTCTACTGAAATGATGATAACGTATCGTTGGTTTATTTTTAAAATGAAGAAATTTATATTGCGGCTCAACAACAAATCTGTTTCCAATTAATAATATGAACTTTTTTATCAAATATCCTACTGCTGAGCCCGATTTATGATAATGTTTATGACTAGTGTTTTTACTGTGAGAGAAACTGTTTAGTGACACATGTAATTTAATAAATAAATAGCATTTAAAGAAAATAATTGAATAATTGAACTGATCTAACACAATTATAATCATAATTTATTTATTGCTTGAACATATGTAAATCAGGATGTTACAATATGAAATATAATTAGTGCACTACATTCTGCCTATACGGCGTGAAATATAACATTAAAGTTAATCATTAGCTATGCAAAACAAATTATTTGATGCGGGTGCATATGCGCCAGGAGTAGAGTGCAAGGGGGTGGTAGAGTGCAAGGGGGTGCACTTATAATACCCCCTTGCCTTGAAAAAATACTTTTTTATTTAGTTTCTGTATGAATAACAATTAAAGACATTTAGGTTGCTTTCCAAATTTGTTCATCTCTGAGTCATTAATATGTGTACATGTATAGTTAGTTCTATATTAGTTAATAGTATCAGATGCAAATGCACCTCTCCGAAAATAATCGGTGTTAATTAATAATATATTTACAAATACATTATAATATATAATATAATAATGATATATTATATTTAGTAAACACCCGGAATACCATTTATGTTTACTACACAAACAATTGTCCCAGAACGAACTCTAGCGTCAGTTACATAGTCAGAGTATCTGACCACTCCACCACAAATGAGATAGTTTAAAATGTAGAATGGTATAAAAGATAACATTTGGTATAAAGGGTGGGGTAAATATAAAGTTGGGCACTTAATATAAAAGGGTGATGTCATTGATATATTTTATATCAATGGGTGATGTGCAAAAATCTGTTTCTTCTTTATCACATCTATAAAAATATTATTGAATAGGTTAAAGGTTTCATTAATTATTATAAGAAAGGAAACATTAATTATTATAGGCTGGTCAACAAGTGCTTTTAAGCTTTACCTCCTATTAGATCCTATTCCTCCTCCTAGGTAGATCATCTATTTTTTTTTTAAAATCAAGAGCCGTTTGCAAAAAAGTTATTAAACCTTAATTGAAAAAATGATGGGATTTTGTCTTCTTTTTGAATTTTTTTTCAAATGTGAAGAACACTTCACATTTGAAATATCAAATGATTTTTGAGGTTTTGGCAAAAACCAAACCCAGATGGGGTTTAATTTTCTGCATGTATATTTAAGATTTTCAGTTATTCTAGAACTTATTTATTTTAATATCAACTTTTAAATCATTGGTATTGTATTGAATATCTGTTGTATTGTTTCCAATATTATCAGTGTAATTACAGAAATTTTGTTAAAAAATTTATATTATATCGTTTTTCGTAAATACTGGCTATGAGAAAAATCACGGAGTTTTACTCACATTTTACAAATACTATCTTGTATATACTATTTTGAAATGTGAAACTGCTGAATAGTTTTTTTATTGTTTCGGCATTAAAATACATTATCCAGAAGTAAAATAGGCTTATTTAATTTTTTTATAAATAGTAATAATCTTTATTAATTTCTCCCATTTTACAATGATCTATACATTCAATACAATACTAGTAAGCGTTTATTATAGAAAATGTATTCATTTAACAAAACTATGAAGTTTCACTAGATTAGTAAAATAAATTCGGTCTTATAACTTACTAATAAACAAGTTTGATCATGTGCGTAAGTCATCATCTGTCTCGTTCATTTTAAAGCATTGCTACGCCGTAGACGATTCGTAGTATAAGCTATTATCTAGCGATAGTCTTAACGCATAATATTAAAATAAAATTAATATGTAGCACTCATAGACATGTAAAATGGACAACATCTACCACTCTAGCCTAGTCATCTCTTATCTCTATTTCCTAGTAGTCACGATGTTTGTGACGTTTAATATTTTGCATGTCTTACTGCATACCATGGACGTGCTAAGGAGCTCTACTTGGGGTAATTTTGAAGGTCGAAATTTTATAATCTCATAAAGACGATAACTTTAGAAAATATATTTTTTTAAATATTTTATTTTAATTTTAACGTCTTTAATTAACTTGTGGGAAGACACCGCATATTAATCAAAGCTTTGTGGTTATAGGTTGTTTAACTATAATTTATTTATATTTTTGTTAACCTAGCTGTCTTGTATTATTTTATAAATACAGCTTCGAGATGGCTACTTTACTCAAAAAATTTACTCATTTCATACAGAACTAAGCGATTGATTGAAATATATTTTTAAATGATGATTATGATGACAAGTGCCCGGTTGGCGACAGGCTTGCCAAAAATTATTTGTGGGACTTCTTCAGTTAATCTTGGGTGCACTGTCTACCTCTTCGAGATACGGGCATGAAAATACTTTTTAATACTTATGCATGAGGCATTACTATCCCGCCACGGATAGCTAACTACCATTCAATATTTGGTGGCGATGGTTGTCTCTTTCCATAATGAGAGGCATCTGCTTATTTAATATCTTATACAGTGTTACTTTTAAAGGCCCGACCGAATTTTAAAATTGAGAACTAAATAATAAATTGGAAGTTCGATTTTGAAACGAATATAAAATTATTTGTTTAAAAATATCCCACTAAATTCATGAATTTGATGCACCGAATCTTGTTAAAGAACTCTGTAATTCTGGCAGTGTATCATTTTACATTTACCTATAATTACGATAGTAATTATTATGTAATCTCTCACTCTAAGTACATTTTCCCGATCAATTTTAATTTAGTTGAATGCACTAAAATATTTTAGTTTGAATTTTGCGTAATTGAAACTATGTACATGAGTTTTATTTTTTGTGTCGGGTAAAAATGAAATTTGGAATTTTAAATTATTTTTTTATTACAAAAATCGAACACATTATCGATTCTAAACAGCTTCTGAAAATTTGGCCGGCCCCTTAAAAATAACCCTGTATGAAATTTCAAAGTCGGTTCATAAATGACTGAGTTCTGAGACTTGGTTATTTATACTCCCCATGTGGTCCCATTTTAATTAGGTAAAGATCTGATGCTGGGTTCCGGAGGTATTAAATGGGAAATCGGTTGCTGCAGTTTTACTGCGTTAAAAAATATTACGCATGTTAACTGGACCATTCACATTATATATAGTATTGTAAATATTATGCATTTATTACCTAACAAAATATACATAATGCAAGTCAACGGATTATAGTTCAAGCGACTCTCATATGCCTGCCAGTATGTAGTTTAGTAGAACCATTGCTTATGGCTTCTTGGGTTAATCTTTAACATACTTAGTGATCTGATAGACCTAGATACAGCTACTTATTGTAATTTAAGTCTATTTTGCATGCCTTAGCGTGAACGCGCTAAGGCGTTCTACTGGCGGATAATTTTTAACGTTACAGTTGCAAGCACGGTATTTTTCGAAAAAATATTTAACAAGGATCAACACTATTTTTTCCTTCTGTTATTAATACTGATATTTTACATAGCGCGAAAGCGCCACGGCGCTCTACTAGCAGATAATATTTAACGTTTCAGTTGTAGGAAAGATAACTTTCAAAAAATAAAGCAAGTTTTAACATTATTTTCTTTTTTCTATTTTGATCTGTTTAGCTGTAATCTATCTGGGTCCTCGCTTCTAACTGCCCTTCCCCTGGAACCCAGAAGAGAAGACAAGCGAATTAAATCACACCCTAGTACTTTGTAAGCCTGACTTAACAATGCACTCATATAAATACTAAAATAACACTACCACGCCCATATTCCTGAAGACGGAAGCAGAGTTGAATCGCACTCAAGACTAGCCAACGATAGCCAGTTATAGTGTGACAGGAAGCTGTAATCAACATACTAAAAGCTAGCAATTTCTTGCAATTTCGTTCGTATTTATTACCCAAAATCATTTCTTCCTATAGCTCTATGGCTCACTTAGGAAGTAGTCTATGTTACTCATTGATTATTCAGTTTTCTTTCATGTATGGCATGAAAACACAGACAGACTCCACAGATTTATATAAAAGTATAGATTAGATTAATTTTTATTACTACCGTCCATCTTGGGAATCGAATCCTAATCTTTGTAGTCAGCATTATTACTCAGTTGACCATCGAAGCGGTCACTAAATGCTACTAAACTTACACTAACTTTCCCAACTTTCACTAAGCTTCGAGTGTCAGGCAGTAAGAAATGCTTTGTCGTCTTGCGCGCCTTGAATCCTGAAAATCAATAAGTGCCCTGAGCCACCCCGCCGCCCTCCGTGTGACGTTTAGCTTTTCCTCACTCTTATGTCAATTTTTTAAGATAATGTAAATATAATATTTTTAAAATACAAACATTCATTTATTTGTTTTTATTTACGCAAAAAAATTTACATAGGTTAAGCTACGCCTAAGGACATTCTATCCTAGTCATATGATGGAAAAAGTCAACCATCGCCTATAGACACCAAAGATGTAAATGGTGCGTAGGTATCTTGTGGCGAGGTCTAATGCCACATGCATAAGTTTACCGGCTACCTTACCCTCCAAACCGGAACACAACAGTGACCAGCACGGACGCTATTGCGGCAGGAATAGGTAAGGCGGTGTTACCAGACCCGGTCGAGCCGATGCAGAACTCTACCACCTAGTAGTCACGATGGTAGTGGACGCATATAGCCACTAAGTCGCCTTTTACGACCTGCCTGGCAGAACGGCAGTTGGCCTTTTCTTCGAAGGAGCCCGGGACCAACACGGGGAAAAAAGATATTTTATGATTTAGAGCAAGCTTTAGTTATACAACATTTTATAACTTATATATAGGATATATAGGATACTAGCTGTAGTCCGCAACCTCGTCCGCGCGGACTTGGTTTACTCCGCACAGCTCCTCCCTCGTAGGTGATAGCGTGTTAATATGTAGCCTATATGTTGACCCGATCTGTTAGTAATATTCATGCAAAATTTGAAGTAAATACATATAGTACTTTTTGTGTTTACCCCGAACATACATATAGACAAACAAAAAAACAGACAAAAATTCTAAAAACTATATTTTTGGCTCCGATATCGATTGTAGATCACGCCCCAATTATTCTTTTAAAATAAATATTCAATGTACAGTTTTGACTTTCCTACGATTTTATTATATGTACTTATAGATAATAGGATCTTACAAATTACTTGTAGTTCTAGTTTACTTTAAACATCCAACGGGTTTCAGTAACTACAGCATCATTAAAGTTTTAAAACATTATCGTTTTATACAATTTTTACTAGTTACAAGTTGTAATTTGTAACAAAATCCATCCAAAACATCCCCGATGATGCTGTTATTAGCGAACTGGTAGAATGTACTAATCAATATAAAAAAGTGAAGTATAAGAACAAGTGAGTTTATTAGTTATTTTAAAATGCAGTTTCACCAAGTGCCGACGACGGAAAGTACACATTTTATAACTAAAGCCCCGATTACACTTTGGTTAGTGCGAGTACGACTGTTTAATGAAGGTGATTAGTACATTAGACACATGTACGAGTACTTAGCAAAAAATACGTGAAGACAGCCGCTGACCAGTGCGAGTGATTAGTAATCAGCGTCTACTCACTTTTACTGCGCTGATTACCAATCACTCGCACTAATCAACGGCTGTGTTTACGTATTTTTTGCTTAATATTACGCACCTTCATCACCATTGATATAAAAAACTCAAGATGCACAATCAGTGTCTCAAAAACGTCCTCCAAAAATGAGTGCACAATTTTAAATTGTGCGCTCATTTAAAATAGAATCGCGTCGGTCGTGACACTGTCAATTTTATTTATTTTTGTACATTGCTTTGTAAAAACAACTTTAAATCTTGCGCTTAAGGTTGGATATGCAAAAACATTAATATTTGCCACATCTATAACTATTTAAAAGAAATTAGGGACACTTTTGAGTGTCAGTTTTGTTCGGGACTGTGCATCTTGGGTTTTTATATCAATGTTCATTACATTCGCACTCACTTAAGGCTTAGTCTCACTAAACTATAAAATCTATGTTAATATCACAAAGAGATAGAGTTGTTTGTATGTCGTTACTTGTTTGTATGTAAACTCAAAAACTACTGGACCGAATTTAAAAACTCTTTCACCAATATAAAGCTACATAATCACCCATGGTGGATCGGTGTTCATGTGGTGGGATGGTAATGCCACAAGCATTAGTGTCATGGGCGTACCCAGGTTCTGGTCCAGGGGGGACACCGGTAACATTTTAAGACTATATTTCTATCTCATTCTATTTTTATCTACTACGATAGATAGTTAATAGAGAGGTAAACAAATTCCAGGCGAGGGCAGCTGCCCATCCCTGCCCCCCCCCCCCTCCTCGGTACGCCAATGAGTGTACCTGCTGTCTTATCCTACTTTGACATGTAGAATCAGTAGTTGTATATATAATACTAAATGGTAGAGTTCTGTAAAGCCTCAACCGGGTTGGTTACCAATGCCTTAGTTATCCTACCTCTATTTATCCCGTGTTCGTCCGGGCTCCTTTGAAGAATAGAACATCAGCCGCTCTGCCAGGCAGATCATAAGAGGTGATCGATATGCCATACGTGCCACTACCATCGTGACTATACTAGGTGGTAGAATTCCGCAACGTCTCCCCCGGATATTTGTTACCACCGCCTTACCTGTTTCTGCCGCAATAACATTAATGTTTGTTATTGACGTAGTCCGGTTTGGAGGGTAAGGTAACCAGTACATTTATGCACGTAGCATTACCATCTCGCCACACGAATAGCAACGCACCATTAACATCTTTGGTGTCTATAGGCGATGGTTTTTCTTTCCATGAGAAGAGCCATCTGCTTGTTTACTATTATTTTTTTTATATCGTAAGATAGCAAACAAGCAGGTGGGTCTCCTGATGGAAAGAAACAATCATAGTCTATAGACACCAAAGATGCAAATGGTGCATTGCTATCTTGTGGCGAGGTCTAATGCCACATGCATAAGTTTACCAGCTACCTTACCCTTCAAATTGGAACACGACAGTGACTAGCGCTGACACTATTACGGTAGAAATAGGTAAGGCGATGGTACCAGACACGGGCGAGACAATGCAGAACTCTACCACCTAGGAGCCACGATGGTAGTGACTCGTATAGCCAATCGATCGCCTTTTACGACCTGCCTGGCAGAACGGCAGTTGGCCTATTCTTCAAAGGAGGCCAAGACTAACACAGGGGAAATCTACTATTATACAGGGGATATATGATATAAGAAAGGGAAGTATTTTTAAGCATATACTTCGATTTTCGCCTTTCAATTTGTCTTTGTGATAATAAATGTCTTTAAACCTTAAAAAACTTTCATCTTTCCTTACGCGTTATGTTCTATTTTATGATAAAAAAACCGCAATAGTGTCAGTGTGACAGTACACAATTACTGTCATTGTCCTCATCCAGTTTGGAGGGTAAGGTAGCCGAACTTATGCATGGGGTATTCCAAACGCACGCACACAGATAGTAAAACACCATTGACATCTTTGTTATCCATAGGCGATAACTCTTTCCTTGAGGAGAATCATCTTATTTACTACCCCATAGAATAAACAAAATAAAAAATAAAATTACCAACAATTCATTAAACTTTTAACTAAAATATTAGTATACGACTTTAATAAAACCCCCACAGTAACATCAAACGGATGACAAACAAAAACAGTCGACGTATCGCAAACAAAAAACTACCCCCAGCGCCGCCCTCATTAGGGGCCTGAAAGACCTCTCTGAAACGAGCTCTTTGCCTTTGATCTCGCCGACCCGTACATACGATGTATGTACTCCGCTTATGTACCTATGATATGCCGTGAATAAAGGCTTAGATTATTTTATTTTCTGGAATACCGTTGCTTTATTGTAAATGGCTTTTTTATATCATGAGATGATGAAGTAGATGGGCTTCCTGATGAAAAGAGACAGCCATCGCCTGTAGACACCAAAGATGTTACTGGTGCGTTGCTATCTTGTGGCGAAGTCTAATGCCACATGCATAAGTTTGCCGGCTACCTTACCTTCCAAACTGGAACATGACAGCGACAAGCACTGGTGCTATTGCGGCAAAAATAGATAAGACGGTGAGAGCGAGACAACGCAGAACTCTACCACCTAGTAGACACGATGATAGTGACTCGCATAGCCAATCGGTCGCCTTTTACGACCTGCCTAGCAGAACGGCAGTTGGCCTATTCTTCATAGGAGCCCGGGACCAATACGGGGAAATACCAAAGATGTTAATAAGATGCCAAAAATGTTAATGGTATGTTGCTATTCTTGGGGCAGGGTTTAAATGCAAAATACATAAGTTTACCAACTACCTTAACCTCCAAACCGGAACACGACAGTGAAAAGCAGTGACGCTATTGTGGCAGGAATAGATAAGGCGGGCGTATCAAATACACGAGCGAAACGTTGCGGAACTCTACCACCTAATAGTCACGATGGTAGTGAGACGCTACCCTCCAAAGTGCTAACGATTGTGAAAAGGCCGGCTGATACAAGACGGTGACTCCAGAGCCGGGCGAGACAATGCGGAATTCTACTACCTATTTTTTTATTTTTCTGTTTCGAAACACACATAAGCAGGTGGTCCAAATGACCGTTACTGCGAAACTTGAGCCAGCCCTAAGGATGTCTCCTATGATACAGAACTTTGGCTTAGGGCAGTATCTTGTTAATAAGTGGGAGAGTAAGTGGCATTAGGATTTCAACTTGTTAATAATTCTCGACCAAGGTCGCGAGTGTTAGCGGGCTGAAATAGCGAGCCGCGTCTATAACGTACCTAAATTGTGAATGTGGCTGTGATGGGATCAACGGGATCGGATATCAAAAACTAGTTTGCTTTTAAAGCCATACACCTAATAACTCGTGATTCAAGGTTTAGCCTTTTTACAAAGATCATGAAGTGGGCTAAAGTGTTGTTGCGTTTTTTTTAGTTCTTTTCTCGAATATCCGAAATCTAAGCGTCAGCTCAGAGTCTGGTGGCTCGTGTGTTACCACCGTGATAAGTAATGAGCTCGTAAAGCTGTCTATTTCGGTTATCGCTAGAAATAAGCTATAATTTTTTTTCAGATCGGTAAATTGCGGGGATCACCACTCACCTCGCCAACCAACAAACTAGTGAAACGTGGTGAATCAGAAAATCTAAACGTTCGGTTCACTCCGCCTACTTTGTAATGGAACCAGAAAATGAATAATTTTATATATGATACTTTTTATATAAATCTATACTATTTTATTAAAGGTTAATAGTTATTGTTTGTTTGAACCATGCATTATATTATATGTTTATACACCTTTCAAAACAATTTCTTAATTTGTCAATATATCTTGCATTTACGCACTGAACACAGAGTTATGTACTACTTACCGATGAAATAAAATTACTCAAAGGGTAATTTTTAAACCTCGTCATCTCATTCGGTACGATAAAACAGTACAACATGGTTTATTTCTAATTTTTTACGATATGATATATCTGCAAATGTATGACGCTTTTAACAGTGACATGAGTGTTTAATCATATGCGCCTTGACACGTTTCCTTCCCAATGTCTGTCTATTAGTATTCATGTGATCTATGAATATTATTTACGTACGTAAGTTACTTGAAGTAAGTGACTTGAACTTTTTCGAAATGTTATTTATCTATTTACCTACTAAATTTATATTACTCTAAGAATTATCAGATAATTAACTGACGAATGTCTAAGTTTCTTAATAACTGTGTTATCACGTAAGCGACAATTTGTCTTTAGGACAATAAATGTCTTTAAACCTTAAAACCTTAAACCTGTGGTTAGAACCTAATCTCATCGCTGCATGAACCAGGATTTGAGAAAGTGTTTTAACGTGTGATAACCAGATTCAGGAGGAAAGCTATAGTCTACTTTTTTTATAATTCATTGTGTATGTCACGAAAATTCTTTTTATCAAACAGACCAATTGTGATTAATTGTGTGTATATTTTTTTAATTATAGTATAGGATTACTAATAATCAGATGGTTCTCCTTTGTAAGTTAGAGCTTTGCTGACTGGTCAGGGTCCTCTAGAAAGAATAGACCATCTGCTATTCAGCCAGGCAGTCCGTAAAAGGGGAACTATATTATAGCAATGATTTAAATATCGGTATTACGTGGTAACGTTATTGCTCGTGACATGACATAACGTTATTTTCAAGCATAATAATTATAATAATAATAAGCACTAATTATTAGTGCTATCCCAAAAAAGTTGTAGAATTTGTTACACAAAATGGTACAGAATTTGTTATTGTTTAATAACGTTATTTCATTGAATGACGTTTTACTTCAGTCTGTAATTACAATTAACGTTACGGCATATGGTATTATGATATTGTCTTCTAGCGCTAGTCAACGAATTAATTACAAAACAGCACAAAACGCGGCAACATCGCATACATATCGATATTATAACGTTATTTAGCGTTAAAAATTTCGTTCAAATAACTCAAATAACATTTGAGTAACGATACATATAGTGTTTGAAAATAATTTTGTTACTGAGATATCGCTACAGTAATAACGTTAAATATGGTAAAATAAGTTCTGCTATCTCATAACGTTTTAAATCCTTGTTATATCGTATAACCAAGAAGCAGTTTGGACGAATAAAACACTTGAATCACTTTTACATGCACAGTATAATTTTTGGGCATAGTAACACCCTCAACAAGCGATAGAATTACAATGAATCGAAAACATGTTATCCCCGCCTATTTATACCATTCTTCGTTATATGTTTTGTCCATTGTTGTTGTGACGTCATTATCTCACAATAACAGGTACATAAAACATGTGCGCCACACATCTGGCTGGCGAATACTTGTCGTTAAGTGCGGTTGCTAACAATAGTGACTCGCACTACCATCGCGACTATTAGGTCGTAGAGTTCCGCAATGTCTCGACTGGGTCTGTTCCCACTAAGGTGATGGTAAAATTCCTGTCGTAATAGCTTCAATGATTGTCACTATCAAGTTCTGGTTTGGAGATTAAGGTAACCGGTAAACTTATGCATGTGGCACTTTCACCCAGCTACATCGATAGCAACACACTACTAACATCTTTGGTGTTTAAGAGCAATGGTTGTCTCTTTCCATCAGGAGAGCCATATGCTTGTTCTTATGACAAAAAAGTAAAACTTTGTACAGCGAACACATTATAAGTGTAATTTTAGGGTTCCGTACCTAAAAGGTAAAACGAAACCCTATTACTAAGCCTCCGCTGTCTGTCTGTCCGTCTGTCTGTCTGTCACCAGGCTTTTTCTCAAAAAGCTAGAAAGCTTAAATTCTCACAAATGGATTTCCATTGCCGCTATAACAACAAATACTAAAAATAAAAAAATGAAAATATTAAGGGGTCTCCATACAATAAACGTGTTTTTTTTGTATTTTTTTGCTAAGATGGTATGGAATCTTTTGTGCGCGAGTCCGACTCGCATCATATTGTGGACATGGAGTTTGTAATTACAGACTGAAGTAAAAAAATTTATTGCTCTATGCTTTAAAACTAAAAGTTTGTCCTTTTCTTTCTTTTATATTATAAGATAGCAAACAAGCAGATGGCTCCCCTTATGGAAAGAAAAACCATCGCCTCTATAGGCGATTTTGCTTCACGGATAACAACGCACCATGAACATCATTTGTGTCTATACACCAACGATTTTCATGGTGCGTTGCTATCCGTGAAGCAGGATGACGATGCCACATACATAAGACTACCGGCTACCTTACCCTCCAAACCGTAATACGACAATGACAAGGATTGACGCTATTGTGGCAGGAATAGGTAAGATGGTGGTACCAAATACTCGGACAAGACTTTGTAACTCTACCACCTAGTAGATACGATGGTAGTGACATCTATTGTCCTTATAAAACCATGAATTGTCACTGTAATTACTGGCATTATGAAATATTTGAACATTTCATCAGTTCGTAATCATGAAATTATGGGTTGGGATAAAACTTAATATTTCAAAATGTATCCCTATATAGCGATGAGCTACGTCAGCGTAATCACTGGAATTGTGAACTTGAACTTTGTATTACAAACTAGACTGAACTTTGAAGTTCCAAAACTGAAGTTTCTCTTCATGCATCTGACAACTATGTCCCATAATATCTGGTATTGTGAAATAGAATTTAATAAGTATAAATTGGACTGTAAACATTGAAGTTCCAAAAAAGAAGTTTCTCTTCATGCGTCTGACAATTATGTCGCATAATCATTAGTATTGTGAACTTGAATTTAATAATTATAAATTGGACTGTAAACATTGAAGTTCCAAAAAAGAATTTTCTCTTCATACATCTGACAATTATGTCACATAATCACTAGTATTGTTAACTTGAATTTAATAATTATAAATTGGACTGTAAACATTGAAGTTCCGAAACTGAAGTTTCTCTTAGTGCGGTAGAGGTACAACAAGTGTACCCACGATGAGCCGATGATACTTAGCCACTTAATGTGATAGGTGACAAGCCTATCGTCAACCAGACACTAATCCAATCCCAAGTAACGTTCTTTTTTATCAGAAAACTGTAAAAACTCATTTTTTTTAATAGCCTGACCTGAGAATTGAGCCCGAGGCCTCGTGGAGTCAACACCAAGACCGGGCCACTAGACCCCAGAGGCGACTAATTTTTCTACAATAACATGTGATACACATCAATTAGCCATCTCGCCAGCCACCAAATTTTGCTAAACTTAGTAAGTATCCAACGATGTTTTATTTCACTTGTGCTACGCCACATAAAAAGCGTGATTATATTGTCAATATCTTGATGAAAAGGGACAAACATCGCCAAGCGTTATTATCCATGTAGCGGGATAGTAATGCCACGTGCATTAGTTTACCGGCTACGCTTAGTCTCCAAACCGAAACACGACAGTTTCATAGAAATCTGTAATGTGTAATCTTCGATCAAGATTCTTGATCGAAGTATGTAATAATGTCAATACATTATTACATACTTCTATGTAATAACGTATTCACTAGACAAGGCATGCGCCACGCCACATGTATTCCACTAAAGCGTAGTCCATGGACTGCACTTACCTTCGTCAGAGCGCGTTAAGAGCTTTTATTCGACTTGCAACGAAAATTTTACGTTTTCAAGTATTTTCAAGAGCATTGTCGTAATAATGTGAAAAGATTATTCAGAGGATATTACAGTTTTTTTCAAGATTAAATCTTGATTTAGTGCACTACAGAGAAAGAATATAATTTTTGATAGGTAACGGTTTTTTAAAACGAAGACAATCTCTGCGTAGTGTTTTACGAAAATAGACATCAGAACTATCTGTCAGAACGAATACAACCATTGTAATGTGCCATATTGTTTTATTTTATAGATTTTTCCAACAGAATATATGGTCATAAAGTACAACACAGAGCCAAAATTACGAAAATATTATTAGATAATATTAAAAAATAATATTAAAAAATTACAAAGTCAGTTCACTTCAGCATTTTTTTTTCACCAGTAAGTATTCCAATAGAAACCTAAAATACTAATTATATATGTGAATTACGATAATGCTCAATAAACTGATTTTTATCACTCTGTTATATGAATTCATTTATTCATAAGTGTCACCACTTAACTTATCCGCATTTAATATATATATTTTTTTAACTTAGGGAATAGTAGGTAACTAAATAAAGTTGGATTTTAGGTAAGGTTAACGTAAACAATCAGTTTTCTCCTTAGTAGTCTGCGGTTAGGTATTTAAGATAGTTTATTGATTCAGGCTTTACTTTGCGGAATTTTTTTGTTAGGTATCTATTTATCTTGTCATTGAGTGTCTTCAGTACAACAGCTGCTAATCTCAGAAATCTAAGTTAGATTGACAGAATTCTGAACTAAGATTTTGAAAAGATACTTTATAGATACTTAAAAGAACAAAAAATAAATTAGCATTAACTATTCTTTAATACGAAAAAGGGAGAATTTTTATTTGATACTTACTAATAAATAAGGTGGTTGGTAAATTTATGGATGCGGCATTGCAATACCGACATACCGAACGCAATGTCCAATTAACATATTTCGTGTTGTAGGCGATGGTTATCTCTTTTCAACTGCTGGTGCTATCTTATGAAAAAATGCAATTAAATAAATCACATGTGTGTGAGTTTGCCCAAACTTATATATAAAACAGTATACTAATATATTATCATGTCTTTTAATATACTTGATAACTCGCTAATAATATTTTAAAAACACTATAAATCCTCGCGCGTAATTGTTCGCCGATATAATTTTTAACCTGCGGTAAATCGAATAATCAAGACTTAATCTTGCAAAACCTGTAATATCTTTCGAATAATCAGCTCACATTATTATGATACTGCTCTGGAAAAAACTTAAAACATGAAGTTTTCGTTACGAATCGAATACGCGCCCTTAAATCAAACGCGTAAGTGCCATGAAATTCACGGCGGCTACGAACTTTTGGTCGTGAATATATATTATACATTCGCGACCTTTTGTTCTATTTATAATATATATTTGCATTCGTTTTACTATATTATTTTACCGTTAATTTAGATTGCTGACGAGTTTAGGGCTTTACGGCGGTTTAACACAATATCACACAAGATACTTTAACACAATATCCTCAGTTCGGTTCTCACTGTTACGAAGTGATGAAATTTATTACTAGCAAAAAGCAGAGCTTTGTAAGGGCTCGCAAAGTTATATACTACCTAGTAATATTGTTAAGAAAGTATTTTTATGAGAATTACATCTTTTAATGTATGGACTTCATTTATTGTATTCATCTAACCTAAAAAAGCCAGAGTATTTTTACCGTTACCGTTTTAACTCGTTAGTTTCATAATAGATGGCGGTAGTAGTAATAAAATTCTAATACATGTATTTTTTTTCTTAATGTTTATAA
Source organism: Apodemia mormo (assembly GCA_036924255.1). NCBI lineage: Eukaryota > Metazoa > Arthropoda > Insecta > Lepidoptera > Riodinidae > Apodemia > Apodemia mormo. The sequence continues at coordinate 30,856,301 of JAUPFN010000014.1, read as the reverse complement.
AATGGTACTTTAATGGTAGATCATATCTAGACATGAATTTAAACTACCACGTCAAAGCTCAAACTTGGAAGTACGATATTTTTTCAGTAACAGATACCACAAAAGTGATTACAAAGTGGCCTAGTGTAGCGCTCGCTTCGCTCGCCCTGATAAAATTTATTATCACATCCTATTCTATATTGCATCACACACATAAATTATAAGTTACATAGACTGATATATCATTTGAGCGAACCGGCGTCTCATAATAAAAGTGAAGGCACTTACAACTAGGGATTGCAATCCAGCAGCATTTTTAATCCAGCTGGATTTTTGCAAGATTAGCCTGAATCTAGCTGGATCCAGCGCGGATCCAGCAAAATATGGAATCAAAATCAATACATGATTTTTATATTTCTATTTGCTTATTTATTATTTAAGCTTTTTATTACAAACTAATAAAATAATCATTTGGTGGTAACCATATCAATTTTGGTTTGGTTTCTTAATTCTTTAATACCTGAAATCAAAATAATTGACTTAAAATAACAATACAAATACATCACTTGTTCGTTACGTTCTATGAAGTGAATAATATAAATAATAATAATAGTAATCAATGTAAACAAAAAACAATAAATTATTTAGATTTTTGACTTTTCTGAAAGTGAGACTAAGGTTAACATATTTTAGTTTTTAATAGTCATATCTTTTAACCTACTTCGCACAGATCTGCATAACGCGCTTGTCATGCATTCACTATCTTACTTTCCAAGTCAAGCGTGCGTATAGAAGTTTTTACTTCAAAAAGCGGCTAAGAAGACATAAAGTGACTGTTTTTGAATTTGATACGTTTGCGGATCCGCGCTGCTGGATCCAGCACGGTTTGCTGGATCCAGCATGTCAAAAAAAGCACTGGATCCTGCTGGATTGCTGGATGCTGGATCCAGCAATTGCAATCCCAACTTACAACTTACAACGTCTGCGTCAGCGCGTTCTATACCCGTGTGGGGACATACTATACACTTCGCCAGCAGCAAATAGAAAACTATTTATAATAAACGTTCTTCTAAATTTCTAAAGACTATAGTTACAGAAGTGGCAGTCGTAATACATTCGCCCTTAATTGCAAACAGAGCTGCATTGTAACGTGAATATATCAATTAGTGACATATCGTAGTTAATATGTATACGGATCCATATTAATTGACTAGCTATTCAAGTCGTATTAATACGACATAAGCAGCGATTGAGTTCATAGCACGCCAATTGCCGCATATTCACCTGTGTAAGGGGTTATTAATCTTTAATCTATACGTATAATAAAATCGTAGGAAAGTCAAAACTGTACATTGAATATTTTTTAAAAGAATACTTGAGGCGTGATCTACAATCGATATCGAAGCCAAAATCATAGTTTTTAGAATTTTTGTCTTTTTGTCTGTTTGTCTGTTTATCTGTTTGTCTGTTTGTATGTCCAGGCTAAACTCAAAAAGTACTGCATGGATTTACTTCAAATTTTGCATGAATATTACTAATAGGTCGGGTCAATATATAGGCTACATATTATCACGCTATCACCTAGCGGGAGGTGCTGTGTGCGCCAAGTCCGCGCGGACGAAGTCGCTGGCAACAGCTAGTTTATTAAATAAAATGTAGACGTTTTCAGTATAGATTCATGGATGACCTCATGGATCTATACCAAAAACGTATGTAATGGGTAGGACCCCACCCTAGGTTCGAATACTGGGTTAGATAGTTTATAAAAAAAGTTTATAAATTTATCTAAGAAACAATTTCCCTATATCATTGTTTTATAACTTTAACGCCTCATTCCCTAAAAACTGCTAAAACGAGTGTTGCAATTTTCAAATCGATTAGGAAATTATAATCTATGATTATCCACAAACCGGTAAGCTTATGCATGTGACAAGACCAACTCGCCACACTGATAGCAACGCACCATTAACATCCTTCGTGTCTATAGGCGATGGTTATCGTTTTCCTTCAGGAGGGTTATCTGCTTGTTTGCTATCTTATGATATAAAGAGATATCCAAAGGAATTTTATTTATATTCATCCATACTAATATTATAAATGCGAAAGTAACTCTGCCTGTCTGTCTCTTCTTCATTCTTAAACCACTGAAACAATTTAGATGTAATTTGGTACAAAGATAGTTTTAGACTCGAGAAAGGACATAGAATAGTTTTTATCCCGGAAATCCCACGGGAACGGGAACTATGCGGGTAAAGTTTTGGGACTTTTATTTTAGATATTTTTCCACGCGGACAAAGTCGCGGGCACAGCTAGTATTATTATATTCCATAAAGAGTTAATTTCGAAGGAATTATGCAGATTAGATTTTATCGGGTTTTCATTTCATGTTATTTGATATGATGATAAAATTAGGTTTATAATCATATCATTTTATTAATTGGTGGAGTTCTGCATTGTCTCGCCCAGATCTAATACCACCGCCTTAAACCCATTACTGCCGCAATATCGTCAGTGCATGTCACTGTCGTGTTCCGGTTTGGAGGGTAAAGTATCCGGTAAACTCATGCATTTGGCATTAGCCCTCGCCACCAGATTAACATCTTTGGTGCCTATAGGCGATGGTTGACTCCTTCCATCAGAAGACCAATCTGCTTGTTTGCTATTTTATGATATAAAAAGAAATAAGGCTATCCCGCTAGGAAAACGGTCTGACGACATTTTTATTTATTACATGAGCGAAGAGCGGGAATGAGTTAGCTATATTAAGTTTTTTATAAATCTCACCCAGATTAACGACAAAACGTACAATCATACCTAACACGATTTTCTACCTCTTAAGAGTTGACAATTCCTAACATGTCCAGTATTACTCGGCCTCTCTCTTCCCCTAGTAATCTCTAACCGTAGGACTGCAAACATGAATGTGCCATCATTCAGAGGTTTTGTTAAACTGGTGATGATATAATGCAGGGGTGTTAAGAGACACTCTTTACCACCCTTTCATTCAATCCACGTATTTAAAATGTTTACACTGAAGGTTTCGACTCTAATCTGTTAAATCGATTGTTAATAAGAACGTAGTAAGTGTTGCTATTGTGAGATTGATTGATACAAATGTTATCGAGAAATAAATATACGTAAAAAAGAGTAAAACCCAACCAAATGTGAGTCAAATTTGCGCATGAAGGGTTCCGTACCATCATTTATTAAAAAAAATACGAAAAGAAATCACGTTTATTGTATGGGGATCCCCTTTAATATTTTCATTTTTTTATTTTTAGTATTTATGTTATAGCAGCAATGGAAATACATAATTGTGAAATTTTCAGCCTCTTAGCTACAACCTGGTGACGGACAGATGGACAGACAGACCGCGGAGGCTTAGTAACAGGGTCCCGTTTAGGTACGGGATCCTAATAAAACGAATAGATTCTGCCAGGCAATTCGTAAAAGACAAACGATTGGCTAAATAAGCCATTACCATCGTGTTACTTCTGCATAATGTAGATTTGTTATACTGGCAGAATTATACAAATCAGATTTTTTTCTATATCGTAGGCAAAAAGGTATCACTTTCATTGTACCTGTTTGATGGTAAAGCTATCCAACGTTTCACCCGGGTGGCCAATTGTTTGCTATCTCATGATATGTTTGTTTGCTTTCTTAAGTGCGTTGCGATCCGCGTGGCGGAATGGTAATGCTACGTACTAACTTAAGCTTTTTTTCGGAATGTTTGAATTACTACTGGCCTTAAGGACATTCACAGCTTCACCGGTCGCGGGGGCAGATGAGTACTCAGCCAGAGTTTAAAGATGTGGGGCTGTACGCCCTCCGCCCTAAGGGTGTCTTCTGTAAGACCGATCCTTGGCTTAGAGTGGGGTCGTCATTTGTGCTAAGAGGGTTAGTGGCATTGTTTTGTCCATCGGCTGATCTTTGGCCTTGGGCTCGTTTTGCCGATGGGCGATATCGCCGCCGGCGGCGACGATATCGCGTGTGTGGGTGTGTAGTTAACCAGATACCTTACCTAAAACTGTAACACGACAGTGGCAAGCGTTTACGCTATTTTGACAGGATTAGGTAAGGCGGTGATATCAAACCCGGGCGAGACGTTGCATAACTCTACCATCTAGTACTACCTTGGACTTTACCTATTTCATAAGTGATCCGCCATTATTTATTTACTTATATAAATAAATATCATCAATGCTATTACGCATGTTTTCACTCTCGTTGAATTCCGTTGTAACGTTGAATTATAAATATAGAGTACACAACCAGTACAGAATACAGAAATAATTATAACCACAGAGCAAATATATACATATAATAATATGTGGTCCTTTTTAATGTTCCGTACCCAAAGGGTACAAACGGAACGTAATTACTAAGACTCCGTGTCTAAGTATGTTCGTCGGTCTATCTTCCATCTATCTCTCACCAGGCTGCATTTCATGAACCGTAACAGTCAAACATTTGCCAGTATAACAACATAATCTATATATATGAAAATCAATTGCTGTTCGTTAGTCTCGCTAAAACTCGAGAACAGCTGAACCGATTTGGCTAATGTATTTTACACTATTTATCGTCGGCATTTGGTGAAACTCCATTTGTAGTTTTGTTAATAGACTTGTACTGTTTCACAAATTACTTTAAAATTTAATTAATACCACCAACCGGTTTCGCCTTTCGCCCTGAAGATGCCGTAAAAGGCGAAACCGGTTGGTGATATTAATTAAATTTTAAAGTAATTTGTGAAACAGTACAAGTGTATTAACAAAACTACGATTTGGCTAATTTTGGTTTTGAATTAATTGTTGAAGTCCAGGGAAGATTTAAAAGTTGAGAAAATATAGAAAAAAAAACAAGAGTAGTTAAAAAGGCAGAACAACGTTTGCCAGGTCAGCTAGTATAAAATAAATATTTAAGGCTGCTTTCACACAACAAACGTTATTTTTTTGTCGTTTTTTTATAGATAATGGTACGGAACCTTTCGTACGCGAGTCCGACTTGCACTTGGCTGGTTTAATTAAAATCATACGACAGCAAACAATAAGATGAGTCTCATGGTGAAAAAAGAAAAACGTCGTCTATGGTGGTGTGGTGATTATGTTAGCGGAGATGTAAAAAAAAAGTATGACGTCGGATCTTTTGCGGGGTAGACGGAGTGCAGATTTTCGATTTAGCACGATTCAACGGTTCTTTGATTGGCGAGATGAGTGGTGGGCATCCCTATCGTTGCATTTTACCGCTTTTATAACGATTACTGTTTATTTCTAGCAATAACCGGTAACAGCCACTTTACGTGCTTATCCCAAGCACACGGACGTTAACACACTGAAAAACCTCAAAAAAAAAATCAATTACTCTTTTATCTGATCCGAGGATCGATCTGCTTTATAATGTGAGCTGAATATACAAAATTCATTCGTTAATTCTTCAATCAATATGTGACAATTAAGTAGTGCAAGAAAGTATTATTGGCATGATCTTAAAAAGGAATTCCTTTTACGCATGGAGGAAATAACCCAAGTATTGGTATGTATGCAAAAAATATGGAATCCCGAGGGGCGGAACCACCTGTGCGTTTCGCATACTTTCAGGACATCGTATATTAATGTCAACTACAGGATGCTACGAATGTTTCATTCAAAAAATAATAAATATTACTATAAGCATATTAATGTTACTGGAAAAACTATATGAATTAATTTAATCCCAGATAAGCAAATCATTTGCCAGTGATATAGGAATTAAATTAATAGCCATCGATACTAATAGATAAAAATACAAACATGAGTATTAAAATTTATTTAATTTACACTCAAACCCCGGAACATCAATATTTATCTCATCAGACAAGCATTTGTTCCTGTCGGGAATCGAACTCAAGCTCTATCGATTGCGTAGATATGCTCGCCCGACTAACGGGATCGAGGTGTTGAATTACATTAATTTTAAATCCCCAGAAAAGTTGTATTGCCTAGACCACAAAGTATAGCACTCGGTTCTCTGTCTACCCAATAAAGAGTTTGGCGTAAAATTTGTGTATGTGTACACATGTATTTATACTAAGGACACTATAATATTGCAACAAAGATTAATATTTTTGCTCTTTTTTAATTTGACTGCTCTACCTTAAATGATAATTTTTTTAACATCAACCTGTATACAGAGAACGCGACGCCGTGGGAAGATTAGTAATAAAGTTGTTTCCTTCAATATAATAACATTCAACCAGGAAACATATATTTTTGTTCCCAATCACAAGATGAACGAGCAGACGGGAGGATTTGAGTGACACATTATGTGTATGAATAAATAAAATTATACAGGTCTGCCTTTGTGCCCGCATCACGCAAATAATACCGGATAAACTTTCTGTATAAAAATAGATTAGTTGACTAAATTTGAAAAACTGTTTAATAATTTACTTTATGAGGTATATTTACCAAAAAACTATTTTTTTTGTTAAATAACGTACGCTTATAATAAACATTTCGCGTTTTAAAATTGAAATTAAAATGGTCCCTCCGTTTTCCCCCGAATGCTTTCCCCGAACAGGGGAAACTGGAAATTGTTGTCGCATCTTCCCCCGAATTCATAATCGGGGGAAACTGGGAACAAAATTGCCCCATATTATTTAATAAAAAAAAAATATTATTTAATTTATAAATCCATTTTGCGAACTAAAATCGCGCTACTTGCCTATTTGTATTATATATATATATATATATATATATATATATATATATATATATATATATATATATATATATATATTGTGGTTTCTATAAAATTTACATCGAGATGAGGTTTTACCACGGTATGACGTAACACTTCCAGATTCGCTTTTACTGCCACGTGACATAATGTATATTTTTGACGAATTTATATCTTAAAAATATTAATCCTTATTTTTTATAACAAACGTTTTAGTTTTTTTGGTATCTCCATCTCTTAATTATTACATTACTACATTGTGTTCGATTCGCTCTTAGTGAACACAATCTTATTATATCGCGGAAATATATTAAAGATAAACTTTTTATATAAATAAAATGATAGAGGTCTGCCGTTATGCGCGCATTAGAGCTCAAACTGGATCTCAACGATTTGTGGCGCGACGGCGAGAGCCGCGCGATCTAACACATAGATTCTTATGGAAATGAATTGTATGACAGCGGCGTGATGGCGGCGTGGGCAGCTGTGTCAAAGCGCTATATCGCGCCGCTCTTGCCGCCGCGCCGCAGATCGCCGACATCCAGTTCAAGGCTTTACGTAAACACTATTGAATAAATTTTCTATATCTATTATCTATATATAATATTATAATTAGTGCGAAAGTAACTCTATCTGTCTGTCTCTTCTTCACGCCTAAATCAATAAACCGATTTAGATAAAATTTTGTACAAAAGTAGTTTGAAATCCAAGAAAGGACATAGGATAGTTTTTTCCCAGAAGTCCCTCGGGAACGAGAACAATGCGTGTAAAACCTCGGGACTCTTTACCTTTTAAACCACGATAATAAGGAATAATTTAGGCTATTTTTATTTTAAAAATTTACACGTGGACGAAGACGAGGGCACAGATAGTAAATAAGATGTAATGGTCTGCCGTTGTGATACAAATTCAATATTCATTTATTAATTTTGTGTGGTTGTCTAAAATTTACAATGCATGGGGGATCATAACTTCCTTATAGAGTGCTTATTATAGCATTGTTTTTGCCCCGGCTCACCCTATTTCCCGGTTAGTGATTTGTTGGGATATTTGGCGGGTCGACCGTCGACACCTGTTCTAATGTTCCCACGCAGTACCGGATTGTCAAATAAGCCACGTGTTTACTAAAATCTGTGAAGTAATCTATAGGTAGGTGTCACCCGCAGCTTCGTCTGCTAAATAGTTTTATTAAGTTTTATAGCATCACTCTAGATTCCTTGCAAAGTAGGCAGAGTGAATGTCAATGGACGCTCTAGAAGAAATTTTGTCTGTTTGTTTGGCTGTATGTTCCATTAAGGCTTCGCACAAACGAGCTACCGACCACAGTCACTTATGGCCAGCAATAAGCAGTTTACACGCCTTTTCATACGTGGTTTTTAAGTTCTGGTGACTTGCGAGCGCTCTCCCACTGCTGTATGTGACGGTGGCTTGCGACAGTCATGGCTGCCTGCTGTCGGTAGCCCATTTGAGCCAAGCGGCCTGTAACTCAATAACAACTTGATATGTAGTAACAAATACGTACTTAATAAGCGGCCATCCGTAAATTACGTCACACGTTAAGGGGGAGGGAGGGGTCCCAAATTTTGTAACATCACATTTTTTTAAATATAACACCTGTATTGATAAAAAATAATCGAAGGAGATAATTTTTCTAATGCAAAATTGTAAAATATGTGACATCACACTAGATGGGGGGGGGGGGGTTTGTCTCCACACTAGGAAGGGGGGGTCTCACAAATGTGACACCAGCTGTGACAAGGACGGGGGACGTAATTTATGGATGGCCCCTAAGTAAACACATAATTTCGCAAATGCTAGGAAATAGGTATATATTTTTAACTTCCCGCTACGTATGTAGATAAGGAAGTTACTGAAAATTGAGTTTTCACCAGATTTCCACGTTTTCAGGTCCTAGGATCCTTTTCCGACTATTTTCACGATGACCTCAGTATGTCTGTATGTATGTATGTATGTGTGTGTATGATAAAATATTCACGGGACAAATTACATTTACTGATCGAACCCCAAAGTAAGCAAATTATTTTCTTGTGTTATTGGTGTGAGTCAACGATACTCATACATATATAAATACTAGAATATATTCACTCGCTCATCACACAAATGCTTGTCACTGTCGGGGATCGAACCCGCGCCCCTTCGATTACGTAGTCAGGGTAGCACCCACTCGATCAACAAACCGTCATGTAAACATCTCATAACTTTTGAACGGCTGGACCGATCGAAACGCGGTTGTTGATTTGGATTTCACTCAACTTAGACTTCCTAAAAATTTTATCCAATTCGGCTCAGGAGATTTTGAGAAATTTTGAAAAGACCCCAAAAAATTCTGACGAAAAAGTATTTTTTAATATATCTTCCAAATTAATGTACCGATTGAGCACAAAAACTAATCAACTCTATTCCTTGATAAAAAAACTACGTCTAATGTTTAAATTGCATCAAAATCAGTTTATCCGTTTGAGAGCACTCGTTGACGAAAAATTTTCAAAAAGTATTCTTTCGACATAACTTCAAAATTGGGGTGAAGCATGATCTTCATATTTAAAACCTTTAGAGCGTGCCCAGAGAGCAGTATTGAAGGTCGCGACTTCTAGACCATACCGTTTCCGAACATCTGAACTTTATAACGATTGTAATGTGCTAACAGTGAGACAACTCTTTATACAAAATGTAATCTTGGTACAACATATGAAAAAACCATGTACAGATAGAAATAAAAAAAGAAGGAGAGATAATGTATTTAAGAAACCTTCCTGTAACACAAAGTTTGCTCATCGACATTCAACTTACCTAGGACTATACCTCTACAACAAATTATGCAAAACATTTCCAGACTTACCTACAAAAAATAACAAAGACCTTAAAAACACAATTAATAAATGGCTAAAAAATCTAGGCTCTGAAGAGTCAGAAAAATTTGTTAAAGTGAATTATGCATAGCACTCAATTAATTACTAGCTATACACAATTAAATACACCTGCACACACACGCGCACACACACACAACACACACACACATACTCCTTCTTCCTCGTACACCAAACATACATTTATTTATGTGTTTAAAAAATCAAATAATAGTGTACATATACACGTTGTATAGGTTCTTACTTACATTACTTATAATTCACACTTCTTGGCTTTTTTTTTATATCATAAGATAGCAAACAAGCACGCCTGAATCTATACAATATCTTAAAGGACAATAGTGGTTTTTTTAAGTTATAAGATAGCAAACAAGCAGATGAGTCTCCTGATGGAAAGAGTCAACCATCGCCTATAGACACCAAAGGTGTTAATGGTGCGTTGCTATCTTGTGGCGAGGTCTAATGCCACATGCATAAGTTTACAGGCTACCTTACCCTCCAAACCGGAACACGACAGCGACAAGTATTGACGCTATTGCGGCAGGAATAGGTAAGGCGGTGGTACCAGACCCGGGCGAGACAATGCTGAACTCAACCACCTAGTAGCCACGATGGTAGTGACTCGATAGCCAATCGGTCGCCTTTTACGATCTGCCTGGCAGAACGGCAGCTGGCCTAATCTACAAAGGAGGCCGGGACCAACACGGCGAAAAACTACATAGAACTGTAATTTGGAAGAGTAAGCAGTTACCTACGACACAAGTTAATACTTACAAGCACACTATAGATAGAATAATAGTAAGTAAATATTGTATTCGTAATTTATTAGTGTTTAATGGAGATTTATCGATGAAAATAAAAAAATTTCAACCCATCATTTTCTAACGTTCTACGATATTTTAGTACTAAAAACTACGTCGAATTCCGTTTCGAAAATCAAAATCGAATCTAATTTTCTAAAGTTACAGCTTTTTAAATATTAAAATTGCGTTGTTTTTACCAAACTTACTTAAATTTTTGAAATAACTTTCAGCCTAATACACTGGTTAACAAAAAATCTTATCAGCTTTTCTTCTTTAAAAACTGCATCAAATACCGTTATTTGGATCAAAATCGGTCAATTTGTTCGGGATTTATCAACAACGAAAAAAAATATTTTTGACATTGCTTCAAAATTTTTCAACTTATCGTTTATTAGCTACAGCAACATTTTAGATCACAAAAATTGAGTTAACCCTTTCAAAAGATCAAAATTGATCATCGTTTCCAAAATATAGCGCTTTTCAAAAATCAATATAAGTACTGTCATTATTAACAAAATAGATGTTTGAACTGAAAAAATCTATACGTATAGTTTTTACTCTCTTGACCTTAATTTAGCGGAAAATTTCAGGGATGGCCTGTAGGGTCAACCGCTTACACATTTTTTTTATCTTCATTTAATTTACGTCCAGCCAATCGGCGGGGTTATTACTTATCTCGCAATGCGCAATTGTCGTAATTGTTTAGTTATTGCAAGACACAAATTACAGCGCTATATATCAATGGCATTAGTTGCTGCTGGAATATTCATGGTGCTATGACATCCCAGAAGGTACACCCAGTGACCAGCGAGCGATTGGCAACGTATTTGATGATTTTTTCGTTACGTTTATGGGCGCGTATTCGATTCGTAACGAAAACTTCATGTTTTCAAGTTTATTCCTAGACCTAAACAACCATTTTTTGAATTTCTGTGTCTGTCTGTCATTCTATTTATACAGGGTAATCTCTGGAAGTGCTTGATCGATTTTGATGGAACTTTTACTAAAATATAGAAGAATTTATAGAGCAGGGCATAAGCTACTTTTTACCCAAGTAATTTTGAATCACGCGAACGAAGTCGCGAGTAATATTTAGTATTTAAATAATTCTAAGTCTTATAGAATTCGAACAAAAAAATACCGTCAAATTTAACGCCGATATAATAGACGTACAGCTATTCCATTATACTCAAATATTACTGCATGCCGCCCACATGCCTTAATTTTTTTCCACGACAATTAACCGCTAAATGTCCATAGAATTAATTGTGTATAACACCCGTGTCATTGTCCGAATCACCGTGGACGCGATGTATTAATGACCAATGTCCCTTTCAAGCTTTTACAATGTAAAAACAAATTTATTTTACAGTCATCTTCGTGGTTTTATGCAAAATTTAACTTTAATAGTATGCTAATAACGCTTCATTAATTTATTGGGTCACGTTCATAGTTTTGAATGTGACATCTCAATATCAAATTGGCAGTTGTATCAGCCATTTTGATTTTTGTTGTAGATTTATGATGTCCACCCACGGCATGCGACAAAACTGTTAATGCGCTATTAATGATTTTTTTGTAAATTATGAATAGATGTGGACTTTTTTGTAACGGTGAACATTTGTTACTGTTTGGTGAGCAGAGCGAAGGAGAGTTGGGAATGATTTTAGCGATGTGTATGTTTTTTGTAGGTACTTAGAACAGCGAACAAAAATCTCGTTTAAATGGTAAGAAAGTTTGATGTTTGATACCACAGATGTTAATGATGCGTTGTCAACTCCACGAAAAGGATGTGTTCTTGAGTATCTCCAGCTATACGCCATTGGTATGGCGACTAAATAAATATTTAGGTGGTGATACCATACCTAGTTAGGTGTGTTTTGTTTGTATCACACGCCGCCAGCGCAAACGCGCACGCATACGCGCATGCGTAAATGATCTTGTCTAATTTCTTATAAAAAAAATATTTTTGGCATGTTCATTTCACGAAAGTGTATAGAAAATATAGCTTCAGGTTTGAATTGGTCAAGCCGTTCAAAAGTACACACACGCACGCACTCATGCATGCAAGCACGCACGCACGCACGAACGCACGCGCGTACGTACGTACACACATACACATACTGAAGTCATCGTGAAAATAGAAAATCTTCCTAAGATCTGAAAACGTTGAAATCAAATAAAAACTCAATGTTCGAAAATCGAGATGAATCCGTAACTTTCTTTAGCGTTAAGTTATAAAAATATCGAAAGAAAGAATTTCTATGAACTGGGAATCAAACCTCAGATACAATAACCGACAACCACATCTAAATTTATTTAACTATTTTGTTGACGGTTGGATTTGTCCGAAGGTGGAAGCCAATTGTCTTCAAATTGTAATACAATCCACTAATATCAGGTCTTTGACTTTTCCTTATCTAACCACAGCATTGTAAGGATTCCTTCCGAGTTCAAATGTATTTTAGTTCTTTTTTTCTATATGGTAGCTATCGGTATAAGAAATTGTTGGTATGGTCGAGTGGTTAGTGACTCTGACTACCCAATTGATGGGCTTCAGGAGCGCTTGGATTTAATTGTTTATTAACTGTCACTTCTTGTCTTAAATGAAAAGAATGTGACAGCATACTATTTAGGATTGTTCTAAGATAATGTTAGTGCAATTGGCCGATAGATTTTTATAGAAGTGATGTGGATGACAGCGACGCGACGGCGGCACGGGCAGCTGTGTCAGAGCGCTAAATCGTGCCGCTCTTACCGCCGGCCGCGCCGTTCCGCAGATCGCCGACATTCAGTTTGAGGCCTTAATGCTTTGATTGCTTTGATGCTAATGCTACTTTATATACCCTAAAACTACTTACCGGCTACTTTTAAGCTTCACACTGTGATAAGCACGGACTATTGGGGCAGGATTAGGTAAGACGGTGGTGCCAGATCCGGGCGAGACAATGCAGAACTCTACCACCTAGTTGCCACGATGGTCGTGCCAATAGTGCATAGCTAATCGTTCGCCTCTACGAACTGCCTGGTAAAACAAGTTTTCTATTCTTCAAAAGAAGCCCAGACCAACAAGGGGAAAATATAGGTATTTTATATTAGTCGGAGCCTCAATAGTCTTACGATATCTAAGTTAGTTTTAAGAAAGTTAATCTGTTTTCTTATTTTTTGGTTTTTACCAGCTAAAATTTATTTCTAAGCTTTGTGAAACAGCACCGCAAAAATATGCGTTTTTTATAGAATTTGATGATTTATGAGCGAATTGGGCAAGCATGAATCCAGCGGTATGGGCACGGTAGGCATGGCCACAACCTTAATTGAGTTATTTTGTGATGTGTACTTTATTGCAACGGGCGGTGACATCCTGTTTGTGAATTTCTCCTATGGGAATGCGAGTATCTGTCATGAGTCTCTCTCCGACTCACCCTTGATCGATTTTTTGGGTAGCCGTTACCATAACCTATTTTGAGGGTTGGATCCGCGATCCACCTTATGTAAAACAGTTACCACTGCCCATTAACATCCAAAAGAAAAGAAGCTAGCCGCTAACACGATGCCACCCTCTGAAATAACAGTTAATTCACCTCTTAAATACCTATGTCAAAGCTCCTTGGAAATATCGTGTTCACACATAGAAGATCGTTCCATAATTTAGCCGTTGAGCCAGGAATGTATGTGAAAAGCATAATATTGAATTAAAAAATGTTATACTCAAGTATCCATCAGTATCACACATATACAGTTATTACCTCTGTAGTCTAGTGGTCCGATGTAGGTGCTAATCTCATAAGACCCGGGTTCGATTCCCGGATTGGACATTTCAAAAATGTATATTTTCAGTTTTCTGATAAAAATAATGTTGCCTGGGATTGGATAAGTTCCCGATTGGCGACAGACTTGCCACCTTAACACATTATGGGACTAAGTATATTCAGCTAATCGTGGGTGCACTTATTGTACCTCTGCCTACCTTTACGGGAATATGGGCTTGATGATACTTTCTTCTTATTCTAAAATATACATTTTGCAGGCGCTTTGATGAGGCAAAATGTTTACCTATGTACCTGTTTACTACCGGATCAGAATGTGCAACACTGATTAGTTATAAAAGCATCCAAGATGGTGTAGATGAAACCTATTATTACTCCGGCGTGTCTTGCTACACGGATGAATTAGGATAATTGAAAAAATACACACAAACATTCACAGGCGTCTGTGCATTGCCTGAGGGTTATATAAATTAAGCACACTTCATTAGTGCAAGCTTTAGTAACTTCATCCATCACTTACACAACCCCTCACCTTCCTTTCCAAAATCCACACTACCTAAAGTAAAACAAATACCAATGCTGATGCCAGACGAATGGCGGATATCACCTTAACCTTCCGTTTCCCTTATTATGGCAATACTAATATATATTTTAAACATTATTTACATCTTTAATCCGTGAGGAACAAGGTTTGAAGTTGCGTGTGATTTTTTTTGTAAAGGCAAACATTCTTACTATTAGAAGATAAAAATAAATGTATTTTCATAAATCATTTTTATGTAGTTGTTGATAATTGGCTTTGAAGTTTTAAAATGAATGTTGCATCTGTTTTATTTGTATGTTACTCTTAATTTAATGTTGTTCATTCGTGTTTAGAAGCATAATTTGAAATAGTCATAACATCTTTGCACCCATAAGAGTATTTTTAATGCCGTCTTATCATATTTGTAGTTATTTATCTTCTTAGTAATATCTTTATGTAGCATAACAGCAATGGACGATGAGATGGTTAGTTGCTCTCTTGTTACATTCCATTCTGATGGAAAGAAATGTCATTCGCATATATTTAAATAAATAATAATAAATAATAAATAAATATTCACGGGACAAATTACACTAACTGATCTCACCCCAAAGTAAGCAAATTATTTGCTTGTGTTATGGGTGTTAGTCAACGATACTAATACATAGAAATACATATATAAATACCAGAATATATTTAATAAACACCCAAACCCGGAAATACAAACATTTATGCTCATCACACAATTAATGCTTATCTTGCACACGGCCATCCGTAAGCATAAAGAAGTTAAATATGACCCACAAACCATAAATTCTATGCGAAAAACAATTCACATATGCAAACTGCAAAACATAACACAGTTTTCTTCAAGCGACATAACAGTTTCCTTTCAGCATACCTATATAACAAATTACACTCATTCGTAGACATATCAAAAAACACATTCGTATGTAAGCGTATCATCAAAGAATATTTACTTAATTTAGATTACAATGAAACTGAATCATTATTATCTATTGTAAAAACTCACACGCGCACTCACACATACACAAATGCACAACACACTCTACACCACACACTAAGTTAAAACAGTTTTTACTTTTTGTACCTATATGTACAGTGCCGAAGGTGAGAGACCTGGAGTTCGGAAATACAGGTTTTTCTTAGTTTAGGCTCCAGTTCACTCTGCACTAATCAAATCAAAAACCATATTTTGTGAGGTATTGATGTATTCAAATTGTAGTAGTGGAAATAAATATATTTTTTTCATTTTTTTTTCATCGCTTGTTCCCGTTGGGGAGAACCGTCGATTGCGTAGTCGATCAACGGAGCGGTCAATTTAGAAATCAAAGATGCGTTTTCCCCGTGTTGATATAGGCTCCCTTGAAGAACAGATTAACTGCCGTTCTATCAGCCAGACCTAAAAATGCGACCGATTGCAAGGACGGATCCCTCCTTCGGGTCAGGGGGGTCACATATTTAAGGTTCAGTCAAGATAGGTTCTAATCCTTATCTAATTCTAATATATCCATACATAGACCCGTGCCTGGGATGGGATCCGCCCTTAACCTATTTTTTATGTCATAAGCTAGAAACAAGCAGATGGGTCTCCTGATAGAAAGAACGATAGGGAGAGAGAGAGAGACTTTGCTATCCCGCCACGCGGATAGCAACGCACCACTAATATCTTTTGTGTCTATACGCAATTGTTTTCTTTTTTCATCAGTGATGGCTCTGCTTGTTTGCTTTTAAATAAAAAAAAATCAAATCTTACCACTTTTTGAATTAGTGTATGTAGATTAGATAGCCCCTTCTGATGTAGGGGAGCCCAAGATGCTAAATGTGTAGTTACTCGAGCGTCGTAGGGACCTATTGGACTTTGTTGATTAAATTATAGGAAAAATAAGAGTTTATATGGTGTTTTTCATTTCTATGGTGGGGAAAAAATCTACAGATAAAAAATATTTAAAAAAACTGTGACACGGAAACACTAAATCGTGTCAGATTAAAATATGAGGAGTTGATTGCCAGCTAAAATTTAGAAAATCTTCCGATTAAAGTATAGCGTAAGAGAGTGGGAGGATCACAAAGTTGCAAAGAAAGCGTTGTTTTGACATTCTTCAGCGCGTCTGAATTTTCCTTTATTATAGAGGAGATGATGTAAGAATAACGAAAAAAATATGATCTAACAATTCCCATAGGCCAAAGTTATTGAAATTTTGTTTTTTTCTGCCCTGGCTAACCCCCTCTATATAAAGGGTTTATATTAGGTGGTGAGCCTCAACAGCATGCGAGGTACCCCCCTCCCCTCTATGTTAATCTGACGCGCTCGAGTAAATGCAAAAATTCCCCTTTGGGCTCCTCTACTATCATGAGAGCCACCTGCTTGTTTATTATCTAATGGTGTAAAAATGCAAATATTCCGTTACCAACCGTCTAGCAAGGATATCGGGGGGTTGTGAAGCTAAATATTTTAAACGCAGTAAAATTTTAAAATATTTTTAAAATATTTTAGTTTCCATTTCCTTTATCTTTGAAACCATGGATCAGATTTTCCACAATTTATATGGGACCAAGTGGGAGTGGGTTGGAGAGAACTAAAAAAAATATTTTCTAAATCAGTCGATAAATGACACAGCCGACTGAGATCAACTTTTGGAAAGTCGGTTAAAAAAGGGTACAACCCAGAGTAACTGTGTTGGCCAGAGAATTTCCCAGGTAGATAACATATATTATCTAGGTGCTATGGTATCACCGCCGCACCTACTCCCTGCCGCAATAGCGTCAGTGCTTGTCACTGTCATGTTCCGATTTAGAGGGTAAGGTAGTCGAAAACTTATACATTTGTCATTAAGACCCCGCCACAAGGATAGCAACGCACTATTAACATCTTTGGTGTCTATAGGCGATAGTTGACTCTTTCCATTAGGGGGCCCATCTGCTTGTTTGCCATCTTATCGACTTTCGATAGACCGTCCCTTACACCCTGTATGATAATATCTTCTCGTGTTGGTCCAGTCCCTTTGAAGATTAGACCACCTGCCGTTCTGCCAGGCAGTTTGTAAGAGGCGAACGATTGACTATGCAAGTCACTACCATCGTGGCTACTAGGTGGTAGAGTTCTACATTATCTTTCCCGAGTCTAGTAACCCCGCCTTACTTATGCATGCCCCAATAGCGTATCAATGCTATTGCGGCAGAAATAGCATTGATGCTTTTGCAATAACCAAACCGGAAGATGCCAGTGACAAGCAATTAGCGTCATTGCTTGTCACTGTCGTGCTCCGATTTGGAGGGTAAGGTAGTCGATAAACTCACACATGTGGCATTAAGATCTTGTCATAAGGATAGCAACGCACCACTAACATCTTTGGTGTCTATACGCAATGGTTTTCTTTTTTTCATCAGTGATGGCTCTGCTTGTTTGCTTTTAAATAAATAAAAAAAAAAAACTTACCTCTTTTTGAATTAGTGCATGTAGATTAGATAGCCCCTTCTGAAATGTATTGCGGAATCAAATGACTAGTTCATATCCCCGGCGGCCACGTGCTACTTCCTTCCACGCACCCCAAACACCACATCCGCTGGTCGAGTACTGGTCAAAACGATTGTATAACGTCTTTAAGATCGATAGTAGTCATTCATTTATACTGATCTATTCTATTGTATCATCATCATCATATTATATAACACTAGCCGACCCGGCAAACGTTGTTTTGTCATATAAATTATTTCTAAGTAAAAAATGTTAAGGGTGGACATCCTTTATCACTAAGGGGTATAAAAAATAGATGTTGGTCGATTCTCAGACCTACTCAATATGCTCACAAAATTTCATGAGAATCGGTCAAGCCGTTTCGGAGGAGTACGGGAACGAACATTGTGACACGAGAATTTTATATATAAGAAGATTAACGGCCATTTTCAGCAATTAATTTGTGTTTAACAGATCATTTGCTTGTAAAACTTGTGTTAAACACAGATTATTTGTTTGCTAAAATTAATTAGCGTTTCGGAAACCGTCCGTAAGACTGAGATGTCTTATGGACGGTTTCGTTTTTTCCGCTTTTTAGAGAAAAATTTAATAACATTTTATAGATAATTGCTTTAATAACATTTTATAGATAATATATATATATATATATATATATATATATATATATATATATATATATATATATATATATATATATATATATATATATATATATATATATATATATATATATATATATATATATATATATATATATATATATATATATATATATATATATATATATATATATATATATAATTAAGACACATTACAGCAATGCTGCCATCTGACGACTTTAATTTTAAAAAAATTATTTACGGTCGGTAAATTTTTTGTTCAAAATCAACTCATGTTTAAATACTTTTCGTACAGTGGCGCTTTTTTATAGAAGAGAGGGCAAACGAGCAAGAAGTGCACCTGATGGTAAGTGATAAGTAAGTAAGCTTTAGCTCAAAGGTTTTGGTACTTGCGAAGTTTTTAATAAAGAATAAATAAAATACTTTTTGTAAATTTGTAAAGTGATATTAATACATGTACTTATTTAGTGAGAATTTTTCGCACGGGTATTGCTAGTTCCATAATTATATTGTTAATGGCCTGTCTATCTGGCTATCTGTCTGAATGTCTGTATGTCTGTATGTCCATCTGTGCATCTTTTCCAAAAAAAAATTATAATTACTCAGCATACATGCAAAATTTGCGATTTATAATTTCTATCTATAAAAGCAATTTAGAAAATTAAACCGACTACAAATATCTGATAACTATATCCATATCTCTAAAACTACTGAACCAATTTTAATTAAACTTGGACTGTTCCCTAATCAAAAGATTTAAATTGATATGGCTTTTAGTTCCAAAGAAATACGTGAACAAACATACATACCTACACTTACAAACTTTAATACACGTGCTTGGACGCCTAAATAGATCATCATCTATACATATAATAAAATCGTAGGAAAGTCAAAACTGTACATTGATTATTTTTTTAAAAGAATACTTGGGACGTGATCTACAATCGATATCGAAGCCAAAAATATAGTTTTTAGAATTTTTGTCTGTTTGTCTGTATGTATGTCCGGGGTAAAAAAGTACTGCATGGATTTACTTCAAATTTTGCATGAATATTACTAACAGGTCGGGTCAACATAACTACATATTATCACGCTATCACCTACGGGGGAGGAACAGTGCGGAGTAAACGAAGTCCGCGCGGACGAAGTCGCGGGCAACAGCTACTTAAATATTATCCAATTCCAACAATATTACATATGTAGATGTCAAACTGATAACCTCCGATTTTTCTTCAGTTGAAAAGTGATTTAAATCGCAAATCGATCTACACAAATCCTCAACCCATTCGGATATTGAGTAAATGTTTCAGATCCATTTATAGTGACAATAATTTTAAAAACGTTTAAAAAATTCATAAGACAATTCGTAAGCAACTTCCCGTCGTAATATTTCCATAGTTTTAGATTTAAACAACTACCAAAATATTCAACACCTCTTTTGCATAACATAGCTCTTATAACGAATGAAATAAGAACTTCTTTATTTTTAAGTGTAGATATTATCTTGGTAGCGATAACACGGTATAAAATAATCGCTAAGATATGGGGGTGTGGTTGAATTGTGTCGTTTTTATAACCGCATTAGGGGCGTAAGTGCGATGTCTTTCCAATCCTACCGTAGATTGGAAAGACATCGTATTCATAACTTCGGATATTTATTTAAAATGGGATTTTATGTACATTTTACAAAAAGAATGGTTATTGCAGTTATCATGTGTTACTTTTTTGGTCGTTTATTTTTGCAAGCATATGGTTTTCCTGATGGAAAGGAACACCCATCATCTATAAACATCAAATAGGCGTATTGATTGTACGTTGTTATCCGTGTGGCTGGGTTGAAATATCACATCGCTGGTTTGCAAGAATATAGACGCAGCCAAAATTAGAAGTAGTAGTTTTAGTAGCAAGACAAAATTAATGGCGTACTTGACTTAATGTCCCATGTCCCTGGATGGGACAGAGGGCGTTCACAGTAATTTTCCGTCGCGATCGGTCTTGAGCATCACGTTTGATTTCGCTCCACGCCTTGCAGATATTCTTAGTCTCGTCTGCTAATGTTCATCGCCTTGTTTGGGACGACCACGTTCGCGTTTTCCTTGAGGATTCCAAACTAGTGACTGCTTAGGGATGGGATCAGAATCCCTTCGGAGCGTGTGGCCGATCCAATTCCATTTGCGAGGCTTGATCTGCTGGTCGATCGGGGTTTCATAGCAGCGTTCCCATAGCTGTTTATTCGAGATTTTATCGGGCCAGTATATAGAATACGGTAAAGACAGCGGTTGCGGTTAACGAAGACCTGGAGGAGAATAGTTTTTCATCATTTGGTAGGTATACGTAGTTTAATTTTAGAGATTTTTTTAGAGAGAGATTTAATTCTATTTTAGGTAGAGGTCTTACCTGTACCTACAGCAATAGCGTCAGTGCTTGTCACTAACGCTGTAGCGGCATTTCAACATTGTCGTCATCTGGTTTGGTGGGTGCGGTTGACGGTAAACTTATGCTTATGACATTAACATCCGGCTCTCGGATGGTAACGCATCATTGACATCTTAGGTTAGACTCCTGGCGAGTCTCTTTCCATATGGAAAACCATTTGTATGTATGCTATTTTATGGTATAAAAAAGGCAATTTGATTACTCAAACGTGTCGCAATCTTTGTGAATACTTCTATCTTTTTACCATTGTTTGCTATATTATGTTTATCTCTTTTCTTCAAAATATAGAAAATTGTGTATTTTTTTTCAGTTTTCTGATAAAAACAAGGTCGCCCGGGATTGGAAAAATACCCGGTTGTCAGGCTTGCTACCTATCACATTATAAGGCTTAGTATATTCGGCTAATCGTGGGTACACATGTTGTACCTCTGTCTTCCTCTTCAGAGGTACGGGCGTGAAGATACTTTTTTAGGTATAGTTTCTGCTTCTTTGAGCTTAAAATACCTCAATTTAGCCCAAAACTTTAGGGACAACTTGCCAGATCAACCAGTTTACAGATTTTTTATGTATATTTATACAGTATAGGCGTCTAAGCCTAGATCAATTTGGGAAATTCTTCTTTTCTTTAAGAAAATATATTTCCCGTTTGGTTTTATATCAATTGAGTGAAGATTTTTTTTTTATATCATAAGATAGCAAACAAGCAGATGGAAAGAGTCAACCATCGCCTATAGAAACCAAAGGTTTTAATGGTGCATTGCTATCTTTTGGTGAGGTCTAATGCCACATGCATAAGTGTACCGGTAACCTTACCCTCCAAACCAGAACACGACAGTAACAAGCACTGACGTTATTGCAGCAGGAATAGGTACCAGACCCGGGCAGGACAATGCAGAACTCCACCATCTAGTTGCCACGATGATAGTAACTTGTATAGCAAATCGGTCACCTTTTACGACCTGCCTAGCAGAACGGCAGTCGGTCTATTTTTCACAGGAGCCCGGGACCAACACGGGGAGAAGATCTAAGAGATTCGACGACACTAGAAATTCGAAGTCGATTTTTGCAGTTTTGCTATGTTTAAATAACCAAAACTGCAAAGTAAATTACACTCAGAATCTACTGGTTCATTGCTCTAAATCGAGTTTCATGCGTAATATATCGCGAAGTCGGGCTCAATGTCGCGGAACGCATCGAAAACCGAACTAGCAGAGTGTCCCATTTTAAAAAAATGCCA
This sequence comes from Apodemia mormo, assembly GCA_036924255.1. Classification (NCBI taxonomy): domain Eukaryota; kingdom Metazoa; phylum Arthropoda; class Insecta; order Lepidoptera; family Riodinidae; genus Apodemia; species Apodemia mormo. The sequence goes on along the minus strand of JAUPFN010000014.1, from coordinate 30,833,826 downwards.
CCGATTTATTGCTTGTGACGATTCTATGCTTTCAACCCCAGCGTGACGAATTTATTCTATTTCCATTTTTCGTATAAATTCGTTTTGCAGATTTATGGTTTAAAATATTCGTTGAGATATCATAATTCATTTTTGAAAGCGTTTAATAATTTAAATGATTTCAATATGTCTGCGGTTGCGTCATTAAAATAAATCATCTTGAAAACTAAATTGATATTTATTATATTCTACTATAAATCTACTATAAAAATAGTAAAAAACATCAGTCTAGCTGTTATGTTAGTTACACCACTATAAGTCAAGAACGACGGGGCAATTTTGTTGCGATTTTTGTGGATTTGGGTTATCTCTGTCCAGATTAGGCTGAAAAGTATTAAGGTAAATAATATTTATCAATAAAAAACAATAAAATGAAATGAAATGAAAATATTTTTTTAAAGTATTTCTTTGTTAGAATTTTTTGCACACCTGACTCATCACTTATGAAGTTTTTGCAAAATGCGGAGGAATATGTCATCCTGACAGAATTATTAATAATTAACGGGATCTTACCGCGATTATGTGACAGTCCTATTCTCAGTTGGAACGCATAGTATTATTCTATTTTAATACTATGTGAATTAAATTTTATCTCATATGAATTAATGAGAAGGATACCGTTGTTTGCATTTTGTATGATGAATAAATACTTTTGTTTTTATTGTTGTTGTACGTTTGTATTTTGTATACTTTGGGGGTCCATGGACCCCATTTTTAAGAAACACTAATTTATGTCTCCACGTGGTCTATGGTATCAAAGATTTTACATCATCACATACAAAACAAGGCTCTCGTGGAAAAAGGAACTGTCGCCTGCAGACACCAAATTTGTTACTGGTGCGTTAATATCCGTGTGGCGGATATAACGCTACATGCATAACTTTATAAAGTTATGCATGAAGCGTTATATCTGCATATAAGGCTATCTTATTACCAGAACACAAAAGCACAAGCATTGATTGATTGACGAAAAAAAAAACGTAAAAAAAATTACTTTAATTGCAATCTAAGATCGCCGCAGCTCACTACTCAACCTACTAATAAATTACAATTGTGTACGTACAATTGTAGGTACACAATTACGTACAATTACGTATACGTACAATAATTACGTACAATTGTAGGTAATTTATTAGTAGGTTGAGTAATGAGCTGCGGCGATCTTAGATTGCAATTAAAGTTTTTTTTACGTTTTCTTTTTCGTAAATTTTCTATTAAGGATGTAGCCTTAGTTACTCCCTAGCACATGTGTCTAGTTTAGCTGTTTTGGAGATTAGCAAAAACAAACGTAAAGACAGACACAGACAGATAAAACATTTAAAAATTGTTTTTTTTTTGTTATAGGTTATGCTTCTCTTTGCATTTAGTTAAAAACTTTGTTTAAATATAACAACCACTTTAATTTTACTTATTCCTATAGGTTTTACATATAAAAGTTTACGATTTATTATAAGTGAATATTTAATTTAAACTTATTCTGTTATTATGTTTTATCGTGAATGCGTCCATTAAAAAACAAGAAAGTCTTAAGGAAGCAATATAAGATAAGATCTCACATTAACGGCAGTAAAATAGCCACTATCTGAAACTGAAACGTTTCTCCTTCAGTTTAATGGGTGATATTTTTTGTTCATGGGTGGGGTTAAAGGTTAACACCGACCAATGGCATCAAGACAGCAGACGTTGGTGCGTCTTGCTCCGATAAAGAAGTCCAGGAATTTTGAGAGTGAGATGAAAGATTCTATTCTTGGCTGAAAGTCTGTCGGTCTTGGTACATACATGGGGAAAAGTGTATTGAACTATGTTGCTATTTCTTATTGAAAATTATAAACCAATTACGTTGCAATTTAAACGAAGCAGTTAGCAATTAAAGAACCGAAATCTGAATGAAATATACATATATGTACGAAAGTTTAAAAGACTTTTCTAAAGTACCTATTTCAAGTTTTTTATATTAAAAATATAAAAAACTTGAAATCGGTTATAAATATATACATAACTTTTTTAAATATAAAAAATAGAAGTCTATTTTAGAAGTCTACTGTTACAAACAAATAATGAATTTATAAGTTTTGATCCACAATTAATTTTAATTGTGTTAGTGCTTGTCACTATAACGTTCCGGTTGCAAATCTTGAAAAAAATTTTCTTTGTTTAAAAAAATCGGATTGTTACAATTAACTCGAAGAACATCACTTGCTCATTATACTAATTTTGTTAATATAATACGTGAATTTAAAATGTTGTACCCCTTTTAAAACAACTACATCACCGGAGGAATATGAAATTTAGCACAGTTAAAGTTTACATAGTGAGAAAGAGCAAAAAGTATATATTTTTTATAAATTGCGTTAGAAGTATGTTAAATTAATAAAATCAAACATTAAACATACTTAATTCATTTGACATACTATATCATAATATGTACCTTTATGGTAAAAGTCTGTCGTCAAATTTAGAAGAAATTTTACTGTTTAGCCTATGGTTGAATTTCGACTAAAGCACGATTGCTAGTACTTAAAAAATCATTCAAATATTTATAAAATTAAGATATAATATTCTTGCTAAATGTTTTGTGCTCGATAGTACGGTGATGGTTTATTCTTGGCTACTGCACGTAAAATAAATCCTCATCGGGATTGCAGGCGAGTTTAAGATTACATGAATTTCTACGTTCCTTTGGATTTTTAAAGTAATCCCCTGTATTAATATTGTCGTCCATTTCCCAAACAAAAAAGAAAAATGTATTTACAAAAGCAAAAATTAATATCGTTATATCAGTTACCTCAAGGTAACTGACGTAACGATACTAATTTTTGCACTATAAGCCGATATCAGTATAATATGATTCGGCTTATGTTATTGACTGGTTTGTCGATTGGCGAGATATATTTTTTATATACAGCAAATAAGTAGATGGCTCTCCTAATGGAAGGAGACAAGAATGTTAAAAGTTCGTTGCTATTCCTGTGGGGAGGTCTTAATGCCACATGCATAAGTTTACCAGCTACTTTACCCTCTAAGCCGGAACACGACAGTGACAAGCACGGACGCTATTGCAGTAGGTATAGGTAAAACAGTGGTACCAAACCCGGGTGATAGGTTACAGAACTCCACCTAGTAGCCGCTTTATGCAGCTATTGAACTTTCTATATTTAAAGATAGCTCTGAAAATACTACAATAACGCTTTAACCAAACCTGAGTTCTAAATTACGTAATTAAACGGCACTCGAGTCAAGGCAAGCAGATTTTCTTACATATTATATCGCATCGTAGCACGTCTCGACTTTCTATTGTGTATATGTGTGTTAGAGCCCTAAACGGCAAACGCATCGACTGAATTACGCGAATTGGAGGCGGGGCGGGGGGGGGGGGGGGGGTTGAACATTGAACCAAGATGCAACAAAAATGAATCTACTAACAATAAAATTCTGTGTCTATTTTTCGTACCAATTCTACAATTTTAAAAGTATTAAAAATAACATTTTAAAAACTTTTCACTACTTACACTACTGTGTATTATAATACTGTGATTTGGCTATTTAAAATACAGAATTCCACCAAAAACCTCGTGATTATTACATCGCGTCGTGAAATGATGTTTAGTGTTTATTAAATTTTTATCATTAATAAGAATGAAATTGGTTACCCTGAAACCCGGTTTACGCAGAGACCTTAGTATCTACCACAGGTACGCCGTGGTTCAGGCATACCTACTTACCTTATTACCTTCATATTCATAATGCTCTTAGTAGTGTTTTCCCCGTGTTGGTCCCGGCCTCCTTTGAAGAATAGGCCAACTGTCGTTCTGCCAGGCAGGTCGTAAAAGGCGACCGATTGGCTATCGAGTCACTACCATCGTGGCTACTAGGTGGTAGAGTTCTGCATTGTCTCGCCCGGGTCTGGTACCACCGCCTTACCTATTCCTGCCGCAATAGCGTCAGTGCTTGTCGCTGTCGTGTTCCGGTTTGGAGGGTAAGGTAGCCGGTAAACTTATGCATGTGGCATTAGACCTCGCCACAAGATAGCAACGCACCATTAACACCTTTGGTGTCTATAGGCGATGGGTGACTCTTTCCATCAGGAGACCCATCTGCTTGTTTGCTATCTTATGATATATATTAAAAAAAATAAAGACTTACGCGAGTTTACTAGCATACATTAAGTAAGTATAGTCACAGTATACTGGAGACTCAGTAGTTAATCTACATACATGTGATATTCGAGCAATAGCAATGAGCCTATCACGGACGCGATATCTCGGAATGGTTCGGTACAGTTTGTACCGCACCAGTCGGATATATCGCGTCCGTGAGAGGTATCTATGTGTGCTATGCTCGAATATTACTTGTATGTAACACTGACTTCTGGTAGTCTCTAAGTATTCTGTGGTATAGTGTTATGCTTCTATATTATTCTTACTGTGACATGCTCGTCTTAAAACTTAGGATAAAACAATACTTACAAAAGCTTTCACCACAGGGATTATTACGTCAGTCTAAATTAAAGATATTTGTTTATTATATAAAGTAAAGATATTTTAAGTGTGTAAATAAATAACTAAAATAAATAAATAAAAAAATATTTTTACGCATTGAGATGAAACACTTAAAAGTTTGGAAAATTTAAAAGTGCACGCCTCATTACGCTCATTCAATCCATACTAGTCCATACTTCCATACTAATATTATAAATGCGAAAGTAACTCTGTCTGTCTGTCTGTCTGTCTGTCTGTCTGTCTGTCTGTTACGCTTTCACGGCTAAACCGCTGAACCGATTTGGATAAAATTTTGTACAAATATAGTTTGAGACCCAAGAAGGGACATAGGGTAGTTCTTATCCCGGAAATCCCAGGAGGACGGGAACTATGCGGGTTATGATAGAGATAGAGAGAGAGAGAGAGAGAGAGATATGATAAAGATAGAGAGAGAGACAATATTTAATTGGTCTCTTTTTACGACCTGCCTAGTAGAGCAGAAGTTGGTCTTTTTTTTCGAAATGACTATTACAGTTGAACTTATGGGTCGTTACTGCGTCACCGGACTTTTGGGGCGAACAGAGTGCTCAGCCAGAGTTTAAATTAAAATTGGGCCTATATCCTTCAAAGGAGGTCAGATCAACACGGAGGGAATATATTATATGATACGTCTTAATAAGTATGTATATTCTTTATAGTTCATACTAATCATACTTCATACTAATATTATAAATGTGAAAGTAACTCTGTCTGTCTGTCTGTCTGTCTGTCTGTTACGCTTTCACGGCTAAACCGCTGAACTGATTTGGATAAAATTTGGTACAAATATAGTTTGAGACCCAAGAAAGGACATAGGAAAGTTCTTATCCCGGAAATCCCACGGGAACGGGAACTATGCGGATTTTTATTTTAGAAAATTTTCCACGCTTACGATTTCGCGGGCACAGCTAGTTGTTTATAAAAGAGATATTCTTTACACTTGTGTACTCATATTATAGTATTAGTTAAATATAAACACGATAGATACAATTTAATTCCAGAAAAATGCTTGTCCTTGAAATGTTGAGACTGGAGCACTACCTCCACGCTCTACTTCTGATGTAAAAAGTAAAAAAAAACAACTACTAGTAAACATCAAGCTTATATAAAATTATGTAACTGTTTAAACGGTTTATTTATACTGTGGTTTATTACTCTTAAAATATAGAATGGTTTTCACAAAATCCTATTCCCCAGTGATTACCACGTCAGTCAAAATGATGTTTACGTTCTCTCTTCATCTACCGCACATCGAGCGATACTATTATATTAACGCCGAACAAATCACTCCTGTACGAAAATAAACAAATTCTTTTACAAAAAGCCCATTCCCCACGATCAAAAAAAGCGTTTGAGTTATTTTGATTTCCATAAATACTCATCGTGCAGTCGTCTTTTTTAGATATATTATTATCTTCCTGGCGACTTTTTTGTACAGCTTAGTGATGTTCTGAAGTTATCGATATCTATTTAATCAATCTCTCAGTCACCTATTCCAGTGTAATGATATTAATTGTTATTTTGATGAATTATTGTTTCTGTTTGGTATAATTTTTAAAATACATTGGCAAGCAACAATTAAAAGAATAGTTGTTCTTGTGTGATTTTCAAAAATTTTTGCAGCGGGCTGCATGTTTCAGCCAGTGCAGTTATACTTTTACGTCAGATTTCTTATGAATAAGATAAAGACAATTGAGTATCAAACATGATAAACACTTTGTCCGTCTTACTTCTTGTTCATAAGTTTTAGTATACAGAAACACCAGTTTTTGTTATTGGCATGACGTTTTTATCTTATTTTCCATAAAAAAGCGATTAATATATCGATATTTCGACTATTTTCTTCACTAGCTCATGTTTTACAGCACACGCATTGTATTTATTTGGTTTTTCAATCCATGCTCACGTTAATGTCGACATAAATTGTCAAAAGTCGCCACTTCCGACAAATGTGACTGTATATACTAATGACATTTTGTTTTTTAATTATGCTGATGACTGTATTTGAATACAGATTTTGTTTATTTGAACGAAAACTTTCCTTTTTTTAAAAGGGGAAAATGATTTTCATTTGTTTATATTCTGACACTGATCGTATTTGTATATAGATTTTGTTTATTTTAAGAAAAAGTTTACCTTTTTTTGAAGGAAAATGACTATTGTTTTTTTAATTAGTAGTATAGATTGTATTAGCATAAAGTCTTAAATCTTTGAAGAAAAATGTATTTTTGAACTAGTAATAGCCTCCGTTTCTTCGTAACTATCTGACAGGAAAGCAGATGGCTCATTCTTCAAGAAGGTCCCAGACTAACGCATTTTCTCTTCCTGCCATAATAACATTGGCGATTATCGCTGCCATCTTCCATTTGCAGGGTAAGGTAGCGGGAACATTATGCAACAATAGCTTACAGACAACAAAGATGTTGTATCGGCAGAAAGAACTATATTTTTTAATTGGATAGGCACCAGTCGTGTCAATCGTGTTTATCTCTTAAGGTTTAAGAAATAATTTAATTTTTATACTGGTTCTTTTCAAGATAGTTATAACAAAAAAATCAAATTATTTTTAAGATGTAAATGTATCTCGGTCATAGAGTCCTTTAACTGCCTTCTCAAAACTAAACTTCGAAAGATGATACAATAATTCGCAATATAGATACTATACTATAATCATAATGAGGTAAAGTTTGTGACTTTGTGACTTTGCAGGTTATTGTAATCTTCGGAACTACTGGAGGAAAGAGAAAATACTTTTATCGCTAAAATTTGACTATATTATTGAGTGACATATGCTACATTTTATCCGCGTGATCAGAAAGCGGAATTTACGGAAAAGTTATACCACTAGAAGTGACTAGTAAGCACATAAAACAAAAAACAGAAGAATTAAAATCTTTGTTTGGGTTGCTTTTAATTTGTTCACTAGGGTATATTGAAGAAGATTCTGGTTGAGGCACTTTCACCCCAATTAATATTGCGAGTTGATACTTAAACAGGTTTGTTTCACTTCTATCTATGGTCCACGCGTCAGAGTTTCATTATCATCTCAATGAGATGATACAGCACGGTGAGATGGATGGGTGAACTGGATTCTGGCGCGTGCCTAAAGTGTGTCTCGCTACAATACCTTTCAGTTCTCCTGATGGAAAGACAAAAGTTAGGTAATATCAGCAAGAATTAGATTCTACTTCATTAATATAAATTACTATAACTACTTTATTATTATGAATTAAAAACAATCACAGCGAAATGATTAACCTGCAGAAAATTAATTCTTCAATGATTTTTTTTTAATTAGGCGATCGTTAAGGGGCGTTCCTTATTTGAATTTTATTTGAATTTTCTAAATTACCTACTTAATTACAACATTGAATAGTATTTTGTGTCTTAATAATTCATAATGTGAGGACCAAATTATCCATATTAATATCTATACATATAATAAAATACATACTAATATCTATACATATAATAAAATCGTAGGAAATTCAAAACTGTACATTGAAAATATTTTTAAAAGAATATTTGGGGCGTGATCTACAATCGATATCGAAGCCAAAAATATAGTTTTTAGAATTTTTGTCTGTTTGTCTGTATGTATGTCCGGCGTAAACTCAAAAAGTACTGCATGGATTTACTTCAAATTTTGTATGAATATTACTAATAGGTCGGGTCAATATATAGGCCATATATTATCACGCTATCACCTACAGGGGAGGGGCAGTGCGGAGTAAACGAACTCCGCGCGGACGAAGTCGCTGGCAACAGCTAAGTGTGTGTTTGTTTGTCCGTCTTTCACGGCAAAACGAAGCGACGAATTGACGTGATTTTTTTAATTGGAGATAGTTGAAGGGATGAAGAGTGACGAAGGTCACTTTTTGTTTTTTCTGACCCCCCCCCCCCTCCACTTCTTCCTCGAATTTAACGCGAGCTAAGCCACGGGCAAAAGCTAGTATATTATACATTATTTGCAAATTTCCGTTAATGTAAAGTAATATAATATATTAGATACTAACTGTTCCCAGCGACTCATACGTTCAATACGTTCTTTTGCTCATTTGGGTAAAAAATACATACATATGAGTTATTATTATTGTATTACTTAAAGGGTTTAGAGTGTGGAAAATATATTTCTCTTCTGTTCTTTCCTACTTCATTCAATAAAAAAAAACTTTCGGTTAATTGCTATACCTCTCTATCTCTCTCTGTTAACCACCTCCATATTTCAACTCCAAGTTTCACTTGTACTGTGTGGTAAATCGCACTCTACAATTTACTGAAAATCTGTTAAAAATTGTACCTAATTTTTATGCTTATCCATTACGAACAAAACACATTCAAATCTTACCTTTTTGTTATATAAATGTAGATGATAGCTTACACAACTCGCCTGATGGAATGTGTCGAAGCAGATTTAAATTCATGCAAGTCCGAAAAGCTGTAATCTAAAATTTTGGTAAGGAATTTCAATCATCTATAGAAAAACGCTAAAAATGGAATGAATTCGCCGAAGATACAAAAATAATAAAGACTTCTATGTACTCCCCTAGTACATTTAACTTTACCTAGTACACTTAATTTTGTAGCCTAGTACTGTGTAATGAGGCGGTAATGAGGCGATTTCCCATAAGTCTGAAATATGAATCAATTGGAGAAAATCATATTAAACCTTAGTCCAAAAAATATTATTACCTTACCATATTTCATGTTCAAATGTATCTACTCTTAATACAAATAAATATATTTATTTTAGTTTCCTAAACATATTAACCTTCATATATATAAAGGTAGCAGAGATGATGCCTAAAAACATATCTATAAAATCATGTAACTAACACGATATTGAGTAAAGGTCAAGAACTAACATGTAATAATAATATTTAACAAGTGAGCAAAATAATCACAGTTCTCAAGATTGTACCTTACCCTCGTCGACGCTATAACTATTCATCAATATTCAAGAAATTCCACTTTCTACATAACTAGTTACTATTCATAGGTAACTACATAAATTGTGACAAAGATTCGCGCGACTATTATCCGCGAATTCTCACAAAGCATTCTCAAAGTAGAAACATTAATTATAAATTCTGGATACGGACTTATGATCTATCGGGCATTGTCCAGTAAAGGTCACCGCTTGACCCGTGAGAAAAGGGCGCTAGAAAAAAAGTAAAATAATGATTCTATATTTAAAATCGCGCGACCCTAAAATTTGAATATCCCCTAAAGGTCCGTTAAGAAAACACATCATTGTGTTCGGTTGGTCATCTTTTGTGTGTAAATAATTTATTCCGTCGCATGTACGGCGCGATGTTGCAGTGTCATCTTATTATTATTCAAATTCCGGGCAGGTGTTATAAGCGGACGCAAGCAGAACTGACCTTCGTTAATCTGACCGCCATTATAGTTGTTTTGAAATTCGAAATTTCAAATTTTGTGTTTAAATCTAAACAGTTAATGAACAGATTAATAATCAGTTTCAATCAAGTATAAAATTTACGAACTTTTAAGGTTAAGTTTTGTTTAATTCTTTTGTCTAATTTATGCTTCCCAATGCTTCCAATTGCAATGATAAAGTTAGGTTATGTATTGTACCTAATGTTAATTATTTTATTTATAAATGCAACTAATTTAAGTAACTTTGCAGCTGCAGTTAATTACAATATTGTTTCGCATTATTTATTTTGTCCACTAAATATAATGATTAAGTATTTTTGACAGGCAGTTGTTGCTTTGCAAGAATTCAGAATTTGAGTGAATCTAACTGTGAATTCACCCATGTGTAATTGAATTTTATCTTATATATCTTTTGGATAATTACGTTAGTGTAAAAAATAGGGTTTGAAATAGGGATTTCTGACAGTGCTTTTTAACTACCAAGCTATAGTATTGCTGGTTCTATTTTACTATTTCCTTTGCTCAAGGCATATTGAGACTTGTGTCAAAAAGTGGGACAACCATAGCAAAGGAATACCAATTTAACAAAAAAATTAAATGCAATGAAAAATATTTATTTGTAAGAATATGGGTGTTACAAGTTATTAAAAAGCAATTAAAAGTTACCTACACATTCTTCCATGGTATGGTGTGCAAATAATTCAAAAAATAAAATTATCATTAAATTTTATTCTATAAAAGTACCGGTTTTACTATCCTATTAAATAAAATTTAAAAAAAACACATAAACGTTTTCCTGGTGGGAAACGAACTCTAGCCTTATTGACAGTATAATAGTTAGGGTCACTATGCGTTCGACCAATAGGGTAATGGAAAATATGTCAATTTTACTAAACAAATTTGTAATTTTATCAAACAAATTTTTGTACACATTTCGTAATAATTTTTACGAAGCACACGTTTCTGTCTACACACTGTTAAAAATTTTTGTAAATTTACAATTGTTTTACGAAACAAATATGAGTAAAATTCCAAATCAACGTATACTAATACAAAATATAAAACAATTCGAGTAAAATTACAAGACATGTGAAGGAACTTACAATAATGAGTTGTAATTTTGAAACCTTTTTGTAATAACCCTACACGTATTGTAAGTTATCCTAGTTGTTGGTAAATTTCGAATGGAATGTTGTAAATTTACCAAAATTGTTTGTAATTTGATTTACAATACTTTTTTTTTTGTATTTACAAAAAAATTTAAAACACAAATTAGTATAAAATCATCCAGAATTTACAAAAAATTTTGTTATTTTTGTAACACAAATTTGAAAATGACAATACGTATTGTAGTTCTAACAAAAGTTTTTTTTTTCTAACACGTATTGTAATTTTCTAAAACTGTTATTTGACGTGCGTTAGTCAAGTAAATCACGTTTTTTAACTGACCATAATTTTTTTTTGTTCTTATAAAACTGAAAAGATTTCAAATTGTTAAATATACTGTACTTAACAACAATTTTCATTATACCGGATGAGATAGGCACTTTTTTTTCAATATATGTCGTTAAACGAACATTTCACTCTTTTTCTTTTCTCGCTATCTGTCGGACGAATAGTATTATAGGTACTATTGCATTTTTCAGAAAATGGAAATTTTAAAAGTTTTTTTTTATAAATAAATGAAGTTTTTGGAAATGCCCGCAGGGCTAACCGCTTTACGGATTTTTTTTATTATTGTAAACACTTAGATAGATATCCATTAAATACTTTAGTTCTTTAAACCGTAATATTTTATTTATGTACGTTTTAAGAACACGGGTGGCTTTCAGCATCATTGATCATTGCTTCTTTCACACTTATAGTCCAGTCGGTTGGTGATCATTGTGAAATTACAAACCATTTACAACACAATTTGTTTGGTAAAATTACACTATTGGTATTATAATTTTTCAATTTTGTGTTGAAATTAATTGTGTAGTAAATTTACAAAACGGAATTATATTATTACTTTATTGTAGTGCGTAAAAACTTCCAACATTTTTTTTGTAAAATTACTACAGAAATTTTTAACAGTGCACATTCAATTTTACTATAAAAAGTACTACTTAAAATGTCTACATATTATCTATGAGCCCCCGGATATAATGATTAAAGTGGTGATCGAGGATCAGACGTGTAATCCTCTCGGTTGATTGATGACCGCTCTTTGTGGACGAAATTTCCCTTTTTGGGGAAACTTTTATTCATGGCTCGGGTATATTTGTTGATGGCTTTATGGAAAATGGTGTTTGCTAGATTAAAGATGTATATGCTAAAGAAAAAAATATTTTAATAATATTATCGACTTATAAATAATAATTTATATTTGATTTTTTCATCAGATTTCAAAGAAGCAGATGGCTCTTCTGATGGAAAGATACCATCGCTTATAGACACCAATGATGTTAGTAGTCCGTTGCTATCTGTGAAGCGGGATGGAAATACCACATGCATAAGTCTGCCGGTTACCTTACCCTCTAAACCAGAATACGATAAAGACGATCATTAACTATTGTGGCAGGAATAGATAAGATGTTGGTAGTAATCACGTTGGTAGTTTTTTTGGCGTGTTGGTCCCGGGCTCCTTTGAAGAATAGGCCAACTGCCGTTCAGCCAGGCAGGTCGCAAAAGGCGGCTGAGTGTCTATTTTCGTCACTGCCGTCGTGACTACTAGGTGGTAGAGTTCTGGATCGGCTCGACCGGGTCTGGTACCACTGCCTTACCTATTCCTGCCGCAATAGCGTCCGTTGAAGGGTAAGGTAGCCGATAAACTTATGCATGTGGCATTAGACCTCGCCACAAGATAGCAACGCACCATTAACATCTTTTGTGTCTATAGGCGATGGTTGACTCTTTCCATTAGGAGACCCATCTGCTTGTTTGCTATCTTATGATATAAAAAAACATTTTGTGTTACTTTTGACTCTCTCGTGTTACTTCCATGTTACACGACTCGAAATATTACTTTTATGCTACTTTTAGGACTTATTAAAAATATTTAAATATTTTCCAGCAAAAAATTGATAAGATCAAAGATGAGGTTTTTTTTTATAAACTGATAAAAAAAAGTTAGTTTCTGGGACCACGGTCTATAAGCAAGTAAGATATAAGATTCGATCCGCAGTTTCACGGATACAAGAGATTTGGAGCCAAACCGGAACGGGACGTTGTGGAACTCCACCACCTAATAGTCAGGTACCTAGTGATATGTTTGCAATAAACACATCACTAGTAACATGAAAGTAACACGAGAGAGTCAAAAGTAACACAAAATGTTTTTTTTTTATCTTTAGTTAAATATATGAATTACCAATCATTTTTTTGATCAAAAATTATTATGATTCTTTCGAAGCTTAACTGATGGGACAGAAAATTTTCTTAGTTTTTGTGTAATAAAGTGTTATATTATATTAGCGTCATTTTCCACATTAAATAAGGAAATGTTAATTTCTCGTAATTTTCTTGTAGGTACATGTTTCCCGATTACTTTTAATTTGGTTAAAATCATTAAAAAAATTATATCGAATTTTACGTGCCGGATAAAAAAATTGTATTTTTTAAATTATTTTATTATTATTATTATTAGTATATAAAGACGATTGGTTTTTCTGATTGGTTTCAGTGGACGATTTCTGATTGGTTTCAGGAGAGACATCTGCTTGTTTGCTATCCATTGACGTGTATTACACACGTCAATGTTGCCATCTATTGATATTAAAAAGTGTGAGAGAGACAGATATGTATATTGAGTCTTTTAGAATAACATAAAGTATGAAATAGACTCTTATGAAGGAATAGTAGAATAAATACGCCATTTATAGAATTCCCAGAGAAAGGAACGATTGGGTGATAAAACATTACGAGCCTCAGTTAAAAGGGTGGTATCCGTTTGAGGAAGAACTGTTTTCGTTGTAGCTTTTGTGTTTTTACATTTTATTTTAAGTATTTATTAGAGATTCACTGCAGAGTCGAACAGGTAATACTAATCTTTTACATTCGTATTACCCTTTCTTTATTATTTAGGTTTACACTATCTTTACAACAATCAGTTAAACAATGGTAAAGAACATGGGCAAGACTCCATACATCATTATTTTTACTAATCATCTTAAAGTATCATATATTTCATAATATTCGATATTAACTCCTCATATTATCCACATTTATTATATATTTTTTAAACTTGGGGAATAATAGTTGGAATTTCGGTTAGTTTAACGTAAACATTTAGTTCTCTCCTTAATACTTTGTGGTTACGAATTACGATTCTTATTGACAAATGATAAGTTGTCACTTGTCCGATGCAAAGTAAGCGACGAGTGACGACAAGACGTGTAGACACTAATTGACATACCCAATAACCATTTACCATAGATTTCACATACTGTTGTCAAGGAAACTCTCAGACACGAACGTCAATATTAATTGCTGTAAAATAATAAGGAAAGCTATTTGCTTTAAACTATTCCTTTGTGTAAAATAGTGAACATTTTAATTTGGTTATTATATGTAATAAAGATGATTGTATATTAACTTATTTATATTTAAAGTAAATGAAATAAAATATTTTGTATTTGTACAATGGTAAATAACATTTAAGATAGCAGAAGTCAATCAAAGTCTTTATATTTTTTATATAACTATTCCTAGATATATATTTGGTTTTATTGATTTAAAAAACATATAAAATTATTCCACCTAATTTAATATTTGCCACTCCAAAAGACACATAATGGATGTTCAAAACTAAAACGGCCCGTGTTCTTTGGTAATTATAGATGGTAAAATACTCGCAAAATGGTGTGAGCACGAGGTGTCACAATGGTATCTCGCGACGGCCTCCGAAACTTATTGAATTTAACATAAAATATAATGAAATATAAAAACGCTGAGTGAGCTGTTTGATAGCGAAGTGTTCGAACAATATCCATAGTATGAATGCAGTATGCAGGTTGGTATAACCTATAAGTAAACTGAGCTATGTCTTTGGGTGTAAAAATTATTTATTAACATATGATTTACGCGTTTTAAAGTCACTAGAGTGTTGACGAACCGAGTCACGTAATGATTTATCTCGTTGCAATTAATACGTTAATTTTTTTTAAGACCAAAACTTGTTTTTTATGGATAGGGGCAGTAACAGATCCAGGGGGAGAGGACTGGGGGCTCATGCTCCACCGCCCCCGCCCCCAAACCTGGAAAAATTTGATTTCCTTTTTTACAGAAGAGGGAGCAAACGAGCAGGATATGCACCTGATGGTAAGTGATTACCGCCGCCCATGGACATCCGAATTACCAGTGGCCTTGCAGTTGCGTTGCCGGCCTTTTAAGAATAAGTAAGCTCTTTTCTTGAAGGCCCCCAAGTCGTATCCGTTCGGAAACACCTCCGCCGGTAATTAATGAGTTCGATAAATTAGATATTTGACAAAGTCTACCCTCAGTTTAATACTCCCCCCCCACCCCTCCTAAACAATAATTCGCTGAATCAAGCTCCCCAAACAAAAAATCTGAATTCGCCACTGGATAGAGGACACGGAGGCACTTGTGTTAATTCGGTTTTTTTATATCATTAGATAGTAAACGTACAGATGGCTCTCCTGATGGAAAGAGAAACCATCGCATATATACACCAAAGTTGTTAATGGTGCGTTGCTATCATTGTAGCGAAGTCATAATGCCACGTGCATAAGTTAACCGGCCATCTTACCCTCCAAACCGAAACATGACGGTGGCAAGCGCTGACTCTGTTGCAGCAAGAATAGTTAAGGCGGTGGTACCAAATCGGGCGAGATAATGCAGTATTCTTCCACCTAGGAGCTACGATTGTAGTGAAATGCGTAGCTAATCGTTCGCCTCTTACGAACTGCCTGGCAGAACGGCAGATGTTTGTTAGAATAATTCACGTCGGTGATTGTCGCTGTCCTTTTGTTATTTGGTAGTGTTGTCGTGTTCCGGAAGCTGGTTTGAAGAGTAAAGTAGGAAGTATTTATGCATGTGGCATTCCAATGCCGCTTGGATAGCAACGCACCATTAACATCTTTGGTGTTCATAGGCGATGGTTATCATTTTCTATTAGGAGAATCATTTGTTTGTTTGATATTTTATAAAATAATAAAAACGACAAAAAATCGTGTCGTTGAACAACGAAAAACGAAAACAAACAGATCAGATTCAGAAAGGGTTACACTGATCCCCGTAAGCTGGCCGGTAAAATATGCCAGCACGCCCCAGGATTTACGTGTAACCCTGCTAGATTACGCTGATATTCGCCATTGACTCGCCGGATCGTTTATTTTTATGTCAAGATTACAATAGTTATCTATGAAATAGACCACCAAGTCACCTCGTGTTTTGTAAGTCTCAATGACTGGCGATGTTCGTATATCAACAACGTCCTATCATCCGATTTGTTCCTCTTCTCCTTTATATTCGTCTGGCCACTTTTCTTAAACAATCTGCCTTTCTGCTAGGCTGGTTGTAAAAGGCAAACAATTAGGCAAACATATCACTAGGTATATAGGACTATTAGGTGGTTCCACAACGTCTCGTTCAGGTTTGGCGCCAAATCTCTTGTATCCGTGAAACTGCGGATCGAATCTTATATCTTACTTGATTATAGACCGTGGTCGCAGAAACAAACTTTTTTTAAATTAATAACAAGCTGATTTTTTTTGTAAACAGCTTCGTTTTGACGAGACGCAAATCTTTTCTATCTTCAAAAATCCCGAATCGGGAAACTAATAACGTTAAGGTGCTTCGAACATTTTGATTCAGTAAAGATAAAATATTTTATTAATAACAATAATTATTTTTTGCTTTAATCGCTTGATTGTTTTGTAAAAAAACACGAAAAAACTTTTTCCCACAAATTCGATAGTTTTTCTAACCTAACTTTAAAGATTCGGAAATATGAGATTTTTAAATTGGTATTAATCAATTTAAAAACGATCTGATTTTTTCACAACAGCTTGTTATAATTATAATTCAAAGGTTACTTTGTCCTACACGTAAAGTAGAAACTTTTCTTAGTTCGACACTTTAAAGAATAGGCCTTTGAAGAATAGGCCAACTGCCGTTCTGCCAGGCAGGTCGTAAAAGGCGACCGATTGGCTATCGAGTCACTAACATCGTGGCTACTAGGTGGTAGAGCTCTGCATTGTCTCGCCCGGGTCTGGTACCACCGCCTTACCTATTCCTACCGCAATAACGTCAGTGCTTGTCGCTGTCGTGTTCCGGCTTGGAGGGTAAGGTAGCCGGTAAACTTATGCATGTGGCATTAGACCTCGCCACAAGATAGCAACGCACCATTAACATCTTTGATGTCTATAGGCGATGGTTGACTCTTTCCATCAGGAGACCCATCTGCTTGTTTGCTATCTTATGATATTAAAAAAAAAAAATTAAAAAAAAAAAATTTTTCGAAAATAGAAAAAATGGGCGCCTCGTCAAACGAAGCTGTTCACAAAAATTCAGCTTGTTATTAATCAAAAAAAGTTCCTGGTATTACTATCTATAAGCTGACTCAAAAATAAATGAAAGTTTATTCCTGTGACCATTGTCTATTACAGATACATCATATCTTCATCAAATTTATATTAGGTGCTCCATAGGCATACAATAATAATGCGCAATATTACGTATTATGCAATATTATTGAACGTTTAGGGGTAATATGGAAGATTGCACAAAGACTGAACAAAATGAACTTTTAAACTAAAGCGTTCTACTATCATTTTCAAAAATATATAAATAATACAAGTAAGTTCTATATATATGTATGTACGCGTTTTTGACCCGTTTATATATTTTTAAAGACTGAACAAAAGTTTGAGTGGGTTTAATTTTTATTGTGCAATATTTTTTTCTTGCACTGTGTAGACTTAATATTGCTCAACATTTTTTACTTCAGAGTTTGGAGCGGTCACGTTCGGTCACTCACGGTGTTTAACGTATGGTCGTGTCGTAAATATAAGCAAAATAGCGAGCAAGGATGTTATAAAACGTAAAGAACGGAGTTTTTACTTGAGTGTATAGAATTGTAAAGAGATAAGTTTAACAAAATCATCAGCATGGTTGCTGTCAAAACTTCGTCGTCAGACATGTTGCTCGCACGAAAACATCGATCAGACTGGTTTGTCAAATTTATTGAGTGATTTTATTGACCGTTTGGAATCAAAGGGGCATTCAATATTATTGCACAACAAAAGTATTGCGCAATATTATTGTAGGTCTATGGGGCGCTTTAGACCAAATAGTTTAATACAACACTTATTAATCAATTCACTTATACTGTTTCATAATAATTACTTATGAAACGCAATAAAGTCGGTTGTTCCAGTTTCACTGCGTTTAAATTTTAAAATCTATTTCCGAAAATATGAACAAGAATATATAAAATCCGATCAATATAATAACCAGCTTAAATTGCGTTATATTGAAATATCCACAAAACCAGCAAAATAATCCAGTCCCCCGATAATCCCTGCCGGCTACCTACCCTCCGAATCCCCTTTGCGGCGAGATTGGCGATTCTCACGGCTACCGTATAATTTTGCTATAAACAAAATTGCATAGAAAAATGTCTTGGACATATCTTTACCCTTAAAGTTATATTTTTGCCTGAAATTTAATAGAAACTGGCGATTGCTCTCTGGACGATACTCTAACCGAACCCTATTAATGTTAGAGAACAGACAGATATATATGCGACAAAATGTAGGAAATTTAAACTATGATTCAGTTTGATTATAGATATAGTAAAATATTTTATTATTTTGACAACATATATAAACGAAAGAAAAAGAAGTTATTTACACCCATATCCGCGAAAACGTAGGCAGAGGTACCAATCAGTGCGCCCATGATTACCCAAAAATTCTTACTTACGTCCGGGTCAGTCCGGACAAATCTCGTAAAATGGGTTTCAAAGTTTTCACTTCACGCATTAATATATAAAAAAATATTTTGCTATTGTCTTGTATATATATGTTATAATATGGCAGGTCTAGAAAAATTATAAATTGGTGGTCTTTAAAACTCATACAAAAATTTTTGTATCATAAAATGGAAAACACGGTCGCCTCTGTAGTCTAGTGGTCCAGCGTTGGCGTTGACCACATGAGGTCCCGGATTCGATTCCCGGGTCGGGCACAAAAAAGTATTTTTTTTCAGTTTTCTGATAAACACAAAGTTGCCTGGGATTGGAAAGTGCCCGGTTGGCGAAGGGCTTGCCACCTATCACATTCGTGGGACCAAGTATTTCGGCTAATCGTGGGTGGCGTGAAGATACTAAAATAGAAAATAGGTGACTCTCCTGAGGGAAAGAGCTTATTGCCTTTAGACACCAAATATGTTAATGGTGAAAACGGTTACATACAAAGATATTATTATGTGGTAGAACATTCAAAGATATATTGAGGTTTAACTGCTATTTGTTCTGGTTAATCCAAATGAAAAGTTTTAGTCATCAAATTGTTCGCCAATATTTTATTACCCATTTTGTAAACCCACAAATTGAAGAATTGATTGTATCGCAAACCTTATCGCTATTAAAAAGAGTTCAGTTTTGATTGTTTGCTTGTAATAAAAGAAAAAGGAAAACTGAAATGTTCATAATATTATTGTAACTTTACCTTCCTTCCAAATATTATAATGTAACATACATTACAATATTTGGAAGGAAGGTAGAGATTTGCTTTCTGCCTTAATATGCATTTGCTATGGCATTTGGCATGACCCCGTCGCATGGATGATAACAAACCATTGTAACTTTTGTCTGTATATTTTCTTAGAACTAAATATTGCATATTAAATTTTATTATACCTATAATACAATACGAAAATTAAAATAACATAGAATTTTGCGACAGAATTTTTTTTTGTACCTAAAACCAGTACCAGTTAGAATTTTGTTTCTCTGAGAGATAAAAATTTAGATACCAAAAACGTTAAATATAGGTCCTCGCTATCTTTTTGTGGAGATGTACAATTGATTTTCCAGCTACCTAATCCTTGTTTTGTTTCTTGATAAACAAGCTGAATGTTTTTCTGATAAAAACACCCATCGGTTATAGATATCAAAGATGGTAATAGTGTGTTACTATGGATGTGGCTAGCAGAGATTGGTAATATATAACTTCACAGTGAATAAGTCACTGTGATTCGCTGATTAAAGTGACCGCTGTGATTTGTCAACAAGGAACTACGTTCCAACAGTAACGTAGGTAGGTATACCGTTCCGGAACGTTCAGCGTTTCGTGTTTTGAATTAACGCCTCTTGTATAATTGAAAAATACATAAAATAAAAAATAAAAAAAACAGACAATTTGAGAAAATAAGAACCTCCTCCTTTTTTAAAGTCTGTTAAAAATACGGCTAAATGGAATTTCGTAACTTGGAAGACAAGTATGACTTCTAAATCGTGTGCCTAATTGTAATCGGAGTGATAACTGTGACGATATTCATAACAACCTTAACTAATGAAAGGATTTTTGAACCTAGGTAATATGTATTGTGCTGAGCGTGACCGACGTGACAAAGTCACGATTATTTTTTAACGTTACTTTCTTGTCACTGGGACGACAGTCACGGCGAATGAAAAGTAACGATTTTGCTTATGTCTAGTAGCTAGATCGTGGAACTCCGCGGAGAACAGATAAATCTTTAGGCGATAGTTGTCTCTTTCCATCAGGAGAATCCATCTATCAATGCTTGTCTTAATAGAAAATCGAACCCGAGCCGTGATTGCGTAGTCAAGATCACTAACCACTCAACTGACCACAGGGTGATTATAATGTTTGTGGGTGTAATAAGTTAAAAACATTGTCAGCAAGTCCTCTTCTCAAATATTAATTTCGTAAATTGTCAACAACTGCCCCGCTCTCTGCCCTTTTGATAGATCGGTGTACGATATTGACGCAATATTTTACGAAAACTTCCCATAATATTCGCTTACAAGAAAAGCTAATATATACCTATAATTTAAATTACATGAGTATATTTTCAACCAACGAGAAAATGGAGGTTATCATTTTGACATATATGTAATATTTCGGCGTCCAAGCATGTGTACTAAATTTCGTAAGTGTATGTGTGTTTGTATATTTGTGTGTTAGTCCATAAACTTCACGGAAACTAAATGCCATATTGAGATAATTATTTTTGATTTAAATCAGGCGTATTTAAATTTAGAGAACAGTCAAGTTTCATTAAAATCGATTCAGTAGTTTTTGAGATATAAATATCATTGATCATCATGAAGGTAAAAATACATGTTTATGCCTTTCACAATAATTGATCAAAATATTGTGTTTGAGTTTAGCGATTTGTTTATAAGTATAATGATACAAAATGGATACAAACAATATTTTTTGTATGGCCTGACCAGCGCGTGAGCTTTTGTTTTATTTAAAGGAAATAACGATTGAAAATCAGTAAAATCTATGACAGAATAGATAAATAAATCAGTTTTTGTCATGACAGAATTGATAAATGTTTAATTAAACCTTCTCTGAAATACGCTGAATATACTTAATGGTACAAATTTTATGGCAAAATGTTCAACGTTTTTTGCTTTATGCGTGTTCAAAAAAAAAACGACTATTAAAGTAGTCTTTATTAATCTTTATTTTATTAAACTTTATGGATTAAAGCTACGTTCATATTGCTGTGGCGTGGTGTGTCGTGGCGCGCCAGAATGCAATTGGTTACATTCAGTTTGTATGACTTTCATAATAGTACGAGAACGCGCCATGACATAACATAAAGTACTACTATGAATCTAGTTACTAGATTAGATTAAATTTACATGAGTGCGTTATATTACGTCGTGGCGCGTACAAATATAACGTAACCACTTGCATTCTTGCGCGCCACGACACACTACGCCACAACAATATGAACCTAGCTTTAGATTTACTTTTATCATGTATATGTCGCAGTGAAATTGTCAGTACCGTTAGATTATAATTTACCTAAGTGATATTATAATTTAACTGCTAACCTAACCTAACCAAATTATAAAATCCCTAGGTAGATTATAATCTAACGGCTATTGGCAATTTCACTGCGACATATACAAGGATGACAACGCACTTATAATATAGTATTTAGTATATGTAGTAGGGTGGATATGTTATTAAGATAGGCAAACTGGCAGACGTGCCACCTGATGGTAAGTGGTCGACGTCGCCAATGAACAAAAATGGGATACCTGGGCATGAACTAGCCCAGGTATTCCATTCATGTGTTGCTATCCTGAGACATATGATGTGAAGTCTCGGTGACAGTATTTACACTGCCTGTCTTCCCCTTCTCTCGGAAACATAGCAAAGCTGTTTCACGGGAGAAATAAGCAAGATGGTGGTACCCATGCAGCCAGGAGCGCGGCACAGCGCATACCTCCCACCGGTTTTAAACTTCATCTATATTGACAGATATAAGTAGATCATGTTGTTTTTCACGCTAAAATGCTTATAAAAGCTGACTCGTGAACGGCTTCTTCTATGCGTATGTTATTTAATGATTGTGAAAAATATAAGTTCGATAAAAATCGATATTTGGTTAATTTCGTAAAAAATATTTAATTTCATCGTACAAATCATTTTTTCTTTATCTAACAGCATGTTATCATTATTTAAATACAACCACGTTACTTTTTTACTAAGAAGACCACAAGCAATAATATCGTCGATATATTTTGTAAGTAAACATGTTTAAAAAAAGAGCACACGACCGTAGTCAAGGTGCAGGTTTACGCATTGTTCGACCTCCTTGCTTGTACAAACTTATTTCACTGGCACAAAATATAATTGCATTTGCCCCTTCGTTCTAATTCAAACTAGAAAAAAAAAACATAAAGTAGTGATGGTATTCAAAACACGTCACATTCTGCATCGATTTATCGCGTCACGAATCGAAATGTCCTGCCATTGTTGTGAATTTCGGACAAAATCCCTTATTACTTAAGCCGTAACTGGTGACAGTTCCCATGACGAGTGAATTTTTTTTTTTTATTAAATTTTATAGATTTCTGGACGACATCTTATTGTCAATAGTTTTCGGAAGTAATTCGAATTAGTTCCGTTATTGCGCTGGGCAGTTAGTGGAATAATTTTTTATTGAATGTGAAATTTATTCAGTGTCCCCTCAATTTTCGAATCGTTTGTTTAAAAAAAGATGTAACGGAATAAGATCGATGAAATGATAAAATTTAATGTAGGGCAGATAAATGTAAAATAGGTATTTATTTGATGGCGGGAAACGTTAGTGCTTTTTGTGATTAAAAAAGTTAGACGAACTTATTTATTTTGTAATATATTTTTTAAATTATTATTACGTAATAACCATTTTTTTATATTTTAGGATAACGCATGCAATGCAAATGTGATGGAATAATAAGAAAATAGTCTGCTCTGCCAGGCAGATCGTAAAAGGCGACCGATTGGCTATATTTGCCACCATCATAACAAAAATGGGGGGGGGGGTTTGGTTGCGCTTATTCTCTCACGGATATGGGACCACCGCCTTACCTATTCCCTTTCGCAATAACGTCAGTGCTTGTCATTGTCGTGTTCAGTTTCAAGGATATGGTAGCCGGTAGACCTGTCAAACATGTATGTTGTTAAAAATGGCAGTAGGTATATTGATTTTTAAAAAGCTATATAATTTGGATTTTTTTGGATTTTTTTGGATCTCTATTGCTTTAGCTTTATAATCGATAGGTTGAAAAATTTCGAAACAATGTTAAAAACATTTTTTTCAAAAATTTTCATCATTGATAAATCCCAAACAAATTGACCAATTTTGATCTAATTATTTATTTTATTTTTATTTAATCATTTAACTAATTAATGGTATTTGATGAGAAAAGCTGATGAGATTTTTAAGTTAATGGGTGTATTAGCCTGAAAGTTATTTTAAAAATATTGAGTAAGTTTGCTAAAAACAACGTTATTTTAATATTTGAAAAGCTGTACATTTTTAAAATTAGATTTAATTTTGATTTTTGAAACGGCTCGGATGCCGTAGTTTTTTTAGTACTAAAACATCGTAGAATGTCAAAAATGATTGGTTAAAAAATTTCGAAGTTATGTCGAAAAAACACTTTTTTCAAATCTTTCGTCAACGATTACTCCTGAACAGATAAACCACCAAAACCAAAAAGATTTTATACTCAATAGGTATTAAAGTTATACTAAAAAAATTCTGTTTAGCCAAAAATTTTTTGAGGTTTTTCCAAAATTTCTTGGTACAAATTTTCGAGAAGTCTAAGTTGAGCGTCTTAATCCAATCGAATGCCATTAGCCGCGTTTCGATTAGTCAAGCCGTTAAAAAGTTATGAGACGCTTACATACACACACGTACGCGCACGCACGCACGCATGCACGCATGCACACACTCACGCACACACACACACACACACACACACACACACACACAAACACACACACACACACACACACACACACACAAACACACACACACAGAGAGAGAGAGATACTGACGTCATCGTGAAAATATTCGGGTTCCTATCACCTCAAAATGTGGAGATCTGGTGAAAACTCGATTATTGAAAATCGGGGCAAAATCATTAATTTCCTTATCATCATACGTAGCTTAATGTTAAAAAGCTGATTCGGAGAAGTTCGATCACTAACACCGTGACACGAGATTTTTGTATGTTAGATTAAAATATGTTTGTTGGATAAAAAACACCTAAGGGTAATATTAAACAGCAGCAAAGAGAAAGACTTCACAACTCTTAATAACCCAGTCGATAGGGTGGTTTCTGATTACCGCTTGTAACAAAAGTCTAGATGTTTCAGATAACCCGGTAGCCACAATGGTAGGCGCATTACACCCCTGGGCGCTTTTAGGGTTGAACAATGCGCAATTTTATATTGTTATTTTTACACGAGTTCTATTCAATATTTTGACATGTTTTACAGTTGGTTACATTTTTATAACCAATCTATATATATATAAAAATCAATTGCTGTTCGTTAGTCTCGCTAAAGGTTTGGCTAATTTTAGTTTTCACTTAATTGTTGAAGTCCAGGGAAGGTTTAAAAGGTGAGAAAATAAAGAAAAAAAATAAGGATAGTTAAAAGGTAGAACAACGTTTGCCGGGTCAGCTAGTAACAAATATCACTAAATATTTATCATAATTTACTTATTAACTTACTATAAATTTACTAATTTACTATTAATTTACTAATATTATTATAATTGTTTTTTAAATTTAATATAGGTAAGGTCTATTAGTTTCAAAGTTAACGAGTTTACAAGCAAAAAATTGGCACGAGGTGAAGTGACTGGATATTTTGCTGGGCTTAATTTTTTTATGTTCACCTTTAACAAAACATGAAATATAATGATGTGATAGTGAAATGCGTACCTAAACTCGTACAATGGTTCGTTTTAATACCGCTCTGTCACTTTAGTTTTTGGTAAAAATGTCAGTTGTCAAGACATAGACGATATCCCATAGAAAGTGTATGATGAAACGTCGTCAAACGTCGATTTTTAATTTATTGTAAAAAATCTACATTTTCCTGATAGAACTCTAGGTGCATTATACTCCTGGCTTTAAATTTATTTGAACTTTTTCAAAATATGTTTTAGACAGAATTCAGATATATTTTTTATATCTAATCTTAAATTTGATAATTGCTTTATTATTCCTATACTAGCTGACCCGGCAAACGTTGTTTTGCCATTCATATTAGGAATCCATAGCGGACAAACAACGTGATACGTAATTTATATAAGTCTACGCCCTAAGGGATTGTCCTTCCACGCAGCCAAAATTGCATTAAACTTTATATGGTGGTTAAGTATTCTTAAATTTTCTATTTTTTCGCGCAATTTTCTTAATATTTTCTTTTATAAGAACCTTCTCCTTACAATTACAAATACAACAAAAAAAAATACCGAAATTGTTCCAGCCTTTCAGGCGTGACGCCGTGACCAAGGAAAATAGGGATTGATTTTTATATATACAGATTTTCTATTTTTCCGCGCAATTTTCTTAATATTTTCTTTTATTAGAACCTTCTCCTTACAATTACAAACACAACAAAAAAATTACCGAAATTATTCCAGTCATTCAGGCGTGATGTCGTGACCAAGGAAAATAGGGATTGATTTTTATATATAAAGATATATTTTCATAATAAAGTTTTATTTGTATTTTTTAAAATATTTTGTCACGAGATTTAGGTACATTTTTTTTATTTTAACACATGTAATAAATGTTAATTATAATTCTAAATTTGAGTTATATAGAGAAATTACCTCTTGCCTCGAGGATAGCCGTTTGTTTATTTTTAACACGTTTTTATTAGCTTCGACCGTATATTTGCATGCAACGGAAAATTTGAACATGAATATGAAGTACTTTAAAACGTTGGATTAATTTGAAACTTGGCAGTTTTATCAAGAACCGATAAAAATACAATAATTTAAATAAATATAATGAAAATCTAACTAAAAAATGTTAAAAAAAAAACTTAAAAAACACCATTTTATAGAAAATTGAACTAAAAAATAAAAATCAATAAAAATTCTTGCCAAATTTTATTAAAATCGGTTTAGCAGTTCAGCAAATTCATGTTCATAAATACATAACAGATTTTTGCATTTATAATATTACATAATAACATGTAGTACAGAAGTATAGGATTGGCAAAAATTGGCGTACCTACAAGTAGTAGTTTTATATTTATTATTATTTGTATTTTTAACCAATTTCTATAAACGGAGCAGGTTCTCAATTCATCGTAATATAATTTGTCGTACATATAAAAAATATATATTCACCTTCATGTTCACTGATTACTCGAAGACGCCTGAACCGATTTGAAAAATTCTTCTTTGGTTTAAAGTTATACTTCATATGATTCTATTTTGATTTTGAAAAGATCTGATGTTGATGATGATGATCTCTAGGAAATGGAAAGTCGGTCGGTAGTTTATGTATAATGCAAGTAATACACAACCCTATCCTCTTACACAAAAGCCATGGAAGCCTACGCAATGAGTGACATAATAACCAACGAACTGATCACAGATAAGCTATTAATTTGGCTCAAGTATCCTATTCTATATCAAAATTATCCCGTGCACCAATTTTTATATTCAGTTTAACTACACAAACTCAACTCTTATCTGTTCAAAATAGAGTTCATAATTGATACATATTCAATTTTTAAATGATAATACAGAGTTGTTTAAAGAAATTGATATGAAACGGTACTGTTGGGAGCACAACGGTTATATTGTTTTTCCCGATCAAACAGTACGTCATGAATATGTTCTGCTGATTAGGGATCGTTTATTTTGTGCCCTTGAGTTTTGAATGATTGATTAATACGTAGATTTGCTTGACTCAAATGGTTTCTTTTCCTTCATCATGGTGGCAGTTCTATTGAGGTGTTTTCAGAGAAGTCTTCATAAGTTATATCGGGATAATCCTTAGGGATTCTAACTGTCAACAGATCGGAATGTTTTAATTCAGGGATCTAAGCCAATGCTCATATTAAACCTTTTAATAACTATATACAAGCATATGTTTTTTAGCACTTAGGGCGGCTTACACCAAAATGCTTAAATCATTTTAAGTCACTAAATACGTTTAAAGTGACAGCTTTTAAGGCGTTTTGAGGTTTGCTAAACATGTTTAAGAGACTAAATGCATTTAAGCATTTTGGTACAGGCCGCCCTTAGATTTTTTATTTTATGTACGTATTAAAAAAATATAAATTTACACAAAGAAAAGTCCAGAGCAGTGAAGGTTTTCCAGAACCAGAACCTTTGGAGATTTTGATTTTATTGCAAGATAATACAGACTTAAAAATCCAAGTATTAATGGTATCTTTAAGTTTTAACAAAGAAAACTTTTAACAAGGCTGATTTTGAACCTTGTCCAAAACCGGGCAACGCTTCAATCAACTGAGCTACATGTTGGTGGTTCAACATAGAAAAATTATTTGCTTTGGGCTCAGACCAACAAAAAATATTTATTATAAAAAATATTAATTTTTTTGTTAGTCTGAGGCTTTGTGATTAATTCTGTCGATTGTACTGATCGTATACTGCAACATTTTTCTTCAACGATTATGCAGAAGGTTTCGCGGGCGAAAAATAGATCTAGCTAGGTTTCATTTTTAGAAAATGTCGTTTTTACCAAAACAAAATATCAAGCTTTGCTTGGTCATCCAGGTACTTCAAAGTACACTTGGTATGACACACAATAATGTCAGCAAAATGTAGTAATGAATTAAATCCCAATTTTTAAATCGTTATTAGTATTGCTATAATTGCACTTATTTAGTGACAAAGTCATGTTAGTACGAGTAAGTATGCGTTTCTTTATGAACCTTAGAGGTTAGCACTGATTGTCGTATTACCACATTAGTAAGACCCTTGATCTCATATTTAAGTGTCTTACAATTAATTATACCTACTGAGAAATAAACGATTTATCGTGTATTATATTTTTTATTAAGTTTGAAATTATAATACAGAATTTTTATATTTTTTAATTAGTCTAAAGATGTAAATAATTAGAACCGTTAAAATAAAGAGTCGTCATATTTTGAGTACGTTTAAAAAAATTACGTAAGTTTAAAAAATTTAAAAAGGAAACTCTAAAAATATTTGTGAGCCAGAAGATATATAAAATGGAACTTTAAAAAATCCAAAAATAGTATTTTTAAGTAAGTTTAAAGTATCTTCACGCCCGTATCTCTGAAGTAATAGGCAAAGTACAAGTGCACCCACGACTAGCCGAACATACTTAGCTCTACAATGTGACAAGCCTATCGCCAACCAGGCGCTTACCCAATCCTAGACAAAGTTGTTTTTATCACAAAACTAAAAAAACACATTTTTGAATTGTCCGACCCGGAAATCGTACGCGGGACCTCATGTGGTCAACATCGGAACCGGACCGCTAGACTTCAGAACGCTTCAACTAAGTTTAAGATATTTAAAAATATGTAGAACTAAAAAAAAATTTGTTAATTATTTAAGTAAGTTTAAAGATATATAAAAATTGAACTCTAAAAACAGTTTTGATAACAGATAACCTCTAAACAAAACTCTTTATTTTTAAGTTCTGTATCGAACAGTGCTAACGGTGTTTTAATATTAACTAGCTGCTGAACCGGCGAACTTTGTACCACCATTAGATTATAATATACAGGATTACTTGTTAAAGTACGGACAAATTTTCAGAGGCTGTTCAGAATCGATAATCTGTTCGAATTACGTAACAAAAAATAATTTAAAAAAATCAAAATTTACTTTTATCCTACACAAAAAACAAAACGTATGGATGGATACAATTTCAATTACGCAAAATTCGAACTAAAATATTTTAGTGCCTTCAACCAAATTAAAACTTAGTAGGTTAATTTTGTAATTTTTGTATTATTTTTTATTCTATTTTCTTGTCTTTTAATGTGTCAGTAATTTTTTTGTCTCTTATTTTTAGTTTTTTTTTGTTAATTTAAGACCACATTTGTTGTTTATATGCTTTAAGACCACATTTGTTGTTTATATGCTTTTTAATTATTCCGTGTTTATAATATGTGCACAAGTGTCTATTTTTTATACATATTGGTTAGCTGGAAAAAAACTCAATATGAGATGACTTTTTTTAATATACATCATTTTAATGTTTACACTAAATGTTTTGTGTACAATAAAGTGTTTAATAAATAAATAAAAGTAATTACTAGTTACTATTGTAATTATATGTAAATGTAAAATGACATACTGTTAGCATTACAGAGTTTATTCACAAGACTCGGAGCATCGAATTCATAAATTTAGTGGGATATTTTTAAATGAATATTTTTATATTATCTTGTAATAATTTTACATTAATAATTAAAACGCACTTTTAATTCAATATTTAGTTTCTAAGTTTAAAATTTGGCGGGACCTTTAAAAATTTCCCTGTATTTAAAATCGTTTAATGTTTAATAAAGGAACCGTTTTTATTGGAAAACTAGCTATTACCCGCGACTTCGTCCGCGCGGACTTAGTTTATTCCGCACTGCTCCTCCCCCGTGGGTGATAGCGTGATAATATGTAGCCTATATGTTGACCCGACATGTTAGTAATATTCATGCAAAATTTGAAGCAAATCCATGTAGTACTTTTTGAGCTTACCCCGGACATACATACAGACTAACATACAAACAGACAAACAGATAAACAGATAAACAGACAAACAGACAAAAATTCTAAAAACTATATTTTTGGCTTCGATATCGATTGTAGATCACCCCCCAAGTATTCTTTTAAAAAATATTCAATGTACAGTTTTGACTTTCCCACGATTTTATTATATGTATATAGATACTCGGCAGTCCGTTCACCTGTCCATTAAAAGGCTGTATCTTTTAAACCTTATAAATTATTTCATTACTAATTAATTTCGCATCTTCACCCGCGAGGACAGCAACATGCTATCAATATAATCTTTCATACAAACGTTCATCCCCTATTTCAGTTCATTAAGGGTTAGTTTTTGAAGAAAATCTAGCCTATACTTGAACCTAGGTTAGGGTTACTATTTGACAGGCATTTGATAGACGTTTTAAGGTTTAAGTGGGGAATTCACTAGACGGATATACCCGCGGGCACGCCCGCAAATATGCCCGCCGAACTTTGCTACTATGGGTCTGTGCAAATGTCTGTCAAGTGTATTACCGACACGGGCCGTCCGACCTATAGTCACGGTAATATCTATACAGTATTGTAACTCGGCAGTATCTTTGAAATAAATACCTACAGCCGCACGGTACGTAAAAATGCAATAGGGTTGCTCGCCTCCAGCACTTTAATTACATTTGCCTACTTTGTGTTTCCATTTAGTTTTGTGATTGTAAATATACTTTTTTATATAAGCAAATAAAATACTTTGTGAATTGAATAGGAAGTGTTCAATTAAAATGCGTGTTGTTTTTTGATTGGTAGATTCAATACACTGGTTATATTAAATATGTACTTGAACTTATTTTTAGTGAAAAAATCGCGCAGATATTGTTAAAAAAAACAACACACCGTCCGTTTGTTACTGCGATACAGTCATGATTGTCTGCATGCCAAGCGCAATGCCGAGATCGAGGCGAGTAGGCATAGCTCGCGCTTCGTCCGTTTGTATGAAGTTGGAATACTGTATAGATAATATTACCGTGTTATAGTAGCAAAGTCCGGCGGGCATGTCCATCCAGTGAATTCCCCGTTGAGAGACGTGCAACCGGCGACGCTGGTCAAAGACAGGAATTTTAAAATTTAGCGCCTTTTTGTCGCATTTCGAACATGACCTGTGGGCTGTGTGCTTAACATCAATAAAGCATACCCTCTGGCTGAAGAAGGCAGAGTCAAAGAGGGCGGGGTAGGGGGCTTGCTATCTTCAATGTGTAATATCTTTTACCAGTTAACCTGTATAAAATATTAGTATGCATATTTATAGATAGATATATCGCTAATATTACTTTCAGTTTAAGGTTAGTCACACAAGAAATCTATCTACATCTTTAAACTCGTAATAAGTCGTCGGTCTCGGAAGCCACAAAAACTGTGACATGTTACCAGGGCGGAGAATCTTGACAAATTTACGAGGGTTTTTGTAAGGTTTTTTACTGTTCCGTTTATGGTTCCCATAAGTGGCAGAGTTCGCCGTTTCGGTTTTTTGTTTTAGCGATTATCGACCTGTCTTGAGGTGTTAAATCAATATTATCTCCAAATTTTTGTGACAGACATTTATTAATGTTTAGTATTAGTGGATATTTGTTTGCGATTTTGGGTTCGTATAAAGGATCGAGTACACTAAGTCGGGCCGAAGAGGGCCAGGGAGTATAACAAAAATTCGTCTACATCGCTTTCACACATTTTATACTAGCTGTGCCGCGACTTCGTCTGCGTGGAAAAAATCTAAAATAAAATTAACCTTAGTTACTCTTTATTACCGTGGTTTAAAAGATAGACCGGGAGTTTTACCCGCATAGTTCCCGTTTCCGTGAGATTTCCGGAATAAAAACTCTATGTCCTTTCTCGGGTCTCAAACTATCTTTGTAGCAAATTTCATCTAAATCGGTTCAGTGGTTAAGGCGTGAAGAAGAGACAGACAGAAAGTCCGACAGAGTTACTTTCGCATTTATAACATTAGTTGTCGCAATTATAATAGATGGACTATCGCACAATTTTTGCGCAGTGGATTTTTGTTAAATACGATGCGGTCTGCTCCGCCTCATCGCGTAAGCGCATAATTTCCTCCGTGTTTTAACTTACATGATTTTATAAATGAATGTAAGATGTTTTCGTTTTCTCTTCATTTACCGCATATCGAGCGATACTACTACTATATTAACGCCGAACAAATCACTCCTATATGAAAATAAAACAAATTCTTTTACAAAAAGCACATTACAATCAAATTTGATATTGAATGAGTATTTATAAAATCACGTAATATGGATGAAGATTGAAGAACGATTAGTAGTTTTAGTCATTGAACTATATTACTAGCGTACCACAATGGTTTTAGTTCAAAGCTACAAAGAGTCCAGCACGTCAGGCAGTATACTGTACCACAGAATATATAATACGATACTAATAATAATAATAAGATATATAATACGATACTAAGAATAATAGTACGAGTAGTGACTGTACATAAAATCCGTAAATGCGCTGCGGCCTGGCACGTCACTAATATGCAACCATGTTTGGTTGCGATGCGATCCGCAGCGGCCTACTGCGGCCTGTCCTAATGTGCTAGTTCCTTAAAGATACAAGATGTGGTTCTCAACTTTGCTCATTTTGAACTTTAATAAAAAAATCAAAGATTTTCATTTGAACATTTAAGTAACCTTATAAGGTACTAGCTGTGCCCGCGACTTCCGCGCGCTACCGGCGCAAAAAACTCGCATTGTTCCCGTTCCCGTGGGATTTCCGGGATAAGAACTATCCTATGTCCTTTCTTGGGTCTCAAACTATATTTGTACCAAATGTTATCCAAATCGGTTTAGTGGTTTGGCCGTGAAAGCGTAACCGACAGATAGACAGACAGACAGAATTACTGTCGCATTTATAATATTAGTATAAATAGTATAATAAGTATGGATGGATGAACACACACTAGAGTTGTGGTGGTTAATGTAATGCATAGCGTTATAATAATAGCGTGCTATGTGTACTCAATGTAAAGCGTAGAAAATATAATTTATAGTCTACAACGCGCTATCATAAAATAGTTTGTCTGAACAATACACCACACATCTAACACACACATTCCTTGCGGGGTTGACAAAGTAATCTCTATCGCTGTATTTTATCGACTTGATAAAGATTCCCTCTTACTTCTAGCGATAACCAATTCCGATAACTTTCCGTGCTCATCCGAAGTTCGAACATGTTCAAATACATCACCAGGCACCAGCAGACTGCTAGCTACTACTGTCTATAGGTTATGGTTCTCACATTTCATCATAATGGTCATTTCTATATTTGCTATTTTAAGATATAAACAAATAGAATAAATCTTGATGTTTTTAGAAACTCAGAAATTGAACCTGGGACTCCATGATCTACAACTAGATATCTGAGATAGTTTTTTTGGTAGTAAAGTGCAGTTTCATTAATTAATTCGAATTTTAAGATATTCGGTTAGCTTACTTTTTCTTATTAAAATAAATATTTACCGGATTAAAATTATGTTTAAAAAATTTAACCCCTTCTGTTGGTCCGGGCTCCCTTCAAAGAATAGATCATCCCCTACGCTTTACTAGGTGGTAGAAACTTGATTTGCTCGCCCGAGTCTGTTACCACCGTCTTACCTATTCCTGCCGCAATAGCGTCAGTGCTTGTCACTGTCGTGTTCCGGTTTGGAAGGTGAGGTAGCCGGTAAACTTATACATGTTGCATTAGACCTCACCGCAAGATAACAACGCACCATTGCCATCTTTGGTGTCTATGGGCGATGATTGACTCTTTTCATCGGGAGATCCATCTTCTTGTTTGCTATCTTATGATATAAAAAAAAGCTGCCAGACAATTCTTAGAAGGCAAGCTTTGAGTATTTGAGTCGTCACTACCATCGTGATTACGTGGTTACGTTTCCCAACGTCTCGCCCGGGATTGGTACTACCACCTTAGCAAGTACTACCGCGATACCATTTATGCTTTTCACAGTCGTGCACGGGATTGGAGGCACGGGATTGGTCATGTGGCGTTGCCATGCCGCCACACAGATAGCAACGCACCATTAACATTTTTGGTGTCTTTTGAATATGGTTTCTTTTTTCATTAGGAGAGTCATCTGCTTGTTTGCTTTTATCATTACATAGTATAAAACAAAGTCGCTTTCTCTGTCTGTCCCTATGTTCTTATGTCCCTATGTATGCTTAAATCTTTAAAACTACGCAACGGATTTTGATGCGGTTTTTTTAGTAGATAGATTGATTCTTGAGGAAGGTTTAAGTGTATAAACCTTTCCGATATTCCCAAGGAAACAAAAGCTGCGCGGGTGAAACCGCGGGCAGGTCGCTAGTATGGTATAAAAAAGAGGTGATCAATTATAAATACCTGAATATTTACGTAATGAAGAAGATCTATGTAAGAAATTTTTCATGGATAATCTTACCGGCCATATCTCCCTTCAAACTGAAAAATGACAGTGACAAGCAATGATGCTATTGCAGTAGAAATAGGAAAGGTGGTACCAGACTCGAGCGAGTCGCAGAACTCTACCACCTAGTAGCCATGACGTTAGTGATATGTTTGTCCATTTGTTCCGTTCGCCATTTACAAACTGCCTGGCAGAATGACAGCTAGTTTATTCGTTAAAGCGAGCTCGAACCAACAGAAGCTGGGTTGTAAAATCAAAACGAAAATTTACTGGATATTTTGTCTTCCAAGTCAAAACAAAATATTGATAAGTCCACTTTTGATATCTTAATTTTGAATTATGCTGTGGGATGAAACTGTACTTGGTTAAGACCTCACAGAAATGTAATACACTCTTGACATCACACTTGAACAGCACTGAGTCAATTTTTATGATTCATCAGTCTTTGTCTCATCAGTATCAACGGAGACCAAGGCTGATGTACCACAACAACTGACACACATCAGTATTTTCATTATATACCGGTTTCGCAACCATTCCTTCTGCAAATATTTAAAATTTAGAATATAATTAGTCTAACAATATTTGCTAACCAACAAAAAATCAATAAACACCATCTTGTAAAAAAATTAAGTATGAATTCTCAAAATGATATATTTTAAAACCGTTATAAAATTTTACGACTCCGAACAGAGAGATAAATTGTAACTTAAATCTTTAGGACAAATCATCAAAACCAGCTTGATGACACGCCACGTGCTCGCGCGCAGCTTCCAATAACCCTTACGAATCTAACTGTTAACCCATAAACGCGTGCCGGGATCAATAAGACCAGCTTTCAAGACTTTTCCTCCCTATCAGTTTATCTCGAGCACAATCCCTTTTATCCCTTTTACGTAAGGGTTAGGGATTGAATCGTGCGCAAGGATTCTGTAATATACCTCGTGCCTTTTGTTGAGATAAAAAGATTGAGACCTTTTATGTATACGCCCTAGATGCTATGTACTGAATTGTCAATATATAATTTTAATACAATAAAGTTATGACATCACGACGCTAGTAACAGCTTCAAGTATCGGACATAATTTACTAAGCGTCCGTTTTCAAATTTAAATACTATAAATAGGTACATATTTAAAAAATAAAATTTCTAGATTTTGTATGTTTTTTTTATATGTGTTTTTTATATATCTAAAGTATTAAGTCTACATTATAGCTTTCAATTAAATAAATAAATAATAAAAAATATATCTAGTCGCTCAAATAGTGTAATGTTTTTGTATTATAATCCTCATATTCCTGTTTATAATACAGTATTCAAATATCCTAATCGTAGCCAAATCAAGTTGCACCGTACCCATAATTCCCAGAATAAATATTGAACACGTGAACACCAACCGTGGGACCACACATGTGGTATGAATAAAAATACAATATATAGGCAAATCCAAAAACCAGATTCTTTTCTTCATCAATATTCACAATATTAGACGAAGCCCCTTTTTTGAATCACTTTTTATTACAGGTTTCGTAACGTCGTTTCTTTAAAAAGACGGTGCTAGCCTATGACCTCTTAAGGACCCTTTGAGCAGTGAACGGTTGAATCTGGTTGTTGAAAAAGCGTGAATATCTGTTTTGTTTAGCCTTATGTGAATAGCTTATGTCCAATGACAGAATGCGGTTGGAACAGTTTGCGATCTGTAAAAATAAATTCGTTACACGTCTTAGAATGTTAACAGCAATTTTATTCTTCCATTTTTTACATAAGTTGTTAAATCTGTATCAAAAAATTTATAAGGATAAAATAAAATCCGTTATTTCAATATATCTTCAACATTTATTTATATAATTGTCACTAGTCAATTAGTTACGCTAGGTTTAACTGGAAAAAATATACATAATCCGAACAAAAACTAGTACCTGATAATCCACTCATCATTAATATTTCCGTAAGTCAAATAAAAAAAAATATCATCAGCCCAGTTTTAATACTAGGTTGGCTGCGGAACCAAAAGGCATTGGCCATTAAGTACGATTTCCGGATTTGTCGGTGGCTAAGATGGGTAGTTTTGTCTATTATCGCGTTTTATCGTACGTAATAACTATCAATCAGTCTTACCATGCCTTTCTTGAGAGAACAGGGCCCAGCGGCATTATAGGATTCACTTATCTGAGAATGAAGGTTGTTACCACACCACCAAAAGACTCCAAGTGGCTTTTGAGATTTCAGTTATCAAGAATAAAACTAGAAAATTAAAAATAATTAATTTACACAACAAATTTTCATTTGAACACGAGACCTCATGACTTGAGCCAAATAGTCCAAAGATACGAGAAGAATTTTCACATCTTGATCATTAATATCAATGTCATTAAGAATATATTAATAATATAACTAAAAATGTTTGTATAAATTCGCTTACGCGCATCTGAAACTTCATGTCAAAAAAACTTGATGTGACATTTTTTATAAAAATCCCTCAAAGTTTCACACAAAGGACCCGACGTGCTCCCGTTAAGTAACCCAATTTCTACACCATAAATAAAAAGAAAAAAAACAACAAGAGATAACGGTCTCTACATTTTTTTATAAAATGGGTTCGAAGACGTATGAATTAATTTGTGTTACGCCCCAATGCTTACACACAAAGTACGTATTGAGATCGAAAATTAGCCCACATTCATGTTTTTTTAACTTTTTTGACAAAATCTTTTTTATAATTCTAATATTTTGTAACAATATTGACAGGAGTCCCGCCTTGAGATAGGTATCAAGTATTTGTAAATAATCTCATTCAAAATTAATACTATTCTTAGAAACTTCGCCAACGGCTGATTGGGTTTATTGTTCAGTTTTTTACATCAAACAAAACCGCTCTGATTTTGTGATAGAAATGGATTTTACTCTAATTCCTTCAAAGTTTTGGGCAGTTTTGTTTATGAATAAAACACTTTGGATTAAAATTTAAGCTGTTGAATAAAATTATATTTAAATAGCTACAGCCAATTTAAATGTATTTTAGAGTCGGCGACTTAAATAACAAATTTTCTTTTTTACTCTTATAAATATTCCTTTATCTTTCATTTTTTACTTTTTATTTTGTATAAATGGTTAAAATTATTTATTTTATCTTTAAAATACTTACCCCCGTGTTGGTGTGGGCCTTCCTTGAAGAATAGACCAACTGCAGTTCTGCCAGGCAATTCGTAAGAGGCGAACGACTGGCTGTACGAGCCACTACCATCGTGGCTACGAGATGGTAGAGTTATGCATTGTCTCGTCCGGATCTGGTACCACCACTTTACCTATTCCTGTCGCAATAGCGTACATATATATGTATATATATCATCTCACCGGCTGAGAAACTGGTGAATAGTCAAGATCAAGTGTGATATAAATACATTCCATTATCCACTTGATCTTATTTTCTTATTAAGGAGCCGCAACTTTAAGAAATAAAACTTTAAAAAAAATTGAATTAAGAAACAATAGTTAGGTACTAATGTTAAAGAATTTTTTAAATCTCACCTACCAGTTTTAAATTTATAAAGATTTTTGCCACATTGTAAATATTATTTATTCCTTTATTATGTCGTGAAACTTAAAAAACTTTATAACTGATGTCATAATGAAATATAAAGTATTTATCAATCGTAAATTATTTATTGTGTAAGTGTAACATAAATTGGTACAACGATGACAACAAAAGAACAGCATCCGTTTCTATTTAAGGGTTAATAACGGTCTTGAGTTTAAAAGATTACCACGTGCTTACATATGTGAGGGTTAAATAGTGAAAAAGTAAAATCTTAAACAGGGTTAATTCTTAAAATGTTGCTATAAGGGTTATTTTTTGTCGGTAAGTATTGTAAACAAATTACACATTTTTATTAATTTAAGGTTTGGCAATTTTTTTAACCGACGAAAAACAGAGGGTACCATTGAAATTAAATTAAATGAAAAGTATTTATCATTTTTGATATATATATGTGTAATATTGTTGGAATTGGATAATATTTGATCACGTGTACTGAATTTTGCAAGTGTATGTATGTTTGTATGTTTGCCCACGAATTTCTCGGAAACTAAATGTCATATCGAAATAATTATTTTTGATTTAGATCCGGTACATTCCTACTTAGGGAATAGTATTTGTCTCACCAAAATCGGTTCAATAGTTTTTAAGATATGAATATAGATGTATTTGAAATCGATTAAATTTTTAAATTACTAAAATTAGCAGATAGTTTAGAAGCGGGTGGGTGAAATATTCATTAGACCAAAGGCCATATAATTAGATATATGAAAAAACTATATGTCGCTGGACAAATAATTTAAATTAAACTTGCTCTTCACTCACATCACCTAAGTTTTTAGGAAAAAAGTCAAGATGATTGTGTAAAAAGTGCACTTTAAGGTTCATCAGGCAACAAAGAGATTTAAGCTTGTTTGTCATGTTAGCTACGATAAGTTTATAGTTGGAGTCTTTGGCATCACCCAAAAAAATTAATCACAACTTCTTTAAATAACATTAAAATAATGTTGCCAACTTCAAAAATTTTAAATAGTTAAAAATGTAACATTTTGGTACATAATCTTTTTTTTTTTTAATAGTGAAATATGATAAATTGGTGGGTGATGCAACGTCTTTTTTATTTTTTTTTTCTTTATCAGGATACCATATTATGTAGGAATTAGTTAAAATTACCGAAAAATTTTATGTTGTTGGCCTGTGTTTAGTTGTTACTTGTTAGTCAACGATACCAATACATATTTAGGTATTATACATGTGTGTATATTATCATTTATGTCACATGAATGTAATGTGTGTAATGTTTATTTGTATTTCCAATGCATTTTATTTACAAATATAACTTTTCTGCATATTTCCGTACTTAATGTAAATTTTAACTGTGCAAAATGGACGTAGTTATACAAAAAGGATCCAATCCACACAAAATCAGTTTAGAAATATTGAAGTTTGAAGTTGGATATTTTTTAATTTTTTAACGTGTCATACATGGGAACTAGTTCTGACGTTGAATAAAGTAATAGAGAGCTATTTTTACTTAGATGTTTTTTACTAGCCATAATAGTATTGATGTTAAGCATGAGTCTGGTGCTCTTAACCCATTTTTACCGTATTGTAGATTGGATCCTTTTCGTTTAACTACGTCCAAATTTCATACTCCACCGTTTACGCAATCGTCTTAAAACGGGGTACAAAGTTTTCCTTCACGTATTAATATATACATATCTAGCTGCACCCGCAAATTCGTACACGTGGAAAAATTTTCTAATATGTTTTAGAAGTAGCCTAAGTTACTCATTATTACCGTGGTTTAAAAATAGACAGACCCGGAGTTATACCTGCATAGATCCCGTGCCCGTAGGGTTTCCGAAATAAAAACCATCCTATGTCCTTACTCGGGTCTCAAGCTATCTTTGTACTAAATTTCATCTAAATCGGTTCAGTGTATAAGCGTGAAGAGACAGACGAACAGATTCAAACTCAGTAAAACTACAACAACCGAAATTCGATTTCCTGTATCTCTGAACCCTACATTTTCACGAAATTTAAATGGGACCAAAATAGAAGTTATATCCTGCCAATATATATAATAAGTAATCGTTTATGAGGTAACGAACATCCATACTTCCATACTAATATTATAAATGCGAAATATAACTCTGTCTGTCTGTCTATCTGTCCCTTCTTCACGCCTAAACTACTGAATCGATTTGTATGAAATTTGGTACAAACATAGTTTGTGACCCTAGAAAGAACATAGTCAGTTTTATCCCGGAAATCACACGGAAACGGGAACTATGCGGGTTTTTATTTTAGAATTTTTTCCAAGTAGTCAAAGTCGCGGGCACAGCTAGTAAAAAATACAGCCAAATTGAGAATATCATGTTTTTTTTTGGAAATCGTTTGAAAAGAAATAGATGAGCTGATATCGGTATCTTAAGTCGGCTTATAGTCTACGACGAAGGAATCCAGAAAAGTGAGTTACTTGGTCTTTATTTTATTTCCCCAGAGATTCTAAATCTAATCAGCAGTAATCACTGACCCTTGCCTAATACTGTAATAGAAAAAAACGCAATATCACAAAATGATATATACTATTATTAGAGATCCGTACCTGCATGGAAAAAACGGAATCTTTATCAATTACTCCCATTGGTCGAGTGATCGACTACGCGATCAATGGGGCTCTAGTTCGATTCCGGATACCGAACAGGGACATTTGCGTTTGTATTTCAAGGTTTGGCTGTTTATTAAATATATTTGAATATTCGTATATCTATGTTTTAATATCTTTAACACCAAAGAAAATGGTAGCCTACTTTGAGGTAAGATCAATTCGTGTAATTTGTGCGGCGAAATTTATTTATTTATTATTATACTTATTTATTATTTACGTCTTATTTATTTACGATAATTATCAAACTTGTTTATTATTACTATACGATCACTCGTGTGTCTGTCTGTCTGCCCGTTGCCTGTCACAACCATTTTATTCCCTGACCTATTGAATAAAAAGAACACAGGCGATTTTGAGTTTAAGCATGTTTTTCGTGTCTTTAGGAATGATAAATATCAGATAAACTGGAATAACTTTCTACGTTTTTCAAATTAAATTAAATACAATATATCGCTGGGAATAATCATATAATAAATATTGAGACTATCCACTATGTTATCATTGTACAAAACAACTTCAATAACATTACCATTAAAACAGCAATAAGTTTATATATTATCATAATTTACATTATCAACAAATTTTCAAATAAAATTTTCCCCAGATTTTGTACTAAAGAATAGTTTAAAGCTAACTTCTTTTTATTATTTTAAGTGTCTACAACGTGTAGCAAAAAGAGAACACTATGAAACACATCAATTAGTATTTTTAAATAAAACCATAAATTTGACACTGAAAATCTTTTATCATGATTTTAAACATGGTTTTTTAATTAATTCATTCTTTTATCGATAGAGAAGCGTTTGAACACGATCTCGTCTGATGGTAAGCTAAGATGCAGCCTAAGATGGAACGCACTTCCCTAGAAGGTACCTGTTAACTCTTCTCTTGAAGATCCCCAGATTGTACTCGTCGGGAAACACAGACTCAGAAATCTTATTCCAGTGCTTTGCAGTTCGAATAAAAAATTTCGAGTCAAACCGCTTTGTCCAGGTACGTGGAACGTCCACCATAATATGGCGATGCCTAGAATCTGTGCGCCTCGACGATCGGTAGAAAAACGGGGATGGAAGTCGTGCTATTCCGCAGCGCATTCTTCGAAGTGTATCCGATAAAAATTTCTCCAAAATTTAGCCTAAATATGGGAATGTATGTTTTTCTTGGATATATTTTTGATTAAATGTTTGAAAATTTAAAGATTTTAATGTTTTAGGCA
This sequence comes from Apodemia mormo, assembly GCA_036924255.1. Lineage (NCBI taxonomy): Eukaryota > Metazoa > Arthropoda > Insecta > Lepidoptera > Riodinidae > Apodemia > Apodemia mormo. The sequence continues at coordinate 30,791,756 of JAUPFN010000014.1, read as the reverse complement.
CTATCACCTTGACTTAAGCTTATTTTTTTATGTTTTTCTTTTTATGTAAGATTTCTATTATTTTTATTTTTAATTATTGGAACGAAGTTCCTTACGGCAGGCTTGGAGGGGATAGGGATTTTGCTGCGCGACCGAACTGAAAAAAATGTGATAGTAAAACCGTAAGAAAAATGCGTGGAATAAAAGCGTTAAATGAGACGTGCGCAGGCGCGACAGTCGCGTACACAAGCGAGTAGTGCCGTTTAGCCGAAGGAAGTTCGTTCCTACCTGGTGTCCCGCGACACCACATCATTTTTTGATTTATAAAAAATATAACATATGTTAAAAATGGTTGGAATGGATTCAGTAGCCGTTTCTCAACCAACTACTTCTCGTTTTACAGACAATTCTGTGGCAGGTTGTACAAAGTGTTTTCGCAAAATCTTAGCTCAGGATTCTGTCAATATAACTTAGATTTCTGAGATTAGCAGTTGTACTAAAGAGAACAAATGAAATTACAAGATAAATACCTAAATCCAGACTACTGACTCCTCCTTAGTCATTCACTCTTGACAGTGTGGTCGTGTTTAACGACCACATTGTTAAGAGTGAACGACTAAGGAGGACAGAAATTACAAATTATAAGTTCTTACCTATAAATTACACGAAAACACATAAAAAGTAAATTGTATTAAAAGTAACGAACTTAAATAAATTATGTACGGAACAATCCTCACTCCAGTTTAATATGCACTTGTCCGTATTTTATAGATATAGATAACAGTAATCCAGACAAGATCGATATGTTATTAGCAAACTATTTAACTGTTGGTCGTTTAACTGATGGAAAGAGACAATCTCGCCTATAGACACCAAAGATGTTAATAATGCGTGCTATCTGTGTAGCGGATTGTTAATACCACATGTATATGTTAACCGGCTACCTTACCATCTAAACCGGAACTACTACCTAGTAGTCACACGGGTAGTGAAAGGTAATCAATTTATTCTTGATACTTTTTAACGCAGTAAAACTGCAACCACTGATTTACCATTTCCTATATCACCGAAACCCTTCATTAGATCTCCACCAAATTAAAATTGAACCATACGGCAAGTATACCCTCTCAAACAAAGGAAGAATTTTTAAAATCGGTTAATAAATAACAGAGTTGTAAGGTAAACATGAAAACACAGGCGATTTGGACACCTCCTTTTGGGAAGTCGGTTGAAAAGTGGACTTAACCAATGCAGGTACGATACCTTCGTCTATTATTTTCATCTTAAGATAAAATACAAGCCGATGGCTATCCTGATGTAAAGAGACAACCATCGCTTAAAGACACCAAAGATGTTAATGGTGCTTTGCTATCCGTGTGGCGGGATGGTGATGCCACATGCATAAGTTTACCGGCTACCTTACCCTTCAAACAGGAACACAACAGTGACAAGCACTGTCGCTATGGTGACAGGATTAGTTAAGACGATAGAGCCAGGCCCGGGCGAGACAATGCAGAACTCTACCACCTAAGAGCCACGATGTTAGTGCCTTGCATAGCCTATCATTCGCCTCTTACGAACTGCCTGGCAAAACGGCGGATATACGATATGCTAATATTATAAAGAAGTAAAGTATGTGCGTTTATACTATTGATATAAAAAACCCTAGATGCACAATCCCCGAACAAAACTGACACTCAAAAGTGTCCCTAATTTCATTTAAGTAGTTATAGATATGGCAAAAACATATGTCTTTGCATATCTAACCTTAAGTGCAAGACTTAGTTGTTTTTACAAAGCAATGTACGAAAATAAATAAAATTGACAGTGACGCGGCCGAGGCGATTCTATTTGAAATGAGCGCAAAATTTAAAATTGTGCGCTCATTTTTGGAGGACGTTTTTGACACACTGATTGTGTATCTTGGGTTTTTTATATCAATGGTTTATACGTGGGAAGTAATCAATTTTTTTAAAGTTTTTTACCTGTAAAAACTACAATATTCATAAGTGACATAAGTTACAATTTATCTCAATTTTCATGCGGAATTGGCACCTACGCTGGTTATCATGTCAGAAACAAAAAAGGTGAGGTGCACCAAAACTCTAGTTATTGTAATATAAAGTTATTAAAGTTTTAAGAAACAAGAAAACATAAAAAAGAAAAATTCCGACACGCTGGACTTGAACCTGCCACGTATCCTCAAGGCGCGGCGGGACGCTCTATCACTAAGCTAGTGACAGGTTCAATGTAGCGAAATTCTTCTTTGCTATAATATGATCGATTACGTCGATTGTACTTGTACCTCTGCCTACCCCTTCGGGGATATGGGCGTGAAGATACTTTAATGTGTTTTAAGTTTTACCAAGCACGGGGTAGTGCGAAAACACAAAAATAATTTTAGAAGCTAGGCAGTATAGGACTTATACATTTGGCGTTCCATCCCCGAAACCGCTTGTTACCTATCCTATGATATAAAAAAATATAAGCTTTACCTTACCCCGTATTGGCCCTAACCCGATCTCCTTTGAAGAATAGACCAACTGCCGTTCTTCCAGGCAGGTCGTAAACGGCGACCAATTGGCTATACGTGTCACTACCATCGTGTCTACTAGGTGGTAGAGTTTCACAACGCCTGGTCCGGATATTTTGGTACCACCGCTTGACCTATTCCTGCCACAATAGCGACAATGCTTGTCACTTTAGTTTTCCGATTTGGAAGGTAAGGTAGCCGTTTGACTTACGCCTGTGGAATTGCCGTCTCGCCACACGGATACCATTAACATCTTTGGTGTCTATAGGCGATAAATTATGTATTACAAATAAACTCAATTGTACTTCCAGTTCACGTATATTTTTAATTTTTTACTGTTCACATCCAACCGGTGTCGCTTATTAAAGCATCATCAGAGATGTTTTACACATCTTTTTATAATATCTTTAACATATTTTTTACAATTCTCTTTCCATCAGATGAGCAATCACCTTATTTGCTATCTTATTATATAAAAAACTAGCTAATCCGTGCAGCTTCGCCCGCGAGTAGATTAGCATGTCGTCAAGACAGCTTTTCATAAAAATTTCATCCCTTATTTCAACCCTTTCAGTGTTGATTTTTAAAAAATACTATGTTTGACCCCGGCTCTCCAACTACTTCCATACCAAATTTCAGGAAAATCGGTCCAGCGGTTTAGCCGTGAAAGCGTAACAGACAGACAGACAGACAGACTTTCGCATTTATAATATTAGTATGGCTTGTAAGCATTACGTGTTTAACGATGAAAGTTACTACAATACGCCGACAAATTTTAAACTATCTCTAATAAATACAAAAACACTGAAGAAATCATCGCAAATTCAATATCGTACAAATCATCTCCAAATGAACGCCTCTTTGAGAGGAGTAACCATGCGTGCATCAACCTTTCGCGTCCCTCAGTTAATCGCTCAGATTAAGTAGTATTAAACGCTGCCGTACAATCCTATCACTTACCAACAAATCTGATTTTCAGTGCACTTTAATCCGATATCATCGGCTCAATTTTATCAAACGCACTCAAATTTTTTTGTACCACAAAACATCCATTACTGTTTTCAAAACAAAGCTTTGATTTGATATATAAACGAGGGTGCAATGGATGTGCTGTATTGCGAATTGATGTCGGGATGTTCTATAGTCCCGAAAAGCTGTATGCCGCTCGCTCTAGTCAATTAAGTGATCAGCCAGGGGTTCTGCACAATTGGTCGCCTCGACACAAAGCGGTGGCGCCGCATTGCGGTGGTATTGTGAATCAGAGCGAACTTTTATTAGAGATAGGGTACTTATTAGAGTTTGTTACATGGATTATCTCTTATATATTATAAATGCGGAAGATACGTTGTTTTTATTTTTAGATGATTGGAAGTGAACTCAATAATGAACGGTCAGGTAAAATATATGATATTAGGCACGCGTTTAGCGTCAGTGTTAGTCACTGTCGTGTTCCGGTTTAGAAGGTAAAGTAGCCGGTAAACTAATGCATGTGGCATTAGACCTCGTCACAAGATAGCGACACATTATTAACATCTTTGGTGTCTTTTTTCTAAGACTCTTTCCATCAGGAGACCCATCTGCTTGTTTGCTAATTTATGATATAAAACATGACTTTAATATCGTGACTACTAGGTGGCAGAGTTCAGCATCGTCTCGCCCGGGTTCGATACTACCATCTTACTTATTCATTCCGCAATAGCATTGCTCGTCACTGTCGTGTTCTGATAACTTAGATGCATAAACAAATTACTTCCAGAACTCTGTCATTCACAGCATATTATCTAATTATAATTCAAAATTTACAACTGTTGATATATTTCATCTATCTAAGAGGGTCTTTCAGAAAGGAAATAGTAAAATAGAACATAAGCTAACCTAAATAGAACATAGTTAGTGATATACTCTATAATTAAACATACACATATACAAGCATAGATGCACATATTGATGCAAACCCACACGCACACACGCACATACATTTATCAGCCCGTGCACACAAATTAACATAACTAATTCATTTTCCAATTTTTTATCTTTGATCTGTAATATTTTATTAAGTATTATTTAAATAATGTAAATCCGTAATTGGCCTTCTGTTTAGTAAATAAGATTAAAGTATAAGTTGTATAAAATAAAATAAATAATATCGATGAAAATTAAACTGTCCATGTGGATGGTGGATAGTCACCTTAATCTGTTCAACTGTCATCGTCGCTAATTCTATAAGCAACACCAATGCTGTCCCGTTTTCAGTTCACATCAATGTTCGGTGTTCATTAAATATTTTATAATCACCAAAAATGTCCAAGTTAGCCAGTAACCCCGCTGGTTTGGAAGATAAGGTATGTAACCGATAACCTTATACATTTGACACTGTGGTTTGTTCCGGGCTCTTTTGAAGAATAGACCAACTGCCGTTCTGCCAGGCAGGTCGTAAAAGGCGACCGCTTGGCTATGCGAGTCACTACCATCGTGGCTACTAGGTGGTAGAGTTCTGCATTTTCTCGCCCGTGTCTGGTACCACCGCCTTGCCTATTCCTGCCGCAATAGCGTCAGTGCTTGTCGCTGTCGTGTTCCGGTTTGGAGGGTAAGGTAGCCGGTTAACTTATGCATGTGGCATTAGACCTCGCCACAAGATAGCAACGCACCATTAACACCTTTGGTGTCTATAGGCGATGGTTGACTCTTTCCATCAGGAGACTCATCTGCTTGTTTGCTATCTTATAACATAAAAAAAACACTATTGTCCTTTAAGATATTGTATAGATTCAGGCGTTACTTTACGGAAATCCATTATTCAACCGAAGTAAACTAGTTATTTTGCAAATTTCCGCTAACTTTTACGTGTACTCTTGCGATACCACTGAAAGGGAAACCCCAGCGGCACAGTTGTCCACCCTCGTCCACCACACTGTGGATGAGGGTAAACAACTGTGCCGCTGGGGTCTTCATTATTTTTCAGACTTAGAGTAAGTTGTTCCATTTCTTACATCGTTTTTTAATGTTTTCACTTTCAGTGGAATCGTAAGAGTACACGTAAAAGTTCGCGGGAATTTGCAAATTAGTTTGCAAACTAGTTTCCTTCGACTTTATTATCCTTTTTAGTGGATGGCAACTATTAACATCCTTGGTGTCTATACGATGTTTGTCTTCTCTAAAGGGAGAGAGAGAGAGAACTATTTTCTTGTTATCTTACGGCACAAAAAACAATTGAGTGAATATACCCTTAGTCTATTGGACATTTTGAATGAAAAATTATGTCGATGACATGTCACGCTTCTCGCGGGCGAAGCTGTGCGGGTTTGCTCGTAAAATAATACTTGCTTCTTAACTTCAAACATAACAATTTCTTTCTTATTATTCCAATATTTCGTCTGAACCAAACCTAAAATTGATTTCTTTATGATGACATCGGGAATCCATTAGTGATAACCGATAAGAGTCATGTAGAATATAGTCAGAAGCTGCGTGAACGGTTCTCTGATAACCTTTGCCCGCATCTTGTTATTATCACCGAGAAAAATAGGTTATGCTCGCTGTGAAGCAGATTATTGTCAGTCTTAAGTATTTCGAACGTTATGATCTTATATTTTATAAATAAAATCGTAAATAGTACTATTACAGTCACATGGGCTGAGTTATGCAACGCCCGGGTACAGTACCACCACCACAAAAAGAGACTTAACGTACGCAGGAACTAACGGATCGTGTAATATAGAAAATAATGTACATAACATTCTAGAATCTCTGCGTTGACGTATAGTTAAGAGTATACTTAAGAGTAGCACTATACTGTGAGACATGATCGAACTTGCGCAAACCGTCGATAAATCTAAAGTGTGAGTTTTTCTTTTCGCATTCAATCGTGAGCGCGTTTGGAGTTTACTAGGAATTTGTATGTGATTTGTACAGCACCACCTAGTGGTAAACGTGAGAAACCAGTTTACCACTAGGTGGCGCTGTACAAATCACAAACAAATTCCTAGTAAACTCGAAATCTTAAACTTATTCAGAAGTCGAACCAATTTGTCGAGAAGTATTTGTCTGAGATCAGAGTAACACACATTGGCATAATCAACGATTGGCAGTACCAATGTCTGAACTAATGCAATTTTTGTAGAGATAGGCAAAAAGTTTTTGTGCCTATATATCCATCTTTTTCATCCTTGGTTTTTATAGACGGTGGTTACTTCCGATAAATTATATTACAATAAAATGCATATGGCGTTTGAATCCGCTTAACGGATGGGAATGGACCATGTTTTTTATAGACGATAGTTATCTCTTTTCATTCATCAACATCATTAACAAATTTAATAACAAGCTCTTGTCGGTGCAGCATCTATTTCGCCGTGTAACTTCTTCCATTTTTCCCTATCCAATGTCGCCTCCTTGATCTCTCTATATGACACGATATTTATTTTTTCCTTCGCTTGTGATATATAGCTTATTCTTGAACTTCTTCTACTTCGCTTGCCTTCCATCCTTCCTTCTATGATATTGTTAATAAAATTGTCTTGTGGTATTAGGTGACCTATCATCCTTCGTCTACGGTCTTCCAACTTTCTGACTGCGCGTCTCGTCTACTCTTTTCATTAGGAGCGTTTAATATTATAAATTTAAAAAATAAGACGATAGCACCTCATAAAAGGCTAATATTGACTAAATTGAAAAAACTGGTTAACAACCTTATTAGCTGCAGCGTGCAGCCCGCTGCATTATAAATTTTTGACGAATCCCGCGGGATCACCTAATTTTGTCCGGGATAAAAGTAGCCTGTGTACTATTCCAGGTCATCATCTACTTTTGTGACAAATTTAATTCAAATCCGTTTAGTAGTTTTTGCGTGATTGAATAAGAAACATCCATCAAACATCCAAACTTTCGCATTTATAATATTAATTTAATAATATAGAAACAGAGACGGTCTCCTGAAAATAGAAACCATAGATTTGGACCACGTTTCTGAGGTGAATATAAATTTGAGTAAAAATTTTTTAATTTATTTGAAGGTTTTTTACCTTACTTTTTATAATTTGATTTATTCAAACACACTACAATGTTCTCTAAAAGAAAAAATAAAATGATTTGGTGTCGCGGGACACCAGGTAGGAACGAACTTCCTTCGGCTAAACGGCACTATTCGCTTGTGTACGCGACTGTTGCGCCTGCGCAAGTCTCATTTAACGCTTTTATTCCACGCATTTTTCTTACGGTTTTACTATCAAATTTTTTTTCAGTTCGGTCGCGCAGCAAAATCCCTATCCCCTCCAAGCCTGCCGTAAGGAACTTCGTTCCAGTAGTAAAATTTAAGGAAAGAAGCAAAATAAGCAATGTATTATGCACCACATACCGTGCAAAATAAACAGCTGGTTCAAGAGTTCCGCGAGTGCGACAAGTCCTAGCAATGTACGCTTACATTGCGTCATAATAATAAGAAAAATCATAAAACGCAAATTTTTCATTTCCAAAACAAATGGAAATACCATCATATTACAAGAACGTAAAATTGGAATGTTTTCTTAATTTTTCGGTACATCATTGCTTACACGCCGTAAAACCGAAAAAAACTTGTTTTTTGGAACGAAGTTCCTTACGGCAGGCTTGGAGGGGATAGGGATTTTGCTGCGCGACCGAACTGAAAAAAATGTGATAGTAAAACCGTAAGAAAAATGCGTGGAATAAAAGCGTTAAATGAGACGTGCGCAGGCGCGACAGTCGCGTACACAAGCGAGTAATGCCGTTTAGCCGAAGGAAGTTCGTTCCTACCTGGTGTCCCGCGACACCACATCATTTAAATATCGTACATTTATTTTTAAAAAATCGCCTTAGAATTTACCGTGAAAACGCCCTGGGCTGTCATAGCGTCTGTAAAGATAACATGCCGTTGTCATACGTACATTACATACTTTTTTAAAATATCAAAAACAATTTCGCGTCACCACGGTGTGACGTAATACTTCCAGATTTGCGTTTAGTGTCACGTAACTTGAAATCTACTTTTACCGAAATTATATTTCAAAAACATATCCATCGTTTATATCCATGCCAAATTTCATCAAAATCAGTTCAGTGGTTTAACCGTTAAAAGATGTCAAACAAACTCATTTTCGCATTTATAATCTTAGGATAAACATCCCTGGGTTTGGTTTCATAAAACACAAACATCACATACAAATGTTGTCCCTATCACGGATTAAATGGATACGCCTTTTAAGGTAGTTTTTTACATTTACGTCAGAGTGGCTTGCATTTACACACAGAAATACAGAGTTACACTACTTACCGATGAAATAAAATCGCTCCAAGTGTAATTTTTATCTCATTCGGTACGATTGAACAGCACAACATGGTTTATTTCATGGTTTGTTTATTTCAGGATACAACTACGAGTATCTACAAATGTATAATATTTTGAGAGTGATAGGAGCGTTTGCTCATATGCAAGGCGATTTCCTTCCCAATGGCGTGTCTATTAGTATTCATGTGATCTGTGGTCCCTATTGAGAATTGAATGCGAACTCCATCGATTTTTAATAAGGGTGACTGACCATATATGCGCACTTGAAAAACATTAATCTCCAATTGGTGCAGCCGAGTAAATTTATAAATAAACATACTATTGATAGGAATTTGCAAATCAAAAACTAAACGTCGTTTTAACAGCTTTATACTCTTTTAAACGCGTATAAATCAGTCAGTTCCCATCACAAGATCGATCTGCTAATAAGACCAAATAGGTGCGATGCCGTCACTCCTAAATCACTCGTTTGTTGTCTCGTATGTTTGTTTGTCGTTTGTTGCGCGTGGCGATGACGATACACGAGATAATTTAAGAACGTCTGATGCTTACTTTCTTTTTGCAATGTCGATCAATTTTGATTTTATTCGAATTATATAGTTTAGAATTTCTTATAGCTTCATTTGGCGAAAACATATTTTACAAGTATTTGTGTGCGGTATTTTAGTAAGTTATTTATTTATCCTTATATTAATACTAGCTGCTGCGTGCAGCCCGCTGCGTTATACATTTTTTGGTGAATCCCGCGGGATTGCCTATTTTTTCCGGGATAAAAAGTAGCCTATGTGCTATTCCAGGTTATTGTCTACAAGTGTGCTAAATTTCATTAAAATCCGTTCAGTAGTTTTTGCGTGATTGAGTAACAAACATCCATCCAAACATCCATCCATACATCCAAACTTTCGCATTTATAATATTAATATAGATATCAAGGGAAAACTTTGGGTCCATTTTTAAGACAATTGTGAAAACGGTGAAGTAAGAAATTTGGCATAGTTAAAGTTTACATAGTGGAGGACTGCAGAAACTTATATATTTTTTAAATAATATGCACAAGAAATTATATAAAAATACATGATATAAAAAACATGATATTAGTAAAAATATACATAACAATGTAATATTTTATCACTTATACACTTGTACTGTTTCACAATAAAGCTATTTATAGTTATAAACCAAGTTTGTAACTAACTAAACTAACTAAACCTTCCTCTTGAATCACTATCTATTGATGAAAACCGCATTAAAATCGGTTGCATATTTTAAATTATATAAGCGAACATACAGAGTCAGCGACTTTGTTTCACATTAAGTATGTAAAGATAATGTTCAAAAATAAAACTTAACTTCCTTTGAAGCTATTATCTAGTCAAGTGAGAGGCCGAAAAATCCATTCACAGGAGTACCTGCACCCAATTACTCAGCCCAACCAAAATGGGGGTGAATGGGGTGGGGCGGGTAGGCGACATACAGACACCGTTGTCACGATCGATGATAAGCTTTAAGAAATATCTCTGTTGGTTTGGAAGCCTAAATATCTTACGAGCAACTGTTTTTTGTAATAATTTCATGTAAGTGGGTATATCTTAATATTATATGAAGCGAAAACTTTGTACTCCTGTTTAAGACAATTACGCGAACGGTGGAGTATGAAAGCAAGTTAAAGAATACATTGCTGAGGATTGCAGAAACCTAATATTTTTAAATAATATACATTAGAAATACATTAAATTAATAAAAATAATAAAATAAAATAATAAAAATTAATAAAAATTAATAACAATATACACACTATACTCATTTGACAGAAACGCACACACACATACACACACACAAACACACTCACACATACACTCAAATACGTGAGAAATAAAAAAAATACTTAAATTTTATTTACCATGGTTTGAATGCCGTATTACCATGGGCAGTGACTGCCTACTACAGGTATATTTTTACTTACTAGGTACACCACATTCTATTGTTAAAATGGTTTGTGAAGGAATAAAATATTTTTTAATTTTTAATTTTTTTAATTTGCATTTTATACACATGTATACTATTTTTTTACGGCTAAAGTCTGTTGCTAAGCTTACGAGATTTTATTGTCTTTTTGGCGGTATTTCGTTAAAAATTTTATGGTTTTCGGATTTTTTCCTTTTCATGTGCTATAACACATTGCTTCTTGCCAATTTCATAATTTTAGGTCAGCGGAGTGTACGCTACAGGTTTTAATTCCCTTTTAGAATCACAAGGAATTAGCAAAACATGAGTCATACATTTTTTATAGCTGAGATAGACCGCAGACCCGAGTATTTGGTATAAAGAACACGGGCGAGACTTCATACATAGTTTTTTTAGTTATTACCTTAAAGTTTAATATATTCCGTAACTTCTTTATCAACTCCCGAACTGATACACATTTAATAAATATTTTTTAAACTTGGGAAACAGTTGCTAAATAAAGTTGGAATTTAGGTAAGGTTAACGTAAATATTCAGTTTCTCCTTAATAGTCTGTGTTTAGGTAGGTATTTATCTTGTCATTGGGTGTCTTTAGTATAACTGTTAATTTTAGAAATCTAAGTTAGTTTGACAAAATTCTGAGCTAAGATTTTGACAGCGACAATTTTTAGATACTTAAAATAAAAAAAGAACTTAGCTTTAAACTATTCTTTACTAAAAATTAGGGAGAATTTTTATTTGATACTTATAATGAGATAATAACTTGTTAATGTTTTGATTCAAATATAATTAAAATTTTGTACAATGGTAACACTTAAATCTGATGATAGAAGTCAATCAAATTAAAGTCTCAATATTTTGATTTTGTCAAACACTTGTACTATTTCACAAATATTTCTCCACTAACCTTTAATTGTTGTGAAGCCAACCGGTTTCGCCTATTACAGCATCATCAGAGCTTTTAGTTTATAAATTCATTGAACATGAGAAATAGTACAAGTGTTTGACAAAATCAATATGATGCAGTTTCACCAAGTACCGACGATGGAAAGTATAAATTATCTCAATATTTTTATATGATTGTTCCTAGCGATATATTTCATTTCATTAATTTAAAAAATGTAGTAAATCATTCTATCTATCTAAAATTCGTCACTTCGAAAGACACACAAGGAATGTACAAAACCAAAACCGCCTGTGTTCTTTCAACTTGATACATCTACGCATTCCTGCGAAATATAATCTTAACAGACGGACAGATGGACAACGAAGTGATCTTCCTCCGTGTTGGACCGGGCTCCTATCAACTGCTGCTTTGCCAGGCAGGTCGTAAAAGGCGACAGATTGGCTAACCGTGTCACTATCCTCATGACTATTAAGTGGTAGAGTCCCACGTCTCGTCCGGGTAATGGGTACTATCGCCTTACTTATTTCTGCTGCAATAGCGTCAATGCTTGTCATTGTCACTTCCGGTTTAGAGGGTAAAGTAGATAGCTGATAGACATAAGCATATCGTGTTACCATTCCGCCACACACCATTAACATATTTTGTGTTTGTAGGCGATGGTTTTCCTTTCCATCAGGAGAACCATCTGCTTGTTTGCTATCTAGTGACATAAAAAAATCTTATAAGGGTTGCGTTTTTTTTATGAGGTACGAGACCCTAAAAACAAACAAGAAAGATTCGAGTGTTTGTTAGTTTGTAATACATTATTTCAGAGTGACTTAGACTATTTATTTACCTGTTAATTTCTATATATTAATTATTATTAATCGTTAGCAGTTACCCGAGATTTTGTTCTTGTTACCAAAAATCATAACTTACCTTTGCTCAGTCTGGTAAAAAGTAGCCTATCTCATTTCTGAATAATATAGCTTTCTAAAGGTGAAAATATTTTTTAATTCGGTTAAGTAGTTTTTGAGTTAAATTCTTACAAACAACCAAACAAAAATCAAATCTTTCCTCTTTATTACGTTAGTTTAGATTTACTTAAGGAGTTTTTTTTTTTAAATCACTTGAGTAGTTTTTGAGTTAAATTGTTACAAACAAACAAACAAAAATCAAATCTTTCCTCTTTATAACAGTAATTTAGATTTCTTTACAAAAGGAAGTAATGTTATCGTGGGACACGGACGATGTCACGGGCAACATTTAGTATTGTATATACTTCTTTCGTGTCTGACAAAAAAATTTCCTCTCACTATATATTTCATCATATCATATCTGTAAAAGCGTTACAAACAAACAAGCAAAGCAAAATTTCACAATTATATTATTAGTAAGTATCTAACATAAGTTCAAAACGTACCAAATTATCACGTAGCTACCGTGTAGAGACGGGTATAGGTAATTTATTTATACCCGGAGATTCAGAAGCGTGGGCGGGCCGACCTTTGACCCGCCCTAGTACCTCACCCCGACAACCCCGCATCACCTCAACCCTAAGGCTGAAGGATGCTTATTACGAACTTTCTTTTGCTTTCCTTTATGTAGTCTTTTTAAGGGCTAATAAAGGGAGCTTTGTGGTTTTTTCTTGTGTTCGAGAGTTTCTCTCTTGAGTATATACAAAAGTAAGTTTTTTATTATGTTTAATAGTCTAAGATCCCACAATAGAATAACCTTCACCGAACTAGTTAATGAATGAAAAGTATTTTGTATTTATTTAATGTGTCAGTAAATATATTGTAAATGGGTTGACTAAAAAAATTTCAGTCCAGAATATGATTAATTAACAATTATTTTTTAATTGCACTGATTTGGTTAATAGACAAATTCCATTCCATATCAATCGAAAGTATGAATATATTCTAGACTCTTTGTCGTCGGCACTTGACGAAACGCCATTTTCATTCAATATTTTATATAAAAAACACTTGTACTGTTTCACAATTAATTTTTTATTTTTTTTTGTTTCACAATAACTTTATTGTGAAACAGTACAAGTGTTTTTATATAAAATATTGAACCAAAGTATGAAGGCTACTAGGTAGGTAAACAGGTAAATCAATACTAATCATTTGCACCGGTCTGGTTAATGAATTGTGTTGTGACGGAAAAAAATATTCAACCAAACATTTGCATAATCTACAGGCTTCATATTTTCGATTGATATGAATTGATTGATGTCACTGGTTTGGTTAATAACTAATAAAACATGTTTAAAGAAGTTTAATCTATATTAATATTACAAATGCGAAAGTTTGGGTGTTTGGATGGGTGGATGTTTGGATGGATGTTTGTTACGCAATCACGCAAATACTACAAAACGGATTTGAATGAAATTAGGCACACATGTACTCGTAGATGATAACCTGGAATAGCACATAGGCTACTTCTTATCCCGGAAAAATCAGGTGATCCCGCGGGATTCGCCAAAAACTTTTTTAATGTAGCGGGCTGTATGCTGCAGATAGTTAATCATATTCTGTATTGATTTGTTCAGTTAAATTTTTGCAATATATATTTTTTTTAATTTAAAATATGCAATATATTATTTGGATAATATAAAATACGTTTTATCTATTAACTAGCCCGGTGAAGGTCATCCTACAGAGGGATCTTATACTTTTACATTTTCTATTATTAGCACTTGTTGAAATGTCATTAATAGTAGGCCTGTTGACTCTTATTAGGTATCTCCGGCTACCCCACGAAAAAACCGGCAAATTGATTTGTTTTTGGCTAGCAATATAGCAAAAGGCTCTTCTGGTGGTAAGAGATAACCGTCGCGTATATATATAGCAAACATGTTAATGTCGCATTGCTATCGATGTGTTGGGATGGTTTTGCCACATGTATCATTTTATCGGCTCCTGTATTCTTAAAACCGGAACACGACATTGAGGCTGTTGTGAGAAATAATAAGCGGCAGTACCAAATCTGATAAAAAACAAAAGATGATATTTAATATTCAAAAAAAGCCCGATGAAGGAGTCCGAGGAGCCCAAAACAAGGAAAAATAATTTGTTTTGTAGCGATTAAGCAAAGATACATTCCTTGTAATGTTTTAATGAGCACTCCCATTTTTTGTTGACTAGCTTTACCCACAATTCTGCTCGTGTAATAGCTTTTCTACCTATTCTTCTATCTACGGTCTCGCTTACCACCTAGGTCCGTGGGCTGGTTTGACGGGGAACATTGTGATTGGAACGATGAATGAAAAATGTTACCATCGCAAGATTTTACGCATGACGTAGACGTATTCACGTAAAAGATGCACTGCTGTGTCCACGACACAGCCACAACCCGTTTTTTTACTAGATTCACTCGCAATTCCATTCGTGTAATACTACATATTCTTCTATCTACGTTGATAGAGTTCCGCAATATCTCACTTTTAGATTTCAACTACACGGATAGAAACGCACCATTAAACATATTTATTTATTTATTTATTACTTTATTGTACACAGAATAAAATACAAAAAAAGACAATATTAACGTAACTATAGTACAATGGGCGAGCTTATCTCTACTTAAAGAGATTTCTTCCAGCCAACCCGTTAAAGTAGAATAAAAAAAATGAGAATAAAGAATTGAGTTTAGTGTCTAATCGTAGGTTATCTCTTTCTTCAATAGGAAAACCATCTGGTTTTTAACAAATAAATTTAAAAAAATAAACTCATGATAGGTGGCGGTGATCAATAGTGATCACTTACCATCAGGTGCACCTCCTACTCATTTGCTTCCTCTTCTACAAAATATTAAAAAGAACCTAAATGAATTTTGATAGATAAGTTTTTTTGAATAATTGCTAAATTCAAGGGAAAATAAGTTTTGGTACTAACCTTGAGCCTGATAGGTACGGTCACATTTTTATTTTTATCATAAGATTTTTTTACAATATTATTAACCTCCGTATACATGTGTGTGTCTCCATCCATACTTTCATACAAATAGTTCAAATGCGAATCAGTGATCTGGTGTCGGTGTTGACCACATGAAGTCGTGGGTTCGATTTCCAAGTCAGGCAATTAAAAAATGTGTTCTCTCAGTTTTCTGATGAAAACAACGTTGACTGGGATTGGATAAGTGCCCTGTTGGCGACAGACTTGTCACCTATCACATTGTGGTATAAGCATCTTCCGCAAATCGTGGGTGGGCTGGTTGTACCTCTGTCTAACCCTTCGGGGATACGGCTGTGAAGATACTATTAACTAAAAAAATAATTACTTTTAGGTATAGATCTAAAATTAAGAAATCTGGAGATCTTCAAGAGAAGAGTGAACAGGTACCTTCTAGGGAAGCGCGTTCCATCCTAGGCCTCATCTTAGCTTACCATCAGGCGAAATCGAGGTCAAGCGCTTACCTATCGATAATTTAAAAAAAAAAAATTTAAATAACAATGTATATGATTGTTTAAAAATTAAAGTTCATTGTCAATTCAGTAGCAATACGTCATCGTCGATCAACAATCGGTGGCCGAATGCGCGCGCGCAGGAGTGGCGCTAAGCCCCGCCCCGTGTTACGCCCAGTGATCTAGATTTATCTAGATCATTGTAGATCATTTACATTCAACGATCATCGTTGCTCATATTAATTGACATCAATTTTGTTTTGAAACACACGTTCAAATGTTAAACAATATTATTGTCTGGTAATTTTTGTAATTGTTATAATGTGCGTATTTGTTGTTTATAACAAGTTGATCTAAATTATAATACACATTTTTTTCTTATTTTACGAGAAAAATAAGTGAGCTTTATCCACTATTTTTTTATATCATCGCATAACTAATAATAGTCCTGATGGATGAGATAACCGTCGGCTGTAGACACAAATGTTAATGGTGCGTTGCTATTGGTATGGCAGAGTTTTGATATCACCGCTTTGGTACCGTTGCAATGCTTTACCAATGTTGTGTTACCATTCATATGGAGGGATTGTAAAGTCAAGGACATAGTTAAATATCTCCAAACTGGAACACGACAGTGATAAGCACTGATGTAACCTCTACCGTGTAGTCACGATGTCACTGACACTCATTGCTTCTCTTTTACCTCCTGGTGATCCAAACCCGAACACGACAGTGACGAGCACTGATGTCACCTCTGTCAAGTATTCACGATTGTGAGTGACACATTCGGTCAATCGTGGAATTGGTAGATACAACCACATGGAGAGCATCGCACTATTAACATCTTTAGTGTTTGATGGCGGTGGTTATAATTTTACACCAGGAAAACAATTCGCTTGTTTTTATCATCTATACAAATAAATAAATCTGGAGTGTCTGTTTGTAACATTAAAATAACCGCTTCTTAGTAAATGCATATGGAAGTACCTATATATGGTACACATACCAAAAAAACATTTTTTAACATTTTTGTCTGTCTGTCTGTCTGTTTGTTCCGGGTAATCTCCGAAACGGCTGGACCGATTTTGGCGGGACTTTACTGGAAGATAGCTGATGTAATAAGGAGTAACTTAAGCTACTTTTATTTTTAAAAAATCCACGCGGTCGAAGTCGCGAGCACAGCTAGTTTGAAATAAATTGAATAAATATCTAATCAGACAAAAATCTATAGGTAAGACGAAAGTGATTCTGAAGCGCTGAAATTAATCTTCATCAAATTTATACCAAGATTTTTTTTTACTGATTTCTAAAATCGTTTTAAAATTTGGTGAAAATATCGTAAATAAAAAACATAGGTACTGTCCATAAGTCTGTAATGTCGAATTTAACATAGGTAAGTGAAACCGCGAGAAACAATAAATAAATAAATAATAAATATTCAGGGAACAAATTACACTTACTGATCTAACCCCAAAGTAAGCAAATTATTTGCTTGTGTTATGGGTGTTAGTCAACGATACTAATACATAGAAATACATATATAAATACCAGAATATATTTAATAAACACCCAAACCCGGAAATATAAACATTTATGCTCATCACACAAATGCTTGTCCCCGTCGGGGATCGAACCCGAGCCCCATTGATTGCGTAGTCAGGATCGCTAACCACTCGACCAACGGGGCGGTCAAAACAGTCACTATAATTTAATTAAACTAAATAAAACGTCTAGTATACCATAAAAAAAGAAATAAAACATAATATTGAGTACCGTAAGAAATACCTGTCTCGTTTTAACTTAATCAAGTCGAATCACGTAACTCCAATGCAAAAATCACACTAGTAGCAACCATCTGTCTCGCCGTAGCACGTAGAGCACCGTAGAACTACGTCTCAAGGATACCAGCTATGTTAATATTGGAGTAGGTACACCAGCCCACAGAAATATGGACGTCGGAAAGTTGATACAAAGTACGATTTTCAGGTACTGTCGAAACAACAATCCGTTCGAGATAAGTATAAAAAATGTTGTCGCGTATCTATTCCGTGATTAACGTAGGTATCAGTTGTTGTGTTATTATATTATATTTATAATTATTAAATTAAATATATAATATGCTGTTTATTTATAGTAGGTATATTTATAAAGTATAATAACTTGCGTGCGAAAAATGGCTCGTAACACGGCTAATTACGATATAGCCTGTTTTGATAGAAAGTATATCTTGTATATAGTGACATAAATAGCTTGTTCGATAAATATAATATGATACTAGTAGGCTTAAGAATTAAGTTTATGTACAAGAATTGCTCAGTTCAGCATAGGTAGGTAGTATATGTAGAAAATATGAAAAATAGGATCATATTAATTTATTTAATTAGTTTACGTACCTTATATATTTTATTGTATTGTAAGTAGGTATCTCCACGCCTTCACGCCCCAAAGAGGTTGGCAGAGATACAACAAGTGCACCCACGATTAGCTCAAGATACTTGGTCCCACTATAGGATCACAATAGGATAATTAGGTAGATTTATTGTGTGTATTGTGAAACAGTAAAAATTTGATTATTTAATATAAGAGATATCAGTTTAATAAACTATTATGGATGTAAATAGATTATTTATTTTCTTATTCTTAAATAACGCAAGGCTTAAATAAACAAAATTTACCAGCGACAACCTTTCCCACTGCCATAGACAAATAAACCATCTCCACATGCAAGTGATTTGTGACATACAAATCACTTGCAAATTGACAAATAATATAATAGATGCCAGTTGAAGCATTTAATTACCTAACATCAATGGCCATAGCTTATACTTACCTATTTAAACGTAAAACTCAAAAAAAAAATGCAAATTAAATTTTTAAAAACATCCTCTTCTAGTATTTACGTGATTACATTTACTAACATTAAATAATACAAAAAAACCTCTTTACAATTACGTATATCAATAATATTTAAAATAAAAAAATATATATTTTATAAATAAAACAAAATTTAATTTTATATTAATAAAACTTCATGCTATATAGAAAACCACATAAATATTATTAAATTAACGTAAAAAAGCAATAATAACCATATTTATTTAAAACAAAAGAAAATATAATTAAGCCGCTAAGCTTAAATATCGTAACCATAAACAAACCCTTATTAATAAACACGTGTTTACTATTAAAATATATTGCTGATAATAATTGAACGAAATTATTATGAACAGCGCCCAAACTTAAGTTTAATTACTAAAGAAAAATCAGTTAAAAGATTTTCCGTCCGACGGTACAGCTGAAAGATTTCCCCCCGAGTGGGGGGGTCGGTCGAGGTGGCGGGGCCTTCGCTCCCTGCCCCCAGGCCACCGGGCCAATGGCGGAGCGCCGCGGCCTGGCCCGACCCGAGCTCAGTCGCGACTCAGCCGCGACCCTTGACACACGCGCGAGCCACCGCGTTCTCACCCGGCGACCGCAACCGGCATCATCACGCACGGAGCGCTAGTCTACGGCGGGGTCGGAGGCCCGGGGCTCTGCCCTCCGAGAGCCTCCGACCTCCCGCCCTTGGAACTCGGCTTCCGCGGAAGCTGGCGTGAGGATGAACTGCTTTCCTCGACTCCCGCGAGTCAGGCCGCGTCGACGCAAAGCGGATCCTCCGCCACCGATAAAGGCCAGAACGTAGAGTGCGTCGTGTGTGGTGACAAGTCCTCCGGGAAGCACTATGGCCAGTTCACTTGTGAGGGTACGTAGGAAGTGAAAGTGTTGAAAGTCAAATTGCAAGTGTTGTGCTTTTATTGTGCGACGGGTCAACAGGTCATTGTGCCGCTTACGACTTTTTCGCTTTGTGGGGCTTTAGATATATCATATTCATAACAATGGTGGTTTATGATTATGACTTATAGAATCGCCACAAATATCATTACGAAACAATAACAATATTTATAAAGATAAAATGGCGCCAAAACTATATCAAGTTATTTTTATCAAAATATAGAATAATTTTATTTTATATTCGAGATTCGAGGAAAAACTTTTTTTATCATGTTTATTACATAGTTTCTATTAAATAACTAAATCTCAACAATACATGAGTAAATAAATAATTAAAAATAAAATTACTTAAACTATTGGAGTACATGGTACATACAAAAAATAAGTTTTGGGTTATTCAATTTAGTTCGACGAATTAAGTTTTAAATATAGATATTTTTATTTGCTGTAAGATTTTTAATAATACATTAATCTTAATACAGCAATTGAAATACAATTTTTTTATTTATTGATTTTTTAACTTAAATATAAAACTTATATATAAATATTGATATTAAATTTATGATTACATTACTTTAGGTATATTTATTTTTTGACGGAATATCAGGTAAGTAATTAGCATATGATAATATTTCTAACAGGAACTCTATAAATCATCTCAGTAAATCTAGTCGTTAAAAATTGGCTGGCTACTTGATCTATTGATTAGCAAATTATAAATATATTTATTTTTAAATAGCTGATTATTTAAATTCGATCGTTATATTTGATGTATCTTTTTCGTAAGGGTTTTTTTATATGATACTAGCTGACCCGGCAAACGTTGTTCTGCCTTTTTAACTACTCATTTTTTTCTATATTTTCTCACCTTTCAAACCTTCCCTGGACTTCAACAATTAATTCAAAATCAAAATTAGCCAAATCAGTTCAGCTGTTCTCGAGTTTTAGCGAGACTAACGAACAGCAATTGATTTTTGTGTACCTATATAGATATTTGACTTGAAAATATTTAAGCAAGCTTAAATAATTTTAAATTTATTTGATTGTTGTAAGGGAAAACCTCGTTCATTTGTTTCATAACAATTATCAGTATTATTAAATATCAATTCAGTTCAGTTTGATAGAGAACCTTTTTAAAATGATTTTAGTAATTGTATATTTAAGTCAAAAAAGCACGCAACAAAGCTCTGTTACTAATTATAATTACTCAGACAAACTTTGGCTAATTAAAATGTTTCAGTACAAAGATATAAGTTTGGATTTAAGATGGATAAGAAAACGGATATTTTATATGTTACTTATTGTTATACGTGACTTTGCTTGCAAAACCATTTTTTATTTGGTTACGCTTTAGGTTTTTATTTAAATAGGGACCCAGATAATGGGCAATCCTAAGCTTTAAACGGACTTATATAAAATTTTACCACAAATAAAATGTAGCTCATAAGATTCTTAATAAACTAGGACATATCCGAATTCTAAAAAAATGATTATTGCTTAAAAATATTAAGAAAAATTAACGCTTAATGATAATTTTTACTAAAAAATGTTAATGATAAATTTTAAGTTTTCTTATTAAGCTGAGAAAATTTATTATTAAATATATGATTGGTTAACCTAGTTATTAATTAAAAAGAACTTTACACAAGACTTGTATAATACTGATTATAATGCGTTTCTGTTTTTTCAAAATTTTAAGCTTATAAGTATTTGAGCTCTGTTCAGAAAGCTCTGCTCAGGGCACTTTCCAATCCCGGGCAACTTTGTGTTTCTCAGAAAACTGAAAAAACACTATTCTTATGTGCCCGACCCGGGAATCGAGCCCGGGACCTCATGTGGTCAACGCCAACGCTGGACCACTAAACCACAGAGGCGTTTTTATTTTAAATAATTAAAAAAAGATGTTCATATTTAAAGTAAATTAATTAATGGACTTAAAAATCATTTTTAAGTAAATTGTTTTATACTATTCGAAACTGATTAATAAAATATTTTGATAACAGTCGAACGAAAAGTCGCCTCTGTGGTCAACGCCAACGCCGAACCACTGTTCGGCGTTGGCGTTGACCACATGAGGTCCCGGGTTCTATTTCCAGGTCGGGCAACTTAAAAAAAAGTGTTTTTTCAGTTTTCTGATACCCACACAATGTTAACCGGGATCGGAAAGTGCCCAGTTGGCGATAGCTTGCCACCTATCATATTTGTGGGACCAAGTATCTTCGGCTAATCGTGGGTGCACTTGTTGTACCTCTGCCTACCTCTTCGGGATACGGGCGTGAATATACCTCTTCTATACTTCTTTGATAACAAAATCAATCATCAATTAATGTATCGCAACAAATTTTGTATATTTATATGTGCTACGTTATTGGTAATCTCAAATATTTAACCAGAACTCACGTGCAAAATTATTTATAAATTATCCTACTAATATTATAAATGCGAAGTTTGTGAGTATGTATGTATGGATGTTTGTTACTCTTTCACGCAAATATTACTGAACCAATTACGATGGAATTTGGTATGTAGATAGCTGAAGACCCAGAATAACACATAGGCTACTTTTTATTCAGGAAAAGTTAGGTGATCCCGCGGGATTCACTAAAAAAAAATATTATTATATAAATTAAAATAAATTTATTACTGCATCTTTTATGTTTAAAATAGTTATCTGTCTTGTAAAGGAATATTTCTAGTAGCCATTTTCGAGAGCTTTTGTAAACTTCCTTCTAGATATTTTTTTAAATTATTAGGTAAATTACTTTGCAGCCATTGAATGGCATGTTCCATTTCATAAGACTGCGCGTGAAGAAAGCGGGTCTTGTCAGGAAACCTAGCATTAAACAATATATAATTATAACAAAAAAATTCTTAAGAAAAATAATGATAGGTATTACAATTTACTAGGTATAATAGATAAATAAATAATAAATAAATATTCACGGGACAAATTACACTTACTGATCTAACCCCAAAGTAAGCAAATTATTTGCTTGTGTTATGGATGTTAGACAACGATACTAGTACATAGAAATATATATATATATAAATACTAGAATATATATAATAAACACCCAAACCCCGTTGTCCCCGTCGGGGATCGAATCCGAGCCCCGTCGATTGCCTAGTCAGGGTCGCTAACCACTCGACCAACGGGACGGTCAATAGATACAACAAATACTCAAACTTTAATACTTGTAATAAAACATAATATGATCGGTTTGTGTTTAACAGTATTTCATTGCTACTAAAATTATAATTTAAATAAAATACAATATAATAATTATAATTTAAATATAATATAATATAAATACATATTTAAAACATTTGTTGTAATAAAACCACTTATTAAAATACGAACAACATGTGATTTACGTTAAAACAATTAATAAAAGAAAACAATTTTAAACTCAATACAATTGTAATTTTAGTAAGGCTTACTATTTTAGTATACAAATTTATTTTAACTTAAAAGTGTAATAATACTAGTAATATAATTGATCTACCTGAAAACATTTCACTAAAATATGGTTGGCAAATATATATTTACTCACTATTTTTTTTTTCAAGCAAATAATACAAGTAAGATAATTGATATTATGTCAAAACATTTTAATAAAATATGGTTAGAAAATAGATATATTTATACTTCCCCACTTAGGAATGAATTAAAAGAAAAGCGATGCAATTTACATTATATTGAAATCTACAAGTAAACTATTTTTTTATTTCAAGCAAATAAGCAGATGGTTCTCCTGATAGATAAAGATAACCATTGTTTATAGACAATAGAGATGTTAATAATGAGTTGCTATCCATGTGCGAGGATAAATTGTCAAATGCATAAGTTTACTGACTAATTTTACCCTTCAAACCAAAATACGACAGCGAAAAGCACCGATTCTAACGCGAACGGCAATGGTACCAAAACTCGGTCCAGATTTTGCAGAACTCTACCATTTAGTTAGTAATCACGATTTGTGTGATATGTTTTCCCCGTGTTGGTTCCGGGCTCCTTTGAAGGATAGACGTTGGTCTATTGCCGTTCTGCCAGGCAGGTCGTAAAAGGCGACCGATTGGCTATGCAAGTCACTACCATTGTGACTACTACGTGGTAGAGTACTGCATTGTCTCGCCAGAGTCTGGTACCACCGCCTTAACTATTTCTGCCGCAATAACGTCAGTGTTTGTCACTGTCGTGTTCCGGTTTGGAGGGTAAGGAAGACGATAAACTTATGCATGTGGCATTAGACCTCGCCACAAGATAGCAACGCACCATTCACATCTTTGGTGTCTATAGGTGATGGTTGACTCTTAAGGTACGTATTAGTCTTCCCTCGCCTTCTACGAGATGCTCAGCTATAACAGACAGTTGATCTATTGTTTAATAACCAAAGTGCGTGATTTCTCTTCCCTTCTCTCAGAAACTAGCGATCACTTGTAACCGAAATTTGACCATAGACTAAACAATGAGATGTTTTTTTAAGTTTGACAACTGATTTTAGTCGTTAAGAAAATAGCATAGGCGTGTGTATAAAATCATGCATGTAAGAGGGAATTTTTAGATTTACTCAAGCGCGTCAGATTAATATAGGGTTGCCTCGCATACTGTTGAGGTTCTCCACCAAATATAAGCCCTTTATATAGAGGCGGGTTATAAGGGTAGAAAGAAAATAAAGTTCCAATAACTTCGGCTTATGGAAATTGTCAGATTATATTTTTTTCGTTATTCTTACATAATTTCCTATATGATAAAAGAAAATTCAAACGCGCTCGAGAATATCAAAACAACATTTTCTTTGCAACTTTATGTCTCTCCCACTCACTTACAAAACACTTGAATCGTCAGATTTTCTAAATTATAGGTAGCAATTAACCCACCATACCTTAATCTGACACGATTTAGTGTTTCCATGTCACAGTTTTTTTATTTTTTTATCCGTAGATTTTTTCCCCACCACTGAAATGAAAAACACCATATAACCTTTTACTTTTCCTATAATTTAATCTACAAATTCCAATAGGTTCCTACGACGCTCCCATTCAACGTCTTCGGCTCCCCTACTATTTTTAAATCAATAGATACGTCTATAAGTTTAAATTTGTTGAAGAACTAGCCGTTAATCTCTTTTGATCAGGAAAGCCATCTGCTTGTTATATCTTATGAGTTATATCACACCATTTTTTTTAGTTTATTCCTTACAAACATATTATATTCATGTAATTACAAATATATAAAAATACTAGCGACCTGCCCGCGGTTTTACCTGCGTAGCTTTTGTTCCCGTGAGAATATCGGAAAGGTTTATATACCAAAACCTTCCCCAAGAATCAGTCTATCTATCTAAAAAAAACCGCATCAAAATTCGTTGCGTAGTTTTAAAGATTTAAGCATACATAGGGACATAAGGACATAGGGACAGAGTTTGTTTTATACTATGTAATGATTACTTATATATTTTTTGCCGATTTGGTTCAAGGTCCTTTGAAGAATAAACCAACTGCCGTTCTTTCGTAATAGAAGTTTTCGTTCGGTCGTAAAATACGAACGATTAGTTATACGTGTCGCTACCATCGTGACTACTAAAAGGCAAAGATCCGCAACGTCTCGTCCGGGTATATGATACCACAGCCTTACTTATTCCTGCCGCAATAGCGTTAATGCTTATCATTGCCGTGTTCCGGTATGGATGAAAAGGTAGCCGGTAGACTTATGCATGCGGCATTGCCATGCCGCCACTCGGATAGTAGTGCACCAATAACATCTTTGGTGTATATATTCGATGGCTTTTCTTTCCATCAGAGGAGCCATCTGTTTGTTTGTTATCAAATGATATAAAAAAATATAGCCTATGTCACTTATAAGCAAAAAGCTATATTGAAGCCTTCTACTATTAAAAAATGTAGCCTATGTCACTTATAAGCACAAAACTATATTAAAGCTTTCTACTATTAAAAAATGTAGCCTATGTCTCTTATAAGCATAAAGCTATATTGAAACTTTCTACTATTAAAAAAATGTAGCCTATGTCACTTATAAGCACAAAGCTACATTGAAGCTTCCTACTATTAAAAAATGTAGCCTATATCACTTATAATCATAAAGCTATATGGAAGCTTTCTACTATTGAAAAAAATGTAGCCGATGTCACTTATAAGCACAAAGCTATATTGAAGCTTTCTACTATTAAAAAAAATGAAAATAAATTTAGTGGTTCAAAGGTCACTTTCTACAAACAAACTTGCAAACTTAAGTATATAACATTTGTATAAATGATAATGTATTTTTTGCGTGTCAAAATTGATATTTATTAAATGAAAATTGCCAAAATAAAACCAAATAAATATTTAAATTGAAATTTATGGGAAGCAAACAAGGAAATTTATTCCCCTTAATTCTTAAAAATATCAATTAACATTGTCTGACATCCCGGCGTCGCTAATCAAAGGCAATAAGACAAAGTTTTCATAAACTGCCTGCTCTCAAAGATAAGGGGTGCCACACTTTTATGCAAATCAGGTAATTGCACAAATTTGAACTTAAATCATTTTGATTTAACGTAACAATCTCTGTGTATAGATTCCTAACAAACATTGTTCTTCCAGGCTCCTTTGAAGAACAGACTATCTGTCATTTTGCTAGGCAGTTCGTAAGAGGTTCATGTGTAATTACTCACTACCATATTGGCTATTAGGTGTTAGAGTTTTACAATGCCTCGCCCGGGTCTGGTACCACCACCTTGCATATTCCTACAGCAATAGCGTCAGAGCTTGTCATTGTTGTGTCCAGTTTGGAGGAGAAGTTAGCCGGTAAACTTATGTAAGTTGCATTAATACCTCGCTACAGCGATAGCAACGCACCATTAACAACTTTGGTAGACATCAAAGTTGTTAATGCTGCGTTGCTATCGCTATATAAGCGAATATATATAAGCGAATGTTGTCTCTCCATCAGAAGAGTCATCTGCTTGCTTGTTGTTTTATGATATAAAAAATATCTTCAAGATTGATTGGTTAGGGTTGCCAGAGCTCAGTTCATTGGTATCATATTTATGTGTGTTTGACATTAGGAATAAATAATTGAAAAAAAATGAATATTGCTAAACAAATTTCGCGCGTATTGATCCATAGCCTTAAAGCAAAAAAAAATTTTGCTTTTATCATACGTATTATTAAAAGATATACATAGAAATTCGTACATAAATACTGTAATATATTTCAAATCCAATAATATAAACATCAGTGTCCATTACAAAAACCCTCCTCCCGATCGTGTAGCGAGTATGTATGTTAGGTGAAAAATGCTCCTCATACCAATCTCATACATATTTTTTTGTAATCTTGTAATATGTGATATTGTGAAAAAGTCGCCTCTGTGGTCTAGTGGTCCAGCGTTGACGTTGACCACATGAGGTCCCGGGTTCGATTCCCGGGTCGGGCACATAAAAAAAAGTGTTTTTTCAGTTTTCTGAGAAAGACAAAGTTGCCCGGGATTGGAAAGTGCCCTGTTGGCGATAGGCTTGCCACCTATCACATTTGTGGGACCAATTATCTTCGGCTAATCGTGGGTGCACTTGTTGTATCTCTGCCTACCCCTTCGGGGATATGGGCGTGAAGATACTTTTATAGTGTGAAAAAAGTGATATGAAAAAAAACCAAGCCCGCTGAGTTTCTTCCGCCGCGCCGTGACTTCTCAGTGTGTGGCCGCGTTTCCAATCCGGTAGTAGTTTTAAAATAAAAAAATATTGACGCGTCAATATAACTTGTAAAAAGTTTTATTGAATAAAGTACTTCTGATTCCTGTTACGATTCCTACGATTCTTCTCCTGCTATTACTGTTAGGTTTAATTACTGGTTGTATCAGGATTTTAAAAGCGTTGTTATATATTGTAGCTGTATGCTTTATAGTAGGGGAGCCCAAGATGCTAAGTGGATAGTTACTCGAGCGTCGTAGGGACCTATTGGATTTTGTAGACTGAATTTTAGGAAAAATAAAAGGTTATATGGTGTTTTTCATTTCAATGGTGGGGAAAAAATCTACAGATAAAAAATATTTAATAAAGTCAGTGAGATGGAAACACTAAACTGCGTTAGATTAGGGTATGGTGGGTTAATTGGCAGCTAAAATTTAGAAAATCTGACGATCCAAGTGTAGCGTAAGGGAGTGGAAGTGTCACAGAGTTGGAAAGAAAATGTTGTCTGGACATTCTCGAGCGCCTCTGAATTTTCTTTTATTATAGAGGAAATTATGTAAGAATTACGATGAAAGTATAATCTGATAATTTCCTCAAGCCAACTTCGGCTTGAGGAAATTGTCAGATTATACTTTTATCGTTTATCTTAATTTTGTTTTTTTTTGCCATAGTATAAGCCCTTTCTATAGAGGGGGGTACCCCTCTATAGAAAGGGCTTATATTTGGTGGAGAGCCTTAACAGTATGCGAGGTAACCCTCCTATGTTAATCTGAGGCGCTCGAGTAAATACCAAAATCCCCTCTTGAGCTCCGCTACTATTATGAAGAACAGGTCATCTTCCTTATAAGCTGCGTAAAAACATAGTGCCCGACATCATTTATATGTATTAGTTCCATTGATTGTCTCGTGGTCTAAGGGTTAGCCTATTCGGCTTAGATCAAGAGGTTACGGGTTCGATCCCAGGGTCGGCTAAAAGTGTTATTTAGGTTTTTACGAGTTTTGTCTCAAAAATCCAAAATCTCATTCCCAAAGATTGTTATGAGGAGCATTTTTCACCTAACATACATACTTTTCCCCCGTGTTGGTTCCGGGCTCCTTTGAAAAATAGACCAACTGCCGTTCTGCCAGGCAGGTTGTAAAAGGCGACCGATTGGCTATGCGAGTCACTAGGTGGTAGAGTTCTTCACTGTCTCGCCCGGGACTGGTACCACTGCCTAAACTATTCCTGCCGCAATAGCGTCAGTGCTTGTCACTGTCGTGTTCCGGTTTGGAGGGTAAGGTAGCCGGTAAACTTATGCATGTGGCATTAGACCTCGCCACAAGATAGCAACGCACCATTAACATCTTTGGTGTCTAGAGGCGATGGTTGACTCTTACTATTAGGAGACCCATCTGCTTGTTTACTATCTTATGATATAAAAAAATCTCAATAGCATCTCGGAGTCTGCCAGGAGGTGTATTACTGGTCCCGTACCTCGGATGAGCATGTAAAACCGTTGGTCCCGGTGATCGTTATAAATAGTCGATAATCGTCATCAAGTCGGAAAATGCAGCGATGGGGTTCACCACTCATCTCGCCGACCAATAAACCGGTGAATCATAGTGCACTGGAAAGTATATAGACGTTCGGTTTACTCTGCCTGCCACGTAAGGGAACCGGGCGTGATAATACTTAGTTCCATTAATAAAAGAAACAACAGGTTAAAACAACGTAAATTACCCAGGCTGTTAGCATGTCTATGTGCTATTACTAATTATTAATAATCAAGATTTAAATTTCCGATTTCCATTTATAAGACATCGACAGACGCTTAATAAGATGGTTTCTTGGCGTAATTATGTCTAAACGTCTGATAGCCTCCGCGATAAAGAATGGAGGCTTGGGAACTAAGTCTTTCACTTACATTTCTAGATATATTATTAAATTACATTTTAAATGCTTATGCTGCTTCTTGTTCTTTACAAATAAACATTTAGATTTTATAAGCCAATAGCAGTAGCCTACTTGCGTATCTACAATAACTAGCGACCACCCTATGGTCGAAATTCGACCATAAATTAAACGGTTATTTTTAAAACACTTGTACTGATTCACAATTCACAAACTATATATATTTTTTAAATTAAATAGCCCACCATATTTGCTGCACCATTAGGGCTAAAATTTAAGTTAAAAATAATAAATAAATAAATAAATATCGTTGGACAAATTACCACCCCCAAAGTAAACAAATTATTTGCTTGTGTTATGGGTGCTAGTCAATGATACTAATACATGGAAATACATATATAAATACTTTTACATACATAATAAACACCCAAATTACTTATCTGTGGAACCAATTAATGGCAGGGGTGTTTTCGAACGGATACGAATTAGGGACCTTCAGGAAAAGAGTCTACTCTTTCTAAGAAACCGGCAACGCAACCGCAAATCTTTTGATAGTGTAGTTGTCCATAGGCGACGGTAATCGCTTACCATCAGGCGAACCTCCTGCCCATTTGCCCCCGTTTCAATAAAAAATAAAACAGAAATACAAACATTTATGCTCATCAAATAATCCTGATGGTCCCTGTCCTGAATCGAACCCGAGAAATTAAATTGTCAATAAATATTTTGTATTCGAAGGCTTTAATAATGGCCAGTAGATGTAAAATATTGAGTTTGACAGAAAAAGTTGAATGATATTGTACTTACAAAGCGGATCAGGATAATGATTGATGATGAATGAAGCATTGACGCTGTTGCGGCGGTGATACCAAATGTCAAGGCGAAACTTTTTTAAAATTTTATTAATTTTATAAACCAAAACAAATATCTCGCAGGTTGATTTGATTTTTATAAATTGTAATTGTATTTTACAAATATTGTATAAATTGTCTTTTATATTTTGTCTTGAACTCTTTACATTTGAGTTTGTTAAAGAAGACAAGAAGAACAAGAAGTAAGAACGCTCTTAAATGTACCTACGACGAATAAATGTTATTTGATTTATTGATTGAAACGGTGTAGAACTCTACGACCTAGTAATCACGATAGTAGTGACACGTGTAGCCAATCGGCTGGCTTTTACGACCTGCCTGGCGGAATGGCAGTTGACCTATTGTTCAAAGAAGCCCAAACCAATACGTGGGAAAATCATCTTCTATTTTGAAGGAATTTTTTGTTTTAATTAGCCCATGTTTGACTGCGAATTTCCTACTGTCTTCATTATGACTTACATACAAATCAGTTTAGAAGTTTAGCCATAAAGTGTAACAGACAGACATACTTTTATATTTATATATTAACTAGCTGACCCGCGCAGCTTCACCCGCGAGTAGATAAATATGTCGTCGAAATAGCTTTTAATACAAATTTCATCCCCTATTTCAGCCCTTCAGGGGTTTATTTTTGAAAAAAAAATAGCCTATGTTTGACCCAGGACCTTCAACTATTTCCATGCTAAATTGTATGAAAATCGGTCCTGCGGTTTAGCCGTGAAAGCGTAACAGATAGACAGACAGACTTTCGCGTTTATAATATTAGTATGGATATGGATTATTACACACTAGCTTATCCTCGCAGCTTCACAAGCAAGCACATTAACATGTCATCGATATAATTTTTCATACAAAGATTTACCTCTTATTTGAGCCCTTGAGGGTAAAATTTTCAAAAAATATAATTAGCCTATGTTTTATCCCGGATCTTCAACTATCTATATGCCTAATTTCATCAAAATCTGTTCAAGGGGTTAGCCGTAAAAGCGTAACAAACGTAATTTCGTATTTATAATGTGTTGGTATGGATAATATTAACACAACACTAACGCAAAGCACGCGTCTTTATAATTACTAATTAATTTGCTCCCTTACATGTCACCGCGATTGTTAATTAAAAACAAATACGCGGAATAAAGGGAAATGGTCTCTAATTACGTACGATTCTCGTTAGCGTTAAAAATAATCTAATGAGATTTGGCACCGGGAAAAACCAAGTGTTTCAAATTGGCGACAAGAGTGTCCAAAACCATTGAAATTTTATCACAATAGTTATGAATACGAAAAAACCGGCCAAGTGCGAGTCGGACTCGCACACAAATGGTTCCGTACCATCATAGCAAAAAAAAATCAAAAAAACACGTTTATTGTATGGGGACCACATTCATATTTTAATTTTTTAATTTTTACTATTTGCTGTTATAGCGGAAACAGAAATACATAATTTGTGAAAATTTCATCTTTTCAGCTATCACGGTTTATGAGATACAGCCTGATGACAGACAGACGGACAGACAGACAGCGTAGGCTTAATAATAAGATCCCTTTTTACCTTTTAGGTACAGAATCCTAAAAAGTAAGGATTGTGATTTTTTTTTATAAGATAACATGCACATGGTTCTTCTGATGGAAAGATGTAACCATCGCCTAAAGACATCAAAGTTATTAATGGTGCATTGCTATCCGTGTGGCGGGGTGCTGATGCCACATGCATAAGTTTATAGTTTATCTTACCTCCAAACCGAAACACGACAGTTACGAACACTGACGCTATTGCGGCAGGAATAGGTAAGGCGGTGGTATCAGACCCGGGCGAGACAATGCAGAACTTTACCAACATCATTCAATATACAAATTGACTGGTAAGTTATATTTCTCTAAAATTAAGTGAAATGTGGATATTATACTCCCTAAGCACGCCGCGCTGTTTGTTTTGTACCTACCTATGAATTCTGTGTTGATAACGCGCTGCGAGACACTTGCGTCCGCGCGGTGTCCAAGTATGACTCAGGTAAATATAGGATTCTCGGTGTACTGTTTACTAAGTTTACTAAAAAGTATTTTAATATTTATTTTTAATGTTGTTTTTTAATCATATATGACCGCCAACTATCACGTCCTTAAATATTGAAGATAACTCACGAGTCAGTCTGTATACAGACTATGTATGTACCTATATATACAGACTGACTGGTGATGCTAAATGCTTGATTATTTATTATACACATGTATAGCAACTTTACTAAAATTAGAAGGTAAGACTTTCGTCTAATCGTTTGTCGTAAAGGACAAACGCTGTCGTTTGTCTTTTACGACAACAACGAAAACAAAGGACAAAAGGGAAAAACAAGAACGATGTTTGAAACACAATTGTCCTAGCTAGTCTTTATCCTCCTAGTTGCTTTTTATTCAGTAGACACGGAATTGGGAGGGAAACGTATCGCCGCGCAAATGAGCAAACGCTCATATCGCTGTCAACAGTGTTATATATTTGTAGATATATTATATTGTGAAAAAAATAGAAAGAAACCAGTTGTACATCTATTTTATCATACCGAATGAAATGACAAGGTTTTTAAATTTATCTTGGAGAGATTTTATATCATCGGTAAGTAGTATAACTCTGTATATGTGTGTGAATGCTAGTTACGCTGAGAACCTAAGAAATGGCCTTGAAAGGCGTATCCGTGTAATCCGTGTTTTTATTTCTATACACGGCTATGTTTAGGTTGGGATCTACTACAAGCCTAAGTTTTTCTATAACATTTGTGTTTTACATTGATGCGTCTAGCTTGGAGAATAGCATAGCTGGTAAACTGACGTATATGGTCGTATGCTTTCGTCATGCGCATAAACTCATCATTATTCATTATCATTTAATACCTTGGTGATTACCGCTTACCGTTAGGAGAACTGTCTGTACAGTCTCTATCCTAGACTATAAAAAATATATTTTAAGATTGCTTACACTATTATTGTATCGATAAATAGCATTAGTGTCGAGTCCATAAACTGACATTTTGATGTCGGCAAATCCACTATATTAACAGATAGACTTCCCGCTGCTTGAAATAGAACTTTGTCAAAGTTTACTTGCTGAAGTAAGCCCCGGTAAAAGCTTCTCTATTGTAAATTGACAAGGTCCTTACTCACAGTTGATGTTAGATACGTTTGATACATACGTTCTTGAGCGACAATACTGATCGTCATTGACACCTGCTTGTAGTGATAGAGGTAGCATGCTGTAAATATATCGATAACAATATTCAAACTTATGGTCTGAATATATTACTCAGATATTTATGCTAAAATAAGCTGCAATATTATTATATGAATCAAAGTCCTAGTATATACGTCAATTCATTATTAAAACAAGAGTTTTGTTTTAAAATTTCATATTTGCAAGACCGTAAAAATGTTGAATAACTATTTAATACTTTTATATTTTTATACCTAATTAATATTTTTAGCTTAATTTCATTCAAATCCGTCCAGCTATTTTATTTTTAAGACGTCACAGATATACACGCATAAAGTTTCGCATTAGTGAACTAATAAGGTAATATAAATTTGAGTCTTTATTGAAATTTGTAAGTTTCTGTTTTTTAATTACAAGTTTCAATTTTTCTATGCTATGTTGTGTGATAAATAATTTGGTTTAATTATGTTAAATGTAAATATAACATAATCAAACTAAATTATATATTATTAAACTAAATTTTCAAACATTTACTAAAATAATGTATTTTTAAAATATTCATGAATATTTTTGAAAACGTATTAACTGTGATAATATTTCAATTATTGTCTTAATCCATGATACCATCAACAATAAAAATGTGGCGCAATGTAACAGATAATTAGTATTCAATATAAAATATGTACACCGAGTGGCTATAAGTACACACTTTACCTATTGAAATGTATTTTTAACTTTACAGTTAACTACTAAATTAAATGCTTTTACTGACTTTTTGTAATAAATATTTGTATACAAGATGGGTGAAACGTAATCATAAACATTTATTTTAGTACCTGTCAAATACTTTCATTGTAAGAAATAAACAAAATTTTATCGATTCAGCGCTCATCACTATCTGCTAGTATATTTTGTTACTTATTAAACTTATTTATACAAATAAGTGTCAGGCTTACTATTATCATCACAAATAAAAATAGAATGTTATCGATTTAGCGTCCAACACTATCCACAAGTGGTCAGTTTATGGTATGTTTTGTCCCGCGATACCATGGCAGTTAACCCTATCTTTATGACCGACTCTAAACATAAGTGTCTTCCTCAACTTATTTATTTTTATCTCATTCCATTTTTTAAATTGAATCCATGTTCGGCGCGTGTGTGGCGCTCTTTGCCGCCTCTAAACCTGTCAATAAAACCTCCAATGATATGAATCATGCGACCTTTTAATAAATTTTGAAAGTTTTTATATATTTCATACTAAGTACTTACACAATTTGTCCAATATAATGGATATTAATAGATCACTTAGTTCTATCTACATAGACACCATCCATAAATTGTGTCACACGTTAAGGGGGAGGGAGGGGGTCTAAGAAATGTGACATTGTGTGACAAAGGGGTAGTTGGGTCCCAAATTTTGTGACATCATTTTTTCAAAATATAATAAATCTGTAGATAAGAAATAATCGAAAGAAATAATTTTTCCAAAGTAAAATTGTAAAATGTGACATCACACTAGGTCTCACAAATGTGACCGGATGTGACAAGGGGAGGGGTTAAAAAATTACGAAATTCATGTGACGTAATTTATGGACTATATTACAATTACATATTCCTATATGAAACAGTGTTGGTTTGTAGACCCGATGCGTTAATATGCAAAACCGGTTGGCACTAGTTTATATAACGTAGATAAACAGTATCGCCTCTGTGGTCTAGTGGTCCAGCGTTGGCGTTAACCACATGAGGTCCCGGGTTCGATTCCCGGGTCGAGCACATAAAAAAGTCTTTTTTCAGTTTTCTGAGAAACACAAAGTTGCTCGGGATTGGAAAGTGCCCGGTTGACGATAGGCTTGCCACCTATCACATTTGTGGGACCAAGTATCTTCGCCTAATCGTGGGTGCAATTGTTGTACCTCTGCCTACCTCTTCGGGATACGGGCGTGAATATACTTCTTCTATACTTATATGGGCATGGAGATACGTTTTTTTAAGCAGTACAAAAGCAGATTAGCATATATATACTATGCTATATAGGTACCTACATTTGTAGCGTATGTCTGATCGGGCCAGTTATATTGTGCGCCTTGCGATCGTATCTTTCAAGTCGAAATTTGGCTTTGCAAGTCATATTAAGGCCCACCACCCTGACCAACTAAACATTTAGGAGTCGCCGTCATCGGATACGGTGCGAATCATCATCATGTCTGATCAGTATAGATTATAAATCTGTAGCATCTATCTGTCTATACATTTCTTGTCTTTAGCATAGAAATACATACTATTAAATAAATCTGTAGCATCTATCTGTCTATACATTTATTGTACTTAGCATAGAAATACTATTAAATAAATCTGTAGCATCTATCTGTCTATACATTTCTTGTCTTTAGCATAGAAATACATACTATTAAATAAATCTGTAGCATCTATCTGTCTATACATTTATTGTACTTAGCATAGAAATACTATTAAATAAATCTGTAGCATCTATCTGTCTATACATTTCCGCCAACGCACTACACGTCGTAGTGAGGGATTCCACTCACACCATCTTGACGATTGGTCATCTACGACTGTTCGATTTGCACTTCTTTACACGAACAGTTAAGCTTTGGAACAGTCTACCTCACACGGTTTTTCCGAGTAGCTACGATCTTGTGATTTTTAAGAGGAGGATCAACAAATTCCTTAAAAGCCGGCATCGCATTGGCAACTAACCCCTTATTTTGTAAATGTCCATGGGCAGTGGTGACCGCTTTCCATGTCGTGGTTCACTCGCTCGTATGCCTGCAAATTCAATTAAAAAAATATCTTGTCTTTAGCATAGAAATACTATTAAATAAATCTGTAGCATCTGTCTAACCAGTATATTACCGTGGTACAAGTGTTTATAATATAATACCAATACAAAATATATAAATAGGCCAATGAAAGTATCAAAAAATAATAAAATAATTATACTTGAGTAACTTTCAATCAAGCAAATATTTTAAAAATTTATCTTTTAATATCCATAAAATAATTACACAATACACATACATACATGATTTTACTAAGTAAGCTACTAAATAATGCCTTTGACGATCGGACAGAGTTTTTGTTACTCAATGTATAGACATTTTATAACAAGATACCATCAAAATACAAAAGGCGACTCTCCCGTGTTGGTCCGGCTCCTTTGAAGAATAGACCAACGTGTCGTTCTGCCAGACAGGTCCTAAAAGGCAATTGGCTGGCTATACGTGTTACTACCATTATGATTACTAGGTGGTAGAGTTCAGGAATAGCGTCAATGCATGTCATTAGAGTGTTTTTCTTTTAATATATCATAAGATAGCAAACAAGAAATCAGAAGAACTTTATTCAATAAAACTTTTTACAAGTTATTTTGACACGTCAAACAAGCAGGTTGCTCCTGATAAAAAGAGAGAACCATCGCCTATCGACACCAAAGATGTTAATGGTGTATTGCTATCTTGTGACGAGGCCACTATAATACCACATGCATAAGTTTACCGGCTACCTTACTCTCCAAACCGGAACACGACAATGACAAGCACTGACGTTATTGCGGCAGGAATAGGTAAGGCGGTGGTACCGGATTCGGGCGAGACAATTCAAAATTCTACCACCTAGTAGCCACAATGGTAGTGACTTGTATATCCAATCAGTCGCCTTTTAAGATCTACCTGGCAGAACGGCAGTTGGTCTATTCTTCAAAGGAGACCGGAATCAACATGGTGAAAAGTTTCAGTTTGGAGGGTAAGATACAAAGTTGGTTTGTCTTTCCATCAGGAGATTCGTCTGCTTGTTTGCTATCTAATGATATAAAAAGAATTGATTTTACCACAGAGCAAGCAAATTGATTGCTTATGATATGATTCTCAACCTCAACATAAACACATAAACTATAACATTTTTTGTATTAGGTATTAGGATTTTTAAAACTAGCTCACCCGCGCAGCGTCGTCCGCGAGTAGATTAACATGTCGTCGAAATAGTTTTTAATACAAATTTCATCCCCTATTTGAGCACTTCAGAGGATGATTTTTGAAAAAACAATAGCCTATGTTTGACCCCGGATCTTAAGATATTTCTATGCCAAATTACATGAAAATCAGTCCAGTGGTGTAGCTGTGAAAACGTAACAGACTTTCGTATTTATAATATTAGTTTGGATTTTATTTTTCATCAAAACATCGTTTCTTTTAAAGTAAAATATACATAAATGTAAATGTTCAACTTTAACCCGCGTTCTTTGTAGGAATTGTATTGTTCAAAATTAATTAATATTCTTACTCGAATTCATAGAATACAGTCAATAGTATTACAAAATGTAAGAAATCTTTCCACAACGTTACAACAAGCAAATAAAAAACCAAGTGCGAGATATTTGGCTTTTTTTGACGCAATCGGGGCACAGTATAATTTTTTTTTTATATATCATAAGATAGCAAACAAGCAGATGGGTCTCCTGATGGAAAGAGTCAACCATCGCCTATAGACACCAAAGGTGTTAATGGTGCGTTGCTATCTTGTGGTGAGGTCTAATGCCACATGCATAAGTTTACCGGCTACCTTACCCTCCAAACCGGAACACGACAGCGACAAGCACTGACGCTATTGCGGCAGGAATAGGTAAGGCGGTGGTACCAGACCCGGGCGAGATAATGCAGAACTCTACCACCTAGTAGCCACGATGGTAGTGACTCGATAGCCAATCGGTCGCCTTTTACGACCTGCCTGGCAGAACGGCAATAATACACAAATTATATACTCAACGCACGTTTCACTTTGCAACCGAAGCATCTTCAGGAGAGTCGAATAGCACTTCGATTAATTTCTGTTGCATCACAGCAGTTCCATATAACGAAAAATTTGCAAATTAAATACCATAGTTGCTTCTTTAAACATTCTATTAAGGCGAGGTATTTCTACGCGCGTTAATTCTATAGAAAATGGGTGGCGCAGTATGTTCTAAAAGCGCTGGGAAACATGTTAAATTTCGGATAAATAAATATAGGACATCAGCTGAAAACTAAAATTTAGCACATTCTTTTGTGTATTTACAACTAAATATAACCATATAAAAATCATCTGGAAGATAGAAATATTATTCACAAATTATTTGTTTAAGAGATTTTTTAGCCTGTTTTCGGAATTTTATATGATCGAGTTAAGTAAATTCTATCATGTAATGAGTTAGGACTTTCTTTAGATAATATCTTCAGGTATATCGTGTAATTTTGTAAAATTGTTATTTAACAATCAATACAAAAAAACAAACCAGTTTTTTCCCATTTGTCGCAAGGCCTCGCCTTAACATCTTTAACTCTATCTATCAGGAGACCCATTTGCTTGTTTGTTATTCTGTAGTACATAATTTACTAGAAGAGCTAAAGCTTGCTACACAAAAAAATCAGCAGTGCCAACAGTTTACTTGCTACTATACAATGGAAACACTTATACAATGGAAAATATTTATTTACAAGTTGTTTTTCAATTGTATAAAAAGTATTGAATTACGAAAGTCCGTATTTTAAGAATCATAACAAAATTAATGTTGCGTTAATAGTAAGTGTTGATTAAATTAGATATGTCTGTAATTTATTGTTTAAAATATAATCTCATGAGAAACATTATACTACCGTCAACGAAAAGAAACACAACTGATAGGAATCAAATTTATATATAATTTATTGTTATCATGTAATGTGTCCTTTTTCTTTTTTTCCTTCTTCTATGCGTGTAGGTGACTGAAAATCTAAACATTTTAATATTTTTAATGTGTAATTATTTCAGACCCTGGATTAGATTTATAATTATAAACCGTGGTCCCACAAACAAACTTTTTTTATCAATAACAAGCTGAATTTTTGTGAACAGTTTCGTTTTGACGAGACAACCATCTTTTCTATCTTCGAAAATTCTCGAACTTTGAACTTTTAACGGAAAATTAACATCCGATTGTAACGCACCCTGCGTTACAATCGGGTCCGGGTTAATTTTCTTAACATATTTATATTTCTAGTATCCTTAATTATTTCGTGGTGTGTTGGCGAGTTTATTCAGAAAATGAGGTCCTTAGTCGATCTTCTGATCGAG
The DNA here is from genome assembly GCA_036924255.1 of Apodemia mormo. Taxonomy (NCBI): domain Eukaryota; kingdom Metazoa; phylum Arthropoda; class Insecta; order Lepidoptera; family Riodinidae; genus Apodemia; species Apodemia mormo. The sequence goes on along the minus strand of JAUPFN010000014.1, from coordinate 30,752,147 downwards.
TAAAAATATTATTGAGGTTTTTACATGGATTTTTAAAAAAATCGAGCTCGCAGTAACTAACAATAATTGCAGTAAAACTACCAGGCACGGTTCATTGTTGCTATGGAAAAGTTATACGTTCTGGCTCCGAAGTCTGAATCCAGAATTTGATAATTAGGTCAAAATTTAAGTACCTTCTTTACATAGTCGAAATTTTTTTACGTAGTCGGATTTTTTTACATAGTCGGAATTTTTTTACATAGTCGAATTCAACAAACAATTTCCTTCAATATGTACAATCTTGTACCAGTCAACCTGAATAAGATGTGTATGACAAAAGTGTCTTATCCAAACATCTTCGAATAATATAGTACAGAATATATCGTTTCTCCGAGGTTACTTCCCTTAATCATTTCATTAAGGCATGAGCGTATAAGAGCGGATAAAAGAAAGAGTTTAATGAAAAATTACTCACTTTAATGAGTCGGGCGGATCGACGCTTAATGGCCTAGGTCCTGTGGATGCGAAACAACTGGTCGAATGAATTATCTTCTCGTAACGATGTTATTTTGGACTGATTCTTTACTAGCTGTTATATACGGAGTTCCTCGTAAACGACATTTATTATTTATCAGGATAAAATTATTACTAATTTGACAAAGGCCGAAAGGCCGAGGCTGATTTTACTGCGTGTTGGTCCCGTGCTCATTTGTAGTATAGGCCAACTGCCGTTCTGCCAGGCGAGTCGTAAAAGGCGACTGATTGGCTATGCGAGTCACTACCTTCGTGGCTACTAGGTTGTAGAGTTTTGCATTGTCTCGCCCGGGTCTGGTACTACCGCCTTACCTATTGCTGCCGCAATAGCATCAGTGCTTGGCGCTGTCGTGTTCCGGTGTGGAGGGTAAGGTAGCCGGTAAACTTAAGCATGTGGCATTAGAAAGATAGCAACGCAGCATTAACATCTTTGGTGTCTATAGGCGATGGTTTGACTATTTCCATCAGGAGACCCATCTGCTTGTTTGCTATTTTATGATATATAAAAAAAGGCCGAGGCACTGAGCTAATTTCCTCCATTCTATCCATTTTAGATGATACTAGCTGCAGCGTGCAGTCCACTGCATTATAAAAGTTTTTGAGGAATCCCGCGGGATCACCTAATTTTTTGGGATAAAGTAGCCTATGTGCTATTCCAGATTATCACCTATCTGTGTGCAAAATTTCATTCAAATCCGTTTAGTAGTTTTTGCGTGATTGAGTAACAAACATCCATCCATCCAAACATCCAAACTTTCGCATTTATATCTATACATATAATAAAATCGTAGGAAAGTCAAAACTGTACATTGAATACTTTTTTAAAAGATTACTTGGGGCGTGATTTACAATCGATATCGCAGCCAAAAATATAGTTTTTAGAATTTTTGTCTGTTTGTCTGTTTATCTTTTTGTCTGTTTGTCTGTATGTATGTCCGGGGTAAACTCAAAAAGTACCGCATGGATTTACTTCAAATTTTGCATGAATATTACTAACAGGTCGGGTCAACATATAGGCTACATATTATTACGCTATCACCTACGGGGGAGGAGCTGTGCGGAGTAAACTAAGTCCGCGCGGACGAAGTCGCTGGTGTTGCCAATAATTAATAATATAGTTAAAAATATAGTTAATAAAATAGATTAATAATATAGCTAGTTAATAATATAGATTCGTAACAATCGTATTAATCGTGCTTTATGCCGTGTTGGTCCGGGCTCCCATGGAAGATTAGACCATCTGCCTTTTAGCCAGGCAGTTCGAAGAGATGCGAGTCACTACTTTCGTTGCTTCTAAGTGATAGAGCTCTACATTGTCTCGCCCAGGTATGGTATCACCGCCTTATCTATATCTGCCGCAAAAGCATTACTGCTTGTCACTCATGCATGTGACATTTAGACCTCGCCACGAGGACAACAACGCACCATTAACATCTTTGGTGTCTATGGCGATGGTTGTCTCTTTCAATCAGGAGAGCGTCTGCCTGTTTACTACATTATGATATAAAAAATCTTTAAAATTAACTAGAGTGGTCAAAAATAAATATAAAAATAAATATTCAAATTATTTAAAAAAAAAGATTAAATGTGATGAGTAAATACAAAACAAATGTTAAAACTTTTTATATTTTAATTGTAAGGGTCATGCTTATGTATTTATTAAAGATGTATCTTCTATATTAATACGTGAAATAAAAATGTACCTTCTCCTTTATCCAACAATTATGTGGAGGGTGGTGTACCTACGAAATTTAGCACAGTTAAAGCTTACAAGTAAACCAGTGCATTAGAATTATATTAAACTAGCTGACCCGCGCAGCTTCGCCCGCGAGTATATTAATAAGTCATCCAAATAGCTTTTAATAAAAATTTCATCCCCTATTTCAGCCCTCCAGGGACTGATTTTTGAAAAAAAAATTAGCCTATGTTTGACCCCGGATCTTCAACTATGCCAAATTTCATGAAAATCGGTCCAACGCTTTAGCCGTGAAAGCGTTACAGACAGACAGACAGACTTTCGCATTTATAATATTAGTATGGATTGTTTGAAATACACATTACACTCACTACATTTATGTGACATACATGATAATATACATACATGTATTCTTTACGGCTAAAGTCTGTAGTCTTTAGTTTTGCTTTAGAGATTTTATTGTTCAGTCTATGATCTAAATATAAAGTCCTAGACTCATAGAATTATGGTTGAATTTTGACAACAGGACGATTAAAAGAGACTGCGGAGATCAAGAATAAAATTTACATACAAATTCAATGAATTTGCTTAAAAAAAGTGTTATTACAAATTTCATTAAAGTGGAGCTAATTATAAAGTTCCATTGTAAATGTTATACATACAAATCTTGTTTATGTATTAAACAGGACTAGGGTAGACAAAAATTAATAATAAAATAACATTTCATTAACCTCTTAATAAATATAAAGTATAACAATACAAAAATTATTGAAGACAAGCTTATAATTAATACTTTGTATAATTGAATAGCAAGAATCATAGTAATGTATTAATTAAAAAAGGTCATTTACGTCATGAATAAAATTCAAATACAAATCTAATTAATTTGTAAAAAAATATTGTTATTACAAATTTCATTAAAGCCGAGCTAATAATAATGTTTCATTGTAGATGTCATTTATAAGAATCGTGTTTATGTATTAATTAAATAAGACTATGGAGGTCAAGAATTAATATTAAAGGCATGGAGCGTGTTAATGACTTTCGATCCACGGTGATTGATGGACATCACAAATGAACCGGCAATTGATTTTATTATTCAATTTAAAATCTCATCTCTAACGTACATTGTCTAGTACGCAAATGAAATTATAATTAAAAATAATTATAGTTTTATCCATATTATTTTCCATATTATTTTCTTGCATTAATTTGTTTTTTTTTTATAATAATAACAATAATAATTCACGGGACAAATTACACTGACTGATCTAACCCCAAAGTAAGCAAATTATTTGCTTGTGTTATGGGTGTTAGTCAACGATACTAATACATAGAAATACATATATAAATACTAGAATATATATAATAAACACCCAAACCCGGAAATACAAACATTTATGCTCATCACACAAATGCTTGTCCCCGTCGGGGATCGAACCCGAGCCTCGTTGATTGCGTAGTCAGGGTCTCTAACCACTAGACCAACGGGGCGGTTTTTTGAATATAAGAATTGCTTAAATATGCCATTCTCTAGAAAATCAATCGAGCAAACGGGAAACGTCAAAATCGCAAACCAAAGTAGCAAGTAATCGATAAACATATCTGCCGTGTTGGTCCCGGCCTCCTTTGAAGAATAGGTCAACTGTCGTTCTGCCAGGCAGGTCGTAAAAGGTGACCGATTGGCTATCGAGTCACTACCATCGTGGCTACTAGTTGGTAGAGTTCTGCATTGTCTCGCCCGGGCTGGTACCACCGCCTTACCTATTCCTGCCGCAACAGCGTCAGTGCTTGTCACTGTCGTGTTCCGGTTTGGAAGGTAAGGTAGCCGGTAAACTTATGCATGTGGCATTAGACCTCGCCACAAGATAGCAACGCACCATTAACATTTTTGGTGTCTATAGGCGATGGTTGACTCTTTCCATCAGGAGACCCATATGCTTGTTTGTTATCTTATGATATAAAAAAAAATTACCTATTATAATGCACACACATTTTTAGCTTTTTTGCTTTTACTCCAAAAAAATTTTGTATCAAATCTTACAACATATCGGGTACTAAATCCTTAAGGAGTAATCTAATTTTTTTACGTATTATTAATATAATATAGAGTACCAAACCGGCCAACTTTATTTTTGTAAAACATTGTTTGTTTGGAAATTATATTTTAAATTGTAATATTATGAAGTTTTACAATTGCATTTTTGTGGTGACGATTGCTTGTCTAAAATACAAGTCTGAGACAATATATTATAGGATGGCGCTATACAAAATTTTGTATACCTCATTTTATATACTAATTAGTAGCATGAGCGCGGATAGATATAAGAAAAATTTTTAGGTAATTGCATTTTTTACGAAATATAGTTATATTATCACTAGATATTAGTGAAATCAAAACCCAATATTAACACAAGATATAAGTACCTATCCTATGAGAAATACAACTAAATAATTATCAATATTGAGACCGACGTAATGCTGTCACAGAACTATAATCGGAAACCGATTATATGAGTCTAGGTTAATAATTCTAACACTCTATAACTAAGCGTGTTTTTCTCGATATATATTTAGAGACTACTTAAATTGTGAGCTAGCTAGTCATTATGGGAGCTTATGTTTTAATAAAAATTGCGTATTTATTTATTTCTTAGTTTGCATTAGGAATTAATTTGCCACTTGCCATACCACTGCGAGCTAAGCCGTGGGACATACAAAAAATGTTCCTTCTTTGGATTCAAGCAATTTTGCTCATACTTTTAATCTATCAGAACAAGAGGTGGTCAGATCTTACTGCTTCGCTAATTGGAATTGCAGGCGATGGTTTTGAAGGATTGTCATTTATTTAACTTATTGAAACTGTCAGAAATGTATGTAACTGAAACTATCTGAAAATGAGCCCGCGAGAAAATTAATTTTAATTATTTTATTTTCATAATGTTTCATTTCATGTTTTAGCGCCAGGCAATTCGTAAAAAGGCAAACGATTGGCTAATCATGTCACTGATATTGTGACTACTCAACTAGTGGTAAATTTCTTCTTAAAGTGGTAAAAATCCGGCCTTTGGCACCACCTAAAGTTGGCAGCCTCTTCCTGCCACAGATGTTGGGCTTGTCGCTGTTTTATTTCGGGCAACGTGATCGACATAATGCCACATTATATTAACTCCACCTCTGTTTATTTTTGTACATCAATTTTTAAATAAATAAACCAACCCATCACACACATGACTTATGACCACGCATTACTTACATCTTGCAAACAAGCAGATGGGTCTCCTAATGGGAAGAGTCAACCATCGCCATAGACACCAAAGATGTTAATGGTGCATTGCTATCTTGTGGCGAGGTTTAATACCACACGCATAAGTTTATCGGCTACCTTACCCTCCGAACCGGAACACAACAGTGAAAACACTGACGCTATTGCGGCAGGAACAGGTAAGGCGGTGGTACCAGACCCGGGCGAGAGAATGCAGAAGAGAATGGTAGTGACTCGCATAGCCAATTGGTCGCCTTTTACGACCTGCCTGGCAGAACGGCAGTTAGTCTATTCTCCAAAGGAGCCCGAGACCAACACAGGGGACATCTTTGGTGTATAGGCGTTGGTTTTCTCTTTGCACTACGAGATCGATGTGCTGGCTTGTTATTTTATGTTAAAAAACAATTACGTATATACGATTGTATAATACACACAATATATAGTATAATACACACGTTACAATGTTAAGAATGTAATTTTTGGTTGGTTTTATTTTGAATAAACAATAAACTTAAGATTTTTTCTTTAGAAGTGGTAATTTTGGGATAATTAATCATTATATAAACATATTTTAAATGATTATATAATATTTAAAAAACATCACTGGCAATAACAACCTAAAGATAATGATTTAGGTGTATTGCAAAGTGACATATTGGTTAAAATATTTTTTTGCTTTAAATCTAAAATCCGATGTCAATGCACTTACTATCATCTCTCGGAATACAATTTGCAAGAGTTGATATTCCCAACGATAGTGGTAATTGGGCGACCGAGCTGGTGTTCTTGGCGAAATCGCGGCCTGTAGGCGTTGAATACATACTGCGTTTTATCCGTAGCATGAAGCAAATCTCTTAGTTCACATGAAATAAGAGTTTTTTTAACTTCCCGCTACGTAGTACGTGGTGTACGTAGATAGGAAGTTACTGAATTTGTCCCGATTTTCGAACATCGAGTGTTCATCGGATCGCCACGTTTTGAGGTCCTAGTATGTATGTATGTATGTATGTGTGTGTGTATGTATGTATGTGTGTGTGTGTATGTATGTGTGTGTGTGTGTGTATGTGTGTATGTAAACATCTCATAACTTTTGAACGGATGGACCGATCGAAACGCGGTTGATGGCATTCGATTGGATTCTGCTCAACTTAGACTTCCTGAAAATTTGAACTAAGTTGACATAGGAAATTTTGGGAAATTTTGAAAAAACTCCAAAAAAATTTTGGTGAAACAGTATTTTTTTAACGTAACTTCCAGATTAATGTACCAATTGAGTACAAAAACTAATCAGCTCTATTCCTCAAAAACTACATGCATCAAAATCGGTTTATCCGTTTGGGAGAAATCGTTGATGAAAAATTTACAGAAAAGTGTTTTTCGACATAACTTCGAAACTTTTCAACCAACCATTTTTTGGTATTCTACAATATTGTAGTACTAAAAAATACGTCAGATGGCATTTCAAGAATCAAAATTGAATCTAATTTTCAAAAGTTACAGCTTTTCAAATATTAAAATTACGTCATTTTTAGCATATTTACTTTATATTTTTAAAATAATTTTAAGGCTAATACACCGATGGACTTAAAAATCTTATCAGCTTTTCTCCTTTAAAAACTGCGTTAAATACCGTTTATTAGATCAAAATCAGTCAATTTATTTAGGATTTATTAATGATGAAAATATTTGAAAAAAATGTTTTTAGACATTGCTACGAAATTTTTCAACCAATCGATTATTTAGTTGAAGCAATGTTTTAGACCTCAAAACTTGAGTTGAATGTCATTCGAAAGATCAAATTCAATCAGCGTTTCCAAAATGTACAGCTTTTCAAAAATCAATATACTACCATTTTAACATAATAGATGTTTGAACTAAAAAAAATCTATGTATATAGTTTTTACTCTTTTGAACTTAAAACACCTTAATTTAGCGGGAAGTTTCAGAGATGGCCTGTAGGGTCAACCGCCTACACATTTTTTTTTACTATCGATAGGGAAGCGCTTGACCACGATCTCGCCTGATGGTAAGCTAAGATGCAGCCTAAGATGGAACGCGCTTCCCTAGGTACCTGCTCACTATTCTCTTGAATATCCCTTCATTGTACTCATCGGGGAACACAGACTCAGAAAGCATGTTCCTCCTTTCCTTTCCTATCCTTTATTACGTTTGGGAGAAATCGTTGATGAAAAATTTACAGAAAAGTGTTTTTCGACATAACTTCGAAACTTTTCAACCAACCATTTTTTGGTATTCTACAATATTGTAGTACTAAAAAATACGTCAGATGGCATTTCAAGAATCAAAATTGAATCTAATTTTCAAAAGTTACAGCTTTTCAAATATTAAAATTACGTCATTTTTAGCATATTTACTTTATATTTTTAAAATAATTTTAAGGCTAATACACCGATGGACTTAAAAATCTTATCAGCTTTTCTCCTTTAAAAACTGCGTTAAATACCGTTTATTAGATCAAAATCAGTCAATTTATTTAGGATTTATTAATGATGAAAATATTTGAAAAAAATGTTTTTAGACATTGCTACGAAATTTTTCAACCAATCGATTATTTAGTTGAAGCAATGTTTTAGACCTCAAAACTTGAGTTGAATGTCATTCGAAAGATCAAATTCAATCAGCGTTTCCAAAATGTACAGCTTTTCAAAAATCAATATACTACCATTTTAACATAATAGATGTTTGAACTAAAAAAAATCTATGTATATAGTTTTTACTCTTTTGAACTTAAAACACCTTAATTTAGCGGGAAGTTTCAGAGATGGCCTGTAGGGTCAACCGCCTACACATTTTTTTTTACTATCGATAGGGAAGCGCTTGACCACGATCTCGCCTGATGGTAAGCTAAGATGCAGCCTAAGATGGAACGCGCTTCCCTAGGTACCTGCTCACTATTCTCTTGAATATCCCTTCATTGTACTCATCGGGGAACACAGACTCAGAAAGCATGTTCCTCCTTTCCTTTCCTATCCTTTATTACACGAAGTAGTAAGTGTCGGGATTATGGAAAGTATTGCGAAGATTTCTTAAAGCAGTATTCTCGGAACAGTATAATGTCTTAAATTTTAAAGTAATTGTAATTAGTAATTATGTTAAATTTGACTTGTATTGTTTCACTGAATACTTTTTGTTTAATTTTTATCGCCAAACTGTTTCGGTTTTTACGGCATCTTCAGGACTATAATACTTTTATGATATATATTTTAAATACCTTTATAAATATCATGCTATGATACTGATCATGCTATGAGCCTGATATGATCAGGCTATGATATTTTTATAAGACATATTATGTATATTACATACTTTAATAAATATTATAGCTCTACCGGTAGGCAATTTAAACTAAATAAAAAATGTTTTGTGAAACAGTACAAGTACGTTTTATCATAATTACAAACGAAGTTTCACCAAGCACCGCCAACGACAAGAAGCATAAAATATAATAGTAATTCATTGATATATAATATCAATGTAATATTTAGGCTTTTTCTAGCTCAGTATTCTTTCTTTGACGTCTGCACTATTTTACATCATAATATGCTCTTGGGGCAACTCAGAGCAATTGGTTAAAAATGGTACGGAGGTTAGCGTATTTTATGTTAAATGCTGCAGAGCTTAACATAGGCTAATCATAATAGAAAAAAACTTTTATAAAGTGACCATAAACGTGGTTAAATTTTATTTAAAAATAGTTTTTAACAGTTATGAGTTTTAGGCAGCAAGATAAAGTTAAATGAAAATTTAACAATTATTAATCTTGAACTAATTAATCTCCTGTTAAATAAATATTATTAAGCCGATTTGTGACCTAGGTAGAGTATAACAATCGTCAACAGACGTTATGTTGTACTGCGATTGTCCGTTGGTGAGATGGATTAGGAGAATCCCTATTACCGTATTTTATGACCATAACTTAATACGTAATAACCGGAACCGAACTGTGCTCATCCGAAGCACGAGATATTAACACTTTATTAAAGTAAGCTGCTATTGAAATTTTGATTTACTAGACCAACTCCGAAAAAGCATATCACATTTTTGCCCAACCCGAAATTGTATCTGGGATATAATCAGAGCCGGATAGACTAATTACTAGACCACAAGGCACAGTTAAGGATAATTTGGCGTGAAGATATTTATGTATGCTATAGTATTATTTTGGTTTTTTTAATAATGCTCAGTGTGTAAGGAGCCTATTAGGAGCCTTATCGGATGCTAGCTACGTGCATGAGCGTGCTAACGGTATCGTCGGAGATGCAACAAAATGTGAAAATATGTAGCCATTGTTACCTTACGGTTCTCTTTATAAATATCTGACAACATAAATTAGATGCATTTATTTTTAATCCGTAATATAGATAATATCAACATTTTATTTTTTCGTTAATTTTAGATCTATATGTAGGTAATATTGACATTTGATTTAATTCGTATTTTTACGGGTCTCTTTTGAAAAATAGTAAACTTGCTCTCCTGCCAAGCAATTCGTAAAAGGCGAATAATTAGCAGTTAGTGAAACATATTATGTTAGAGGAATAATTGGTCTAAAATGTTGTGACTTCCAGGTGGAAGAGTTCTGCAATGTTTCGACCGGATTTTGTATTGTTATCTATACCTATCGCAATGACGACAGTTGCGCTGGGATTTGAGCTTTACGTAGTTGGTACAATTATTAATGTGATACTACGTTCTCGGTACATGGATGGCAACCGACCAATACCATCGTAGGTGTCTATAGGCGACGGTCATCTCTTTTCGCCAGGACACCCATGTGCTTGATTGCTATTATATATAAAAATAAAGTTAAACACATTTTAAACTTAAATACAAAAACACTTGCAATAAGTAATAAAAATTCAAGTAAACAAATTGAGGGATACAATAGATAAAATACTTTATTAAAGTATAATATTAACGGACAGATTCATTTGACTAAATATTAAAGCTATGAAATTAAACTAAAAAAAAGAGTTAAAATGTGTGTTATGAAATTGGTATAGGTTTCATTTCATACACACCTATATGAAGGTGTGATATGCATTCCATCTTATTCATATATCCCATTTATATATGTATATGCATGACAAACACACATTAATCCAAATTTGCTGCGATTATTATGATTATTTTGGAATTTGTTTAAATTTTATACATATTATCAACTGCTCGACTAACAGTTACTACAGATTAAAAAATGTATAAATAATTCAGACGTAAATTATAGTTAGTGTTTGACACTAAGATATGATTAGATTACATCGTGTTAACGTATGGCCAATGAACACGTTAGATTTGAATTGGAAAAAGGTGCACTTTCTAAGATATTAGAATATTAATATCGATAATCCTTATAAATCACATCACTTGACGTTTCATTATTTCTTGTTGTTGATAGTTTCAATTATGTTTATATTCAACTTACTATAAAACTTTGGCCGTCTTAATTCTGTCATAATTTAAAATTATGTTTTCTATAAATCGATTTTAATAAATTAAATAATATATTATTTATTATGACGCATAATCTCTTTATTATTTATTGCGGTTTGCATTCTTAAGCTAAATATTTGTCAAGCTTTCGAGTTTAAGTTATCGATAATGATGCATGCTTATACAAATAATATTTTTGGGATTTTGATTATCTGAATTAAAAATATTTGCATATGCGTGTCTATAACGATAATTTATGTTAAAGTTATTGCTACCGCGCTTAAAGACACATTTAGAGTCGTTATTTTTTGAGATAACATTAAAAATAATGGATAGTATGGTTATTGACCTTTGCACGTCCTACGCTGTAATATTTTACGTTATAGATAAAATAAATACGGAAATATAAAAATTAAAGCATTAAATACCTGTTTGATTATATTTTATCGTTTTAGTTTTAATTGATATAGAAGTACGAATAAATTTGTTTCTTTTCTCTTATTTTAGTATGATGTATTTTTTTATCTATTTCAATGCTCATTTTTTGCTTTTTAAAAAATACAATATTTGTAAGTATAGCTCATATACTTGAATTTTTTATTGCAGAAACCTAAATTTAAAAAAAATATAACTTAAAATACAATATTTTTTGCTTACTGTGTTTTTCTTTTTTATTTCGTGTACATCTTGCATATGAAATTCTGTGTTAAGAGTTTCAACTTTTGCTAAGCTATGATTGTGTCTTTCCATCAAGAGAACGCTTTAAAAAATATCTGATATATTTTATTCTGGATCAGAAATTGGAGTTAAGCTCAGTAAAGACTTACAAAAACTAGCAAGTGTTATAATTGTTTTAATTTAAGAACACACATCAAGTTAACGCTTTAATCGCTAACAAAACTGTCAAACGTATACATCATTACGTCTTTAAAATGTTGTATAGACTCATTCGGTCTCCAATTTTCCATACAAATCGACCAATTATCGGTATCGAGTAGCCATGATATATGGAATTATGTTAATACAATTAAATAGGATTAAATATATAGCCCGTTAATATGAGATTTATTGTTATTACACATTCCACTCTACCCACGTGCTTTATAATGAGAGTGACTTTCAATTGATTTTAATTACATAACTGTATTAGGTTTTTTGTGGCAAAATAGCCTCTTAGTCTTCTAGTCTCAATAATACGTATAATAAATACGAAAATATGTGTTCGTGTGTTATTTCAAATTAACTGTATATAAAAAATATTTCTCAGAAATTTACGCAGATTTCTGAGAAATATTTTTTATATACAGTTAATTTGAAATTCTTATTCCTTTATTCAAAAATACCAATGAAATTTACCAATAAACCTGTAGTAGAATAAGGAAGTATGTGTGCACAGTACTTTACTAAAGACTAAAACAACTAAGACGAATTCATTGCATCTGATCTCGGCCAAGTCTCGACCAAAAACAATTTTTGAAGTGAAAACTTCTTTAGGCGCGTTGAGCGTTTTGGTAGAGGGTAAAATCCTCGGTTCGCGTCACCGACATGCTAATGATAATAGTATATCTATAGCTATGGAGAGCCAGACTAGCGCACGCGCAGTAGCCTGTGTACACGTATACACTAATACATCGACTATTTCTGACTGTATTATGTGCGCGTTGGACGCTTTATATAGTTATATAGTTTTAATTACTCTCAACTTAATAGTTCCGTTTTCACTTCTATCGGCAGTCCCACGACTGCTACTGTTTTTTTTACTCTCTCAGTACTAAGTATAACCACCACGCTAAGCAGTTTTGGTCTCAAAGAAGGCGGCCTTTTGCATGGGCAATAAATTGCTCTTTAAAGTTAAGCTTTAGCTGAGCACTCTGCAACTGCATTTCCACTAGCCCAGTGGCTCTGGTGTTCCTTTTTAGGCTATTAATTATAAACTGTGCATAAAAATAAGGATAACGTCTGGCATACGCTGAATTAGATCCTTTTTGGCGACACTGTTCGACACACACATGGTTATATACAGAGACTATGTTCTATTTGTATGTTTTTTTAGTATGTTTAGCATTATTACGTTGTGTTTTTTAAAGTATTTTTTTCTCTTTGTATTTTTTAGATTTTATTTTTTTACTTAAGCTTTTAATATGTTATTTGTGTCTCACTGTCTTGCTAATTAAATGTTTCTTTCTTTCTAATGTATAAAATGTTTATTAAATTGTTGGAAACGAATTAATCGTTATCTAGCTAGACCAGTATAATTAATTAAAAATGTATTAAATGTTTTTTCAAGTCATTTTTCAAGTCATATTGCGTTTACTTTATTGTTACTTTATACATAAAATCTCTTCCACAGGCTGCAAGTCCTTCTTCAAGAGATCAGTGAGGAGAAACCTGACCTACTCCTGTAGGGGGAATAGGAATTGTCCCATCGACCAACATCATAGAAATCAATGCCAGTACTGCAGATTAAGAAAATGTCTCAAAATGGGCATGAGGAGGGAAGGTAAGTCTTTATTTCAAGTTTTTTTTAATAAAACTAATATTTAAAAGATTGTTTGCAACTTAAATATAACTAACGATAAGACATAGATATATATATATATATATATATATATATATATATATATATATATATATATATATATATATATATATATATATATATACACAGTTTTTTTAATGTATCGATTTTATTCAATGATATTATTAAAAATAAATTTAACTTTGCTAAAAGTGTACGTTGGTATATTGCAATATAACCCTGTCTAAAAAACAACACACTATAAACACATCTGGTGTGTATAATAAATGGTTATCTCTTTCCACCAGGAGAATCTATTTATTTACTGTCCTATGTTAAAGAATATAAAGTTCAAAACTAACCATTAACATTAAAGTACTTCTATATCATGCTTATGTTGAGACATTTATATTATGTACTAAAGTTTTCTTTTTTGTTTGCCGGTACATAGTGTTACTATGTAAGTACTATCGACATATTTTTTTAATATTACGACCAGCACTAAACGCCAGATATTGCGTGACTGTTATAATTATTCTTGGAATCTTTATGACTGCGTTAACTGCGTATGCAGTAGCAAGAAATCTGTAATGTTTTATCAAGCAACACTTGTTATGAAAAGGAACCTAATATTTTTTATTAATGTTGTAAATATGTTGACAAATATTATAATGCCTTTCGTACCTAAATGTTTATTTGAGCTGTAATACGTATAATGTGAGATTGAAATCTTGGTTCTCAGTGTCTAATACGAAAGGAGTAACTGTGTTAAATTTGGTTTTCGCATCAATCAGAGTGCTAAGTGTGAATTTTTCTTTTCGCATTCGATCGTGAGCGCGTTTCGAGTTTACTAGGAATTTATATGTGATTTGTACAGCGCCACCTAGTGGTAAACTGGTTTCTGACGTTTACCACTAGGTGGCGCTGTACAAATCACATACAAATTCCTAGTAAACTCCAAACGCGCTCACGATCGAATGCAAAAAGAAAAACTCACACTTAGCAGTCTGATGATGATGATGTCAGTCATTGGTATAAATATATATACTACAGATACAGATAGGGAGAGCGATTTACAGATATGCTCTAGTGGTCCGGTGTCAGTGCGGTGTTGAACGTGTGAGGTCCCAGGTTCGATTCCCGGGTCAGGCAATTTAAAAATGTGTTTTTTCAGTTTTCTGATAAAAACACTTATCCAATGCCAAGTACACAACCGGGCACTTATCAAAACTTGGGCAACGTTCCCGAGATTGTATAAGTGGCGTTAGCCTTTCCACCTATCACATTTTAGGACTAAGCATCATCGGCTAACCGTGGGTGCAATTGGTTTACCTCCACTTCTTCGGGGATACGGACCTGAAGATATCCATACTAATATTTTAAAGGCGAAAGTAATTCTGTCTGTCTTTATTCCTAAAATGCGACGGGAACGGGAACTATGCGGCTAAAATCCCGGGACTGTCTAGAATTTTTTCCACGTGGACGAAGTCGCGGGCGCAGCTAGTTACTTGCACCTATATCGTAGTATGACAAGACAAACTCTGTTAATAAAATGGTAGCAGAGATATTTCAATTATTTTTTTCCTGTCCGTGTTTTATAAAGAAAATATGTAGTAATATAATATGTAGGACATCATTTTTTTATAGAAGGCGCTTTCCTTGAATTAGAAATGGGGTAACTAAAGCCTCTGGTTTTTATATATCATTAGTTGACAGGTAAAACTAATACAGTTTTAGGTAATGTTGAGTTATTGATACAATGTTATCAATTTATCTTGCCATGGAAGAGTCATCAAGTCTCTAAACACATTTTCTAATGAGATATGAAGAGGAAAAATAAGAAGAGGATAATTTACTACATATGTATTTTCTTTTTAAAACACGAACAGGAAAAAATCATTGAAATGTCTCTGCTGTTATGTTTACTGTGTTTTTCCTGACATACAACGAAATATAAGTAATATCTTCACACCCGTATCTCCAAAGAATATGATCCAAAATTCTAGAGAAATAGGAAATAAGAACTTGGTTTTTGCAATTAGATGAATGGATCTTTGTTACTCAATCACGCAAAAACGGCTTAATAGATTTGAGTGAAATTTAACACATAGGTAGAGAATGACCTGGAATAGCATATAGGCTACTTTTTATCCCGCAAAAATAAGTTCCCGCGGGATTTACTACAACTTTATATTGCAGTGGGCTGAATGGTGTAGCTAGTAGGTATATAAATTCTGTATATATATACAGGGTTAGGTTTAAAGGTCCGGTCAGCTTTTGAAATTAGGGACTAAACATTGAATTGAAAGTGCGTTTTAATTGTTATTGTAAAATCATTACAAGATAATTAAATTCATGAATTGGATGCACTAAGTCTTGTGAATGAACTCTATAATGCTGGCAGTATGTTATTTTCTTGACGTGTAGTTTATCTATGGTTATTTTACATTTACCTATTATTACGATAGTAACTATTATGTAGTATGTCATTTTAAGTATATTTTTCTCGATCACTTTTGATTTGGTTGAAGGCACTAAAATAATTTAGATCGAATTTTGCGTAATTTTCGTGTCAGAAAAAATTAAAGTTTTGAATTTTTTAAATTGTTTTTTCATTACACAAATCAAACATATTAGTATCGATTCTGAAAATTTGGTCAGACGTTTAAAAGTAACACTGTATACAGGAATTATGTAATATACAGGAACTCTAAAACGACAAAATAGTATCTGATTCGGTATGGATAGCATTCAACAGGTTAACTAATAAAGATAGACAAAAAGAACTTCAATAGGTTAACTAATAAAGATAGATAAAAAGAAAAGTTTAGAGTTTTGGACTAACAAAAGTTTCCGCTTTACGTGTAAAACAAAATAACCCTTGAATTATAATAGTAATTATTAAGCTGTTGTGAGAAAATTACGTTATTTTTAAAATGATTAATATCAATTTAAAAATCTCATAATTTCAAATCTTTAGAGTGGAGAATCGTCAGAAAAACCATCGAATGTATAGGACAAAAGTTTTTTCGTGTTTTTCATAAAATAATCGGGCAATTACAGTAAAAAAAATAATTATGTTTATCAATCAATATTTTTGCTTCGCCGAAATAAAGTGTTCCAAGCCCCATTAGGCCCTATCTTTTCTATATTTGAAAAAGTAATGAAGTATTATTACTTTTTCAAAGATAGAAAAAATGGGCGTCTGTTCAAAATGAATCTGTTCACAAAAATTCAGATTGTAATTAATCAAAAAAAAGTTTGTTCCTAAGACCACTGTCTATTAGGTTCAAAATGGTACCTATGTTACTTAATGAGTTTGCCTGCCTTACGACGATATATAAAAATTGAATATTACATAGCAGATTCAATATAAACTATATACATAAAAAATATTATGTTTCAATAAATAACTAATTTCACCAATAGAATTTTTAGTATTCTAGCAAATGGGTACGCCCACTCGTTGTGTTAAGGCATCATATAATTTATTATATTAGGTAAAAGTCATTGACTTATGTAGCTAATTGAAAACTAGAGTTCAATGTCTTCTATTCTCAATATTTTGTTATAGCCAATACTAACATATGAATGTACAGGCCGCCTGTTGTTAAATGGGCCATCTCGTCCAAAAATATGAGGATAACTAGCATAAATTTGCGCATCATACCATGTTTGAGCTACTAAAATATCAAAGATTGGTTTGTTTTATGACTCTCGAAGAACCAGTCCTGACTTCGTACGGATTAAATATGAAAAGTTCTTAGAATTATATTTCCAAACGACTACTCAAAAGCTTTCTAATTTTTTTTATATCATAAGATAGTAAACAGGCAGATGGGTCTCGTGATGGAAAGAGTCAACCATCGCCTGTAGACAGGTATAGGGATAAAGGTGTTAATGGTGAGTTGATATATTGTGGCGAGATCTAATGCCACATGCACAAGTTTACCGGCTACCTTGTCCTCCAAACCGGAACTCGACAGTGACAAGTACTGCCGCTATTGCGGCAGGAATAGGTAAGGCGGTGGTACCAGACCCGGGTGAGACAATGCAGAACTCTACCACCTAGTAGCCACGATGGTAGTGACTCGTATAGCCAATCCGTCGCCTTTTACGACCTGCCTGGCAGAACGGCAGTTGGCCTATTCTTCAATGGAGCCCAGGACTAACACAGAGAATACGGGGAAAATGGAATTTTCGAACTCTACTAAGATTACGTAAAATCTTTAATGCTAGAGCAAACGTACGTTTAATTTTTGTACCTCTATCTTCTCTTTTGAGGATAACGTTAGGTAATTTGTCTTTTATTGTAATTATTTCTCTTTTCATATATATATTTTGATAAACCAGACATTTTAAAATCTGTTCAAAAGAGCGCTTTTGTGTGTTCATAAGCAGCCCAATTTTTAATGAACATTGGTCCACGAATTTTGCGTCTCAATCTCAGCCTGTAACCTTCTAAGCTATTGTCATCCCGAATTAGCCTTTTCTCATTGACATACTTGAAAGTTAAATTTTATTAACCGAAATCTTCTCACTCTTAGGAAAGACTGCCCTTCCACAAATAGAGTGCCACAGCAATTTATCGCTTTGTAATTTATCATCATTCCGAAATACAAGTAAATCTTTTCTCATTGACACAATTGCAAATTATGCTAAGTTATATACCTATATTATTAGCTATTAAATTTGATTTATCGCAAATGCTATTGATGAGAACACATGTATTGATGACGACAAAAACTATTCAATAATTTTATTATCTTGTCCATCATTATAATTCAATTACCTCGTTAAATAATAGTTTTTAATCAAACTCTACATTATATACCATGTTTTTTGGTTCGCGGTGTTTTGTAATCAAAAGTAAGATTTTTTAAGATAAGATCGTAAAATATTAGTAATATATTATCATGTATATAAAATTATTTATAAATGTGTTTCTATGTATTAACATAGCTGACTAACGGCCATAACACAAGCAAATAATTTGCTTACTTTGGGGTTATATCAGTAAGTTTAATTTTTCCCTTGAATATTTATTATTATTTATTATCACTACTGTGTTTTTTTTTACTATTCACTATTTTTCTATTTTTTCAAGGTGAGAATTATTTTCCGTCTTGAAAAAAAATGTATTCCTTAAACCGAATACGGGTGACTTTCAAGATTTTCCTCTCAAAAAATCTTATTAAAATGTTGACTGACTCGGGAATTAAACTCAAGATCATATGAAACGGACTAATCATTAGAACACGAAGAAAATAAATACATTGTTGTTGTTTTTATTAACTATTTTCAAACACCTAGAAAAAATCATTAAATATTTATAATTTGTATTATTATTTTATCAAATATTACTTATAACCAAATTACAAAATAAAAACTAGCCTTTGTATTTGGATATAACCGTTTCGCACAGGTCTTTTTTTGTCTGGTCTGTTCCACCGCTTTACCTAATCCCAGTCGCAACAGCGTCAATATTTGTCACAGTCGTGTTCCGGTTTAGACGGTATGGTAGCCGGTATTATGTTAATTTATTTAATGCCATCCCACCACACAGACAGCAACGCATTATTAACATAGTAGTAATACTTCACGCTCGTATCCCCAAAGAGGTAGGCAGGACTACAACAAGTGCACCCACCATTAGCCGACAGTACTCCCACAATATGATATTGCATCGTATCGTAACGTATCTTGAGTCATCGTCAACCGGGCATTTATTCAATCAAGGGAAATGTTGTTTTTATCAGAAAACTGTAAAAATATTTTTTTAAGAGCCCGAATCGGGAATCGAATCCAGGACCTCATGCGATCAACACCAATACCGGGTCACTAAACCATAGAAGCGATCATACCATATTTACCATGTTGAGACAAATTATATATTTCATTTAATTTATCTCAACAAGGAGTAGCATACGAATTATATAAACAATCATATACATATATATTAGAAGTGGGACGATCTCAGAGACATAACCGAGGCTCCATGATTAATGTTACACTACAACTACAAATCCTTATTAAAAAAATAAATCCTTAACGGCTCGTTAAAGCTTACCTGTAATAAAGTTTTAAATTTAATTATTTTAATGTCGCATTATTTGTCACAGTATAATTAACTTAATCAATCCTACGGTTTAATCAGTTTGTCGGTCAAGGGTTTTCTTGTTTGTTGTCTAGTCTAAATAACTGTTGGCGATTGCCTAATTACATTACAGAGTTTAATAGATTACTATCTTGGAACTGTGTACCAGCTGTTCCTCGTAACTTTGTTCGCATGACCTATAAAACTATTACTTTTAGCATCGTTTTTAGGGTTTCCGAAGTCACCTAGGACCTTGTAGTTTCACCATGTCTGTCCGCCCGTCCGTCCGTAGCTAAGTTCAGAGATTCTCAGTACTAACAAGTTGTAACTTAACACGAATATACATATTACTCACACCAACAAAATTCTAAAATAAAATATTGAAAATAGTATTTAAGTAAGTAAATATCCTCACGCCCGTATCCCCGAAGTGGTACGTAGAGGTACAATAAGTGCACCCACGATTAGTCGAATATACTGGGTTCCACAAAGTAATAGGTGGCCTATCGCCAACTGGGCACTTTCCAATCGCAGGCGACGTCGTTTTTATCAGAAAACTGAAAGAAACACGTCTTTGAATTGCCCGACCCAGGAATCGAATCCGAGACCTCATGTAGTCAACTCTAACACGACTATTAGACCACAGAAGCGATAGGATACCTCATCTACCTAAACGTAAAGTGGAGATGTTTATTATTAATTTCTGTTTGGGTATCTTTGGATAGATTTTTAAAAATATTGCGGAATTATGGTAACATTTTTTTCGATTAAGGGATCAACTTGTGAAATATTACAATTATTTGTGATGATGGTTAACGGTGGGAGGAATGCGCTGCGCTGCGCTCCCGGCTGCATGGGTAACAACCATCTCGCTTGTTTCTCCCGTGAAACAGCTAGTTTCGGAGGGAAAGGCAAGACAGGCAGTGTAATTACTGTCACCGAGACTGAACACCTTATGTCTCAGGATAGGCAACATATGAGTTACCTGGACCAGTTCCAGGTAAACTACTTTATATTCATGGGCGACGTCGATCACTTACCATCAGGTGGTACGTCTGCCACTCTGCCTCTCCAAGTAACATAAAAAAGAGCAACTACGGATCCCTATCTAACCATGGCTTTCCAAGTTTTTAGCTTTAAATCCGCGACGAAAATGTTTGCATTTTTTTATAGGATAGCAAACAAACAGATGGCTGTCTACTTATTTATTATCCTATGAAAAATCCATAGAAAGAGACGCCAGAAATGTTATTAGTATGTTACTGTCCGTATGGTGGTCTTAAAATGTCACAACCAAAAGTTTACTGGCTAATTTATGGTAAGATAATCAATATTTTAAAACCTTACCCTTCAAACCTGAACATGACTGAACTACTGACAACTGGTTTAACGTGTCGAAATCCTTCTTTGCTTTTTGTTCGATTCTGTCGAATGTACCTACTGATCGCTAAATATACATACGTACATACAAGTAAAATTAAATTTCTCTTTTTTTTTAATATTAAGGCAGTGTTATTTAATACAATGCTTAATAAAGTTTCGTGGTGAGTAAATCATGGCTCATGCTATAAATCATAAAGTTTATAAAACAAATGCATTCTTTAGTGGTTAAAAATTAAAATTCAGATTATTTTTTGTTATTTTTTTTTATTCAGAGCTTTTTACATATATTTCACATTATTTCTATCTTCCAGATAACTCCTAATTTAAGCAACTACATAGAAGATATATAAAGGAAAAAAATAAGTACATTTTTTTACATAACAGAATTTAAATCGTTTGCATATATGTACAACAAATTAATTTTGAAAATATTGTCGTTGTCAAATAAATATCCGCTATTTGCAAAAAGTAGGTATATCTTTGTTTTTTACTGTCAATATAACGGCTGATGCATATAGCATATATTTTTTAGCAATCACAGTTTAGTATTAGACATTGAAATGCTTAGCATCACATAATAGTTTTTTTATTTGAAAATTTGTTGTGTAAACTAATCATAATATGAAGAAATCGCTCTTTAACGATAAGACCGTCATTTGTGCGTTTAATTTAAGAGTGTTTCATAAATATTCCTTCATTATGGTGTACAATAAAGAATTAAATAAATAACAGTAAAGAATTAAATGAATAACAGCTAAGAAGTCGAAATATCAAAAAAGTGCACAAAACAGATATTCATTTGACAACAGCGATATTGAGACATACTTTTTATGAAACTGCGTCATTTCTACGTCTATTAGAGTTTCTTAAATTATTTTGGCTTTTATCTTGTATGAACAGATGCGTACTACACAATTCTCTTAACCCGTTTGTTATAACTATATTTGTGAGCACAAGCAGAGGGCACGCCAGGTTCACAAGGCGACCGCCCGCCGGGTCACTGATTATTACACACCTGCGCACGTCCCATAAATGTTACACTATGATTTTTACAAGAGCTTTTAATGTTCCACGACTGTAATGAAAATCATTTATTAATAATGTAACAAGCGATCAGTACAATCAACGGAATTGATCACAAAGCAAAGAGGAATTTTGCTGCATCGAACCATTCGACACGTGGCTCTGTTGGATAGAAGGTGTCGGCCAGACGCAAGGCCGCAGGTTCAAATCCGTTCGTGTCACAATTTTTCTTTGTTAAGCTTTTAATCTATGAATAGTGTTGTGTTCTGCTAGTAATTTGAGTGAGACGGAATTTGGGTTTTATAAATTTATAAGTTATCTTTTAAAAAATCTAAATATTACGGCCGGTTTCCGAAACGCAAATATATTTTAACAAGCAATTAATCTACGTTTAACATATCGTATGCTTGTAAAATTATGTTTAACACAGATTAATTGCTTGTTAAAATTAATTTGGTTTCGAAAACCGGCCGTTAATACGTGAAGCAAATACTTTGTAGCCCTCTTTACACGTTCGGGTAAACGGAGAAAAATGAAATTTGGTTCAGTTAGAGTTTACATTGCGGAGGAGTGAAGAAACATACTATTTATAATATGCATTAGAAATAGCTTGAACAATTAAATTAATAAAAATAAACATTACACATATTAAATTCATTTGACATGCATTATAATATACACACATGTATACTATTATGTTTGGTACTATAGCAAATTCTCCAGCTTGTGTTTGTTTCTTGAGTAGTTTATATATTAATAAGCAAAGAAAAAACTTTGTACCTCTTTTTAAGACAATTGCGCGAATGGTGGAGTACAAAATTTGCCACAGTTAACGTTTACATTACAGAGGAGTGTAGAAACCTATTTTTTTTTAATTAAAAAAAATACATCAGATACATAAAATTAATAAAAATAAACATTAAACACACTACATTCATGTGACATACATGATAATATACACACATGTATACTATTTACTTTACACTTAAAAAAGTTTACAGTTAAAACTCTATTTTCTTTACAGTTAAAAAAAATTAAAAGAGATTTTATTTTTTTTTAACTGAGAAAATGCTTAATAGCATTAAGTTACGCCTTTTGTACTGATTTGTGCAATAAAGTGTTTAAATAAAATAAATAAATAAAATAAATAAAAGAGATTTTATTGTTCAGTTTATTGTCAAATTTCGGCTTCAAGCAACCAATAGTGTGGTTAATCTCTTAAAAATCTTTACTTCACAAATATCAAAACTGATTTTACCGGCATTTGCAAAAATTATAGCATTCTTCCGTTAGGTTGATGACTTTTTCGCCACCTTGCATATTCACATATGTAATTCTGTTATCTGCGTGACCCTGAACCATAAAAGTTTTGCCCGCCACACCTTTGTACACCATTACTACTATCCCTTCCTGAACAAGTAGGCCACATACCGGAAAGGACAAGTAACCCGTTGCTCTCAATTCAACCCTTAAGCACCCCATTACATCTCGACCCTCACCTCATATTTTGAGTAACAAACGATTTGTTTGCTGTCAACAAACAATAGAAAGGTGCAAAAGGTCTGTTTTTTTATCTCAGATTAACTGTTAATAAGAAAAAAGCGTGATTCTTTGTCAATGTATAATCGTCTCAGACATCAATATTGAAGATCTGTGTAAGATTAGAGGATTGTAAGCTATTGTTACTCGTTTTCTCGCTTGTAGTAGTGTTTTCTAATACGTTTTAGCGGTTGAAAGGGTCCATTGAGAGGAGCTACCAACGTTTAGAGAACTTGATACTGTTTTTTTTATCGGTCATTCTTAATGTAATCGCCTTTTATAATAGCGGGTTATCTTTATCACCATCATATTATAGTGATATTGTATTGTACAGATTGTTGACTGACTTTAAAATAAGTTTAGCGCGCGCTTTTGTTGTACATTTCTCTTTGCTGTTGCTATATTGTGATATATATATATATATATATATATATATATATATATATATATATATATATATATATATATATATATATATATATATATATGCTCATTACATGAATTTATGTCGAGAATCGAATCCGAGCCTCATTGTCGCTAACCACTCGACAAATGGGTCATTAGAGTGTAACGTCTTCACTAAACAAAGCATATATCCATTGATTAATTAACCACATTATAGAACCGGTTTATTAAATAATCCATAAATTGTAGGCACGTTTGCTTTCAGTTTGGTCGTCTCTTGCGATGCGAACAAAGACTGGCACCTTTTGTTTAGCGCGCATCAATCATGGGGTCCATTGTTTGGAATATCTTAATAAGTTTGAGCTGGACCGGTCATTTAGAAAGATTTTTGCCATCATTGAGGGAAGATTTTTTACATCATGGCATAGAAAACAAGCAAATGGCTCTTTTGTAACTGATAACCATCGTCAACAGAAACCAAAGTTGTTTTTTTTTTATATCATAAGATCACAAACAATCAGATGACTCTCCTGATGGAAAGAGAAACCAACACCTATAGACACGAAAGATGTTCATGGTACGTTGATGTTTGTGTGGAGGAATGTCAATGCTACATGCATAAGTTTACCGGCTGCATAAGTATTGACACTATAGCGTCAGGTATAGGTAAGGCAGTCGTATCTTGTACTATTATGTATTCAATGGTCGTACCAAATACTCAACCAAGGCGATGCGGAACTCTACCACCTAGTAGTCACAATGGTAGTGACACGTATAATTAATCACTCGCCTTTTATGACCTGCCTAGCAGAACGGCAGTTGGTCTATTCTTCAAATGGGCCCGGACCAAAATGCAAGATAATGGGTTAATGTGTTGCTATCCTTTTTTTTCAAAATGACAGTAGCTGATAGCTTTAGAGCTCCAACAGGGACGCTGGACTTGTGGATTAACAGAGTGGCTAACCAGAGTTCAAGTTTAAATTTGAGCAGCTAATGACTGTGCTAAGAGCTGTGTCTTGGGACACCGGACTTCACCTTAGTTGCGATATTTACTATTCGTGTTAAGGGATGTTAACACATCTGGTATAATTTTACCAGTTTTTTTATCCTCCTAACCCTAACACGACAGTGACAACCATTCTTAAAGTATGTTTGGCCAAATCGATTTAGATAATCAGAAAGTTGAAGTTTGGCAAACCTTAATCGAATACCACCAACCGCGTATTGATCTATCTGGTAGTTCAAGAATTATCAGATGTTTATTTACACACACATACATACACAGACGTACTGACCTCATCGTGAATGTAGCAAGAAATTAAATAGTGCGCAGATAGGCACTACAGACGTATACAGATTTGAGTGTTAACAAAAACCATGACGTCAAAAACTTTGCTTACGTATCTACTCTAGGACAGGAGGGAACTGTAACCTACTGCCGACCGACTGTTAATCAGTTTGGCAGGTAAGATAGTATGTATTTGCTTTAGAGTATCTGATTTTCCAATAAATAAAAAAAAATACGTTCTATGCCTTATAAAAACTTTTTGTAATTTTCTACAAAAGGTTCAATTTTCTACAAAAAGTAAAAAATAATAATCTGTAAAAAAACATACATTTATTATACATATTTACTTGATAACCATTTTTCGTCTCCGCTTAGCTTTCCGTTTCAACATTTAACTGTAGCAAAATGAATGGTTATCTCATATAAATTGCCGGTCGAAATCCATGACCACAAAGTTAACAGAACGGATATTATGAAACAAATAAATATTAACAATTTTACGCACGCAACGATCTATTTGAACAGTAGCTATGCATAATCCAACAAACCTTGTCAAAATCGTCAGGCATTCCCAGGGGCTGCAAATTATCACCATGTTTGCTTCGGTTATTATTTTTTGTACACGCCTTGCATTCGCCTTTTTCGCACAAAAGAAATGTCAAAAGGATGGGCATTGCATTTTGAGCAGGGTGTCAATTTGCGCCGTAACCAGGTGTGGTCATTGTAAACAAACTGACCGTAAGGATATTTGGATTAGAGTAGTCCACTAGACAAATACAGCGTGGGAAACATTACTCATAATATATAGTTTAAATTACATAAAACACAAGATCTTGATGACTTTGAAGATCAATTTCACGGCTTAATCAACAAAACAATCTGGTTTTAAAAATTACGAGACTTAAGGCGGTATACACTTTGCTGTGTCAGAATGATGATATCATTTCTAGAGAGCATAATAACTGTGACATGTACGACGCTCCGGGCTCGCTTATAATGGTCCATATTCTGGGAAAACTGTGTTACTATTCGTGGTCGACATAAAGATATAATCGTTTTACGTGCCGACGCGTTCCCACGTTGCGAAAAAACCCCATTACGTTCAACCCTTACCGGACATTGGTCAAGAGTTACGCCTAACTTAAAAACATTAATTAAAAACGAAAATGATATACCGGTTCCAATACACGGTCAAGGTGTTATTCAGGTTTAAGGCGTCGTAAGCTAATTATGTTTCCGCACAGTTCGTTCGGTGATTTGCATGTGAATTTAGGGATGGACTACAATAGATACTGGGCTAATCTGTTGCCAAAAGGGCTTTGCTATAGACACACTTTGTTTGGAAATAATGGTTGAATAGTTGTTAGAAACTTGATAGTTTTCTTGATTTCCAATTTACAATGTTGTGTAATGGCGTATCAAGTTTCTATATTTTATTATGGTTATGGTAATAATTTTAATTACCCTATAGATTAATGATTAAGATATAATTTGCTTAATTTATACAGTAATTGGAGAGTCTTATTATAATTGTAGATTTCATTACAAAACTAAGTTTTAGTATATTTTTTAAATCTGTCATATTATTCAACTTAATGTTTTTCATAAAACATAGGATAATTTGTTTTATACCTTTTATATATTTGACTGCTTCATTTGTGGAGTAGCTAGCGACCTTTACTACGCAATCAATGGGATTCGGGTTCGATTCAAGACAGAGACAGGCGTTTGTGTGATGAGCACAGATATTTGTATTACTGGGTTTGGGTGTTTATTCAATATATTTCAGTATTTCTATTTATTGATATCATCGACTAACCCTCATATCACACGCATTTCTTATTTTAAAATTAATGGAATTGGTGTAATTTGTCCAATTATGTTATTAACATGTTTGCCTAACCCCATTTGGGATATTATAATAATTTTAATATTATGGGTTGACCTCAAATCACTGTACTAGTATATGTACTGAATGAAGGTGCTTTATATTGGTAACAGATATTAGAATAATAGGCTGCTTTTCTTCAGACTGAACAAAATAAAGTAATGAAGCAAATTCACTCGAACGAAATCACGGGAAACAAGTATTTTATAAACATCCAGACTCACAAAATAAATGTTTATGCTTATAACTAACACTCTTGTCCCAGTCGGTAATCGAATCCGAAGTCAAATTCTGTGTCCAGGCTCCAGAGACACAAATAATTCGATTAATGGAGGAGACAAATCGAAAGTAATAAGATATTAAGGTAATGAATGTTTTGATAAAAAAGATTGCACAAAATTCCGATCTACTCTAATCTATAGTTATATTTCCATCTCCGAGATGAAGGCATCCGTCAAATTTTTAAAAGTTAATTATCGAATACTTTTACCGCCGGTCGGGGTCCGAGCCAATGCATCATCCCCACAGCGTATAAATCAAGGAGTGATTGATAGTGGTAGATATCTCACGCTCGTTCGCTAGCTCCTTTATAAACCAATACAAATGATTTTACACTTTCTTTCCTTTTCTAGTTTGATTTTGTGGTTTGTCTTTGTGTGTAAATGTTTAAATTGTTGGTGTAGCTTTTTTGTGAATTTTACAGACTGTTCGTTTGTTTACAAAATTTCATACCGATTGTATAATATATATCACGCTCGTTTGCTAACTCCTTTACAAACCATTACAAATTATTTTACACTTTCTCTCCTTTTCTAGTTTAATTTTGTGATTGGTCTTTGGGTTTAATCCTCTGGGATCAACATATTTTTCGAAATATATATGAAGTGTAGAATCCGTTAATAAACAGCTTTATTTTATAAATAGGTAAATTTTAAACAAGCACATGCTTCTTTAGATAATAAGAAATATATGTGGTCGAACCCGGCCCTTTATAGAATTGACCATCTGCCATTATGCCGGGCAATTCGCAAAATGCGAACGTTAAGACAAACGTGTCACTACTATCATGAGGTGGTAGTTTTCCGCAGCGTCTCCCCTGGGTTATATACCACCACCTTACCTATTCCTGTCGCAATAGCATAAATGCTCGTTATTGTCGTATTCCGGGGAGGGTAAGGTCAGGGTAAGGTAACCGGTAAACTTATGCATGTGGTAAATCCATTTTGGTACATAATTCACAGTCGAAGTTTTTTCTACATAGAACCAAGTACTATAATATTATTCTGTGATAGAACTCCCTATGTGACAGATCAGAGTTCCGGAAAATAAAATTCATTATTTTGTTGTTGTTGTTTTGTTGAGTTGAGCTGTCAGTCTCGTTTATCACGATTAACTTATTATCCCCGTTAAAATTGTTATCTGCTTATTACATTTAACAATAAATTCCTGCTTCCTTTCCGTTAACCAACAAATCTTAGCTCAGCAAAGCTAACAAACGTATAATGAATTCAGTTCACTCTGCCTACTCAGTAATGCAACCAGCGTGATGATACATATTTATTTATCACTAGTGATAAATAAATATGTATCATTGATAGGATGAGTGACGAGATGTACTTTTTCGGAAGCTAAAAATGACTGTTTTGTTGGCCGTGTGTAAAGAAGCGTTATCATGGTGTAGGAGAATGCGGCTTTTGGGTCGTCTTTCGCGAACTTTTACTAACACCCTGGGTAAACAAATGGTAGAACACCACTCGGCATTAACATTCTTTTGATCTTCAAGTATAATTGTACAGATGGGACCCGTAGCCTTGACTTGGCCCGGGTTCTTGTATCAAGCTTGTAGGTTAGATTTAACTGTAATAACTGACGGAATGATATCGTTGGAAATTATTCTCTTTTTAGACATTTTCTTTTACATATTTTATTAGATATTATATTAAAATTTATGGCAGAATGAGAATACGAAAATGCGAAACTGGTTGGTGCTAATCAGAGACCAGTTGAATTGTTAGTAAATAAAAACCAAGAACCAAGTAAAACAGTACAAGCGTTTATTAAATTACATAAATACACGTTAATTTGGAGTTTTACTAAGCGCATACGATATTCAGTGTTGACAGGACCCTAACAAATCATACACTAAAACCTTTCTCAGAAACCCCTCGACACGTTGATAAAAACCTTATGAAAATCCGTTCAGTTGTTTTTGAGTTTATCGGAAACATATAGAAAATATGACGCGGCGGGAGATTGGTTTTATAGTACGTATATATAGAAGTTAAAATATGTCCTTTGTTGACAGTATAGTTTCGACTAACTCATAAAATATTAATAAAAACGTATTCATGTAGGTCAAAACCTCGTAAAGACGCTATAATTACATAAAAAAAACTTGACATCACACATCGTAAAGGAATTAGAAAAGGGCGAAGCGTTCCGATAAATCACATCTTAAGTTCGTTAGGCGCACGCCGACCGCACCGCGGGGGTCCACCTTCGATTCCCGCTCCGGCAAGTGGAACGGCAATTGAGGTAACCCCCTGTAGGTGAATATTTTGACGTGCTATATAATGCCATGTCGTGTTGCGGTTGATGAATGGTAGACTGAACTGTTTGCATCGCGCTTGCTTCTTTGATTGAACATTGCTTTAATGTATGTAAGAGAATCATGTTGGTTTAGTGAATATCATCTCCAGTTTGGTGTAGATTTGATCCTCAGTTTTGAATAATTATTTATCCTAATATATACGGTGTGTAAACAAAATCCTGTCCGATCGTGAAAGACATTATTTGGTAACTTACTACAATCATACTTGTGTTATTATTTTATGGATATTGATAATTAAATTTTCAAAATATTTGCTTGATTTAAGGGGAAGTTGCTCAACTTTAGTACTAAAACGAGGCACTTTAAACTGCGATATTTTTCTTATTTTAATAAAAATAATAATTTTATTATTGTTTTTGATAATGTCATTGACCTGCCTATATACCTTTTTCGGATCGGACAGGGTTTTCTTTACACCCCGTATAATTACAAAAGTCTGTATGTATGACTTTTATGGCTAAACCACTGAACGAATTTTGATAGAATTTGCCAAGTAGATAGTTGAAATACCGGATTCAAATATCGCAGGAATATGTGTGGCGGTGATACCATACATCCAGGCGAGACGTTATGTAACTCTACCACCTAATAATTAAGTTGGTATTGACATCCATCCAATCATTCGCCTTCTCCGAATTGCCTGGCAAAATAGCAGAAAGGAGGCCATTCTGAGGAGGATTTGGACTCCATTTTAAGAATAGACGATCTGCCGTTCTTTCAGGCGGGTCATAAAAGGCGACCGATTGACTACGCGTGTAAGTGTCATCATGACTACTACGTGGTAAAATTCCGCAACACCTCGCCTGGGTATATGTTTTTTTTATATATCATGAGATAGCAAACAAGCAGATGAGTCTCCTGATGGAAAGACTCAACCATCGCCTATAGACACCAAAGATGTTAATGGTGCGTTGCTATCTTGTGGCGAGGTCTAATGCAACATGCATAAGTTTACCCGCTATCTTACCCCCAAACCCGAACACGACAGTGACAAGCACTGACGCTGACGAGGACAGTGACTCGTATAGCCAATCGGTCAACTTTTACGACCTGCCTGGCAGAACAACAGTTGGCCTATTCTTCAAAGGAACCCGGGACCAACACGGGGAAATTCCACCTTGCAAATTCCTGCCGCCATAGTGTCAATGCTTGTCATTGTCATGTTCTGGTTAAGAGGGTAAAGTGGCCGGTAGACGTATGCATATGGCAATGAAACTTAGCCACACAAAATATACCAACGCACCATTAACATCTTTGGTGTCTATAGGTGATGGTTTCTCTTTCTATTAGGAGAGCCATCGTTTGCTATCTAATCTATATTAATACTAGCTGACCCGGCAAACGTTGTTTTGCCTTACATATTACGAATCCATAGCGGACAAACAACGTGACACGTAATTTATATAAGTCTACGGGATTAAACTTTATTTGGTGGTTAAGTATTCTTAAATTTTCTAATTTTCTTAATATTTTCTTTTGTAAAAACCTTCTGCTTACAATTACAAACACAACAAAAAAAAAATTACCGAAATTGGTCCAGCCATTCAGGCATGATGTCGTGACCAAGGAAAATAGGGATTGATTTTTATATATATAAGATTATAAATGCGAAAGTTTGGATGTTTAGATGAACAGATATTTAGATAGATGTTTGTTACTCAGTCACGCAAAAACTATTAAACGGATTTGAATGAAATTTGGCACACAGGTAGATGACCTGGAATAGTACATATGCTAGTTTTTATCCTGGAAAAATTAGGTGATCCCGCGGGATTCTCCAAAAACTGTTCTAATGCAGCGGGCTGTGAGCTGTAGCTATAACTGTGTAGCTGCAGTATACTTATAAAAAGAAAATGATAAAAATCGTAGATTATTATATTGTTTGATATGTTTAGTAATCACAAGTCAAAATAGATTTTCGAACGTTCCGTATTTATGATAGAATTTCCGTGTCGGTGAAATTTTCTCAGGCTCGCCCTGTGTAAGAGCGTGTAATCTCGAATGCTTGGGAGTAATGCACAGTTTGTATGTATATTGGTTAGTACGCTAGTAGTCTCAACAAACCTGTTCGCTGTTACTCTGCTCGTGCCCTCTGTACTGTGTTCATAGTCGGTACACACTGGCTTCAAACATCGAATGGCGTTACGTGCAATGCGTCATTTGTGCTATTTTGAACTAACCTTCCTCGAACCTTACGTTTTAGGACATTGTAAAAAAAATGTATACGAAATTAGGTTAAAATAATATGAATTAATATTATTGTCATGACTTAGTAGTATATTTTTATATTATCGGATACTGAAAATGACACATAGATGATACCCACCTAACAGCAACAACAGTTGTTAACAGCACCTAAATAATTTTGGAGTATAATATAAAGTCAAAACATGTTTTGTCTTTATCTGGTATAGATCAGAGATATATTATAAGCATTAGAAATGAATTGGTCCAATTTTAATATAGTAGAATGAGTTGCAAATTATTTGGATTTTATCCTATCATAATTTTTAAAAATAATAATAAAAGAAAAAATCTCCAAATTTCAAAAATAAAAAGTAGGAAGCGCTTCTTTTCATCTTAATAGCACTTCGAAAGCAAATACATGCTAAAATGTCTCAGACTTCATCGATTTATTTATTCCGTTCACTACAATTTCCATGTATGTAACACAAGAATATATACTGATCTAAAGGCTAAATATTAAAACAAAATCGCAGCTTGACTGTTGTTTTATGACTTTTAATATTATAATAGGTTACATGTGGATAAGAATTAAAAATAACAGAGCATGCAAGCTTCACCTTCGGCTGTATGTTCTTTCTTAGCACTTGGCTCTGAAAATTGTTAGCGAATTAATATGATTATTTTCATTTTCGAACCACTTTTTATTAAATTAAGTTAAATTTATTATTTAATAAACAAATATCAAAAATCATATAATAAATTAATTACGACATTCCCGAATAAGGAGATGTAAATACAACTAATGCACTCAGTTCAAAAGTTTTTTTTTTTTTTATGGAAGAGCGGGCATACGAGCAGGAGGTGCACCTGATGTTGAGTGATCACCGCCGGCCATGAACATCTGCAATACCAGAGGCCTTGCAGTTGCATTTCCGCCCTTTTAAAAATGAGTAAGCTCTTTTCTTGAAGGCCCCAATGTCGTATTTGTTCGGAAAAACCCCTGCCGGTAATTGATTCCACAAAAGAGTAGTGCGAGGCAGAAAGTATTGAGATTTGAGACCCTTGAAGTAACAAGTGGCCAACCTATCAAAAAATTGAGTACGTTTCACGTAACTTTTAATTTCAAAACCTCAAAAAAAATTATTCAGGACGAATTACAGGACCCAATATTTAAATCCAGTACGTACAAATATAGCATATTTTAAATACATATTTATATCACTTTCCGACAACAAACAGTTCTACAGTTTGGCGACAATATATTTTCAGTCGTATTTATTAATGCTTGTAAAAAAATGAAATAAAAATGAATGCATATATTCTGAAGTAAGTAGGTACGTTTGGCTAGACTACTGGCGCGACCATACAAAATCTATTGTTTAAAAAAGTTCGTGTTCACTGAGTCCGCGTCAGTGTGTACACATTGTTAATATATAAGTATGAGTTTCACTTTACATATTAAACTCACAATTTCTATGCTTATAAAGCGAATTGGGAGAGAGTAGATGAGATTAAATGGCATTATTTTTTTTAATGTGACGGAACCTTGATTATTTTATCCAGAATACGCTCTATAGCTAACAATTTATTTCTGTGCGCGTTAAACGGGGAGATAGGATTATGAAATAATGTATTGCATTTGATTACGTCTGTGCATTGAGAAATAGTATTAAATTATTTACGGTGCTGTGGCTTTACTAGGCTACGTTTTCGGCTTACGCTTGTATTATAAGATCTAGGACTCGATTTTGGGTCGACCGAAAAATATTACTGAAGGTTTTTCCGAGAAAAATGTAGTAGCTAGATATTTGTTGTTGTTGATAACTTACCGTAGCCAGAGACACTTTCGTGTCTGTGTAAATTGTGATGGGATCACGAGGATTAGATAGGACAGTTAAAGAGACAATACATACATTGTTGGACTATAGTATAGTGGGTGAATGAATATAAACGTTGTTTGGAAAAACAGTATAATAAGGAAGCAAAATAGAAGCCTTTTGTATAATTACGTGAAGCTTTTATAGCGCGCCATAAAACCTCACTAAAGTGACTGCGCAATATAAGTACAAATATTCCATTAGGTATATCGCATTACTAGCTGACCCGACATCTGCTGTTCGGCCGTATTAATTATTTGTGGTCGATATTTTGGAAATGTGGGGGTTAGAGAAGTGAATGACGATTTACTGCCATCTTCTTACCTACTTCACTCTCTTATCATTCGAACTGCAAGGGACTGCAACATGCTTCCTGAGTTTGTGTTCCCCGACGAGTACAATCTAGGGATCTTCAAGAGAAGAGTGAACAGGTACTTGCTAGAGAAGCGCATTCCATCTTAGGCTGCATCTTAGCTTACCATCAGGCGAGATCGTGGTCAAGCGCTTCCCTATCGATAATAGTTTTATTATATATATTATTTATATAGTATATAGTTTTATTATATATATTATATGAGTGAAATTTATGGATATAGATAGTTTTGATGCCAAATAAAAAAAAACTGTAAGCCGGTTGACCCTACGGCCATTCCTGAAACTGCCCGTTAAATTGAAGTATTTTAAGCTTAAAGAAGTAAAAATAATACCCAAGCATAGATTTTAGTGCTCTAGGAGTTAAAGATACCTATTCAAATAAGTACCTATTCAAATTTTTGAAAAGATGTATATTTTCAAAATGATTTCATTAACTTACGTATACTTTACCGCCGTGTTGGTCCCGGCCTCCTTTGTAGAATAGGCCAACTGCCGTTCTGCCAGGCAGGTCGTAAAAGGCGACCGACTGGCTATCGAGTCACTACCATCGTGGCTACTAGGTGGTAGAGTTCTGCATTGTCTCGCCCGGATCTGGTACCACCGCCTTACCTATTCCTGCCGCAATAGCGTCAGTGCTTATCGCTGTCGTGTTCCGGTTTGGAGGGTAAGGTAGCCGGTAAACTTATGCATGTGGCATTAGACCTCGCCACAAGATAGCAACGCACCATTAACATCTTTGGTGTCTATAGGCGATGGTTGACTCTTTCCATCAGGAGACCCATCTGCTTGTTTGCTATCTTATGATATAAAAAAAAAAAACTTTTTGGTATTCAACGCAATTTTTGATTTACAAGTAAGATAGAGTACGATTTTGTAGCTAATAAAACAATGTAACAATTGTTTTATTAGCTACAAAATCGATAGGTTAAAAAATGTAGAAGAAATGTCAAAAAAATGTTTTCTATAATTTTCGTCACTGATAAACCCCGAACAAATCAGGTGATTTTAATCTGATCTACGATATTTAACAAAAAATTTTGAGTATAAGAGCTGACTTGATTTTTAAATAAATCGGCGTATAAGCCTAAAAATTATTTTATAAATACGAAGTACGTTTGCTGTAAATAATGTTATTTTAATATTTAAAAAGCTGTAACTTTTAAATTTGATTCGGTTAAAAATTTTGAAATGGTATTGAAATAGAAAATCAAAACTTAATGTTTGAAAATTTTCGAATTTATGTCAAAAAACACGTATCCAATATATTTCGTCAAAGATAACTCCTGAACAGATAAACTGATTTTGATGCAGTTTACGGATTGAACGCAGGTTTTCATGAAATAGAGCTGTTTTGATTTGTACTCAATTAAAACATTAATCTTAAAGTTACTTAAAAATATATTGTTTCACCGATTTTTTTTGAGGTCTTTTTAAAAGTCCCCTAGACTGAATCGGTTCACATTTTCATGCAGTTTTCCTACACTCGTCTCTCCTGGTTTACCAATTGTATATAAAATAAAAATATTGTATGAATAAGAATGTCAATTGTTTAATAAAATTCAGTTCTATCTGATTACCCCGTTTAGTAATTGGCATGAAGGTATTTTTATAATGTGCAAAATAAAGGCATAGAGTCACTGACCACAACAACGTATGAGAAGCGAACCTGCGATAATCATAATACGCTGTAGATATGTGATTAGCTGTGAGGTCACGAAACGGTCGGCGTTAGACTGAGACGACGTTTTTTCATCTCGCTCGCACACCAAAAGTCTTATAAAGATAGTCTAGCAATACGATATACACCTCGGTAGTAAATCAGTAGGTTAGATTTAACTTTGTAGAATCTCGTATCGTTGCCGTTTTATGTCATAGAATAGCTAACAAGTATATTGCGCTTCTGACGAATAGAGATATAATAAATTTATACACAATAAATGCAAAGGTTGCCTTCATGTTAAGTAAACCTTATCTTCAACAAATAATAAGAATACAAGTGGTTGCATAGAATTATTGAATTAATTATTAATAACGTAAAATAACTAATATCAAGTAACTGGATAAAGAAGTCATTTATTACACACGCAAACACATATACACACATAAAATAGATGATTACGTATTACTACGATGAATAGTTACATATATGTATATACAGACTGACTGGTGAGTTACCTTCGATACTTCTGGAGAGTACTCGATTCTCGTTAAAATGAAATAATAAAATTAGGGGCTTAATTTTTGACCAATATTTCTCTAAAAATAAATGAAATGTGGATATTATACTCTCTAGTTTACTAAGAAGTATTTTAATATTTATTAGTTTGTTTGTTAAGTTGCGTTTTATTTGTTTTTATTTGTTATTTTACAAAAGTAGTGAAGAAAATGCTGAAAGGGCATGTCCAAGGTCAGTCGAAAGATTGTTTTTATATCATAAAATAGTGAACAAACAGATGGCTCCCCTGGTGGAAACAGAAGCTATCGCTTACATCAAGGATGGGATGGTGATAATGAAGCGTTGCTATCCAAGTGGTTAGTGATGGGATGGAAATGCTATATGTATGAGTACCTAAGAGTATTCCAGTACCTAACTGCTTGGGGTATTAGAGATATTAATTCAGTTATACCATGATTATAGCCAAACATTAATGTATTTAGAATTTCTTTTTTGTTTGGAAGAGTTTATATTTGGTGAAAATCTGTTCATGAACCCAGGGTTCTAGAGAATAATGAAATTGTAAGTCATTTTTTGCAGTTGTACGTCGTTAAAATATTTTTTGTGTCGACAAAATATACTCGCTAAACTATCCTTGTAACTGCAGGGCGCCTAAACCGCTACACTAAACTCCGACCTCACGAAATTCACAATACGTGATGATTCACATATAATGGCGTCCATATCGACTTCTAAAGATTGTACGATTGATAAACTGCTTATCGCATATCTAGAACTGAAACCCGGGACTTTTTATATTTTGAAATTTCTATTTATATTTAATTTATATTTTCAATGTAGGCACCTTTTAAAGAATAAACCTTCCTTCTTGTAAGGCAGTTTGTAAAAGGCGAACGATTTATTAAAAATTATCACTACCTACCATCGTGTTTACTAGTTTCAACGTCTCCCCGATTTGCTTTTATATTTTCAGGGCACAATAAGGTTATTGCTTGTCACTCGATGACTACACTATCTATAAATATTATCTCTATGGTGCAACCATGTAACCTACAGAAAACAAGGTAATGATTTCAAAGTCGACAAAACGAATAGATAAAATTTTCTCACGTTTCAAATCCTAAAGGGCTAATCTTTTCTTTTCTGTATAATAAATCTTTAACAAAATGTGTATCCATGCATATGATTAGCAATATTTTACTAATAATCGATGATAGGAATCATTAACGTTTAATAAATCGATAATCGATAACATCAGTCGAAGATGGCACGCGTCTACCAATTACTACTTAATTATACGAATGCTTAGCATATTTTAAAGCAGTTCACATAATTTGATAAATTTAATCATCCAATCCAGTATAGTTCTAATTTAATAAGTCCGGTTCTAAAGATATCTAAGGCGATGTGGGCGGTTGATCACTTCTTTTACTGTAACTTTCTATTTAAAATTGATTGTATGTATTTCGTTTTAAATTAACAAATCGATATTAGATATCGTGAATCTTATCTGTAAGACATGTACTATCGATATATCGATTCATCTCATTAGTCATTG
Source organism: Apodemia mormo (assembly GCA_036924255.1). Taxonomy (NCBI): domain Eukaryota; kingdom Metazoa; phylum Arthropoda; class Insecta; order Lepidoptera; family Riodinidae; genus Apodemia; species Apodemia mormo. Next base: position 30,714,294 of record JAUPFN010000014.1, on the reverse strand, counting down.
CCTCGAATTTCGTAACACTTTCTTTGAAAACATATCTTAGGATAAGTGTCTATATTTCTTTGTCAGGTATTTCGGTATTTCCTAACGATATCAAGACACGTATGTTAATATAACAAAGGATGGATTTCCATTTGTTGTAGCACTTAGTCGCGTGCTTGCCTCAAATGAGAAATTGCTGACATAAATAACGGATTATCAAGTTGTATCGAGACATAACGAGATAGTGAGCGGTTACTATAAATAGACGAAATAGTAAATTAAGTTGTAGGGACACTTTGATTAATAGAAATGAGATTTACTATGTATTTTGTACAATGGCCTAGTTAAATTTTCCTCCAATAAATGTTCTAAATGACGTTAACTTTAAGCATTCTTATAGATAATATATTTTTAACAAAAAATTAAACAGACGAAAAGTTATGCGTGGTCATGCTTTAAAATCAATCAATAAATGAATGATAAATCCTCTCTCTATTTTCATACCCTTTTCGGTGGATTTATTTTAAAAAAAAATATTTCTTCGGAGTATATTCTATCAAAAAAAGAATAAATTAAAGAAATTTATCGATAATTTAAAAAATGTATCAATCCTATAAAAAATTATGCGTAGTCACACATTAAAATCCTTACTCACATCCCTTCAGAAAAATAATAATATCGTTTGTGCAATCACGAGTTTACACTGCATACGAATTTTCATCAAGATCAGTCAAGCCGTTCTCGAGTTATAGCATTACGTATAGAATTACAGACAGTATCAAATATTTCAAAATGTTATACTGATGACAGTGAGTCATAAAATTAATATGTATTACAAAATCTGATAAAAAATTTAATATACATATAGATTTATATAAAATAATATAGATAATACCTGTCTCGTGTTCTAGGGCTTAGCCAATTCGACTCAAATCATGAGGTGTCGAGTTCCATTCCCGTGTGGAGTAAAATCGTTAATGAGATTTTTTTTCAAGATTTTTCTCGAAAATCCAATAACTCAGTATCAGCTCGGAGTCTGATGGATGCAGTGTTACAACATTTAAAACTCCCGTGCCTCAGATAAACACGTAAAGCTGCGATTCAGATTATCGCTAGAAATTGACGATAATCTTTATCAAGTCTTTAAAATGCGGCAATTTACTTTTTTTACCACTTATTTCGCCAACCGACCAACTGGTGATTTATCCACGATTCATCGTAATAAGATCAAAATACATAGGTACGTTTTTTTGTATAGTATAAGATAGCAAATAAGCAGATGGGTCTCCTGATGGAGTCAACCATTGCCTATAGACACCAGTTTGTCTGCAGTAGTTCTCGTTTATCAGTGCATAAATTACAGTATATATATCATAAGATAGCAAATAAGCAGATGGGTCTCCTGATGGAAAGAGTCAACCATCGCCTATAGATACCAAAGAAGTTAATGGTACGTTGCTATCTTATGGCGAGGTCTAATTCCACATGCATAAGTTTACCGGCTACCTTACCCTCCAAACAGGAACACGACAGCGACAAGCACTGACGCTATTGCGACAGGAATAGGTAAGGCAGTGGTACCAGACCCGGGCGAGACAAAGCAGAACTCTACCACCTAGTAGCCACGATGGTAGTGACGCGCATAGCCACTCGGTCGCCTTTTACGACCTGCCTGGCAGAACGGCAGTTGGCCTATTCTTCAAAAGAGGCCGGGACCAACACGGCGAGAAACATAGGTACGTACGTAATAACCGGAAAATCTATAGTCGTTCAGTGCACTCTGCCTACCTTGAAAGGGAACTGGCGTAATAATACTTTTTATAGATAACTAGCGACCTGCCCGCGATTTCACCCGCGCAGCTTTTGTTCTCGTGGGAATATCGGAAAGGTTTATACACTAAAACCTTCCTCAAGAATCCATCTATCTATTAAAAAAAACCGCATCAAAATCCGTAGCGTAGTTTTAAAGATTTAAGCATACATAGGGACATAAGGACATAGGGACAGACAGAGAAAGCGACTTTGTTTTATACTATGTAATGATGTATGACGTATCATGCCGATAGTCATTGCAGATCTCTACTTATTAATCTTTTAACTTCTAGATTTAGCATTGTACTTGTCACAGACACGACAAAATGGTCATTCGAGTTGAGGCCATTGAACTGTATGACATGTTTCTTATTTGAAATATTGGTTTTTGCCAATTCGTACCTCAACACCTTTCTTACTACGATTATTTAAAAACTAGTTCGTATTTTCCTTGTAAAACTAAGTGCTAAGTGTGAGTTTTTCTTCGCGCTTTAGCGCTCACGATCGAATGCGAAAAGAAAAACTCACACTTAGCACTCTGTATTCTAAAATTTATACGAGTATCGCAGTCACTTCCATCACGTTTCGTCTTATATTCTTGCATTTTGTACTACAACTTACTTTTTTTATAAATATAAAGGATAGAAAACAAGCACGTGGTTTTCCTAAACAGATAACCATCTTATATAGGTACCAAAAAAGGTTAAAGCTATATCTTAATAGATATAATTTAATATGTTATAGCTTTATGTAATATATACGACGTAATGCCACATGCTACGATGTAAAGCCAAATGCATAAGTTGAACCGCCTTCCATACTTTTTTATTTATTTATTTTCCAAAACTTAGCCTAAGGTTTTTACAATTTTTTTCATTTACCAAAATGCATCGCAGTTTGTCGGCAATATTACGGTTTTTTTTAATATTTATCATAAGATAGCAAACAAGCAGATGGGTCTCCTGATGGAAAGAGTCAACCATCGCCTATAGATACCAAAGAAGTTAATGGTGCGTTGCTATCTTATGGCGAGGTCTAATTCCACATGCATAAGTTTACCGGCTATCTTACCCTCCAAACCGGAACACGACAGTGACTAGCACTGACGCTATTAGCTAGCTATTAGCTAGCCAATCGGTCGCCTTTTAAGACCTGCCTGGCAGAACGGCAGTTGGCCTATTATTTAAAGGAGCCCGGGGCAAACACGGGGAGGTAAAGAATTTTTAAGTTTTTTATTATGACATTTCATGAATCCCTCTTAATTGAAGCAATTAAAGCAACAGGATCAAAAATGTCTCTCACTAGATTTTTCAATAATGACCTACCGAATTAATGGTAAAATAAATTAACTAAAATTGGAGTGTCTGTTTGTAATATTAAAATAACTGCTTTTTATTAAATGCATATGGATGTATATACTGTCTGTCTGTGTCTGTTTGTTTCAGCTAATCTCTGGAACGGCTGAACCGATTTTGACGGGACTTTCACTGGTGTGACAGGAAGTAACTTAGGCTACTTTTTTCGAAATTTTTCCACGCGGACTATGTCGCGGGCGGAGCTAGTTCAAAATAAAAACTGAAAGCTTAGAACTTTAAACTTCATAATAAGATCACGTATTGGTTGTTATTACATGAATGATTTATGTATAGTTGACATTTAATCCAATGATATATGCGATCATTAAAATAAGATCAATTTATAAGACCGATAACGCCCCTTTACGACGTTATATTGACTATCATCTGTGGGAATATTTTAATCTATGTAAATAAGCAAACGGCAAATGGAACTAAGAAAACAAAATGGCCAATTATTTTGACACTATAAAAATGCTAATGTACTAAAGCGAAATATAACACCTGAATTATTTCGTCATTCTGTATCAAATGTTGGGTCGGCTTAAAATTTGTGTCATAATAAATAAAAAGTACAAAAGATATCTTCACGCCCGTATCCCTGAAGGGATAGGCAGAGATATACACAACAAGTGCACCCACGATAAGCCGAAGATACTCCCACAAATGTGATAGGTGGGAAGACTATCGCCAACCGAGCTTTCCTATCCGGGCAAAATTGTTTTTATCAGAAAACTGAAAAAAACACTTTTTATTTGCCTGACCAGGGAATTGAACCTGGGATCTCAAGGGTCATCGCCAACGCTGGACCAATAGACCACAAGGCGAATATAAATAATATAGTTAAAAATTTAAAACCATAATCCTCAAAGGTCCTGTATCATCCATCTTCCAGCTTCGTGCACATCATTTACTGCACTTCCAAACTTATCCAATTAACACAAACACGTGTTTACTGTAGGTAAGTGATCGAGGAGTAGGGACAGACATACTTTCTTGCTTGGATGACACAATCATCGTAAAATGTCGAATTTAAAAAAATTGATTTAATAAAAAATCGCACAAAATTCCATCCATTTGGAAGCTACGAAGCCATAGACAGACACAAAAATACAAATGTACACACGTTTTGCGTTGAGGGTTGAAAATGAAAGTGATGATTGGGAAGCAAATACAATACAAACATATACATATAGCTGCGCGGTCTCTTATAGTTTTATTGTAATAGGCCTGATGATATTTTGTTCAGAGTGTTAAGTGTGAGTTTTTCTTTTCGCATTCGATTGTGAGCGCGTTTGGAGTTTACGAGGAATTTGTATGTGATTTGTGCAGCGCCACCTAGTGGTAAACGTGAGAAACCAGTTTACCACTAGGTGGCGCTGTACAAATCACTTTCAAATTCCTAGTAAACTCGAAACGCGCTCACGATCGAATGCAAAAAGAAAAACTCACACTTAGCACTCTGATAATAAATTAGTATAGTTATACTCACTATAAAAAACGAATTGATTCGTTCTAATCGATTGTTTTCGATTTAACCACTTTCCTTTTTAACATTACAGATGAATCTATGGAATATGTAATCGTTTGTTGGTTTTTTCAATTCAACAAGATCAATGCGAATTAATAACGATTCATCGTTTTGATTTGTTTTAGGAAGCATATAGATTGCCGGTAGCGGCATTTTATCCCACTGACCCTGTGTTGGTCCGGGCCCTCTTTGAAGAATAGACCATATGCCAGGCAGTTCGTAAGACGCGACCGATTGGTTACACATTTCACTACCATCGTGACTAAAAAGTCTCACCCGGGTATTTGGTACCATCGCCTTGCCAATTCCCGCCGCAATAACATCAATGCTTGTTATTGTCGTGTTATGGTTTCGAGGGTAAAGTAGCCGGTAAACTTTGCAAACATGGATAGTACCGCATCATTAACATCTTTGATATATATAGGCGATGGATGTCTCTTTCCATCAAGAGAGCCATTTGTTTTTAGAGTTCCGTACCTAAAAGGTAAAAACGGGACCTTATTACTAAGTCTCCGCTGTCTGTCTGTCTGTCACCAGGATGTATCTCATAAACCGTGATAGCTAGAAAGCTGGAATTTTCACAAACTATGCATTTCTGTTGCCGCTATAACAAAAAATACTCAAAATAAAATGAAAATATTAAAATATTATATATTTCCCATACAACAAACGTAATTTTTTGCCGCTTTTTTATAAATGATGGTAAAGAATCCTTCGTATGCAGTACGGCTCGCACTTGGCCGGTTTTTTGTTATCTTATAATATAAGAATATACATGCTGAAAGGTTAACATATTGTGCATAATGGAGAACACAATAGTTAATGGTCATGAGTAAACAGCAAAAATATAATGAAATGAGTAAGTACACATTGTAAACTTCAACAAAATTAATGTAGTAATATTCTGCGTGCTAAGTGTGAGTTTTTCTTTTCGCATTCAATCGTGAGCGCGTTTCGAGTTTACAAGGAATTTGTATGTGATTTGTACAGCGCCGCCTAGTAATAAAGGTGAGAAACCAGTTTACCACTAGGTGGCGCTGTACAAATCACGTACAAATTCCTAGTAAACTCGAAACGCGCTCACGATCGAATGCGAAAAAAAAACTCACACTTAGCACTCTGAATGTCTGGTCACTCACTGTATATTTTACTAAATAGTCTAGTCGCGAGTTCGGTTAATCGCTGTTAAAAACAATGAACTTTTATGAACCGTACGCCGCACTAAACATTTTTATTGAATAACTAGCTGCAGTGTGCAGCCTGCTGCATTATAAAGTCTTTTGTGAATCCCGCGGGATCACCTAATTTTTCCGAGATAAAACATAGCATATGTGCTATTCCAGATTATTATCTACCTGTGTGCCAAAATCCCTTCGGTAATTTTTGCGTGACTGAGTAACACTGACTGAGTAATAATTTTATACACAACTCGCTTACTCATCAATCATCATCATATTGCACCACACACACACAGAGAGAGAGAGAGAGAGAGAGAGAGAGAGAGAGACGGACATACAGCGTCATTCACACGCGCGCACATACAATCTTTAATGCATATAGACATTAATGGCATGTGTATTAGGGAATTTTGTTAGTACCTATTGTGTTTGTGATATTTTTTCAAATTATCATTCATTCCTATTTCATGTTTTGTTCTTTATTTAATTTGTTCAAATCTTAAAGTTTTTGTCTTAGATTTTGGTTCTATTATTATTATTATTTATTTTTTGTATTTTAAATTTTATTCCTTTTAATTTTTTTCAATTAAATTTAATGTTTTTATTTAAATTTAAGCTGACTAAGCTCCGAAAGTCAAATTTGTTGTGTGTACGAAGTAGTAATCCGTAATTGGCTTATGTTTGTCACAAAATAATTGTATTTTATCTTATAATTAAACATACTGTGGATTAATTGGTAATAAATAAATAAATTAATAAACACATCCATCTATCCATCCATCAAAAAATTCCAAATTTCGCATTTATAATATTAATATAGATCAGGTCAAAATTTAAGTTTCTCCGTGTTGGTCCGGGTTCCTTTAAAGAATAAACCAACTGCCGTTCTGTCAGGCAAGTCGTAAGAGGCAATCATTAGCTATATGTGTCACTACCATCTTTACTACTAGATGGTAGAGTTCTGCAACATCTCGCCGGGGTATTGGGTACAAGTACAACCGCCTTAACTATTCCTGCCGCAATGCTTATCATTGTCGTGTTTCAGTTTAGAGGGTAAGGTAGCCGGTAGATTTATACATGTGGCATTGCTATCCCGCTACATGGATAGCAAGGCACCATTAACATCTTTGATGTATATAGCTGATGGTTTATCTTTCCATCAGCATGGCCACCTGCTTGTTTGCAAACTTATGATATCAAAATGTATCTATTTTTTATATATTCGGTACCAGAATCTTGTACTGAAAACCCTCCTTCAGTATGTATAGTCTCTTATTACGTGTAAAGTGTTATTATTCAACCTATCTATCTAAATAAACTAGGTGCGCCCGCGACTTCGTCCGCATGAAAAAATTTCGAAAAAAAAGTAGCCTAAGTTGCTCCCTATCACATAATCTATCTGCCAGTGAAAGTCTCGTCAAAATCGGTCCAGGCGTTCCAGAGATTAGCCGGAACAGACAGTCAAACAGACAAAAATTGTAAAAAAAAAATGTTATTTTGTTATATGTACCGTGTATACATCCATATGCATTTAGTAAAAGGCGGGTATTTTAATATTACAAACAGACACTCCAATTTTATTTATTTGTATAGATTACGTGTCACGTGACTCCGAAACTATTGGACTGATTTCAATGAAGTTGTGTAGAATATCTATCTACAGAGTACTAAGTGTGAGTTTTTCTTTTCGCATTCGATCGTGAGCGCATTTCGAGTTTACTAGGAATTTGTATGTGATTTGTACAGCGCCACCTAGTGGTAAACTGGTTTCTCAGGTTTACCACTAGGTGGCGCTGTACAAATCACATACAAATTCCTAGTAAACTCCAAACGCGCTCACGATCGAATGCGAAAAGAAAAACTCACACTTAGCATTCTGTTCGGTCAAACTTAAACTATACGACAGTTTTTATATGAAACTAGCTGTTGCCAGCGACTTCCTTTCCTCCGCACTGCCCCTCCCCCGTAGCTGATAGCGTGATAATATGTAACCTATATGTTGACCAGACCTGTTAGTAATATTCATACAAAGTTTGAAGTAAATCCGTGGAGTACTTTTTGAGTTTACCCCGGACATACATACAGACAAACAGACATACAGACAAACAGACAAAAATTCTAAAAACTATATTTTTGGCTTCGATATAGATTGTAGATAGTATTATTCCCCAAGCCTCAAGTATTCTTTTAAAAAATATTCAATGTACAGTTTTGACTTTCCTACGATTTTATTATATGTATAGATAACCCCTCCCCCCTCCTCTCTCCCGTCAAGTGTTCCACCAAAAAACTTATAATACAAGTAATTTGTACCTAAAGCAAACGTTTGCTGGGTCAACACTCAACAGGTGTATACTCACCTCACTCGTACATAAGTCAGAATTAAAAGTACTTTATCCAATAAAACATTTTACAAGTTTTTTAACGATTTAAAAAAATGAATTCCTGGGCATTAGTTCCACAAACATTTATTAAACAGGTACTATAACAGTGTGTGTATACGGTACAGTATCCATTTACTTTATGATGGCAACTATGACAATCTCAGAAATGACGCGACGAAACAGTTTCCTTCACAAATCTATGTCAAGATTGTGCCATGGTGCAGACTAAAAAAATTCTAATGACTATTAAAACAAAATTCATTTTTGCATACTATATTAAGATCCATTTCATATTTAATACGTGGATAGCATAATAGTTGCACTTAATGCCCACTTAGGCTAACTTAACACGTATATAGGTTAGGCGGTAAGATTTGGAACTGATTTCAAACATTAATAACAAATCTAAAAGTTTTTGATGTATTTTATATATAATAATTAATGCTAAGAGTTTTATAAATTAATTTTTTACCCGAATTCTCGTTTATGTGACTCGAAATTATTACTTCCTTTTGCTCAGTTAGATAAAAAGTAGCCTATGATAGTTAAATTTTATGAAATTTACATTTCAGATGGGATAACGTAAACATAGCTTATCATTATCGTGTTCCGGTTCCTGATTGAAAGGTAAGGTAGCCGGTAAACCTATATGAGGTATAACCATCCAGCCACATGCATAGCAACGCACCAATAACATATTGGCTGTCTATTGGCGGTGGTTGTCCCTTTACATCAGAAGACTTATCTGCTTGTTTGTTATCTTATAACCTAACTGACGGTAGAAAAATGGACTTTATACCTCCTACTAGATAACCATTACCACCGTAACTTCTGGGTTTTGTTTCATGTCATAAGATAGCAAACAAGCAGATGGGTCTCCTGATGGAAAGAGTCAACCATCGCCTATAGACACCAAAAATGTTAATGGTGCGTTGCTATCTTGCGGTGAGGTTTAATGCCACATGCATAAGGTTACCGGCTACCTTACCCTCCAGACCGGAACATGACAGTGACAAGCACTGACGCTTTTGCGGCAGGAATAGATAAGGTGGTGGTAAACCTGGGCGAAACAATGCAGAACTCTACTTAATTTCTAGGTGGTAGATTTTGCACCATCTCACCTGGTTTTTGTACTACAGCCTAAGCTATTCCTACTACAACCACGTCTGTGATGTCCCTAATGAAGGGTAAAGTAATGGATAAATTAAAGCACGTGGCATACATCTTTGTCACACAAATGACACGAATTATTAACATTTTTGGTGTCTACAGGCGATAGTCCTCTTTCTCCATCAGGAGATCCATCTGCTTAATTACAATCCTATGATATAACATAATGGCAATATTTTGTCATGATCTGGATTCTATTTTCATTTTGTTTTAACAATAGCGCCGTATTTAAAATGTTTTAAAATTCAAATGAAAAAAAAAACTAAATCGTATTTCGTGCGGTTTAATTTATTCGTAACATTATGCTTACGCGAAATATTTAGATAAATGTGTCTACAAATTTTTGTTTTTAAGACACTTTAGATAAAAAAGCACAGGCACCGACGCTATACAGCCAGAATTGGAATTGTTTATAGCGATGAAATTCAAATGACCAACTAAGATAAACATGGAGGCTACTAATAATTCCAAATCGATAATTTACATTAATTTACAATACGTAAAATTGATTGCGACTAGACAACCGAATGGAAAGTTTTATTACAATAGGCGCCGGTTAAATTAGGGTCATTTTGACAAGTTTTAGTAGTCTATATGCTTTTATGTGTCGTTAAACAATAATTAGGTAATAGTTTATTGCTTTTATTAATATTTATTACTAATAAACAAGTATGGAGTATAAAGAATATGTCTTATGAAATAAGATTCCTTGTAATATTTACTTGTTGGTTAAGAATTTTAAAGAAAGTATGATAAACCTGATCAATTTTAGACATTGACTATAAATAAGTTAACTTACTATAAAGACCCTGAATTCCTGGCTTATAAAAGTTATGTCACATAATTTATGAAAACAAATTTACCTAACAAATTTACTTTATTATATAGTAAGGTTATAAATAATACTTTACCCATTTTAATCAAAAGTTACAAAAAAATGAGAGAGGATCTCTGATGATAACAAAAAAAGAGCTCGTTTGTGGAAAAGATTTTCTTTAAATTGATATCAAATGTCCGACAACGAAGACCTCCATGCTCAAATACAAATACCCATTAAATGAAAATCCCACTTATTAGATCTCTGTGCTATATAAAACAAAATAGTTTGGAATTAGATAATTAGGACATTTATAGTCTAGGATATTGAACTGCCTGCTTCACGCAGATGACTCTAAGCTAGAAGGACTAGTACAGACTAATAGATTTCATTCTATCTGAATTCTAAGCTTTGGTCACTGATATGAAAGACAATTCTAAGAATATGAGCAAAGAAAAGTTTGGCATTTGAAAGATAAATGTAAAAGTTGCAGTTGACAATGAAAAGTTGGAATTAACGGGTGAGTTTGTAAATCTCAGTTGTACCTTTAGATAGAAAGTTCACCGCTGATAAATAAATAATACCGTATACAGGGAATAGAGTGAATGGAGTTGACTCCAACTCTAACTATTTATTCGATATGGTTGTCTTACTCTGCACAACATAAAATCATTTCTAAATATATGGTGTGACACTTGCAAACCGCGTTTGCAATACCTAATTGTGAAAAAAGTTTAGATCGAAATAGTGCCAATTTAAAAATAAACAAAAATATGCTTGTTCACACGGACATCTAAAAGGAAAAGCGAATAAAGATTAACATAACATATATGTATAAAGCAAACATGGAAGGATGATGGATACCGCAAAGACCAAGGCTAACTTACCATGAAAGCGAGCCTGGAAGAATGCAGGTACAGACAGACAAAGACTTTAAGATAGGGTTAAATAGATTGGGTGCTGTCTGAGGTTGGTATCAAGGGTCTGAGAAACCAGCCAATTTATATGAAGAGAAATTTAAATATAGTGGAAGAAGCAAACTAAATGTGCTTGGATAGTAACGCATGATATTCAGTTCAATATTTATTCTTTTTCAATTTTCAAGTTCAATTGATCTGGATCTCAAACTTAACTATAATATTTATTATTATTTATACACCTACAGTATGCCAGTAGTATTAAATTGTAACCGTGACAAGATAAAATTAAAAATTTCAAAAAACCCCGATACATTTTCTTATCCTCAAACCGCCATTCTGCTTCATCTGCGTCATTTTAAGAGCAAAACGTGAAAGGAGCTGATGAGGAGCTTCGAAAACGAATCCTCAGGAAGCATCAGGTTAAAGTTACCATGGTTCCTTAATCAACGAGCTTGAGTTCTTTAATTGCAAGCTCCCGTAGCCTCCTTTTAGCTCCACCATGGAACCCTGAAAATAATTCTGATTTAGAGTACTTATTTGCCAAAATATAACAAATTAGAACAAACTTGATAGGCTTATTTTATTTAGTTTAGGAGTTTGACCGCCCCGTTGATCAAGTGATTAGCGACCCTGACTACGCAATCGATGGGACTCGGGTTCGATTCCCGACGGGGACAAGCATTTGTGTGATGAACATAAATGTTTGTATTTCCGGGTTTGGGTGTTTATTATGTATGTAAAAGTATTTATATATGTATTTCTATGTATTAGTATCATTGACTAGCACCCACAACACAAGCAAATCATTTGCTTACTTTGGGGTTAGATCAGTAAGTGTAATTTGTCCGTGAATATTAATTTATTTAATTTAAATTAATTTATCTTCTAGTTTTATTATCAAATCCTGCGCATCTTCTGGCAATGTAGGCCACATATATCAGTCCAAGCTCGGATGGCCACCTTCCATTTTCGTCATCAGATCCTAGAAAACATCTATCACCTAAGAGCTTGTTAGCACCGAATTAGCCCACAATACAGGTTTTACCGGTTTAGCTTAGGAGTTCTCATGAACTTCTTTCAGCTCTATCATCAGTCACTGGAAACCACCTGCTTTCAAAGTCCTGAAAAGAACGAATCAAATAAGCCCAAAATACATACATGGTTTACTCAATTTTAATCCAAAGTTCCTATGACCTCCTTCCTGCTTTATCATTAGACACTGGAAGTCACCTAGCACCAGGGTGTTTGTCAAAATAGAACAAATGTGTCCAAATTTAATAGGTTTGTTTTTATAGTTTAGGAGTACCAGCAAACTTCCAATTACATCATGGGATTCTAGAAATCATCCAGCACCAATGTGCATATCAAAAACAAGCCCACCTTTGAAGAGTTTATTTAGATTAGTTTTGGAGTTCTCATAGACTTCTTCCAGCGCTAGATCAGGCTCTCGATATCATCCTGCTCAAAAGTTCTTAAAAGAACGGCTCAAATGACTGCCAACCGCCCCGTTAGACGAGTGGTTAGCGACCTTGACTACGCAATCGACGGGGCTCGGGTTCCGCATTTGTGTTGTCCCCGACGGGGACAAGCATTTGTGTTGTATGAGCAAAAATGTTTGTATTTCCGAGTTTGGGTGTTTATTAAATATATTCCAGTAGTTATATAATAGGAGGAGTATTTCTATGTATTAGTATCGTTGACTAACACCCATAATACAAGCAAATAATTTGCTTACTTTGGGGTTAGATCAGTAAGTAGTAAGTAATTTGTCCCGTGAATATTTATATATTTAAACGACCCCAAAGTCGATGGCATTGCTCCGTTTTATCTCCTTCTAGCATATTTTTAACATTCATTTCCAACACATTTTTATGGTCTATTATGCATTCCAAATATATTGTTTAAAAATATGCTTTTCAGTTTACTATCGATTACAGATAGTAATGTTTAAAATCAATTGATTAAAATTAAGAAAAAATAAATTGCCGAGATCGTTAAAACACAGAACTCATAATGAAATCATTATCAAATAATAACTTGAAACAATTTGAAATACTCGATATTGTCTCATAATTAGTTCCTAAGCGTCCCTAAACAATTGCCCCATCGATTATAGATAGTGATGTTCCTGACGCATAGATGTATCGACGGATAGTGTAATGACGAGCTATTAAGCTAGGTGTCGACGCACCGTGGGAGTGAGCGCTCGGCCTACATTTCTGAAACCAACTAATCATGCTCGCAATTACTTTAATTCGGCCGGAATTACCAATGTAACACTTTAATTGAATTGTTGATGTAACGATTCGTGTTATTTGGAAGATTTGATCTTGTGTGTAATCGTATATTGGTTTTAAATACGATCTGAATTATAGATAACGAAATTGATGTTTATCAGGTCATAAGTTCTTTTTCCGTATAGATAAAATATCTATAGGGAAAAAGAACAGTTTTAATGTTTAGTTTTGATTTAGAAAATACTAGTAGTGAGCATAAAGTAAGCTATTGTACTTAATTGTGGCAAATCTGTACTAATATTATAAAGCTGAAGAGTTTATTCATTTGTTTGATGGAACGTGCTAATCTCAGAAACCACTGGTCCGATTTGAAAAGTTCTTTTGTGTTGCATATTCCACTTATTGAGAAAGGCTGTAGGTATAAAATTACACTACAACTAATAGAAGCGGAGCGTCAATGAAAAATTTTGCAAGAACAGATTTATTTATTTATTTACATGAAATCCACAGCTAAATATTTATAAACTTACTCTACTTATAACGTACACTAAGAGCCAATAACGGATTTACATTTTTTAAAACAAACTTTATAAACAATCACTAAGTTGTTCTACCATTTTTTTAATTTATTACGGTCTATATTAATATAATATTATAAAGAGAAAATACTAGTATTTTTGTATGTTTGTAACGAATAAACTCAAAACTTCTTAGCCAATCTTCAAATTTCTTTAGGTAATTTTTTTACCGAACAGAGTAAAGTGTCGTTATATATAACTATATAAAATTAAAATGGTATAAAATTAAAATGAATTTAAAGATGTTAATAATAATGCTTACCTATACAAACTATCTTAAAAAGAATGAAAATGAGAAACAACCTGTTATAGTTTTTTAATCTGTCAAAAACGTCGGAACTTCGGACGCGTGCGCGGGCATTCGCTCCGGGTCGCGACTCATCTCCCGCCAAAAAACGTGCTCGCTCAAAAATACTTCACGCACCTCGCATTCTTGTTGTAAGAATGTACAGTGGTTTACTCTTTAATGTTTCACGATGATTTGCTGCAGTTTCTTCACTTTAATTCGTTTTGTCACGAACTTGAAGATCGGTTTAAATGTAACAATTTATTTTTGGACTTTATCCGTATTGTATAAGTAAGTACTTAGGTGTGATATTTAAGATTATGCCTTTATTTTATTTTAAAAAAATCATTTATATAGGTACAAAAGCTACCTGTGGATTAAATAATTGCTTTGGAGAGGTTTTTTTTTTATACACAGGTGTATTAAGTATATGATTATATATACAACACTGGAGATTTCCCACGTAAATTGAAACGTAATGTTGGTATCGATGTTATCTTGAACGCTTAAGTCACAGATTATATAATATTTGCTATCGTAAGCAACTTATGTGCTAACATTTCCACTAGTCTTTTCGTATTTACTATTATTAGGTACCTATTTTATTTAATTTCGATTAATTTAGTTATAACTAGCTGTTGCCCGCGACTTCGTCCGCGCGGACTTCGTTTACTCCGTATAGCTTCTCCCCCGTAGGTAATAGTGATAATATGTAGGCTATATGCTGACCCGACCTGTTAGTAATATTCACGCAAAATTTGAAGTAAATCCATTCAGTACTTTTGAGTTTACCCCGGACATACAAACAGACAAAAATTCTAAAAACTGTATTTTTGGCTTCGATATCGATTGTAGATTACGCCCCAAGTATTTTTTAAAAATATATTCAATGTACAGTTTCGACTTTCTTACGATTTTATTATATGTAGTAAAGATAATATCTTGTAAATCCAGAATTTAGTTTATTTCATTTAATGGCACCATTACCTAAAATAGATTAAATTAAATCTACCTAAAGATTGTCTGGAAGAGATCGCTCATTGGCGATAAGATCGCCTTAGTGTACCCCTGTTCGTAATTGTAAGTTAAATATTGCTATTGCTTTTATTAAATATTCGTGCGCAATATAGAGTAATCACTCATTCATTGCACGACAGTAGAAAAAGTTTCCTCAATAAAATTTCGCAAGAACAGCTAAGGCAAGCAATTTGGTTTGTTACTACTTCTAGGTGGTAGAGTTCTGCAACGTCTCGCCCGAAATCGGTACCACGGCCATGCCTATTCCTACCGCAATGAATAAAATAAATAAATAAACATTAACGGGTCAAATTATACTTACTGATCTAACCCCAAAGTAACCAAATTATTTGCTTGTGTTATGGGTACTAGTCAACGATATTAATACATAGAAATACATATATAAATACTAGAATATATTTAATAAATATCCAAACCCGGAAATACAAACATTTATGCTCATAACACAAACCCTTGTCCCCGCCGGGGATCGAACCTGAGTCTCGTCGATTGCGTAGTCAAAGTCGCTAACCACTCGACCAACGGGGCGGTCAATAATATAATAACAGTAATAGCATCAATATCAATAGCATCAGTAATTGTTACTACGTGTTGCTGCGCACTTGACATTATCATCCCTCTATACGGACAACAACAAATCGTTAACTTATTAAGTATCTGCTGGTAAAGGTGGTATCTTTCCGTCAGGAAAGCCATCTGAATTTGGCTCCTTTGTTTAATGTCTCATAAAGTTTCGAAGCTAATATTATATAGGAGAATTAAAGCATAATTCAAATGACTAGCATAAAATTTATTATAGATACCTACATATAAATGATGTCTGGAAGTTAAGCAACTATAGCAAATACATGATGTAAATTAACATCTGTACTAAAAACTATATACTTTATAATATAAATTGTAAAACCCATAGATGTAATATCATTTATAAACTGTATAACGCAAGGAAGTTACATTCTACCCGGAATATTCACACGCGCTACAAAATCGTTCCGAAGAGTACCACGACATGGGTGGAGTGTGTCTCTTTCTACTAAATAAAGCGCCAATCGCCATATATAAGTGCGGCCATGCGTAGTTTACAAATCACTACTAAGTAATTCTACTAATTTGAGAAACAGTTTTTGCATTGCATAAGTAATTACGTAATAATTAAAATAAGCACATTTTAGAACTCACTGTGTTAATTACAATACGTTTTATGCTAATGTATTTATCGACGTGTATGAATAAAAGGAATTTAACAATTACCGAATATATAAAAATCTACCATTAGATAGTTTTATTTACACTGGCAATTGCAAGAAAGGGGCAACATCCACTCTTGTCCTTTTACAGTTTCGACTTTCCTTATCTTGCTCAGAACGTTTTTCCCCTCTGTTAAGTAAGAAACAAATGTCAACTTTATTGAGAACGAAATAAAGTACATTTTTATTTTTCAAATATTGCTTCGTAACAATTCCAGTTATCGTATATAAGTTCCTTGGTATAACGTTATACTATAAATTGTAAAAACCACACAGATACAATATCGTTTCAAATCTCATTATTAACAGTTGAATAATTTCCCACCTGTTCCCTGAAATCGTGACATCGCAACTAACCATGGCAACATTGAAACTCGGCCGCGAACAGTGTGTCACGAAACGAGATATTTGGACACAAAAACGTATCGATTTTTCGGCAACTTTGAACACTTCTTTCTTAATTTTTTGTTACTTGTGCTTGTGGGCTTTGATTGCAGAGCCAAACTGCCTAATGTTTTATATGAACATATATATATTTTTAATTTACAATGCAAATTTACGCCAAAGCTTTAGAGTGATGATACTATTACTTCAGAATAAGTTTATTTTGACTGTCTTAAGGCATTTTAATAGATTATAGTTAAAAATAAGATAAGTTGTTACCAATTAACATTACAAAACCGCCAACTTGCTTGCGTTTTATACTGTAAAAACACGAATGTTAACTTACTCGAATAACCACCAAAATTTTTATTTTAAGTTACACATCTTAAACTCTATCAAACCATCTCAATTTTACGTTTACAAGGTCAAATGTATTATGACAATTTAAAATGCATTATTATTGTGTGTCCGTCACAATTGTCGTAACTACCGAACTTATTTAAACGACAATTAGGGAAAACTGTTAAGGTAATGGATGTTAGATCACAATACTGTAACCTGTTTTTAACCTTAAAAGATACCTATCTTTATCAAAATTTAGGTATATAAATTGATTTTTTAAAATTCAATTTTAAAGTCCGATTGATCGAATGCTTAGCGACCCTGACTACGCAATAAATGGGGTTCGGCTTCGATTCCCAACAAGGACAGGTATTCGTCAGCATAGATGTTTGTATTTCTGAATTTGGGTGTTTATTAAATACTAGATTTTACCTGCGACTTCGTCCGCGCGGACTTCGTTTACTCCGCACTGCTCCTCCCCTGTAGGTGATAGCGTGATAATATGTAGCATATATGTTGACCCGACCTGTTATTAGTAATATTCACGCAAAATTTGAAGTAAATCCATGCAGTACTTTTTGAGTTTACCCCGGACATACATACAGATAAACAGACAAAGATTCTAAAAACTATATTTTTGGCTTCGGTATCGATTGTAGATCACGTCCCAAGTATTCTTTTAAAAAAATATTCAATGTACAGTTTTGACTTTCCTACGATTTTATTATATGTATAGATTTTTCCATATTTATATTATATGTTTTAGCATCGTTGATTAACGCCCATATCACAAGCAAATAATTTGCTTATTTTTGAGGTTAGATCAACTTATGTAATTTGACGGAGATATTATTATTATTTATTTACATTGACAACTGATCACAATGACATACAATAATTCATAGAATATATTTTTAAGCAAGAGATAACCAAGAGGCTACACTATTTCATACATAAAACAACACAAATGTATTATGTACCTAGGTATATATTTTTAGTTTATTGAATATTTTACAATTATTACAATTTCATATTTATTAATTAATGATAAGTAGATAATAAACAGCATAATTATAAAAATAAGTGAAAAATTTTAAATCCAAATTTTGTCTTTTACACGACATAGTACACACAGACAGTAACAACAGATTGTAACATAAGAGTGTTTTGTATTGTTTCAAAGTTCATACGATTTTTTTTTATATATCATAAGATAGCAAACAAGCAGATGGGTCTCCTGATGGAAAGAGTCAACCATCGCCTATAGACACCAAAGATGTTAATGGTGCGTTGCTATCTCGTGGCGAGGTCCAATGCCACATGCATAAGTTTACCGGCTACTTTACCCTCCACACCGGAACACGACAGCGACAAGCACTGACGCTATTGCGGCAGGAATAGGTAAGGCGGTGGTACCAGACCCGGGCGAGACAGTGCAGAACTCTACCACCTAGTAGGCACGATGGTAGTGACTCGATAGCCAATCGGTCGCCTTTTACGACCTGCCTGGCAGAACGGCAGTTGGCCTATTCTACAAAGGAGGCCGGGACCAACACGGCGTAAAAAGGAACTTTCAAGCACTTTCTTGCCGTAAAACTTGGCATAGTTCCTCTTTTTGTTGCTATGGTAACCATTATAATGAGCATCCGACTTGCGTACAGCAAAACGTGCCTGGCTTTAGCTAGGAAGTTAATAAATAATCTAATGGTAGAACAGTGTGCCGCCTTTAATTGTAGTTACCGGAAGAAACCAAGAATGACCATAATGTTCCCATAATAATCACAAACCCAACTATTCACAAATCACAAGCTAGCGGGATATCAAGTCATGGATTTGACCCGAGTCTGGACTCGGAAAAATCAAAATCTCAGTAGCAGCACAGAGTCCCAGATCATTGTCTAATCCGCAAAATCGTCGGTGGGGATCACTACCCATCACGCCAACCGACAAACCGGTGAAACTTAGTGAACTGAAATGTCTACTGACGTTTAGTTTACTCTCTCTCTCCAGCAAAGAAAACTGGCGTAATGATACTATCATATAAAAATAGTAAAACGTAGTTATAAATTTAATTATTGTGAATAATTTAAACTTATTGAGCAAGCTGTTGAGCAATACACACAGCTTGATTCATTATCCACCATTCAAACTCGGCAAATTGCAATTAGCATGTTGGTATGACATTATATTATAACAGTAATAGTTTAGTTTATGGTCTTGCTAAGAACAGCCAGTGGTAGCATCGTAAATTGATATTACTTCCTATAGATATTGGTACACACGTTAGGAGAATTAATGTTTTAAATGTTGTACAAAATCGCGTTCCAATTGCAAAAAGGGATTCTACGTAAATGTATGTGTTCTTTTGGCTTTACAAAGAAAATGGTCGCATTTGGGCGCATAGTTTTTGTTGTCAATTTTATTCTTAGGTATCTATTCATACTTTGATAAGTTTTGAACTCGCTCTCTCGTCTCATTAACTACATACATTTATGTATATATTGTATATCAACTAGCCGTTACTCGCGACGTCGTTCACACAAAATCATTACTCCCTTTTGTTCAGTTGGTTAAAATATAAATCTTTTAACTTAAGTTTACCTTAAGATGTTTTACATATACTGTTACGCTTTAAATCTTTCAAATAAAAAAAATTAATTAAGTTGCAGGCTGCGAGCCCTTGACAATATCTAGACCAAAATTTCGATATTTACGTTTAAATAATGGTTATTATAGTTAAACTTAATAAACCATAGGCACTATTAAGGTGTTTCATGCTAATATTGTAAGAGCGAAAGTATGTTTGTCTGTCTGTTACGTTTTTAAGGTTAAGCCGCTGAATCAATTTTGACGAAATTTGGCATGGAATTTAAGAAACGAGGTCAAACATAGGCTACTTTTTTAAAATCAATCCCTAAGGGATTGAATTAGGGGATGAAATTTTAACAAGAGAAGATACTTTCCTTCACCTAAGGGATGAAAGTTTATTTGAAAGATTATATTGCTGACGTGTGACTCTATTCGCGAGCGAAGCTGCGCGGGTCAGCTAGTTCATTTATAAGACCTTACTTAAGCTTACTTGAAAATGTTTTAAATGTAATATCGATTGACTCTGAATAGATTAACGTAAATTAGAAAACAACAGAATTGGATTTAATACTGTCAAAATAAATTACCTTCAATATATTTTCTTTTGTATTGGAAAAGTTTTGTATTGTTACAATTTGCCAGGTATGCTACTAAAAAGCAGCTTTGTTCAACACAGATAAGACATAAAAAACGATGTCCGATGTCCACATCAGATAGATGCCAATATTTTTTTTTTATATATGATAAGATAGCAAACAAGCAGATCTCCTGATCTCCTGATGGAAAGAGACTTCTAAGCGATTACTCTTTTTTTTATATATCATAAGATAGCAAACAAGCAGATGGGTCTCCTGATGGAGAGAGTCAACCATCGCCTATAGACACCAAAGATATTAATGGTGCGTTGCTATCTTGTGGCGAGGTCTAATGCCACATGCATAAGTTTACCGACTAGCTTACCCTCCAAACCGGAACACGACAGTGACTAGCATTGACGCTATTGCGGCAGGAATAGGTAAGGCGGTGGTACCAGACCTGGTCGAGCCGATGCAGAACTCTACCACCTAGTAGTCACGATGGTAGTGACGCGCATAGCCACTCGGTCGCCTTTTACGACCTGCCTGGCAGAACAGCAGTTGGCCTATTCTTCAAAGGAACCCGGAACCAACACGGGGAAAAAAAATAAAACGGCATATACAAAAATAAAATTCTTGAACTCTACCTTACTAGCGGTATTTCCAAGGGACTTGACATGGCCGAACTATTAGGAGGAGGTTTACCAATTTCTTTAAAGAACGGCTTCTTTCCACTACTTCGTCCAAGTAACACTTTTTTTTGCACGAGGGGCTCCGTGCAAAAAAATTCTTTTTTCTAAAATAAAAGTTGCCTAATTTGTTCCTTATAAAATTAACTATCTCTCAAGAAAAACCTGTCAATATCAGTCCAGGCATTTTAGAGATTAACTGAAACAATCAGACGTACAAACATTTTTAGTATATTTCTTTTTGTATAATTATCGTGCAAATACTCATATGCACTTAGTAAAAATCTTTTATTTAGATATTACCAGCGGACACTTCAATTTTGTTTATATGTATAGATTCTAAATGTACTTATCTTTTGTTACAGCTGTACAAAGAGGTCGAGTGCCACCAACGCAGCCATCGGGCTTGGCCTTGCCCGGTCAGTTCGCCCTTGGAAATGGAGACCCAGCCGCCGGTCTCAACACTCACCCCTACCTCTCTTCATACATATCTCTCCTGCTCAGAGCAGAACCCTACCCAACAACAAGATACGGACAGTGTGTGCAACCCACCAATGTTATGGGCATAGACAATATTTGCGAGTTAGCAGCAAGATTACTCTTCTCCGCCGTTGAATGGGCGAGGAACATACCCTTCTTCCCAGAACTCCAAGTGACGGATCAAGTGGCGTTATTAAGACTAGTGTGGTCAGAGTTATTCGTCCTTAATGCGTCCCAGTGTTCTATGCCGCTACATGTGGCCCCGTTATTGGCGGCCGCCGGTCTCCATGCCTCGCCAATGGCTGCTGACCGAGTGGTGGCCTTTATGGATCACATACGAATCTTCCAAGAGCAGGTGGAGAAGTTAAAAGCGCTCCACGTTGACTCCGCGGAATACTCCTGTCTGAAGGCCATCGTCCTCTTCACGACAGGTAAAATTTTGGACAGTCTTTTTGGGGAAGCGAGGTTGCTGCTTTATAGGGTGGCGGGTGCTGGTACTGCTGTAACTAATTATGGAGAATTGGTGTCTTTAGTCAGGACACATCTAGATGCGTATGCTGAGGCTTCTAGAGTCCAGCAAGCGCCAGCCCCGCCACCTCCTTCAGCAGCTTCCTCAGGATACTATTCAACTCTGGATACATCGCTTGGTGTCAACTCTTCTTTATCATATGGAAGCTTTTTATCACCTTCCCGACTACCACCACCTAATTATACAAGCAGTCCTCGGGGGGAACCAAGCACGTCTTCCTTTAAAGTGTGGGATGGAAGTGGTAAAAATTTCAAACCAGATCAGGGGGGTTGATACTGAAGCGATGTTTTGTTATGGATTGAGGTGATGGTTGGAATATTACTGTTATGCCGGTTTATGGAATTCTGGAAAAAGTTTTTCTGGGATTATAATTCTGGTTTCTGGGATTATAATGCTAGTTTCTGGGATTATAATGCTGATTTCCGGGATTACAGTGCTAGTTTCTGAGATTATAATGCTATTTTTTTTTCTAGATTTTAAATTATAATACTGGGATACTGGGGATGAATATTTTGTCTCGCTAGGATTTATATTTGAGTAATTGTTCGCGGGGATAATAACTCCCACTCCTTACATAGGAAAATGGGGGAGGCGGTGACTTATTTTCCCAAAAATTCGTTGTGATATTATAATTAAAACCAAAAATGATACTAATGTAAAAATGTTGACTACAAGTCGCGTATTAGGTTAGGTTGTTAATTTATTACGTGTAAATAGACTAATTTATTTATTTATTAATACAAGCGTAATTTAATTTATTTAATCTTTTGTTTCATTGTATTTCCACAAAAAATAACCTTCAGTATCGTGATAAATTTATATCACTTAATAGGTAATGTATAGTTTATTTTTAAGTTATAAATTGTGTACATACGAAGTAATTAATTGGTGTTATCTTGATAAAATGTTTTTACTCTTGCACACTCACTAGAGATAAGGGTGATACTCGTATTTTGCATTAAAGAAACAGCTTCCGTTAAGTTAAAGTGCTTCGAATATTTAAGCTGAGTTTAACTAATGTTATAGATTACTAACTTATAAAATTACATAGCCGATCTTTAGAGATATATGAACTTGATTAGGTAGACATCAGATAAACGTGAAACATGGAAACTATTTTGTACAGAAAATGTTCAAGAACTATCGACTAATGGCTTATTATAGCAAATTAATATGGCATAAAAACAAAACATTGAGACACTAGCCGCACCACGCATAAGATGCCAATTTTATTTTCAAAAACAAATTTCGTCAAATTTTGTAATTTTAATTTGTATCTATAGACTAAAAGCCGCGGTCATCAATAAAACTGATGCTCCAAAAATATTAATCGTCTTTACATTAATATAAATGCAGGCATCTCTTATTTTTTATTATATGACTGAATTTATATATAGTGACAGATCGAGACAATATAAGACTAGACTATCTGTCGAATTATAATAAGTAATTTAGAAGATATGCGGAATTATATTAAATACTAGCGACCTGCCCGCGGTTTCACCCGCGCAGCTTTTGTTCCCGTGGGAATATCGGAAAGGTTTATACACTTAAACCTTTCTCAAGAATCAATCTATCTATTAAAAAAAAACCGCATCAAAATCCGTTGCGTAGTTTTAAAGATTTAAGCATACATATGGACATAAGGACATAGGGACAGACAGAGAAAGCGACTTTGTTTTATACTATGTAATGATATGGCTTAATATCACAACATTCCCATTAACTTCGCCGTAGTCGGATAATCAAAAACTATTGGTAACATAAAATTAATAAAAACTAATCGATTTTTTTTTCATCTAACGTGTATTCCAATTCGGATGATGAAGTATATCGTTTTAATTATAACGATATGCACACGAATGATGGCATATGAATAACATCGTGCGTATCTATAAGCGATGGTTATCTGTAAAGAGAATTAGTTACTTGTTTTCTATCCCATAATATAAAAAGTACATACAACACAGATAATGTCTCACATAAACAGCACAAGTTGTCCCTCGATAATCGCGTAACAGACGGCATTCGTGATGCGACGGCTTCCGACAACGCCACACTTTCGCCACACGTCATGTCACTTGGACCACTACATCTAAGAACTTGACCATTGATTTTAATATTATCAATCGCCCGCGGGTCAAAATTCGACCAAAGACTAAACAATAACATATCTTCTAAGTGTAACAACAGATTTTAGCCATAAACATAATAGCATACATGTGTGTATATTATTATGTATGTATGTCAAATGAATGTAGTGTGTGTTAAGTTCATTTTTATTAACTTAAAGTGCATATTTCTAATGCATGTTATTTAATAATATTAGTTTTCTGTACTCCTCCGCAATGTAAAACTTAACCACCAATTAAAATCATTATCGTTTTTTTTATTCCTAATGCTCAAAATTTGGTTGAGTTTTATTGAGTTTAACAAAAACAAATTGACAAATATATCACGAGAATAGTGCATAATTTTAATCATGTTTCACAAAACACGGTTTGTACTTCGCAAGTCCGTAATTTAATAGGTCGTTCGTTTGTTTTCAAGCCCTGTATTACGATTGAATGACAAAACTTTCGATTCCTCTGATAAAAGGACGGGTTGTCTTTTTGTTTAAAACCCAACCTGCACTTAATCTAGGTACAAAATTTTGGCACATTATCGTTTGTCAAATGCTTAAGGATAAGATTTTTTCTACGTCTCAATTTGACCGCCCCGTTGGTCAAGCAACAATGAGGTTCGGGTTCGATTCCCAACAGGGACAAACATTTGGGTAATGAGCAATAAATAGATATTTGAATTTCTGCATTTGGGTATTTAATTAATATACGTCCTATTTCTTTTTATTACAAAAATATAATTTGTTTACTTCGGGCTTAAATCAATTCGTGTATGTTGGCCAGTGATATTTATTTATTTGTCTGCTTCCAAAGAAAATATTGGAATATGTGTTCCAATGTTTTAACATTATTTTGTGTATAAATTTTTGATATGTCAACACTTTTGAAACGAGTTCGTCTGTGAAATATTTGAAACATTTTTGAAATAATCAATCTTAACAATATCAAATTCTTAGAACATTTAAAATGGAATTGCGATCGCCCCTTGGTCAAAATTTGGCCATAATTCTATGACTTCGTTTGACTATAGGCTAAACCATAAAATCTCTTCTAAGTTTAATAACAGACAAAGGAATGGAAGTGTGTGCAATACTGTAATGTTCATTTTTAATAATTTAATTGTCTTCAATACATATTATATAAAAATATAAGTTTTCTGATCTTCTTAACCATATAAACTCTAACTTTGACAAGTTTCACACAAATCATCATCTACCTATGTGCCAAATTTATTCCAAATCCGTTCAGAATTTTTACGTGATTAAGTAACAAACATTCATCCATCCATCCATATATACATCCATCCAAACATCCAAACTTTCGTATTTATTATATTAATATAGATTATAGTTAATTAAATTTGATATAATTTTGATTTAAAAAAATCTTTTTCATTTTCTGTTAAATACTATTTGATCATATTTACAACTACTACAGTTAAGTAAATGTGTGCTTTTTTAAACTTTTACTTCTCATTTTAAACGTCACCTAAAGAGATAAATAATACAAAAACTAGCAGTGCTAAGCTGTCATTGGACACTCATAATAAAAGGAGTTAGCCGTGTATTCTGTTCTTCAACTGACCACTACACTCTGACCCGTGGTGTACTGAAGGCTGTTAATATTTGCATGAAAAGGGTGGATAGCCGGGATCTTCACACTGGCTAGGTGCCTGTGGGTATTATGAATATGTAACAGAAATAAATGTAGTTTTCTCTATGGCGGTAACTTTCTCTGCGGTGTCCACGATTTATGTCGCGTTAAATATTATAAAATCTTTTGTGAATGTGGACAACTGTGCGAGTTACAGGGATAGAGCAGCTACACATTCTTCAACAGTAACTCAATTTTATCCATTTCAAAGAAAAAAACTTGGTTTAGTTGCTATTAATGGGAAACGATTACGTTTTTGTTTTTGCTCGTTACCTTGATTTATGTAGTAAAACTATTCGCTACTAACTAAACTAAACTAGGCTTCTGATATAATATAACATAAATAAATAACTGTTAAATATTAATTAAATTTAACAATATCACAGTTAATCTAATCTATATTCTATATACATATAATAAAATCGTAGGAAAGTCAAAATTTTACATTGAATATTTTTTTTAAAGAATATTTGAGGCGTGATCTACAATCGATATCGAAACCAAAAATATAGTTTTAGATTTTTTGTCTGTTTGTCTGTATGTATGTTTGGGGTAAACACAAAAAGCACTGCATGGATTTACTTCAAATTTTACGTGAATATTACTAACAGATCGGGTCAACATATAAGGTACATATTATCATCACGCTATCACCTATGGAGGAGGTGCTGTGCGGAATAAACGAAGTCCGCGCGAACGAAGTCGCTGGCAACAGCCAGTTTAACAATAATTTCCATGCCTACAAGACGGTGTAATTTGCATTGTGTTCGCCATATTGAATTTGTTGTAAGAAAAATTATTCGCTGAATAAAGCGTATATGTTTGGACGGGCATGACGAAGCGTAATTTTTCACTGCAATAGACACGATGTACTAGCGCCGTGGTCTTATGCAATAACTTTTATAACTTTGTATGAATGTATTATCATTGAGAAATAAAATAGTCAAGTCATATTATTCTAGCTGCACCCTTCGGTTTTAACCGTGATGCTAAAGAAACTTAATTTTTATATTACTTATACGATTAGCAAATAGATAGATGCTTATCTTGATGTAAAGAGATAACCATTGCCATCTTGTTAGTCGAATGGTTAACGACTTTAATTACGTAATCTACAGGGCTTGAGTTCGGTTTCCGACAGAACAAGTTTTTGTGTGATGAGCATTAGGGTATTATGTATTTCTGGGTTTAGATAGTTATTAAATATATTTTAGTATTTATATATGTATTTTTATGTATTAGTATCCCTATAGACTTATACCCATATCATTAGCAAATGATTTGCTTATTTTGCGCTTAGATCGATTCTTTTAATTGGTAGAGTGCAATTTATTTCCACTTATTTCCATTTATTATTCTTGTTCTAATCCAATTTATTATTATTGTTTACTAGCAGATCCGGTAAACGTTGTTCTGCCTTTTAAACTACTCTTATTTTTTTCTATATTTTTTCACCTATTAAACCTTCCCTATGTATATAGTCATCAAAGATATAAAAATGCATTGGCATCCGTGCAGCGACGATTTAATACTACAAACATCAATTTACCGGCTTAAATATGCACATACATGATTTATATACATCTATGCATACACATATTATATACAACACTAGAAAACACGATGTGAATCAATACAAACTTGCATATACTACGCAATAAATTCAGAAAACCATTCAAATTAAAAATATAATAAAGAAAATTTAATAACAGATCTAGATTGATGCGGTGTATTCCATTTGCGCCCTTCTTATCTATAGTTTACACTTCTACTAAAAAAAATTTACCGGCTACCGGTAGTAACTAGTACCAAATTCAAGCGAAACGTTTTAGAAAAAAAATTAGCATGCCTATCAAATTAATAAACATTTCATATAATATATATGCTACGATCACATACTCGTGTGATTGTACCTATATTAAGATAAAAAATAAATTACAGTAAATTCTCTCTAAGCCTCTACGTGTCAGATCTATATCCACACGCAGGCTTTTTGTATGACGTTCGGACTTTTGTCTGAATACCGAGAGAAACAAAATATTTACATCAATAATATCTTCACATTATACAACTTATAACCTTATTTAACTTTAGTCGATCCAATCCAATTATTAATATAAAACTTTATTTATTTACATGTGTAGTTATATACTATTGATTTATGCGAAAATTGTGTTTCAATATCCAGTGAGTTCCAAAACTTTGTCCGATCGTTAAATTCATAGCTTTATATAATTATATATCTGTAATTATTTATGGATATTGATAAAGGTTTTTTCCCCGATTTAAATAATTAATCTTAAATAGTCACCTGCTATTTGCCAACAAATGGCAACAAAAAATGTCAAATATTCTATTCTCATCTAAAAATAAGTCACTTAAATAATATTTATTTATTTTTTATTTCAAAAAGAAATAAAAGAGAATACTATAAAATCCGCTACGTCTGTGTGCCAAAATTAGTATTGCGTAGTAATAATTAAAATATTAAAAGTATCAATACTTTATTTTACCAGCACTAGGTGCACTATATGGACGACGACGTCCTCTCTCGCATTGATTAGAAAATATCTAAATTTCAGTTGAGCGATTTGGTGAAATGCCTCTTAACACATAATATTATGTTGCTCCGATAATTGATATTTTTTCAAAAAAGCATTGAAAGTATCAAGATGAAATATAGTTTAAAGCTTATTTTTTTAATGTTGTCTGTTTAAAAATATTCAAATATCCTTGTTCATGTTTGATGAATGAAAGAACAATAATAATAATAATTTCATAATAATATAGAATTGAATAATAATATAAAATTTTTCAGTTTGGTGTAAATTTCCAGTAAGATTGACCTTAACAGAAATCTATTCATCTCTCTCCCACTTTCAACAATAGCGATGGGAGTGAACGGAATGTATGTGTGTATGCAAGTTTCTAACGGTACAAAGTTCGTGACGGAGAGTCTGCGGCGCTGGTCACGATTTTGAAAAAGTGTTGGACGGTACGGGTCCCGTCCCCTGCGTTCCTAAGTTGGTGTTTGGAGCAAGTTATAGGCTTCTATGGTGATATTAATAAAAGATTTCCAAATTAACTACGTCGTGGTCTAGGGTTTAGTCTATTCGACTTAGATTATGAGGTCACGGGTTCGGTTCGGGCAAAACTGTTAAAATCTTCAATCTCAATTATCGTGAACTTATGCATCTGGCATTAGAACTCGCTACAAGATAGCAACGCACCATTAATACCTTTAATGTCTATAAGCGATGGGGGACTCTTTCCATCGGGAGACCCATATGCTTGTTTATCTTATGATATAAAAAATAATACTTAAAATATGCTAAAACTGATAAGAAGTAATGTCAGAGAGTTGGTGTTTAAAGTAAAAGATTTTTTTATGAAAGAAAAATAATCTAGCACCTTGATCATTATTCCATTTGAAAGAGTAAATAATGATACACCCACGCCGTCTTGTCAATGTCATCCAAGTACCAAATTACCCTTGTAGCACTGTAAAATTCAAACCCTAAAGGTGATAAGTTGGACGAAAATTTCGTATTTCATATGAGTGTATTTGTACAAAATCAGACATACAGCAGCTATTAAATAATTAAACGAATAACTTACGTCAGACGATGTCATGCGCCGGAGCTGGTATTGCATAAAACATAAATGCAAAGGTACATCGTATTCTATAAAGCATTTATTTTCTGTTCTGGGCTTTGTAAACGAGTAAGTGGTTGCGAAATTTGTGTTATATCTAACTAAATTTATTTTGTCGTACTTCGAAAGTGCTGTTTCGTCGTGTCGTGCTTCGAAAGTGTTTTTATCGAAAAAATTGATAAAAACATTGATTTTTTTAATAAAATTTATATATATAATTAATAAAAGCATTGATGATATCACACATGACGTGATATTTTTAGGTAAAAAATCACCATTTTTTCAGTATTTTTACTGGTTTTATTTAAATTATATACGATTGTACACCTATTTATGTATTCCTTGAAAGGGGCTTGGGCTCCCTTTATTATTTTAGATTAGAGTACTATTTTAACACGAATGTAAGGCTGACCTGGAGTTTGAATTAAATAATTGAACGAATACCTGATGTAAGACAATGCCTTGCGCCGGCGCCGGTATCTACTGCATATAAATACAAACATCGTCTTCTATAAGCCTTTATTTTCTGTTCTCGGCTTTGTAAACGAGTGAATGGTTTCGGAATTTCTGTTATAACTAGCTATATGTATTTTATGGTGCGTCGAAAATGCTGGCCTTATAAAATAACTTTTTATTCTGCCATTTTCCCGCGTGTATTTAAATTGTATACATGTTTATATTATATCTACCTATGTATACTTTAATATGATATTCATTTAATATATATTTTTTCTTTAATTTCTATCCCCAATTAGTTTTGATTGACTGTATAATTCCATGTCCATTAAGTTACAAGTAAATTAGAGTAAGCAGTAAAACTGAAGCTCTTGTTAAGTGAAATGTTAGTTCTCCCAAAGATGCTTCGTTTACGAAGTGAAACGTGCGATGAACAGTTATACTGAATATTTATGTTATGTGCTGCTGCGTGGTTAATGTGAAGATAATTGTGCGGCTGGAAAACGTGGATGCCCTAGTTCCGCTTTTGCCTACCACTTCAGAGATATTTCATTCTAGTTGTCATTTTTAGTCATGCATCATAACACCGTTTAAATATACTACAATACGTTTACCAGACTTAATTCGTAGTATTGTTAAGTAAAATGTTAGTAATATGAAATATCACACCCGACTGCATACGGCAATCATCTGCCCATTGTGGCTCGATTACTTGCAAATTTTATTAAGATTCACTTTAGACCAGGAATGCTTCGAGCAAGCGCTACAAATTGTTATATTAATGTAATAAATCTATATCTCTTAAGACTATTTTTGTATAACAACGACTTCCTGCGGTTTCTTCCGTATAATATGTCCCTTAGTTTTTTAAAACCTTGGTTTACTTATTGGCACCTAACATTTTTTAACTAAAAATATTTTTAATTTATTTAAAAACCATGTTTTTGTGGGATGAAAATTACGTGATTAAATTGTATTGGCAATTTAATAAATTGAAGTAAATATTTACAAAATATCTGTGTGCCAACTTTTTATATTATAACTAGGGTAAGCCAGCGTAGCTTCGCCCAGAAGTAATATGTCCTCAATATTATATTTCATACAAACCTTTTTTCACTATTTTTTTATATAATAAAATAGCAAACAAGCAGATGACCTCCTGTATGAATGGAAAGAGAAATCATCGCATATAGACACCAAAGGTGTTAATGGTTCGTTCCGTGTGGCGGGATGGCAATACCACATGCATTGACGCCATTGTGGCAGGAATAGATAAGGCGGTGGTACCAAATATCCAGGCGAGACGTTGCTAAAGGTCAAGATGTTAGAGACACGTATAGCTAATCGGTCATCTTTTAAGTTGTTTTAAAGTTGTTCTTCTCTTCAAAGTAGCCTAAGTTTGACCACAGATATTTAACAATTTTCTTGGCAAATTTCATTAAAATTGGTTCAGTGACTTAGATGAACGTAACAGACAGATAAACGTTTGCATATATAACATTAAATATGTATGTAGTAATTAGAGTTGAATTATTATTTTAGCTCCAGTTAAATGGTATTCTTTTCTCCTTGGAGATGCTTCGTTTGCGAAGTGAAGCGTGCGTTGAGTACGTGTAATTTGTGCCTTTGTTTTGTTGCTTACGTTGTGGAAAGTGTGGTGGGTATGGGAGGATATTTATGCCGCTGGGGTCTTTTTTACGGGCCATTAACGAGCTTGTTTTATTTCTAACATTGTTTTTTTAGTGGCATCCGAGTACGCGAAAGTTGCAAATTAAATTGATTTCTAATAAATGTTACATTTGGATTACGTCTTTTATGCATTTTAAGTTAAATACATATTATCAACATACTAGTATATGGTATAGTACTTTTTATATTTATTTACATTTTACAAAACATTACATAAGTATTTTACAAAAACTACAATTTTCTTCATTTAAAAAGAAGCGTTATCCTACATTTATATTTGATATCCCACGTCTGTAACTTTTCCTAGTTAATAATGGCGAACGCCAAGAAATATTTAAATGAGTTACATTATTAAAAATAATACCATATATTTGATTTGCACTAAGGAACCGCTTTGATGTTAATCAAAGTACTCGTATTATTTTAATAATATTAATAATGGTCGTTCAAAATATTTGCTATTAAAATAATGTCCCAATAAATTGAGAAAATATTAACAATAACTAATAAATCTATATATATAAAAATCAATCCCTATTTTCCTTGGTCACGACATCACCCCTGAATGGCTGAACCAATTTCGGTATTTTTTTTGTTGTGTTTGTGATTGTAAGGAGAAGGTTCTTATAAAAGAAAATATTAAGAAAATTGCGCGGAAAATTAGAAAATCCGCTATGGATTCCTAATATGTAAGGCAAAGCAACGTTTGCCGGGTCTATTCATGGGACAAATTATACTTACTGATTTAACCCCAAAGTAAGCAAATTATTTGCTTGTGTTATGTCAACGATACTAATATTTAGAAATACTAATATATAAATACTTTTACACAATAAACAAATATATGTTTGTATTTCCAAACCCGGAAATACAAACATTTATGCTCACCACACATTAGCTTGTCCCCGTCGGGGATCGAACCCGAGCCCCGTCGATTGCGTAGTCAGGGTCGCTAACCACTCGACCAACGGGGCGGTCAAACTAATAATCCGTATCATATCATAGTTTAAAATAAAAGGAAAATATCAAGTTAAGTTATAATATGTACATATTATGTAAAGATTAATCCACATAATGCTAAATAGTTTGGTCGATTGTATTCGATCCTTTCCAGCTACTTGATCACGTCCTCTCACATCTCAGGGTATATCTATCCTTATAAAATGGGCTAAATTTTTGAGTGGAATAGACTTGTTAATTTAATCTTAATATACCAGTCAATCAAGCCTTTAATTATGCTCAGATTATTGTAAGAACTGCTGAGACAGTTCTTTCATGACAATTACTTTTCTTTTACTTAAACCCAATTTAGAATCCTTTCAATTTATATATTTAGGTACTTTTATTCTTAGGAAATATGCTAATAAATTAAATTTAAATTATATTTAAAAAATGTCGAAATAAACCTTAAACGTATATTAAAATGTTAAAACCAAATTAACGAATGATGCCACACGCATGAACTCTTTTAAAACTGTCACGTACGTAGTAAATTTACTAGGTGGTAGAGTTCTGCGTTGTCTCGCCCGAGTCTGGTACCACCGCCTTTCCTATTCCTGCCGCAATAGCGTCAGTGCTTGTCACTGTCGTGTTCCGGTTTGGAGGGTGAGCTAGCTGGTAAACTTATGCATGTGGCATTAGACTTCGCCACAAGATAGCAACGCACCATTAACACCGTTGGTGTCTGTAGGCGATGGTTGACTCTTTCCATCAGGGGACCCATCTGCTTGTTTGCTATCTTATGATATTAAAAATAATGTAAATAAGGAAGTTACTGATTGTACCCCGATTTTCAAAAATCGAATTTTTACCAGATCTCTACGTTTTGAGGTCCTCGAAACCTTTACCGACTATTTTCACAATGACTTCAGTATTTCTGTATGTATGTGTGTAGGTGTGTGTGTATATTGTATGTGTGTTGCTAAGTTGACTGTTACCGTGTGGTCAAAAGGTTAACAAAATGCGAACAAGTTCAGTACAATTACATTAAGTTTTTTAAACATGACTTTTAGTTTTACAAGAACGTAATTGAAATGTCGGCTACATGCATGTTGTTTATTGAATTTATACCAAATCTGTTAACCTTGACAACTGATAAATTTATGATACTGGCTTTGTTTGTAAAATCCGTCAATTTTAGTGGATAGTAGTTTTTATTTTTTAGTCGTCTCTGTGGTCTAGTAGCCGCCTTTGTGATCTAATGGTCCGGTGGCGGAGTTGTCCACATAAGGTCCTGGGTTCTATTCTTTTCAGTTCGGGCTATTAAAACCAAGTACTTTTTCAGTTTTCTGATAAAAAACAACGTGGTCGGTTGGCGATAGGCTTGCCACCTATCACATTGTGAGAATAAGTATCTTCGGCTAACCGTGGGTGCACTAGTTGTACACCTGCATACATCTGCGGGGAATACGGGCGTGAAGGTACTTTTTAGTAATTTTTATTTAACAGCTAATATTCTTTAAAATATATTACAGGAATAAAAAACATAAAACATTAAACACTGAGTTAAGACATAATTATATTTTATTAGATACATAGTTAAATTAGGCGCTAAGTTAACAGGGCGTATATGTTGCGGACAAAGTGTAATAATGCTTACCGGACCACTATAACTACAGCTAAGTTTGTCAAAGATGACTTTCAGTTTCACTGGTGATTAAAATGTCGATTACATGCATGTTTATTGAATTTGTCCCAAATCTTAACCCCGTGTTGGTCCCGAGCTCCTTTGAAGAATAGGCCAACTGCCGTTCTGACAGGCAGGCCGTAAAAGGCGACCGATTGGCCATACGTGTCACTAACATCGTGGCTACTAGGTGGTAGAGTTCTGCATTGTCTCGCCCGGGTCTGGTGCCACCGCCTTACCTATTCCTACCGGAATAACGTCAGTGCTTGTCTCTGTCGTGTTCCGGTTTGGAGGGTAAGGTAGCCGGTACACTTATGCATGTGACATTAGACCTCGCCACAAGATAGTAACACACCATTAACACCTTTGGTGTCTATAGGCGATGGTTGACTCTTTCCATCAGGAGAGATCTGCTTGTTTGATATCTTATGATATAAAAAAAATCTATTAATCTTGACACATGACCAATTTATGACACTGGCATTTATGTATTTTTTTTTAATTTATGTGATATTTATTTTGATTTAATTCGATACCTAATATTCCTTGAAAACATTTATATATAATTCGGTTGTCGGAAATAAATTTGCTACAAAGCTAACATGGCGTTGTTGCGGTCAAAGTGTAATAACGCTCACCGCGCCACTATAAGACCACTATAACACCGGCCAAGTTTTTAAAAGATGACTTTCAGTTTCACTGCTGATTGAAATGTCGACTACATACATGTTATTTATTGAATTTGTTCCAAATCTATTAATCTTGACACATGACCAATTTACGATACTGGCGTTTTTTGTAAGATACGACGATCGTAAGTTTCATTCAATGGGTAATATTCTTTGAAATATATATTGGAATATATTCATAAAATATTTTGTTCGAAATAATTTGCTCTCCCATTGGTCTAGTCTTTAGCCTGTTCAGCTGTTACAGGTATATCGTAAGATCACGTGTTCAAGTTGACCGCCCCGTTGGTCGAGTGGTTAGCGACCTGACCACGCATCAATGGTGCTGGGGTTCGGTTCCCGACAGTGACAAACATTTATGTGATGAGCTTAAGTGTTTGTATTTCTGCGTTTGGGTGTTTATTAAATCTATTTGAGTATTTATATATGTATATGTTATTAGTATCGTTGACTGACATCCGTACTACGTGTAAATAAAATTGCTTAATTTGAGGTTAGACCAATTTGTGTAAATTGTCCAGTGATATTTATTTATTACTAGCTGACCAGGCGAACGTTGTTCTGCCTTTTTAACTACTCTTATTTTTTCTATATTTTCTCACCTTTTAAACCTTCCCTGGACTTCAACGATCAATTCAAAACCAAAACTAGCCAAATCGGTTTAGCCGTTCTCGAGTTTTAGCGAGACTAACGAACAGCAATTGATTTATATATATATAAATAGATTAATTATAATTCCAAGTTTGGGTAAACATATGTAAATTTTTTTTCTTTAAATATCTTAGTATAAACAATGTGGGAATGTATGTACTATCATTTACCTCAGCGACAAAGAAAACTGTAGGTTCCAGATTTTGGAGCAGAGGAGCAAGCGATAGACGTAGGTAGGAAAACTGGGCAATAACCGACAAATTGGCAATTCAAGGTAGACTGAGGATGTTGTGTTTATCCTGCTTACGGCCGTGTTTGTGTTACCGACTCACATATTATGTGTACTAAATTTCAACTCAACTTAAACTCAACGTAACTCAAAAATTCTATAACGGTTCTGTTTTGTCTTTGTGAGTATGGGACCTAATTCTATAACGGTTTTGTTTTGCCTCTGTGAGTAGAGAACCTTAAATATAGATAAAAATATTCAGAACAATTAGCAAAACCTTGAATACGATCCCAGGACTCTATGCATCTTTATTGATACTGGTGCTTCTACATTTTTTCAATGAAATAAGCAACAAACGAGCAAGAAGGCTTAGATACAGCTGCGAATGTGATCAACCGTGCATCATAAAATGCTTTTTACTAAGAAACGTTTAATGAAAACTTTACTATTTTGCAATCAAGCTAGAGTAGACCGCACACAATATAACAAACAAAATGTAGCGACAAGTTGACATACAAGTGACAACCTCGGGATCGCAATAAACAACACAGATGCGTACCAAATCCCCTTTGAGGTCACAGCCTTACAAATATTAATAAAAAAAGAAACAAATAAAGCAAAAATTGAAATTCCGTCGATTGGAAACGCCACCCTCACAGTCGCGTAACAAATGAACAATATAACACTTCAGCTTCAAAGAAATATGAATTCTATTGCTATAGAAAATTACACCAAAATTTGCTTAATACATTGAAGTATTAGAAAAACATCCCAATCTTGATCCATTAAATCATTCATGATGGGTAATTATATTTGAACCTTAATTTAAGGAGTTAAGAGTCCATTTTCTAAAATTTGAAAAATTCAAAGATAAGTCAGGGTTGGCGAACGGTGGCTTGTTTGTGGTTGTGTTCATTCGTTTGTATCTATTGACACTTGTTTTTGTCAGGGTTGAATAGGGTTGACAATAAACTAGAGGTTAAAGATTTTATGATTCCTACCTAGTACTATTATATATGCTATGCTCATACAGGTATTGTTTCGCCACTTTTATGAGAAAAAATATCCTTTGTGTTAATCCAGGTTATAAATAAAAAATATTGCTGGACTTTTTTTATAACATTAGATAGCAAACAAACAAGATAGAAGAAGAAACTATCGCCTATAGACACCAAAGATGTTAAAGGTGCGTTGCTATCCATATGGTGGGAGGGTACCGGCTACCTTATCTTCTAAACCGGAACACGAAAATGACAAACTTTGGCGCTATTAAAGTAGGAACAAGTAGCGCGGTGGTACCAAATACCGAGGCGAGACTTTGCGGAACTGTACCACCTAGTAAACACATATTACACGAATTTATCTAACCCCAAAATAAAATAAAAAAATTGGCTTGTGATATGGACGTTAGTCAACGATATTAATACATAGAAATACATATACACATTAAATACCCGAACCCAGAAATATAAATATTAATGCTCGTAACACATATGTTTGTCCCTATCAGGAATCGAATCCGAGCCCCATCAATTCGTGGTTAGGTTTGCTGACGACTCCTGACTCGACCGACGGGACGGTCATAAACTATCGGGGAGCTAAATTTCACTTAATTCCAATTAGCTGTTTTTGAATGATTGAAATCTCCAAGAGATGGTTTTTACCACTTAGGTCGAATTGTTAGTTACCTACTTACCAGCATTTTTTTCCGTTATTTAAATACATAAAAACTTTAAGTTTACTTCCAGGACATTTTCATGTCTCATAAGCGGTGCGTCAAAGAGTGCTCTACTGTCAATATTAGTCATGGTCAAGCATTTTTCGGACACTAATACAATAATATTACTAATATTAAATATCGATATAAAGAATAACTCTTTTATATTGAACTACCTGTTGCCCGCGACTTAGTTTGCGCGGACTTCGTTTACTCCACACAGCTTCTCCCCCGTAGGTGATAGCGTGATAATATGTAGCCTATATGTTAATCCGACCTGTTAGTAAAATTCATGCAAAATTTGAAGTAAATCCATGCAGTACTTTTTGAGTTTACCCCGGACATACATTGACTCCTACGATTTTATTATATTTTATTATTATATTGAATAATCGAAATATTTGTCAAATGTAATTTGACAAATATTTCAAATTACATTTGAAATATTTGTCAAAATACATTAAAACTAAAAAAAAATATGACATTAAGATTTAAAAAAAAATCATAGACGTCTGAATGTCTGTATGTATGGATGTGCCACGATTACGCTCAAAATACTTAATGTAAAAAATGGTTCAGATTATTTTTAACAATTTAAGTACCTATGTCACGGGAATGCTTGATTTAATTCAGTGTCTAATTACTTCCAAAATTAAATGAGCGTTATAAAGCATGCACACACATTTTGGATTTTTGAAACATTTTCGAAAACACTTTTATCCTCTAGCTAAAGCTTATCTGAAAGAGATTGCTTGTTTTGACCGCCTTTGTGTATCTTACATATACAACGTTATTTTTCTTGTTATCATATATTACGGTGCTTTTTAAAGTTATTATGTTGTTTTGTTGATTAATAATGTATAAATACACAAATTAAACGCATTGCATATTTATATATTTCGTTTTCAATGAAGTTGTATAAATCAACCAAAAGATTTTACTGGTC
This sequence comes from Apodemia mormo, assembly GCA_036924255.1. Lineage (NCBI taxonomy): Eukaryota > Metazoa > Arthropoda > Insecta > Lepidoptera > Riodinidae > Apodemia > Apodemia mormo. The sequence continues at coordinate 30,675,741 of JAUPFN010000014.1, read as the reverse complement.
CATTTCAGAACAATGCTCAATATCATAAACAATAAACTCGTTTTACGCTTCTGAACCTTGATAAATTGATTTCGAGTGAAGTAAATATAATATTGAGCATTACGACTGGATTGCTTTAACTTAAAACACAGGGCATATAACTTAAGTAAGTACATATATAGCGTGTAAAGGACCGTCCTAACGAAAAAATAAGAAACCTTACCATTTTAACATTCCAGTCAAGATGGCAATTAACGCCCGGTTTCGTAGTAACTGTCATTGGACCAACTGCTTAAGTTCATTTCAAAAAAAAAAGATGGCAATTCCTTTGTTGTGGGAAACATAACGTTTCTGTTCTATGATTTAGCGGAAGGGTTCCCCTTCCGCTGTAAAGCTGAAGTTTTCGCAAATTATGTATTTCCGTTGTCACTATAACAAAAAATTCTAAAAATAAAAAATGAAAATATTAAGGATCCCCCCATACAGTAAACGTGTTTCCTTCGTATTTTTTGCTCAATATTAATAATGGTAACAGGTAGACGCTTAAATTTTTACCTTTTACTTTACCTTTCAAAATAAATAATTAAATAAAAATAAAGTAAATGTTAAAGGTGTGCTTCCATACAAGAAACGTAATTTTTAAGCAATCTTTTACTCGATCTTAATAAACAGATAGAAACTTGAATAGGGATAGTACGGGACTCTTCGTGCGCGAGTACGACTCGCACTTGGCTGGGTTTTGTTATTTTCAACACAATGTAAGGCGTACAATGCTCCCCGACGTCGTTATTTCTTCCCATCAAGAGAGTCATCTACTTGTTTGCTTAAGATATAAAAAACTGACAAAAAATACAAAATAATATTTAGGTGTTTTATCGTTTCATCCGGCAAATGCTTATAGCAACCTATAAACCACTTGTATGTCTGAATTAAGTAAAAAGCTTTAGGGGTCGCAATGACAAGGGCTGCAACCACAGATGTTGTTTATAGGCCGTACGATTCATTCTAATCTAACCCTCGCTTTGGCGGTGTCTACATTTGAGATGCAGTAACTAACAATATTTTAAATTGTTTGTAAAGTATTAATAAAATTGGTACAATATTTGTTTTTGTATATATATCGCTTTTTGGGCGACAAGACTACCTTTGTGTACCTACTACGATTGTTGTAAACAATTATATTAAACGTATAGTCTTAAATTATTATTAAAGAAATTTATGCACAGTGTTTTCATTTATTCATCTTTGTAAAAACATATTAAATCCAAAATGTGTCAAATCCATAAAAAATCATGGGTGTATAAACTTCAATTTCCTACGTTCAATTGAGAAGAGGTGATCTCCAACACTGATAAGCCTGACAACGACTCTTGTTTGTTTCTTTAGACGACCATAACCGACAGTTTAACATTTCATCTAAGACACGGAAATGTTAACATACCATTACTAAATTTTGAAATTGAAATTATCAAAGGTAATTTCGAAAAACGCCTCAATAACACGTATTCCCTACTTGCAAATTAAACTCGGGACCTCGTAATCCTCACTGAATAGGATAACCACAAGACACAAGACCACGAAGCAACCAAGTGAATTCCTTACATAGAAGTTTTTTGGTTGCTTCGTGAAGAATTGAAGAATTATAAATCCTAGTTATTGAAGAATATTTAAATTCTATTAACATATAATCTAGAAATTAAATTCTATTAATTTATAACCTTCTTTATAACTTTTAATTTTTCTTTATAATTTTTCTTTTGTTTTTATTAATACAAAAGCAAAATAGAACATCTTTTCGTTGTCACTTACAAGGTTTTCCCGATTCGACCTATTAGTAGCTTAGGCGATATGCAAATATGTAGGGATAACTTTTGGCGGTGTGTCAGTACAACTTGCCGCTAGGGGCTGACCAGCATTAATTAAATTATGTGTCACACCACATTTGGGTGCTTCATGGGTTACACTTCTCGATCAATATCACCCTTTCTGATAAATATGCATTCTTTGATATACAATTATTAAAAAAAGCTGTCAATTTTTCTTATTTTTTAGATTACTTATCATCGATATTTGATGATACTCCATTGTAATATAATGATTATGATATGTGGAAGTTCCCTGTGGGCCCCAAAAACGGTTGGAGCGATTGTGATGAAATTGTCAAGCAAATTTTAGATTATCTTAGCGATTGATCTTGTGAAATCTGAACCACCGCCTTAACTGTTCTTGATGCAGTAGCTTCAATGCTTGTCACAGTCGTGTTCCGGTTTGGCGGGTAATGTAGTCGGTAAACTTTTGTCATTACAAACATTACAACACACGAATAGCAGTTTGGTGTCCATAGATAGTGGTTGTCGCACAATGGTCTGTAGTGCGGGTAAGACCGCCCAGTAGGTCGAGTGGTTAGTGACCCTAACTACGCAATCGACGGGGCTCGGGTTCGATCCCCGACGGGGACAAGCATTTGTGTGATGAGCATAAATGTTTGTATTTCCGGGTTTGGGTGTTTATTATGTATGTAAAAGTATTTATATATGTATTTCTATGTATTAATATCGTTGACTAAGACACATAGCACAAGCAAATAATTTGCTTACTTTGGGGTTAAATCAGTAAGTGTAATTTGTTCCGTGAATATTTATTTATTATTATTTATTTATTTATTTATTTATTAAGAGCGCAATAGCCTGCTTTAATAGATAGATAGTTTAAAACCTGCAGTTGTCTCTTTTTACCAAGAAAAGCATGATCTACTTGTCTGCTATCTAATGATATAAAAAAAACGAGCAGCTAACTGTATCTTGTCTTTTCGTATGACATATGACCTATCTGACAAATTCAGACTTGTGCAATTTATGTTTATCACAAAAACTTTATTTCCAATGATGAGATTATTTTCAGTCTATCCGATAAATACTTTATCTTTATATTAATATTACAATAGTTCTCAAATAAATAACAAGTAAATAGATCGGTAGCTAAATCCCAAGTCTATGTAACGATATGAATAAGATAAAGATGCTAAAGCGGCCCCTTTCCAACCGAATGGCTTTCAAATCCCTCCGTAACAAACTTGGACCTTCCTCATTGTGTCCTTATCTGGACTCCGAACTTTGGCTATAAGAGAATGGCAAGACAGGGATAGTTGGTGACGCCTGTCATGGCTTTCAAACAATTCTAAAGGTGATTGTCTGTACGTAAGGAACGTTTCGTCTTTTGTCATTATAAAAAGGTGATTTGTATTATATATTCATTAAATTATTTATACTATAATAATTTTAAATAGTAATTAACCCCTAAATTACTTATATCACATTCGATATATAAAATGCATTGTTTTTCTACGAATTTGGGCTTTGAATCCCTTTTTGAGTAAGAGACTTTTTCCATCGTTCCCATTCTTTTCTATTTACAACTATTATATCTATTATCATTATACAAACCATGGATCTGGTCCTTGTTTGTGTAAAAAATTTTTGATTTTTTTGACGATATTTTCCCTAATTTTGTATAATTTGATTTATTCTAACATTCTACAATGCTCTTTCTAAAAAAATTGTAATTTAAGGAAATACAAAGTAAGCAATATATTATGCGCCACACATCGCGCGAAATAAACGGCTGGCGCAAAAGATCTGCGGGCGCGACGAGTCCGAGCAATGTTTACATTGCGTGTCGTGAAAATACGAAAAAATCATAAAACGAAAACTTTTCATTTCCCATAAAAATGACTAGCATGTAAAAATATGAACTTTACCCCAACTTACGCGAACCCGGAGTTACGCGATTTTTACATCTCGTTGATTCATCTTTTTTTTGACTTAATGGCTCCACTCCACACTATTGCTTAGCCAATGTACGTGTTCAGACAATTTGAAAACAAATTTTAGAAAATATGAACTGCAATGAAGACAGTAATTTTTCTACAAAACACGTAAAAAAAGTTTTTTTGGGTTTCGAAATTTCGCAGGAGAAAAAATTAAATCGTCAAATCACTTTGGTAAATTTTACTGGTAGAAAATGTTTTTAGACGTTGAGTTCGCCTGTTGTATATTTTGGGCAACAAAGAGTTTAAATAAATACATAAAAAATAGTATGTTTTCCCTTGACCCTTACGCGCTGTACATTGTTCACTATCCATTTTTGTTGAAAGAAAGATAAACACCTTATATATGTAGAATTGTCGGAAATTTCCCCCGTGTTCACCCTAGTCGCTATGGGATGCCTAGCAATAAGGCATTTGACCTGTTCTACAACAGATCTAGGCGTCCCGTAACAGTAAGAGAAGGCTTATATGTACCTTCCCTTAATATCGTGACTACGAACTAGGTGGTAAAGTTCTTGACCGGGTACTACCTCCGTCTTACTTAGTCCAGTTTGGAGGGTAAAGCCGGTAAACTTGTGTTTGTGGCATTTCAACCAAGCCACTCGGATTATTCCATGTGTTGGTCCCAGACTCCTTTGAAGAATAGGCCAACTGCCGTTCTGCCAGGCAGGTCGTAAAAGGCGACCGATTGGCTATACGAGTAGTATAGCCAATCGGTAGAGTAGTAGAGAGTACTACCATCGTGGCTACTTAGAGAAAGACGTGGTAGAGTTCTGCTTTGTCTCGCCCGGGTCTGGTGCCACCGCCTTACCTATTCCTGCCGCAATAGGGTCAGTGCTTGTCATTATCGAGTTCCGGTTTAGAGCGCAAGGTATGCATGTGGCATTAGACCTCGCCACAAGATAGCAACGTACAATTAACATTTTTGGTGTCTATAGGCGATGGTTGACTCTTTCCATCAGGAGACCCATCTACTTGTTTGCTATCTTATGATATAAAAAAATAACAACGCACTATCAACATCTTTGTCATCTATAAGCTTTGGTTATCTCTTTCCTTGAAGAGAACCATCTGCTTATTTGTTTGTTTGATCTTGCGTTTATACTAAAAACGTTACTGCCATACTTCGGATGCGACAATACATTAAGGTACATATGTGCTTACGGCTTACCTACTCATTAAAGTACCTAACTAAAATTTGAATATTCGTCATGCTATTGTGAACCAGTCAACTAAATGCAAAGTGTATCATAAAATCCATCTTTCCTTCTAATTTAGATTGCGTTAGTAAGGAAATTATCCCTGTAATAAACTATTAGTAATAAAATGTCATTCAAATCACATAACATTTCTCATACAATAGGTGATACTCGAATTAAGTGGATAACCACAATGTTGACGGCGCCCCGGAGCGACGTTAACGCCAACATTAAGTATTATAGTACGGTTCCGGGTAAACATACGAGGGAGTATATTGGACGGCGCCGTTCCGATCTTTTCTTTCATTCTACTATTTTGAGGTATTTTAAGATTATTTTTTTTATATTAAAATGTAATGAAATTGTCGTAATTTGTAGAAAAATGCGCGGTCGAAGGATAAAGCCGTAATTATAATTATAGTTGTAATAAAATATTAATAATAAAATGATATTTAAATCACTCAACATGTATCTCAATACTGGAACTAAGTGGGTAACAACAGTGTTAACGGCGCCCGGAGCGACGACCAATATTTAGTATTACAGTATGGTTGCGGAGAAACTTACGATGGAGTACTTTGGACGGCATCGTTTTCTTATTATATTTTCTTCTCTCTTCTATTCTTGGTTATTCTCTATTTTTATTTTATTAAATCAAAATAAATACGAGGTCAACAGATAAAGCGGACCTTATGATAACGGCACCGTTTTCGTATTATATTTTCTTCTCTCTTCTATTCTTGGTTATTCTCTATTTTTATTTTATTAAATCAAAATAAATACGAGGTCAACAGATAAAGCGGACCTTATGGTTTGAACGGGACATGCTGACTATAAAACCGATGAGTTAGACCAATAATAAGCTATTCAAATAATAATTATGACAATCAAATCATTACACTCTTGTTGTACCATGGAGGTACATATATATATGCTGATAACTATAATAGCGACTCCTCACAGAACATTTACATGAGCATTTTAAAACTAATATTAAGTGTACACGTACCGATAAAATTGGAAGTTGATTTAGAGGTTACAGTTCCTTTTATTGGCTATATTCTACTGTTTTGAGTGAGACTAGTACGTACGTACGTACGTACGTAACTAATTTATCATATTAAAATACATTTAGAATTAAACACAATTAACAATGAACTTGTATTTTTAATTTCACATCAAAACATATATATTTTTGGTATATTACTCAACCAAATTCACACACCAGTTTAGTCTTCATTAATTATAATTAAACAACACAAATTTAGACAGCCATTTGAAGTAGGAAATATACCTAGGACAATAAAAGTCTACTAAAAATATGAAATAACAGGGTTTTTTTAAGTTATCGTGTTTCTAAGCTACATACTTTTAATGCATGACGGGATTTTTTTAGTTTCTTTTTTTGTGTATTTGTCCTATTTTATTAAATAAACTTTTTTAAATTTGCTAAATTAATCTTAATTGAATTGTCTATAAATACATATATAAATTAAGCAAGTTTTGTTCACTAAAAAGAGAAAAACAATAGAAATTGCTACCTAATGCTTAGCGTTATGGGTTGTGCAAAAATAAAATGAATAAACTAAAAATAATAATGAAAACTGTACTCAAATAATATTTCTAAATATTAAGAAATATTCAGATAAATCGTATATTTAAGGGATAAATAATTTTAATGACAGAAGTTTTTTCGCACAATAGCAATTGGCTTAGACTACAGCATTATTTTGACGTAAAATAATATTGTTAAATATTACGTCCTAATTGCGTGACAAAATCAGTTTTATAATTAAAGTTTTGTGCTAATCCCATGGTTGCAATACATTTATTCAGGGTAAAGAGTATCTTATTTTTTGATCCGGTTATAGACTATCGTTGTATTATATTGCATACAAACAGTTTATTCGTTTCAGCAGGAAGAAGTAACTACTATATGTAAATCCACATCAATATACACACTCACTCGCATACGTAAATACACTCTAATACAAACACATACACAACTTTCACGTTTATAATAGTGGTCTCAACACAATAAATTTAAATGTAACCTTAGAAGGAAATATAAACAAAATGTCCATATAAAACTGCAGGATACATTCCCGTGTAGGACCCTTCCAATATTTATCTATTAACTATTGCTTGTACACAAACAGATTACACTGTCCAGATAATGTTGAACTCAAATGCCTAACGTCCTATTTCACTTAGTCGAGTGCACGAACCGGGATGACAGGTCATAATAAATTGGTTAATTATTGTTCAAGTCAGCACTATTGTTTAGTTTACAGAGGTCGAGGTTTGTAGTTTAGCTGACCCCTTCATTTGTTAAACACACCTTTAGCTATAATCTTATGGTAATGAAACGACTATGAATGGTAAATCAGGTGTAATTCAGTGTTGTAATAAACGTAACTGTTAATTTTATCTTTATACCACTTATGTTCACGATTTTGGTTACAAAAAAATATGATATCTCAAAGAACAGCAAACTATCTTATATCCAAAAGGGTGGGAAACTGGACGTATTTCCCTACTCCTCATATATACTTCTGATTAAATTCATTGCGGGTTTTGAAACCTGCTAAGCTTTTTCGCAGGACACCTTGAGCTCGCAACTTACCACTTTTTCGATTGATTCTCCTTTACAAAATTTGCATTGCTAGGAACGAGAGTTTGTACATTGCTCTTGAAACGATATTATACTTTCTATACGTAATAGACAATAACTGTTCTAATATAACTGACCTAATAACGTACACATAGATTGGGTCTAACGTAGGCTCTCATTTAAGTCCATGTCCCTTTTGAAGAATAACATCTGTTTTACAGACAGACAGTTAATAAAAGGCAAATAATTGGTCACAAATGTCACTACCATCGTGATTACCAAGTGTCCAAGATAGATTCCTGCAACGTCTTAAGCCAGCCATACATTCTAGGATGTACACAGGTGTACCGGTACATTTTAACTAGACCTGAGTAGAGAACAAAACGTGTACATTTGTGTGACATACTCACTCCAATTTACCAGGCAAACCTATCAGTTACACCCTAGTGTGAATGGCGTGCTTTATCGGGATTTGATATAACCACCTTACCTTTTGCCTTGTCTTGAGTCTTTTTTGTTCTTTTCGCGTGTTAGTCCGGGCCCCTTTGAGGAATAGACCAAACGCCGTTCTGACAGGCAGATCGTTAAACGCGACCGATTGGATATATGTGTCACTACCATCGTGACTACTAGGTGGTAGAGTTTTGCAAAGTCTCACCTGGGTGTTTGGTACCACCGGCTTACCTATTCCTATCGTAATAGCACCAGTGCTTGTCATTGTCGTGTTTCGGTTTGGAGGGTATAACAGCCAGTAGACTTATGCATGTGGCATTGCCATCCCGCCACATGGATAACAAAGCACCATTAACATCTTTGGTGTCTACAGGCAATGGATTCTCTTTCCATTTGGAAAGCCATCTGTTTGTTTGATATCTAATCCAAAAAAAAGCTTTTGGTTTCTTTTCATATGCGGCCTGATAAAAAATCAGTTGATTTGTCCTTTAAGTTACGATACAACCAACGCGAATGATCTCTTCCTAACAAAACGCACTTAAATAACAATGTCTCAGCCATCAATTTATTTATTTTTTACTCAATAACAGTTACCATTGATTACTCTCTATGCAAACAAGAAAACTCGCAAATCAACCGAGATGTTGAATCTTTCACCCACAATAACATTAGGATATCGCATCTGATACGCCGCAAACTAAAGGGGGCTTAGCGACATTACACCCTTAATCTACGGGGACTATTGTTGACTGGAAGCGACTATTCTGCCTGACTATAAGATTTATAAAAAAATTGAACCTTTTTTTTAGATAAATTACCTTAAATCATATAAATAAAATAAAAATAATATGCTAACGCTGATTGACTGATTGATTGAATGGGAGACAAACCAATGAATCTAGAATCATGAAACTTATTTCAGGGTAGGGCATGCAATTCTGTATTAAATTATCACCTTTAGTTAGACTAAAAGCATCAAATTATTGTATTCCCTAGGCTAGGTATAAATAATCACACTTACATATAGGCATTCGCATTACTAGAAGTCTGCAATTGCGTTGCCGGCCTTTTAAGATGGGTAAGGTCTTTTATTGAATATTTCCTAGAAGTGAGGACGAAAAACTGTATAGAGAATTGCACGATTATTGGATTTCCACTAGGTGGTAGAGTTCTGCATTGTCTCGCCCGGGTCTGGTACCACCGCCTTACCTATTCCTGCCGCAATAGCGTCAGTGCTTGTCGCTGTCGTGTTCCGGTTTGGAGGGTAAGGTAGCCGGTAAACTTATGCATGTGGCATTAGACCTCGCCACAAGATAGCAACGCACCATTAACATCTTTGGTGTCTATAGGCGATGGTTGACTCTTTCCATCAGGAGACCCATCTGCTTGTTTGCTATCTTATGATATAAAAAAAAAAACATTTCAGATAAGATGGTGGGGATGGAACTTTGAATTTTGATTTACTTCTTGTTTGCTATATAGTCAGAAAAAGCAGATTACCAGCTTTTGCAAGGTTCTATATACTCGTGTGTGCTAACTGCTAACACATCACCACTAGACTTCATTATCTCTGATATTATATATTTAATTTTACTTAAATAACCAAACGGTTTCACATTTTACTTATCGCATTATCAATGATGCATGCAATAATTATGACGGAGTTTCACCAAGTACCGACGATGGAGAGTATTAATCATATCAACCGATTTTGATTCGATTTGTGGCATCCAACGGAGCTGTTTACGGAAAAGAGCTATTTAGAATTATTTAAAAAAAAAGAGCAATTAATCGGTACATTTCTTTGAAACTTATTTTAAAAAACATTTTTTTTGAGGATTTTTAAAAAATTTAAAGATCTTGTATGCTGAGTATTAAAAACTCATAGATTCATACGTAAATACTTATTTCATCGTAAACATGATCATGAAAGTTTTCTAGGATCGTAAAATGTCGAGATTTAATGAAAACTTAACGTCTAAAAATCAGGTTAAAATTCATAACTTCCTTCTTTAGAAATAAAAATATTTTAATATTAACATTTGATTGCTATGTCACGACTGCCAAAAATTACTTGAAGCTTATATCAGTGCTATTTTTAATATGTGCAATCTATTTATTAGATCCGGTCAATCAACATTCTTCACGCTCATAGAATATAATCAATAGGTATATGGACTCATAAAATGTGTAATGTTATGATACTATGACATAATTCTACACTGCCATACTTATTACTCCCCTATACTTGTACACTGTTTTTATGTAATAAGGCGACACTCTTATGGTTCGGTGTTAAAGATACACTTATAGAAAAAAAAATATTTTATCAAATTTATATTTTACCTATGTCTAATCCGTAGGAGGGACGATTGCACTCGACGGAAGGTTTAATTATATTGCTCTTAATGCACACATTTTTGTTAAAAACTATACATACGTATACATGTATGTTACGAATGATCTGTTTATATGTAAACACTAGCAATCGTCTGTGGCCGAAATTCGAAGTGAAAAATCGAGAACGGCTATATGTTTTGGCTAATTTTTTTAAATATTTGTTAAAATCCGAGGAAGATTTTTAGGAAAGAATAAATGGAAAGATTGTCGGGAAAATAATAAAAACAATAATTTTATTTTCCTGTACAAAGGTTTGCTAGGTTAAGATAAAACGATTTTAAATCAGTTCTAAGACGGTACGAAATACGCCGGTTCAGCTACTAATGAATATTTACAAAAGTATAATCTTAAGGCGACGCACCGGAGACAAACGGAAAAAAACTGGTTTGCTTAATCACATTTTCATGTATTGATTGTTAAATAGTGGTTTTACAAAAATTACACGATATACCTGGAGATATTATCTAAGGAATGTGCTAACTTATTAATGATAGAATGTGCTTATAAATGGCTGAGTAGACCAGAGCTGTCTCAGTAGACCATTCATGCCGCAAAAGCGTCAATGCTTTTTACTTTCGTATTACAGTTTTGAGGGTAAGGTATCGGGCAACACCATCCAGCCCCATCACATGGATAATGTCGCACTAGAACATATTTTGTGTCTATAGACGATGGTTGTTTCTTTCCTTTATGAGTGCTATCTGCTTGTTTATTTATGCTTTACTGGATCATATAAAATTCCGAAAACAGGCTAAAACAAATCTCTAAAACAAGTAGGTAATTTATTCATAACTAGCTGACCCGGCAGACGTTGTTCTGCCTTTTTAACTACTTTTATTTTTTTTCTATATTTTTCACCTTTTAATCCTGGAATTCAACAATTAATTCAAAACCAAAATTAGCCAAATCGTTTCAGCCGTTCTCGAGTTTTAGCGAGACTAACGAATAGCAATTGATATATATATATATATATATATATATATATATATATATATATATATATATATATATATATATATATATATATATATATATATATGTATATATATATATATATGTATATATTAGTTTTGAATATAAAAAAGAATGTACTAAGTTTGGTTTTCAGCTGAAGTCCTATATTTATTTAATACATATTTATCTGAAAACCAAAACGTTTCCGAGCGGTTTCAGAATATACCGCGCCGCCCACTTCCTATAATATTGGCGCGCGTCAAAATACTTCAAAGTCTAATCCTAACCAATCAATAGAAATTCTAAAATATATATCCCATCCAGTTAATTTAAATCAAGTTAACGATTTGTAAAGGGATACGGAAGGGATAGGTGAAGGGCTTGGTGAACAAATTAAGGGATCCTAATGGTTATCGGCAGAATCTAAGCGTTAGGCGATGTTTGGACCGACCCTTACGACGTACCAGATGAATTTTAATGTGCGCACTTGTACTTTGACTATTACCGTCATGAATTTGTGTGTTTTGTGGCTATAAGTGTAGTTATAATGATTTGGTTTAAGTGTATTTCCGGCTTATGTGCGGCGTTTTTGATAATTGAAAGTATTCTTCATCAAAAATATAATGACTGCCCGTGGTCTAGCGGATAGCCTATTCGGCTCTGATTATGAGATCCCGGGTTAGATTCCGGGGTCAGGCAAAAGTATTGTTGAGGCAAAAGTATTTATAGAGTTTTTGTTGAAAATCCGAAATCTCAGTAACAGCTCGAAATCCGACGTGTGGTGTCCAATGAAAATGAAAATGAGTCCAGTGTCTCGCATGACCACGTAAAGCTGACAGTCCTGGTTATCGTTAGAAAAGTCGATAATCTTTATTAAGTCGATAAATTGTAGCGATGTTCTCATCACCACTCATCGCGCCACCCGACAAACCTATGAATGTAAATAACTGGAAAATGTCTATAGATTCGTTCGGTTTATTCTGGCTATCCCGTAAGAGAACTTACGCGTTATGATACTTTAAAAAAAAAAAAAAAACTCGCGTTGGTCCAGGCCTTTTTTGCAAGAATAGATCAACTGCCTTACTGCTGGGCATCTCATAAAAGTGAAAAGAATGTTACTTTTTTGAAATCTCTTAGGCATTAGTAGTCATAATATTAGTGACACGTAGGTGTAATATAATATATTAATACGGGAAGGAAAAACTTTGCACCCCTTTTTAAGACAATTGCACGAACGTTGGAGTATGAAATTTGCTTTGAATAGGTATATACCTCCAGAGAGAGTATTCTTCAGCAACTAATAAATAAAAATGTCTTCAGAAAAATCTATTTGTGTGAAATGTCAACGAGTGTCACTTGTGTACTTACAGTAATCAAGCCACGCACACTAGCGTGATTGGTGTGCCCGACCTTAATTTTTGTTATCCCTGCTTTCAATATATAAAGTGAAGGTTAAATTAAATATTATACATCCGTATTTAATTTAAATACCTATCTAGATACAATTACAAACAACGGGCATAAATTTTTTTACGATTTGGAACTTGAAGTTTTGCAGGAACATTTCCTGCAAAACTTCAAGTTCCAAATCGTACCAAACTTAACCGCTCCGTTGGTCGAGCGGTTAGCGACCCTGACTACGCAATCGTCGGGGCTCGGGTTCGAGCCCCTACGGGGATAAGCATTTGTGTGATGAGCATAAATGTTTGTATTTCCGGGTTCGGGTGTTTCTTAAATATATTCCAGTATTTATATATGTATTTCTAAGTATTAGTATCGTTGAATAACACTCATAACACAAGCAAATAATTTGCTTACTTTGGGGTTTAGATCAGTAAGTGTAATTTGTTCTATGAATATTTATTTATTTATTTATTAAATTTTACATGCGAAAACTTGGCAGATATTACAGTTATACGCCTTATAGCTTTTTCTGCAAAACAAATATATTTTCCTTGTATTATGAGTTTTAGTCAACGATACTAATACATAGAAATACATATTATGTAAATCCTAGAATATATTTACAATAATATGATTACAGAGATACAAACATTTATGCTCATCACACATTTATATGATTGTTCCCTTCGGGGAACAACCTGAGCCCCGTCGATTGCGTAGTCAGGGTCACTAACCACTCGACCAACGGGGCGGTCTATTTGGTAGAGTTCTACAACGTCTTGTCCGAGCTGCCACAAAAAGCTGTCTCAATAGACCATTCATGCCGCAAAAGCGTCAATGCTTTTTACTTTCGTATTAGTTTTGAGGGTAAGGTATCCGGCAATACCATCTCACCCTATCACATGGATAACGTCGCGCTAGAAACATATTTTGTGTCTATAGACGATTATATACTAAAAAAAAGTATTTATAACACTTGTACTGTTTCAAAAATGTAATTTAAATTTTATTTATTACACATCACTTTTAAACTTACAGCCAACCGGTTTCGCCTATTAAAGCATCATCAGGGCTTTCACATTAACTTTTTTTTACATTATACTATTGTAAAACTTAAATATTATACATACACAAAGACTTTAATAACTAAAAATTTTTTAGTTATTAAAAAAGTATTACTTATTAAACGACCTGCCTGGTAGAACGGCAATTGGCCTATTCTTCAAAGAAGCCTGGGACCAACACAGGGAAAGATTTGGTTGGTTATTTGGTGTCTATAAGCAATGGTTGTCTCTTTCCATCAGAAGAACCATCTACTTGTTTGCTATCTTATGATATAAAATTAAAATAAATAAATCTGCATGAGAAATAAAACATGATTAGAAATAAAAAATAAATCACGAAACACCTTTGTAATTATTAGCTGATTTGTCTGTCTTTTTGTTTCTATGTATTTTTGTAGAGACTATTGTTTACTAGATGTTATTATCCATCTAAGTAATCTCAACAATAGAAGAAAGTTATGAGTTTAATGACTTAAGAAAAGTAAAAATATCTTTAATAGCGAGAAAACAATTTGTCATAATTTCCTCACGTTGTCTATAGGATAGTATAGGATATTCCTCATAGGATATTATACAAATTCATTTAACTCTTTATCCAACCTATCTACATTATAATTAAAAAGAGGAAAGATTTGATTGTTTGTATGTTTGTAATCGATGAACAAAAACTACATAAACGATTTAAAAAAAATATTTCACAGATATAAAGCTGCTGATATGCATAGCTCTAACATTATCTCTAATAAAAAATAATATTATCTTTGAATAACTATGGCTGCTTTACTCGATTGCGTAAAAATATGTATGTATCACGAAAACACAGTCGCGAAGAACAGCTTGTTATAAACAAATACCATCACGAAAATTTTCCAAATGAGTAAAAGGACAATGATATTGTCATGATGTAACGATAGCCTTATCGACAAATCGGGCATATCAAATCTCGGGCAACTTAGTTTTATAATAAAAACTAAAGAACTTATTCAGAATGATTTGTCTAATGTGCACTAGTTACACCTCTGCCTACTCTTTATATCGCCGTGACGATATTTTTTATAATTCAAAGTTAATCTGCAAAATGTCTCGAAACGACTCACGATTTTCAGAAGCAACTTGCTTTACAAATACGTATTTTGGTTGTATTTTAAAAGTTACGATCAATGCGTTAAATGTTCAGCTTTATAATTTTCTACTTAAGTACCCAATTTTAACCGGGCTTTACTTTCTTTTCAACCGACGAAAAAACGAAGGTGGTCAGTTTGACATGTATGTAAGTAATATTGTTGGAATAATATTTGCGTATGATGATCTATGTAGGCGTCCAATCACTAAACTTCGTTAGTAAATGTATGTTTGTAGGTTTTTATATTTATTCACGAATTTCTCGAGAACTAAAAACCATATCGAGATAATTCTTTTTGATTTAAATTAGCTATATTCCAACTTAAGGAACAGTTCCAGTTTTATTAAAATCGGTTTAGTAGTTTTTGAGATACTGGTATAGTTCACAGGTTACCTGTGAAAAATACCTGCCGAAACGTTGCAGAACTCTACCACCTAGCAGTCACTTTGATAGTGATACGTATAGTCAATCGTTCGTATTTTACGTACTGCCTGGCAAAATGACACATAGCCTATTATAGTCCAACAAGGGTTTCATTTATTATTATTCGCATATAATTATTATTCGCGACCATTGATTTGTAATTATTTACATACTAGCTGTTGCCAGCGACTTCGTCCGCGCGGACTTCGTTTACTCCGCACTGCTCCTCCCCTGTAGGTGATAGCGTTATAATATGTAGCATATATGTTGACCCGACCTATTAGTAATATTCATGCAAAATTTGAAGTAAATCCATGCAGTACTTTTTGAGTTTACCCCGGAAATACATACAGACAAACAGACAAAAATTCTAAAAACTATATTTTTGGCTTCGGTATCGATTGTAGATCACGTCCCAAGTATTCTTTTAAAAAAATATTCAATGTACAGTTTTGACTTTCCTACGATTTTATTATATGTATAGATTAGGTATTATTAACCATACATAATGTTATTTTATTTATTATTTGCATATTTTTATTATTAGCGCTATTTTTTTATTTATTTTCAATTATATGCGTATCATTATTATTTCATTGGTATTTAATTATTATTATTCACCCCCTCTTTATTCTTATCTAGTATGTCGCTCTCTGGCCGAAATTTGACCATAGGCTAAACATAATAATCTCTTCTAAGTTTGATAACAGGATTTAGTCATAAACATAATAGTATAAATTATATAAATGTGTGTATATTACCGTGTAGTTATGTCAAATGAATGTAGAGTGTGTATTGTTTATTTTTATAAATTTAGTGTATGTATTTCTATTTCATATTGTTTACAAATATTAAGTTTCTGCACTCCCCGGCAATGTAAACTGAACTGTGTTAAATTTCATACTCCACTGTTCGCGTAATTGTCGTAAAAAGGTACACAAAGTGTTTGTTTTACCTATTTTTTATTCATTATAATTTTTATAGCAGGCTGCGGGCGCAACTAACTAGTCATTGTAAGTCTCAAGTATTATGCTATTACGATAAATTTAAAGGTCACATCTGTATTTATCGTGTTATTGCACGAAGCTTTGTGACGATAGAGGCAAGTGCGGCTGAGGCACCATAGATAATAAATATAGACGCACAAAACATGGCTCCGCTGGAACAAAATTAATTAAGCCCGACATGTAATCTCGCTGGCGTGTTTTACGCGAATTCCCGCGACATTCATCTTGCGATGACTTATTCCGTAATTATTCAAATTACCGCCTTATCGTAGTAAAGCAGTTTTCTACCCTCCCTTGTTTAAACGTCTTGGGTATAAACATATTCAGAAGTTACATTTATAAATATATAACATTTCCTAATTATGTTTTTTTTCAATTCTTCAGTAACTTGGTGGTAGAGTCTAACGTCTCGTCAGTTTTTATTACCACCACTGTGACTATTTCCGCAATAGTTCCAATGCTTGTTACTGTCGTATTCTTGATTGGAATGCAAGATGTACCACCTTTTTTTAAACTTATGTGGTATTACCGCACCCAGACACTGACCATTCACACCTTAGGTGTCTGTAGTTATTTCTTTAGGTATATCAGGAGAGCCATCTGCTTTTTGCTATCATATGATATTAAAAGTCTGTAAAGTATCATTAATATTAAACTTGTCTAGAGGCGATGGTTGTCTCTTTCCATCATAAGATCTATCTGACCTTTTAAATAGAGTTTGTTATGCTATAAAAACGATAACACACAAAATAAATCAGCTATAGTGAAAGTATGCTCAAGCTATAAACGTAATAGTAATTGTTATATTATTTTACAAGTTCGAAATGCTGATCTACAAATAACAATCAACAACTTTAAGACATAATTACTTAAAAAACAACTTTATCTTTTCTCGATCGACGCATAACGCTTATGTTCAAAGTTTTATGGTTCGATTAGTAAGCGTAATTAATAAGCAATAGCGATTAGAAAACTTAATTATTACAGTACCTTTTATGTAACATTTGTAGTATATTTTTACTATCTGGCACTTAGTCTATTCAACGTGATTTTTTATAAGTTTTCCTCGAAATGTGACAGATCGGAGTCTGGTCTATTAACCGTGGTCTTCTTAAGGAAATAAGTGATGATATTGAAAGTAAAATGGATGGTACAGCAATGAGCTAATAGAGAATGAGATAATTTTCTTCTGCCTCGCGCAGTTCATAAAAAAGCAGTGCAGTGCAGTGTAACGATTTTTTTTTTATATTTTAAGCACACCATCTCTTCTTACCAATTAATGACCGCATATCTATTGTAGATATTTTTTGTGTCTAGGATTGCAAACAAACCGATGAATTTTTATTTTTAAATTATTTATATTCGTCTCTTGGAAAGAAAAAAAATGTTTAATTTTCCCAAATTTATAAGAATTTCGCAACTTGTACGAGTTTTAATGTTATATTCTGAAATATACTTGACATATAACCGTATCCTGCTCACGACTTTAACAATACTCTTTCGTATTGCTTTTCGTTTTGTCTCGCCATTCTCATCTCGTTTTTTCTATACATTGTTGCTAGCAAAATAATAACACATCAAAATAATTTAGGTTATACGCAACGGAATTAGGCTCACGATAAAACTTTGACTTCAGAAATCAGAAATCAGAAATCAGAAGTACTTTATTCAATAAAACTTTTTACAAGTTATTTTGACGCGTCAACATTTTTTTAAACTACTACCGGATCGGAAACGCGGCCACACACTGAGAAGTAGTTTCATATTGACGTAATTACAACCTTTTCTACCCTTAAAATCTTCAATAGTAGAAGTAACAATAATTATAGTTGCATAAATAACATATCAAAACAATGATTTTTTAAACTTTAGAAATAGGTTATTTTGTAATTTAATCTTGATACAATGAAGCGTAATAATATAAATAGATATAGTTTTTTATCTATTCTTATTTTCGTAACTTAAAGTAATTATATTTTATAGTGTGGCTGGAGGTAGGAAGGAATGCCCCATCCTGTTCAGCATAAAATACCAGAATTTCTATGGAGACCCCCAATAATTAACCGACTCATTTCTGTAGTTTTCATTGTTTAAAATTTATATTGTCGTTGTCCTACAAAGAAAGTGGTTGGATGTCTCAGTTCTGCGTTTAATAAAGATACGCCTTCAAATCCAAAATGAAAATTAATTCTCGTCGGTTTTGTAGTCGTAAACAACGTGATTATTAACTACGCATCTTAAACGTCTTTGATGTTTATAGACGATGGTTTTCTCCTATCACTACGAGACTTATACTGTTTTCTATATAATACTTCATTAGTACTTTACTGATTGAAAAGTATTTTCAATCTGTATAGCCTTGTAAGGTGTAAATTAGTACGTACGTATTCTAAGCAAAACTTGCATCTTGACATAAATTGCAATTATATAATTTACATAGACCATAATACATCTAGACATATATTTCAATTATAATAATCTAGAAACCTGTATCGCTCAACGTATTTCGCTCTAACCGTTATAATGATCTGTCAATATCAAGTATGTCATGTCAGTGAATTATCGCTCGTTTCTTATCACTCAAACGTCCATGCACGTTGTACTGTCAGAACGATGTTGACAGGTGTTAAATCGTAGGAGAAACGGACGTGCGCCGGCGCGGGCGCATACGCTACGACGCATTCGCTCTGAGGCAATTAGTTGAGTCATGGCTATTAAGTAATATTCGTTACAGCGATTTAAACTATAGAAATTTGGATAAATAGAACGATTTATTTTGATAATCTCTTTGACCTGTTAATATTGGATAATATGCAAAAATATTGCTACGAAGAACAAAAAAGGCAGTTATGGGGACAGAAGTCAAACCTTAGTAATACCAGCGACAATACATTATATATAATTTATACTCTTCATCGTCGGCGCTCGGTAAATTTCCATCGTAATAATAATATCTTCTGTGGAACCAATTACCGGCAGGGGTTTTTCCTAGCAGATACGACTTAGGGACCTTCAAGAAAAGAGCCTACTCTTTCTTAAAAGGCTGATAACACAACTGCAAGTCTTCTGATAGTGTAGTTGTCCATGGGCAGCGGTGATCACTTACCATCAGGTGAGCCTCCTGTCCGTTTGCTCATTTTTTCTATAAAAAATCGCTGAAGAAATTACACGAACTGATCTAATATCAAAGTAAGAAAATTATTTACTAGTAATCATAGTATGGTTGTCAACCAACGATAGTAATACATACAAATACATATATAGATATTGAAATATACATAATACCCAAGCCCAGAACATCCTATGCTCATCACACAAATGTTTGTCACTGTCAGAAATCGAAACCATGCCCCATTGATTGCGTAGTCAGAATCGCTTACCACTCGACGAACTAGTGGGATTATTAAAAATTACAATAATACTATAATATATTAAAAATTACAATTAATTAATAATATATTAAAAATTACAATAATAAGTGGGATTATTAAAAATTACAATTGTCTAATTGTTAATAATACATAATATTGTTTCGTTTTTTTTATTACTAAGAAGGTTAGAACATTTTAAAAATATAACATTCGAAATTCAAATTGTTCCGATTAGCTAGAAGTGCAAAACTGTTAATGTGCCCCACGTAGTGTACTTGTCATGCAGTTAAAGGTAATAATAGAATATTATTTAAGTTTCACCTTTGTCGAAAATCCCTCTATTAACTTATATTGACTTGATATTCTAAGGTCACTCACATTAAGAGTTAATATTTATGTTCATTTGATTACTCAAATCTATGGTTCATTATAAAATAATACTTAAGATACTAGGTATCAAAAAACAATTCATTTAAAAGCAGAAGGCTAAGTCAAGAATTTAATCGAAAATCTGACATTTTGTGTCAGTTTTTTCAATTGTATTCATTTAAATATTTGGAAATTCTTATAATATTTTGCAGCAAATTAGAGCTAATAGCTTTTATTCTGCTGCACGTCTCTAGATTAACTTCTATAAGGTAAATGGATATTTGAGCTAGTATTTGATAAAGAAGTATAACAAACTTATAAACTGCATAAAATATATATATTTACGTTACTAACAGCTTGCTTCGGCTTTGCACAGATAGATAGATAATTTACAGCCATATATCACAAACTTAGAAAAAGCTTAAAGAACTTTTGTTGTACCGACCACTATCAAACTGCACGGGTTCACCTACAGGATTAATACTAAGATTGTCTAAAAATATTGAGTAATCGCTTCAGTCACTTTTAAATCCATCGGGTATATAATACATCGACTTTTATATGTATTAGATTATTATAATTATAGTTATGTGATTTTTATAGGTAGTAGACTCCATCACACTTGGCGATTTTTACTACTTGTTATTTACAATAACCTAGGTCTCAGCCACAATAGTTTCATATATTATGTATGCTTTTATAGGCACAGATTTGTTAACACATGGCAACCAGGCCTCTAGATTTAACTAAGGTTTCGGTATCTGAAATGGAAATGAAAAAATGAGGTGGTAGTCTCGCCCGGGTTTTAGTACCACTGCACCGCTTCACTTATTCTTGCCTCAGTAGCGTCGGTGTTCGTTGTTGACATATTCCGGTTTGGAGGGTAAGATAACCGGTAAACTTATGCATTTAACATCTTATCCCTGCTCTATGAATAGCAACGCTCTATTAACATCTATGGCGTCTATATGCTATGGTTATCTCTGTTCATCAGGAAAGCCACCAGCTTATTTGCTATCTTATTATAAAAAATGTTTAAAAAAAAGGTCAAGTACGATTTGGACTCGCATACCGAGGGTTCCGTACAAACTAAATAACTTTAGCTATGTATATATTTCAGGATTCTAGGTCAATAGAATATACCCTATAAGTTTTGATTCTCTTGCGAAAACATAAAATATGCAACATAAACGGTTAATATCTTTTGATCTTGTTTTTTTGATGTACTCGTAAGTAAAAATTTACGGTTTTCCGATTTTTTCTTTACATTTCTGTAAGAAATTTGTTCTTGACAAACGTCATAATTCTAAGTCAACGGGAATACCCTATAGGTTTTGATTCCCTTTAAAAATCACATAATATGCGATTTAAATGGTCATATATCTTTGATGCGTTTACTTACAATTTTGATTTTTTCACAGCTGAGAGGAGTTATAGACCCGAGTATTTTATTTTATACTTGATATGCCTATGTCTTTCTGAAAAGAAGGGTCTTGACATACGGATAGATAGACAGATGAATAGACAAACTGACGGACAGACGGATAGACAGACAACGAAGTGATGTGTTCCATTTTCGTTCCGTTCCGTAAGGGTTTCGTCTTTTTCTTATGAGATACGGAACCCTAAAAATCAGAATTGGTGTGGATTGTAGTATATAATTATAAAAAATAATAATAAATCATTGTATGAACGTTTACGATGATACTTAATAAACCGATAAAATATGTGTTATTTATATAAAACCGGTATCAATTATCGATAAAACGTTTCACATTCAACTTTATTAGGTAAACGGTGTTTAGTCCCAACCCTTTCACTACGGCTCAGTGTAGACTAGCGTTTTTCGTAGACTGTTGTCGTTGGAGAGACAGTTTTTTAAATAGCCATCAACGCGTTTATAGTGTTTACATATTGTTATACTAGCTGTTGCCCGCGACTTAGTTAGCCCGCACGGGCTTCGTTTACTCCGCACAGCTCCTACCCCGTAGGTGCTAGCGTGATAATATGTAGCCTATATTTTGACCCGACCTGTTAGTAATATTCATGCAAAATTTGAAGTAAATCCATGCAGTAGGTACTTTTTGTGTTTACCCCGGACATACATGACTTTTCTACGATTTTATCATATGTAATAGATATGTCGTGGGCCGTGACCCTATCATAGAATTATCCTTTACATAATATGTTCGACAATTTCATTAAGTAGTCGCATTTCATGATGTGAGCAACAAAAATTGACTACATCCTTAAATCGTTAACGTTTCACGATTATATCACTATATCATCCATTGGCCATTTCGTGAAAATAAAAAAATATAATAAAAATCCAGAACATGTTATTAACTTGTTTATTGTTTTTTTTAAGTACGACAGACATTTATTAAGACGGAACGCTAGAAAATATTAGAAGTCCTTTCAACATAGATACCAAATATCGCTCGAAAAGGCCACCTAACCGTCATGGTGACACATAAAAAAAATCCAGCGCCTGTATAAGTATTTAACTTAGTACTTTAGAATATTGTAGAATAAGTTTGACTATTTCATTAAAAAGTCGTGAATTCTATTAATCATACTGAATAACGATTTCATATCATTGATCGAGGAACATTGCAATGTGGCCAATAGACAACGAAACATTTCATGACATGCCATCATTTCATTAATTTCTCGAGCATTTCATGATGTAAGTATTTTTAGAGTTCCGTACCTAAAAGGTAAAACGGACCCTATTGCTAAGCCCCCGCTGTCTGTCTGTCCGTCTGTCTGTCTGTCACCAGGCTGTATCTCAAAAACCGTGATAGCTAGAAAGCTGAAATTTTCACAAATTATGTATTTCCGTTGCATCTATAACAACAAATACTAAAAAATGAAAATATTAAGGGTCCCCATACAATAAACGTGTTTTTTGCTCAATATTAATATGTAATAGTAACAGGTAGACGCTTAAATTTTCACAGAATATTTAGTTGTACATTATCTTTCAAAATAAATAATTAAATAAAAATAATGTAAATATTTAAGGGGGGCTCCAATACAACAAGCGTAATTTTTAAGCAATTTTTTACTCAATCTGAATAAGCAGATAAAAATTTGAATACTTTCAAAAAAATTAATACCGCCTTTACCGCCGCCGTAAAATATACCTTTGACCGCGTTGACCGCCCCGTTGGTCGACTGGTTAGCGACCCTGACTACGCAATCGACGGGGCTCGGGTTCGATCTCCGACAGGGACAAGCATTTGTGTGATGAGCATAAATGCTTGTATTTCCGGGTTTGGGTGTTTATTAAATATATTCTAGTATTTATATATGTACTTCTATGTATTAGTATCGTTGACTGACAACACCCATAACACAAGCAAAATAATTTGTTTACCTTGGAGTTAGATCAGTAAGTGTAATTTGTCCCGTAAATATTTATTTATTATGTATTTATATTAACTATAAAAATAAATACCTAATACATAAAATATTTTTTTAAGTATACATACAACAAACGTGATTTTTTTCTTTTATGTACGGAACCCTTCGTGCGCATTTTCCACTAGCACTGGGCCGATTTTTTTATTGCGTGGGCATGATTTTCTAAAGAAAGGAGTTATCTCTCTTAGGTGTTGATTGCTATTAGGGATTGAAAATATGGTTTAGTTCAGTTTGTAGTGTGGATGCCAGCTGTGAGTTTTTCTCTTATTTTGACTTTTATACAACCCACTGATTTACTTCATTTAACGTTATAATTTTGAAAAACTTTAAATGTAGTTAATATCAAATAAAAAAGAAAGTCGGTTTCAAGTTACCGTAATTGTAAACTAGCACTTATCATTCGAACGTTATTTCTAAAAAGAAGCTAAAAATGAAGATAGTTAAGCAAGGTTAAACGATAACAAAATTTATACCTATGGCATTACCACCGCGCTACGAGCATAGCTACGCACCATCAACATCTTTGGTGTCTACAGGCGATGGTTGATTTTTTCTATCAGAAGAGCCATCAGCTTGTTTACTATCCTATGATAATAAAAAAATACATACGACCATCCATACATACATACATACATTTCCCTCCCTCCCTTCGCTCGGTGCATCACTTGTTCTCCGTGCGCTCGGTGTTATTAATTAAGTTTAATTGTTTATGTGCGTAGTTTTGGTGTTGTGTGTGCTTAAAAAATTTATTAAAGGTATAGGCCATCTAAACCGTAAGTGTTAATCGTATAAATTGCGCAGTAAATAGTTAAATTGATAGATATTTATTCGTCGTGTTCGGTAAGTACATTTTTATTTGTTTATTTTCAAGTACCCACGTTACCGGCCGCTCTTCGCGGCCGGTTATTAACTTTCGTTGTAATTCATACTGAAGTCATTATGTCGAATCGGGATAATATTGTTACGGATTACAGTAAAAATCCTTTCGCTAAAAGTCAGATGACTCCGCGATCTCCTACTAATGTCACAAACAAACGATGCATTAGCGATATTTCACCGTCCCAATTAACTCCTGACGGCAAACGTAGTTGTGTAGCCGCGAATGATGAAAATAACACCACTATTTTAAACATTTCTTCATCGCAAGAGGAGCCCAATTATTACGAATTAGTCCGCGAGGCCTCATCATATCTGGCGAAAATAAATGAATTAGTTAACGAACAGGGCTCGCGTATGAATGTCGCAAATAAATCCGGCGTTATGGACATGACCCAACGAGTTACCGCTATTGTTTCATTGTTAGCCTTGCGGTCATCATCGCTTGAAACTAGACTGGCCTTAGCTGAACAAGACGTCGTTGCGAACAAAAGTAATAATAACGCCCCGTCTTCATATTCAGATGCCTTACAGCTAAAACTCTCGAAGACTATCCCGCCGGTTCAAACGCGCGCTCCGTTACCGTGTGTGATTGCTTATCCGACCGAGGAAAAATCAAACATTATAAAAACCTCAAACGAAACCAAAGAGGTGTTAATGAAAGCTATTAAACCATCCGATGACGGCTTCCAAATCGTAGGTGTTAAGAAAGCCGCAAACTCAGGAGTTGTACTTAGGGTAACTAACGAACGCCAGGTCCAAAAACTAAAATCCGTTAATGCCATAAAAATGGCAGGGCTGCGTTTAGAAACTCCAACCGGTCGTCGCCCGCGTATTTTGGTTAAAGATGTTCCCCAAAACTTATCCGACGAGGTATTTTTAACGTGCTTATATAGACAAAATATTAAAGATGAAATGAACATCTCAGAAGATCAATTTCTCAAGTCTATTAAAATAGTAAGGCGCCGTAATTTCGATCAATTTAACCGTAAGTGGGTAGGTGTCGAACTAGACCCGGCAATTCGTAAACATCTAATTAAATCGAAAGAAAAACTGTTTATCGATTGGGCTACGTGTAGGTTTGTCGACGACGTGGAGCTAGTTCGATGCACGCAGTGTCAACAATACGGTCATGTCTATAAGTTCTGTCGCGAGAAAACTCCTTGCTGTGCACATTGTGCTGGCACTCATCAAACTAAAGACTGCCAAAATAAAGACCGCAGTGATTTTACACCGACCTGTGGCAGCTGTAAACGCTATAAAAAACCCAGTGACCACGCGACTGGTTCTCCTGACTGTCCAACCTTTAAGGCAAAGATGGAACAGCTAATTTTAACAACTAATTATGGATAGATTGGTAATAGGACAATTAAATCTCCATAACGATAAGGCGGCTACGTCGGAGCTGAATAGACTCGTTACTGAATACAACCTTGATGTAGTACTTATTCAAGAACAATACCAAAGTACCCAACTTCGTAATAAAGTACTACAACACAACACAAAAGCTCGCGCAGGTATATACGTCTCGCGCTCTTTTTATACAGTAACGGCTATTACTAATCTTTCGTCCCAACATTGTGCCGTAGCGGAGGTATCCTGTTCCAAACTTAAAATATATATCCTTAGCTGCTATTTCCAGTATTCCGATCCTGTTGCTCCTCACTTGCATCACCTCCGACACGTCCTACGATCTCTTGCCGGACAAAAAATTATTATTGGTGTTGACGCTAATGCCTCATCCCCTCTTTGGTACGGTAAACTACGATCCAACGACAGGGAGCGTAGATCTGCAGTAGAAGAGTTCATTGCTGAACTAAATCTCACCATCCATAACACCCCCGACGCACCACCTACATACAGTAGCCCTATGGGTGAATCATCTATTGACGTCACACTTTCTAGTGCGTACGTTCGTTTGAATAACTGGCGCGTGATTCCAGATGCGTCTTGTAGTGACCATCGTTTGATTGTGTTCGAGTATAACCCACAATTACCTGTGAGCTCGGAATCTAATACGGTTGATTATATATATAACGCTAAATTTGCTAACTGGAATCTCTTCCGACATTTATTTTCTGCACATGCCAAAGATTTCACTCGCCATTCATTAACAGTGTCAGAACAATCAGAAATAATGTCTGATACTTTTACCTACTGCGCGGATATTGCTATAGGTCGTCATTCAAAAATAAAAACTCAAAAGTGTGAATGGTGGAACGACAGCTTAGTTAAAAAACGGCAAGACTTTAGGAAAGCTAGACGCCACCTTAATAAACTTAAGCGCCGTCGTTTGGAAGGTGACGAATATGTTAAAGCTCTTGCTAATTTAAGAAAGACCCGATCACACTATCGAGCCGCCACTGCATTAGCAAAAAGAAATTTTCTGCTAAAAATTACGGATAGATTAGAAAAAGAAGGCCCTTGGTCTTCTATGTATCATGAAATCAAAAATCGTACAAAAAATAATTTATCTTTTTATAATAATATTAAAATTAACGATACGTATACGCTTAGCTTAGAGGAGACAGCGAACGCTCTTTTGCATACGTTAATTCCGGATGATAATCTAGAGCGCGATAACGAATATCATCGTGAAATTAGATCGCAAGTTGACGTGATACCATTGTCCCCCATGTCGAGCCTTGTAACGTTAGACGAACTTTTAAACACCGTTAACAACTTACCATCGAAAAAAGCCCCCGGAGAGGATAAAATCTCAAATTATATGATAAAACATGCGTGTTTAGCGGCCCCGGACTCTATTTTAAAAATAATAAATCGTTGTATTGCTGAAGGAGTTTTTCCCAAAATATGGCGCCAAGGATATCTTAAAATTATTCCAAAGTCCGGTGACAAGCCTACGGATGACCCTAAATCTTATCGTCCCATTACACTTCTGCCGTCCCTTGGTAAACTGTTAGAAAGATTGATGGTTCCTCGACTTCTACCACGAGGGCCCACGTTCAATAAACAACAGTTTGGATTTACCGCCGGAAAATCCACTATCGATGCAGTGCTGTCTATGAGAAAAATGGTAGAATTGTCACGAAATAATTATGTTGTAGGAATTTTTTTGGATATTTCTGGTGCTTTTGACAACGCTTGGTGGCCGATGTTATTGTTGAAATTAAAAACAAGGGGGTGTTATTCAAATATATATAAGCTAATTAAATCGTATCTAGAAAACGGTCATACGAAATTGCAGCTAGGGCATTACGCAGCGTCTAAACGCCTTACTCTAGGCTGCCCTCAGGGATCAGTACTTTCACCATATCTATGGAACTTAGGATTTGACGATTTATTCTCATTAGCCTTGCCGAAAGGATGCTCGCTTATAGGTTATGCAGACGACGTTGCTTTAATGATACAAGCTAACACACGAGCACAGATAGAGTCGCTGGCTCACACTAGTCTTAATTTGATCATCAACTGGGGCTTGAGAAATCGTTTAAGCTTTGCGCCCCATAAAACGTTTTACTTAATATTAAAAGGTTCGCTCCTATCATCTCCCAGTATAAAAATAAATAATAGCACAATAAAGAGAAAAGAATCGGTAACATATTTAGGTTTGGTCATAGAAAAAAATTATACTTTTATAAATCATATTAACTATATCGGTGAAAAGGCTAAACGGAATTTCTTATCCTTTGCGGGCATATCTACCTCGACATGGGGTTTAACGTTTAACACTTTAAAGATAATTTATAACGCCACGTATTTAGGTTGTATCTGTTATGCTTGTTCAGCGTGGGCTGATAAAGTTACGAGTGGTGCGATCCGGCGCAAACTACTTCAAAATCAGCGTCTAGCACTAATATTTCTATGCAAAGCATATCGCACTGTAAGCTCCGAAGCTTTACCCGTTTTATCAGGCGTCTTACCATTAGATTTAGAAATTCAGCGTCGGGCTTCAATGTATTACAATTCTAGGAATTTTACTAACCCAGAATTTATCAACTCGCAAGCCCAAACAAAAATACGTCGCCTTTTTAATCCCGTAATCGACGTTACTAATGAATTAATTGATGAATGGCAGTCGCGTTGGTCTTGTTCAACTAAAGGACGGCATTTATATAACTTTTTCCCGTGCATCCGGGATCGCTTAAGTAAAACTTGGATAGAAATAGATCATTGTGTTGCACAGTTTCTCACTAGCCACGGTAATTTTAAAGCTAAATTATTCTCGTTTAAATTAGTTCCTTCTCCCTTTTGCGAGTGCTCTACATTAAACTGTAAATATGAACAAACTGCACATCACATTCTTTGGGAGTGTAATCTTTGGCAAAACGAACGTCGTCAAATGCTTGATAGTATCCAATGTATATCCGGTGTAATTTATTACTCCGATCTTGTGGGTACACGTGGGAACTTCCGTGCCTTCAAACGATTTTGTCACACTTACTACTGGAAGCAAAATTAAGTAGGCCATTCTGGTAGGTCCCTAATTTCCAAACTTCCGTGGTGCAATAGCAATCAGGCTTAACCTGATTGTAAAAGTCTCATTTCGTAGCATTTTTATGCTTTTAACATTTTGCTGTCTCCTGCTAAAAAGGGAGGGAAACAGGATGTATTTTCCTACTCCTCCTATATACTTCTGATTAATTTCGTTGCGGGATCCAAGACAGCTTAGCTTTTCCCCAGGGCACCCTGAGCTCGCAACTCAGAGGTTATCAGGACGGTTGCCGCTGTTGATTCTGGTTTACAGAAGTTACAGTGGTGGGAACGAGAGGTGGGCCCATTGCCCTTCAAAAAAAATACATACATACATACTGAAGTAATCGTAAAAATAGTCAAAAAGATTCCCAGGACCTTAAAATGTGGATATCTGATGAAAAGTTGGTTTTCAAAAATTGTAGTGAAATCAGTAATTTTCATTAGCGGGAAATTAAATAAAAATCAAACGATAACACTACAGATTCGATCGACTTAAATCGTTCATATACATTAGACCTATCGGATCCTAACATAGCACGCATCAACCGCGCCTATCTTTACGCGAAGCATCCATTCTCACCGGTCGCAGGTAAATCAATGTCCTCCGTATATGTATTTGTACCGTCCATCTGTGACACGACACAAACTATAATCTGTGATGTATTACAAGACATGGCGATTTTATCAGGATTAGGTTAATGTTTAGCATAGCCATTGATCGTGGCTTTACCTGGACAATATTCATGATCATATTTTTTTGCCATATACGTATGTATGTGTAACAAACATTTGTCCGAACCTAAAGGGACATGTTGGTAGGTTGATCAGAGTATCAAAAAAACTAATTTAACTAATAATAGTAACACAATTTTTAACATACATTACATACCGACATAAAATAATTATTTTAATCTTAACACAAATAAATTGTATTAAACTTTTAGCCTTACTTGGCAGATAATACCCAAATAATTAATAAATCGATTAACCAAAATACTCTTTGATGCAGAAGAATTAAAATTTTAATCGCAATTTAAAAATATCTAAAACTTAGAATAAGAAGATTTCTGAAAATAGATGTCAAAAAAAGATGTACAATGTAACTCGGTACAGTTTTTTTATATCTTAAGATAGCAAACAAGCAGATGGGTCTCCTGATGGAAAGAGTCAACCATCGCCTATAGACACCAAAGATGTTAATAGTGCGTTGCTAGATTTACTGGTTACCTCATCCTCCAAACCAGAACACGACAGTAACAAGCACTGACGCTATTGCGGCAGGAATGTAATGTGGTAGCAGATAAAGGTGGTAGCAGACCCGGGCGAGACAATGCAGAACTCCACCACCTAGTGACACCAATGTTTAGTCCCACTCCCAAACCTGTTCCTGGCGCTATTGCCAGTGCTTGTCGTTTTCGTATCCCGGTTTGTAAGGTAAGGTATAGGCTATGGCATTTCTAGCTGCACATGGACGACAACGTATTATTATTTACCACATCTTTGATGTCTACAGGTGTCTTTTTACATCATTAGATAGCAAATCAGCAGACGACTCTCCTGATGAAAATAGAATCGCCTATGCACACCAAAGATGTTACTGGTGCGTTACTATCGGTTCGGCGGGATGGCAATACTCCATACATAAGGCTATTTTATCCTCCAAACCGGAATACGAAAATTACAAACATTAACGCTATGGTGGCAGGAGTTTCCTCCGTGTTGGCCCCGGGCTCCTTTGAAGAATAGGCCAACTGCAGTTCTGCCAAGCAGAGTAAAAGGCGATGGATTGGCTATACGTGGATGGATAGTCACTACCATCGTGGCTACTAGGTGGTAGAGTTCTGCATTGTCTCGCCCGGGTCTGGTACCACCGCCTTACCTATTCCTGCTACAATAGCGTCAGTGCTTGTCATAGTCGTGTTCCAGTTTGGAGGGTAATGTAGCCGGTAAACTTATGCATGTGACATTAGACTCACCACAAGACAGCAACGCGCCATTAACATCTTTGGTGTCTATAGGCGCTGGTTAACTCTTTCCATCAGAAGACCCATCTGCTTGTTTTCTATCTTATGATATAAATAATAAATAAAAAACAGAATAAGTAAGGCAGTTATACAAAATTCCTAGGCGAGACGTTGCAAACCTCTACAACCCCGAACTCTACGTATTCTTTTATGTACAGTAATTAAAATTTTGATCACAATAATTAGAATCTTGAAGCTTGGTCTACATTAGGGTAAATATATTTAATCTTTGTAATACAATAGTCAATAGATTTAGAGATTTAGAGGAATAATGTCGTGTAGGTTTTGGAAATTACGTGTAGACTCTGCCAGCATCAAAACGATTGAGTTCATTTATCTGTAAAGATATCTTCACGCCCGTATCTCCGAAGAGGTTGGCAGAGGTACAAAGATTGCACCCACGATTAGCCGAAGATATTTAGTCCCATAATGTGATAGGTAGCAAGCATATCATCAGTCGGGTAATTATCTAATCCCAAGCAACGTTGTTTTTCTCAGAAAACTGAAATAACAAATATTTGAATTGCCCGACCCGGGAATTGAATCCGAGACCTGATGCGATCAACACCAACAACGGACCAATAGACCACAGACGCGACATTTATCTTTAATGTTTTTTTAATATTTTCACTAAGTTAATAGTCATGTGTAAGAAATTTTTATTTATCATACATAGGTAACTAGGTACATGTAAATGTAACAAATCATAATCATATTAAGATGTAAAAAGACAAACGTGCGAACCTGGGGCGAGATATTAGTTTTAAAATGAACCATGTTAAAAATCTTGACATGAACAATATTGTAATACGTTCAGACGAATTAACTTCAAAACAAAAGGCGTGACCCAATATGAGTATCTATCATAAATCCAAATTAAAGAATTAGACGCCGCACGCCCCACAACTCGAATGAAGCATCGCTATATGACCAAATATAAAAGTCTCCACTCTCATAATCTTTTACTACACCTGATGCTACCACTTTACATAGTAGGTTAATATAGGTTCACACGTGAACCTTAGGTGAGAGCGATCTACCGGCGGCAAGGCCGGGAAATCTAAATACCTAAAATACGACTTATCTCACAGGTAATAAGGTCAATATTGCTAAAATATCTATTGAACAGTACAATTAAGAAAGTATTTGATAATGTTCAATGGGGGTTTAATGAAAAAATATCTTACCACACTGTCTTAAAGTTGGATTTAGTTTGGTCTATGTTTTAGACCGGTTGGTTCGGTCGCGAACTTTTACCTATAAATTTGTGTCGGCTAGCTGCCATGAGACTAAGCGTGCAGTCTAGGATTCTACATTGAGTGGCACTAATTAAAAGCTCTTGGCGCTTACCATTATTTATAATCATTCGCATAATTTATTTCACACGTTCGTATAATAAATACATTTGAAAAAAAAGATTGTAATCTTTCCATATATCACAACAACAAAGTCATTATTTAGTATAACGACAAATAATAAACCAAAATAGGTTTTTGTGGCATTTTCTATTTAAAATGCGATATGAATCTTTCACACATGCTGATAATTGGTATCTGCGCGTTGACAAATCTATATCCATATTAATATTATAAAGAAAAAACATTTGTATTTTTGAATTATAAAGAGGAAATATTTTTTTTGTTAAGATTTAATTCAAAAGCTACTTAACCGACTTTGAAAATTCTTTCATCTTTAGAAAGCTACCTTATCCAGGAGTGACATAGGCTACTTTCCCCCGACTAAACAAAGGAAAGTAATGAGTTTGAAGCAAATGAGTCGTAAGTAACAGTTAATATATGATAAAGATTATAAAGATTACTTTCTTTATTTTACAGTGCTTATTTTCCGGCGTATTACTCTTACCTCATACATTTAAATTAAAACGATTACTGCTAAAAGTGTTACAAAAGGTATATGCACTCGATCAGGTTCAATACGAACTCGGTACGGTAAACTTACGCATGCATTATAGTCTTAGCGGGGACCGTCAATTAGGGTAGTTCCCGAATAAGAACTAAATTGGATTTTGTTAGTTTTTGGACGTTAGACAAATAATTATCCTTCGATCTGGCAATCTGTAATTATATTTAATCCAATTCTTTTATAGAAATTTCCTTTTTTTTTGCTTTTCCTATTAATGTGCCATACCGATTCCATTTAAAAGAGAGAAGTCCCCGCTTGGACTTTTATTGAGAAGCGTTATTTTTGCAGATGATAATTATCTCTTAAAATCAGGAGAGCCGTCTGCTTGTTTCTATTAATGCTATGAGTATTAAAACATTACTCTTAGCTAAACAAATTTAAAGATTATCACGGGCTTAAAATAATCTTTACTTGAATATTAAAAAGCTTAAATTACTTTGTAAAGTGTCTAGGTATGTTCCTTACAAAGAAACGTTATGTCAGCTAAGCGTAAGAAACGAGAAATAGTTGCTTGAAATTATTTATAGCAAAAATACAAAATTGCAGTATAATTGAACAATAATCTTATTTGCAACGGTTAAGTATCCTTTAAGATGTATTTCTTAAATTATTTAGTTATTCAATAAATTTGTTTTTTTATATACAGCATTTCTTAAGAATTTCTAAGTTTTAGCTACAGCTTAATTTATTCCATTATCTGTTACAAATTAAAAAATAAATCGCACTAAATCAAACATCTGACACTATTAAATCAGACTAATTAAATATAGTGTTAAATTTTATTTTGATAGTTAATAATAATTAGTAATTTTAACATAAATATATAATATTTCATTATATATTTTGTATTCTTTGAAAGTTTTAGCTAAATATTAAGACCCAGTAAAGATTTGTCACCTACCTATTTTGACAAATGTTAAAAACGCAGTCGCTCATAACTTAAATTACACATTATAAAGCATGTATTTCTCAACGAGTCAATTAAAGTCGGCATCATTATTACATGTTTTTACTGTGTGCTAATAATAATGCTAAATTTAAACTTCCATTATTTCGCATCGTTAACTTGTACTTGCCTTTTTAAAATTGTTTTACAATCATGATTATAAAACGTGAAATTAATTTAGTCTAAGTATGATCGTAAGCGAAATTATGCATAATACATTATTATATGTAACTCAGTTCTTTTTTCAGCGTTAATTGATAGTATGGTGTAACTTGAAAATAAAACAAAAGAAATTCAAACGTGACGTCATCACTATCATGACTAGGTACTTGATGGGTCAGGTCTGTAACGTATCGCCCTGATTTGATAGGGCCACCACCTTACCTTTTCCCGTCGCAATAGCATCAGTTATTGTCATTGTTATGTTCCGATTTTGAACTATCTGAAATTGAATATCTGGTCCGGTAGTGCTATAAAATTGTGGATTAGCAACACGTGCCTGAAAAAATTAAATTTGATACAAAAATATTTAGGGTTTCAAAGATATAGAAGATTGAATGTAGGTTGTTGCAGCTTTACCTATTACGTTTAGTTTTTGTAGAGACGCATGCAGTCCTGGGTTCGAAATAGGGGCGAACAATTATTCATTGTGAATAAACTTATCAGGTTTTTGGAAAAAATATATCAAAACTGTATAATATTGGATATGTACACACTACACAATTTGTAGGTTCACTTCTTGTTATGGGTAATTTTAATTAATTTATTAATTATATTCATGCACAACAAAAAATGTGCAGTTGAAATTTAACGCCTATTATGTATTTGTATATATGTCGCAGTGAAATTGTCAATACCGTTAGATTATAATGTACCTAAGTGATATTATAATTTAACTGCTAACCTAACCTAACCAAATTATAAAAACCCTAGGAAGATTGTAATCTAACGGCTATTGACAATTTCACTGCGACATATATATATATATATATATATATATATATATATATATATATATATATATATATATATATATATATATATATATATATATATATATATATATATATATATATATATATATAGGTTATTAATATTGTTACGTCCTTGTCCTTCTCTCTCTTGGTATTTTTCATATATATCTTAAAATATCAACACCAAAGATGTTAATAGTGCATTGGTTTATTTGTGGCGGGGTCCTAGAATAACATACCTACTTAAATCCTTAAAAGTTTTTTTTCAATACAGAGACCTTTTAGTAAAAGCTTATTGAGAAAACCTTTTTAGTAAAGGTTTATTGTGATTTATTTCACACTTCATATAGCCCTTACATTAACTGTGAAAACGCACTTAAATCAGAGCTGAGGGCTTATTTTTTATGCACCCCATACTTGAGCAATTACTTCTTCTGAGGTTAGTAACGGCTAAACTGTGATTTGCTACAGGACGTTTAAATGACTGAAACTTATTTATTTTTTCATTGATTTTGTACACTTATATACCAACAGAACAAAAGAAGAAAAGAAAAAAAAAAGTGATAGTTATAATAATGTCCAAAGAGTGAGGTTGTTATTAAAGATAGGAATTTAATGCTGATAACCCATAAAGCGAATCTGGGAAGCACAAAATAGAAGCCGGAAGGCATCTTGCACAAAAAAAATATGTTTAAATTCTGACACCACATGACCGTGTGGCCGCGTTCCGATCCGGAACTAAAAATATCGAATCGTCAAAAATGTCTGTAAAGGTTTATTTGAATAAAGCATTCATTGAGTTTGAGTTTTTGTCCAAAATAAAATACACTTAATGAAATAAATAACGTAATCCAATACCTAAGAAGAAATTGTGGTATTTTATCAGCCACATTTCCGCTAAATCTTATATGGAACTCCTGTGATGTAACTAAAACGAAAGGTAGTGTAAGGAATGGGGTAAACTTACCCAAGGTCTGAAAATTAGAGGCGACTACAGCGGCAAAATAGTCCACCCCCTTCCACCACACTTTCACGTCAATAGCAAACGTGCGTTGAGTACACGCGTCGCGTGCACTCAACGCACGTTTTACTTCGCTACCGAAGCATCTTCAGGATAGTCGAGTAGCACTTCACTCTGTGAAGTGAAATGTTACTCGACTCTCTCTTTCTCTCTGTGAAGTGAAGTGCCATTGGATATCAAAATTATGGATATCACTCCCTTTTGCTCAATTGGATAAAAGAGTTATCAATATCACTCCTGGATAGTGTAGCTCCTTATCTATATTAATATTATAAATGTAAAAGTTTGAATGTTTGGATGAATGGATGTTTGAATGGATGGATGTTTGTTACTCAATAACGCAAAAACTACTAAATAGATTTGAATGAAATTGGCGCAGGTAGATGATGACCTGGAATAGCATATAATCTACTTTTATCCTGGAAAAATTAGGTGATCTCGCGGGATTCGCCAAAAACTTTTATAATGCAAGTGTTGTACGCTGCGGCAACTAGTAATTTTTAAGATCAGAGTGCCAAGTGTGAGTTTTTCTTTTCGCATTCGATCGTGAGCGCGTTTGGAGTTTACTAGGAATTTGTATGCGATTTGTACAGCGCCACCTAGTGGTAAACGTGAGAAACCAGTTTACCACTAGGTGGCGCTGTACAAGTCACATACAAATTCCTAGTAAACTCGAAACGCGCTCACGATCGAATGCGAAAAGAAAAACTCAAACTTTAGCACTCTGTCCAGTAGTTTTTGAGTTTATGCGTTACAAACATACTAAAATACAAATGTTTTCTTGTTATGAGTATAAAAAACGAAACCGATAAAAAATAATTCTATATTTAAAGGAATATTAATATGGATTTCCTTCTCAAGTGAACGATGATTTATCTCGTAAGCCATTTAAATATGTTGTGATAAAAGCCACCTGCTAAGTTTTTGAAATTAACATAATTTCTTAATTAATAACAATTTAAACAATAAAGATAAAGTGGCTTTTATGAGAATTTAAATATTTTTTATGCATATTAAAGATTCGTATTGTTTACTAGCTGTTGCCAGCGACTTCGTCCGCGCGGACTTCGTTTACTCCGCACAGCTCCTCCTCCGTAGGTGCGTGATAATATGTAGCCTATATGTTGACCCGACCTGTTAGTAATATTCATGCAAAATTTGAAGTAAATCCATGCAGTACTTGCAGTAAGTAGGCGTTGTTATACTTAATGTATGAAATTACCATTTAAGATTACTTTTTTTATTGGGAAAACTAATTAATTAATATACATAAAATAATTACACATAATATGTAACCGTATTAC
This sequence comes from Apodemia mormo, assembly GCA_036924255.1. Taxonomy (NCBI): domain Eukaryota; kingdom Metazoa; phylum Arthropoda; class Insecta; order Lepidoptera; family Riodinidae; genus Apodemia; species Apodemia mormo. The sequence goes on along the minus strand of JAUPFN010000014.1, from coordinate 30,638,621 downwards.
AGTACCAAATAACACCTTAAATTATCCGACAAGGTTTTCTTTACACACCGTATATATAAAAATCAATGCCACTTTTCGTTGTAATTTTATAACTCAAGAACGGACTCACCTATCCAAACCAAATTTTTAGGCTTTGTTCGGACTATTTAGTAGATGGTTTATGTGAAGTTTGCACAAAATCGGCAGAGCGGTTCTTCATTTATCACATTTTTTGTAACAAATGTATTTATCACATTTTTTGTAATAAATGGCGATACGTAGCGAAGCACGTAACGGGCCGCTAGTATTTTATAAAATCAGTTTTAGCTTACGCCTCATAGAAAATGTTACTACTCGTAACTAAAACGAGTCGTTTTATTGATATAGGTTCCGGGCATAGGCATAGGGGAAAGTTGTCAGTAAATGTAGAATTATATCAGATAACAACGCATCATCATCTTTGATATCTAAAGGCGATGATAATCTTTTCCATCGAGAAATTCCGATTTGTTTGCTATTTAGGTATAAAAACTATAAAAAAAGGGCCAATCGCGAGTCGGACTCGCGCACGTAGGATTCCGTACCATAATCTATAAAAAAGCAAAAATCACATGTTTGTTGCATGGGAGCCCCTTTGAATATTTATTTTATTTAAATTATTTATTTTTAAAGTGAATATAGAAAGAAATACTCTGAATATTTCAAGCGTCTACCAGTTGCAAACGTAACAACAACCCTGATAAAAATGAATCGCTTAAATGTTTGTACTCGTATAAAATCAGAATCAATGCTTCAAATCGGATAATTTTTTTTGTTGTGTTCGTTGTGGTCAAAACAAGGCTTATATAAAAGAAAGTTTTTAAAAATCGTACAACCGTCAAAAAAAATCTAACCCGTGCGAAGCCGGGGCGGACTGCTAGCAATAAATATTTATAAACAAAGCCTTGCTGTATATATAATTATCGCAAATTTATCTCACCATTCTTATTAGTCCACCTACTGAAATATTTGACCAAAGCTAGTGCCGTTGACAAGGATGCCCTGATTTATTGGACCCAACCCCCGGAATGAATAAAAAACTAGCGCCTTGGGCGAGCCATTTATCTTAACCTTTAAGGAAAATGGGAGATTTAAGAGATTTTTCAAGCCACAAGAAAATGGGTAACAGATCAAGGCATAGCTGTAACAGTGAACACGAATATTTGATAGCCAATATCCGCGGTTTCGTCTATTTCGTTTATTAACGTATATCACTCAACTCATATCGCTTATAATAATCGTAGTTTTTTAATAACTTTATATTAAATCGCAATTGCTTAACGATAACGCACGATAACAAATCGTAACTTTGTTCTTATAACCCAAAAATATTACTTTTTTCTTTGCTACGTTCAAGCGCGGATCCAACGTTGTGGTTTCGGTACGGCAATTGAATTCAATACCTCAAGTTTTTTCTACATACATAATATAAGACAGAATGTAAGGAACGGTCTATCAAAAATCAAAACTATAGCTTTGTACTATGATTCTGAGATGAAAACCGTTGGAAATTTGTTTAAGAAATGTTTGATTTTTTTGAAGATTTTTTATCGTAATTTTGTGTAATTTAATACTCTACAATGATTTTTCTAAAAAATAGTTTAATTCAAGGAAGTATACAAAATAAGCAATGTATTATGCGCCACATTCTGTGCATGCATGCAAATGGCTGGCGGGGTTATCACGTAACTCTCAATGCGAAATTATCGTAATTGTTTAGTTATTGCAAGACACATAACAGCCTTGTATATTGGTGACAATCGTTACCGCTTGATTAGTTTTGGTGATGTGACATTGCAAAAAGTACATCTAGTGACCAGCAAGCAATTAGAGACGTTTTTGATGGTTTTTTCGTTACGCTTAAAGCGACGCGACGACGGGTCGCTGGCGGATTGCAAACGTGAGGTGATACGCTACTGGTTCGAGAGTTCCGAGGTCGTGACAAGTCCGGACAATGTATGCTTTACATTGGGTGGTGTGAAAATAAGAAAAAATCTTATAACGTAAATTTTGCATTTCCGACAAAAAAAGGAATTGCCATCATAACTAGAACGTAAAATAGCATGTTTTCTTAATTTGTCGGTAGACCTTCCCTTACACGCTATATACCTAAAAAGATAAGTAAAGTGGCACAATCAAAGTCCAGTAGTCGCTAAATCAAGATATGGTATTGTTATGTTACCTATTTATTTTTATAATTTTCCCAATATTGTCACGAACAGCGTCAAATTTATTGCAAGTTTTCTCGGAGGGATGCAATAAATAAATGAATAAAATAGATAAATTAATGTAAATGAACAAATTAGATGAATTAATATTAACTCCAAAGTAAGGAATCATTTAAAGAAATTAATTAAATTAGAACTAATTATCAATTAATACGATTACAAAAGAAAACACACAGAGCACATTATAATAATTGAAACATATTTACACGAGAGAAAGTGCCCGAGGCTTATCCTTTATATTATAATATAGCTGATAAGCTATATTATAATATTATTCGTACTATTCATATCGAGATTCGATAATTATCGAATCTCGATATGTTTTGACTACGATATCGAGATACGGCAAAAATTCGCAATGTCACAATGCAAGTGGCCAACCAGTTCGTTGAAAGTCGAATCATTTGGGCTAATATGAAGAACTTCAAGCACGAGTAACATAGGCTACTTTTTATCCAACTCAGCAAAAGCCGTTAATTTCTTCCGGTCACTCGAAGGACGTCGTATTTAACAGCCAGTAAGTGATAAAACTCCATACTAACCGCAAACAGTTATAGATCTTAATGACAGAACACATTTAGAACATAAAAACGACATTATTCTCCCAAAAAACTCCTAAACACATTAATAACTGGGTGAAAACACAAGTTGTCCCCCATATATCCTAAAAAATTCACCCTAAACAGAGGAAACTATTTTCATCTTACAAAAAAATGTTTCCGGCATAAGATTTATTAGCTCTAAGAGCCCCCCGAATAAAAGCGTGAAATGAGGTGTTGCCTACATTTCATTCAGCTCACATTCGGTTTCCAATCGCTCAATATATTGGATGAGTTATTTATTTTGATCATTTATAGTAAGAAACGCGATTTTTTTTGACAACTAAAAACTAATTCAAATTATGTGAATTTCTTTCTTTAAATGATTTTTTTTTTTCAATTTGAAAAATATTTCTTAAATATCAAAAATTATTCTATCTACTAGTCTATTTCTTTTGTTCTAATATTATTTTTGTAAAGTTTTATTATTAGATATATTCCCGAGGGCCGCGCCTAGACTACAAGCATCCTATCATCAATCACAAACATCCTATACTAAAATTCATCAAAAAGCTTAGTAAAATACACACTTACAAAAGTGTTATATACATACATACATATATTTTGTATATTGGAACCATTTTGATGTGAAACATCTATTGGTACGCCTTAATAGGAAAATCGACTCATATGACGCCTTCTTTAATGGCGACATGCGTTCTCCGTTTATATATTCTTATTAATAACCCTTAATAATATAAAATATACACATTTTTGTATATTTTAAAATATTAATTTATTTTGCTTATTTTCACGAAGGTCCTGCGTATGAATTTAAAGTCGGGCATTTTGTTCTACATAAATTTTGGAAAGCATAAATAATCTTCATTAATAACAAATTATTATTAGATTTTAACTAATAGCTTAGAATAATTTTCACATCTACTGGAGTGTCGGTGACGGCCTGCATTTTCAAAACTGTTGTGATTAAATATTTTTGGTTAAAGCTTAGCAAATATTTTACCACAAGTTCCATTGCACCGTGCCCATAATATAACATGCGTAGTTCGTAGCGGTCACTCAATAATAATAAAACGGTCAGCAAATACACATTCATGTCACGTTCGCCTCGATGTCGCCGGACCCATTGCTGAAATTGATACACATTACGCATTTGCAATCACATGCAGTCAATACCACCCTTATTACAATAGAATACAAGCTATATTAGCTCAACAAAAATCATATTTCATATTGCAAAATGACCAGTATACAATGAGCTTTTTTTTAGTAAAAACAACGTAGAGTGCGTAGTGATGCAAGTCTTTTTTCGAGGTTTGGTTAAAGTGGTTGCTTGGTTTTTTGACTTGGTGGTTTATACTGAAATTGAGCGTCTGGTTTCAATTGCTGGAAATGTGAGGGACATTAGATGATTGAATAACGACATCGTATATGATGAATTAGGAATATTTCAGAGGAATATAGCAATTCAATCGTTGGGCTTCATCAAAATAGGAACTTATTTGTCAAATATTTTTGGGTCAAATGATTTGAATAAATGAATATGTATCGAAATGTAGGTTTATTGATTATAATTTAGGGTTAGAAATTATTTGTTAATATGTGAGCATAATTTTTTTCTAAGAATACAGAGATCTATGCATATCCTAAAAATAATAAAGTACACTAAAAATAATAAATACAGTCACTTCAATTATAATTTCGAATTTTCACCTATACGCCGACGATTTACAATTATATCGTCACTTTAGTATCGTGGATGCAGCGAAAGCGTTAGAGTCATTAAATATGGATCTTTCAGCCATTAATTCCTGGGCTGAATCTTTTGGCCTTTTAGTGAATCCGTGTAAATCGAAAGCTATTATATTAGGTAGTCGCCAGATGCTCCAGAAAATTAGTGATATTAGTTTACCCCAGATTCTTTTAATGGCACCCAAATACCTCTGTCCTCCAAAGTTACAAATTTAGGAGTCATGTTTAGCTCGGATTTAAAGTTCATTATACTTTCCACTCTCTAAATTTCTCTAAACTCTATAAAAACTAAAATTTCACTAGTGCAGGCCCTTATCCTTCCTATACTAAATTACGCAGATACATGTTTCCTCGATGCTACTGAAGTGCTTTTGAATAAACTTGAGAGGCTCCAAAATTCATGTATCCGGTCTTCGAAAATTTGATCATATTTCACTTTTCAGAGCCCAACTCAGGTAGTTACCTATCCGTCTTCGCAGGAATACTCATATTCTTTGTTTTCTTTTTAATATTCTATACAATCCTGCTGCGCCTAATTATCTTCGCGATCGTTTTGCCTTTTTACATTCATCCGATTCTCCATGTCGTTCCAACCTTAGTACCATTCTTAAATTTCCTGTATCTCACTCCCAGACCTATTCACGGTCTTTTACGGTGTATGCAGCTAAGCTATGGAATTCGCTTCCTCCATGCATACGCTCTAGCCCTTCACTGCCAGTTTTTAAAAAACGTCTAAAAGAATATTATCTGACACTTTCTTGATTTTAATAGTTTTACTGCTAAGTTGTATTGTGTGATTTCCTTTAATATTATGTATGTGTTTCATGTATAAATATGTTTAGTGTATGTGTATGTGTGCAAACACATCTATGTATTATTTTATTTGTTGTGCACTATGCCTTCACGTTTATTAATCCATACTCCAACTTCCGGGTTAGCTGGAAGAAATCTCCGCCAGTAGAGATAAGCTCACCTTTTGTGCAATTTTGTTATCCTTTTAAGTGGGTATTCTTCAATAAGTGTACAATAAAGTATTAAATAAATAAATAATAAAATAAATGTATGAAGTATTTAAATGAAATGCTTATTAAAACTAGCAATCGCCTGTGGCCGAAATTCGACCACAGTCTATACAATAAAATCTCTTTTAAGTTTGACAACTTTAGCCCTGAAGAAAATAGTAGGTATCCTATTGTGTGTATAATATCATGTATGGCTAAGAGCGAGCTGCGGAATTGCACGACTTAATTCCGCCATCCCCGTTTTTCTGTCAATCGTCGAGGCGCGCAGATTCTAGGCATCGCCATATAGTGGACGTTCCACGTACCCGGACAAAGCGGTTCGACTCAACATTCTTCATTCGAACCGCAAAGGACTGGAACACGCTTCCTGAGTCTGTGTTCCCCGACGAGTACAATCTAGGGATCTTCAAGAGAAGAGTGAACAGATATCTAGGGAAGCGCGTTCCATCTTAGGCTTCATCTTAGCTTACCATCAGGCGAGATCGCGGTCAAGCGCTTACCTATCGATAATAAAAAAGTCACATGAATGTAGTATATAAAATGCTTATTTTTACTAATTAAATGTATTTCTAATACATTTCATGTAAAAATGTTAGGTTTTTATAGTCCTCCACATTGTAACTTTAGCTGCGCCAAATTTCATACTTCAGCTTTTGCGTAATGGTTTAAAAAAATGAGTAACAAGTTCTCCCTTAACGTAGTAATATACAGATACTACAATATAATATAGAAGTCCATACAAAAAACAATTCACCTTTAATATTTAATTGGCTATACAAGTCACTACCATCGTGGCTACCAGGTGGTAGAGTTCTGCATTGTCTTGCTCGGGTCTGGTACCACCGCCTTGCCTGTTCCTGCCGCAATAGCGTCAGTGCTCTCACTGTCGTGTTCCGGTTTGGAGGTTAAGGTAGCCGGTAAACTTATGCATGTGACACAAGACCTCGCCACAAGATAGCAACGCACCATTAACACCTTTAGTGTTGACTCTTTCCATCAGGAGACCCATCTGCTTGTTTGCTATCTTATACTATAAAAAAATATAAAAAATATAATAAACACTAGTTTTCCCCGCAGCTTCATTCGCGTGACTCGCAGTTCCTTTTACTCAGGTCCTTTATTTTTACTCAGTCGTATACTTTTACTGAGTTACTTTTACTCATTCGGGTAAAAAGTAGCCATTATTACTCAGTGATTGGTGAAAATGTTTTTTCTTTTTGAGTTTTAGAGTTTATCCATATTAGCTTGTGAATAATACCAGCATTATAAAGAAAGCTTACCTATTTACAATATTAATGTAGATAAATAACAGGCACTCATTAGTTTTCCACTCATTTCATGCATAATGTCAGCCAAAACACGGCTACCACTCTGCAGGTATTGAGACAGATCTCAAAGTCCAAACGGTAATAAATAGAATAGAATAGAATAGAAAATGTTTATTTAAGACATACACCACAAACCTACAGAAAGATATCAAAACACATCAAAAACATATTAACATTAAGAAAAGAAAAAACAAAACAAAAATAAGGACAAAAAAAGAAATCTACACTAAAGAATTACAAGCCAATAAATTAATAATTAATAAATATCAATAAATTATTTATTAAAGTTATATATGAAATTGTAATGTTAAATAAATATGTTACGTATATTCTTTGATTTTTGACAACCTTTAACCGATCTTTGACCGCCCGTTGGTCGAGTTGTTACCGGCAATGACTACGCAATCAACGGGACTCAGGTTCGATCCCCGACGGGAACAAGCATTTGTGTGATGAGCATAAATATTTGTTTGTGGTTTGGGTGTTTATTAAATATATTCTAGTATTTATATATGTATTTCTATGTATTAGTATCGTTGACTAACACCCATAACACAAACAAAGAATTTGCTTACTTTGGGGTTATAATAGATCTGTAAGTAAGTGTAATTTGTCCCGCGAATATTTATTTATTTTTATTTATATTATTCTTTTTTAAATAGAAATTGTAAATTCAAGTCTAATTTATTTTGATTTTCTTTTGACAAATTCATTTTTTTTTATTTTATTAGGATTAAAACGTGATTTGTATTTTTTTAAATACATATGGTACCTACTTATGTGTTTTTTCAAATTTCCTAATTTCTTTGAATTTATTCAATTTTTTCTGAAAGTCTTACGGCCGGTTCCAAAACGCAATTAATGTTAACAAGCAATACCTGTGTATAACATAATTTTTACAAGCAAATGATCTGTTAAACAAAAATTAATTGCTTCTTAAAATTAATTGGCGTTTCAGAAACCGGCTGTTGAAATATAATCTGTAATTTTATAGAAAGATGTATATTGTATATGTATATGATGTGACGAAGATTTTGCACGCCATTTATTTGGCAAAGCGGGCTTAAAGTACTGTACTTAGAAAGAACATCTTATGTAACCCTGATTAATGCAATACTAGCTGTTGCCAGCGACTTCGTCCGCGCGGACTTCGTTTACTCCGCACAGACTCATCCCCGTAGGTGATAGCATGATAATATGTAGCCTATATGTTGACCCGATCTATTAGTAATATTCATGCAAAATTTGAAGTAAATCCATGCAGTACTTTTTGAGTTTACCCCGGACATACATACAGACAAACAGACAAAAATTCTAATAACTATATTTTTGGCTTCGATATCAATTGTAGATCACGCCCCAAGTATTCTTTTAAAAAAATTATTAATATACAGTTTTGACTTTCCTACGATTTTATTATATGTATAGGTAAATAAGTTTGAAGTTTATTCAACAGACTTGAAAGGTTGAAGTTAGGCTTATGATAGTGAATGGTTATCGCGAAATATCAGACTATATTATATCAACCACGTAGAGTTTCCTATGTGGGCGGCGTGAAGGGCGGCGCTAGGTGATACTTTACATCAATGTTACCACGAACTTTATCTGATAGGATAATTTCATTTTTGTGCATTCGGAACTTTTTGAAAATGTATAATTTTCTTAGTTTCATTTTAGGAAAGAAAATTTTTCATTAAATTAATATCACTGAAGAAATTACACAATTTGATTTTTTTTTATCGCTATTTTATATTTTTAGTCTTCGGTACTTGGTGAAACTCCATTTGTGATTATAAAACAGTACAAAGGTATTTACAAAATAACAAATTGTTATAATCTCAAAATAAACAAATTATTTGCTTTTGTATGGGTTTCTTGTCTTGCTTGTCAAGATTTATTTCAATTATTTTTATATAAAATATCGTATAAAACAATTTTAAACGATTTTACCCGAAACCCAATTTCCCGGGGAATTCAAAAGAATCATAAAATAGGATTTTTTTCGCTTTCTCTTTATGCTTACTTTATTTCCTAAAACCCATTTCATAGTTACCCAGTATGAATGAAGATGTAAATTTTTTTCTAGAAAGCCACCGTATATCTAAGAAGAAAATTTAAATACTGATGGTAGCTTTTGAGTAATGCCATATGTCATAAACACACGTAAAAATTGTAACATAACATGTATACATACTACGTTGCCCGTGTGCGGTGAAACAAAAATTTCAATTTCCTTTAAAAAACTCGAGTGTTTCAACCACGGCCTTGTAACGCCTTATTTTTACGTTATTATATGACTTATGCGTTATTATCACAGATCGGAATAGTTAGTTTTTGCCGAGTTTGAAGTTATCTTAGTATGGAAAAGCCATTGAATTCCACTATCCTCTACATATTTATGGTATAAAATGAAAAATAAACCTGTGTTAAAAACGGTAATTGAAAAAAGACATTTTATCAATTATTATTTATTACCTACTAGCTGTTCTCGCGACTTCGTCTGCGTAGAAACATTTCTAAAATAAAAGTTCCGTGGTTTTACCCGCATAGTTCCCGTTCCCGTGGGATTTGTGGGATAAAAATTATCTTATGTTCTTTCTCGGTTCTCAAATTATCTGTACTATATACTTTCCAAATCGGTTCTGTGGTTTAAACACGAAGAAGGGACAGATAGACAGACAGATTTACTTTCGCGTTTATAATATAAAACAGTTTTATCTATAGATAGATAATCGTCGTCAGTTTTATCTATAGTATAGATAATATAGAAAGAAGGAGTCGACACTCTAACCTTATATGGCCTTAGCAAACTGTATGAGTCGTCGTTGTATAATTCACGGAGGCGAAAGGTGTAGTCTTTTGTAAGATTTAACTACCTGCCTGGTGAGAAGGCAGTCGATTTACTTAATGAGAGTCTTAGGACGGCTTGCACCAAAATGCTTAAATGCATTTAGCCCCTTAAACATGTTTAGCAAATGTCATAAAACCTTAAAAGCTGTCACTTTAAACGTATTTAGTGACTTAAAATAATTTAAGCAATTTGGTGCAAGCCACCCTTAAACTTTTTATTAATAAAATTACTTATTTGTAATTAAATGAAACTTCGAGGTCAATCGTAAAGCTCACTCACTGGTTAAAAAGTATAGTAATTTATTCGTTGAGCTTGAAGTTTCAGACAAGTTTCTGTATAATATACTAATATTTGTGTATAAGTTTGTATATATATCTTGTACATGTGCATGTGGAACTGTGTACTTAGAATTTTTAATATGGGAAATGCTCTCTTTGTCTGTCTGTATTGCTTTTATAAATATAATTCGCAAAATCGATTGAGACAAAAAGTTACTTTCGAAATTAATAAAAAAGCATGTGTTTACATATTTTCAAACTTAGAAAAAATTTGTTTGTGGCTGCATTTAAACCAGTAACTTTCGTCTTCAGCGTAGATGACGCACTCAATACTAAACTACACGACTCCTATCACTGATTCAATGTAACTAAAATTATTATATAGTATCGCTTATATTAAAGTTGTTTACTACACGCCTATTACCGCCTCTGTGGTCTAGTGGTCCAGCGTTGGCGTTGACCACATGAGGCCCCGGGTTCGATTCCCGGGTCGGGCACTTTAAAAAAAAAAGGGTTTTTTCAGTTTTCTGAGAAACACAAAGTTGCCCGGGATTGGAAAGTGCCCGGTTGGCGATAGACTTGCCACCTATCACATTTGTGGGACCAAGTATCTTCGGCTAATCGTGGGTGCACTTGTTGTACATCTGCCTACCCCTTAGGGGATATGGGCGTGAAGATACTTTTTTTTTACTACACGTAAAATATGTTGTATACATGTCACAATAACGTAAACTTCTAAAATAAAGCTATACGCTTATTTTAGAAGTTCACATTACAGAGACGTCACAAACAAAGGTGTTTCAAATATGATTTTCATTCGCTTTGTAGAATGTTTCGAATATGATTTTCGTTAACTAGAGGTGATGGTGGTTTTAACCTTATTTTTTGCATGCCCGCTTTACTTTCCTTTACATTGTGGTGATGGTTACTGTTGGTGGTGGGTTCATTCTGTCACATGTTACTAACCACCTTCTTCTGTTTCTGAGCATCTCACCCAAAGTAACCAGGTCACATAACCCCGCACTTGCACTAACATCGTGGGAAGACTCCGGCTAGCTTTTTGTAAGTAGTTTTTTTTTTATTTAAGTACTTGTTTTTTTAACAGAGTTCCTTATCGCACCTTATTAATTCTTATCCGATTTGTTAGCGGATTGTGGCCGTAAAATTTGTGACAATGAAAAAACGACACCATTTTAAAGTGGTTTTTGAAGAAATCATACTTAAGAAACTTAAACAAAGGAACTCTGTTCCAACTGGATGACCACACGACACCTTTTTTAGGTTTTCTAGATTATAACTTTGTCATTTATTCGAATACGAATAGGCATGAATTTAAAATAAGATTTAATAAGTATAAGTTTAATATGTATATGTGTTTTAGCACAAAGATATATTGAAGAATCTCTCATAAAGCAAAGGAGAATTATGACACATTGAGCTACTGATACAGAACTCAGCAGTAAGAGCGTTGCTTTGCTTTAAGGTGAGATGGGCGCTGGTTCAAATCCAGCTGTGTCAAAATATTTCTTTGCTTAAAAAAATAGTTTTCAGGAATTATACAGTATTACTGCGTTTTCACATTTGAAACTTACTTAAACAGCATACAATAATTCTAATTTATATATAATATAATGAAGATAAAAAGTTATTTGTTTGTTTATTTGAATTGGCTAATCCTGGATGAACCAGTTAAATTTGAAAAATTATTTTTGTGTATTAATCCGCATTCATGAGAAAGGTTATAGGCTAGATTTTAATTTGGCTAAACAAAATAAAAATAACGATTTCGTGTTACGCGAGCGATGCTGTGAGTATAAGCTAGTTAAGACAACATGGAACGGTGGCAGTATAAAAAACAAACTGCTTTTACTTTCATATTTTATTTTCTTAGACGATTGTTATGAAATTTTGCATGCATGTTGTCAAGGCAAAGAAAGAAGGAGGAAGAGAAATATACCCTATGTTCTCGACACAGGATATATTTTATTCGGAAAAAGTAGAGATTCTATGCCCAGTTCCTGAAAAAAACCACGGGCAAAAGCAGGAAACATATATTTCTTCCCCGTGTTGGTTCCGGGCTCCTTTGAAGAATAGACCAACTGCCGTTCTGCCAGGCAGGTCGTAAAAGGCGACCGATTGGTTCTGCAATTCACTACCATCGTGACTACTAGGTGGTAGAGTTCTGCATTGTCTCGCCCGGGTCTGGTACCACCGCCTTACATATTCCTGCCACAATAGCGTCAGTGCTTGTCACTGTCGTGTTCCGGTTTGGAAGGTAAGGTAGCCGGTAAACTTATGCATGTGGCATTAGACCTCGCCACAAGATAGCAACGCATCATTAACATCTTTGGTGTTTATAGGCGATGGTTGACTCTTACCATCAGGAGATCCATCTGCTTGTTTGCTATCTTATGATATTAAAAAAAATATTACCTAATACAATTTGTGCTAGTCAAGGAGACTTTAAAACTAAAAAAATTGTGATATAATTAACCTCATAACCCCTAGATTAATGGTTAGTCTGTTACTCTGTAAATGATAAGGTTCCGGATTGAAATCATAATATATCTGGCATTAGGTATATTTTTGGAGTTTAATCAATAATAATCAAGGATTATCTCAATATCAACTTGAAGTCTTCTGGTAGGGTATTGAATATTCCATTGCCCCAGACAATACGTAAAGCTGTGTTTTAAAACAACAACAGCCGTGTATGTAAGATAGCATGTAAAAAATCCCCTAGAACGAACAGCAAAATTGGGATGAAGTGAACTTTAAGTAATTAATAAATTAAAATCATAAATAAATAATAACTGCTGAACAAATTACACAAATGATCTAATCTCAAAGAAGGCAAATTATTTGATTGTGTAATGGTTATTTGTCTATGATACTAATATATAGATATACATATATAAATACTGTATCACACGTAATAAATCAAATTCAGAAATACAAACATCTATCTTTGTCACACAAATGTTTGTCTCTGTAGTGAAACGAACAAGAGCCCCATCGATTCGTAGTCATGTTCGCTAATCACTCGACCAACGAGATGGTAAAACAATTTTTTATTTATTTTATTAATTTACAAAAAATTGAAAATAACTTCAAAACAGCGGGTAGTGGACGTATTCTATACAAATATATAGCAGGTAATGGCAGGTAATGGGCACAATTTATGCTAATTTGGTATATAAATATCAGAGTGTTAAGTGTGAGTTTTTCTTTTTGCATTCGATCGTGAGCGCGTTTGGAGTTTACTAGGAATTTGTATGTGATTTGTACAGCGCCACCTAGTGGTAAACGTGAGAAACGAGTTTACCACTAGATGGCGCTGTACAAATCACATACAAATTCCTAGTAAACTCGAAACGCGCTCACGATCGAATGCGAAAAGAAAAACTCACACTTAGCACTCTGCTCATTTTATTCCGGAGTTCGGTCACTGTTTTTATCATCGTACTTTTCGCGAAATCAGCTCTTTCTATCTTGTTCAAGTAAACATTGTTCGATGGGCCATAAAATAATGCAACCAAAACCATGTATGGATACAAAGACGTTAAATCTTCGATGAGATCTTTTTTTCTAGCCCCCTTCATACCTATGCATTAACATATTAGAGACTGATATCATGAAAATACTGAATACTTAGAGATAATGGTATAGTCACTCATTTCAGAAGTCAAAATTTAATAAATTCCATCGCATCGATTTTTAACGTCCCGCTCTATGTGTTGATAAGGAAGTTATTGATTTTGCTCAGATTTTCGAAAATCGAGTTCTCACCAGAGTGCTAAGTGTGAGTTTTTCTTTTCGTATTCGATCGTGAGCGCGTTTGGAGTTTACTAGGAATTTGTATGTGATTTGTACAGCGCCACCTAGTGGTAAACGTGAGAAACCGTAAAGAAAAACTCACACTTAGCACTCTGATCTCCACTTTTTGAGGTCCTAGGAACCTTTTCCGACTAATTTCACGATGACGTCAGTATGTTTGTATGTACGTTTGTATGTATGTACATATATGCGCTATATGTATACACATACACACACATAATCGACGCGTCCCAAGAACAAAATCGTATCTACAAAACCACCAAATTACAATATGTTTGTTTGTGGGAGTACTTTGTAGATAAGATGATGTTCACTTGAGTATTTCCAAAAACAAAAGACCAATAAATATAAAAAATATATTGTCTTGTAGCTTTGTGCGTGTTTAATGCGAATTTTATTATAAAACCAATTTCGTCTGATCTCTCCATACGATTTTGTTCTTGGGACATGTCGAATTATGTATGTGTGTGTATGTGTATGCAAGCATTTCATACTTACCTTTTGAACGGCTTGACTTATCGAAACGGGGTTGATAGCAATAACGTCCAATATCGTAAATTGCATCAAAATCGGTTTATCCGTTCGGGAGTTATGGTTGATGAAAAAATTTGAAAATAAGTGTTTTTTTTACATAACTTCGATATTTTTCAATCATTTTTCGATCTGCTACGATATTTTAGTATTATAAGAACTCTAAAAATGCCGTATCAAAGCTTTAAATAGAATCAAATTTTCAAAACTAACAGCTTTTCAAATTTTTACATTGTTTACAGCAAACTTACTTCATATTTTTAAAATAACTTTCAGGCCAATATTTTTACCTACTGATTTATTTAAAATCTAGTTAGCTCACCTAATTAAAAGAAACTACGTCAAGTACCGTTAATCGGATTAAAATCGGTTGATTCGCTCCGGATTTATCAATGACGAAAACTTTTGATTTTTTTTCAATTCTTTAACATTTTTTAGCTTATCGATTTTGTAGGTAATAAAATAATAAGAGCTCAAACATTGCGTTGAATGCCATTCGAAAGATCAAAATTGATCATTTTGAAAAAATATAAATCTTTTCGAACATTAAATTACTAAATTTCGTTTGTACAAACCTTAGATTTTGGATTTTTCGAGCTCAAAATTCTGTGTTACATTTGGTTCTTACTCCTTTAAGCTTAAAATACCTCAATTTAACGGAAAATTTCGGAGATGACCTGCAAGGTCAACCGGCTTACAAATTTTTCTTCGACTTACATAGTTATATCGAGTGAAACAAACATGAATTTATTCATCGGGTCGGTTCACCAAGATTCACCAGTTTGTAAGCTGACTAGATGTGATGGGCGGTGAAGTCCATCCCCACATTTAACTTACCTATTCCATCATTTGATTCTTGTAAAAATCAGGGTCTACAGATTTACATACTCATTTCAGGCATTGGATTGTTCACGTCTTCGCTTCACACTACTATTAAGATTTTTGCTCATAAATATCAATAAAACTTTTGTTTAACCCGGGGATCATCTGACCCGCGATCTTACAATCTGAGCCAGGCTAATTGACGGACAAATTCTCGAGGCGGTCAAACAAAACTAGTGTTTTAATTCCTGTGAAATAATTAAACAAACTTTTATCAAAACATAACCCTATTCTACGGCTGCGGGTCGCCTTTACCCCGCGGTAGGGAAAAGGACTAATAAGTGAAACAGAGATTTATGAGTGCAGAGATATGCAAATAGAAATTTGCGGTCCCTCGCCGATAAAAAGACGTCGGTCCCCGCGGGGGTCTGTTTGTCCAACTGTCGGGGGATGACGGCTTATAATTATTTCGTATCGTATAACTTTGCGGTATGATTATATTGGTTCTGCACACATGCTCTTGTTATATCAAAATTGTGCCCACACATGCGATATAAAAAATTAAAAATTAAGAATTGATAAATATTATAGAAGTTAAAAAGATTTCAAACTTCTTACGCACAAATATGAAGGCATAAATGAATTATATACTCATGTGAGCCTTACAAACATAAATTGTATATGATTAAGGTAGCTTACCTTAGAAAAAATCAAATTACAAATATATGACTGTAATGTTTCGCGCAGAAATTTAGATATAAAAATAGATTGCATTAGATAGTATAGATAGTTAGAAATTTAAAGGTTTGTTATGTCTAAAGTTAAAGACACATTGCTAAAACTGGTAAAGTCGCAGTGTCTCAATTCTTTAATTTTTTTAAATGTATAAGTACATAATGTAAGTACGAGTATCGTAATAAATATAATTTAGTTTTATTCCACTTTTTATTTTTATTCCACTCATATTACAAATGCTATAATGTGTAGGTATGTGTTTGTGTTTTTTGTTGGTTCTTCACGCTCAAACGGATAGAAAGATAAAGACGAAGCCTTAAAAAAGTATATCCTTTATACATGCACTACTTTTAATGCTAAAAATTATATTGTACTCGCAGGATTAACAAAAATTTAATCCAGCCAGCCAGCCAGCCGGCGTGGTAGGTCGCTTTATGGTACAATTTTACTAACATAATAAAATAATTCAAATAACAGTGACATATTAAATGCAGAACATCAAATAGTAAACACGGACGTTTACAAGCTGGTATTGACTGTTTGCTCATTAGCGAATGCTGGGAGGACGCATAAACAGAAATGCATTAGTTTAATTAATACAAGCCGACTAATTCTACGTTTAGCTGGGCATTAAATACCTTTTGACGGCTCCATTAAAGGGTTATATGTACAACGAATAAAATTAATTGAATACAATTATTTATATCTAAGGATAATAAAGAAGGTAAAAAAGTAACCTATGGTGATTTAAAACCATCTTCGCAATATTGCCTTTCACGTGAAATCGGTTAAAGACGCATCGGTTGGGTGGTTTCAGAGCCTTATCGGACTTGGGTAAAATCAGTTTTTGTGTTTTATATGTTAGCTGTGCCCGCAACTTCGTCCGCGTGGAAAAAATTCTAAAATAAAATTAGTCTAAATAACTCCTGATTACATCAGCTATCTGTCAGTGAAAGACTCGATACGAAATCGCTCCAACCGTTTTAGAGATTAGCCGGAACAAAGCCAGACAAAAATTGTAAAAAATGTTATGTTGGTAGGTATATGTACCGTGTATATAATATGCATTTAGTAAAGAACAGTTACTTTAATATTACAAAAAGTCACTATAATTTTATTATTTGTATAGATATATTATGTGTATTTGTCATATTAATATAGAAGACAAATCTTTCAGATACTTATCAACAATTTCACAGCCCTGAATGGCAGGCGAGTGACAACGAAATTAATGAATTCCTTGTATCAGTGTACGGAACTGAATATTCATGTGGTCACAGCTCGTTAGGTCGCCGCCGGTCAGTGTCAACAGTGGCGGGGGTTGAATCCGAGACCACTCGTTATCACTATATCAGTGTATAGTTAATAACATATCTTCTGAATGTTTGATTAGATTCAACTTTTACACAACATTCTTAACATTCTGCCTAAGGTTAATAACTTGTATAGTAAACAGTCATACAATAGCTTGACTTTTGTACTTAAATGAACTACCTAGGTACCAACTGATTTGGAATCGTTCTTTTTGTATATTTTTGATAAGATTTAACTTTTTACACAACATCGGAACATATGTATTTTCTTTTTAAAGTTAATAACTTTTATAGTAAACGGTTATTAAAATAACTTGACCTTTGTACTTAAATGAACTACCTAGGTACCAACTGATTTGGAATCGTTCTTTTTGTATATTTTTGATAAAATTTAACTTTTTACACAACATAAGTATTTTCTGCCTAAGGTTAATAACTTGTATAGTAAACGATGTTACAATAACTTGACCTTTGTACGTAAATTGTACCTACCAACTGATTTCGAATCGTTCCTTTTATTTTTTCTATATCTTTGATTGATTTAACTTTTTACGCAACAAAATTAATAAACATCTTTTGCCTTGGGAATATCGTAACCCGGCATTGAATAAGTGCCCGGTTCATGTTTTTTTCAACTCAATTTTTGAAATCTAAAATATCGCTTTAGCTAAATAATAGATAGGTTGAAAAAATTCAGTGCAATGTCAACGAACATTATTTTCAAAAACTTTCTCGTCATTGATACATCCCAAAAAACACACCGATTTTGATCTAATTATTGGTTTATGACGCAGTTTTTAAAGGAGAAAAGCTGATAAGATTTTTAAGTCAATCGGTGTATTAGCCTGAAAGCTATTTAAAATATTAATATTTTTGAAATAACTCAAGGTCAAGTTTGCTAAAAACAACGTAATTTTATTACTTGAAAAAGTGTATCTTTTTAAAATTAGATTTGAATTTAATTTTTAAAACGGCATTCGGCGTAGTTTTTTTTAGTACTAAAATATCGCTATATACCAAAAAATGATTGGTAAAAAATTTTGAAGCTATGTCGAAATAACACTTATTCAAAATTTTTCATCAACGATAACTCCCAAACAGATAAACCCATTTTGTTGCAATTTGTGCATTAGACGTAGTTTTTTGAGAAATATAGAGTTTATGAGTTTTTGTAATCAATCGGTACATTAATGTGGAAGTTATTTTTAAAAAATACTGTTACGCCAAATTTTTTTTGTGTTTTTTCACAATTTCTCAAAATCTCGTGAACCGACTTGGTTCAATTTTTTAGGAAATCTAAGTTGAGCGTAATTTAATTGAATACCATCAACCGCGTTTCGATCGATCCAGTCGTTTAAAAGTTATGATGTGTTTACATACTCACACATACACACACACAGATGGAGAGGGAGATGGAGATCTAGTGAAATCTCGATTTTGGATAATCGGGACAAAATCAGTAACTTCCTTATCAACATACGTAGCATAAAGTTAAAAAAACCTTCAGACAGCATCCGATAAATTTGATCATGATACGTCAGAATAGGTAAACATTTTGTACCCTCGAAGAAGCTATATCTTAGTTCCGTTAAAAAATTTATCGTACTTTCAGCGATTGCAAATACTACATTATTACCTAATAGTTATAATCATTATAATTACAATCGTTGACACCCGTCGAGTGTAGAGTTACTGATGAAAGGTTCAAGGTTTTTGTTGTGGTTATACATTACAGCATCCCCTGCTGTATTGTTGGGAAAAACGTATAATTGAAGCGGCACGTTCTTTATAATATAATTATACATTTTTGTGACAAAAGTGAAGGGGCTGAATTTGTCAAATGTCACACGACCCAGATAAATCGCTCTTAGCAGTTTATATTTTTAAATATTGATCTAGTGATATCGACTTTGGATGATGTGCCGAATTTGAATTCCAGGTTATGCTATTAGGGAAAATAAGTAACAGTACCTTCACCCCGAAGAGGTAGGCAGAGGTACGATCAGTACCTACACCCACGATTAGCCGAAGATACTTAATTCCACGATATGACAGGTGGCAAACCTATCATCAACCGGGCACTTACCAATTCTAGACAACGGTGTTTTTATCATTAAATTGAAAAAAAAAAACACATTTTTTGAATTACCCGACCCGGGCATCGAACCTGGGACTTCATATGCTCAAAACCGACACCGCATTACTACTCGTAGAATACAGGCGATATCATTAGGATATAGTGGGCTAGAAGTGTGATTTGGTAATTTGTGTGCAAATTCCCCGGATACTGCACAAAACCATAAATAACATCAGTCCCTTAAGTGCAAATATTGCACCCAGTATTAGTTAAGTCCCACGATAGGTGGCCAACCTATCGACAAATGGGGACATAACCAGTCGCCGACACGTTTTATTTTCCAGTAAAACTAATTTAGAACTAAGAGCCCGACCTCTGGGTTCGATCGAACTCAGACATCATCCTTCAATACTGAATTCTGTATCACTACAACAAAATATACTGGCTGATTACAAACGTGTCGGGAAAAAAATTAGCGAAATAGAAGCCTGATTTACGACTGTTTTGAATTTTTATAGTGCACTAGTCCCAATAAAAATAATTTTGCAAATATAAAACGATCCGTATATAAGACGATTAGATGTTTCCCGCGACATCGTTTGCGTTATTTACTTTTACTCAGTCGAATAAGCCTTCCTCGTGGATGTGACTATCATACACCAAAAGTGTTTTTTTTTAATCTGACTTAAAGAGAGACGATCCATCCAGAGATTAACGCGTTTAAGCAAACAAAGAAACACTTCGGCTTGATAAATTAGTATTTATAAACTAGTAATATTTACTCATTTGATATCATTTATAATACGATAGTAGGTACATCATATTGTAATATACATCAAGTTTCCCAACACGGTGGAAACTTAATGTTTCACGTCCAGATTATACAATTTTTTTTTTCTAAAAACTTATACAATCACGCAGTATACTAAGACTGATTTATCTCGGTTTTATAACATTTGAAAAATTCTGTACCTTCACATGTGTCACAAAAATGCATAATTAATATACATACATATATTCGCGCCAGATTCCTTACGGGGTAGGCAGAGAAATCCGAGTGCGATACATTACGATATTTGCAGAATTGTCTCACTTTCTCCGCATTCGTTAATCTCTTCACACTAACGCGCCGGTTGCGAAGACTCTTGACACCGTTGGACAATACCCGATCAATCTGATCATGAATATCAGTCTTGTCTTCCCCGGTGCCTACATCCTTCCACATTCGCACTGTATATATAGTATTCTAGTTCATTTAGTCTGCGATAAATATAAGTCTCGCCTAAACTCGAGAACGGCTGAACCGATTTGGCTAATTTTGGTTTTGAATTAATCGATGAACTCCAGGGAAGGTTTAAAAGGTGAGAAAATATAGAAAAAAATAAGAGTAGTTGAAAAGACAGAACAACGTTTGCTGGGTCAGCTAGTTTAAAAAAAAAACTTATTAAGTTTATTATTATTAACGTATAGTAATTGTTAAACTATAAAATTGTCATTCATATTGTGAGCCGAAAAGCCCGAGAGGTCTATTCCGTTGATTAGCGGTTAGAATCTGGGGTGGCGTCATATTCATTCTGACGTGTCGCTGATACGATTATCTGAACCCTCGGGACACGCGACTAAAGTGACGGATGAAAAAACTTTCCACCGTAACACATGCCAAGACACTTCTGATATCAAGTTTTCAAAAAAAAAAACGTTTTTATATACATAAATTCATATAAATTCTTTACAAGAAAGCTGTTATTTTTTTTTACATAAACGCCAAAGCAATTTTATCGTTATATATGGCAGAGTTCCGCATCGTCACGCCTGGGTCTGGTCTACTATGGCCTGACCCATTTCTACCGCAACAGCGTCGGTACTTGTCTCAGTCATGTTACGGTTGGAGGGTAAAGTAGCCGGTAAACTTATGCATGTAGCATTTCAACCCCGCCAAACGGATAGAACCGCACTATTAAGGTATTTTGGGTCTATAGGTGACAATTATCCCTTTCTTTTTTTTTTTAATTTATATGATAGAAAACAAGCAAATAATCACAATTTATTAGCTTGTTAGCTATCCTAAAAACCTCCAGAGATTTTTCGTCGTAGATTTAAAAAAAAATATACTCAAACATTGTTTTCATTTCATTTCAACTTATGTATGTCGCAGTGAAATTGTCAATACCGTTAAATTATAATCTTCCTAAGTGATATTATAACTTAACTGCTAAAATAACCTAACCAAATTATAAAATCCCTAGGTAGATTATAATCTAACGACTATTGACAATTTCACTGCGACATATATAAGTATTTTTTCCCTTTAACCTTGTCACATATCGAATATCTATATCGACGCTATTGCAACAGGGGGGAATTCTCTGCTTGGCTGCTGTTCTGGGATTTTCGGGTTACACTCCAGATACTGTCGCTCGAGTTTACTTTATAATTTGTTATTATAAAAAGTAAAATGTAAAGGAAAAAAGGTTTTATTTATTGGGACCACGTCCAAAGGCACTTCAAGACTAATTGTGTTTATGACATAAAATAATTAAATATACATTTAATTATTTTATGTCATTTTTAAACAATTCTACAATTCAAACACTTATATTTAAAAGCTGACAAATGGCCAGCATATACTGTATACCCGGGTTAGAGGTTGCGGTATTCTACCTCCTAAAGTGTAGAGTACCACATTTAGCCCGGGTAGAGTACCACCGGCGATATTTGTAGTAAATGATTAATGAATATAAACAAAATAGCATATGGCATACGGTTATCTTTGCCTACCCCATAATGAATTAACGTGAAAATATGTATGTATATACAAAAGAAAATTTGTTCCCGAAATTAGTGTCAAACAAATTGAAAATCCAAAGGTAAACGGCGTAACTTTGTTTAAAACTGTTTAAAAGTTGGAATCGTTAATGTGAGCGAGTCGTGATTTCCCGTAGAGTCTCCGGAAATTCTTTCTTTTATACCTGTTTAATTGAGGATCTCTACAGGCTGAATTAACTAAATGAGGGCGACACGCGGTCCCCGGTCCTGCTCTACGCTTTTGGTATAATCGCATTCATTATTTCATTTCAAACTCTCATCTTCTCATCTTTATTAAAATCGATACTTTTATTACTAAAACACAATCAAAAATATTTGTACTATCAGCAATTAGTTTGGTGGCGCTCTTTTGTTTATTGTTTAAATATTTCTAAGTATTACCATAAAATACATTTCCTACAGATAACAAATCAGTAAATTCTGTAAATAATTTTAATTATAAAACACTTGCACTAGTTTAGTGAAACTAGTACAAGTGTTTTGTAATTAAAATTATTATAAATTTTTATTTAATACTAGCTGTTGCCCGTAACTTCGTTTACTCCGCACTGCTCCTTCCCCGTAGGTGCGTGATAATATGTAGCCTATATGTTGACCCGACCTGTTAGTAATATTCATGCAAAATTTGAAGTAAATCCATGCAGTACTTTTTGAGTTTACCCCGGACATACATACAAACAGACAAAAATTATAAAATTCTATTCTTTATATATATAATATATAAATCTATTCTTTTAAAAAATTATTCAATATACAGTTTTGACTTTCCTACGATTTTATTATATGTATAGATTTAAAAGTCTACTTATTGTGCGTATTAAAGCATCATCAAGATTTGTCATCGTCACTACAATCCTGATGATGCATTAATATTGTTCTTGGAGTGTATTAAACAACACATCATTCTACAATCCTCTTATCAGGATGTGTAGATTATATAACGATAAAAGCGCACTTTTTAAACCTCTAGACATTTTCAATGCTAATAAAAGCTCTTTTTTGAGGCAAGTGAAGAAATGTTTTGTTTCTAATGGCATAGAATAATTAACCGAGTTTTGTTTTTGCTTATATAACTTACATTTCTTTTATTACTTTATCTACTTTTTTTATTTTATTTCTTTAACTTCATAGTATCAAAATTAGTATAATTAAAGAGGAGCCCTACTATCCTAAATTGTATGCCATACTTTGGTTAAGTGGTTTGGTAAGTAATTATAATATTTGTAATGTTTTGTTACTAAATGTTTGTGCATCATATTAAATAAATAAAAAAAAGAGAAAAATACGCTCGCGTTAATAGCACAATTGTTTTATAGTTAAAATTAAAAATGCAGTTTCACCAAGTTTCGAGGATTAGCGGGAAAGAACAAATCTGTAAATATTTGTTTCCTAGCCTAAGACTAGATACTTATCTCTCAATTTAAACTGATAATGTGCTCCTAAGGTAAATAAATTTTCGGTTCATATTTTTTAAATATTTATAAATAATAAAAATTTTTGAGACAAATTGTAACTTATTCCGTAATTATTAAATGTTAATAGAATTAAAATTTTATAATTAAACAAAAACACTTTCTTCTGAGCTGTCGATATCATTTTATTACCACTTATATCTGTCTAACGGCCGTTTTCTGAAACGCATATTAATTTTAACAAGCAATTAATCTGTGGTTAACAGATCATTTGCTTGTAAAAATTATATTAAATACAGTTTAATTGCTGGTTAAAATTGATTTGCGTTTCGGAAAACGGCCGTTTTCCAGGTTCCTATAATCAACGATCCGTCATTTGTAGCAGTAACTATTAGCAACTAATTTAAAATTACCGAAGAGTATCACGTTATTCCATAATTTTCTAGGACTTCTTGGTAATTTAACATTATTAGAAACAGTTTTAGCTAGAATTTTGTATAAGAAAATGTTATTACTCTTAATTAAAATAAGTCGTTCTTTGCTATAGGAACCGGGCATAAATAACCAATTTATGATATTTATTCCATTTTGGTCCCGGGCTCCTTAGAAGATCAGGCCAACTGCCCTTCTGTCAGCCAGGTCGTAAAAGACGACCAATTGACTATGGGAGTCACTACCAACGTGGCTACTAGGTGGTAGAGTTCTGCATTGTCTCGCCCGGGTCTGATACCACCACTTTACCTAATCTTGCCACAATAGCGTCAGTGCTTGGCGCTGTCATATTCCTGTTCGGAATGTAAGGTAGCCGGTAAACTTATGCATGTAGCGTTCGACCTCACCACAAGATAGCAATGCACCATTAATATCTTTGGTGTCTATAGGCGAAGATTGGCTCTTTCTATCAGGAGATCCGTCTGCTTGTTCACTATCTTATATAAAAAAAATTTAGTAGATACAATATTTACAGTTTAACTTGAAACATATGCAGTTTCATTGGTGTATCATTACATACATATATGTCATATCATTATATATCATACATAGATAGATATATTAAAAAGTATACTTATATACATTCATATAATAACTATATACGTTTATACTAAAATCGTATGGGAACTTTCATTATCATTTTATTGCGATATATTACATTTGAAAGTGGCTCAAGTAATACTACAAATACATGCTAATTTCGATGAATAGATCAAAAGGATGTAAATTTCATCATATATACCAGTCATATCTGCTTGGTTGTAGCGTTCTATACTTCTAATAACAAGGCTATGGTTTTTGATTAATCGAAGGCCGTAGCATATATTTCGAGAAATGGTACGCTCATAGGCAACTCTATAATATTTTAATCAACTACAAAACTTCCATGTATATGAAGTAATCAAAAAATTTACCAATAAATGACATACACAAATGCGAGCAAGAGTATACTTGACAAAAGGACGGTCGTGATCTGCGCATACGCTCACGATGCCATTAGCGGGCGCCGTGGGCGTAATTAAAGAGTTACAATACAGCACTGGCGAATTAAAAACAATTAACTTGAGCCCGAATTGAGCACAATGGCCTTCCTGGGCACGACTTGGTCACTAGACAACAATATGTATAGCAAAGATCGACTTCTGTTTTTGACTGTACTAAGATTTTCCTAAAGGTTTCGATGTACAATTTTAATCATACTTAATTACGTATTTGCATGAAAGTAGTTATGAACTTGGAGGACGGAGGCTTGAAGCAAAGAAAGTCTGTCTAGTCTGTGATGCACGCAATTCCCTTTGCCTAACCAGTAAGAGTTTTGGCGTATGTAATTACATTAATATGAAAATATACATAATATAATTATGAAAATGTTTTTTTTTCGTAAATGGTAAATCCATAAATTGTGTTTTAAAAAAGCAAACAGAACAGAACAAGGTTTCGTAAAACATTATTGAGCATCTTCTATCGCATCTCTTACACAGAGTATTTCAAAAAAAGATTCCGTTAGTTAATCGAATTCAACGAAACTATACCTACGTTGAATTTGATTTCAACGTAGTTTTATACCTACGTTGTCAATTTGATTAATGAGTGCGATTCAATTTATACAACCTAAACTCAGTTTTCTCAATTATTCCATTTAGTGTAAATACCACTCACACGTTAACACTAACTAATTAAAGTTCATTACATATTATAGTTAAAAATTTTTACGAGTTTGTTCTCACGAAACAAGCTAAGAACTGTATAGGAAATATGTAGTTGAATTTTCAAATTTCATATATTTATATTGTTACTTGCGGCTTCGTATGCGTAACCCAAATCATTACTTGCTTTTGGTAAGTTGGCTTAAAAATTAACCTAGTCACTTCTGGATAGAGTAATTTTCTAATGGTAAAAGTAAGTTCGGTCCATTAGTTTTGAGTTTATTCTTGACAAATATACAAAATTACACAAATACAATGTTTTGTTTTTTTATAATATTAGTAAGAAGTATAGATGGAAATGCAAAAGTAGTATATACCAATGTATTGTAGCCAATATATTAGACTATACGGAAAATTATGTAATTTCTCGAAAAGAACTATAAATCTCTCGGTATAGTATTTAGGTTGTTTAGCAAAGAATTTAAGATTATATGCCTTAACTTTTATGTTAAAAATTAAATTAATTAACAATTTTTTATTTTTCTTTATTTTCCTTATATAATCTAAAAATTCAATATTAAAAAAACACTCTGCACTCATTCCGTTCTCAAAAAGAGACTATTGTCTGTGAATTATTTTCCATAACATCCATAACAACAAAGCATAAGCAAAATGAGAATAAAGTCTAAAAATCAATCACGTCCTTTTTGAGCGTGTTAATCGGGCCGTCAAATTAGGTTTCAGCGTTTAAGCTCATCGCGAAAGTGCTGATGTAACACCGCGAGGGGGCGCCGCCATTTTTCTTTTTACGTTTTTCACGCTACCGCGCTTCTATTACCGGGCTTTTGGTCTTTGCGGTGGTAACTTAGTCACGGTTGGCATTTAACTAAATTGATTTTTGAACTTTGATTTTTCATTTCTATTTTTCCGTATTAGTTGGTAAAAATAAAAAGAGAAATTCTCTCATTTAGGTATTCGATATTTGTATGTTTTCATATACGGATCTTAAGAGTCGAAAGTCCTCAATATCAAGTTAAGTAGTTATTGGTAAAATGCCATATGGCATTTCAACCCACCACACGGATGGCAACGTACTACAGTCAAAACCGTTTATGGCGACATCGTTTAGAACCACATACCGGTTAAATTTACCAAAATCAAAGGTCCTGGCTGAATGTTATATGACCGCCTTATCTAAAACATTGGTTTTTACGACATTGTTTACTACGACATACCGCATTAAGCGACCACATTTGGTTAATGTTTTCGGAGAATTATATCTGTAGAACGACCGGCTCAGCTGTATTGTAAACAATTTGAATAGGTACCTGTATCCACATCTGGCACAGTATAATAGTCAATGGCTATTATCGTAAAAGTAAACAAAGTTTAGGGTCTTTTGTAATTCTTAGAAACAAAGCACATGCATGCCGTAGCCTCAAGGCCCGCTTCGTCATATTTCTTAAGTCAGTTTGTAAAAAAAAACTTATCTTTACAAAAGACGCACCAAAACATTATTGTTGAGTTAACTGTGAAAATTGTAACATGTCGCAAAAAAGAAAACAAATCAGTATCGAAGAAAAATCGCATATTATTTCAAAGCTAGAGAAAGGAATTCCAAACAAAGGCCTGGCAAAAGAATATGGTGTATCCCACTCGACAATTTCAACCATTTGGAAAGAAAGGGAGAAAATTCAAATCCTTTACGACAAGATTTTTTTGAAAATGAAACGAGCCAGAACAACGCGGCATACGAAGATTGAGGAAGCTTTGTTAAAGTGGTTTAAATATCAAAGGACAAATAATGTGCCAATAAATGGACCAATTCTTCAACAAAAAGCAAACGATTTTGCTCAACGTTTTGATGAAGATTTTGTTTGCTCGTCTAGTTGGATTCAACGTTTCCGGGCTCGAAATGGCATTGTCGGCGGGAAAATGAGTGGTGAAGCTGCCAGTGTGGATAAAGATGCTGTAGACGAATGGATTACGCAAAAGTGGCCTACATTATGCGAAGGCTACAGTCCAGAAGACATTTATAACGCAGACGAAACCGGACTTTTTTACAATATGACACCAGACAGGACTTTAAAATTCAAAGGAGAGAATTGTTCAGGAGGCAAAATGTCCAAGACGAGACTAACGATCATGGTTGCAGCAAATATGACAGGATCCTGTAAAAGGAAGCTTTCAGTTATTGGGAAATCTAAGAAACCAAGATGCTTTAAAAACATACGCTCACTGCCGGTAACGTATGAAAACAATGTGAAGTCATGGATGACATCGGAAATTTTTGAAAGATGGTTACGAAACTGGGACGCTGAATTAAAAGCAAACAATAAGAAAGTTCTTCTTTTAGTTGATAATTGTCCTGCTCATCCGGCTGTTACTAATCTGAAGTGTATTAAACTCGTGTTCTTACCACCAAATGTTACATCTGTACTGCAACCTATGGACCAAGGTGTAATAAGATGTTTAAAATCTCATTGTAGAAGACTGCAAGTGTTAAAGTTAATACAAAGCATTGACAGTAATAATCAGAACAGCTTTGCGGTTCTTGATGCTATCTTGATGATATCCAAAGCATGGGAAAAAGTTTCACAAAAAACTATAGCTAACTGCTTTGGGCATGCAGGTTTTAAAGATCTTACAAGTCTTATAACACGAACCTCAGATGATGTGATTGACGATGAGGAAGAGGACAATATTTCTTTGGCTCAATTAGCCCAAAATTTACGACCTGCTTTATCTACTACTGAAACAGACGAGTTCATTGATGTAGATCAGTCTATTGCAATTTGTGCACCAGCTACGGAGGATGATATTGTACGTGAAGTTCAAGAGGAAAATGAAAATGAACAGGAAGACTCGGAAGAACAATTTACAGTGCCAACTTTGATTGACGATCTCAATGCTGTTAGTGTATTACGAAAGATTGTTCTTTTTAATGAAGAGTTCCACATGCAGGGAAATTGTGACGATACGCTGATTAAAATCCAACGTGAATTACAAAATGTGTATGCACGACAGAAGTGTTTCAAACAAACTAAAATTACAGATTTTATGCATACAAAAATGATGGAAAAATGATATTGTTCTTTTATATTATACGTTTGTATTGAAGTAAACAAAATGCGGTTTAATTTTCTACATGAATATACATATTATCTTTCCTATTAATACCTGTCACCGGTTGTTACAACTATCGGTTTTTACGACTCAATATGAGTAGTCCCTTCGATGTCGTTATAACAGATTTTGACTGTATTAACATATTTGCTATTTATAGGCGATGATTGTCTCTTTTACTAAGGAGAACCATCTCCTTGTTGTTTATACTATACTATTATACAGTTGACTGGTAAAATACTGTACATATTGAACGACACGCTAATTAATGGTTATATGTAAACTTTAAAAATGTATGTAGTAATATTTAAAAATATAGTCACCGTGGGGGCGACATACGCATGACAAATTACACGATCCGTGACAGCAAATCGCTGTATGTAAACAATGAACTTCGATATCTACGCACGGGTGTACGTACTTAATATTTTTATTGGATAACTGGGCCACCATTTATGTAACTATTTTTTTACATATTCGGTATCAATCATGTACTGAATACCCTCTTTCAGTATGTACATTGTACAATCTTTTACCATTAAAATTGTATATTTTTACATGTCACCAGTAAAACCTATAATTACAATATTTAACTTTCTTACCATCATCGGCACACCAAATATACTTTTTAATTCAATCGGTCACCAAATGAGGGTGGCGATAATTGAGGTAGAGTCATGTTTCGCCACGCGTCGCACAAAAGAATTCAATTTTTAGGGAGCTTCAGATTAAACGGCCCTTGTGCCCTTGTTTTAAACAATACATCGATCATTATCTATGGTTACATGGGTTTATATGCGTAACAAAAGAGATTTGAGCGTATAAACCTAATATTAACGTTTATTCTTTTTATAAAAAAAACAATATGGGCCGGTCGTTTACCGGTAATGGTACGGGCTTTGGTATAGCATGAGTTATTGGATTCAAATGTAATCCGACTTTCTTACGAAAACAAAAGAAGAATATCAATATTTTTCATTATACTTTCAGAGTTTAAACGTTTTGACGTATTACATATTAAAGTTTCAACGTTTCAAACACTTTCAATTTCTTAGTTTGTCAGTGCAGCTTGCAAGCTAATTAACACGCAAAAATAAAAAAATATACTACTTACCGTTACCGATAAAATAAAATTACTTTTAAGGTAATTTTTAAACCTTGACATTTTATTCGATACGATTAAACCGTACAACATGGTTTGTTTCTATTTTTTCACGATATATCTTCAAATGTGTGACATTTTGGACAGTGATAGGAGCGTTTGCTCATATGCGCAGCGACACGTTTTCTTCCCAATGTTGGTCTATTAGTATTCATATTGCCTGTGGTTTCAATCTATATTCAACATAATAAAAAAACGGAATTTAAATTTCTGTTGGCAATACATGTTTATCTTTCGTAATATATGATGAAGTACTTTCTATGAACATGTTCTTAGTACATTTACAATAGACAACGGAGACTCAGGTCATTATCTACATGTAAAAGAAAACAAAACCCTTACAGTCTATGAAAAAACCACACATATATCACGGGACGACAATAGGGCGACTTTTTGCGAAGGATCGCTTCCGTGGCTTTTTGAACTGGAATTTTTTCACTTCATTCGTCCGATGTATGTGCTTTATATAACTGTACTATTGTTTAACTATGCAAGGGTTGGCACTTACTTGATTTTTATTGTTTTATTGCTTAACCTCTGCTATCGTAGTCAATGATCATCGTGATATGTAAAAAAGGGTAACTAAAATTTGATTTCGCCGTAGAAAATTTCGAATATGTATATTATTATAATTCATTTGAGCCCAAAATAGGAGTTTGGTTTATACTAATAAAATGACAAATGCCCAAATTCAGTTTTGACCTCGTTCTCAGCTTCTTAGAAATTCCCCATGTTGGTCCTGGGCTTCTTTCTAGAATAGGTAAAGTGCCGTTCTGCCAGGCAGGTCGTAAAAGACAACTGATTGGCTATGCGAGTTGCTACCGTCGTGGCTACTAGGCGATAGAGTTGTGCATTGTCTCGCCCGGGTCTGGTACCACCATCTTACATATTCCTGCCGCAATAGCGTCGGTGGTAGTCACTGACGTGTTCCGATTTGAAGGGTACGGTAGCCGGTAAACTTATCCACATGGCACATCCACATATTTGGTGTCTATAGGCGATAGTTCACTCTTTCCATCCAGAGACCCATCTGCTTGTTTGCTATCTTATGATCAAAGACCTACA
Source organism: Apodemia mormo (assembly GCA_036924255.1). Lineage (NCBI taxonomy): Eukaryota > Metazoa > Arthropoda > Insecta > Lepidoptera > Riodinidae > Apodemia > Apodemia mormo. Next base: position 30,607,540 of record JAUPFN010000014.1, on the reverse strand, counting down.
TTTTGTAGGTCTTTGCTTATGATATAAAAAAAGCTTTTGAAACGTAATATTACATGTGACAAATCAAAAGTGTCAGCCCTAGAGCAGACGTTAGTTTTAAAACTCGGACCGCTCTCGCCACCCATTCCGTGTTCCGCTGACTGCGATGGCTCTGACTTCCATTTCACACTTATCTACATTACGTCACATTGATTTTATCTTACATACTTTCAGCTGATATTAACACAAGTTACTTAAGCTTTAATGATATACATGCTGGAATAAATTCAGCACAAAGGCAAATTACTGCACAATGACATAATTTTTATTTAATAAAATGAAGCGTATATACTTGTACATTTTGTTGTTGGCCTGAGGTGTACATTTCATCATTATGCTGCTACAAGTTTTATTGCTTTTACGTTCCAATAGTTAGGTACAAGGGTGCCGATTATGGACGCCTTGTATAAGAAATTATATATTAATACTTACATAGATATATAAATATCGAAATATATTTAACAAACATCTAGACTCAGACATACAAAGATCTATACCTACTCATCAGTCATCACACAAGCGCTTGTGCCTGCCAGGAGACATTTTAGCCCCACCGTTCGTTAGGAAAATTCGGCAACGATTCGACCAATATTGACGTTTAGTAGCAAGTTCTGAGACTATAATTATAATCACGGCTTACGTTTAAAGATTCACAAGAGTATACATAATATTAATTAGGATAAAAATTATGCTTTTTAATAGTACTTACAATAATACTTAGGATAAAAATTATCCTTTTTATGACACTGTTATTCATTGAAATGTTACATTAACAATATTATTGTAGGTCCTTTATTAGCAAAAATGCTTAAAACAATTGCGGGTATTAACAAAAATGTAACAATGTCATACATTTTCATTCCATCAACAGCTGTTAATTTACGGTCTTAGGACCAATACCTAAACTTTAGTTACAAGTTCTGAGAATTTTAACTATAAATATAATCAGGGATTAAATTTAAGGACTCACAAGAGTATAATAACTAAAACATAAATTTTACATTTTGTAACACACTAACCATCGAAACATTATTATATTAACAATAGTGGTGTTACCTTTATTAACAAAAATACTTAACACAATTGCGGGTATTAACAAAAATGGAACATAAGCTTGAAAATGGCAAATATTGTTGCAGCTGTTAAATTATAGTTTTATTTATAAACAAGTTTAATCGTGTACGTACGTAAGTCAGCGTTTATTTTATCTCGTTCAATATATATTCGTCAATATATATAATATATTCGTCATTCATTATCACGTTGTAATCGATGCGATAGAAGTTAGAACGAGTGTTAACCTACGCGTCTGCTATAGGTTTATTAAATACTAGCTGTTACAACAGCTAGTATTTAATAAATCTATACCGCGCGGACTTCGTTTACTCCGCACAGCTCCTCCCCCGTAGGTGATAGCGTGACAATATGTAGCCTATATGTTGACCCGACCTATTAGTAATATTCATGCAAAATTAGAAGTAAATCCATGCAGTACTTTTTGAGTTTACCCCAGACATACATACAGACAAACAGACAAAAATTCTAAAAACTATTTTTTTGGTGGCTTCGATATCGATTGTAGATTACGCCCTAGGTATTCTTTTAAAAAAAATATTCAATGTACAGTTTTGACTTGCCTACGATTTTATTATACCTATGTATAGATGTATAGATAATTATTTATTAATAATACCTCGAATGTTTAAATTATTACAATGTTTTCCCCGTGTTGGTCCGGACCCCTTTTGAAGAATATAACCTTTACTATTCTGCCAGGCAATTCGTAAGAGCCGACCATTACCCAATATAACGATGATCGTGTGACTACAAGGTTGTAGAGGTCTGCATCGCCTTACCTACCGCCTTACTAAATTTCAATGCATATCATTGTCGTGTTCCAACTTCGAGGGTTAAGAAGCCGGTTAACTGTACAAACTTTACGTAGAACTACCATCCTGCCACACGGATAGAAACTCAAATCTTTGGTGTGTACAGACGATGTCTGTCTCTATGAAAAGACACATTTACTTGTCGCTTTATTATCTTGTAAATAATGCATCTGTGGTCTAGTAATCCGCTGTCGGTGATAACCACATGATGTCCCGAGTTCGATTCCCGGGTTGTGCAATTCAAAGTGTTTTTTTCAGTTTTCTAATAAGAATACCGTTGCCCGGGTTTGGATAAGTGCCCAGTTGGCGATAGGTTTACCATCTTAACATTGTGGGACTAAATATCTTCGGCTGATCGTAGGTGCATTGGTTGTAACTCTCCCTACCTCTTTGAGATCATTGGTAACAGGATGCAAGTTTTACAAAAAGGGATACGAACACGAATTAATACGTAACTAAATTTATGTCATACAAATTTAGTAATTTAACATTATAATGTCAAAGTAAGTTAAAAAACCTAGGAATTTTATTGTGAATTAATAATTACAGACTTATTACTAATAGGTGTTATTACCACACAAATAATAGTATTATTACATATTACCTTGATATGAACATTGCAACAATGTAAAAAAATAAAAGCTAAAATGGAACTATTGTTATAAAGGTTCCATTTTTAAAACACAAAACGACGCTCTACATAAAACCTTTTTAGCGAGATAAAAACCATGTGACAATAATCGGGCCACTCTGCGTTATCCGCGCGGAGTGACTTTTGAGTATCATCGGTGTCAAGTGCGCACTAGAACACACTACCGCCATCTACATCGCCTCTCGTACGTGATTAAATCGCGAAATGTCAAAGTGCAAAGATCGGCCCTTTGTTTTGTACTGCGATCAGTCAATGCTTGGATGTTTGATATATTCATTCATCAAAAAACCGCTTGAGGCACGCGTGTAGTGAGCGATTAAAATAGTCCCAAAACTACATTTTCTCCCTCTTTTATTTCAAATCTTTATTTAAATAAAAAGAGGACAGAAAATGTAGTTAGTAAACTAGTTTTGACGAGATTTTTATTAATGTGTTATTTGAAAACTTTCCATTTAATGTGTTGTTTTAAAAATTTTACACTTAAGTGTACTTTACACTTAATGTGTTACTTTAAAACTTTACACTTAATTTGTTGTTTTAAAAACTTTACACTTAATGTGCTATTTCAAAGTGATATTTTCTTCATCCTGGCAACATTTTAAAATAGCCTTTCAGTGTCCAGTTTTTAAACAGCTCAAATGAACTGTTATACTGTTTCAGTAATGCACTATATTCGGTTTATAGTCAACCGAATTTGCTTAGAGCATCATCAGTGCTTGTATTTTATTAAATTCAAGAAATTATACTGTATTAATAATGAATAATGATATTTAATAGTAATTAAAAACGGCAGCACTAACGTTTTTTATCAGAGTAGGTTCCGACTAGTTTCGGACCTATATGAGAGCCTTCTTCAGGTGAGTTTGACATTCGCTCGGTAGCGACCCTTCTCGAGCTGCGGGTCGTCGCTCGAAATCTGCACACACGTTTTTAATTATTTAGTTTATAATGTCTCACGAAAGTTTTGAATAATGATATTGTCATTCAACAAATTAACAAGAACAATGACGCTGTTAACAATCAAATAATATCGTTAACACAACAGGTTAATACTGTGTTAAACTATAATATTTCCTAGGCAGTGAATGCTCTAAGTAGTAGAACCCGAAGCTGACTTTCGTAGCGTAAACTAACGCAAACAATATTTTTTCAATTATTTGTAACTGCAATGGGCCGAAAAGAGAAGTAGCACTTTACGTAAAAGAAAATTGTATTTGCTGGTTAAGCTGAAATTCGACATATAGATAACTAATGGATTTTCTTTACTAACCGATATTTAGATGGTTCTACTAATAAAAGTGATAATCATCGTCTATAGATACAAAATATGTTATTTACACTTAAATACACTTGCACTGTTTCACAAGAGAATTTTTATTAATTTATGTCGCCAACCGGTTCCGCTTTTTAAGACTTCTTCAGAGCTACGAAACTTAAAGTTTCATTTAAACCTTTTAATTTTATCTGTGCACTTAAAGTCTCGTAGTCCTGAAGAAGCTGTAAAAAGCAAAATCGGTTAACGATATAAATTAAAAAAAAGTGTCTTGTGAAACAGTACAATTTTCAATGCACATGATAACAAATGGAATTCCAACAAGTGTCGACAACAAAAAGATAAAATATACGAAAGATGTTAATGATGCTTTGCCATCCGTGTGGTGAGAATATTTACAACTTTACATGCTTGCCCTCTAAAAGGAAAAGGAAAGGCGGTGGTATAACTCCTGGATGTTATACCACCTCCTAGCCTGGCCTGGGCGAGGCGTTGCAAAGATCTGCTTTTTTTTTTCAAAATGTCTATTCTCATTTATGATATCAGACTTAAAACTACCGCCTAGTACCATCTAGTCCAGGCAAGTAAGACGCGTATTGCTGCACGTCTATAATAAACCACAGTTATTATAAAATGTTGCTAATAAATTGCTAAAAAGATTTCCTCATCCATCCACGAGCGTAAAACAACACCCCAAACAGTAGCACGTCAATCTTTCACTCTGCCGCTACGTGCGGTCAGCCCTTTGTTATTCAAATAAAACCTGCCCATCTGCACTAGGGAGAATAATTAACTGATACTACATAAAAAATTAAGTTGCATTAAATATTTTTATTATATTAAAAGCTGATTCTTCAGGCGTTGTCAAATTCAATGTAAAAATAAAAAAATCTATTTTCAAGAATATGGCGCGCGCGGAAGAGAGTTTATATGGAGAATAAGCGCAGAATGCTAAAATTGATATACGAACTTTTATTCAAATCCACGTTCACAGAAACTTGACGAGACAACAATTTTACTGTTCTAAGATGGTCGAATTTTAGCAACTAGTTTAAATTATCCTTTACTGGAATTTTGAAGAATCAACTTTTTTTTAGTTTCATAACGAATCTATACATATAATAAAATCGTAGGAAAGTCAAAACTGTACATTGAATATATTTTTTAAAGAATACTTGGGGCGCGATCTACAATCGATATCGAAGCCAAAAATATATTTTTTAGAATTTTTGTCTGTTTGTCTTTTTGTCTGTTTGTCTGTATGTATGTCTGTATGTCTAGGTAAACTCAAAAAGTACTGCATGGATTTACTTCTAATTTTGCATGAATATTACTAACAGGTCGGGTCAATATATAGGCTACATATTATCACGCTATCACCTACGGGGGAGGAGCAGTGCGGAGTAAACTAAGTCCGCGCGGACGAAGTCGGGGGCAACAGCTAATTAGAAATATTACCACGCACTGCAAATGTCTGGTGGAAGAATCAGCGAGTTTTCTTTGTAGATAAAAGATATGAAACCGTTAATCCATAGATACATTGGCGGCATTTCTTCTCAGTTCTTCGTCAATAATAACGTCGTTATTCACTTTGATTTTTATATTTTACAATTGCACGCTTCATAAGCGATGCATTGAGGCGATGCTTTACTCTCAACATAATATCAATGTCAAGCATTTTTCTGGACTTAGAATATGTTTACTGTTCACTAATATAGTAATATAAGCACACAGATATTATAAAGAATATCTATTTCTATGTATTTATAAACACATTAGTAGCGCCCGTGCCTTCGTCCTCGTGGAAAGTTTTCTAAAATAAAACCCGCATAGATCCCGTTCCTTTGGAATTTCCGGGATAAAAGGTATATTATGTCCTTTCTCGGGTCTCAAACTATATTTGTTCTAAATTTCATCCAAATCGGTTCAGTGGTTTAGGCGAGAAGAAAAAACAGACAGATAGAGTAACTTTCGCATTTATAATATTAGTATGGATTTTATACATTTAAAAAATATTTTCAAGTATAGGTAATATGTATATAAAAAACTTCGTGATTAAAAAAATTCGTAGACGTCTGTATATATGTGTATTATAGATGTCTATATATATTAGAATGTGCCACGATTCAGATACTCAACGTATCGGTAGGTACCATTTGTTTAGCAACTTTAGTATACCACGGAATTATTTCCTATTAAAAATTGATATTTAATTCAATGTCGTTTCATCATTTCTTTAAATTAAACGAGCGTTGTGAGGCATGCACTTCTGGATTTTCCAAACTTTTTTTGACTACATTACCAATATCTAATTTATTATATACCGTTCTCTATAATCTTATATGCCATTATCAAATTACAATATAGTATATAATTTAACAAAATATATCAAAACTAGCTTTTAACAATAAACAGGGGTATAACTTACCCGCCCAACATTTAACAAACAAACCCAAGAATATATTTTCTATACCAGCTTGATTTAAACCTTTGAATTTTATCTGTGCACTAAAGAGGTTTGAATCCAGCCTAACAGGTGATTTACTTCGTCGTTAGGCCAGACTAATTCTTCCGCGTTCTTTGATATCGAGCTAACAGCCTTCTAAGCAGAGTTTACGGCGCGATTCCGATTTTTAAGGACCGCTACACATTATATACAAGGTTTAAAATATAGGAGAATATCTCGTTTTAGACGACAGTATAAATATTCAGCTTGTACATTAATTTATTGCAATCACAGACCATGTATACAGTAAATATATAGTCAGTGTTTGTAATACTATAATATTGTACAATCAAGTATTGTTCAAGCTTACACGATAATGTTTTTAGCGAAAAATTTGCACATCCAGTTCTTTTTACTCAAGTCTTTGTAAGGTACCTAGTATGTTAAATATCAATATTAAGTATTTGTAAAAAGAAAGTAATATAAAAATGAAATTTTTAGTCACATGCTATCAAAAGCTTTTCAGAGTGAAGTCACGCCTTACAAAATATTATTTCGTCATTCCTTTTCTAAAACACTTATCGTTACAAATTCTTAATAAATAAATGTTTGATTTGCACGGCCTGATTTCATAAAGGACGCCATGATAGACTTAGGTGTTTTGGAACAAATTTTAAAAATAATTGTAGAAAAAATACGTAGATGCTAATATTTTATTAAAATGGTTATTTTATTCACATATTTATTTACACGTAAATCAGTTCACAAGATATAATATTAACTCCGATTATTTAGATGTGTAAGTTGTTTTACTGACCATTAACTTCCCATACTCTACAAGTTACTTAATACACCACTCACTATCATTCGTGACTCTCTAAGGAACGCCGATAATTTCGTAAAACGTGTTTTGTTTATGTTGTTTTGATAGTTCGCCAGGCGATATCTTTGAGGGCCGATTATACGGGTTTTATGTCAGCCATCGTGTGAAGTTCCGATTAGTTGTATCTGGCTTTGTATATTAATGGCGATTTATTTAACTAAATCACTGAAGATAAAACTATTCTAATAGCTTTGTTATCTTTGTACAAAATTTCAATTAAAACTAGCTGCTTAGCCCGACTTTTTACGGCTATGCTACTCGTAGGAAAGGAAACCTTTACAGAAAAAATAAGCTTAAAATTTTTAATTTGCCGTACGATTTTTCAAATATTTTCTTTCATACAAATGTCCTGATATTTACATAATTTAAACGCAGTAAATCTATAACAATCGACTTCCAAAAGCAATTTTTTATAGTTTGGTCGAATTTGTTATTATTTATACTTTCATTGCCCCCAGTCATTGTTTTTGCTAAAAATAAGTTTTTTCTGATAATTTTCACAATACTGCCGACGACACCTAGTATGTCTCTATTTCAATTATGTTAAAATTCACTTGTACTGTTTCAAATAAACACTTCATTTAATTTTTATCTGAAATAACTACTTTTTTGTAATGGAAACAATTTTCATTACGGAGTTTCACCAATCTATATATATATATATATATATATATATATATATATATATATATATATATATATATATATATATATATTTATTTTTTTCGTTGCAATTTTATAACTCAAGAACGGGCTCACCTATCCAAACCAAATGTTTAGGCTTTGTTCGGACTATTTAGTAGATGGTTTATATGAAGTTTGCACAAAATCGGTAGAGCGGTTCTTCATATATCACATTTTTTGTAACAAATGAATTCAATAAATTGCGATACGTAGCGAAGCACGTAACGGACCGCTAGTATATATAAAAATCAATGCCACTTTTCGTTGCAATTTTATAACTCAAGAACGGGCTCACCTATCCAAACCAAATGTTTAGGCTTTGTTCGGACTATTTAGTAGATGGTTTATATGAAGTTTATACAAAATCGGTAGAGCGGTTCTTCATATAACATTTTTGTGACAAATGAATTCAATAAATGGCGAAACGTAGCGAAGCACGTAACGGGCCGCTAGTTGTTTATAATTATTAATACAGTTTTTATTAACACTTACTCATCTAAAATTATAATAAATCTGGAAAGTTTTTGGTTGTGTAAACGCGCTTATCTCTGAATGAACAAGTCCAGTGATAACCACAACTATGAGAAAGCCTATATGCTACTCTTTTACCCAACTGATTAAAAGAGAAAAAATTCCTCAACATTTTTTAAAGCTATGATTTGAGCTCACGGCCTAATGATGTATGTAACAGATTTATCAGTAGACGGATGAGATAAATAATTAAATAAAACGTATGTAATATAAAAAATATTGTAATAATAAAATTATAGTCTATGATCTATAACAAAGTAAACACAACTCAGTTACTGTCAATTACGTAAACGTATTCGTTATAAAGCACAGTTTAAAGCTTCTGTGCTAACAATGATTTAGCTATACAAAAGAACAATATCACAAATGGGTCACAATGTCACGGGGGACAACACTAATGTCAAAGTGTCAGACAGTTTCAGACTGTCAGATAGAACCGGCCTTCGTGTAGAGGTCGTATAAAGCGCGTCCGGTCGATCATAATATCTGATTGATCGTGTGAGCCCCGTTTTAATACAGAAGAGTAAATGTCTAACTTTTCTAAATATTAACATTTATATTATCTCTACATTTAGTAACTTTTAATATTTTTTAGAATATTGATTTTATAATAGGTATAATATTCCAAATATTAATACTCATTCTAAATTTAATAAATAAATATTTTTAGATATTTATTTAATTCTTTAGCGTACACAAAAATCACCTTAATAAAACATTTGAAGAAAAAAGTACGATGGGCGAGCTTATTTTTACTAACAGATGATATCATAATAGTATGATATTTTATTTTATTTATCTGATATAAATTTTTTGTATATCATAAGATAGCAAATAATGAGATGACTCCCTGACGGTAAGAGATACAGTGCGAATGTGGAAGGATGTAAGTACCGGGGAAGACCAAGACTGACATATCATGATCAGATTGATCGAGTAATGTCCGAAGGTAGTATCAAGAGTCTTCGCAACCGGCGTGTGTGTACGAAGAGAATGATGAACGTGGAGCGAGACAAGCCCGCATTGACCGTGATGTATGGCACTCGGTTCGCTCTGCCTACCCCGTAAGGTATCTTGCATGAAGATATGTGTACTTTATACATATTAAAATTGCACTAATATTGTATCTATACAACAACAAAACATATCACTGCCGATACAGACTTGCCTTGCTTCCTGCACATTCATAACTCTCTTCAAGCAAACAAGCCGGTTTCGAAGACTCTAGAAAGGTGACTTCGGGCAGCATCCGACCAATTTGATCATGCTACGTCAGTTTTGGTCTCCCCGGTATATCTATCCACATAACTCTATCTACATATCTTACCATAATATTATTTTTGTTATAAATTTTGTTGAGAAAAAGCACAGAGAATCAAAAATTAGGTATATAAACACATTAATTTTATTAAAAAAATATTCACGATTATGATATAGCGGGATACATAAATGTTTAGGTATTTCTGCGTTGTTTCGGCACGAAATTGAGCATTCATGAGGCATTTTAATCTCGTGTATTAAAATTAAATAACATTTTAAACTTTTGATGATATTACCATTCACACAATTGATTTAATGTAACCGTTAAAACATCTTATATTTTTATAACAAAGAATTCTTTGTTATTAAAAAAATAGATTAAAACTGAGATGGATGCTACACATAATCTATAATATCTAAACAAATAAATAAAATTGGAGTGTCTGTTTGTAATATTAAAATAACCGATTTTAACTAAATGCATATGGATGTATGCACGGTACACATACCAAAATAACACTTTTTACGATTTTTGTCTGTCTGTCTGTCTTTCCGTCTCTCTGTCTGTCTGTTTGTTCCGGCTAATCTCTGGAACGGCTGGACCAATTTTGACGGGACTTTCACTGGTATATAGCTGATGTAATATTTTTTTTTAAAGTAGCCTAAGTTACTAAGCTACTTTTAAAAAAAAATCGCACACGGACGAAGTTGCGGGCGCAGCCAGTAATAAATATATTTACCGTTTTAAATGACACTCAATATTAAATGTACTTAAATAAAATATTGTTTCGAGTTTAATTCGATGTCCACACTCGACAGCAAGGAAGGTATTTTTGCGTCGCGTCGTAAAGTAGCACCGGTAGCCACCCGCGGCGTTGTTTATGTCAAGGCGATGGCGCGATAACCCGCCTCATATTGTGTAAACACTGTAACGCATCTTTACTTTCGCGCCTTTTACCGATAAATATATTGCGAAAGTAATTTAATATCTAGTACAGAGAAATTGTTTGTGAAACAGTATTCACTTAGACAAATATTTGCTATAGACAAATTCGCAATTGCCAGGTTCCTTCTAAATAAAAAACCTTTCCTTTACATCTACTACGTTCGTTGAAAAGTAACTTTTTCAAAGTAAAGTTTCCTATCTGCAAGAGAAATGATTTAGAGGCATTACTCTGTTTCTACCAAGATCTATATTAATAACTTTTTTGATGATTACGGTAAAAAATATATTTTCACTGTATTCACATATTAGCCCTTAAATATGTTATATAATTAACCTTTAGAAGAAAACATGATTTGTTTTTCCATCTGGTATCTCGCAAGAGACGAGCAAAGGTTTACTATTTTCTACCATCGATGCAGTAATTGGTACCTAATGCTCATTGCTTTCTAACGATTTTTCTAGGCTATATCGCACGTTCATTCAAAAAGCGAATTAACTCGAAATTAAGGTTTTTGGAGCTTTCACCTTCAACCGAAATTAAACTTTGACCAGCATGAAATTAATTAACATCGCCGTAAGAATAAGTTCCATGTATCCGGCAAATCAATATTATATTATCTGGTTACTTAATAATTGGTACTACTCGCTATTTTATATCATAATTTATTTATTAATTAATTGCCAACGACTACAACTCTATTTATCTTATTTTGCAGCAATCTAATTTTCTAAATTAATTCAATTAAATGTAGAAGAGAAGAAGAAGAATGTTGTCCGTTTTGTACTAAATTTCATGTAAATCCAATCTTGCCGCACCAAGATAAACAACAAAAAACATCCAAACAAAACCAATTATCACACTTTAATACTCAGACCAACTTGTTGCTCTGAGTTATAATAGTTTCGAGTTTATTTCGATGTCCACATCGATGGTAAGGATACAATTTTTACTTCGCGTCGTAAAGTAGTAGCAATAGCCACACGTGACGTTGTTTAGGTTTGCCATAGCGATGGCGCGATAACCTGGCTTGTATTGTGTAAACACTGTAACGCATCTTTACTGTCACGCCTTTTCCCCAAAATATATCGCGAAAGTAATTAGTTTATAGTCTAGGAAAATTATTCTAAGATTTCTCGTATCTTCACATGTACCCAACTTCTTTTCACCAGCAGCTCGTGAACTGGGAGCATAGCTATTGTGTGCTGGCATTAACATCGCCAGGTGATAAAGATTTGCGAATATAATATACATTGTGTTATCCACTATCTTATAATTATATCTATTCCTTACCGATCCCCTTATGCTCGGTTCTTGTCTGTAATGCCGGATTCCTATAATCAACGATCCTCATTCTTAAACATTGTCAATTATTTAATAAGAGCAATACGTTCCACAACATGTTTAGACATTTGGTAATTTGTCATTGATAGGAACAATTTTAGCTTACGCCTCGTAGAAATATCAATACTCGTAACTTAAACGAGTCGTTTTCTGCCCGATTCCTATATCAGTAACACGACTTGTTTTTGTTACGAGTAGTATTTAGTAACATTTTCTACGACGCGTAAACTAAAACTTTTTCTATAAAATGTCAAATTACCAAATGTCCAAACAACTTGTAGTACGCATCGTTATTATTAAATTGGTTGGTACTGCTTGCTTACTGCTACGAATGACGAATCGTTGATTATACCAGGCATTAATTGATGGCTAGTAATATTAAGAACGTTTTACGATTAATTTTCGATAAAGAAGATTGTATAGCTCTTGCATAATTTTCACGTTTAATATCAATTTGATAACACACTATTTATATATTATATATTTGACTTTTAACCTAAAAAATGTACTTAAATTAATTTATGTTATTGTAGATTTAATAAATAATGTTACAGCCAATTGTTCAGCACTGGACATTGTATCACCAAAAAGGCACGTGTCAAATTCAATTCAAAGAAAGGAAAAAACCTTTGTGATAATATTATAATAAAATCTATTTACAAATACTCGGTCGCCCGCCCACTCAAAAGGTGTTTATTTAAAATTTTCGATACACAATACAAATGTCATCGTTTTTTTTTTCATTTCGCGCCATTTAATGTTATTTGGAGGCATTAGAATGCAATGCGTCTATCTATGGAGTCCTTTATCTGCCAATGTTAACATCTGTACGACTTTTAGCCATTATGAACGTTCTTAAATCAAAATTGACATTTTATATTTCTTTTTTATTCGTGTTTATGGTTTCCAATTTGTGACTATTGATCAAAAAAGTTTCCGCTATTGCATTTTTGCAAAACAAATTGTGATTGACCGATTTTTATCTGTAACTCAAAAAAATTAGCTAGTCATTTTAACGACGCATTTATAATATTGAAATTGTTGACGAAGGAGATCTTCGTGTTTTTTTATATCATTAGACAGTAAACAAAAAGAAAGAGCAACCATCGCCTATAGATACCAAGAAATATGTTAATGATACGTTGAGCGTTGCTATTGCTATCCGTGTGGCGAGATGGTAATGCCACGTGCATAAGTTTACCGGCTACTTTTCCCTCCAATACGGAACACAACAGTGACAAGCATTAACGCTATTGCAACATGTATACGGTGGTACCAAATCCCGAGCGAGACATTGCGGAACTATACCACCTAGTAGTCACGATATTAGTGACACCTAATCGTTCGGAATTTACAAACTGCCTGGCAGAGTGACATATGTTCTACTTTTTCTATTGAGACTCAGATCATCACATTTTACAATAATGATTGATGCAATATTTTATCAATATAACTGTTTTTTATTGTCATACATATATCAATAATTTAATATTATAAATGCATCGTACATCTAAGTGACTTTTTGTCTCAGTTTTTATGTCGTACCTGTTTGAGAGTTAACTTTCCACACTAAAATATATAACTAATTCCAATAATTGTCTATCATTTCATGTACGAATAGTTAGCGTTCTTACAATATTGCATAAATAAAACAATCAGACATTTTTCGAGTCTGACAATATTTTATGTTTTGTTAACGCTATGTTTTTGTATACTTTTATACATATATTATATTCCTTACATTCTCCATTAATACCGTAAATAGAACGTAAGTTGGAACGTATTTCATAACGTTGCGTATTATTACCATGTATAAACATCTCAAATCTTGATAAGCAAGGGTGTACCGAAGATTGGAATCATGACAAACACCGGGTACCCATTGTGGGTGTTAAATTTGTTCTGCTATTTCCGATCTCCTTACGAGATTACTGGGCGATTGTAAAAGCGCCATTGTAGAGCCTAATATACAGGCTGCTCTAGAAATATAGCATGTTAATTAAGATTCCTATTTAAGTTTTCTTTGACTTATGAGTTATTATATTAACTCGCGCACCATTCTTATTTGCTCCAAAATTGCTCAATTTTATAAAATTGAGGAGTTAGGAGTGACCTAATCTTTTATATATAACGGTGCTTTTATTAAGAAAGTCACATGTTTGATAGTCTAAACTGTGACATCATCTGTGCATCCTTCATATGTAAACTGTTACAAGATTGAAAGTGATAGAAAATCGAACGAAATATGATTTTATAAACAAATTTAAAACTGATATCCTAAGACTACCCATCACTTAATTATATAAATATTTAAATTCAATCGCAATTTGTTGCGTATCTTCATCCTTTTCACGATATCGTCACCTACTTTATAATGGTAATAATAAATATGCAGCCTTTATTAACGAACTAGCCGTTTTCCGTGATTTCATTCGCAAAATATTATTTATTTATTTAACTCTTTATGTACAAAAACAAAATATCATCTAACAATAATGGATAAAATATTATACATAGGTGTGCTTATCTCTTTAAGAGATCTCTTTCAGCAAAACCTGTACAAGGACATTACTTACTTACTTGTGTTCAATCGGGTAAAAAACTAGCCTATAGCCTTCCTCGCGAATGTGGCTATCATAGACAAAAATAATTTTTTTTAAGTCTGACAGGTACACACAGAGATTGGCGCGTTCAACCAAACAAACAAACAAACTCTCCAGCTCTATAAAGTTAGTGAAGATGTGTATTGATTAGGAAAATAGATGAAACTTCTTGTAACTTAAATAAGTAAATAAAAAATTACTAATATCTCGTATCCTTGACAACGCAGAGCAATTGATTATTTAACAGTAGGTTACTAATTAATAATTAAGTGCGTTTTTTATTAACTTACTAATTAAGTACGTGGCATATATTATAGTGAAAAAAATTTTAAAATATCTGGAATGAACTAGAATGTTAATAATATTTTAAGAACAACAAAGAAAAATGTCGACACGCAGTAGTTGAACCTGCGACCCTCCCTAAAGCCAGAAGAATCGCGAGATCAATACCTACGTGCCGAAATTTTTCTTTGTTGCTTTTAAAGGTTTTCAAGTTTCCCTAAGCACAGGGTGAGTACTAAAACACAAAAATAATGTGAATAATATTCTTGTATTTAATAAAAAATAGATCCCTAATTAAATTCTAAATAATTATAATCGGTTTTCTGTCTTCCGGAAATAGAGAAATATGCGATATGATCCTTGATATGTAAGGACAAAAAGACATAACTTTTTTTTTCACTTAAAATACTGAGCAATTTTTACAACGTCCTATATCAAAAATCTTGTGTTGTACTCATGTACGCGTCAGTTATAATAAGATTCGGTAAAAAATCCATTATGTCCGAAGTTCTATTGTAACACTAATGCTCTCCATTCTTCACCTACGATGATCCTGGGATATGTAAACATCTGCCGTACGCCTACGATGGGATGATTTTGTTGTATTGTAGTTCGTGTGTTAGCACTATTAACTGTTGTTGTTAGTGGTGTTATCAAAGCGGCTAATGTTTTAATTGTTATACATTGAATTTAATATAAACAATTAAAATATATTACGTGAAAATAATGTTAGGAAAGAAAACAGCAGATAACTGCTCTTATGAAAAAAGACAACCATCGATTATAGACATCAAAGATGTTATTAGTATAAAACAAATCGGAACAGAAACCAAACTCATATACGTACTTCACATTCATACCTACACTCGGCGGTCGCGTTAACAACTTTGGATTAAGCACAAAAAACTGGAGCACACATATATCTAGGTGTTTGATTTTTTTATATCATAAGATAGCAAACAAGCAGATAGGTCTCCTGATGGAAAGAGTCAACCAACGCCTATATACACCAAATATGTTAATGGTGCGTTCCTATCTTGTGGGAAGGTATAAATGCCACGTGCATAAGTTTACCAGCTACCTTACGACAGTAACTATACGACAGTAACTAGCACTGATGCTATTGCGACAGGAATAGGTAAGGCGGTGGTACCAGACCCCGACGAGACAATGCAGAACCTACTACCTAGTTGAGTATGAAACAGAAAGAACGAGAATGTAAACCAATAATAACTAAAATATTTTAATGTTATCGTTATACCTATTAAATTTTCTGCACAAAAAGTTCACTGACACGTGTCTCAAGTGAGTGGCACTCGCACTTGCATTATTTCCAACCATTCGTGGTGTCTATTTGTGCGTTGCTCGAGCGCCATTTGCATGTAGATTGACTTCTATACGTAATTGTATGGTTTTATTAGTATGTCTCCATCTATGCGGTAGTAATGAGATTCCACATGCGTAAGTCTACCGGCTACCTTACCCTCCGAACCGGAACATAGCAATAGCAAGCATTGACGTTATTACGGCAGGAATTGATAAGGCTGTGGTATGATGTACGCGGGAAACACGAAATAGAGATCTCTAGGTGGTAGAGAAGTTTACTACCTATAGACCTGTAACGGGTTTTTAACGTAAGTTTATAATTTATATGCTTTAGTTCTCTCGCCTGGGTCTGGTACCACCGCCTTACCTATTCCTGCCGCAATAGTGTCAGTGCTTGTAACTGCCGTGTTCCGGTTTGGATGGTAAGGTTGCCGGTAAACTTATACATATGGCATTAGACCACACCACAAGATAGCTCTATTTATTTATTCCTCCTTTTTAAATGTAATGTGTATTACTGTGTATGTACCACAAGATAGCAATGCACCATTAATATCTTTGTTGTCTATAGGCGTCGGTTGACTCTTACCATCATTAGACCCATCTGCTCGGTTGCTATCTTATGATATATAAAAAAAAACACTTGTACTTACTGTTTTACTCGAATTCTAAAAAAAATCATTGAATTAACACGATTGTAAACACATCTCTGAGGGTCATTGGACAATCAAGTAAAGGGTGATATCTGAGCACATTAAATTATAATGCCCGCATTCGTTCATTCATTCCTTCGCGCTATATTTATTTTTTTATAAAAATATAATGATCGCTTATTAAATGTCTCATGCGGGTGTTAATAGAGCTTACATGATTTGATAAAGTGAAAGAAGTGAACCTATTTAAGAGATTTGGAAAATCAAATCGATTTTGTTTATTTTAACCTCACTGCCGCCTTGGTCTTGTGATTAGTCTGTTTAACTCAGATTGTTAGATTTCAGAATTGATATTCGGGCCAGGCAACATTTTAATGGATTATTTAAATAAAATAATTTGTGATCTAGTGGTCCGGTGTCGTTGTTGACGACGTCCCGGGTTTGATTCCCTGGTCGTTCAATTAAAAATTATGTTGTTCAATTTTCTGATAAAAACAACGTTGACCGGAACAGGATAAGACGGTTGGTGATACACTCTGATGTCGATGTTGCACCACGTGACGTCCCGGGTTCGATATCTAGGTCGGGCAATTCAAAAATGTGTTTTTTTAAATTTAAATTCAAATTCAAATTATTTGCACAAAATAGGGTTGGAAAAGATTTTGAACATATATCGATGTGCTTAAACTTACTTTGCCAGATAAATTGCATGCAGAATAATGTTATATACTATTTAAGAAAAAAACTCACATTTTTACATTTATACCTAAATAAATTATGAAAAAGTAGACAGTAACAAATTTCAAATAAATAGTATTGAAAAAAATATATACTATACTACACACACACATATATAGTATACTACACACTGTCAAAAATTACTGAGACTTTTTTGAGAAATAGGCAATATTTTCTTGTTAGACAGCTCGTAAAAGGCAAGTGAAGGCGAAACGTGTCAATATTATTGTTAAGATTAGGTGGTAGACTTCTCCCTTACATTTCCTACTGCAATAACGTCCGCGTTTTTTCATTACTAGTGTGTACCAGTCTGGAGGTTATTGTAGCTAGTAAGTGGTATTCCAACCGAGCCACACAAGTAGCAACGCACCATTAACATCTTTGGTGCCTAAAGGCGATGATCTTTCCATCACGAAAACCTTCTGCTTATTTGCTATCATCTATACATATAATAAAATCGTAGGAAAGTCAATGTATGTCCGGGGTAAACTCAAAAAGTACTGCATGGATTTTCTTCAAATTTTGCATGAATATTACTAACAGGTCGGGTCAACATATTATCGCACTATTACCTACGGGGGAGGAGTAAACAAAGGCGGAGTAAACGAAGTCCGCGCAAACGAAGTCGCAGGCAACAGCTAGTACACAATAAAAGAAAAAAAAGTAATGGTATCATGAGGGAGCACTCATGGCCCAGATAAATAACTTCTTTGGGATCAGGTAAACGCGTTTAATCTGTTCAGCGATACATGTATATGTATTTACATACTTTTATTTCTATATAATTGTTTAGTCTTTGTCCTTTTAAACTAACCCATCAACCGCCGTAATGGCGCCGGCGCGCGCTTCTTGTCCGTTGATTACAGCAGATGGGACATTGATTTACCGGGTCAAATCTGTTGACACCAACATCTATACTATTTAAGACAGTAAACGCTCTTCGAACTCTGATTCATCACATTGCTATCATATTTACGTATTACAATACGATCCAGTTGGGTTTGCTTCCCAGAACAACAATAATTATTTTCTGAACACCGCGTAAATTTCCATTCACGAGTGAGTCGTTTGGCGACATAGGTGTTACTCCCATCGATCTATTTGCCAGTCTTAATGACTATCGTTTTTTGTGTAATCTGGACCGACGTCTTTAGGTGCTTGCTTTCCAAAGTACAGAGAATTTGACACAATGCTATTTTCAGATTCCGAAATATTACTGTTAAAATCCCAAAAAAATTTTCCCTGTAACATCGCCCTTCGAATTGCAAAACGTAGGTGACAAACAACCGATTTGACATGTAGAAAAGAAATAAAAAAGTATCGTTATACGCATACCGTCAAAAATCACTTGCATAAATTTTACCTTCCAATCCGAAACAACATTTTTCTCCCATACTGGTCCATGCTCCTTTGAAGAATAGGCCAACTGCCGTTCTGCCAGGCAGGTCGTAAAATGCGACCGATTGTCTATGCGAGTCACTGCCATCGTGGCTACTAGATGGTGGAGTTCTGCATTGTTTCGCCGGGCCTGGTCTCAACGCTTTACTTATTATTGCCACAATAACGTCAGTACTTGTCACTGTCGTGTTCTGGTTTAGACGGTAAGGTAACGGGTAAAATGATGCATTTAGCATTAGAACTCGCCACAAGATAGCAACGCACCATTAACATCTTTGGTGTCTATAGGCGATGGTTGACTCTTTCCATCAGGAGACCCATCTGTTTGTTTGCTATCTTATAATATAAAAAAGGAAACGGCAAGGTGGGGTATCAATCACCGATGAAAAATTGCAGAAATCTACCACTTAGCAGACACGATGGTATTAACAAATTTGCCAAATCATTCACTTCTCGTAAACTTTTTGGCAAAGACAAATAATTCTTCGAAAAGGAGCATGGAAAACAAATTGTCTCTATAATAGTATCAATTATAGTCGTAGTAAGTCTATAAAATTAGTTGTCGCTAACAGTATCTTCAAACTTTTGCGTGAGAAATATTTTTCTCGTATATTATTATTATGTCATCTGAACAATAACGATACGTGCGCTCATTAAGATCATTTTATTCGTTGATGGTCTGTCAGGCCCATCGGGGTCATATCAATTAAACTATATTACATTGTTACGACGGGCAGCGCGGGGTTAATTACTATTGGACGATTTCAACGTGATCTTGGACCAAAGATCAGCTCGGATATTTGTTGTGCACCATTCGATTTCAGCACTTTGGGGTTAATGGTCTTATCTTATGACAAGATAACTTGGACAGTCTTACAATAGGGTCTTTAGGGTTCAAAATGTCACACCAAAATCTTCAATTTGGAACTAGTCGGATTGATATATAACCAAACCTCCTATCTTTGTAATAATTTCAATAAATTACTATTTAAACATGGATTAGATTTTTGAAACTAAACCTGTCAATTTGAGAAAATTAAGTACCGAATTTTTAATTGATGGGATTGTTTATATAGCGTTTAATAAGCCACAATTTCAGTAATCATTACTTAAGGAAAAAACTCGTTTACTTAAATTATTTTATATTTTTCAAAAGTGCAAAATTTGATTAGTTTATTGTATCAAGAAGTTTATGATTGTATTATTGTTGTTGCTGTTAATATCCCTAAAATACAATAAATAAATAAATAAAATAAAAATAGGTGATTACTCATTCCACCGATAGAACCGTTTCTGGTACTTCTCTGTACTTCTGACATGTTTGAAATAATTTATGATTCTGGTTTAGTAGTTAAGGTGTAAAAGCGTAACAAGCAAACAAACTTACTTTCAAATATACATTTGTGTTCTATATATGTATACCGATTTTAGATAAGATTAAATAATCTACAATTTATTAGTGTAGACTGGCTGGCAATGTTAATTTAAAACTATGTATAATATAGTAAGAACTAGACATTAGAATGGCTGGCAATGTTAATTTAAAACTATAATATAGTAAGAACTAGACATTAGGTAAAAAACTTTGTGTTTTAAATAACAAATTCACCAACTATTTTAAAAATACTCAAAAATTTTATTTATAACTAGCGTCAAGCTAGCTCGCTATGTGTTTAGTTTTTTTGCGAATCGTATAGGATCGTCACCCTTTTGCTGATTAAAAACAGGTTCCCGCGTTGGTTCGGGCCCCTCTTTAAAAAATAAAGACTACGCTTTACTTCTAGGCATTTCGTAAAAGGCAAGAAAAGGCTAATACATACGACTAACATCCTGGCTTGTGAAGTCCTGTAACTTCTCGCCTAGATTTGGTACCACTTACTATTCCTGCTGCAACAACGTCAGTGCTCGTTGCGATCGTGTTTCGGTTTGGAGGAGGAGGATCGGTACGTCCCCTAACATCTTTGATGCCTAAAGTCGATGGTTTCCTGTTTCCATCAGGAGAATCATCCGCTTCTTTGCTATTATTTAGAAAAAAGGTATATTCAAGCCCGTATCCCCGAAGCGGTAAGCAGAGGTGCAACAAGTGCACTCACGATTAGGCGAAGACAATTAGCCCCACAATATGGTAGGCGGCGAGCCTGTCGCCAACCAGACACTTTTTTCAGTCCCGGAAAACTATGTTGTTGTCAGAAAACAGAAAAAATACATTTTTGAATTGCTCGACCCGGGAATCGAACCCGGAACTTCATGTGGTCAACTCCAACTCCTGACCACTAGACCACACCATTTAAATTCTGTATCTATGTCTATATTAATATTATAAATGCGAAAATTTTGATGATTAGATAGATGGATGTTTGTTACTCAATCACGCAAAAACTACTGAAAGGATTTGAATGAAATTTGACACACAGGTATACAAGGACCTGGAATAGAACATTAGGGTACTTTTTATCCCAGAAAAACTGTATGATCCCGCGGGATTTGTCAAAAACTTTTATAATGCAGTAGGCTGCGCGGTGCAGCTAGTCAAAATATGTAAAAATGTAGGATAGGGAAATACCCAACTTCAAAGATCGTGAACGCAAGAGCTTGTAAACGCTAGAATGACCTATATTAAAGTAATGAAACGCCTCTATCAATTTTAATTCTACGTCCACGCCTTCTGCTCGCGGTGACGCAACGTCAATTGCGTTCACTTGCATTAATTGTCCGATGTTCTTGACGGCAGCTGTTTGTGATGAAACATGATCGTGTATTTATACCTTAATTGGTACAAACATCTAATTGGAATTTTAATTTTCAACAAACAGAAAAACATTTTTAGTACGAATAATGGGATAGAGAACAAACTGATGGCTCTTCTTACGGAAAGTGACGATCATAATCTATATGTATCAAGGATTTAACATATTTAGTGTCTATAGAAGATCTTTATTCAAGGTTGTAAACTTATGTGTTTGGCTCATGTGCGTTGCTATCCGGGTAACGGGGTGTTAATGCGTCCAGCACAAGTTTACCGACTACCTTACCTTCCAAGCCGGAACATGACAATGATAGATAGAAGATATTTTATTGATTCAGGCGTTCATGAAATTCATTATTAAAAATGTGAAATTAATTAATTTTCGTCGCTGCGCCTGACATGTTCCATATTTGATGTTTGTAAGCTTTTGGTAAACAACAAAAATGTGTTATTAAATTAACAAATAGTCTATTTATTTATATTTAATATATCTTCAAATAATAAATTAACAAATATCCTATTTGATAATTTAATAACAAATAATAAATTAACAAATAGTCTTTTTGTTAATAACAAATAATAAATTAGCAAATACTATATTTGTTAATTAAATAACACGTTTTTTGTTGTTTCCCAAAACCTTACAAATATTACATAATATGGAACTTGTCAGGCGCAGAGACGATTTGCTATTTACTTATCCATGCAGTTCGCGGATAATAGCAAATTTAATTAATTTCACCTTTTTTGACAGTGATAAGCATTGACGTTATTGTGGCAGGGATAGGTAAGGCGGTAGTATTATATCCGGGTGATACATTGCAGAACTTTACCACCCAGTAACCGTGACTGTAGTAACTCGTAAAGCCTTTATGAATTGTGGAACAGAATGGCAGATGGTTTATTCTTCAAAAGGAGCCCGTACCATCACGGAAGACACAGGTATCCACAGGCGATGATGTATCTTTCCATCAAAAGAGCCATCTGCTTAGTAAGGCCTAATTTTAGTAATCATTACTTAAAGAAAAATCTCGTTTACTTTTTTTTATTTTTTTGTAGCTGTCTTATATTATAATATAAAATAAACATTACTTTGTTACGGTTCTGCAATGTCTTGCACGGGATTGATACCAACCCTGCGGCTTTTCTGGCTGCAATAATCACTAAAGGCGGGTCCCTAAATTCCTCAAATTCGTAGCAGTAAACATTAGCAACAAATTTAATAATAAAGTATCGAGGCGTTTTAGACTATTTCAGAAGTTTCTAGGACTATTTGCTAATTTGACACTTTTTAGCTTATACGTAGTAAATGACACTACTCGTAACTAAAACGAGTCGTTTTTTTGATATAGGAATCGGGAATAAGTAGGGTAAGGTAATAAGTAAACTAATATATGTAGCGGCCACAGGAATCGCATCACAACACTAATATATTTAAAAGAATATTAATATAGTGTCAAATGTTATTATAAAAAAAATATTTATTATAGTGTCACTAGCTCCTTGTTCCAGGAGAACCAACTGCTTGTTGGTTATCTCATGACAAAAAAAATATTATTAATAATTCCATATGCGAAATATAACAATAAATGGAAGTTGTCTAAGAAATAATCCTTTCCGGTATCAACCCCAAAATAAAAACGTATAAACATAATAACCCGTGAACGGTCGCAGGCCGTCTTAATGCGATTAGGACCCTCGGTACATTTGCGTAATATCGTACTGGATGGGACATTAATATTTTTTATTGTTGTAGACGACGAAATGACGCGGTAAACAAAATGATCATTACGACGAACAGATGCAGCTTGGGTATACGGAAGTATTATTCGAATGGAATTGAATGAATCAAACGTCTAAAGTATGTAACTTTGTCTTAGACTACGCAGATCCAAGAGTTTAATGAAAACATTCGGTACTTGGAATCTGAAGCTCCTTAGTTACTTGCATCCTAATTCCACCAAGATTATGTTTCTTCTTTTTATTTTAGATAACGTTGACGCAATTTTATTTTAGATTACCTTGACGCAATATTTATGTGAATCTTGTCGTAGAATAGATCAATAAAACTTGATGGACTTTAAGTTCTATGTAATTACAATTCATATATTTTCTGCGAAAATACGATCATGTTTTCGATTTCGCGCCATATTTTGTCACAACTTTACTTCGTTCTTTATATGCTAAAAACTCTATTCATTTTCCATGACAACTAGCAAAATTATTAAATTTTTGCATTACTAAAGTTTAAATTGCAGAGGACTGCAGAAACCAAATACTTTTAAATAATGTGCATTAAAAATACATTAAATTGGTAAAAATAAATACTACATTGATTTGATGAAAAACTTGTTTATTTTTTTTACGCTGCTAGTATGTTTGTATTGTCATTATATTAATGTTGCCTCTATTAACTTTTTTTTATTTCCTTTTTATTATACGGCAATATTTTATATCTAAGCATGTGTGACACAGTAATACAATACAGATATTCTAAAATGCTTGCTTGACACTAACCTGCTAATGATTCATCGGATAGTTGGTAAAACTATTGAATATCCGTCTATATACTGAGCTATTATATCCATTTGAATATTACGAAACAACGCAACTTGAAATTTTTAATGGCATTTAATGTAGCAAGAAAAGTCTATTACTTACCTGCCATTTGTTTTTAATGGTGGGATTTAAAGTAGCCTCAAAATGTTTTTTGCATATAAAAAGGGTCAAAGACGATTACATTTATAAAAACTTCATGTATACACGTCCCTGACAAGTTAATTTTTTTTTAATATTAGGAATACGTGTGTTTTAAAGTTCATACCACTTTTTCATTCTAAAATATTACCAAGCCCATGCAAACAATAGTATTTCAAATAGAATGTATTTGTTTTTTTTTTTAATTTCTTTTTTTGGCCGAACGTATCACTTCCACCGGTGATAGTGACACGTTTACACGCTTCGTGTGTGAAAAAATTCAGCAATGGCTCGCCCAGTACTGATTCGCCGCCTTATTTATTCTTACTGCAATCACTTTGATGATTGTTACTGTCGTGTTTTGGTTTGAAGAATAAGGTTACCGGTAAACTTATACATGTGGCTTTACCATCGCGTCACTCTGATAGCAACTAACCATTAACATCTTTGGTATCTATAGATGATGGTTGAATGTTTCTATCAGGTTAGCTATCTGCTCGTTTGCTATATATGTTATAAAAATTACGCATAAAATTCACACTGCCTTCCTTCTAAATATTAAGGCGGTATAATACCCTCAACACTATTCTAGAACAGACAAGGCTATTAATGTATAATTGTTTAATATGGTCTTTGTCTTCCTTGCAGATGCCTGTGGGTTATCAGACGTCACGCACATAGAAAGTCTCCAAGAAAAGTCTCAATGTGCTCTCGAAGAATACTGCAGAGGCCAGTACCCAAATCAACCGACTAGATTCGGCAAGCTTCTTCTACGATTACCCTCCTTACGTACAGTCAGCTCTCAAGTCATAGAACAGCTATTCTTCGTAAGGCTAGTAGGCAAAACTCCCATCGAAACCTTAATTAGAGATATGCTATTATCAGGAAGTTCATTCTCGTGGCCTTATATGGCGACCATGTGACATACGATGTGGAGACAATTAGCGGCGGCCTGATCCACACCTTACGGCTTCCCGCCGTATCTACCAAGCCAGCGTTTCGACTTAAGGTACCCACGCGAGGCACCTGAAGACGCTGTGACCTCCTCCAGTGAGTTTCAAGACACGGAACCGACGCCTTCCGAAGAATACTTCGGGACGAGAAGCAGAGACAGTGAGAGGGCAGATTCTTGTGCGACATTTGATCCAATTTCAGCATTCTATCCGCCGAAAACGACGGAAAGTGAAGTTTTCGACGTAAGCAATACCTGTGACACTCCAAAAACCGCTCAAAAGTCTTCAATGATGATTGACAATCTTTTAAATTTAAGAAGTGAGTCCTGCTCACAGCCAGACTTGAAATAAACTTTTGATTGAGGTCCGTAGTGTCAACTAGTTGATGTTTTTTGTTCCTCTGTAATATATTTAGGTTAAGGTAATATTTAATGGTGTAAATAAAATGTTTTTATTATTGTAAATTAATATTTAATGTGATAAGATAGAGGCAGGTTTTTCTACGATGTCTTGTGATGAATGATTCTTTGACAATATTCTGTATTTTTATTATATTCATTTGAAGCTGATCTTCGTATTAAGCCAAAGGTTCCAGTAAGTGCTGGTAGCGGAGCGATGTGTGAACAAGATGATGACTTGAAATATATCATAGTATTTAAGTTTAATTATACATATAAAATCGTGGTTTATTTGTCTGTCCATATTAGGTATATATTAAATACTAAAATTGATAAATCAATCTAATTGCAGCTAAATAGTAGTCAAATATTTCATTTTTGTTGCCTCATGTTTAGAGCTATATACTAAATTATAACGTACGTAGTAACGCTTTAGAATAAATCTGCCTACTTTGAAGTTTACAAATCATTTAAAAATAATAAAATTAAACATGCAGTGAGCGATCAGGTGAAAAATTAAGTCCGTACCTGGAAACATAATATATTAGACCATGTCTATTTAAGAAATAAGCTGTTTTTTTTTATGGTCAGCATGACTGTGATATTTTCTCTTTATTTTGTCTGAATGTATTTGTTTTGTAGATAAGGCCACTAGTAACTTGTGACATGTTAATCTATAACAAGCACTAGTCTCTAGTAAAACAGATATAGCTTTTAACCAATAAACATTGTTTAATCGCCTATCCATATTGAACCTGTAGTAAGACAAAATAAAGATTTTAAATACAGCAACATGCTCGCTATATCGCTATAATCCCCGCTGCCAGCACTGGAACTGCAAAATTAAGCAATCTTGGATTGATATGCAATAAATACTTAACGTGCAATGTTGATGTGTAGACATGTAGGTATAAAATTTTCGAGAGTTATTATGTTTATAGATATTATTGCAAATAATAAAAAAATATTGTATATTAAAATTGGTAGAAAAGAGAATTTATTTCTAATAAACCAAAAGTACATTAGATTTATTTAAATATTTTAAAACTATTATTTATTTTAGTAAATGTTTTCAAACTGTTTGAAAAAAAACGAAACCTTGACTTAAGTTCTAAAAGTGTATTCAAGCGTTTACCAAAATAAAAATCTAATGAAATCACAAAATCGTTTTAAATATCATTTCATGACCCAGATCAAAAGATTCATAGATTCGACTCTCAGGTCGATCAATTTATTGTACGGTTTTTTCTATCTAGAAAAATCTTGATAGTATTCTGATATCTGGCGTTGATGTGTTATCCCTCATACCTCGGAAAAGACGTTTAAAACTATTATTTCTATTTTTTTGTAATATCCGACAATGACACTCTGTAAATTTTATTAAATAAGTGGTAATTCAGTGATGGAGCCACTAATTTTGCCAGCCAATAAACTATTGAATTATGACAGATCTTGACAGTTTAAAACAGACGTGTTATTCTGGGATACTTTGTCTGAAATTCTTACAAAAACATACAAAAATAGAAGCAGCTGAACTGCTGTTTTGTTTTACTGTTATTCGACAATATTACCACTAATGATATTGAAAAAACCTTAAATTCTCTGAACTTTAAATAAGTATAAGGTTGTTTAAAACCTATTCATATAAGACACATGAAATCTAGTTTTAAAAATATTGGGCAGTTTTAAAAGTGATACAATGACTTTTTATATTAAACTACCAGAACATTTTATTAAAAAAACAAATATCTAAAAGATCAAAATGAACTAAGCTGAAATTATTTTCATCATGATACAATTAAATATTAAACAATTTTTTGTATCTTATACATAATTATGTGTTTACAGAAGGGAAACTGTACGAGCATATTCTTCTTATATACTTTTAAAAAAATTGTTTAAGGACTGAAGCTATTTATTTCACTATAAAATAATTGAACGATTTTATTTGACCATATTCAGTTCTTAATTCTTATTGTATATTATGACTAAAAATTCAATTACTTTAAATAACAGCAGTAAAATGGCACAATTGCATTTTTCCAATATCAATACTTATTTAAAATAATAAAAAATAGTAGTTTCATTATAAAAAAAATGTATATTTTGTCAACAGCTGTTGGCTTTTATACTCTCCATCGTCGAAGCTTGGTTAAAAAATTAAATAGAACAAGTGCATTTTTTTCAAATTAATTTTTTCAATTAATATTTTTAAAATCCAGTTTCATGGCAGAGATGACATATTACACCATAAACCAAGTTAATAATGAAGTATATTGGTCACTATCATACAACCCTTATTATTTGTTATATCTGATAATGTTCTGGTCAATTACCTTAAAATAATAGCAGAAAAATAGTGCAAATGAAAATTTTAAAAAGAATTTTCACGAAGGTCTTAAAACTTTAAGCGACTCGACGAAAGCGTTCGCTTGGCATATTATAAGTCTATTTTACTGCCAAAGCATGCCAGTAAGTATTTTTCTCATCTAATGATGTGTTAAAGGTAACGCAATTTAAAAACTTGAAATAAGGCTAGTCTCGAAAATTTAATTGGAAAGATTTGTCTGTTTGTTTGCTACACTTTAAAAAACAAAAATTACTTAGGTAAAACTTAATATGCTAGTTTATTTCAAAGCTAGTGGTGCTTTTAAAATTATTTTGTATTATTTGTCGCTGTGTACAAATTTTTTGATAATTCCAAATGCATTTATTGTAAAAAAGAACGATGACATTTTTGTGTGTAGATTTTTTTATGTACTTTATTGTTTGTTATTTGAGTGTTTTATTTTTGAGTAAAAAATGTAAATTTTTAATCTAGAGAGAGAAAACAAGTATTTAGTACAATATTTTTGGTTCTTCCGTCTTTCTCAATTTCAGCTTAAATAAAAAAGTGGCTAGACATGTTAAAAACTAGTTTTAATTGTATTTTTGTGATCAAATTTAAGTTTTAATAATGCATAAGTATATACTATATATTATTTGTTTTGAAATATTACATAAATATATTTCAGTTTTTATTTATTTATATAAAATACTTAATAAAATTTAATATTTTTCATCAAAAACTTACATTTTTAAATCTGGTAAGTAAAAATATAAATAAAATATTTATTTAAAAATATAAAACACGTCAAATAAATATTTCAACGATAAAAAAATCTAAGCTGAATATTATTGCTTTTTATGTATTAATTTTTGTCTCTTTGACTATTGTTGATCTTGTAACCCTAGATGAATGTTCGATTCAGATTGTAAGATCTTGAATCTACCACAACAGGCTTTACAAAGTAGACATAAAGGTACCTAAAACCAACTTGTTATAAGTTGTGTTATTAATAAACCTCATTAGTCCACAGTCCAATTGAAATGTAGTAACAGCTCTTGGCGTAGAAAAACACGTATTAAATCGCACAGCATTTTTTGACAGAATTATTTTTTTCTGAAACATTTTTGTGTACAATTTTTACAAGCAGCAATAATCTGTAATCTGTATTTCTAAATACAGTAATTATAAAACCATAATGTATTTATCACGAATAAACAAATATGTTTACGTGTATGTAAGGAAGGTATTTAAAATTGTGCGCCAGTTTGCTTCTGCATGTCTAGCTTCTTTTGTAACTTCTTTTTCTTGTAAAAATGTATAGTAATTTAAGCATCTCAATACGTTTAATCTCACTTGTAAAGAGAAATCTCCTGCCAAATCTGATATTGAGAGTAAATGAAAAGCAATGTATTTATTCGCAATAATTGTACAGTGAGGGGTTAATAGTCAGGTGTGTATGAGTACTGATGTATGAGACGTTGTATAAAGAATAAAAGATGTCTTTCTGAATATGTCGTTTAACTTACAAATCCACTATTTAGAAATTTTAATGATAGAGTCATTTTTAATTAAATCCATGGGATTTTTAATTTCATGTTTTTTTTAATTAATTCCATGTTTTTTTTTTAATTAATTCCATAGATTTTTTCATTACATTCCATGACATTTTAATCTAATTTTATAGGATTTTTATTAAATTCCATGGAATATAAAAAATATATTGTTCTCCTGGTAGAAGGGGATGACCATCGCCCATAGACTCCAAAGATGTTAATGATTCGTTGCTAGCTGTGTGACAGAGTAGGAATGCCACATGCATACTTTTACCAAATTCGGTTTAGAGGGCAAACTGAACACTAAGTAAGACGGTGGTACAAACTACATAATCCGGGCGAGTCGTTGTAAAACTTTATTTTATTTTTTAATATATTTCCAACTTTATGCACAAACATGTACAGAAGTGGACTAAATGCTACATGGCATTATCTACCAGCCAACCTAAATCAAATGAGAACAGTATTTTGGATGGGATGCACAGAAAAACTTACGCGTATTTACTGTCAACGATATTCTTATCAATATCTCCTTTACCACCTAGGTTTCACACAAGTAACACTAAATTTATCTAATTCCAAATGACACTAAAATAACAAAAAGGCAAAAAATTCTGTCAAACAGATCGCTACCAAAAAAGTATCATCACGCCCGGTTCCCTTACGAGGTGGACAGAGTTATGTTATGGGTCAACGATAGTAATACATAGAAATACATAATTTATAAATATTAAAATATATTTAATAAACACCAAAACCCAGAAATACAAACATTTATGCTCATTACACAAATACTTGTCCCCGTCGGGAATCGAAGCCGAGCCCTGTCTATTTCGTAGTCAGGGTCGCTAACCACTCGACCAATAATATTATCAACAATATTTCAAAAGACCTTGGTTGTATAGATATGAAGAAATCAATAAATTATACTTTTATATCTAATTTTCACAAGAAAGCAATAGATGTCTGCTCGCCAAAAAAACCGTCGAATGGATTTTCTGTACAAATAAAATAAATAGTAAGCTTTAGTTTCTCCTTTATTTTTTTGTGAACACCCATCCAAAAATATTGCGAGCCGCCTCTGTTTGATACACATGGCAAATGACAAAAAAGTTTTTAGGCAATCTTCAGACTATCTATGAAAATAATCTATAGTCCAGTTTTCGGGAGAAAACCGGGTCAAGCCTATATAGTACTAGATAGATAAAGGCAAAAATTGTATTGGCAGTTGGCACTGAACATTTCTAGAACAGATTTTGCAAAACAAATCATTCAGTGTGTCAAAAATATTGGTTATTATTTTTATGATCCACGCCTATATATGTATTTTAATGACACTTTTATACACCGTTTTGTTACTTTAATGTACAAAGATATATTTGTTCACTTAACGTTACATATTAGATTTTTCCTGAAGATGTAAACACTTATCCGTGTATGTAGTATCTTTGAGTATCTTGCATTTTTTTATATCATAACATAGCAAACAACCAGATGGATCTCCTGATGGAAAGAGACAACCGTCGCTTATAGACATCGAAGGTGTTAATGGTGCGTTTTTATCTGTGTGGCAATGTCTAATACCACATGCATGAGTTTGCCGGCTACCTTACCCTCCAAACCGGAACACGACAGTGAATAGCACTAACGCTATTGCGGCAGGAATAGGTAAGGCGGTGGTACCAGACCCGGGCGAGCCAATACAAGACTCTACCACCTAGTAGCCACGATAGTAGTGACTCGTATAGCCAGTCAGTCGCCTTTTACAACCTGCCTGGCAGAACGGCATTTGACCTATTCTTCAGAGAAGCCCGGGACCAACAAGGAAACTAGGCAGTTTGTAAGAGGCGAAGAAAGGTTACACTTGTCATCACTACATTGCACAATTACGTTTTTTGACGAATGGTAGACAATATTGCTACGTTTGAAAGGCCGAAATCCTTACGTTCTTACACAAAGCATGGGGGCATGTTAACATTCCGGCGCGAACTCCAAGAAGGCGAATACTATTGAACATTTTGATTATCGAAAAAACCCCCAAGAAAACTCAATAACCCTTTTGCCAAACCCAGGACCTCAAAATCTGAGTTAAATAATCTAGTCCTTAAACCACAACTAGACTTATCTTACATATGCACTATAAAAGTTTTTGATGAATACCACGGAAACAACATTTTTTTCTGGGATGAAAGTATTCTACGACCTATTCCAGGTCATAATCTACATGTGCGTCAAATTTCATCCAAATCGGTCCATCCATTTTTTGTATGTAGCAAAAATCCAAATAAGTATAACATTAAAATAACTCCTTTTTAGAAAATGCATATGGATTACTTATACACGTTACCAACATAACATTTTTTACATTTTTTATTCTGTCTGTCTGTTTGTACCGGCTAATCTCTGAAACGGATGGACCGATTTTGACGCGACTTTCATTGACAGATAGCTGATGTAATAAGGAGAAGCTACTTTTACTTTTACTTAGGCACAGCTAATATTTATAATATGTATGTGATTACCCTTCCTTTACTCTGCATGATGCGATAACCAATTGTGATTTTTCACCCCACAGATGCAAATAAGGAAGTTAAAATATTTCACAGGCAGCCCAGATCCAGCCAATTAATTAGCCGTGTCGATTACGTCCACACAAACATTCCCACGTCCACACGAGGACAAATCACGGATCGCGTGCGCACCTGTTCGGAGCACGCAACCCGTTCCCACACCGATTTGGCGGGTGGGCTACTATGAGTGTTATCGAAATCGAGTTACATTACCAGTTTCGACCGAAAGGTGAAATTATCCATATCCATACTAATCATGCTAATATCATAAATACGAAAGTCTGGCAGACAGACAGACTGTCTGTACAATCTGACAGACTGCAGAGACAAGTTTATCTTTCAGTCTTAACCATGAAGTATTAGGTAAAGGTGGAGCTAGCACTCGTATTAATCAATTGAAACAAATATTTACGTTATATCCCAATCTATGAGGTCTCGCCATCTCTTTTTATACAGCTGTGTTAGAAAAAGAGGGTAAGACCTCAGAAGAAAATCACTTTATATTTTTAATCAATTAAAACAAATATTTACTTTATGTCTCAATCTATGAGGTCTCTCCTCGAGGTCTCTATGAGGAAGATGACAGCAGTTGAGTAATGTGCTAAATTTACATGTTTGGGAATTAAAATATAAAAATAAGTGCATTTTAACCCATAGTTATGGATAGTCACTAAGTGCCGAAAATGGAAAATGTGAATAAAATTTTTTCTAAGTTTGACAACAACCTTTAACCATAAACATAACAGGTAATATGCGCGTATATTATTATTTATATAAAATGAATTTCATGTGTGTAATGTTTATTTTGCTTAATTTAATGTATTTCTAATGCATTTTATTAAAAATATTAGATTACCGAACTCCTCAGCAATGTAAACTTTTACTGTGCCAAATTTCATACTCCTTCGTTCGTGTCATTGTCGTTAAAGTACAAACTTTTTGATTCATGTATTAATATACCGATAATTTGGAATGTTTTATCACTAATAATTTGTTGATGATTTTACTTTAGTTAACTTAGGGCTATCGCCCACGGCGACTTATCATAGCGATTCAGTAGCGATGCTGTCGCGCGTCCGCATCGATACAGTTGCGAAGCGGTCGCTACTCGCGAGCTGTGTGCTCTCGCACACGGGTCCAGATTCAATCGCGATACAAACGCGATACTGTCGCAATGCAAACGCAATTCAGTAACGGTTGGTACTTGGTTCTACACTCACGCGCCACCCTCCCTCCGTTCTTTTCCCGATGTCATCCGACACGGTCGCACGTTTGCATCGATACAGTTGCGTTGTAGTAGCGCGTTGGCATCGCTATTGTAGCGCGTTGCAAATGCGACTAACGCGCGTTAGTACGAGCTGTCGCGCGTTTAGTAAACATGCGACGGCCGCGGCATCGTAGTCGCCGTGGACGAGGGTCACTTGTGTAATGTGTGCATAAATCGTCCAATACAGTTTCTTTTTACATCATAATATAACAGACAGTAGGCTCTCCTAATGGAAAAAGGCAACCATTGCTTATAAAAACCAAAGATGTTAATGGCGGTGTGCTAATGCCACGAACATAAGTGCTTCGCTACTGGGTTATTTCAAACCTAAAATTAATTATCTAATGCGGAAAACAACCTCACCTAACTGCGAGGTCTGTGGTGCAGTGCAGTTAAGTAGTTTACATAATTTAAGTTAACATGATTAGATGTAAGTTACTTAATTATGTATAAGTTACTCTATTATATTAGGCTACGATGGGGCTGATATATTCAGCATGAATAAAAGTCCCTAAAAAATCTAAAATAAAAAAAACTTAAAATTAGGCAACATAAGACTATTAATAGTGTCAATTTACTACCATAAACCTGCAGAGACTTATAACACTTGGAGATAAGTTGTATACCAGTAATTGAATAAGTAGGACAAAAGCAAATCAAACGTATTCTTTTTTTCGAGTTTACTCGTAAATTATTCGATAACATCCACTTCTCGATCTCACTAGGATGGTGATAGAGGTTTAGTTCTCATGATACCTAAGAATTATTTCAGTCATAAATGTAGATTGACATTAATAGAGACGCCTCAAGGTACAATATGTGATACGCTACTTTTTCGTAATACTAATGAGTCCTAAACTCAATACCCGCGTGACTTTAAATGATGCAATTTAATCAAAGCGCCGAGATTCAGAAGTAAGTATTTTGCCAACACGGGTTTTAAAAAATTGTAACGGTTTATGATTATTTATTAATAACTTAATAATGGATCAAATTAGTTCTTTTTTTTATATAATATATTTATTTCATATTATATATAGCAAAAAAAACTTATATATAGCAAAAAAAAATGAACAGCTCTCCTACTGGAAAAAGAAACTAACGCCTATAGACACCAAAGATGTTAATGATGCGTTACTATCCGTGTGGTGGGATGGCAATGCTACCTTGCCACTTAAACCTCAATGCGACAATAATAAGCATAGGGATAAACTCATCTTTTGTGCATTATTTTAAGTGTCGTTTAACTTTTTGTCATTATATAAGTGTACAATAAAGTATTAAATAAATAAAAAATAATCAAGCACGGACAATATTGCGGCAAGAATAGGTAAAGCGATGGTACCATAAACCCTGGCGAGATGTTACAAAACTTTTCCATTTATTAGTCACGATGGTATTGACACGTAAATCCAATCGGTGGCCTTTAACGACCTGCCTAGTAAAACGGCAGTCGGTCTATTCTTTGAAAAGAATCCGGAACAACACGGGGGACAAACACCAAGTAGGACATCACGATGACTTAAATTGTCTATTATACCTCGGCGTGAAGTAACTTTGAAGAGTAAACCGTCTGCCCGGCAGTTTGTAAAATATCATCGTGACTACTACTTGGTATGTTTTCAGCATTCCACGCCTGGCTATATGGTATCACTAAACTTTTGAATGTGGTATTAAGACCCTCAGCAGCGGCGTTAGGGCTACTGACACCCCGGGCAAAAATATTTAGGCGCCCACTTAAGGAAATTAATATCGAGTATTTATTTTTTGCTGAACCAATGTGAACGCAGTTTATGTTGAGATTTGGGAGGCGGATGAAAAAAACGAATAGAGTGATGTATATTTATTATTATCAGACTAGATACGATGTACTTCGATGTTGCTCGAAGTCTCTCTCTTTCTCTCTCTCATACTCTCATAATAAACATAAAGAGAGATAACAGCTCTCTCGAGACTAACTCTCACGAAGACGGAGACAAAATTCGGAATGGAGCAAGCATATCATATAATAATAATATAATATATATAGAGTGTGTGTACATATTTCAATTTTCAATTGTATCTTAAATTATAAGGCGTATTTCACATACTCCAATAGTTTAATAATTTCATCTTTCTTTTAACGTTATTCAGAGCCAACGACGTGGACTCAGAAAGTTTTGTAGCTCCTCTTTTTTTGTTGTTTTTTGTTTTTTTCTTATTTTTTTGTTTTTTTTTAATATTTTTGTTTTTTTTTTCATTTTTTTTTTATTATATTTTATATTTTTTATTACTTTTGATTTTGGTATTTTTTGATTAATGTTCTTAAACTTTTTCAGTAAAACTTACTGATTTTCTTCAGTAAAATTTAACTTTTCGGGCTTTGTTGTCAGCAAAGACACGAATCAAATTAGAAAAATCTAATTGTCCAGCAATTTCATTTTCAATCGAGAGAGTAGCCAGGTTAGAGGGTCTCGATTGAGAGATTGTTGATCGGAGATACGTTTTTATTAATTTTAATTTGGAAAAACTGCGTTCTTAAGTTGTAACTGTAACCGGAATAGTTGCAAAAATCAATAGGAAAAACCTGCAATTGTAGTTAACCTATTACTAGTACTTCTAAAAAATGGCAACGACCGCTAAGAAAACGGTAGAAAAATTCACAATCCTGAAAAAATATATAGGAATAAAGGATTTGGGATATTTGAAGAACGATATTACAAAGTCAGTAAGAAAAAGAATTCGTGCACGTACTCTGTAGCAGTCAAAATATTGTGGACGGTTTTCTCGTTGTGTGATCGAGCGACGCTCGAGTCGAGAGACCAAGTATACAAATCAGCAACCTGGCGCCACGCTCGAGCACGAGCATAGGACATATAGGACGTTTCGGTATCCCCACCCCCACCATGTACTACGCGTGTAAGGTGTAAGGTTGGTGGTGGAAGCATCTCACCAATCATAAATCATAACATAAGCGCAATCGCAGGGTGGTCGAGGACCGACTATAACGATATGCGTAGAGTGTAGAGTACAGAGCACAGAGCACAAAGCGTAGAGCCCAGAGTCACACACCAACACAGAGCATAGGTCCCTCGTCCGTCCACGTTTTCATTGACTTATTCATATTCAGAATAAGTCAATGAAAACATGGACTTAAGCACGGACTTATATCTAAGAATTCTTAATTCTTAGACGTAAGTCCCGTATTCACAGTCGGTTAACCGACTGTGAACTGTGATCTGTGAATACGGCACATAGAGCACAGCATTGAGGGTACATAGCGCGGAAGGCATAAGGCCGAGGCCCCAGACCTCAGCGCCCCCCAAATTTGGCGCCCCGGGCCGTCACCCCACCGCGCGCCCCTCTAACGCCGGCACTGAAGACCCCGCCACAAGGATAACAACCACGCATGTGGTCTGTGATAGCAACACACCATTAACATCTTTGGTTTCTATAGGCGATGGTTGTCTCTTTCCATCAGGAGACCCATCTGCTTGTTTGCTATCTTATGATATAACAAACAATCGATTTAACCATTCCTGCCGCAATAGCGTCAATATATAGTAGCCGGTAGACTAAAGCATGTGATATTGCTATCCTGCCACACGAATAGCAACGCACCAATAATCAGTGGCTATAAGCAGTGGCTATAAGCATCAGGAGAACCATCTCCATTTTTGCTATGTTATGATATATAAAAAAAGAATAAGTTCCTTATTGTTTTTACAATCACTAACCAGACTAATCCATACTAACACTAATATTATGAATGCGAAACACTGTCTCTTAAGCTAAGCTAGGTGATAGAGTTTTACATTGTCTCGAGTCTGGTACTACCGCCTTACCTTCCGCAATAGTGTTAATGCTTGTCACTGTCGTGTTCCGGTTTGGAGGGTAAGGTAGCCGGTAAACTTATGCATGGGGCATTAGACCTAGCCACAAGATAGCAACGCACCATTACCATCTTTGGCGTCTATAGGCGATGGTTGACTCTTTCCAACAGGAGACCCATCTACTTGTTTGCTACCTCAAAAAATAAAAGCTTGCATTGCTAAACTGCTTAACTGATTTTCATTAAATTTGGCAAAAAGATAGTTAAATTCAAATAAAAGCTTCTTTTTTGAAACATCGACCTCTTAGGGCGGAAATACCTGATGAAAATTTGTAAGAAACATTATATTGTAAAGCAACATGCTCTACGTGCGGGCAAAGCCGCGCGAGACAGCTAGTATTCAATATTTTTACATCTATATATTAATGCGTTAAGCAAAAACTTTGTATCCCTATTAAAACAATTACGTAAACGGTGAAATATTTAATTAGGCACAGTTAAAGTTTTACATTGCGGGGGACTGCAATTTCACGGGGGGGGCGCACGGATTCTAGGCATCGCCATATGGTGGACGTTCCATGTACCCTGACAAAACGGTTCGACTCAACATTCTTCATCCGAACCGCAAAGGACTGGAACATGCTTCCTGAGTCTGTGTTCCCCGACGAGTACAATCTGGGGATCTTCAAGAGAAGAGTGAACAGGTACCTTCTAGGGAAGCGCGGTCCATCTTAGGCCGCATCTTAGCTTACCATCAGGCGAGATCGTGGTCAAGCGCTTCCCTATCGAGAATAAAAAAAACTAATATTTTTAAATAATAAGCATTAGAAAAACTAATTAATAAAAATAAATATTGTAGAAAATTCTTTCGTAATATACACACATTGATACTATTTTCTTTACGCCTTAAATCTCTAGTCAAACTTAAAAATGGTTTTATTACGTAGTCAGTGGTTGAATTTCGACCACACGGCGATCGCTAGTTACTTTAAAATATTGATGTCAATCATCAATTAAATATGAACGAACACAAATGGCATTAAATGCCTACAGGCAGGTGTGCTCAACATAAAATCCGTTCACAGGTCAAGAGTCGCCAACTGTTGGTCACGGGGTATGCGCCCATTGTGCGCCTTTAACCGGTGCGACTTGTAATGCTAGTGATTTATTTCTAATGTCATTTTTAACAATAATTAAATTTGAACCATAAAAAAACAGTACAAATCCCCTTGAAAAGAAATAGAGTGATTTAAACTTTATAAACTATTTTAGTTTAATCGTCATCACTGATCGGTTAATCGGCTGGTTAGTCATTATCGCTGCATTTTGCCAACAAAATCGTGTTACTATCGCTAATTCTTGCGATTACCGATTTGACAGCTTTATGTGCTTTTTTAAGGTTGTATCCCACCACTACCTGACTCATGCTACTGAAATTTTGTCTGTCAAGGATAATCCTGACCAACTAACCTGGCTAAAACTGATCAAACCGGGGAACTCATACTACTTTTTTCAAATTTTTTCGTCAACTATTACTCCCGAATGAATAAACCTATTTTGATACAATTTGCGGAATTGAAAGCAGTTTTTAAGGAATAAAACTGATTAGATTTTGTAATTGATCACAAGCTACATTAATTTGGAAGTTATTATAAAAACATTTTTTCAAATGTTTGAAGTCTTTCAAAAATTTCTCAAAATCTACTAGGCAAAATCATTTTAGATCTTTAGGAAGTCTAAGTTTGGTGAGACCCAATCAAATGCTATCAATTACGTTTCGATCGTTTAAGCCGTTCAAAAGCTATGAGATCTTTACATACATAAATACATACATACATGCATACATACAGACATACTGACGTCATCGTGAAAAACGTCAGAAAAAGGTTCCTAGGACCTCGTGAATATCTGGTGAAAACTCGATATTCAATAATCGGGGCCAAACCAGAAACTTCCTTATCTAGGTACATACGTAGCTGGAAGGCAAAAAATAAAGTATATTTATACATGAAGCATATACTTTGTACCTTTTTTAAGACAACTGCACGGACGGTAGAGTATCAAATTTGGCACGGTTAAAATTTACTTTGTCGAGGACTGCATAAATCTAATATTTTTTTTAATAATATGCATGAGAAATACATTAAATTAGTAAAAATAAATATTACACTACGTTCGTGTGACATACATGATAATGTACACGCAATGACGTATACTATTTTCTTTACATAGGTATGTATACTTGGTTTGCTGTTAAACTTAAAGAATTAAGAAATTTACTTGTTTAGTCTATGGGCGAATTACAACTACTGGGAGATCACTAGTTCATTATAATAATCAATCATAAATTATATCTAGTACTTATATGTGTGTTTTATTTTTTATAACTTTGATATTTTAATTATTATTGATTTTTAGACACCGGAATACCAATATTATTTTTTATTTTAATTCCAATAATTATAAAAAATATCTTTTTATAATTATTGAACAGATCTTCAGAGAACAGATCTTTTTTGTCTCACCCGAGTCTGGTACCACTTCTATTCCTGCCGCTATAGCATCAGTGCTTGTCACTGTTATGTTCCGGTTTAGACGGTAAGGTAGACAGTAAGGTATGCATGTGGTATTAGATCTTGCCACAAGATAACAACGCACCATTAACATCTTTGGTCTCAATAAGCGATGGTTGACTATCAGGAGACCCATCTGCTTGTTTACGATTGCTTGATGATTTTACACATAAGGTACTATGTGTAAAAAAAACATTTCTTATTCGACTATACAAAAATTTATTGTTTCCTGCATCGTTTTCTACTCGCAGCCGAAACGACTGACAATCGTAATATGTAAAATACTTTTATTTAATAAGTCGTTTGGGCCCGCGGGTCCAAAACCTTGGCGGGTTCAAAAGCTACTTTACCCAACTAACTTACTCCTCCTAAGATTACTAAGAGGAATAATAGTTGGGTAGTCTCTTAGCAATCAAACGTTCCGTTCCGTTCCGTTCCGTCGATTGCAAGTATAGTTACATTGTTGTATTTGCCTCTCAATCGCGTAGGCGTGGGGAACTTAAGTAATTTGTACATAAAATAATAAAGCTTCAGGCTTCAGAGTTTCAGCGAAGGGCGTTGGGCGTGGCAGAGGTCGCCCAATGAGGTCGGCGGGTCACGACCCTCGACCCCGCGACTGAAACTGCTGAGGTGAGCCGCGCAAACTCCGCGCCCCGATTGATCCACGGTTTAACGCCTCTGCTATGATTGATAGGTATTTATTCGTGATGAGGATGAAACTTCACAACTTTTATTTATTTTATTTCAGTCGCCCCTGTGGCCTAATGTTCCGGTGTCGGTGTTGACCACATGTGGTCTCGGGTTCGATTCCTGGGTCGCGCAAATAAAAAACGTGATTTTTCAGTTTTTTTTTTACAAAAACAACGTTGCCCGGGATTGGAAAAGCGTGCAGTTGGTGAAAGGCTTGCCACCTATCACATTGTGAGACTAAGGCTAATCGTATGTACATTGGTTGTACCTCTGCCTACCTTTTCGGGGATACGGGCGTAAAGATACCTACTTACTTATTTTATTGCATAAGATTTTAGCAGATGATGAAAGCAGATGGGTCTCCTGATAGAAAGATATAACCATCGTCTATAGACACCAAAGATGTTATAATATCTCTGGACAATTTTACACGAATTAATCTAACCCCAAAAGTAAGCAAATTATTTGCTTGTGATATGTGTGTTATTCAACGATATTGATATATAGAAATACATATATAAATACTGGAATATATAATAAACACCCAAACCCAGAACCAAAAATATCTATGCTCGTTACATAAATGTCTGCCCCTATCGCGAATTGAACTCGAGCGAAATTGTGCGCTCATTTCAAATAGAATCGCGTCGGTCGCTACAGTATTAATTTTATTAGTATTTGTACATTGCTTTGCAAAATAAAATATTCACGAGACAAATTACACTTACTGATCTAACCCCATAGTAAGCAAATTACTTGCTTGTGTTGTGGGTGTTAGTCAACGATACCAATACATAGAAATACATATATAAATACTGGAATATATTAAATAACACCCAAACCCAGAAATACAAACATATATGTTCATCACATAAATGCTTGTCCCCGTCGGGGATCGAACCCGAGCCCCGTCGATTGCGTAGTCAGAGTTGTTAACCACTCGACCAACAGGGCGGTCAGTAAAAACAACCATAATTCTTGCTCTTAAGGTTGGATAAGCAAAGACATATGTTTTTGTCATATCTATAACTACGTCATATCTATATCTATGAAATTAGCGACACTTTTGAGTGTCAGTTTTGTTCGGGACTATCCATCTTGGTTTTTTTATATCAATGCTAATCTGATGCTACATTTTATGGTTCTATGAATAAAAACACTGTATCACTGGTCTGATGGCTAGCTTGTTTGGATCAAATTATATATCCCAATTTCGAGTTCTAGGTCAAGCAATTATTTTGAATTTTATTTCGTGTCAAAATTGATACTGCCTAACATTATGTCTTGAAAGCAAAAGTAATAGTCGTTAACACATATTTGGTAATTGACATCTCCACTCATTTTACCAGCCACTTAACTGGTGATAGTCGTAGAATTGACGACCTATTGAGTTTTCATTCACTCGCCTACCCTGCAAGAAAACCAGGTTGATTGTATTTATTAATTTACTATCTGGCTACCTAATTTTTAAACGACCGACCCAAAAGGAGGAAGTTATCACTACGACTATATATTTTTTTAAGTCTGAACCTCAGAACTCAGTAATATAAGAACCGATTTTAAAAATTATCTTTTTGTTTGGAAATATCGTCCCTGTAGTTAAAAAATTAACAAACTCTGATTTCGTAGTTTTGAAATAAACGCGATTTAATTTTTTTTTCAGTTAATGTACATTTGTTAAAAATGTGAGACAATTTTACTGTAGGTCTACACTTTTTATCGTCGGCACTTGGTGAAACTCCATTTTAACACAATATTTGCTAGCTGATAACACTTGTACTATTTCACAATAAGATAATTAAATTTAATTTTCGACCGGTTTCGCTTACACAAGCATCCTCATGGTATTTACAATAAATATTAACTAACGACGAAATCTAAATGTCACAATAACAGATTTTGAAGGCAAATAACAGATTTTGAAAGCAAATGTACATCCTACCCTCAATATATAAATAAAAAATATGTTATTTATTGTAAATACCCTGAGGATGCTTGTGTAAGCGAAACCGGTCGGAAATTGAATTTAATTATCTTATTGTGAAATAGTACAAGTGTTATCAGCAAGCAAATATTGTGTTTACTGTAGGTTATTTTATTTTTTGTGGACCTGATTATCTTTAACAAATTGAACTCTATCTTTTACTGTAACTAAATAACACATTAAAAATCAAGTCAATATCGCCAAAATCGGACTTATTTAATTTTCCCACTACGGGGACGATATACAAAACGGGATTAATTTTAATTTCGTGAAGATCTGACGCAAGCTTCCGGGGATTTTGCAGATTTTGCAGTGTTACTGCATTGAAATTAAAGAAATTGCAATATAAGCATTATGGTTAAACATTAATATTAATAAAACATAAACAAAATGCTAATAGAAACCGTTAAAATCCTTTCTGTGGGTTTTATAATGCATGTTTGTAGATGCAAGCGATAAGACAGACAGACAGCAGATCTATTCGTAGTAAACGGTGATGATTGTACACCTAAGGAACAAGAAAAGGAATAGATCCTTCAAATATATTCTTTCTTTTTACATTAGTATTTAAAATAGTATCCTTGTAAGTAAAATCAGTGTTATGTTAAAGAGCACGAGAATAATGAATAGACAGTGGTACCTGTAATATATTTTATTTTAAGTGATAACAAGCTGAATTTTTGTAAACAGCTTCGTTTTGACGAGACGCCCATCTTTTCTATCTTCAAAAAATTTCGAATCGGGTAACTAATAAAGATAGATAAAAAATAAAACTATCAATTTTCCGTTTTACGTATAGGACAAAGTTACCCTTGAATTATGACAATAATTAACATGCTGTTGTGAGAAAATTAGGTTGTTTTAAATTGATTAATAATAATTTAAAAGTCGCATGAATCAAATCTTTAGAGTGGAGGACTCGTCAGAGAAACCATTCAATGTGTAGGACAAGAGCTTTTTTGTGTTTTTTATAAAATAATCAAGCGATTATAGTAAAAAAATATAGTTATTAATCAATATTTTTCCTTTAAATTTTTTTGTTTAAAAATTAAAATGTTCGAAGCCGCCTAACTTTATTAGTTACCCGATTTGAGATTTTTCGAAAATAGAAAAGATGGTCGTCTCGTCAAAACTAAGCTGTTCACAAAAAATCAGCTTGTTATGAATAAAAAAAATTGATCCTTGATATACGACGTGGAAATATTTAAAAATATTATACTAATTAGTACCATACAACTCTTTATCATAAACATTATTGTCATTACAAATGTGTTGTGTTGTTGTTATTGGATATTTTAGTACTAAATTATACTTTTTACGATAGTTTTAGATGAACATAAAATATTAATTACTTTATATTTTTAAGTTATTAAACGGTAAAACTTACGACTATCAGGAATGTATTATTTAAGAGGAGGAGGAGGAGGAGGAAATTATTATTTTTATATTTATTTTGTTTTTAGTCACATTTCAGTTAAACCAAACAAAAATAAGTTAATTATAAATCAAAATAGTAAAGACATAGAAACGTAGGAAGGTATAGTGATGGTCTATATTAAATGATGGTTATAACAATAATACCAACATCTTAGTTACATTATATTATTTTGTATACATAAACACAGAATGAATTTAAGCAATTGTATAAAATTTTTATCATAATGATAACTAGGTACCATAATAAGAGAGAGACATAGACACGTGATAAAATGAAGCATATAATGTGTTATTCTAAGCCTATGCAAATTTCATTTAAGCCATTTCAGCTTGAAGAAATAATAAATATACACCTGTACACGCTTGCTCATACACATACAAACATACTTTCGTGTTTACAAAATTAGTGGAATATCTCATAGAATTTAAATATGTCGACTCAACAACTTTGCTGTTCTTAACGTGTCTAATCGCGCGGGTGGTCGCGCCTGATTGTGATTGACAGTCACACGTCACAGCATCACATCTATCACTTCCAAGCACCATTGCATCTTATTACCACGTATACAATACCTTTTATCTTCCCATTCA
The DNA here is from genome assembly GCA_036924255.1 of Apodemia mormo. Classification (NCBI taxonomy): domain Eukaryota; kingdom Metazoa; phylum Arthropoda; class Insecta; order Lepidoptera; family Riodinidae; genus Apodemia; species Apodemia mormo. The sequence goes on along the minus strand of JAUPFN010000014.1, from coordinate 30,562,996 downwards.
GACAAAAACTTACATAAGAATACGGTAATGTATTTAAATTTTTCTTTGTGACCGTTCATTTTTGATATTAGTAAGAGGGTAAGTTAACTAGACTTGGGTGTTTCGAAGAGTTTGGGAGTCTTTTGAAATGCTACACTAAAATATGGACCAAGTGACAGGCCGGTGAGAAGGATATTTGAGTTGATATTTTGAATTATTGTATCTCACGACCGATATATAACTCAAAGCACTATACAAATTAATGGATGTGTTCGGCTAAACTTCAAAATTCTAACTGAAATGGTCAAGAACAACTGCTAACTTCAGAATTCTAATAAAGATGGTCAAAGTAAACAAAATTTTATTCAGAGCGTCTGAGCTCAGCTGGTTTCAGCCAGGATATACTTTCTCCTTTTAAGTGTCAACCCCTATAGAAGTGTCCTAATTATACATACAATATGACACCTTGATATACTAAGTAAAGTGGCGGCATTAGAAAGTGTCTTAAGTGTCCCGGCGGAATTCTTAGCCCTGTATTCTGACTATCTAAGAGTTGTACAGAACACACACAATGTTTGTTCTCAATATCGACTTCCTACAGTTAAAGTGAGCATCGAACCCTGATTCTATATATTTCTTTTTATATCATACTAGCGACCTGCCCGCGGTTTCACCCGCGTAGCTTTTGTTCCCGTAAGAATATCGGAAAGATTTGTATACCAAAACCTTCCCCAAAAATCAATCTATATATCAAAAAAAACCGCATCAAAATCCGTTGCGTAGTTTTAAAGATTTAAGCATACATAGGGACATAAGGACATAGAGACAGACAGAGAAAGCGACTTAGTTTTATACTATGTAATGAAGATATCAAACAAGCAGATGGGTCTCCTGATGGAAAAAGCCTACCATCGCCTATAGACACCAAAGATGTTAATGGTGCGTTGCTATCTATTGCGTCTAAAACCGCATGCATAAGTTTAACAGCTATCTTACCCTCCAAACCGGAACACGACAGTGACAAGCACTGACGCTATGGCGGCAGGAATAGGTAAGGCGGGCGGGCGCGGTAACTCGGGCGAGACAATGCAGAGCTCTACCACCTAGTAGTCACGATGGTAGTGACTCGTAAAACCAATCGGTCGCCTTTTACGACTTGCCTGGCAGAACAGCAGTTGACCTATTCTTCAAAGGAGTCCGGAACCAACACGGGCAAAACCAACACTCTGTTATTATAATGTTTTATATATAAAAAACTGAGCCATCACGGGACTCCTGACAGATGTGAAACATCGGGGTCGCGTAGTTGGTTGCCATGGCGACACATCGCCACATCGTACACGCTACTAAATATGGACTGTATACTTCGCTGTATACCCTACCTTAGTACATAATATTATAGCGTGGCAACCCGTCGCCACGGATGCCGCGTCGCCACGCCAACGATCCGGTTTACACCTGCGCCAATAGATGTTTCACATCAAAAAGAAAAAGCCTCAGCTAGAAGTCTCGTGGCTCAAATGCACACGTAAAGCTCTCGTTGCGGGTTATAATATGTAATATATAATGCGGCGATGTGTATCAACAACATCGCTTACTTCTGATCTAATAACAAACCTATTTCGCTTTTAGAAAAATCGGTGAGTCATAGTGAACCACATGTTGATTCACTTCTCTGCGCGGAAGTCATGATACTTTTATCTACAAACTATAAATCATTTAAAAGCCACCTTAATAATTGCTACCTTATACTTATAAACAAAATAAACACATTAGGTAATCTCCTGCAGTCGGGTAAAAATATTTGTCTAAAGGAACTCTCAGCAAGTTTGTTGCAGTGTTGCCAATGTCAAAAGTAACATGAGACAGCTCAAAAAGTAACATTTTGACGAGAAAAGTAACATTTCCTTATTTTATGTGGAAACGACACTAATACTACAAAATGACTCTTTATTACACAAAAACTAAAAAGTTTTCTGTCCCATTAGTTAAGCTTCGAAAGAATCGTAATAATTTTTGTACAAATAATTGATTGGTAATCTTATATAAGAAAAACATGTGTAATTTATAAATATACCAACTAATTAAGAAATGTATTTCAATAGCTATTGCTTACCATATATGTATGTAACTAAAGATAACTAATCAATTTATTTATGTATAAGACAATTAATATAAAAATAAACATATTTCAGTTGCAAACGCGACTTTGTTGTTGAATTATTGGTTTCCTAAATACTTATTAAATTAAGACTATATAAATACAATATTAACTTACAAAGAACAAATCAAAAGTCCAAAAAGTAACGTAAAAGTAACATTTTGAGCCGTATAACGCGGAAGTAACATGAGATTACAATTACAACAATTTGACCCAAAAGTAACGTAAAATGTTACAAAAGTAACATTCTGGCAACGCTGGTTTGTTGAGACTTTCTTTTTAATAAATGTGTCATGTTTATATATAAGTAGATACATGCTTTTTCATTTTTTTTTATTTGCTACATTATTCGCAAAAGAAACATTATTACAGTCTGGTAAAAAGCGAAGCAGTACTATGTCACAGTGCACTAAACTATCATTACATTAAATATTCCTGAACTAACATAATAAATTATAGAAACAATCTATCTCAAAGCTCCTTAAGAGTCTTATCAATAAAAAAGAAACATAATCCCCAAAAGCTTTCACTATCGCAAGTGACAATTTATCTGAAAGTCCCCCAACACATTGTTTTAGCACCGCCGCCGTGGAAAAACCGACCCTTATGATATTTATGGCTATCTGTGGTAACGGGAAATGTTTGCGGAGATGCGTCTCAAGACATATTAATATTTTTATTTTTTTTGTCGCAAAATTATCAATCTTAAAAATAAATAAAATATTGACGTTAACTTTCTTGCGAACCAAATGTCAAGACGAATTCCAATTTACAAAAATTCACTGGCTTGTAGGTAAGTATAGTAATTTGACAGATAAAATGCAGCTATGGAAATCATTTAATCTCGCTAACTGACAAACGAGGGAGTCATGGCAAACCTGAATTGAGAATTGATGAATTAGGAAGTAGGTACCCCGCATATAATTTTCAGTTAAGTAGTCAAGATATGAAAGTGTAACGAACAAACAAACTCAGTTGATTTAAAATTGATTAAATCAAAACTTATTTTAAAAATAATTGATACATTATTTCAATTGTAACATGGTTTAAAATTGAAGTGTCTACTCAGACAAGACAAGTGCAGATTCAGGCTTCAAAAATCGGCCAAATGTAAATCGAAGATGGTTTCTTTGACGATAAATATTATAGCAAACTTACAAAAAGTATGTCGCTGCTACTAAACAATATCTTCGGATCTAACTCGCGTGTGTACCCATAAATCAGATTGGCGCGAATGTGGTAAACTAAAGACGCGTTCCCTTGTCCGCAGACATTCGCTCTTTTTACGGAGGCGGTTTGTGACGTCACTTATCGTCTAAGTAATTCCTCTGACTTACAAAAAACGAGGGTGAAAATCTTAAGTGAGCAAAAGTCAGATTAGATAAGTAGTAAGATTGAAATATTGTTCAATAAAAGGAAAATATTTTTGTGTATAGTTTTTTATATCACAAGATAGCGAAAAAAGATAACTATCCTGATAAAAAGAGATAACTATTACCTATAGATAGCAAAGGCACACATATTGCGGCAGGAAAAGGTAATGCAATGATACTAAACTCAGGCGAGACGTTGCAAGACCCCTCCACCTAGCAGTCATAACGGTAGTTACACATCTGGCGAAAACGTTCGCCATTTCAAGAACTGCCTAGCAGAATGGCAGATATAATATCTTATTGACCAAAAATAGTTTACAACATAAAGAACAAACAAATGTTGTCCTTACACTTGGATTCCCTTTGTTGTGGGAAACGATTCACTTCCAAGGGTCACTAAAAAGATATAGTATTGGTCATGGAAGACGTTTAGTGAAAATTACTGATCAAAATAATCTAAAAGTTAATAATCAAACACAAATAAATAAAATTGCCCTCTCTCTCTGCTACGTTATTAGCACAAACGAATATAAAACTGAAAGCAAAAGTAGTCTATTCTTCAAAGCTGATCCGTAACAAAATGATTTTCTTACTTTATTTTTTATTTATTTATTGGTCTAACTCAGAGAGCACATTGGTTGTATATTCAATGGTCTAACTCTAGTGGCTACTAGCATTGATGTTGTGTTTTTAAGATATTTGGGTGTTAAAAATCACGAAACTTCGTTTAAAAATTACAACTCTTTGTTAAATACGAAGTTATTGGACAGACTGCAACTGGCCATGGCTTCAACACACACAGCATTATAAGACAGGAATCGCTATTCAATGATTGTAAATATTCAAACTTCAAACTTCTTTATTTGCATAAAATGGAGTACATGATTAGATCTGATATAATAATGTTCCTTAATTCTGTTTTGCTCATTTGTGGCGTGCAAATTTTGTAATATATAATGTGATAAATAATACACGCAGTAATCTACAAAACTTGCCTAAAAGTTGGTTTAGAAAATGCCCTTAATAATTGCTAATTATATAAATATCCTTTTACAAGTGTCTACCCTGTTAAATATGTTAAATATAAAAGGCAATTTATATAAATAATCTTGCACGTCATATGTGGCGAAATATTATATTTCAGTCTATCGGCATTCGGCAACGTGACACCTATGCATATTATACAACACTAGCTGACCCGGCAAACGTTGTGTTGTCATACAAATTATTTGTATTAAATATTTTGTTGGGGTACTTGAGAGTCGGGGTTAATTGAAATAAAAACCATCCTTTCTTCTAAGTTGGACCAAGCAGTAGATATCAGAAATCGGTTCAATAGTTTCGGAGTTTAACGCGGACAAACAATATGACACGTAATTTTTTTCATGTTAGTTGGATAGGCATACTGGCAGACGTGCCACCTGATGGTAAGCAGTCGACGTCACCAATGAACATAAACTTGTTTACCTGGAACTAGCCCAGGTAAACTAGTCTATATGTAGCCTATCCTGCGACATAAGTTGTTAAGTCTCAGTGCCAGTAATTAAACTGCCTGTCTTGCCCTTCTCTCCGAAACACAGCAAAGCTGTTTCACGGAAAAAATATGCAAGATGGTGGTTCCACAGAATACTGGTCCAGAGTTCTGTGGTGGTAACCATATTGCCGGAAATGCGGCACAGCGCATCCCTCCCACCGCGACCGGTACAAATATAAATTTATATAATATATAAGATTTGTTGCAATAAATGTTTGATTAGTTGATAATTTTTACGATGTTGATGGACCTTTACTTCACTAAAAATCATCCATGTTTCTGCACGGTAGCTCGCTAATAAGCAAAGGCTAAGTAAGCCACCAACATCCTGAATACTAGGTGGTAGAATGCTGTCGTATTTCCCCCACTTTGTCTATTCCTACCGCTATTACATCCGTGCCTTACAACCTAAGCTCGCGGATAACAATGCATAATATCTATCCGGGATAGTGTATTTTACACTCTGAAGAGCCACCTGAAACTTTGTTCAACTATACCATCAAAATATTACAAACGACCTCGACGTCTAAGAATTATCCTACTTTCTAAATATATACCTAAATTAAAATTCCGACAATTTTTTTTATCATCAGGCTACCATCCTGCTTCATGTGTATCGTTTGCAACAAAACTTGTTCAATATGTCCAAACACGTCACTTTCAATATCGAGAAGTCGGATTGCCGGTTGACTTTCTGTTGGTTCGTTGCCGGTTGGTTGCCGAGTGACTTCTGGACTATGGTTGTATCAGGACGTCAATTCTACCCTAAGAACCATTCCAGTTTTTAAGCTTTCTATTAAAGAACCGTACTAAAATCGATCCATCTGCAGACAAACACACATAGAAATTGAGAGACACGATAAAATTTTAAAATTCCACATATTTACGCCCTGGTTTGAAAAAATACTAATGGACCTACCTATAATATGGTTATAAGATAATGAAAGAAAAAATGAAAATATACGTATGTATGTATGTTACACCTACAAATACTAAAAACAGTACAAATCACACGGCCGTGGATTTAATTCCCGGATCCGGCAAGTGTTAATTGTTTTTTAGACGACCCGAGTCCCGTTCTGAAGAATAGATAAACTGCCTTACTGTAAGGCATATCGAAAAGGCAAGAGAAAGCTAATATATCTTACTAACATATAGGAAATTACTAGCTGACCGGGCGAACGTTTTTTTGCCATACAAATTACTTGTTTTGAATATTTTGGTGGGGTACTTGAAATCTCTTAAGTTGGACCAAACAGTAGATATTTACAAAGTTTCATTGAAATCGGTTCAGTAGTTTCCGAGTCAATCGCGAACAAACAACGTGACATGTAATTTATGTATATTAATATTAACTAATTGGTAGAGTTCTGCAGCGTCCAGACCGGGTTTGGTACTGGTACTACCATGTTAAATATTCCTGTCGCAATGTCCGTACGTAATTTACGTAATTGAACCGATGCGCTTAGGACTCTCACAAACTCAGATTAACAAGGGGCATTTTTAGACACAAAATACTGAATCACTTGAGACGTTTAAATAGTACCACGCTTTCTTTAGTACTACGGCGAGATTGTATTCGCTTTTGTATTTGTATTCGTTTTGGTGGCCTCACTCGCATGTTCGCTGCACTCCATCTGCCCCTTGTTAATCTGAGCTCACAAACATGAAAACGATAGAACGGCGAGACGTGCTACTACGCAAGATAAATATGTAAGAAAATGTGTAAGAGTCATAAACGTAAAATTTCGTTACGTGAATTAAGCCCCTTGCCGCCGTCGTGTTATGATTTGTAGCCATTAAACTTCTGCAGTAATTATGACAGTGATGACAAAATTTACTGTCAAACTGCCTGGTCTGTGCGCTCGCTCGTCCACTGAAACCGACCAACATATTTTATCATAACTAGCGATCACCTGTGGCCGAAATTCGACCATAGACTAAACAATAAAATCTCTTATATGTTTGACAACTGATTTTAGCCGTAAAGAAAATAGTAAAGTTTACATTTTTTATAGAAGAAGGGGCAAACGAGCAGGAGGTGCACCAGATGGCAAGTGATCACTTGATCATGATGATCAATGATCACTTCATCATCATCATCATCATCATTATCACTCATCCATCCATCCATCCATCACTATCACATCCTATTATCATGGGTGTATAAATAACATCATGTAAATTATATGAATGTAGTGCATGTGTAATGTTTATTATTATTAATTTAATATATTTCAAATGCATTTTATTTAAAAATATCTGCAGTCCTCCGCAATATTAACTTTGTGTGCTAAATTTCTTACTCCACCGTTATTCTCTGAAAAAAGGGTACAATCTTTTCCTCTCACGTATTAATAAATAGATAGAATTGACTTTTTATTCCTATTACTATTTTCGATACCAAAAATATTTTATTAAAAAGTGTAAATGCAGGAAACACATTTTTGTAAATAAATTCAGCGTAGAATTGGACCAATTTACATAGTCATAAATACTTTTGAACCCCGTCGCTGCGAGCAGTTTTTTTGGAGGGCGAACATCACCCACAGGCTTTTTTTACCCCAAAGATAAGACATGTCATGGTTTGACAGATATCGTGACATTCACAAATCGTGTAACAAGCGAATACTTCTTGACGTTCTCTCTGTTTTACATTTTCCAATTTGTTAGATGGTTGGTGTCTTAAGACTGCCTATGTTTGCAAAAGCGATCTATTCTACACATTTTATCGTTGGCACTTAAAAAAAACTTATCTAATTTACGTTTCTAATTACACGTGTACTATTCACTAAAATACTTTATAATGAAAATATCACTAGTATATTTAGTAAAGCATATAAAATAAACTGGCCAAGTCCGAGTCAAACTGACAAAAAAAAATGTTCCGTAACATAACGTAATTTAGAGGTTCTTGTGTTGACTTTTAATAACTAACAATTTAATTTCAATTTAGTCATTAGTAGTTATAGCAGTTTTAGCAACACATTACAACATATTGTAAAACAAAGTCCCTCGCCGCGTCAATCCATATGTTCGCGATAAACTTAAAAACTACTTAACGGATGTTTGTGCGATTTGACCTAATCGATAAAGGGATTCATGAGAAATGTTTAGATATATAATTTGTTAACTATGTATTTGTAGAAATTGGTTGAAATATGACGATTATTGTTGACGAAGACGAAAAAAATCAACCTCATTTTGAGGTATAAATCAATAAGTATTAAGTAAAAAATCAACCTCATTTCTAAAAAATGCTATTTTGGAATATGTACCATGTATACATCCATATGCATTCAGTAAAAAGCGTTTATTTTAATATTACAATCAGACACTCCAATTTTATTTATTTATATAGATTACAATGCAAACCTTAGCAAAAGAGCCTAGCCAACGAGTTTTTTAAGTGTACACATAGCAATTAGTTCCCATATTGGTTGCGTATTATTAAATTCGAAATTCTGTTCTTAATAAGAGAAAAAACCATTACAGTAATGAAGCATTTCTCTTGTGTAAGTTCATCAATAATTTTATCACCCAATATCAATGGATATCATCAACCAACTATCGATTTTAAATGTTGCGAAATTCTTAGCGGAAAACCAAAGATATTATCAAAGGTTCAGGTAACGGTTTTAGTCCCCGTGTTTGTTTATTACTATTAAAATTTCAATTTTGACTCACACACAAAATGATTAATGATATTAACTCGACAGCGGTCGGTGTCGGTCCAAGCGACCCGAGACTTTAAGAAAACAAATACCAAATAAAATGGTGCTACTAATGATACATCTAATGGTGCGGAATGATTGTCACCGTACCATTAGAGAGGCGGTAATAGTGTTAAGTGCTTAGAACGTATGTTGGTATGGAGTAGATGCTTTCGGAAAAGGCTTAACATATTTTCCAAGAAAGTATTTTATTTAGCTGTCGTTTGGAAATTTGTGAAACCTCCATGCTTAATCACGATGGCTGAATGATTTTACATGAATATATTTGTTGTTGCAAGTAGACCTTTACGTGGATTAACATGTGAATTGCTTTTAAATCCTGATTTATAAACAATTTTATCATTTCTAAGATTTTATTATTTATTTAATCATATCTACAATACCGCGTTTTAGATATTTGTTACTAAACCAAGCTGAACGGTTGAACAGATTTATTTACATATAATTTTTGTAGTTTACTAGATTAATAAAAATAATATTAACAAACAGATAATATAATACTGTTTACATACATGGTTGATCTCAAGTCAACTAATATATTTAACATTTTTTATTTTTTATAAGTTTTAAAATGGTAAAAGTAAAAAACTCCTTTGCAAAATCAGCATTCGAACTGATGTAAAATTTATTTTTTCAACGATCTACAATCACGTTTAATAAAATGTACATAGATAAATAAACAATTTTTTTATTTGAACATAAAAACCAAATAACGTATTAAAACACATTGCGCTGAGTAAAAGTGACAAATCAAGGGTGTAAAAATATATCATCATTTCATTTTACCTTGTATTGAAAAGTCACAAAATCATCAGAAATTTTACATATATACAAACTTATCATGCTTCCTTTACATTAATTAACCCATTTTGCAATATCTGTAAATGAAACAAAATTAATCTGTGATACAAAATGAGGTACTATAGCTTTTTTCAGAAAGCCGATTTTTCCAGCAGGTTACGCAAAATACACGCACTCTACACTAAAAACTCTCTACAATTACGTGTCACTGTTAAACGATCCCTTTTACTTAGAAAATGACCTGTTTGCAGACCAACCGAACGGCCAGATGAACAAACAGACGAAACTGTCATCATATCATTAATTACGTTAACAATGCACTGACAAATACTTTGCGAAAACGGAAATTCTCATGAAAGGTAATGCAAACCCGACTCTAAAGGAAATAACAGGGGCTGGTCGGTATCTTATTTTTAAACCTTATGTAGAATCAGTTGGTGAATGAGTGCAGTCTACGGTTTACGGTACTGTTACTAAAGTATTTAAATTTTATTACCGTTTGATCCTGTATAGGGTTAAATATTTATATATATAAAAATCAATTGCTGTTCGTTAGTCTCGCTAAAACTCAAGAACGGCTGGACCGATTTGGCTTATTTTGGTTTTGAATTAATTGTTGAAATCCAGGGAAGGTTTAAAAGGTCAGAAAATATAGAAAAAACAAGAGTAATTAAAAAGGCAGAACAACGTTTGATGGGTCAGCTAGTAAATATATAAATATATAAATATACTCAAATTGATCTTATCCCAAAATATACAAATTATTTGCTTGTGATATGGGTGTTAGTCAACTGTACTATAAAAATACTCATCTCATGATTAGTCGCTGTCGGGAATCAAACCCGAGCACCATCGATTCGTAGTTAGTTTCGCTAACCACTTTTTTCCACCCCGTTGAACGTTTTTAAGGAACATTACAACCGCGACGGTGACGGTGAGGCGGTAAGAATTCTACATCTGTCCATTTGTTACCACAGTTTTACTTATTCATTCGTTCGGAAGTTTAGATATAACTTGGAGATTTTTGACGAAGCATTTTAAAAAAAGCAATGATATTTTACTTTTTTACATATCACTGGAAAAAAGTTTTTTTTTTTTGACATAACTTGGAGATTTTGAAAGGAATCCATTATGTAACCGAGACAAAATATTTAGACCCACCGATTATATATAGGCCAATAATCTGCATATTCTTTAACTAAAATTTCACATATTTTTGCATCAGTGTCATTGCAAAACTGTACAAAAATCACATTTAAGATTTTGCGGTAGGTTGCAATTAATTATCTTCAGAGAGAAATTATATATGAATATTATAGTGCAGATATCACCAGATGCAGAATCGCAAATCTTCACATATTAGACATCTGTGTAACGTTAAGGATTGAGGGTTGCTCATTTAACGTACCACGCATTATTCAATTGGCGTAATGGCAAATGTGATTAAGTACTCTAAGTTATTTATTATTAAGATTACCATGTTGGTCAAATGCTAAGATTTTTACTTATTGACCAAAGCCTATGTTTTGAATCTCGAATGAGCAAAAAAGCTTATTTTTTCATAATCAGCGTAAATCCGCACTCTTTTGAAGAATAGACCATCTTCTATTCTGCCAGGCAATGCGTAAAAGGCGAACATTGGCTATAATACGTGTCACTACTATCCTGTCTCCTAGGTGGTAGAGTTCCTCAACCTCTCGCCCGGGTATTTGGTACGACCGCCTTACCTATTTCTGCCGCAATGGCGTCAATGCTTGTCATTGTCGTATTTCAGTTGAGAGGGTAAGGTAGCCGGTAGACTTATGCATGTGAAATTGCCATCCCCCACACGGATAGCAACGCACTATGAACATCTTTGGTGTCTATAGGCGATGGATTCTCTTTCCATTTGGAAAGCCATAGAACAGACAATGGCTCTAGGCAATGGCTTCCTGGCTGAGCACTCTGCTTGCCAACTAGTGCCGCTGTTGTAGCCGTTCACTCTTAGACGGCTGTCATACGATATCAGCCATAATCCTTACCACTTGTACATTATATTACTAAGTTAAATTGTTAAATAAAAATTTCCTTTTTAAAAATATTGGTATTAAAACCACTATAACAGCTCGCTTGTTCAAATAGACCCATTTGGTTAGAGGACAGAGCGTAATTAATTATTAAGTAACCGAGTGACAGTGAGGCATTTTTAAAGAGTCACAGGAGGTGGCGGGCCACATCTGGGCTTCACGCTAATCTGTACGCCATAGCACTTGTTAAATATTAACGCAGTCTAATTACAATCTCCTGCCACCCCGCTCTAATGGCTTTTAAAACTGATTCCCGCTCGGAGGATGCGAATTTGATGACAATTTTCGCCATTTTGCGGGCTTATAACAAGCGTCACCGAAGCACAATGCATTTTAGTTTTTATGTCTTTGCTTCGTTTTAAATCCATTAAAAAATATAACAGTTGGACTGCCTCGTCGGTTTAGGTGTTGACATCGACGACTTACCCTACGTTAATCATTTGATTTTACTATCTGTATTAAAATATGCAGATGCGAACAATCTTCTTCTTATTCAAAAGTAACCTGGTTAAGCAAAGAGGCTAACGATAGAACTTTTCGATATCATTCGATAGCGAACAAGCAGATGGCTCTCCTGTTCGAAAGAGAAATCATGGGCTATAGACACCAAAGATATTAATGGCGCGATACTATCCGTGTAGCGGGATGGCAATGCCACATGCATAAGTCTACCGGCTACCTTACCCTCCCAACTGGAACACGACAATGACAAGCATTGACGCTATTGCGACAGAAATAGGTAAGGCGGTCGTACCAAAAACCCGGGCGTGAGGTTGCGAAACTTATACCACCTAGTAGTCACGCTGTACATGACATGTATAGCAAATCGGTCGTCTTTTATAATATGCCTGGCAGATCGGCAGTTGGTCTATTCTTTAAATGAGCCCAGACCGGTACAATAGCAAACAAGCAGATGGGTCTCCTGATGGAAAGAGTCAACCATCACCTATAGACACCAAAGATGTTAATGGTTTGTTGCTGTTTTGTGGCGAAGTCTAATGCCACATGCATATGTTTAAACGGCTACCTTACCCTTCAAACCGGAACACGTCAGTTACTAGCACTGACGCTATTGTAGCAGGAATAATTGAGAATATTAACAGAGCCGGGCGAGCAAATGCAGAACTCTTCCATCTAGTACCCACGATGCTAGTGACGCGCATAGCCAATTGGTGGCCTTTTACGACCTTTGTGGCAGAACTGCAGTTGGCTTATTATTCAAAGGAGCCCGGGACCAACACCAGCCTTCCTGGTAATGGAATCCTACTTCTGCTGCAGATGCGTCAATGTTTGTTACTGTCATGTTTCGTTTTGGATGATAAGGTAGTCGATATTTATAAACGCGGCATTACCATCCCGTCACGCGGATAGCAACGCGCCATTAATCATATTGTTTTGTTATTTTTAGAAATTTAAATTATAACCATATTTAACTGAAAACGAATATGCAAAATCCTAAGTAATATTATCATTTCATCGTCAAAAGTATGTGTATGTTTTTATTAAATCTCAGGTAAGGAAAGGAAAGTAAAACAGAGCGTAAAGTAATCCTTTCGACCCTTTTTAAGCAATTAGAATTACTAGAAGATGGCTCCAGCATCTGTTGGCGAACTAATGGAAGCTGCATTATTAAAGCCCTGCGGTCGGGTCTCGGTGAGGGGACAAACACTGTGGGTTTCGGCTGATGTGTTGATGAATATGAGGATTTGAATATTATATGTCATTTTGAAGTTATATTCGGGATTTCTCAGTGGTTTAGATAAATCTATATATATAAAAGAAAGTCGTGTTAGTTACTCCACTTATAACTCAAGAACGGCTGAACCGATTTAGCTGAAAATTGGCAGGGAGGTAGTTTAGAGCCAGGAGAAGGACATAGGATATTTTAGAATTTTTTCCACGCGAACGAAGTCACCGGCACAGCTAGTAATCAATATTATGATGCCTCTGTGGTCTGTTGGTCCGGTATCGTTGACCACATGAGGTTCTAGGTTCGATTCCCGGTTTGAGCAATTAAAAAATGTGTTTTTTTAGTTTTCTGATAAAAACAATGTTGCCCGGGATTGAAAGTATCCGTTAGGCAATAGGCTTGCCACCTATCACATTGTATCTTTGGCTAATCGTGGGTGCACTTGCTGTTCCTCTGCCTCCTCCTCGGGGATACAGGCGTGAAGATACTTTAATAATATTTAAATCTGTAGGATTTGTCTGTAAGCATATCAAAAGCGGTAAAAGTTGTAAATTTGTGAGTTTGTTTGTATGTAATCTCTAGAACTTCTCAATAGAAACGTATCTAAAAATTCTTTCACCAATAGAAGTCTACATTATTCCAATTATCTCGCGCAGTACGCATTTTATTCCACAGGAAAAGGGTAGTAATAGATATACTTATAAAAAATACTTACAATATGATGGAATTTCTTAAACTTGGAAACTATATTTTCTGAAACTTAACAAAGAAAAAATTTCGACAGTACAGGATTTGAACCTGCAACCTTGCACCAGTATAATTGACGGAAATGATATCAAAGCAAACAGGAATTTCGCTACATCGCCAATTGACATAAGGCTCAGTAGGTGAGAGCGTGCCGGCCAGAGGCATCATCCCAGTTTCAAATCTCGTAACATTTTTTTTTTTTGTTTTAAAAAAAAATCACCCAGCACGGGATAAGTGCTAATACACATATATTTATATGATATAGCACATACATACTTACATATCTATAGCGGTTAAGTAGAATGAGCTGAGTGCCTTTCTTACTATCTCTGTAGATTTGCCTTACTTCCTCTTCTTCATGGTCCTCTTCACACAAATAAGTCTTTTGTGGAAACTTTTCCTTTTGGAAACCTCCTTTATACTACACGCCCTAGTAATAGATCATCCACACCACCTTGAAGCTTGATCATCTATCACTGTTCACTTTTTACGCACGTTCCTGTTCCGAAAAACAAAACTCTGGAACAATCTACCTCACGCGGTGTTTTCAAGGAGCTTCGACTAGTTTCTTTAAATGTCGACATCGTATTAGCGACATCATCCTTGTGCTTTTAATGTCCATGAGTAATGAAGACTGCTTTCCATCAGAGTGCTAAGTGTGAGTTTTTCTTTTCGCATTCGATCGTGAGCGCGTTTGGAGTTTACTAGGAATTTGCATGTGATTTGTACAGCGCCACCTAGTGGTAAACTGGTTTCTCACCTTCATTACTAGGTGGCGCTGTACAAATCACATACAAATTCCTAGTAAACTCCAAACGTGCTCACGATCGAATGCGAAAAGAAAAACTTACATATAGTACTCAGGTGACCCATTGCTCGTATATCGTCAAATTCTTAAAAAAGCCTTAGCTAAAGAATATTTTTTTACATTCCCATTGTAGGTACTCTCATTTGCCAATACTTAAGTTGCATTGCTAATACTTGTCCAAATCAACGGTAGATCTTACTTCAGTAAATAACAATGTAGAGAAAAATAAACTTTTTTAAAAACAAACAAGTTTCTCTGCATCATTAATCAACCAAACCGTGATTTTTTCCTCACTTCCAAACAATGACATACGAAAAATTGCTTACGTAATATATGCAAATCTTTCCTTTGAGAAGCCATTAGATGACCGTATGTGAGAAAGTTTTTCGAGTCAATCAGTCACAGTCCCAAATATCCGGGAACAAGATTAGCATAGCCAAAAATGACAATGGCCGAATGAAGAAGTTAATGGACGGTTCATGTATAATTTTAGCAGTGAGTACAAAAGGGTTAAACAAAGGTGCCTCTATAAAAAGGTTTATTAATGTGATAGATGCATCATCTGGTCCGTTAGACCGGTCATATCTGGTTTAGAAGTCTATTAAAAGGTCGACTTAAACTACACAATATCTAGTGAAAATTATTGTTTCACGCTAATTAATAGTGGTTATTTAAGAGTACATGTTATAACGGGTATCTATAATAAATCTTATAACAGATTTTAATATACTTAAGAATGATATTTAGTAATTTTTGATATCGAAAAGGTGCCATTACGTACTTTTAATTTATATGCGCTATTCTTTTTCAGTATGTAAACTATCTCGTGTTCTAAGGGATAGCCTGTTCGGCTCAGATCATGAGGTCCCGGGTTCGATCCCAGGGTCGGGCAAAAGTGTTACTGAGGTTTTTCGAGGTTTTTCTCGAAAATCCGACACCTCAGTAGCAGTTCGGAGTTTAGCAGGTGGTGTGTTATCACTCCTGTGCGTCGGATGAGCACGTAAAGTTACCGGCCCCGGTTATTGCTAGAAATAGTCGATAATCGTTATCAAGTCGGTAAAACGCGGTAATCGGGAGCACAACGCATCTCGCCAACCGACAAATCGGTGGATCATGGTGAACTAGAAAATCTACAAAACTTCGGTTTACTCTGGGAACTACCCCGCAAGGGAACCGGGTTTGATGTTACTTTTTTAAAAGAATAATGATTAGAACTGATTATCATACATCTCGCTACGGGCTAACTTGCCTTGCTTCCTGGATATTCTTAAGTCTCTTCATAGAAAATATACCTTTTGACATCACCTTTGGTCAGCACTCAACCCATGATATGATCCTGGTACGACATTCTTATTTGTACAGTACTATATATTAGTTAGAGAGCCCAAGAGGGGATTTTTGCATTTACTCGAGTGCGTCAGATTACCATAGGAGGGGGGGAGGGTAGCCTGGCATAATGTTGTCTAACAAATTTAAGCACTTTAGCGTAATTTAAAGTAATTAGTGCAGAAAAAAAAACAAAATTCCAATAACTTCGGCTTGTCCTAATTGTCAAATTATGTATTTTCGTTATTCTTACATCATTTCCTATATAATAAAATAATATCCAAACGCGTTCGAGAATGCCAAAAGAACGTTTTTTTTTTGCAACTTTGTGACCCTCCCACTCCCTTACACTACACTTGAGTCGGCAATAGGTCAATAACATTAAAATCAATAACATTAGAAATAAAAAAATATCGTAATATAAAATGCCTCATTTTAGTACCGAAATTGAGGAACTTCCCTTTAATCAAGCAAATATTTTGAAATTACACAGACAGGGTTTTTTACACACTGTATATGTAGCATTCAATAGATACACTATAAAAAGGCGAAATTAATTAAATTTGCTATTATTAGATAATAGTAAATTTAATTAATTCACATTTTTAAGAATGGATTTCCGCAAAGTAGCACCTGAATCAATAAAAAGAAACACTATACTATAACTATCTGTTTTATACTCCTACTATATCTGTTACTACGCCAAATTTCTCATGCTCTAAGTAGATATAAAAAAGTTCCACGGTGCCAGACAATATATTTGGTGACTATAGGCGATTATTTTTCATATCATAAGATAGCAAACAAGCAGATGGATATCCTGATGGTCACAGTCAACCAGCGCCTATAGACACCAAGGATGTTAATGGTGCGTTGCTATCTTGTGGCAAGGTCTAATGCCACATGCATAAGTTTACCGGCTACCTTACCCTCCAAACCGGAACATGACAGCGACTAGCACTGACGCTATTGCGGCTAGAATAGGTTAGGCGGTGTTACCAGACCCGACCGAGCCGATGCAGAACTCTACCGCCTAGTAGTCACGATGGTAATGACGCGCATAGCCACTTAGTCGCCTTTTACAACCTGCCTGGCAGAACGGCAGTTGGCCTATTCTTCAAAGGTGCTCGAGACCAATACGTGAGAAAGGAAAGGTGATGATTTCTCTTTCCATCAGGAGAGCCATCAGCTTGTCTAAAAACTCCGTCATTCATTGATTGAAGTAGAAAATTATTTTTGTTTGACCGTATCACTAACCAACTTATGATAATTGAAAATCAAAAACTAAAGCAAATCTATGTAATACCTAAAAAAAATGCAACGCAAATGTAAAAACACGTCACTGCAACAAAAGAAGCTTTATATCGAATAGCAAAGCATCTGTAAACATGATTTACTATTAAATTCCTCAGAGAGCGGATCAATCCTTTGGGGCAAAATAAAAAAAACATCGTGACTACTATAATATGAATGAATAAGATTCCCAGATTGTACCCGTCGGGGAATACAGAATCAGGTATTCCCCGACGAGTACAACCTGGGAATCTTCAAGAGAAGAGTGAACAGTACCTTCTAAGGAAGCACGTTCCATCTTAGGCTGCATCTTAGTTTACCATCAGGCGAGATCGTGGTCAAGCGCTTCCCTATCGAAAGTAAAAAAAATATATAGTAGAGTTCCGTAACGTCTCGCCTGAGTTTGGTGCCACCGTTTTACCTATTTTCGCAATAATAACATCAAGGCTTATTCCTGACATGTTGCGGCTTAGAGAATAAGGTAACCGGTAAACAAATAAAACCGGTAAACAAATACATATACCATTACCATCTCGCTACTGCCAACGAGAATAGCAATCTAATAACATCTCTGGTGTCTAAAGACGATGGTTCTCTATTTCCATCAGACCATCCATCAATATATTTGCTTTCCCATAATATATAGAAATACATATCACTAAGTTCTTTAAGAAAAAGTTATACTCAAAAGCTATGTAAGCATAATTTAATTTAATTAAAACTAATGAATTAAAATAAGATTCAGTAATTCTATCCAAAAATAGACACACGGTTAACCAGACGTATCAAGTATCATTATAATAGGCAATTAGAACTGTGAAAAACAGGATAAAGACCATTTTTAAAAAAACTCTATTGAATTTACAACACCATTAAAATTGCAGGAAGACTTAACGACACTACGGATCCAGCTAAACTGGCCGTTCGTAAGAAGGGTTGTACCGAATATAAAGAAGCGCTATTTGTTTTCTACAGTCACCTCTTAGTAGCTAAACAAACAATACATAAATATAGTCGACTTTTGTGCCGTTCCCATAGTCCTCATTGTAAGTATTGTCACCTTTATGCCCTTTCAAAGGTATTGTTTTTCAAACATCTTTTGTAGTCGTGGTTTACAACTGATGTGTCCAGTTGTTTTTTTTTTGTTTTTTTTGCTACTGCTTTCTTTATCTACAGTCTGTTGAAAGTACAGTATATTAAATGATTTCTTGTACATTTTCTTAATTATTTATTTCTTCGATTTACATAATATAACAATGATTATGAATATACATCTTTACGCCAGCTTCTTTGTGAGGAAGTAAGAGTAAATGCATGTCAATTCCCAAGCAGCAATCAAGCATGTTTAATACCCATAAAGCAGCTCATATAGAACTTAAAGTTCTATTGCAGCCGTACAATGGTGTAAAAAGATGCTTTTATCGGTATAAGAGACCTTTGTGAGTTTATATACAGCCTAATGCTGTACAAGGCCTTTCTTAGAGTTCCGCGTAAGCTTTAGGCGTTATATCTGAATATTAATACACTACTGTACAGCTTTAAGCAATTTGTAACTCATTAGGCTGATTTTAATCCTTAAAGCTGTACATTAGCTGTATTTTGTTTAGCACGGGAATTTATTACAGCTTTAAGTGTTATTATAGTATCACTCAACGCTTGTTTCTGTAAAATGGGATATGCAATCACCGTTCTACAGCTAATATTTATGGCGTAATTGTAGACTGTTATGCAGCCAATGGTGTTAAAAAATCTGCATATACAGCTATAGTACAGCTCAAGGCTGTATTACTGAGAAAATTGTTGTTTGCTGTTTTTATATCTACATAGTTGATATCATGTGGAAAATATCAAGAGGAATATTGAAAAGGAATATTTAAATATTATAAATTACCAACCAAGTAATCGTGATGAAGATAAAGCTGAAAAATTACTAATTCAGGTAAACCTACAATCGTCATTTTTATTAATGTTCAAGGAAAAGGGTTCCGTAACAAAAACATTAAAAAGTGATTGTAGGTTATCTGATTTATTATTTTTTAGGCTTATCTTCTTCATTAAGGTTACTTGGTTGGTAATTTACAATAATTGATTTTTTTTAATGTCATAAGATAGCAAACAAGCAGATTGGTCTCCTACAGACAGCAAAAATGTTAATGGTGCGTTGCTCTCTTGTGGCAAGGTCTAATGCCCAATGCATAAGTTTACCGGCTACCTTACCCTCCAAACCGGAACATGACAGTGACTAGCACTGACGCTTTGCAGCAGGAATAGATAAGGCGGTGGTACCAGACCCGGTCGAGCCAATGCAGAGCTCTATCACCTAGTAACCACGATGGAAGTGACTCGCATAGCCCATCGGTTGTCTTTTACGACCTGCCTGGCAGAAAGGCAATTGGTCTATTCTTCAAAGAATATATAAAAAAGAGTTAAAAAGAGAAATAAAAATCATTACACTGAGAAAATATGTATTTTTTTATTTTTAACTTGCTACTATACGGAGTTTTACAAAAGCGGTATAGTAAGTCGAAAGGGGGTGACTCAGAGGGTCATTTTGAACAACTTTTGTTCAACGTTTTGTGAAAATTCCCGAAAAACAATTTTGTTTTTCCATTGTGAAAAGTCACGTGACCAAAAAAGTTTCTATGGAGAATCAATATTTTTTTCGCGAATTTACAAAAGTCGTTAAACAAAAGTTGTTAAGAATGACCCCCTGAGCCACCCCCTTGCGGCTTACTGTACCACTTTTGCAACACCCTGTATATATGTATACTTACAATCGTTTTAAAAATATTATATACTTAGATACAATTACAGGCAAAAGAGTATGTGTTTCTCTTTGAAGAACTAATAATATTAAATCACAAGCACGAAATAACGTATTCTTCTTAAAAATATTTTTGTGATAGACCAATATTTAAAGGGCTTGATTTTTCGTTCTTGATCAACTTAGTTATATCAAGTTGTTTTCTTGGTCATTATAATTCACCTTTATCCTCCCACAAACTGGGTACGATACAAATACGGTTTTGGCTTATAAGGCATATTTCCCTGAAAAATAAAGTAAAACATGATTGAAATACATGTCTCATAAGTTATAGTTAACAATAAGTTGGTTTAGTTGTAAAGTCAAACGACCGACGTCAATACAACACAATAGCGAAATCAAGTGACAAACATATGTTTTGTATTTAGGGTTCTTTAATTTTTGTACGCATCTCTAAACATAAGTTAAGTGATTAAAAGCCAATTACTGTACAATAGATTTATATAGGGACTTAGTACAGCCTAAAGTGTATTTGGACGGTAATTAAAAGCCAATAGCCGTATAATAGAACAAAGAAGAGATTCAGTACAGCTATTTGCAGTATATCACCCTCCAAATACACTTTAAGCTGTATAACAAAACGCCGCCATTATTGTGTATTAAAAACAACATTAAAGAAATATATTGTTAAATAAAAGATATATTTAGCAATAGCTAAAGCTATATCTTGACAAGCAACTTATATTATGATCATTATGCCTTTATATACAATATTGTACCATAAATACTTGTATATTCTAACCTTAAACACAAACACTTACCGTATTTTGTTTTTGTTTTAGTTGTGTTATCTTGATTATTTCGTTGGCGCGTGAATATTTTGAGGGAAAACATATTACATTTGACAGTAAATTTGAGTTTGCACTTTGAATACACACTTGAATACTGCTCCAAGTCCAAGAATTTATCGTTTATTAATATATTTTTAATTATGGCGTCTGCAGATATAATGTTATACAATATCAAAAACAGATTAGTTACTTTTTATCATTTTCAAACACCTATTAAGAACATTTAGCTGCACAAGAGAGTATCTTAAGTATTATAGTTTCTTTATACACCGAATAACAGCCTTTGTACAGCCTATACCAGCTTGTACAGCTATTGTGCAGCCTATTTAATTCTTAGCTGTACAAGACAGTTACAAGAGAGTATCTTTAGTGTTATAGTTTCTTTATACACCAAATAACAGCCATTGTACAGTTTATAACAGCTTGTATAGCTATTGTGCAGCCTATATAACGCAATAAGCTGTATAACTTGGGGCCCTTTTTGGTGTTATATTGGCTGTAGAAGCGCTTCTACAGCCTTTGTACGGCTTCGTATACAGCTTTAAGTTTAAAAATGAACCTAAATGCAGCCTATATACAGCTTAACGTGCTACTTGGGTTGTCGCTCAGGTGAAATGGATAGCGCATTTGTCGAACTTAACTGATATGATAATTGAATTTGAAAACTTAAAACAACTTCAAATATCCATCAATTACACCTATATCTCAAAAACTACTAAACCGATTTTAATAAAACTTGGATTGTTTTCTAAGGAAGAATATACCTGATGTAAGTCAGAGAATTATCGCGGTATGGCTTTTAATTTCCGAGAAATTCGTAGACAAATTTAAATACATAAACAAAATTCGGTACACATGCTTGGACGCCTAAATCACAGTATACTGGAGCAGTATTCTGTACCTAAATTATGATACTCAAAAATTATACAATTCTAACAATATTCCATACATGTCAAACTGATGAAGAAGAAGAAGCCCATCTAATAATAAATATTCGCATTTTAATACACTGCCTATGGAAATGTAAATCTCATAGAATATTTCCGAAAATATATCTAGCTGTGATTGTCAAAGAAACGTCAATCAAATAAAACCACACATATCGATGGCAAAGGTCGCCGATAACAATACACCTGTATTTAACGATTAGTTTCAACAGACTAAATACGTTCTTATTCCATTGCATCAAGATTAACTTTATAATAATTCATTCAATAAAAAACAGTCGGCTAGCTATCATAACGTCTCCTTTAACTTGGCTCTCGTACCGTCCATTGTCGAACGTAGTAACTGTCAATTTTTCAAAATTACTGTATTTGCTTTGGTAAACAGCGTTTTCGTTTGAATATACCCATAATTTAAAATTCCAGTGTTATAACACATCAACGTAATTTCAAATAAGTGATTAATGAGTCATAAAAATCTAACTTGAACGAGAATTTGTGGCTATGATCATAATTATATAGACCGTGGTCCCAGAAACATTTTTATTTTTGACTATCTGCAGTATGCAGCCCGCTGCATTATAAAAGTTTTTGGCGAATCCCGTGGGATCACCTAATTTTTCTGGAATAAAGGGGGGCCCCCTTTATTCCAGAAAAATTAGGAATAAAGGGGGGCCTATGTGCAATTCCAGGACATCATCTATCTGTGTGCCAAATTTCATTCAAATCCGTTCAGTAGTTTTTGCGTGATTAAGTAACATCCATCCATCTATCCAAACATCCAAACTTTCGCATTTATAATATTAATTTATTAATATACATTAAAAACAAGCTGAATTTCTGTGAACAGCTTCGTTTTAAAGAGACACCTATCTTTTCTATCTTCGAAGAATATCGAATCGTGTAAATAGTAATGGTAGGTAAAATAATATTGTAACCGTAAGAACTACAAATTAAGAGTGTCCGATGAAGAAAAGTTTTCAATTTACATATAGGATACAGGTAACCTTGAATTATAATAATAATTACCTAGCTGTTTTGAAAATATAGGTTCCTATTAGTCAATTTAAAAATCTCATAATCCCGACATCTTAAGAGTAGAGGATTCGTCAAAATAATTGTGGGACAAAAGTTTTTTCGTGTTATTCATGCTTTTTTTTCCACGGAACAAATTACACTAACTGATCTAAACTCAAAGTAAGCAAATTATTTGCTTGTGTTATGGGTGTTAGTCGACGGTACTAATACATAGAAATACATATATAAATACCAGAATACATTTAACAAACACCCAAACCCAGAAATACAAACATTTATGCTCATCACACAAATGCTTGTCCCCGTCGGGAATCAAATCCGAGCCCCGTTGATTGCGTAGTCAGGTTCGCTAACCACTCCACCAACGGGGTGGTACAAGCAATTAAAGTAAAAAAAATATTTATTGTTATTAATCAATATTTTTCCTTTACCAAATTAACATGTTTGAAGCACTCGCAGAAATCGCAACTTCATTCGCGTGTCCAAAAATCATTACTTCCCTTTGCTCATTTGAGTAAAACTACGTCCTCCAGGAAAATGAAGCTTAATAAAAGTGAAAGAATTTTTAAAATCGGTCAGCTGTTGAGTTTAAACGTAACAAACAAGAATCAAATCTTTTTTCTTTATATTAGTTTAAAAAGTATAAATCACAGTTACTTGGTTCTGATGACAGACAAGTGTTTTTTGGTTCTAAACATTCATATCATTCCAGCGAGTAACTGGTAACAAAAGCTCTAGTCACTATCCCTCCTATATTAATATCGGTGGCTGAATACTAACAAAGGGTTTTGTTCTCATTATGGGTAATCGGAGTCATTCAGGTGTTATATTATCTCCGCTTAATAATAAGCTTTACGTTCATTATTATTTACATACCTTTTGTTTTTTTTTTCTTACGCAGTTTTGGATATTAGTTTTTCAAAAGTGAAACTGCACCGCGAAGAATATTTAAATAAAATCATTTGTATATGCTACTAGTCTACGTCTTGTGAACGCGAACTAGTAGTAAAAGTGTAAACAAAGTGATAAAAAATGATGTGGTGTCGCGGGACACCAGGTAGGAACGAACTTCCTTCGGCTAAACGGCACTACTCGCTTGTGTACGCGACTGTCGCGCCTGCGCACGTCTCATTTAACGCAAAATTCCACGCATTTTTCTTACGGTTTTACTATCACATTTTTTCAGTTCGGTCGCGCAGCAAAATCCCAATCCCCTCCAAGCCTGCCGTAAGGAACTTCGTTCCAAAATTTAGAAAAGACATGATTTAGTAGTACAAGTGTAAAAAGGACATGGACTAGTATAGTACAAGCGTAGAAAACACGTCAACTAGTAGTACAAATATAGAAAGTACGTGATTTAGAAGTAAAAATGTAGCAAAGGCATAATCTACTAGTACGAGAGCACAAAAGACATGATTTAATAATACAAGTCTACAATTGGACGTAACTTCCTTCTACAAAGGGCGTAAACTAATAGAACAAATGTAGGAAAGACTTGAACTAGTAGTACAAGTGTAGAAAAGATGTGATTTATTAGTTCAAGTATAGAAAAGACGTGAGCTAGTAGATAGACGTGATTTATTAGTACATTTTTTTAATCATAAGATAACAAACAAGCAAATGGATCTCCTGACGAAAGGAGTCAACCATCGCCTATAAACACCAAAGGTGTTAATGGTGCGTTGCTATTTTGTTGCGAGGTCTAATGCCACTTGCACAAATTTACCAGACCCGGGCGAGATAATGCAGAACCTACCACCAAGTAGTGGAATTCCCGCCACTGTAACTTCTGTAAACCAGAATCAACAGCGCCAACCGTTCTGATAACATCTGAGTTGCCAGCTCAGGGTGCCCTGGGGAAAAGCTAAGCTGGCTTGGATCCCGCAACGAAATTAATCAGAAGTATATAGAGTATATAGGAAATATATAGTAGGAAAATACATCCTGTTTCCCTCCCTTTTTAGCAGGAGACAGCAAAATGTTAAAAGCATAAAAATGCTACGAAATGAGACTTTTATAATTAGGTTAAGCCTGATAGCTATTGCACCACGGAAGTTTGGAAATTAGGGACCTACTAGATAGGCCTATTTAATATTGGTTCCAGTAGTAAGTGTGACAAAATCGTTTGAAGGCACGGAAGTTCCCACGTGTACCCACAAGGTCGGAGTAATAAATTACACCGGATATACATTGGATACTATCAAGCATTTGGCGACATTCGTTTTGCCAAAGATTACACTCCCAAAGAATGTGACGTGCAGTTTGTTTATATTTACAGTTTAATGTAGAGCACTCGCAAAAAGGAGTAGGAACTAATTTAAACGAGAATAATTTAGCTTTAAAATTACCGTGGCTAGTGAGAAACTGTGCAACACAATGATCTATTTCTATCCAAGTTTTACTTAAGCGATCCCGGACGCATAGGAAAAAGTTATATAAATGCCGTCCTTTAGTTGAACAAGTCCAACGCGACTGCCATTCATCAATTAATTCATTAGTAACGTCGATTACCGGATTAAAAAGGCGACGTATATTTGTTTGAGCTTGCGAGTTGATAAATTCTGGGTTGGTGAAATTCCTAGAATTGTAATACATTGAAGCCCGACGGCTTCAATGTAAAGCTTCGGAGCTTACAGTGCGATATGCTTTGCATAGAAATATTAGTGCTAGACGCTGATTTTGAAGTAGTTTGCGCCGGATCGCACCAAGGTGTTAATGGTGCGTTGCTATCTTACTACTTAGTAATTACCAAATTATCTTGACTATTATGAGGTAGGATTTCTAAACCTCTCACTCAGGTCCAGTACCATCGCATGAATTTTTTTTTTCGAAATAAACTTAAGCAGTTGGTCCAAATGACCGTTGCTACGAAACCGGGCATTTCGGGCGAGCAGAGTGCTCAGCCAGAGTTTAAATTAAGTGGGCTAAGGTTTTCTCCTGTGTAGCCGTACCTCGGTGTAGGACAGTGTCTTGACGATTAGTGGGAGCGTAAGTGACATCAGCCCCCCAAGACAAGTGGCATCAACGCTAGGAGAATAGAAAACAAAATGTATGGATTTGACATAAGCTGTTGATACGAGCGTAAACGAATTTGTAATTGGTAGCCAAGTGTCATTCGTGAAACGAAACGTTATATTGTATCGATCATTTTTGATCAATTTCATACAAAACCTTAGCCAAGTGGCACTTTTGACAATCAAAATTGGTGATCCAATGATTAGCGAACGCTAGAACCCTGTAAATTACGCTAAAAATGGCGGATAATCACTATTATTTAATCAGCTGTTCTAAATCGTGGATAATATCTGTTAGAATTTTTGATAATTTTAAAGTAAAATGAACGCAAATTGCCATAATTTAAGAGTCCTAACCTAACTAGGGGGTTTTCAATACATTTTCTTTTTTTAAGTCGCAGACGCCTTTGTAATGAATTTCGGTTTTCATCCCCTAACTCCACGGGGAATTAACTCAGAGCAAAGTGACCTTGACAAAAGTTGGTGTCCCTTACCCCCTCCACGTAATGGTGCAACAAAAAAGGGGTGTTATATAGGGTTGAAATTTTCCATCAAATTTTTTCTAAGTCCTGCGCACGCTCTGACCGCCAACCGAGCTCTCTGTTCATTCTAATATAACGCATTGGCGTCATTTCGACCAAATTGGTAGCCAAGTGGATTATGGCTTGTTTAACGTTCGTTCCATACGAACTTTACGAATTATATCGAATATTGTCTCTGAATTGAATATAATAAAAATAAGAACAGAGTCGCTATATCTGATTCAATTTTGATTGTATGTACCGCGTGAGTGCGAATAAGATAAAATATACTATCTTTTCTTCTTAATTACTGTCATGCCGTAAGTTTCTATATAGCTAACATGTTAATTGAACTCTGTTAGTACTACGGACTACCAATTTAAAGAGTTATAAAATTAAATACTGTCACCAAGATTTATGTATTTATCTTCATTGCTATCAAATTTCATTGTTTTAACATATTTTAAGTAAATCCTCTTTACCTACCTTACAAGTGAACGTAGAATTGTGCAAAATGTTATCGATAGTCACATTTTAAAACTTATGTTTCAGATTTATGAAAGCTGATGATAAATTTATTATTAAAAATGAACAAAAATATGCAAAACTGAACATATAAAACTTCTTTTTTACGTATTTTTTGGCATACATATTTACAGAAATGTAAAATTGATCGAAATCTATTGCTACACTGAAAAATAAACTATCTTTCTTTGTTTCATTAAATTTACAAAATACAAGGGTTGTAACAAGAATATAGTGTTTATAACTTGAACTTATAGTGTCTGTAAAATATTTAAAGACGAAATATTATATTTATCATCATTAAGACATTGTCAGCATTTTGCAAACCTATCACTACTTACAATGTATCTAGGCAGTTCGTTAGAAGCGAACAATTGGGTAAACGAGTCACTAGTATTGTGGCTTCTAAGTGGTAGGGTTCTGCATTGTCTCGCCCGGGTCTAATACCACTGACCCACCTATTTCTGCAGCAATAGCAACAGTGCTTGTTACTGTCGTGTTCCGGTTTGGAGGGTAAGGTAGCCGGTAAATGTATGCATGTGACATTAATACCCCCCCCCCCACCCCCCTCCCCCCGCCACAAGGATATCAAAGCACCATTAATAATGTGCCACCAAAAGCCTTCTTAATTTGCGTTAATTTTACTTAAAATTATCAAAAATTCTCACAGATGTTATCCACGCTTTAGAACAGCTGATTGAATAATAGTGATCAACCGCCATTTTAAGCGTAATCTGCAGGGTTCTAGCGTTCGCTGATTATCGAATAATTCGCTACTATTTTGCTTGTCAAAAGTGCCACTTGGCTACGGTCTTGTACGAAAATTGACAAAAATGATCGATGCAATATAACGTTTCGTTTCACGAATGACACTTGGCTACCAATTACAAATTCGTTTACGCTCGTGTCAACAGCTTATGACAAATCCATAAATTTCTCTTTCTATTGTACTAACGTTGATGCCACATCTTGGGGGCAAGTCTTTTTTGCTTTTAATGCACTTTTCATATAAATAAAACTTATAACCTCGGTGAAAATAATACTTCAAAGTGACGTTTACCGTCAATTCAGAGACAATATTCGATATAATTCGTAAAGTTCGTATGGAACGAACGTTGAACAAGCCATGATCCACTTGGCTACCAATTTGGCCTAAATATCGCCAAAGCGTAATATTTGAATAGTTACTGAGCGTTTGCCACTTGTCTAGGGGGGCAGAAGAGAGAACGCCTGACCAATTCCCGATGCAATAAAATAGTAGCGTTTGTTCTTGCTACTGTCGTGTTCCAGTTCGGAGTGTAAACTTATGCATGTGGCTTTCAAACACCGCCCGCACTGTTAACTATTGACTATAGGCCATGTTTCCTCTTTCCATCAGAAGAGCCCTCCAGCTTCTTTGTTATCCAATGATATAAAAAAACGCAAATATTTTTACAACAAAATATTATTACAATAATATAAGCAACTAGCTCTACTAAAGGTGCGTAGCTTTCTTGTGGCCAAGATGTAATGTAACAGGCGTAACTTTATTCGCTAACTTCTTTGTAAGTCTATACTAAGAGACTCTCATAGGTATCAAACATAAATTAAAAATGTACTGCTATCCGCCTATACAATAATTCGAACATTTTTTCTGGTTATTCTGTAAAAATTTATTTAAATTTTTGAGCAAAGATTTCATTAATATTGTATATGGCAATTTATATGTTTGAATGTTTATTATTCAATCATCAAGCAAAATCATCTTATGTCCGGTTCCTATATCCATAAAACAACTCGTTTTATATACGAGTAGAAACTTTTTCTACGAGGCGTAAGCTAAAACTGTTCCTAAAAGTGTCAAATTATATTATATCCAAACAACTTGTGGAATGCGCCGATATCATCAAATTGTTTGCTGATGGTTACTGCTACAAATAACGGGTCGTTGATTATAGGAACCTGGCACTAATGGAATTAATTAGAATTTGATATACGTAAAAGTAATGCAATATACTAGATTATACATACATTATACATACATTATTCCGAAATAAGTATAGCCTCCGCGGGATTCACAAAAATCTTTATCAAGCAGCGGACTCCTTTAACAAGCAGCATTTCATTCTGATTTATGTAAAAGATTAATATCATCCGTAAAATTACTAATAATATTAAAATTAAAGATTTCTGTACATATTTTTTAACATCAAAGTGATATGCCTACACAAATATTGGTTGAAGATATTTTATAAATATTTTGTGTAATAAATTTCAATTGTATTTCTATATCACACGTACACACTTTCCATTTGATAGAAAAAATTAACAAGTGAAATAGAATTCATATTTTATATTCCAAAGTATGACACAAGGCGGTAAAAAATGATCTTTCGTAAGATTTTTGAACAAATACAGCTTCCCCGAAGTCCATGGGTCAACAGGAGGTCAGTATACAAATTTACCTGACGCTTAACACGCGTATTAACTGAATGGAGCTTTTTATTGAGATGTAGATTTTTGAATGACCACCAGATGAAAATTTAAATGAGGGAGATCGACTCGCGTGTAACAGGTATAATTTAGATGGCCACGAGTTCGACACGCGTTTGATACAAGTTTTTTAAAAAATATTTTTTTAAATAAGATTGTATTTGTGATGAGGTGTTTGTTGAATGGATGCTATTATGGGAGAGGGTTGCGTGCTTATTGCTGGTTATTTAAGGGATTATTTTCAGACGTTTTTCTTTTTTATTCAATGGATAAATGAAATTTGGAACTCAAGAAATAAATGTAAATAGAAACCAACGCATGTTAATCGATATTATTTCACAATAAATCAGTAATTGCCTTGTGAATATAAATGTTATTACGGACACTTTTAATGCTCCAATTCACGAAAAACCTATAAAGGTTTTGATTTTGGTTACAAATATAGAATTTGAGCAAATGATATTTATTTCATACTATTTGTTATCATTCACGTCGTAATATATCAGCAACATAATATATTTAATATGTCATTTTTTTCTAATTATAAAAATTAAATATAAATAACGTTAAGCCTGATTCCCTTGCGTAATAGGCAGGGTTAACCGAACGTCTAGCTTTTGGGTTCACCACTATTCAATGTTTGTCGATTGTCGAGATGAGTGGCGATCCCCATCACCGCATTTTACCAACCTGATAACGATTATCGACTATTTACAGCTATAACCAAGACCAAGGACTTTACGTGCTCACCTAAGACAAATATGTGGTAACGGTATTATATAATTTGAACCACTTGAATGTTAAGTACCTGGATGACGGAGCTTTGCTCGGTATTTTTTTGGTAAATACGACGTTTTTATTAGATACAACAAAAAAAAGATAGGTACAGGTAACCATTTTAAATGAAGCAAAATATTTAATGTCACTTTTAAGTTATAGTACCACAAACTTATTTGTTCAGTAGACAATATCTTTAAATACTAAAAACTACAGCCACCATTTTTAAAATGTCATTGGGCTGCCAGATTTTAACATAGAGATAGAGTAGGCGATTTATAAACGCGTATGTATGTGAACATTTCCTGTTGATTAGATAGTTTAATTAGATAGATAGATAGACAAACGAGTGCAACATTCGTTTTCTTTACCTCTCGATCGACAGGAAGACTTTTTGCTTGGTTCTACTCTATGTATATTTACTATCTCTATGGATTTTTAACGGCTTACTAGCGACGCCGTTTATTGGTCAAATTAGTGGTGGCACTATAAATGGAAACTTGTTTATTTTTTCTTTTTTTTGTAAGTAATTGAAATAATGTTTATACAGCCTTGTGTCTTGTACCTTTCGAATATTTATAATGAATAAATACCACCCTTTTCGTGCATTTTATATAATATTTTGTAAACCTTTTGCGTCTTACACATCTGATTTTTTTTTTAATTTGTTACTTGACAAACGGAAAATTTTTGACAATAAATAAACAGTGTTTACTATATAGCAAAGTAGTAAGATCTTTAATTGTTTACAAAGTAAGAAAAAGAATACAAGTTGAAAAACTCATGATTTCTGTAATGTATTTTAGATAATCGTAATTAGAACTTTTTAACTAACGCGTTCTACTATCATTTTTAATAATATATAAACTTAGCTCGTGACCACGGTCAATGTAACTTGGCCGAAACGTCAAGCTTTGCAAGTAAGCTCTATATATTTACGCGTTTTTGACCCGTTTATATATTGTTAAAACTAATCGTAATTAGGTCAGTAAAATGCGGCGATGGGAATCACCACTCATCTCGAACCGTCAAACCAGTGAATTGGGGTGAATCAAAATGTCTTTAGACATCCAGACACTCTGTCTACCGTGCAAGGGAACTGGCATGGTGATACCTTTTTTTATTAGCTCCTTCGGCTTTTTTTAATAAAGAATTCCCTAACCTACTTCAATCAAGAAATTAATCCACGTAATATTAGTCTGACGCGACGGGGCGCACCGCTAATAGCGATTAGCCGCCGATACAGAAGACATCAAAGTCTAGAAACGCGCAACTTTTCCAATTTCCCGCCAAATGCCCACAAATGGATTTGCATGCGGTTCCGAACAAAGCGTCTTATGTTTTGCGATATTTTCAATACCGCCGCGTGAGTCCACGGCAACTTAGGGGTCGATCTATTGTACTCCGCTTTTAATATCTGTGGGAATAGACATACCGACCTCCATTAGGTAATTTATCATTCTTAAACGAGTGTACTATCAACTTTTATCCTTCTAGTCTTAGAAGGGCGAAGACTGCGCCCTTTGTCCAGCCGTGTCCAAATTAATAGCGGATTCTGGCACGACGGGTTCCGCTTTTATTGATTTTGAGTACCGGCTAAAGTCCGGTGGTCAGTGTTTATGAATTATTATATATTTGGGTTCCCATAAAATATGTTTTGTTGTAGAAATTTAACTAGCTTTGCCTGCGGCTTAACTCGTATGATTAAGTTATTATATTTTATTTTATTTGTATTTTAATATAGTAAAACGCAGGTAAGCATACATTAAATATATATACTAAGAATAATTAAAGTAATTGTAGACTTAACACTATGACCCACGATACAATACTTTAACGATTGTGTTAATCACGCTTTAACAATAAAAACTTAGAAAGATTAACAGCATTTAGTTCTATACCTATGTTCCAGCATTTAGTTCTATATAGTATAGTGAAGTTACAATAAATTTTAATTAAAAATAGAACCTACATAAATACATAATTATGTTTTTTGCATACACTAAAATTATACACATCGTAGTTTCTTTTTTTATATTATAAAATAGCAAACAAGCAGTTGGGTGTCCTGATAGAAAGAGTCAACTATCGCCTATAGACACCAAACATGTCAATGGTGCGTTGCTACCTTGTGGCGAGGTCTAATGCCACATGCATAAGTTTACTGGCAACCTTACCCTCCAAACCGGAACACGTCAGTTACTAGCACTGACGCTATTTTGGCAGGAATAGGTAAGGCGTTGGTACAAGACCCAGACGAGCCAATGCAGACTCTACCACTTAGTAGCCACGATGTTAGTGACTCGTATAGCGAATCAGTTGTCTTTTACAACCTGCCTGGCAGAACGGCAGTTGGCTCATTTTAAAAAGGAGCCCGGAACCAACAAGGTGGAAAACTTACACATTATAGTGGAGCTATTAATAAATTTAGTTAAAAATAAAACCTACACAAATATTTAATTATGAATTGGTTTAGGTACACACGTAAAAAAAGCTGCTCGCAGACGTATAAAAAGTCCAAAAATAGAAGGAAAATTGAAGCTTGAGCTTGAATGGCGAAGTATATTTAGCTCCTTATAAGGCTTTCAGTTAAAATTCATAACTTAGAATGATAACATTGAAGGTTTCTCATTGTGAACTATTTCCAAACCTCAAAAAAAATTTTTTTTTAATTTAATAAGATAATTCTAATTTATATATAATTTCCTTATCTCCAGCAATAGGCTTATTTAAATGAGTTTAAACTTGGAGCCATTCTGATGTTTTTGGTTAGAGAGTTCCATGTTCTAATAGCATGGCAAAGCATGACCAGTACATGATTGGTGATAATAATTCAGGTTTTGCGATGTGTTTGTGGTCCCGAATTACTATTGAATAATCAAAAAAAAAATCCCGACGTAACGACGGATCGAACCCAAAAAATATTTTTATTCGCTTCTTTTACAGGTATAAGGAAGAAAATTCATGTACGTAACAGCTGCCTACACCAACATCGTACAATATTGGTTCAAGCTTTATATTGTTACAACCGCTACCAAGCAAATCGCATTTATCGGGATTATCTCAGGTTATCGAACATCAGCGCCCATACCAAACAATTTCAAACGTTGACATTTACGAATATTACAAACACCACAACATACACTGCTATTTCTTACTACATTTCCAAAACAAATTTCACATGAAATGCGTAATGGTTATGAAAGTGACATTTATGGTATTATAAATACGCATTTGTTTGTTTTTATAAGGTTTTGTAAGCAGAGAGCGTGCGCACGGTTCTTTGAGGTATTTATGCAAAGTCTAACGTTAGTTTTATCATCTCAGTTGATCAGTTTCAATCAGATCTTGGCCAGCTCTTGTCTTCGTGGTAGCATTTGAGATAAAATCACATATCGATCCACATATTCGTAATAAAGGGAATACTATTATGATTTATTATAAAACCAGTTGATATCCCCGAGTTTGATCGTGATTTTTTTTGTACATTTTAAGAAAGAAAACAAGCAGATAATCCCCGTGTTGGTCCCGGGCTCCTTTAAAGAACAGGCCGACTGCCGTTCTGCCAGGTAGATCGTAAAAGGCGACCGATTGGCTATACGAGTCACTAACATGGTGGCTACTAGGTGGTAGAGTTCTGCATTGTCTCGCCCGGGTCTCGTACCACCGCTTTACCTATTCCTGCCGCAATAGCGTTAGTGCTTGTCACTGTCGTGTTCCAGTTTGGAGGATAAGATAGCCGGTAAACTTATGCATGTGGTATAAGACCTCGCCACATGATAGCAACGCACCATTAACCCCTTTGGTGTCTATAGACGATGCTTATCTCTTTCCATCAGGAGACCCATCTGCTTGTTTGCTATCTTATACTATAAAAAAGATGATTCTCGTGATTGCAAGAGGCTATAGAGTTTATAGACACCAAAGATTCGAGAAGCGGAAGTCTAATGCCGCGAACATAAGTTTACCGGCTACCTTACTCTCCGAAATTCTCTTTAACTTTACTTAACTAGAATTGAATAGACCATCTGCTTTCCTACTAAGCAGCTCGTACACAACAAACGATAGTTCAGTCATAATCATGATTATTATATTGACGGTAGAGTTCTACAACACTTTCTACCCATGTCCCTAATAGACTTTGAAACCATTCAATCAATGCGCCTGGCCCCAAGCAATAATGCGAAGAAGATGGCAATAGACCAATAAAAAAATACATGAGGCACATTCGCTCCATTCATGAAGTCGGTCTTCTACTTTTGCCATAAAAACATTTTCAACTTTATGAAAGGCTCAAAATATTGTTACTCCGCTAGCATTAAGATAAAAACAGGTAGGTACTTAATATATTAACTGAATTCCATTTAAATGTAGATATTTAATTTTTAGCGTAGTAATTTACGCCCGGTATCCGCTAGTTTTCTAAACTTTAGCATTTTATTTAAATGGAAACCTCATCGGTATTTGGACAGATTGTTTTTAGGATAAACTCAAAAACTTATATAGAAAGAAATTGAAACTTAACATCTCATGTATTTATACTGTAGCCAAAGGAAGTATAATTAACGTGGTCGAGATAACTACGGAAATATGTGGTGTAACTCTCGCAGACAGAGTTCGTGACACTAAAATAAAGGAAAGCCTGATATTGAAAAAAGGGTCCGTGTGCTCCATTTGTTAGGATATATTAGAAGGAAGCACAGATAAACGTTTAAGAAAACAGACACACAGTACAAACGTGAATCGATATAAGTATCAGGGAGACCAAAATTTTCGTTCCATGATCAAATTGATCGGATTCTCACTGGATGAAAAGTCCCCGAAAGCGGCGCATTTGTATGAAAAATTACACATGTTGTGAACGCAAACCAGGTTTATCATTGTCATGTATAGCACTCAGCTCTCTCTTTCTCTCTCTCTGTCTTTGTCTGTCTGTCTGTCTCTCTGCACTACAAAGGATCTATTGCGAACAAAAAGTTGTTGTTACAACTACTACTACACTATATTTAATAAACACCTACATTCAAAAATACAATCATCTATGTTCATCTCAGAAATATAGCAGAAACAAGTTTCATTGGGATTTACACCCGAGCCCCAATGATTGCGTCGTCAGAGTCGCAAACACCCGTCTGGCCGGTAAAGTTATGTCAGTTTAAATAAATCACCACAAAACTGGTCATCAAAAATATACCAAGTAGCAAAGTTGGTTAAAAACCAAAGACTTAACAATTAAAGAAATGGAAAACAAAAGCACTCAAGAAGTTTAAAAAACAATTACTCCAAACTTCACCCTTTTTAAAAAACAAATGGCGATGACATAAAAACATCAAAATTGTCTCGAATTTGGCCGCTGACAACATTCATCTCAATCAATCGTGAGCTCCCTGAGGAGCAACCCTTCTGCCGCGGGAGGCAAAACCCTCCTGGCTATAACCCAATTAATGAGAGGGTCGTGTGTCCGCGGCCTGTACGTCAACCGCTAAAATTTTTAATACAAAATTAATGTAATTTTTTAGTTGTTATCTGATTAGAATATAACTATATTTAACTATTTTTATTGCAGAATAAAAACGTATTACTTGTAATTTTATTAGGATTTTTACTATTTACTAGCTATTACCCGCGACTTCGTCCGCGCGGAC
The DNA here is from genome assembly GCA_036924255.1 of Apodemia mormo. Taxonomy (NCBI): domain Eukaryota; kingdom Metazoa; phylum Arthropoda; class Insecta; order Lepidoptera; family Riodinidae; genus Apodemia; species Apodemia mormo. The sequence continues at coordinate 30,526,933 of JAUPFN010000014.1, read as the reverse complement.
TTCGTTTACTCCGCACAGCTCCTCCCCCGTAGGTGATAGCGTGAAAATATGTAGCCTATATGTTGACCCGACCTGTTAGTAATATTCATGCAAAATTTGAAGTAAAACCATGCAGTACTTTTTGAGTTTACCCCGGACATACATTGACTTTCCTACGATTTTATTATATATATATATATATATATATATATATATATATATATATATATATATATATATATATATATATATATATATATATATATATATATATATATATATATATATATATATAATATATATAGAAGATTTTTATTGCAGAATAATAACGTATTACAATTGTACTTGTAATTTTATTAGGATTTTTACTATTTATTCTATTACTACTGTAATATACGTATTTTGACCGCCCCGTTGAACGAGTGGTTAGCGAACCTATTTAGAAATCGATGGGCTCGGGTTCGATTCCCGACAGAGACAAACATTTGTGTGATGAGCATAGATATTTGCATTTCTATGTATAAGCACAATTACTATCGTTGCCTAGCACCGGAACACAAGGAAATGATATTATGCTTAATTTGGGGTACATCGATTTGTGTAATTAGTCTAGAGATCATGGTTTTCTATCTTAAAGTATCTAGTATCTTTCTATCTTAAAGTAGCCTAAGTTGCTCCTTGTTACATTAGCTATCCGCCAGTGAGAGTCCCGTCAAAATCGGTCTAGCCGTTTCAGAGAATAGCCGAAACAAACAGACAGACAAAAATTGTAAAAAAAAATTTTTGGTGTATGTACCGTTATACATCCATATGCACTTAATAAAAATCGGTAATTTTAGTAATACAAGCAATTTTATTTATTTATTTGTAAAGATGAATTAATGTTACGCTCACATCAAAGGTAGTGTTCCCTACAATCATTTCTTTGTTTTTACCTATATTCTTAGATAAATAATTTGTCTCACTGTGCTTGCCGCGAAACCAATAATTATTTATCTATGCCTATATTATAAAAATCTTTAATGACTACACAAGAAATGTGATCGTGTAGACTACACTCATTCAATGGTTTTTGTCTTGATATCAAAGCCATTCACTAATGTAAAATATGTCTCCTAAGACACCTATACTATTAAAAATTTTACATAACTGCGCTCAAGTGACGCGTTTCAAATATACAAGTGATCATGAAGAGTCTATAAAAAGGTCCGCCTCAATAGGACTTGATTAGCGATCATTGGGAAGAGGGAGGACTGACCCTTCCAAGGAAATTAATTATTCAAAGTATGTCCGTTGGCGAAGAAAAACGGAGTCTGTGATGCGTCTTATTGTCGAGATTGGAATAAGTTCGTTTACAGATATTCGTGACTCGAATCAGGGCGATTTATTACTGTTGAAGGAGTTTTCAATCTTGCACTAGAAACTGTCCAGCTGTAAAGTTAAGGTTTGGGATTTCTGTTGACGTGACAGATACTGCCTAACTTTTTTCTAATTAAAAGTTACAATTTTTTAATACATTAGAATATGAAATTTGAAAATTTTACCAGTTTTATAATAATAATAATAATAATATAATAATATTTATTTGCCTAAAATGCGTGTACAATAATAGGTATTAAAAAGTAAAACGTTCTACACATTTAGTCAAAGTATTGACATGCAAATTTTAACCAAAACATTATGGTAGTTATATATAATTGTAACAAATTATATTCAATAAGTCAAGGGGATAATATTGTTATTTAAAACTAATTTTAGATTAAGATAATATATAGAATACTAGGTTTAGATTAATCAGAAATGATTCTTATCTGCATTTTTGTGAATATTCTACGTGTTAGATCTTTATGAAAAATAAACAATTTTTTCTGCCAAAAAGATTACCACAAATATATCTGGGTTTTTTTTATAGCAAACGAGCAGATGGTGCACTTGATGGTAAGTGATCACCGCCGCCCATGGATATCCGCAATACCGGAGGTATTGCAGCTGCGTTGCCGGCTGTACACTGTACATTTAGTTATAACGTCGATGCTTGCAACTGTTCTGTTCCGACTTTGTAGGATCGACGGCAAAATTTATTCAAGTCCCTTTTAAAGAGCAGTTCTATCTCCCATCTACCGTTTCGCCAGGCATTTTGTAAGAAGCGAACGATTAGCTATGCGAGTCGCTATTATAGTTTTTACTAGGTGGTGTGGTGTTTGCGTGTATAATTTTTATGCGCGATTGAAAACATTAAGTGAACTTTATTTAAAATAAAAATGGTTCGTTATTATTACTTTCACTTTTAAAATAATTTTTTTACTCATTATTAAATCAATTTTAAATGCAAATAATAGAGGAAACAGGTGTTTATTATTTTATGAATAAAAATACATAGAAAAATTCTTTCTTTCATTTTTTACAGATTTGGATAGATTAGAAGCCATGTTAAAAATTAAATAAAGGTAGCCTATGTCAATATAAGCTTGGTAATAAACGTAATTAAGAACTACATGTCATTCTATTCTTGAATAGCGGAAACAAAGTCCGAAAAAAGTATAATTTACTATCAAGTTGTGGCTAAAGTTATACCTTTAGGCTTTACCTAAAGGTAGAAGTTCTTTAAATTCACCTTTTAAGTTTTACTTCGGGATCGATATTTAGAACACATGATCTAACCCAATATGCTAACCATTACAGCACGAGGTAGACTTCTTATTAATCTATAGTCTCTAATATCAGGAAATGTCATTCAGACCTTAATATATTCCCTGAATACATTTTCCTAAGCACCCTCTCAACAAAACAACAAAATGGGAGAAAGAAGCCCATATTAAAATTTCCTTGGGAATAATCCGAACACAACACAATATCAAAATTTAATATCATTTTAATCTTAATTCTCCTTATTAATGTAGCCAAGGAGGGTTACTTGAAGCTTTGCACCTTCCGAAAATCTGACACTGGAATTTAAACCTTATTTTGAGTAGGTAGAATCTACTTTTGGTGTTTAAAATATTTGATATTAAAGGAGTAGGAGGAAAATCCGATGAAAGCAGGTAAGTTCAAAGATAACGTCTCGTCGGCTCTTCGAATAAGGTTTAATTAGGTCGAATTAGAATATTCTTCAGTATACATTTCGCTTTCAAATCTTTTAAAGTGTTTGTTATAAATTTTGTATGATTTAATACAAGCAATTGCAAATTTTACATTAATTTATAATGGTTTTCTTTTTATCTAATATGAATAAAAATGCACAAATGGTGTGAACATGTTCTTTCCAAAACATCTAAAGTTGCACATCTCGACAAAACATGGTGGTGACCTCTGTATTGGTCCGGGCTCCTTTGGAGAGTAGATCACTGGTCCGCCATGGAAGTCGTAAAGGCGACCTATTGGGTACGCGTGTCAATATTACCATCGGGTAGAGTTCCGCAACGTCTCGCCCGAGTATTTGGTACCACCGCCTTTCCAATTTCTGCTGCAACAGCGTTAATGCTTATCAGGTTTGCGTTTAGAGGGTATAGTAGGCGATAGACTTATACATGTGGGATGATCATTCCAGCATATGGACGCTACGCACCATAGAAAAAACCTGCCAAGTGCGAGTCGGACTCGCGCATGATGGGTTCTGTACCATCATCTAAAAAAAATGGCAAAAATCACGTTTGTTGTATGGGAGCAACCTTGAATATTTTATTTAATTGTTTATTTTTAAAATGAATATAACTAAATATTTTGTGAATGTTTCAAGCACTTACCAGTTGTCGTTATTAAAATCGATGAAAAAATTGAAAAAAAAAACACGTTTGTTGTAATTCCTTAAATAATTATTTTATTCCATTTTTATTATATATAGCGGTAACAGAAATACATCATCTGTGAAAATTTCAACTGTCCAACTATCATGGTTAATGAGATACAGCCTGGTGAATGACGGACAGACAGACAGACAGGCGAACAGCGGAGGCTTAGTATTAGGGTCCCGTTTTACCCTTTACAAAATCTTAAAAAGTCTTTAAAGATGGACATACACGTTTCAGCCTTAATAAAACCCCGTTTGGCAACCTACGGATCCCAAAAAAGCTATATTTATTTTTGGCAAACCAGTTTTTCAGCTGATTTCAGTTGACACAGGATATGTCATCCTCTTGTAATTAAAATGTAAAAACCCGACTGATGGATCGTGGCTGAGCTTAATTAATGGGCTTTGTTGGTCTGAAGTAGTTCCAGCATTTTAACACCCCACGCCGGGTCGCATCCCATAGGATCCTATCAATCAGATTTAATTTAATCTATACTGCAATAATTAATTAATGAACAAACTGTTAATTACAGTTTAACACAAATTTACATTGTATTTTAAATCTATAAGAACTCTTGAACTTTAATATTTACCATTTAACCTGTTGTAATTAATAACCTTAAAAATTACAATTTATCACTATTTTTTATTGTAGTGATAGTTTATTACTATCACCGATAGAAGTTCGTTGCCATTTCGACAGCGGAGAAGAAACGCCACATGCATAAAGTACTGGCTATTCGACCCGATAGTAAAAAGCAGCGACGCTGTTAAAAGATTGGGTAATCCCGTGGTACCAATCAGACAAAACTTTGCAGAACTCTACAATATCTTAATTATAAGCGTCATTATTTGCAAGTCGACGAAACACGACTTTTCAATCTATATCACTAGCGAATATTTTATGGCGATCATGCATCTTTGGACATTTATTGATATTTGTTTTCCCAACTTTTTGATAACTTGGGTTCAATTCATAAACTTATATCAAAGATTTCTATATTCTATAGTAGACGAGACATGCGACAAGCCACTTGTATTCGACCAAAGTGCAGTCCATGGACTACACCTACGCCAGAGTTCGTTGAAACGCGTAAGCGCCATGAAATTTAAGGTGATTATGACCTTTTGCGAATATATATTATAATCTATTTATACTCGGCAGCGCCATTTAATTTTGACTTAGGTTGAAGGATTTATTATTTTTCAGCCGCTGCAGCGAGTGATAACGAAATGGAACATTACTTCTACTTTGGATAGCTTTTCTATGACGTAGTATATGAAACTCTGGTTTATATTGAGGTTGAATTAAGCGGGGAATTCACTAGATGGACATGCCCGCGGGCAAGCTCGCAGACATGCCCGCCGGACTTTGCTTCTATAGGTCGGACGGCCCGCGTCGGTAATACACTTGACAGACATTCGCACAGACCTATAGTAGCAAAGTACGGCGGGCATATCTGTCTAGTGAATTCCCCGCTTTAGGCAAGACACCAAACTGTATGGACGGATGGAATAACATCTACTTGAAGTCTTGGTCACTAGGGCAGAGGATGGTCAATTATTGAGTGATTTATACATTTTATATTATAGGAAACAAATGGCGCTCCTAATGAAAAAGAGACAACCATCGCTACGTATAGAAACGCCTAAAAAACTGCAGCAACCGACTTCTCGTTTCCTTTATCTGCGGAACCCTGCATCAGGTCTACGCCAAATTGAATTAGCACCACACGGGGAGTATATTCTCTCAAACAAAAAACAGATTACAAAATCAATCCATAAAATAAATGATCGAGTTCTGAGGTAACAAACATAAACAATCATACAGCCGAATTTATAACTTCCTCCTTTAGGCAAGTCGGTTGAAAAAAGTTGCTATTAGCGTGGTGGGTTGAAATGCCATTCGCATAGATTTGGCTACCTTACTCATCAAACCAGAATTTGGCAATGATAAGCACTTATACTACTGCGTGGAAATAGTAAGGCGTTTGTCACGAGAGTAGCGATATGTCTACCTAACCATTCACCTTTTAACAACTACTTGGTAGAAAGCCAGAGGCAGAGGTGTGTAGCTATCCATGTTGCGAGATTTATCGGCTACCTTACCCTTCAAACCAGACAATCATTGACGCTATTGCGGCAGGAATATGTAAAGCGGCAAGATGTTGCGGAACTTTATATAGTAGTCTAGGCGGGGGACCAGTACGTCTACCTTTAAATTAGGATAAAGACATAGGTTTTTCGATTTACTTAACTATAGTTCGTAGCCACTGAATTTTAAAGGGAATGAAGTCAAGCATCATTAAGGTCCCATTAGAACACAATGTGCCGATGACAACTCTTACTTTCAACTCCTTACTAATCATGGGGAAAACTTTATTTCCCGCTTTTATATCGAATCGGTGTTCCCGGTAACGACATTGTATTTGAAACTGAAAAATAAATAAAAATCACCATAAAATGATAAACATAATGAACTGTAGCATTTAATAATTTAATTATTACATCTAGTAAATGCAACATTATAAGTGAAAAACGTAGAGTATATTTAACTGAACTAACATTTTTAATTTTTTTTTCTCTGATAGAAAAGGTAAGGTCATATTTTATTGTATGTACATTCTATTTTTCTCGGGTAATAATAGAATTAGGTAACGGTACTCCGTAACATTTTCCTTCATTAAATAATGTTTTGCTAAACATTATTTAATGAAGGAAAATGTTAATAGCCTTCGTAGTTTGTGTTCGTCTTAGTTCCAGGTTTGATAGACAGGTTGGATATTACAATGATCACCGCCACCCCCGGACAACTACACTAACCGAAGACTTGCAGTTGTATTACCGGCCTTTTAAGAAAGAGTAGCCTCTTTTCTTGAAGGTCCCTAAGTCGTATCAGTTCGGAAAAACCCCTGCCGATAATTGGTTCCACAAAGGAGTAGTGAGGGGAAAAGGTCCTCGAGAATCACACAATTGTAGATTTCCAGACATTGAGATGATGAGGATGAAATTTTGAAATTTGTCGCGATGTCTGATGGTAATGGTATAAAATTATGTAAGAAGTTCAATTTAAATAACATAAACATGGATGTAAATCAACAAAAGTAATACATGGAAATAAATATTATACCTGAAATCAGCTCATATCTTGAGGTCTCGGTTCGATCTTCGGTAGGCAAATCAAAAGCTATTGAGGTTTTTTTAGAGTTCTATCAAATCAACATTTATGTAGCAGCTTGAAGTATGGAGGTGATAAGGTGTTAACGTCTTCGTGTAAAGATGTACATATACAGCTGTCGATCCTAACAATAGCAGGAAACAAGAGATAGTTGTTATTGGGTAAAATGCGAATTATAATGAATCGAAGCGCCTACTGACATTCCGTTCACTTTGCATACTTAGCAAGAAAACTGGCATGATAAAATTTATTAATGTATATTTATTCTTTAAAATTAATAGCCAGACCCAGGATACAAACATCTGTGCTCATCGCTCAACTCTATCCGGAATAACAAACCCTGTCGATTACATTCCTTCCATTGTCGAAAGTAGATTAAATTAAACTACTTTGAACTAAATTTTGGATTTATTCAATCGTCCGCAATACAAATATCACACCAATCACTGTGGTTAAAAGACAAAAGGTTGGTTGTGAGGGGTGAAATGCAAGGGAAGGTAATGAAAAACATGGCCGTCACGCGATTACGTCTCGCGCTTGACTTTGTACAATTGTTCTAATTCATCAAACTTGTGCGTGGTGTCACTGTTTTGATCTCGATTCAACCGAGGTCATGCTTAATAAAAAACACAAGCATTTTTTTTAATTTTAGGATAGCAAATAAGCAGATGGCTCTCTTGGTAGAAAGACATAATTATTGCCTATAGTTACCATAGATGATATCAGAGGGATCCGGATGGGCTAAGCTAAACGGAGCCATTATTACAGGTCAATTATTCCAGTTTTACTGTGTTATATACTATAATGTATACCACAATTCGCCACGTTTTTTTTTTCGAAATGAACTTAAGCAGGTGGTCAAATGACCGCTACTGTGAAACCGGGACGTTTTCTAGTCAGTAGACGACATCACTTGTCAGAAGACGGCGCGGCGTCGCTAGTGAGGCGTTTTTACTTAGAAAAACTGACAACGGAATGACATTTTACAAGGTATCGGCTGTAGTTCCGATTTTGTCTACAGCTGAATAGATAAGGTGTTGGCACTATATTTTAATCCAGGAGAAAATTCATTGAAAAGAATAAGTTGTTATAAAAAAAATATTCAAATATGTCTTTACATGCACTTTTAAGGCACGATTCAACATTTTTTTTTATATTAACATCGGATCGGAACACGGCTCCGTTAACCATTTTAATCATCGATCGAACGATAACCATTTCGATCTATGTCACTCAGCGTTCACCTGAAGTACTGTCCCTACAACAATGCGGTACCTCAATGTGTTTGTCGAAACATCTTCGCATACTAGTTAGGGATACTACGGATACATCTCCCCCGGCTCTCCGTGAGCACGTGAACAATGGACTCGAGTGCCCGCAGCCGGCGCTTGCGCACTATACTGCAACTGATAAATTTTGATATTTGCAAACTTAGTTTCTTGGAAGAATAGGCTGCGCAACTCTTCAAAACTTTACATAGTTATCTGTTTATTACTGTAGGTCATTTTTTAAGTGTAAAGAAATCTAATCATTTTGATCATTTCTGATATAATAGAGTTATCCAATCCAATATCCAACGATACCCATTTTATTATTAAATAAATATGAAAGCTTGTGAAGATATTTGAATGTTTGCCACTTAACTAATCTGTAGAGTCTAAGAAGATTAATATTTTTGGACAAATAGATTTTAGATCTATAAATAGATTAGATCTATGATAATACAACTTTCAGTCAGCTTGAACTGGCTGTTCTTTAATGTTTTACTGGATATTTTTTTATATAGTATAAGATAGCAAACAAGCAGATGGGTCTCTTGATGGAAAGAGTCAACCATCACCTATAGACACCAAAGGTGTTAATGGTGCGTTGCTATCTTGTGGCGAGGTCTTATGCCACATGCATAAATTTACCGGCTACCTTACCCTCCAACCCGGAACACGACAGTGACAAGCACTGTCGCTTTGCGGCAGGAATAGGTAAGGCGGTGGTACCAGACCCGGGCGAGACAATGCAGAACTCTACCACTTAGTAGTCACGATGTTAGTGACTCGTATAGCCAATTGGTCGCCTTTTACGATCTGCCTGGCAGAACAGCAGTTGGCCTATTCGTCAAAGAAGCCCGGGACCAACACAGGGAAAAATGTTAGGGGGGATATTTATATGCTATTTATCATTGATATAAAAAATCCAAGATACACTATCTGTGTTTCGAAAACGTCCTCTAAAAATGATCGCACAATTTTAAATTTTGCGCTAATTCAAGCAGAATTGCGTCGGTTGCAATACTATCAATTTTATTACTTTTTGTAAATTACTTTGTAAAAACAACTACAAATCTTGCGCTTAAGGTTGGATATGCAAAAACATATATTTTTGACGTATCTGTCTGTAACTAATAACTACATAAGTGAAACTGGGGACAGTTTTGAGTGTCAGTTTTGTTCGGGACTATGCATCTTGGGTTTTTTGAAGTGAAAACTTCTTTAGGCGCGTTGAGCGTTTTGGTAGAGGGTAAAATCCTCGGTTCATGCTAATGATAATAGTATATCTATAGCTATGGAGAGCCAGACTAGCGCACGCGCAGTAGCCTGTGTACACGTATACACTAATACATCGACTATTTCTGACTGTATTTTATTATTTAACCCATCATATGTAACTAATAAATAAAACATAAAAAATTTAATATAATTTTTGCATACAGTTTTAATTACTCTCAACTTAATTTTATCTATTTATAGAATTACAAGACTCCAAAAAAGCAGATGGTTCTCTGCTTTCTCAAAAATATAAGCGTTGCTTATAGACAGCAAACATGCTATACATCACGTTTAATAAATTCAGGCGTTACTTTGTGGAAATCTATAATTTTATGAACAAATTATGCTATTTAATTTGCAAAATTTCCACAAAACTTTATATGGAACTACTGTGATGCAACTGAAACGAAAAGTAGTGTAAGAAATGGGGCAAACTTATACAAGGCCTTTATTATTAATGCTTCACCCTTCAAAGAGTAAAGTGCTATTCGACTCTCCTAAAGATGCTTTGGTTGTGAAGTTAAACGTGCCTTAAGTACATAATTTGCGTATTGCTGCCTTTGCTTCTGATGTGGAAGAAAGTGTGGTGGAAGTGGGTGAACTATTGTACCTTGGATAAGTTTGCCCCATTCTTTACACTACCTTTCGTTTCATTTGCATCACAACAGTTCCATATAAAGTTTCGCGAAAATTTTGCAAATTAAATACTACAATTTCTTCTTTACGCTAGTGATGTCCTGCAATCCGTGTGACGGGGATGTAATGCAACATGCATAATATTACTAGCTGCCTTGCGCTCTAAACTAGAAGGCGATAGTAATACACCGTGATTATTAGATGCTATGCTTATATAATATTGCATTTACTGACAGTGAAAAAACAACTTTTTGTTTGAAAGTGTTCAAAAGTGATAAATTTGAGCGAAAATAGTTTTCAATGATATAACATTTTAATCTGCTTTTTTAGTGCGTTTTAATAACACTTGTTATGAAACATTTGGTACTTAGTATTTTTATGTGTCCAATTGTATATATTCATTTCAAATATAAATCAAAGTGATAGAAATAATATATCTGAATGTTTAGTTTAGAATTACATAAATTTAATCAACCCCAGAGAAAATAAAACTGTATTTGCTTATGATATGGCTGTTAGTTGTCTAAACTAATACCTATATAAATACTGAAATATATTTAATTAATACCCAAACCCACGCTCATTGTGCAAATGCTTATCACTTTCGGGAATCAAATCCGAGACCTTTTAATTGCGCGGGATTCGCTAGCCAGTCAACCAACGGATATCAAATTAAAATAAACCAACAATGATCAAACGCACTACATCCACTATAATAAATTTTAGCTAAATAGTAAGTTAAAGACTAACCGACATTATGCGGTCAATACAAAGATTTTCAAAATATAACTAGCCGAAGTCTTTTCCCACGACATTGTATCCGAAACAATTGAAAATGTACCAAAAACATTGTCCAAATACCAAGATAGCTGAAACATTGTATACACTCGCCACAACCTTACAACTTTTAAATAAGGTTGATATTTCAATATTTGTTATTTTCAAAAAGACATAGTTTATGTTGGTCAGGTTAAAAGTCCTTTGTCAGTATTGTCTCGGAAGTCCAAACATGGTTTGCGGTATTATTTCATGTATTGGGGTCAACTATTCTCTTCTTGGGATTTATAGGTCTATAACTTGTACGTGGGTGACAAGGATTAAATAGCAACTTATAAGTGGATCGTGAGAAACATGTTTATATTCGTTTTTAATTTACTCTCAAAGAGTTCACCAAAAGCTTTTGGGCTGTGAAATGGTAACCTTAAATCTTGTTGTCCCAAAATATCGACTTCACCTGTACATGGCACCTTCTTTCTACTAGCGGGCTAAAAATAAAAGAATATCTTTTAAAATTGGTATTGGAAGTCAAAGAAATTCGCCCGGGTTTCATACCACAACCTTACCCATTCCCGCCGATTGCAATTAAAGCGCTTATTTTTAGTTGAAACTAGTTAATTAGTTAACTCAGAAGAGTCAGTAAAGAATATTACGTCCTGAAGATGCTTTAAAAAGCGAAACCGGTCGATAAAATTTAATAATTTAATGTATAATTATAGTGAAATAAAAGAACAAGTGTATTGTTAACTAGTTTCCACTAAAAGTAATAGAATTTCACCAAGTGCCGACGACTGAAAGTGTAAAATCTCTTCAAGCCCTTATCGCTGATATTTTCCAGTCAAGAGGGCTTTATGACCAAACATACATGGGTAATGTTTTTGATTATTTAATTTTTTACTTTATTATTTAAAATGTAGGTACGAAGTAAAACTTGACCTTAACCTTAACACACTTGATGAGTAGCAAAGGATTGCACAAAGTCGAATTTAGTGGCGTCTCCTAGAGGTATGGTTGCTTAGCAGGAAAATTGAGTATGCGACTGTGGAACGTAATGCTTATGAACTTAATGCTTATGAAATGCTTATGAATCATCAAATTTATAAATACCTAATACAATACTTACAAAATAAATATTAAATATTTACAGGACAAATTACACTTACTGATCTAACCCCAAAGTAAGCAAATTATTTGCTTGTGTTATGGGTGTCAGTCAGCGATACTAATACATAGAAATACATATACATATACTTTTACATACATAATAAACACCCAAACCCGGAAATACAAACATTTATGCTCATCACACAAATGCTTGTCCCCGTCAGGGATCGAACCCAAGCCCCGTTGATTGCGTAGTCAGGGTCGCTAACCACTCGACCAACGGGGCGGTCGAACAAAAGGAACAGAATAAAGGTTTTTAATAAACCAGTTTGATCACCTCAGTAGTTTAGTGGTCTGATGTCGACGTTGATCGCATAAAGTCCCGGATTCGATTCCGGGTATTCAAAAATATGTTTTTTAAATTCTCTGATATAAACAACGTTGCTCGGGTTGGAAAGTGGCCGGTTGGTGATGATAGCCTTGACACCTAATACATTACATTACCTATTACATTACCTATTACATTACCTATTACATTACCTATTACATTACCTATTACATTACCTATTACATTACCTATTACATTACCTATTACATTACCTATTACATTACCTATACATTGTGGACCTAAGTATCTAGAAGTACAACGATTAGCCAAAATCGTGGGTGCACTTATTGTACCTCTTTCAACGTCTTCGGTGATAGGGTGCCAAGATACTCTCAGTTTGATCGCGAATGTGTACTACTGCAAATTTTGTTTCCATATCCATGTCATATTATGACCGCCCCGTTGGTCGAGTGGTTAGCGATCCTGACTACGCAATCAACGGGGCTCGGGTTCGATCCCCGACGGGGACAAGCATTTGTGTGATGAGCATAAATGTTTGTATTTCCGGGTTTGGGTGTTTATTAAATATATTCTGGTATTTATTTATGTATTTCTATGTATTAGTATCGTTGACTAACACCCATAACACAAGCAAATAATTTGCTTACTTTGGGGTTAGATCAGTAAGTGTAATTTGTCCCGTGAATATTTATTATTATTATTATTATTATTATTATTATTATTATTATATACACATCAAGTTACCTTTCAATTGACAACATCAGCGGTAATATACTCGCATTATCAATTTTTTTACCATTACAATACAATTACAATACCATTACAATAACTATACGGATTCAGGTGAGCTTCCATCTTTGAGTTTTTTAAACAATGTAATGAGTAATTAAACAAAACGTAATTCGCTCAGCATCACATATATAAAAATCACTAGCCGCACCCTGTAATTTAAATTTTAAATTACAGGGACAGGGGTAATGAGGAACTTACGGAATCAACATGTTTTTCCCAAATAAAAAGTATATTTACTACTATATGAATATAAGATACCAGTATATAAATAAGGTCACCATGTGCAAAATTTGATCTAATCCAGTCGCTTTTGCGTGTATGAGATGTAAACATTTAAACATCCAAAAATACAAACATCCACATTTATAATATGTATGGATTTAGAAACGTAAATTACTATATTTTTAAATTAAATCAAAAATTACCTTATCGCTGATGCGAAAATTGCACATAATAAAGAAAATTAATTAGAACATAAATAAGTTGAAGCAGTTTCTTTTTTGTTTAAAAGATGAAGATCCACCCGTTGAATAAAATACCTAAACTTAAATAATATATCCTACAGACTTCCAGCTCTAAGAAAATTTAACGTCCACTTTGTCATCGATACTTAGTAAAAAAAAAAAATGGTGTGTTTATTTTAGCCAATGATGTTCAATAGCATACTATTTATTATTATACTTAATAAAAAAAGTATCTTCACGCCCATATTCCCGAAGAGGTAGGCACAGGTACAACAAGTGCACCCACGATTAGCCGAAGATACTTGGTCCCACAAATGTGATAGGTGGCAAGCCTATCGCCAACCGGGCACTTTCCAATCCCGGGTAACTTTATGTTTCTCAGAAAACTGAAAAACACTTTCTTTTGTGCCCGACCCGGGAATCGAACCCGGGACCTCATGTGGTCAACGCCAACGCTGGACCGCTAGACCACAGAGGCGATTATACTTAATTTTTTAATGCAAATAGCTATGTAGGAATAAGGAACAGCTATTCTACAACTTTTTTTAAAAATCGAAGCGTTTGACCACGATCTCGCCTAATGGTAAGCTAAGATGCGGCCTAAGATGGAACGCGGAAACTGTTATTATACTTTATTTTTAATTGAAAATAGCTATGTAGGAATAAGGAACAACTATTCTACACTTTTTTTTAGTATCGATAGGGAAGCGTTTGACCACGATCTCGCCTGATGGTAAGCTAAGATGTGGCCTAAGATGGAACGCGGAAACTGTTATTATACTTTATTTTTAATTGAAAATAGCTATGTAGGAATAAGGAACAACTATTCTACACTTTTTTTTAGTATCGATAGGGAAGCGTTTGACCACGATCTCGCCTGATGGTAAGCTAAGATGTGGCCTAAGATGGAACGCGGAAACTGTTATTATACTTTATTTTTAATTGAAAATAGCTATGTAGGAATAAGGAACAACTATTCTACACTTTTTTTTAGTATCGATAGGGAAGCGTTTGACCACGATCTCGCCTGATGGTAAGCTAAGATGTGGCCTAAGATGGAACGCGGAAACTGTTATTATACTTTATTTTTAATTGAAAATAGCTATGTAGGAATAAGGAACAACTATTCTACACTTTTTTTTAGTATCGATAGGGAAGCGTTTGACCACGATCTCGCCTGATGGTAAGCTAAGACGCGGCCTAAGATGGAACGCGGAAACTATCATTATACTTTATTTTTTAATGAAAATAGCTATGTAGGACGAGTAAGGAACAACTATTCTACAACTTTTTTTTAGTATCGATAGGGAAGCGTTTGACCACGATCTCGCCTGATGGTAAGCTAAGATGCGGCTTAAGATGGAACGCGGAAACTATTATTATACTTTATTTTTAATTGAAAATAGCTATGTAGGAATAAGGAACAACTATTCTACACTTTTTTTAGTATCGATAGGGAAGCGTTTGACCACGATCTCGCCTGATGGTAAGCTAAGATGCGGCCTATGATGGATCGCGGAAACTTATAATTAACTAACTGCAGCGTGCAGCCCACTGTATTATAAAAGCTTTTGGTGAATCCCGCGGGATCACCTAATATTTTCGGGATGGAAAGTGAGTGCCATTCCAGGTTATCTGTGTGCCAAATTTCATTCAAATCCGTACATAAGTTTAGCGTTATTGAGTAACAAACATCCATACATCCAAACATCCATCCATCCAAACATCCAAACACTCAAACTTTCGCATTTATATTGTTAATATAGATATAGATTACTCATTCCAAAGATTAAAGGAATATTCCAAAAAATATTTCTTTCATCAGGAAATTCTATGAAGAAATGACAACTAAAGTCGGATTTTAATACTGTAATAGATTCATTAGGTGTATTATTCCTATCCACTTTTTTAAATGCATATAACATTTCTCCTCATGTTCATCTTCTTTAAAGAAATATATTAATATTACCATGCACCTCGTGGAAGGTAAGAGAAAACTAAATGGGAACGTGTCACTACAGTCGTAACTACTATAAATGCTAGAGTTATCTCGCTCGGGTTAGATGCCACCTCTATGGCCATCGCCGCTATTTTTTTTTTCAAGACGTGGTTATTTTCACAATTTTTCACGAGCACCCACGTTACTCGTCACTGTTATATTTCGATTAGGAGATAAGGTTCGTTGCTAAACTAATGTATGTGTTATTACATCTCTGCCACTCGGCTGGTTGAATCTATAAGAGATGGTGCTCTCTTTTCATCATGAAAGCCATCTCTTTTTTTTTACTATCCTACAATAGAACAATCACATAGTATTCGAACGGTCCATGCCTATTATTCATCAATTATCACATAAATTTATGCACCGCAGATCGAATCACACAGAACTCTCACTTTTACATCTGTCTCCCTTACGGGGTAAACCTTATACACCAGTATTAGACGTAGAATAACATATATATTAGCTGTTGAGATCAACATTTCAAATCCGTGAGCCTCAATACATGCTACATTTGACAAGTAAAAGTTAATAAAAATGATAATCTATATGAAGTCACCAGTATTGGATATAGAATAACTTATTTAATAGAATTTACACGAGCATTCTGTGTATTTTGGTATCTATACATATAATAAAATCGTAGGAAAGTCAAAACTGTACATTGAATATTTTTTTAAAAGAATACTTGGGGCGTGATCTACAATCGATACCGAAGCCAAAAATATAGTTTTTAGAATGTTTGTCTGTTTGTCTGTATGTATGTCCGGGGTAAGCTCAAAAAGTACTGCATGGATTTACTTCAAATTTTGCATGAATATTACTAATAGGTTGGGTCAACATATAGGCTACATATCATCACGCTATCACCTACGGGGGAGGGGCTGTGCAGAGTAAACGAAGTCCGCGCGGACGAAGTCGCTGGCAACAGCTAGTTAAAAATAATATCTGAAATCAGAGAGAAGATTCAAATTACATTGCGAAAACCGCAATGTAAAAAGCCATTGGCTATAGGATGCTTACGTACATGAGATAATCTTAATTGAAGCATGGAATCGTTAGATCCCAGACTTCAAGCTGCTGCTGAGATTTCAAATTTTAAGGATAGTTCCGAAAAAATGTCAATAGCAATACTATAGAACTGACCTAAAGAGTTTGAACACTACATTTAGGTATACGATCTATATATAAATACGTCAAATAAAATCTCTGGATGTATGTACCTCTTATCCTATGCGGAATCTAAGACTTGGCAAACTTAACGTTGATATTAAGAAGAAGTGTAGAAAGTTTAAATCTTTTAAAAAATATAATATGCAATCAAATTTCAAACACATAACAATCACTAGTAGAAATAAAACGATGTTATATCTGTCAGTGGTAAAAGAGCTGCAGTGATTTAATTCGTCAATAGCCGCGGGCAGTACTAATTGATTTCTGTTTGCCCCTATAATGGTAGTGCGGAAAACTTCACACTTTACTATTAACTTCCTGAATTATTCATTCATTCTTCAATTCGAATATTAATCACGCCTGAGACCACAATTGGATGTAAGACAACTTATATTGCAATAGAATAATAAAACCTATACATAAAAAAATCAATTGCTGTTCGTTTGTCTCGCTAAAACTCGAGAACGGCTGAACCGATTTGGCTAATTTTGGTATTGAATTAATTGTTGAAGTCCAGGGAAGGTTTAAAAAGTGAGAAAATATAGAAAAAAAAAGAGTAGTTAAAAAAGCATAACAACGTATGCAGGGTCAGCTAGTCTATATATATAAAAATCAATTGCTGTTCGTTAGTCTCTAAAGTCGAGAAAGGCTGGACCGATTTGGCTAATTATGGTTTTGAATTAATTGCTGAAGTCCAGGGAAGGTTTAAAAGGTGAGAAAATGTAGAAAAAAAGGAATAGTTAAAAAGGCAAAACAACGTTTGCCGGGTCAGCTAGTTATTAATAAATTTTAGTAACTTCCCTATTAATGCCATCGTTTGCGCCTTTTTCGTTTCAAATCAACAATCCCGGGCTCCAAACTCAACAGGATTTTGAGGTAAAAATATGGAATATTGTTTTTTTAGTACCAGTAACCATCGCCCTGTGGTCGAAATATGACAATAACTTAATAATAAAATCACTGTTAAGTTGAACAACTCACTTTAGCCGTAAAGAAAATGTACACATGCGTGTACATTTTCATGTATCATGAACGTAGTTTTTTATGTCATTAGATAGCATAGAAACAGAAGGCTCTCTTGATGGAAAGAGATACCATCGCCTATAGACACCAAATATGTTAATGGTGCGTTGCTACGCCCGTTGCGGGATGGCGATGCCACATTTTTTTTATAAGATAGCAACCAAGCAGAAGGGTCTCCTGATGGAAAGAGTCAACCATCGCCTATTGACACCAAATATGTTAATGGTGCGTTGCTATGTTGTGGCGAGGTCTAATGCCACATGCATAAAGCTACCAGCTACCTTACCCTCCAAACTGAAACATGACAGTGGTAAGTAAGCACTGTCGCTATTGTGGCAGGAATAGCTAAGGCGGTGGTACCAAATATCCGGGCGAGTCGTTGCGGAACTCTATTCACTAATATAAAAATATGAGCATGTTATTTATTACTTCAGTTTTTCAAGACTCTTCTCTATTCCACAGATTTTTCTTTGAAAATTGGTCACGAATGCAAATGCAAGCCCCTTTGAGATTCCCCGGAACCACCC
Source organism: Apodemia mormo (assembly GCA_036924255.1). Classification (NCBI taxonomy): domain Eukaryota; kingdom Metazoa; phylum Arthropoda; class Insecta; order Lepidoptera; family Riodinidae; genus Apodemia; species Apodemia mormo. The sequence goes on along the minus strand of JAUPFN010000014.1, from coordinate 30,508,602 downwards.
CGTTGTTTATTCTTACTAGATTACGCCGTTGCAAAAGATACAGCGGCCCATTTGTTCAACAAAGATGATATACTGCCCAGCCGTGCGTGTGACGACAAGTACTCGACTTACAAATCTTGCCATATTTACTACCAAGGCAGAAATACCTCTGCCTGTCACTATAAGGTCGAAAATTCCATAAATATTATACTATCGGTAGAAACATTTAAAATTGTCTAGCAATAGAAAACGACGAAAAAAGAATAATATATTGGGAAAAAGTGGACCCCGGACGCAATAAAATATCAATTTTTTTAACATTGCCGCACTTCCTACTCATATAAATTTTGTAATACGTATGATTCTTAGACATTGCGTGTTTTTATTATATCACTATTTGAAAAGTTGTTTTAGGTCAGCAATGTATATCGAAATATTATTATAAATCGTTTAAGAAAATTGCTATCTGGTGTGTTGGTGAAAGAACTGCTCCCTTCCGCATAGTTTTAGTTTTTGTCCATATAGTTGAATATGATTGCGGTATGTTCGGATTAAGGGGAAAATTTTATTTTATTACTTTTTTAAAGAATTAAACATTTTTAATCGGTGCAAAGAAATCTGAGGTTCAAGATCTATTAACCGCCTTAAAATAACACGAGGTTCTGACTTCTTCCATATGTATTTAGACAGACCGTTTTAGTCTGGACCCTCATCTACCATTCTGCTAGAAAGTTGATTAAAGGCGAATTATTGGCCAAACATGAACACTCATCATGTGTACTAGGTGGTAGAATTCCGCAATGTGTCGTCCGAATTTGGTACCATCTTTTCTTATCATAATTCTTGTCGCTCACGTAGTGACGTGGCTAGGAGTGCCTAGCAACCTTTATAACTGCAGGTTGTTCAAAATAAATTCATGCGTATGGCAAACGACACACCATGGTACATGCGCAATGTAGACCTTCACCATGGCCTAGAGCTCCTAACCATCATGCAATACATAAAAGAATTATCGATACGTTATTTTGAGAAAATAACACATCACGAAAATTCACTATTAAAAACCGCATTAGACTATGAGCTCGTCGCGTCCGCCTTACTCAGGTTTAGGAAGCCTCGCCACGTACTTTCCTATCCCGATGATCCTATTACCACAAATAATACAGATTTAGGTACACACACTACACTATACCGTCGTCGCCGGTCTCGATGACGAAGACTTCTCTATAGCCTAACGCGAGGCGCACAGCCACGATTTCGCCCACATTTAGTCCGAACGCCGCACTAAACCAAGGTCCGATATCACAGGAGACAGCCAGGGCGCGGGCGTTTATAGCTCCAATTTTAAGTTCTGCATTTCGCTCGCCTAAAAAGTCCGGTCACGCAGTAACAACCCATAAGAACAATTGTAATAGACATTTCGAAAAAAAACTCTCAAAACGACACGATAATGACAAGATTTTTTTAAGCTATTGCATAGCTTCTATCGCGGGCCTTAAGCGTGGAGACCGAATCCAGAAATTCCGTAACGAAAAAACCTAACACCCCCCACTCCGACCGGCACAGCGGTGATACTTTTTAGTTTTTCCATCTATCGATAAATACCAGAACTTTTAATGACTTTTTGAAATATCACGCTTGTCTCTTTAGTTCAGCAACCCGCCTTTAGGTGGCATTGGTTGTATTGGAAAACTACCGTAATCAGCTGTTTGTGAGAAAGTATATAGGTGTATAGGTATTTATCATCTACGTACAACAGTGAATATCTGTACTCATATAATTTGTGTACAAAGTGTTTTAAATATGAATAAACAAAGAAAAAAAATACTGCATAAATAAAATAAATATATAATTGTAATTGCATAAGTTGATAAAAAATGCTATGCAATAGCTTTACCGCGGCAGTCTCCGAGTGCCACACGTCTTTTTTTGGGACGACAGTGACGGCGCTATGTCAAGTTAAGTAGTGGTAAAAATTCCGGGTGATCGACAATGCAAAACTCTACCATCTAGTAGTCATGATGTCCGTCACAAATTGGACAAATCATGTTTTACGAATTGACGGCCTATTCCACAAAGAGGCCCATACCAACACAGGATAACCTAGTATTCCCACCAAGTAAAAACAAAACTACAATTTACCATCTAGTAGTAACTAGGTCTTTAGGTTTTCGAAATAAACTAGGAACCCTTATAGTTGATAGACATGATGATGTCCGTCCGTCCGTCAGTCCGCAATCTAGCTCAGAGATCCTTATTACTAGAAAGCTGTAATTTGGCACGAGCATGCATATTAGTCACGCAACAAAGTGGTAAAATAAAATTTTGAAAAGTGGGGATGATCATCTTTTTTCTCGCGCACTGCATAGTATGGGATATCGTTGGATGGTTTTCAAAAAATATGTTACGCTTGCAAAAACAATTTTTCGATTAGGATATCCGTTTGTGAAGAATTAAGCTTTAAAGTGATAATTGTTGTTAGAGTCAAGTGTCCCCTCTTTCGGTCAACTAAATGGTTAGTTTTGGGGGTGTGAAAAAATTTACGGTAGTAAATATAATGAAGTTAAAAAGAAAACTACCACGGATAAGTAGGTTTTACAAGTTAATGAGTAATAGCTAGTCAACCAACTTGTATTTAAAGAAGTTTACGTTCAGTTTGTAGAGGATGCCGGCCAAGAGCGAGGTCGCAGATTCAAATCCTGTCGTGTCGAGATTTTTCTTTGTAATTATTAAACCGTCATACAGACCAACTGCCTAAATTTATAACGACTTTTTTCATTTCATATTTATAATTCAATAATATGTCTCCGAATCATCGTATTAGTATTATCACGTCTGGTTTCTTTGTGTAGAGTAAATCGAATGTCTATAGACTTCCAATTCATTATAATTCCCTTCCCGGTTCCCTTGCAGGGTAGGCAGAGTAAACCAATCTTCTGTAGATTTTCCAGTTCACCACGATCCACCGGTTTGTCGATTGGCGAAGTAAGTAGTGATCGCCATCGCCGCATTTTACCGACCTGGTAACGATTATCGACTATTTCTAGGGGTAACCAGCACCGTCGGCATTACGTGCTCATGCAAGGCATGGGATTCGTAACACAGCACCCGCCAGACTCCAATCTGCTACTGAGATTTTGGATTTTCGTGAAAACCCTCTAAAAAGCCTCAAGAATACTTTTGCTTGACCCGGGCATCGAACCCGAGACCTCATGATCTGAGCCGAATAGGCTATCCTCGGCTCAGATATCAGAGACCACGAGGCAGTCGATTGTCGTATTAGTGTGAAGTTGACACTGAAAATAGAGGAAATAAGTCTGTCTGGACCTTTTATGTATGAGTATAACACTCAGTGTTTCCACCCTACAGTGTCCAGATTTGCAGTCATAATATAAACATATGCATATTTATTAATTTTTGCAGTCGCTCTGAACTTTACATAGCAGGAATTTTATCTTCTACCTCTGCTTCCTGTACAACGACTCTAAGATTTTCGCATTAGAATTTACAACTCGCCAGCCGCAATTCTTGCACGTATTCTCATAAATAATGCAGCCATACTAAAATTCAGAATAAATCAAATCATGACAAACGCACCAGTATTTATCTGTAAACTTTGATTTACCACGAAGTGTATTGCGTACAAGAAACTAAGGTAATTAATGAGTTAATTATTTGAATAGGGAAGCATTTATTAAGCGATAGTCATAAGTATATTTATATTTGATATACATTCTAAAATAATTTTAAATGAATTAGAATCCTTTTATGTGGAATTAATTTAACTAGAGATCGCCATGTGGTCGGAATCCGATCAGAGATTAAACAATAAAATCTTTGTTGATAAACATTGAGTATATTGACTAGTCAATGAATACTAAGGAATACGGATCGCCCTGTGGACTAAATCCGATCTTAAAATCTCTTGAGTTTAATTAGGAATATTAGCCCTAAAGAAAATACTATACTTATGTGTATACGCAAAGAAATACCTATAAGCCTATAAATAAGCCTTTCTACACCTACATGCTTAATTCTGCAGGCCAGCTCACTGCAGCGATTTTAACCGGGTATTTAAATCCAAATTCGATCTACCGAGTCACAATAGAGCTCACGCTAGGAAGTAAATTGCCAAGGGTCCCCTTGTCCAAATCAATAAGGGTTTTATAATTTTCGGAAAACTGGGTACAAAGTTTTTATTTCACATATTAATATATGTATAGATTTACTTTACACTACAAGTAGTTTAGTGTTCTTTTGTTAACCTTGATTTACCACGAAGTGCATAATGTCGACTTATTATATCGCAGGCAAATTTTATAATTCGTCCGTATACCGCACCATATTATACCAACAAATACAATAAATGTTTATTTAACTGCCGTGTTAATAAGTTAGTGTATGTCAAATCTTACAATCATACTATATATAAATTGTAAGTAAAATTTACCTTGCAATATTGAGCATCAAAGTGTCCAATCGAGCTGAAATTTGAAATACACCTTTAGTTCTGATGACAATGCAATTGTATGCAGTAAGTAAAACTAACTTTAAATAAAATTTAAATATACACATACAATATACAATGACTGCCTCATAGTTTAGGGGATAGCCTATTCGGCCCAGATGATGAGATCCCGGGTTAGATCCCTGGGCAAAAAAGCGCTATTTAGGTTTTTTCGATTTTTTCTTCAAAGGAGCCCAGGACCAACACGGGGGAGCCCGGGACCAACACGGAGTCTACTGTAGATTTTCGGTTTACTTTGCCTACCCCGCAAGGACGTGATTTTTTTAAATATAGACATATATGAAATTATCAAATAATTGAGTTAAACGACTCTTTGCAAAAATTGTTTCATGGTAGCTTGAGAATCACTGAACTTAAAATATTCCAATAAGAATATATTTCGGTAAGAATAATTTCCTATAAGAATAACAAAATGGAACCTAATTTAGGATGCATTAACAAGGCCAGTGAAGCGTGAAATTTGTTGTAAGCAACACGATATTAGGGTTTTTATGGTCCTTGATTTACGACTGCAACTGCCAAAGGAGATCCATTTTCAAAAAGCAATAACTACTTTCTATATTAAAGCAATGACGCTCGCAGCGAGGCGCGACTGTGTTATTTAAACCAATTGTCGTAGTCAAACAATGTTTATTGCTGTTATGTTTGGGATAGGTAATCGTTAATTATAGTAAAATTTAGAATAAGCACCTCTGAGCTTCTTCAGAAAAGTTTTTTCAAATATTTGTCAAATGGTGAATGAGTTATTCCTCCTTGATTGGTCCCAAACTCATTTCAAAATAATAGACAAATAGACAACAAATCTGTCATTTTCCCCAAGCAGTTATCACAAGTGTGTCACTACTATCGCGACTACTAGGTTTTAGGGGTAAATTTCTAAAACTTGCTTGTTTCGTAACGGGTCTAGTATTCCTGACACATAAGCGTCAATATTTCTCACATTTGTGGTCCAGTTTGGAGGGTAATAAATAATTGCTTGTTTAGTAACATGTCTAGTATACCTACCACAAAAGCACCAATATTTGTCACATTTGTGGTCTAGTTTGGAAGGTATTAAGGTAGCCGAGTAAACTACTATAGAGACTACTAGGTTTCAGAAATGAATTTCTAAAAGTTGCTTGTTTAGTAACAGGTCTAGTATTCTTAAGACAAAAGCTTTAATATTTGTCACACTCATGTTCCAGTTTGAGGTGTAATAAGGGAGCTGAGTAAACTACTATCGAGACTTAGTAGTCTCCATAGTAGTTTACTCAGCTCAGCAGCAGCAGCAGCAGCTCAGCATAGTAGTTTACTAGATAGTAATTTGGTTTAGAGGTAAAATTCTGAAACTTGGTTTTTTAGTGACGGGTCTAGTATTCCTAACACAAAAGCGTCAATATTGCTCATACTCGTAGTCCAGTTTGGAGGATAAAAGATAAAAGGTAAACTACTTTCGAGACTAGTAGGTTTTAGGAATAAATTTCTGAAATTTGCTTGTTTAGTAACGTGTCTAGTATACCTACCACAAAAGCGTCAATATTTGTCACATTCGTGGTCCAGTTTGGAGGGTAATACTGTAACTGGGTAAACTACTATCGAGATAACTAACTTTTAGGGGTAAATATTTTATACTTTTTCGTTTAGTAAGTTGTCTAATATTTTTGCTACAAAAGCGTCCATATTTGTCACAGTCGTGGAATAGTTTGGAGTGTAATGAGCCGGTAAACTCGCGCAAGTGGCATTTCAACTCACAACGTGGATGGCAACGCACCATTAACATCTTTGGTGTTATTAGGCGATGTTTATCTCTTGCCATCATAAGAGGCATGTGCTTGTTTGCTGTCTTTCGTTATAAAAATAATATTGAATAACTTCTCGTGTTAATCAAAGAACCTAATAAAGTCCCTAGTCCCATTGGTTTCTTATAAGAGAAGAGTATCATAGCGTCGGTTTTCTTGCGGAGTAGGCAGTCTACACTGAACGCCAATAGACTATCAAGTTCACCACAATCAACCAATTCGCCGATTGGAGAGATTTTTGTAGCACTTTACCAACTTGATAACGATTGTCGTTTATTTCTTCTATTGATAACCGGGACCCACTTGCCTCGAACGAGCACGTACCTAGAGCAGTCGCTCTAGGTAAGTACGTGTTCATTCGAGTCATTCGAGGCAAGAGGGTATTGTTAACACATTACCACGAGGTCACAGATTATATCTAAGGTATAATAGTAACTATTGTAAACCAGACTTCGAGCTGCTTTTGATGATTGTATTTTCCAGAAAAACTTTGAAAAACCTTAATATTACATTTGCCACACCCTGGGATCAATCCCGGGACCACAGTATCTGAGGCGAATAGGCAACCCTTAAACCTCGATAGAACCCTAAATCATTAGGCATATTACATTAGGTATATTTGATATAGTAAAAAAAATAATATAGTGTAATATGCGAATGTAGAAGTATGTAGGTACCGGGGAGGACCAAGACTGAAGTGCCATGATCAGATTGATCGAGTACTGTCCGAAAGTGATGTCACGAGTCTTCGCAATCGGCGTGTTTGTATGAGAGTAATGAATATGAAGGAAGCAAGACAAGCCTGCAAAGATCGTGATGTATGGCACTCGGTCCTCCCTGCCTACCCCGTAAGGGATCTGGCGTGAAGATATGTATGTATTACGTTGTGAACTTGTTCATTTATCTCCATTTTATTTTATAGAAAGATACGCAGCGCTTAAATTAACTAAAGCGCAGCTATTTGTAGCCTCTAATGGGTAAAGATATTTGAATCCGACTTCTTACAGTTGTGTTCCAGTCAGTATATACTGTTCAATGCTGGTCGTGCCGCTAGTGATAAATTAACTGATGCTCATGTCAGTGATGTCAGTATGAATGCATACAAGGCTCCCACCTGACTCCTCCATACAATGACCCATTAACTACAATACTGCATACAGTTAGAACTAAACCTACAGCCGCTAGGTATGACCGCCGTAAGGGCCGATTTACACTTTACAATGTACATATTTTGTGTCGCAAAGTTTTTTTATACAAAAATTTCTTACAGAAGATCTTAAGAGTAATTTTTGTGTTATGATTTTAAATTGAGATAAACTCACGGAATTATATTTGGTATTACGCTAGTGACGTAAGCCAAATTTGTTCTATCGCAATATGTGTTACAACTTACACCACAATATTTGCTTGTTTAAAAAAAATGGTGACGTACACTCACTAAACACAAGGAACAAAAACAATCTTGCTGTGCATGCATCTCGTCTCCACAGAATAAGTGACTCTTTTATGGGGCAATGTATACGCTTTTACAATAAACTTCCCGAAACTATAAGAGATCTGCCAGTCAATAAATTTAAAAAATGTGTTAAAACAAAACTGTGTAAAAAGGGTTTATAAAATCTCAGATTATTTGGAAGACAAACAAGCATGAGATTAATTGCTCCTCATATCAATCTCATATACATATATGTTTTATAGTATATAATTTTGTAATATTGTGATTTTGTGAAAAAAATATATATGAAAAAAAGACAAGCCCGCTGAGTTTCTTCCGCCGGATCTTCTCAGTGTGTGGCCGCGTTACCTATCCGGTAGTAGCTTTAAAAAATGTTGACGTATCAAAATAACTTGTAAAAAGTTTTATTGAATAAAGTTCTTCTGATTTCTGAATATTCTCGCGACAGTACCTATTCATTAATTTACTTATATTTTGTTTTAGTTAAGGTAGCGTAGGGTAACGTAGAAATATGCTTATTATTATGAAATTTTAGTAGTTAGCCTGTAATCAATCTACAATTTCAATAAAGAACACAACGATTTAAGTTTTCATTTCTGTTAGAAGCCCCATAATTACCTTTTAATTTTTTTAATGCAGCAACCTGTGGGGCGCAGATAGATAGAAGTATAAAATGTGTTTCATATTTGTTATGATTCAGTAATGTAATAGTAAGATGAATCTACAAAAACTCAGTAGGTACACTGGCAGAAGAGTACCTAATTTAACAATAAAATACGTTATTTCTCAAAAAACTTGAGCTTTTACAAAATCATTTATTCAAATATCAATAATAGATTTCTGAATACATAAAAATATTTATACCTCATCTTATACTACCAAATTATGGTTAAATACGACTTATTCATAATATGTAATTAAATATTACTTTATATTAGGTGTATACCCTATGTATATACCCACGAAAAGGTGGATAGAAATGTTGTAGGACCTATGCAATAGGGAAATGCCTATAGACACATAAGATAGATAGATGTTATAAATGAGATACATGAGATAGATGTTATAAATTCCACAATATTGCAATATTTACGGTAGATTTAAATAAAAATAAATTTATCCGATTCCATTTTATATCTTTCAAACAAAATGACCATAAGAATATCATAAATTTTAAAATCTATGTACGTTATTTCTGATAGACATGAGTTTGTATTGGGTTGTGTTTTAATTGTAATTATTTACTTACAAAACCAGTATTGACTCGTGCGCGATCGTTTTACCCTGTCTCCTAGTTGGTCGTCTTTAAACGTGATAACTGATAAACCACAGTGTTTATAGACATTATCACAAGTGAATCTGCGTACAGATATTAATTCAATATCTTGGAAAGTGCAAAGCGACCATATCGTTTATTCGGAAACCAGTATACATCTCATCCGCGAGCGTTCACCCCTGACCCCTGGCGTTGGTCATCTTGAGACGTTTGCCATCCCGCTCCATTCCCTACATTGTTATATAAACGTGTCCCACTCTGGATGCTGTGCACGATCCGATAAAGCGTGGATCGGTGTATCCTCTCAGAATTGCACTCGATTACGGGGCTCACGAATTGTGGCGGTGATTTTAATTTTTTTATACTATATTTAAGTAATATTTACTTTAGAAATATTTTCAATAAATACCTATAAATTCATACAAATAAAAAAAATAAGGTATAATGGACGCCAATTTTTTTGAAGTGAAAACTTCTTTAGGCGCGTTGAGCGTTTTGGTAGAGGGTAAAATCCTCGGTTCGCGTCACCGACATGCTAATGATAATAGTATATCTATAGCTATGTTTTGCATATAGTTTTAATTACTCTCAACTTAATAGTTCCGTTCTCACTTCTATCGGCAGTCCCACGACTGCTACTGTTTTTTTATTTACATACCAAGCAGATAGCTCTCCTGGTGGAAAGAGAAACCATCGCCTATAGACCAAAGTCGTGATGGTGCGTTGCTATCCAAGTGGCGGTATGGGAATGGTATATGCATAAGTCTACCGGCTACCTTACCCTCCAAACTGGAACGCGAAAATGACGCTATTGCGGACGTTATTATGTGAAAAATTTAATATTTCCTCCGTGTTGGTCCGAGCTCCTTTGCAGAATATAGGAAAAAGTAGGTCGTAAAAGCCGACCGATTGGCCATGTGAGTCACTAATATCGTAGCTAGTAGGTGGTAAAATTCTGCATTGTGTCGCCCGGGTCTGGTACCATTGCCTTACCTATTCCTGCCGCAGTAGCGTCAGTGTTTGCCATTGTCGTATTCCGGTTTGGAGAGTAAGATAGACGGTAAACTTATTTATGTGGCATTAAACCTCATTACAAAATAGCAACGCATTGTTAACATATTTGGTGTATATAGGCGTTGGTTGACTCTTTCCATCAGGAGACCCATCTGCTTCTTTGCTATCGTATGACATAAAAAAAATACTTACTGCAGTTCAATATTTCAAAGCAAACAAACAACTCCAAAAATACGTTTTTTATGCCACTGTTTAATTTTAACATGCGATAGACGACTTTAATTTGTAATGGATCTCACTATTGCTCTGTTGTTCTTTAAATTCATTCATTTCATCGTGTATAAATTGATCTAATTTATGTGAGCTGGATGTTGATAGTTCACATAGTAAATTAGAGTTTTTGTAAATTTCTATCCCTACTTATGTCCATAATAATATTATTAAAACAGAAGTTTGTCTGTCAGTCTGTTACGCTTTCACGGCTAAAACGCTGAACCGATTTCTATAAAATTTAGCATGGATATAGAGTTGAAGCTTATCGGTCAAACAATTTTTTTCAAATGAGGTAGATTTTTGAAAAGAAAACGAGTTATTTTAAAAAATTTACCCCTAAAGAGCTGTAATAGGGATGAAAGTTTGTTTGATTCTGCAGTTCCTAAGAGGCATATTGGCTATGCAAGTCAGTAGCATCATGGCTACTTGGTTGTAGAGCTCTGCATTGTCTCGTCTGTTTCTTGTACCACCATTGACATAAAAAACCCAAGATGAACAATCAATGTCTCAAAAACGTCCTCTAAAAATGAGCGCACAATTTTAAATTATGCGCTTATTTCAAATGGATTCGCGTCGGTCGCGTCACTATCAATTTTATTTATTTTTGTACATGGCTGTTTAAAATCAACTATAAAACTTGCGCTTACAGTTGAATATGCAAAAACATATATTTTTGTCATATCTATAACTACTTGTGTGAAATTAGGGACAGTTTTGAGCGCCAGTTTTTTTCGGGACTGTGCATCTTGGGTTTTTTATATCAATGTGTACCACCGTATTACCTGTCGTGTTCCGGTTTGTGAGTAAAGATAGCTGGTAAACTTTTAATTTGTAAATAAATAGTGGATAGCAACGCACTATTAATATCTTTGATGCATATAGGTGAAGGTTATCTCTTTCCATCAGGAAAGTCATCTGCTTGTTTGCTATATCTAATGATATTACAAAAAATGTTAATTTACTCGCGTACGAAGCTGCGTGGTTAAACTTGTTACGCAAATAAACATGATCTAATAACATATTTTTTATTTACATTTAAAAAATTGCTTATTTTATCCAATACTAGCTGACCCGGTAAACGTTGTTCTACCTTTTAAACTACTCTTGTTTTTTTCTATATTTTCTGACCTTTTAAACCTTCCCTGGACTTCAACAATTAATTCAAAACCAAAATTAGCCAAATCGGTTCAGCCGTTCTTCAGTTTTAGGGAGACTATATATATATATATATATATATATATATATATATATATATATATATATATATATATATATATATATATATATATATATATATATATATATATATATATATATATATATATATATATATATATATATACTAGCTGACCCGGCAAACGTTGTTTTGCCTTACATATTAGGAATTCATAGCGGACAAACAACGTGACACGTAATTTATATAACACTACGGGATTGTCCTTCCACACAGCCAAAATGGCATTAAACTTAATATGGTGGTTAAGTATTCTTAAATTTTCTAATTTTCCGCGCAATTTTCTTAAGGATTGATTTTTATATATATAGATATATATTAGTATATATAATATATAGATTAGTAAATCACGTTGCTGGCATAAAGTAAAACACATTTTAAATTGTTTATTTCCGCCTCGGATTTGTACCGTGTCATAATTAAAAGTCGGAAGATGTATATACGAATGTAGCGGCATTACCTGCCGGTTACCAACAGTACCGGCGTGGAACCTACGTACTTTATATTATACCGCGGATATAAAGAAATTGAAGAATGTGCTGACAACGTAGAAATGGAAGAAAAATCTAAGAAATCCTGCTTTTGAGTTTAGATGATAGACTGATTTCTTGACCAACGAGGCAGCATACAGAAGGTATATAAATCCAATAATAATCAGAACACCTACGCGCAAGTTTAAACACACAGACAGCCCGTGTTGGTCCCGGGTTCCTTTGAAGATAGACCAACTGCCGTTCTGCCAGGTAGGTCATAAAACGCGACCGATTGGCTATACAAGTCAATACCATGGTGGCTACTAGGTGGTAGAGTTCTGCATTGTCTCCCCGGGTCTGGTACCGCAATAGCGTCAGTGCAGGTCACTGCCGTGTTCCGGTTTGAAGGGTAAGGTATATGGTATTAGACCTCGTCACAAAATAGCAACGCACCATTAACACCTTTGGTGTCTATAGGCGATGGCTGACTTTTCCATCACGAGAGCCATCTGCTTCTTTGCTATCTTATGATATAAAAAAAGCCCTGGGCATGTACATTAGTAAATCAGACTAGGAAAGATTTTCCTTATTTCTATTCAACTCGTGTCTAATACAGAATATCACGCAACTCATCCCTCGCTCTTTAAGTAGGTAATTAGAACACCTAAGCCGAAGTTCGAGTATTTAAGATGTTTGCTGTCAGGTCCACACAGCCAGAACTATTAGCCACTAGTAAGATATTTCATCACACCCGTATCGCCGAAGAGGTAGGTTCGCCCAACCAGTGCACGCCCGATTATCTGAAGATACTTAGTCCCACAACGTAGAAAGAAAGAAAGAAAGAAAGAAAATATTTATTTGCAAGAATATGGGTGTTACAAGTTGTTAAAAATAATTAAGTTACCGACATATTCTACCAATATATGGTGTGCAAATATTTAAAAAAAATATCATTATATAATATTACATTTAAAACTATAAATTGTATCGATTTTTCAGAATTACTACCGGATTGGAACGCGGCCACACACTGAGAAGATCCGGCGGAAGAAACTCAGCGGGCTGGTCTTTTTTTCTCTATTTTATGTTCTTGTTATAAATATACAAGGATGATTCCATATTACAAGGTTATTTTTATAATTACAAATTTCATATTTTGAGTAATTATTTTTTTTTTTATAATTTACATAATGTTCACCATTTACAAAAATTTTACTACATTGAATTTTTTTTAAGGACAATTCAACAAACTTATATTTCTATCCATTAACATTTAATTTTATCGGCTAAAAATTCTTTAATATCATAATAAGTTTTATCTAACAGCAAATCAAACAACTTTTTGCGAAATTTATTTATAGGCAATGATTTAAGACTATCAGGAATATGATTGTATATAATAATAGACATACAATACACATTTTTTGTAAAAATATTTAATTTTTGGTTAGGCACATATAATTTCTTACTTTTCCTAAAATATGAGTTACCAGTGACTTCAGCATTTGTTTTAAATAACTTTTGGTGTTTTTTTTACAAACACGCATACCTATAAAATATACAAACATGGTAAGGGAAGTACCTTAAGAGACTTGAAAAGTGGTTTACAGGAATGTAACTGATTAACACCACATATTGCTCGAATACATTTCTTTTGGACACTAAAAATTCGTACCAATTCAACAGAATTTCCCCAAATAGGAATTCCATACCGTAATAGTTGGCAAGCCTATCGCTAACCGGGCACGCATCCAATCCCAGGCAACGTTGTTTTTAACTTCCGAAACCTCATGTGAACAACACAAACATCGGACAACTACACCATAGAGGCGACAAAAGAGATATTTCAAAATGCGAATGACACATTAACACTTTTTGGCAGACCCAAGTATTGAACTTTATTTACAATATCTAATAGACGAAAGTCTAATAGCTGAACATCTACTCTCCAAATCGGAATACGACATAGGCAAATATTGACGCTATTGCGGCAGAAATAGGTAAGGCGGTGGTACCATACACTTACTATACCAGGTGAGACTTTACGAAACTCTACCAGCTAGTATTCACGAAGGTAGTGTCAACGAATCGTCAATCCTTCGCCTTTTACGAACTGCCTGGATGAATGGCAGATGGTTTGGCCTGGACCAACACGTGGAAAACTTACTTTATTATTTTATATTATTATTTTACATACATTTTATTATATATTATTATTTTACATGAAAATATCTATGTACTAAATAGGTACATAGTTGTCGAGAATATAAGGTATTTGCAATGTAAAATTATTAATAATTAAAAAAACAATAAAATGTTAAGTAAGTGAGTGACAAAATGTTAAGTAACAAAATAATAAACAAATTTTATTTTTATCGATTAAAAGCACACTAGCGATTGCCCTCTTGTCAAAATTAGACCATAAACCAAACAATAAAATCTCTTTTGAATTGGACAACAGAATTTAGCTATAACAGCAATAATATACACTTATTTTTATTAAGGTATGTTCATGCGTTTAACATAAAAATATGAGTTCTGTAATTTAGCATATTTAAAGTTTACACTGGGGAGGAGCCCAGTGTAAACTTCAAATATGCTAAATTTCATACTTCTTTTTCCGTCCGCGTAATTATATTTAAAAGGGGTACAAAGTTATTGCTTATCTTCTTATTGTTTGTGCTTATTTATGTTATGCTTATGCTTATTGGTATGTTTATGCTTATTGTTTATTCGTATTGTTTATGCTTATATAATATCTAGATGCTTTGTATCATATATGTATCACTGACCAAAACTCAATCAATCAATTACATAGGTACACATGCACTTATAACACACACAGGGACAGAAAAAAATAAACATCTTCACAGTAATCTTAGGGGTTCTTCTTCTTCTAAATCTTGCAGGGTTAGCACTTAGCAGAGTGGATAGAACGTCGAAAGTTGCTCCCAGTTCGGGGGGAGATTTTTCGACTGGGGAGATGGGCGGTAAACTATAATTATCAAAATTTACTAAAATTTTCTAGGACTAAAAGCAATGACACTTTACCAAAAAAAAAACTTTACCTGATTTAAGAATCGAATATAGGACGTAACCTGAACCAAATAAGCTAACTACTATGCCAACGAGACAATCAAGCAAAAAGGTTTATTATATTAATACATTATTACCGCAGACCCTCGAATTAGTGTCGATGGACTCCGCAAAATAATTATACAGTGACGTTTGACGTAATAAGGGGTTGAAACGACGGGGGTGGTTAACAAAAGAGTGCTGTAATGATTTTGATGTGATTTTCACGGTACACCGCGTCAGGACAGAGGATGTGGTTAGCGGGGCCCTGTTTAAATGATTTAATATTACAGCTGTGATGGATATCATGTTTTTTTGTGGAATTTCGTGGATGACTTTTGAAGTGCTTACGTTTAGTATGATATGGGAATGTCGAATTGAATAATGAAAAGTGTGTGTGTGCTTATTAGGAGTTTGTCTAACACATTTTAAAATCACCTTATTACTTTATGTCACATGATGACAAGAAATGATATCAAGCAAAAACGCTTATGCAGTAAGCATTTGATGGCTACCCAGTTGGAAAATTACACAATCGCCTATAAACACTTAAATGTTAATTGTATTATTTTATACCATAAAATAGGAAACAAGCTAATGGCTCTCCTGCTTGAAAGAGACAATCATCGTCTATAGACACTAAAGATGTAATGGTGTAATGCCATCCGTGAGGCAGAATATTAATGCTACGTGGTTAAGTTCACCGTTTACCTTACCCTGGAAACTGGAACACAATAATGGCAGGCATTGACACTAGTTACTAGTGTCAATGCCTGTCATTGTGTCATGTAGGAATATAGGCAAAAGTGGTACCAAATCAGAGATGTTCTATTCTTCAAAAAAAGGAAATCCAAACCAACACGGGAAAAATTACTTTATTTGTATATAAAAATATTTGTATTTTAGACTTATAATCAAATATTAAATAATCGGAAAAGAATATTTTCAATAGTTTAAAAATTATAAGAAAAAATAAAAAATCATTTGTTTTACCAAAACGGAGCTATCCAATAGATTTTTTTATCGATATGTGGGTGATTCCGTTCTAACTGTGATATTCAATGTCCTGTATTGTTTGTTCTCACAGGTCGTTAATTAATAATTAATTTATGAAATTTTTGTACTTCATGGAAAATAATAAACATATTTCAACATTATTTTCATATAATATAACTTGCCACTTACAGAAAACTTACAATATATCACTTAAATGTCAATACCGTGTCATGTCCATTTCTAGAATTTATTTATAAATTGTTAGTTTTTTGTCGTAATAAATGATTTAAACTAATTACCTCATAAATTCTAATGTTTACGACAAAAAAAACTAACAATTTATAAATAAATTCTAAAAATAGACATGACACGGTATTGACATTATATCACAGTTAGAACGGAATCACCATGTATCGATTTTTATCGATATCGCAAGCTGTGTATATAGAAATACCCTCATTAAAAAAATTAACACTTTTGAAAGCTATTTGATTTTTCAAACCTGGAAAACGGAATATGTTAATTTATTTTCAATTATCATAGCATTGTTTAACACAACACTAGATTTATCTGTTCTCGCATACGGGTATTAAAATTCCCACTAGTTAATTACGGGGGCACACTGCGAAAACACTCGCTCTGATAACGTATTGCGGATTAAAATATATTTGTTGTATTTAACCTTGTTACCTTAGTACGATTTCTGTTCAGCGCCATCTATGCGATTACTAGGTTACTGAATTATTATTTTTTAACTATTTAACTATTAAACTGTTATATTTGATGGAATTCGATCATAATTTTATGGCCTCGTTTTAAATACATTAATGGTTAATTGCACCAACTTTGTGTGCTTAGGACAGTCTTTAGTGACATGCTTTCACATTCTTTTCATTTAAGATAAAAAGTGACAGCATGCTTTTTTTATAAGTGACAGCATTTCGCCGTGTTGGTCCCGGCCTCCTTTGTAGAATAGGCCAACTGCCGTTCTGCCAGGCAGGTCGTAAAAGGCGACCGATTGGCTTTCGAGTCACTGCCATCGTGGCTACTAGGTGGTAGAGTTCTGCATTGTCTCGCCCGGGTCTGGTACCACCGCCTTACCTATTCCTGCAGCAATAGCGTCAGTGCTTGTCGCTGTCGTGTTCCGGTTTGGAGGGTAAGGTAGCCGGTAAACTTATGCAAGTGACATTAAACCTCGCCACAAGATAGCAACGCACCATTAACATCTTTGGTGTCTATAGGCGATGGTTGACTCTTTCCATCAGGAGACCCATCTGCTTGTTTGCTATCTTATGATATAAAAAAAAAATGCTATTTAGGATTATCCTAAGCTAAGACAATGTTGGTGCAATTGGGTATAAGTCTCTTTAAAGTTTGGCAACAGAGTTTAATCGTAAACAAAAGAATATATACAGAATGTAAAAAAGCCATTATTTTGTAGCTCAATACAATATGTGAAATTATTTTATGGATATTGATAGATACATTTTCAAAATATTTGCTTGATTTAACGGAGAAGTTTCTCAATTTTAGTATCAAATTGAAGCACTTTAAAATACGATAACTTTGTTGTTTTGATAAAAAGAATTCTTTTTTTATAGTGTCTAACTATATACCTCTTTCGGATCAGACAGGGTTTTTTTACACATTTTGTATGTATGTAAGTATATGATTTATTTCAAATGAATGGTAGTGTGTGTAATGTTTACCTTTATTAATTTAATGTGTTTCTAATGCATATTATAAAAAATACAAACTTTCTACTATATCTTTATCATTAACTGTGCGAAATTTCATAAACCTTCGTTTATGTAAATGTACAAATATATAAAGGAGTACAAACTTGACGGTTAAAGACTGACACTAGTGCCACTCTTTCACTTTTTCATATTTTATATTCAAATAAAATAACTATGTAGTATGAACCAAAAAATGTAAAAAAAAAACAAACACTGTGATGCAAATAAAAAAATCGTGTATGTACTGTTGTAATTGTATTGTAACTAACCGTATTTTTCAACTAACTACACATCGGGGGTGTAACTCAGTGGTAGAGTGTCTGCTTCGCATGCTGAAAGTCCTGGGTTCAAATCCCAGCACCTCCACACTATCATTATTTTAAAGTTAATATTTTACATTCAAAATAAAAATTAAAAATAACAAATCTTCATTAAAAGTAAATAAAACAGTCAACGTGTTTTTTATTTTTTTCAAAACAAGCACGCTAAATAAGAAAATGGTGGATGTGTGCATTGTGTATTCGTGTTTGTAGGTATATATATTGTAATGTGTACATCTGTATGCATATATAAATAATAATATAAAGTGATGTGTGCATTCTGTATACATGTTTGTATATATTGTGATGTGTGCATTGCATATGCTTGTTTGTATAAATTGGTTATATAAGAGCATGCAGACAGTTAACTAACACTCCCCCCCCCCTCCAGACCCTTACATAATTAATGAGTGGCGCTTTATAACAGATTTAAAATCATTAAACGGTTGAGATAGGAACTGTTTCTATAGTATAATTTTTTTTTTTCTCTAATTTTTCACCTATTTCTCCCGATAAAAACTTTCTCGAATATTTAAAAAAATCAAATAGTCCAGACAGCCCAGAGTTTTGTGCTTAGCAATACGGTTAGCAAATCATTTTTATATGTATAGATAATGAAATCTGGGACAACGGTAAGTTAATAAATAAATGGGATAATTTTTTGAATCAATAGAGCGAATAGCCGGATAGCCTGGACACGTGGCAGCGGTGACCACGGCGGATATGCGATGTTAGTGATAGACGCATTCCGTACCCTATACTTAATTCATAAACTAGCTGCGCACTGCAACCCGCTGCATCATAAAGGAACAACTTATTTTTCTGAAATAAAAAGTATCCTTTGTGCATTATTATTATTACAAAATAAAATAAATTATTAAAAATAAAAATAAAATAATTAATAATAAATTTAAAATAATTATATAATTAATTATTAAAAATTATCATTATTATTGTTATTCATCTGTTTTTTATCCAGGTCAGCATCCATATGTGTGCCAAATTTCATCTAAATCGGTTCAACCGTTTTTGCGTGAAAGAGTAATAAACATGCATCCATCTAGCCATCCATCTTCACAAACTTTCGCATTTACAATACAAGCTGGGCCCTGCAGCCTGCTGCACTTTAATAGTTTTTATGTACGTAAAGCTGCCCTTGCTATCAATTTAGGGCTCTTTATGAGCTCATTAGTTGCTAACACTACTCGTAATATTGTTTTGCTCCCATAGGAACCCAAAAGTTTGAGACAAAGCTAGATTTTTTGAAAGCTAGCACCGTAATATACTGAACTGAGTTCAATCGTATTATTGTTAAGCTATCAATTTACGGCTTTTTATCTTTTTATGTGCTAATAAGTTGCTAACATTAATATTTTCTCGCTCCCGTAGGAACCTTAAAAATTCAAGACAAAGCTAGCTTTTTTTGAAAGCTATAGTGAACTGAGTTAGTCAGTAACACCGTCGTATAGTGAACTGAGTCCAGTCGTATTCTTGTTAAGCTTTCAATTTAAGACTCTTCATGTGCTAATTAGTTGCTAACACTAATATTTTCTTGCTCCTATAAAAACCCAAAAATATGAGATAAGGCTAGTTTTGTTTGAAAGCTAGCACCGTCATATACTGAACTGAGTCCAACAGTATTATTGTTGAACTATCAATTTAGGGTTCTTTATGGGCTCATTAGTTGCTTACATTAATATTATCTTGTTCTTACAGGAACCCAAAAATTTGAGACAAAGCTAGCTTTTTTGAAAGCTAGCTCTGTCATATACTGAACTGAGTCCAATAGTATTATTGTTAAGCTATCAATTTAGGACTCTTAATGTGCTAATAAGGTGCTAACACAAATATTTTCTTGCTCCTATAAAAACTCAAAAATATGAGACAAGGCTAGTTTTGTTTGAAAGCTAGCACCATCGTATACTGAATCGAGTCGAATCGTATTATTGTAAGCTATAATTTAGGGTTTTTATGTGCTAGGTAATAAGTTGCTAACATTAATATTTTTGCTCCCATAGCAGCTTTGTAATAAGCCAGGTATATTCTAACTTATGGAACAGTGTAGTTTTTGAGATATTGCTATAGTTGCCAGTTAGTTAAAGTCGGTTTATATTTTTCAAATTCAATTACATTTTATTTATTTACATGAATTTTGTTTACATACGAATATAAACTAAAATAATACAGAGTTAGATTTTGTATGTTTGTGATTTTACTGAACTATTGTAGAAAGTCGAAAATTGGTTAATTGAAAAATCTCAAAGTTATATCGAAAAAAAAATTTTTTCAAAATTTTTCGATCCGTCAATCCGTTCAAAAGTTATGAGATCTTTAAACACACACACACACACACACACACACACACACACACACAAACAGATATACTGACGTTATCCTGAAAAGAGTCGGAATATGTTCCTAGGACCTAAAAACATGTAGATCTGGTGAAAACTCGATTTCTGAAAATTGGGGTAAAATCGGGCAATCCTTATTTACATACGTAGCGGGAAGTTAAAAAACGTATAATTTATTTAAGAAAAATAATAATATGAAATCCTCTTTTTTACGTTTGTCGGAAAACACGAAAAATTATTGTCAAGGCGCATAAGTTAAATCATATAGACCTGGAGATGATGACACAAAATATCAATCATTTGTACCAGTATGGCGGTTCTTCAGGGGTCTAATCACGTAATGACAAAACATCTACCGGTCTAACAGTATTGTTTGTAAATAATATATAAAACGTAAAAGTACACATACAAGCACATTGATTAGTTACATTTTGGGCGAGCTCTTTCCAAAAGACCGAGGTTCGTTTATTATTCCATTTGGCCTGACATTTGAGGCAACCGATCAACTATTCATTTCAATTTTCGACTGTACGTTGCATGTAGCCAAAAGAATCAATGATTAGATTATCTATACATTATATAATAATCAGTAAGGAAGTAATATCTTCACACCCGTATCCCTGAAGAGGTAGGCAGAGTTATACAAGTACACCCACCCAAAGATACTTTAGGCCCACAATGTGATGGGGATGATGTAAGGAAGTGAATTATATAAAAGATGTTGTGCTTGTATGTAATTACTGAGTGATTACGATGCAATGACTTAATTCAAATACTGCTTGATATTGCTTTTTACCTGCGTTAGATAAGACTCAAAGTATTTTAAAGAAAGTATTGATTCAAATTTATTAATTTAACAAAAATGTTAGTTTCAAGGTTCATTTTAATTTTCAATTAATAAAGGTTATTGTGGCTTGTTTACAGTGGTGGATTTACCCATAGGTCCGTGAGGCCCGGACTTAAGTCGGTATAATTCTAGGGGCTGCAAAATTAATAAATTAAATGCTTAATTTCAATAACACTTCCTCACAACGCAAAAAATCTGTAAACCGGTTGACCCTGCAGGCCATCCCTGAAACATCCTGCAAAACTAAATTATTTTAAGGTCAAGGGAGTAAAAAATATTGCATGACTTTATTCAGTTCAAAAATTTAATTTCTTAAAAATGACAGTATATTGATTTTCGATTAGCTGTATATTCATTCTGGTAACGTTGATCGATTTTGATCTTTAAATGGCATTCAAAGCAAGTTTTGAAATCTAATATTTTGTAATGTAACGTCAAAAAACATTTTTTTAAATTGTCGTCATTGATAATTCCCAAATAAATCGGCCGATTTTGATTTAATTTACGGTATTGGACGCAGCAAGCAATCCCCGAAATTTCCCACTAAATTAAGGTATTTTAAGCTCATAGAAACCAAAACTATACCTTTTCAGAGTACCAAAATCTTAATTTCTCAGATCAGAATCAGAGTACCAAAAGCTTCTCAAAAATTAAATTACTGTCATTTATAACAATAAATGACAGTAATTTAATTTTTGAGAAGCTATATACTTTGGAAACGATGACGATGATAATGATATCGTAAATAAATCGCCCGATTGTGATCCAATTGGACGCAGTGGACTGTATTGGACTCAGTTTTTTAGTGAGAAAAGCTGTTTTATTGATTCAGGCGTTACTTTGCGGAAATCCATTATTAAAAGGTGAAATTAATTAAATTTAAATTTAAATTTAGTTCGCGGATAATAACAAAAATTAATTTCACCTTTTGAGAAAAGCTGATTAAATTTTTAAGACAATCGGTACATAAGTCTAAAAATATTTTAAAAATCCATACTAATCCATACTTAGATACGATATATATACTTAGATGCTTAATATTATAAATGGGAAAGTGTATGTGTGTGTTTGTCCGTCTTTTACGGCAAAATGGAGCGACGAATTGATGTAATTTTTAAGTGGAGATAGTTGAAGGGATGCAGAGTATCATAAGATACTTTTTGTCCCTTTCTAACCTCCAACTTCCCTAAAATGGGGGGTGGAAGTTTGTATGGAGCATTCTGCAATTTTCAAGGTAGAAGTTAAAAATTGGTATGCGGTCATTTTTTTAGAAATCTGCCTCCAACCCCTTAAAATAGGGGGTGAAATTTTATATAGATCAATTTAAAGCGAGCAAAGCCGCGGGCAAAAGCTTGTATTAAATAAGTTTGCCGTAAACAACAAAATATTAATAATTTGAAAAGCCGTAACATTTGAAAACTTAATTTGGTTTGATTTTTGAAGCTGCATTTGACGTAAATTTTTAAGTAGGTTCTAAAATAATGTAGAAGGTCGAAAAATTATTGGTCAAAAAAAGTAATAACGCAACAATTGCGAGTGTGACCAGAAACATTTGTAATGTTTATTCATAAATGCGAAAACTTAGGTCCGGTATTTTTGATCTTTTCAACTCATATCGACCAGGAAGACAAAAACATTAGACAACAACATGGTAAGGGCAGAATAGGAAGAATATCCATGTTAAACTATCAAGGAACTGTCAAAAGATGGTAAAATATTATTGATTTTGAATTGATAAGGACAAATTATATTATTGATTAAAAATAAAACTTTGTTTTTTTAATTAAATGAAAGAAAACATTATTCTTCTGTCATACTAATTAGATATATTCTACCCGTATGCTAAATTTCATAAAAACCAACTTCAAGGTGATAATATTTTTCTTCATGCCAACATACACTCCCTCATTTTTTATATAAATAGGATATCTAATATAAACGCAAAAGGTGCATTCCAACATTGTGAAACTAGATTTCCGTGCGGATTACAGCCTGGAAATGGAATCGGGAGCTAATTTCCTGCGTGAACCAAACTTTTCACTTGTATCTAGTCTTACGCGGGCTTACGTTTTATAAATACTTTATTTTATTTATTTATTTAATACTTTATTATACACTTCTATAAAACACCAAAGAAAAAGATGATAACAAAAATTGTACAAAAGGTGAGCTTATTTCTAATAGCGCAGATTTCTTCCGGCTAACCCGAAATGGAAGTAGGGATTATTATATGGGAAAGCATTATGCACAACAATCCCCTGCGTTAATCCGGGCTCCTTTGAAGAATAGACCAAATGCCGTTCTGCCAGGCAGGTCGTAAAAGACGACTGATTTCACTGACTGACATCGTGACTAGTGGTAGAGTTCCGGAACTTCCCGCCCGGGTATTTGGTACAACCGCCTACCTATTCCTGCCGCAATAGCGTTAATGCTTGTCGTTGTCGTCAATTTATCAGCTACCGTGAAGGTAGCCGATAAACTGATTCATGTGGCATTGCCAACCTGCCTCACGGTTGGCAAAACACCTTCAACGTCTTTTGGGTTGTTAGGCGATAGTTTCTGTTTTCATCAGGAGAGCCATTTGCTTGTTAGCTATCTTATTATATAAAATAACGTACACACATACCCTTAATATATATATATATATATATATATATATATATATATATATATATATATATATATATATATATATATATATATATATATATATATATATATATATATATGTATGTATGTATATATACACATATTAATAGGAAATCAAACTTACATAACTTCAGTAGTGTAAACTAAAAAGTGTTAGATAATATTCTTTAAGGCGTTTTCTAAAAACTGACAATAAAGGGCAAAACGTAGGCAAACATGGAGGAAGTGACTTCCATAGCTTAGCTGCATACATCGCAAAAGGACCATAAATAAGTCTGGGAGAGAGATATAGGGAATCTAAGAACAATATTAAGGTTAAACCGACATAGAGAATAAGAAGAATGTAAAATGGAAAAACGATCACGAAGATAGTTAGGCGCAGTTGGATTATATAGAATATTAAAAAGAAGACACAGAATTTGAGTAGTCTTGCGTCTCTCCCTCTCCCTCTCCCTCTCCCTCTCTCTCTCTGTGTGTGTATGTCTCTCTGCGTGTGTGTGTCTCTCTCTCCCTCTCTCTTTTTCACTCTCTACTTAATAGCAATGCTCTTGTCAGTGGAGTTATTGTCAATATTGAGCAGAAATCCCCAATTAGGTAGATTGGCTATTGGATTTCGAATATTAAGAAATGACAAAAAATGTCAATGTCTCTCCTGTTACAAAGAGATAACCATCAACTATAGGCAATAAATATGTTGTTATGCTATGTTGCTATCCGTGAGGCGAGATAAATATGCTACATTGCATGTTTAACGTACGTTTTAAGGTAGCTTTACACTCCAAACCCAAACACGGCGATGATAAGCATTGACCCTATTGCGGCAGACCCGACAGACGTTGTAAACTACGACGCAGTTAACTTATGTAATCTGTAGCTCTAATTATATTTTTCCCGATCACTTTTAATTTGGTTGAAGGCACTAAAATATTGTAGTTTAAATTTTGTGTAATTGAAATTATATCCATACGTTTTGTTATTTATGTCGGATAAAAATAAAATTATGAATTTATTATTTTTTTTATTGCATAAATCCTTCCCCGTGTTGGTTCTGGGCTCCTTTGAAGAATAGACCTACTGCCTTTCTGCCAGGCATGTCGTAAAAGGCGACCGATTGGCTATGCAAGTCACTAACATCGTGGCTACTAGGTGGTAGAGTTCTCCATTGTCTCGCCTGGGTCTTGTACCACCGCCTTACCTATTCCTTCCGCAATAGCGTCAGTGCTTGTAATTGTCTCGTTCCGGTTTGGAGGGTAAGGTAGCCGGTAAACTTATGCATGTGGCATTAGACCTCGCTACAAGATAGCAACGTACCATTAACACCTTTGGTGTCTTAATAGGCGATGGTTGACTCTTTCCATCAGGAGACCCATCTGCTTGCTATCTTATGATAAAAAAAAGAACAGCCTCTGAAAATTTGTCTAGACCTTTAAATCCTGTATAAGAGATTGATATGAGGAGCAATTAATTTCAAGCCTAGATTAATTACAAACCTTACAAGTTATATTTAAATATTTTACGAGAGTAGAATTAGTTCGTGTTTTTAAATATTCACTGAAGTGATGCACTTTCCCCGAGTTTATTTCGTGATAACCTCGAAAGTGCAAATCAAAAAGATGTCAAGTATTTATATTGACATATCTAGTTAACTGTCAGCGCGGCGATGACTTCGCCTCGTCGCGGAGACAAATTGTGCGGGCCCCTGGGAAATCTGCGGTTATTAGTTGTCAATCACGCGGGATCGAAATTCTTACCCCAATACAGGGTTGGGGAGGTCATATTATGAATCTGAGATTTTTACAATGATACTTAGAGTATTTTTATAGCGTCGAATAGATAAACAAGCAAACTCCTTTCACAGTGGTAAAAGGCTATCCATTAATTTAAAAGTATCTTCACGCCCGTATCCCCGAACAAGTAGGCAGAGGGACAACCATTGCACCCACAATTAGTCGAAGATACTTAATTCCACAATATAATAAATATATAAATGCCCAGCCTATCTCAAACCGGGTAGGTACTCATCTGACCTCGGACAACATTGTTTTTATCAGAAAACTAAAAAACACATTTTGGATTTACCTTAAAAACAACAAAGAAAAATATCGACACGCGGGATTTGAACCTGCGACCATCTCCCTAAAGCCGGGACGCTCTTCCACTGAGCTAGTGTCGACAGGCTCGAGGCGGCGAAATTCTTCTTTGCTATATGATCGATTACGTCGATTATACTGATCGCTAGCTATACATACGTATAGATACGTATAGATATACACAGGTTCAAATCCCGCGTGTCTATTTATTTTTATTTTTCTTTGTTGTTTTTAAGGTTTTTCCAGTTTCCCAAGCACTGGGTGAGTGCTATAACACAAAAATACATTTTGCATTTGCCCGACCCGGGAATCGAACCCGAGACCTCACGTGGCACTAACGACACTTGACCACTAGACTACAGAGACAAACCATTAATTAAAACGTTTTTTTTATATTCCTCCTCCCCCTGTAGTGGTTACACTAACACAGTGATACACCAGAATGGTTACAACAGCGACCTCTGAGTAGACCATCTTCTTATTTACTATTTTATATAAATCTAGCTGACCCGGCAAACGTTTTGTCATACAAATTACTTGTATTAAATATTTTAGTGGGGTACTTGAGAGGGATGGGGGTAAATTAAACATATAGGGGTCATAAAAACTATCCAATTTTTAAGATGTGCCAAACAGTAGATATCTACAAAATTTCATTGAAAACGGTTCAGTAGTTTCAGAGAACATCGCGGACAAACAACGGGACACGTAATTTACGTATGTTAAGATATCTATATGAAGGCAAAAGAATTACAAACAATATTC
This sequence comes from Apodemia mormo, assembly GCA_036924255.1. Taxonomy (NCBI): domain Eukaryota; kingdom Metazoa; phylum Arthropoda; class Insecta; order Lepidoptera; family Riodinidae; genus Apodemia; species Apodemia mormo. The sequence goes on along the minus strand of JAUPFN010000014.1, from coordinate 30,481,756 downwards.
TGCAGTAAAATTTATACATATGAATAAATTGCCTCTACACATAATATATTAATGACCTTTCCATTACTTCAATAGATTTTCCTTGGGATCAACATGGCTTTAAAATTAAGTTATACTAGAAGTACTAGATACAACAGCAATCTCAATGCATAGAAGTATTGTGTAGTGAGATTGCCGTACAAAAGTGAAAATGGGTAGCTGGATGACGCCTGAGAATCGGTCATCTATTCTGTCACACAGTTGAAAACCGAAAGATAGGCTTTGCACCACCAGCGTAACTACTTATTGGTAGAATTCTTTTACCGTCTCGCCTGACCGCTGTACCATTTCCTTTTGGTGGTGAAAAATTAAGACCTTTTAAATTTTCTTTTTTTTTATAGAAGAGGGGGCAAACGAGCAGGAGGTGCACCTGATGGTAAGTGATCACCGCCGCCCATGGACAATTATATTATACATTTGCCAATGTGCCTTTTATAATTAAATATTATAAAAGGCTAAAACATAAATTATATATCGTGATTCATAATTTTCCATAAAATATGAATACTGGTTTTATCGTTCTATCGTTGATGTGTTCTAAGCATTTTTCGTAAATTTTGCCCAACTACTGCTTTTCTTTACATCATAAGATAGCAAAAAAGCAGATAGCTTTCCTGGTGGAAAGAAAAAACCATCGCCTGTAGGAATCAAAGACGTTAACGGTATACCAAAGTTTACCGACTACTTTATGGCGGTGGCATCAGAATCGGACAAGAGAATGCAGAACTCTATCACCTAGTAGCCAAGATGGTAGTGACACGTATTTCGTCCAGCTCTTACAAACAGACTGGCAGAACGACAAATGATCTTTTCTTCACAGTGGGCCAGGAGCAACAAGGGTCTGTAAAAAGTCCTAAATGTAAAAATATGTAGTATAAATATGTCATGTTTCCAAATAATTTCTGATGTCCTTAGAAATATTTTTTTTATATAAATACATATAACAATTACTTTCGGTTAGAAATTTTAATTCAGTAAAGTAATAGCCTCAGTGATGTCACATTACCGATTTTCCATGGATCCTGACTTCAAGTTCTGCATCTAAATAAATTTTTCAGTATTGCGCGTCTCAATGCAAGTATTAGGAGAGTGCTCTACGATCGAAAAGTTTTTACACCTCTTTTCTGCATCTTTTTACTTTGAAATTCTCTTGCTAATATACAGAATCGACTTAATTTTTATACTGCTGTATAATTTAACATAGATTAAGTCTGCAATTAATGTATTGTAACAAAAACGAGAAAATCATTAGAATAAGCTCATTTACTTCTTATTCAACAGTAAAAACTAGTGCAAATAGTAAGACGACATCTTGAGAAAAAATAAATTTAATAAATTTCATTTAATAGACTTGTTTTGCCCTAGAATCATTTTCTATTTTAAATAGTTATCTAGCTTGTGTCCTTTAATTATAATTACTGAAAAAGGCTGTCATTTTCTTTAATTTTCAACCTTTTTAGTTTTATACCTAATGCTTTGAGTAGGAAGTTTTATACCTTATGCTTTGAGTATTAAAGCAAAGACCTAAATGCGTATGAGTAGTCTTTAATTTTTTATTATTATTTCTCTCGTATTTTTTTTTTCGCGATCGATGAGCATTATAAATTATGATGACTCATAATTTATAATGCTCATCGATCTTTTGAATCTCCCACACAATTCCTAATATATTTCTTGAAATTGATTATGTCACTCATTTATCAATAAACATTTTTTTCACACTTTTCACATCCAGCCACATTATATACATTAAATCTATTCATCTTTGAAAGCACCTGCTTTCTACTTCCCCAGCAACGCTATGACCGATTGCATAAAACAATAAATCACGTGAACTGCAGTCGTAACTCACAGCGATCCACTCCACAAACACTTACACCGCACTGTGCATGCCGGTAATTAGGGGCATCCATAAAAATTTACTTATAACTAAACAAATATAAAAGATGGTCCATGGGGTCGAGTGTTCAGAGTCTACTTGTGACGAGGTAGATTGAAAAGGTCGATTCCCGATAAACATAGTAGGTAGTCTAAGATCCGAATATAAATTGGCATTCACCCATAGATATATTCAAAGCTGGTAATATATAAACGAAGATATCATGTTAAATTTTGAAACAAGAACCAAATATGTAAGAAGTAATATTTAAAAAAAATTGCAATTATAGTATCGATAAAGTAATTTTTTAAAAAGTAATCGCAATTATAGTACTAGTTGTGTCTATAGTATCTAAAAAGTAAAATTCAAAAAATATCGCAATTATAATATCTTAGAAGTAAAATTTAAAAAAATACCGAAATTTGGATAAATTTATACTTATCTATTTATCTATATAATCCACGGAATTATTGTTCTGTGATATAGGTAATCTGTTTGCTGGATTTTATGATGATGCTGACATCCATAGACAACGACGGCCATTTTATATATAATAAGTACAAAGGAGTTTTTACGACAACTATCAATTAATTATTTAAATCTACATTATCATCAGCTTCCAACCCGTTAACGATTAAGCGTACAAGAGTATCAAATTACTCACATCATTACGATCCCATGTAAAGGGCTCCAGAAATCTGACATAATGATCTTACATGTATTTGATTGGCAAGGGGTGCGGATTATCTTGATGTTTGGATTAATTTAATATTACTACACCTATAGTAGTGGGATATGAGGTAGACGTCAATTAATATTACGACAATGCAACATCAGTTATGCTCAAACAAGAACGTTAACACGGCGATAAATATTTATGTATAACATAGTGATTTGTTGCCTAATCTGCTACACTATGTTTTTGATTGTGAGCGACAGAGTATATGTTGCCTGTGTTTGATTGCCATTTTAGTCGAGTGATAAGCAACTCTACCTGCAACCAACGCAATCTATGAGGCTTGGATTCTTTTTCCGATAAGGGACAAACGTTTGTGTAATTATTAATAGTTAAAAAAAACATATTCACGACCGTATCAGCTCTGAAGAGATGGCCAGAAGTACAACAAGTGCACCCACGATTAGCCGAAGATACTTAGTCCCACAATGTGATAGGTGGCAAGCCTATCGCCAACCAGACATTTTTTTCAATCCCAAGCAACGTAGTTTTTGTCAGAAAACGGAAAAAACACGTTTTTTGAATTGTCCGACCAGGGAATCGAACCCGGGACATCATGTGATCAACTCCGACACCGGACCACTAGACCACAAAAGCGACACTAATAATTGTGTTTTTTTTTTAATTTCTGGAATGGCTATTTAATAAATATACATACAGGTTTCATATTTTTTATTTCTGGAATGGCTGTTTAATAAATATACATACAGGTTTCGTATTGAACAAAAATTAAATTGATCGAACATCTAAATTGCGGTCCCCTATGTTAGTCCGATCTCCCTTTGAAGAATAGACCTCCTGCCATTCTGTCATGCATTTCATAAAAGATGAACGATTGGATATACACGTCACTATCATCTAGACTACTAAGCAGTAGAGTGCTGCAACGTCTTGCCAAAATTTTTGGTACTGTAATACCTTTATGGTGTTACATATACACTGGATGCTTTGTCTACTTTTAAACGTAGAACTGTCTAGTTTTTATATGGAACGTGTATAGAATAAGAGGGTTCGAAATAATCTTGACGGGAAAAGACATATGCCAAAAAATAAATGAAATTATAAAAATCGTGTATTATTGGAAATAATACGAAATCCCGTCGATCTTCGTGTGCCTCGAGCAGCCAAGCAAGTTAAAGCAAATCCCCCGGGCAAAAGGTGTTACAATTGGTGGAGTAACACGTCCGGCTATTATATCGCCCGACGAGCGTTACAGTACCATCTCCTTACCTATTCATGTCGCCATAGCATCAATACTAGTCACTGTCGTGTTCCAATTTGGAGGGTACGGTAGCCGGTAGACTTATGTTTGTAGCATTAACACCTCGCCACACGGATAGCAACCCACTATTAACATTTTAGGTTAGGAGAGCCGTCTGCTTGTTTGCTGTTTTGTTTATCTTGTAAATTCGAGTAAAAAAAAATGTATCTTAACGCCCGTATCCCTTAAGAGGTAGGCATATGCACAACCAGTGCACCCACGATTAATTGAAGATACTTAGTCCCAGTATGTGATATGTGGCAAGCCTATTGCCAACCAGGCGCTTATCCAATCCCGGGCAATGCTGTTTTTATCAGAAAATTGAAAAAAGAAACACATTTTTATTGCTCGACCCGGGAATGTAGTCCGGGACCTCATGTGGTCAACACTGACACCAGACCACTAGACCACAGAGGCATAGTATACCGGAAACTAACAGTAGTCAATCTACAATCTACATACATGTGATATTCGGGCAACGCATACATAGACACCACTCACGGACGCGATATCTCGGAATGGTTCGGGACACCAATCCGAGATATCGCGTCCGAGAGAGGTGTCTATGTGTGCTATGCCCGAATATTCCTTCTATGTAACATTGACTTCTGTTAGTCTCTAAGTATTCTGTGATAGAGGCGACCATTCTATTTCGAGTATACATATTTTTACCCTTATTTACGCCCATGGTTCTTCTATATATTGATATCCTTGATTAACACTAAATGAACAAATCGTTTTTTAAACCACATTTACTTTTATCGGACTATTCCATTCTAAACATTCGCCAGACATCTTATTTCATCCGTTAATGTGTACATGATGGAAGCGGTGACCGGGGCATTTGTCATCATAACACCGCGACCAATTAGCATAGTGACAAGACACGCGAGCCTGACAAATGGCCGCTCTGTCACGCCATCCTCAACGAACTTAACAACCCAGTAATTAATTCGAAAGTTCTCTCTACTGATACAATCAAATTCCACTAGTTTCCCGTGTCTTTGATACTGAAGCTGATGTTTGTGTTCGTCAAAATAGAAATAATAGTGCATTACGATACGTGTGATGTAAACTTTATAACTCATGTGACGTAAACCCGCACTTTAGCTACGCTATTCGATGTAAAAAAACTAGATTATGGAAAAGCGTGTGCTTAGGCTAAAGCTTAAGCTAAAGTGTGGGCTTAGGTCAAATAGTGCTATCTAATATACAAAATTCTCGTGTTGTGGTGTTTGTTACCAACTCGATCGATTCTTATGATATATTATGTACGAGTATACATTGGGTAATTCTAAGAATCGCTCAACATCTATTTTTCATACCCCTAAATGTTAATGGTGGTCCACCCCTAAGTTTTTTTTACATTTTTTTTTTGTTTTTATTTTTTTATGATTCAGCATTGAAAAATACACACAACCTTTGATTTTCATCCTTTTACCGTTAACCCCTATTTTTAATTTAATAATCTATATGGCAAAACAACGTGCGCCGGGTCAGCTCGTAAGTAAATGTATTTTTATACATCATCTATACATATAACAAAATCGTAGGAAAGTCAAAACTGTACATTGAATATTTCTTTAAAAGAATACTTTGGGCGTGATCGTGTACAATCGATATCGAAGCCAAAAATATAGTTTTTAGATTTTTTGTCTGTTTGTCTGTATGTAGGTATGTCCGGGGTAAATTAAAAAAGTACTGCATGGATTTACTTCAAAATTTTGCATGAATATTACTAATTGGTCGGGTCAACATATAGGCTACATATTATCATGCTATCACCTATGGGGTAGGAGCTGTGCGGAGTAAACGAAGTCCGCGCGGGCGAAGTCGCAGGCAACAGCTAGTTGTATATAAAAAATGAAGACTGTGTTCTACCTTTCAAATCAGAACACTACCGAGAGAAACAGTGACGCTATTGCGATAGGAACAGGAAGACCAAAATGGTGATTTCGAACTTGGTCTAATCATTGCAAAACCTACACCTAGTAGTAGTCACGCTGGTAGTGAGACATTGGCCAATAATTTTCCTTTTACGAACTGCCTGGTAGGGACGCAGATTGTCTTCAAAAGGAGACGCAAACCCTTACAGGGTTCTGTTCCCTTCCCTCTTTTCTCTTTCTCTTATTTACTGTTTTATTTTGGACTTTCCGATTCACCACGATTCACTAGTTCGTCGATTGGCAAAATAGTTGGCAAAAAGTGTTTATTCGAAACACGGAGGGTGTCAATTTACCACCACTAGACTCCGAACTGCGACTGAAAGTTGGATTTTTCGAAATGTCTAATAACACTACTGACGGACTCGGAGTTCGAACCAAGGACATCATGATCTGAGAAGGGAATAGGCTAAAAGCTACACCTCAAGGTAAGGGTTTTATCGAACGGATACGATTTCGAGATCTTCAAAAAAAGAACTTACTCATTCTTAAAAGGCCGGCAACGCAACAACTGTAAGACTGCGGATTATGTATTGCTGATGTTTATTTGCGGCGGTGATCACTTACCATCATGTGACCTGTTTTGTCCCTTCTTCTATAAAAAAAAAGCGTGTAAAAAGCAGACCCGTGGTACGTTGAGACGATAATACGAATTTAATTAAATAATGTAGGGTACATCGACGGGAGCATACACTCGCAGCTTGATTTATCGCCGCGGAACTCCACCTGAAGCATCTAACAAGTGGAGATACAAATGACACCTATGATTATACCGCACGAGTGAATCAATAGGCTCGCTGATGTGGAGTCTGCTTTAAAACAAATTTTGTGTTTTATTTGTATTTTTTTATATCCCGAGATAGCAAACAAGCAGAAAGTTTCCTGATGGAAAGAGACAACCACCGCCTTTAGACACAAAATATGTAAATGGCGCATTGCTATCCTTGTGGCCGGCTCTTACCCACACACACAACCCACATGCATAAGCTTACCGGCTACCTTACCCTCTAAACCAGAAGATGACACTATCAAACACTGATGCTATTGCGACAGACATAGATAATGCGGTTGTACCAGATCCGGGTGAAACAATGTAGAACTCTACCACCTAGTAATCAAGATAGTAAAGACTCACGTAGCCAATAATTTGCCTCTTATGAACTGCTTGGTAGAGCTGCAGATGCTCTATTCTTCTAAAGAAGTCCGGATCAACACGGGGGAACATTTAAGTGTCTTTGGTAGTAGTAGTATAGGCGATGGTTTCTATTTTCATCAGGAGAGCCATCTACTTCTTTGTTATCTAATAATATAAAAAATAGTAAACTAATGGTTTGCCTAGGGTAGCCACTGAATAAAATAAGAAAGCCTGGCTCTGTGATTTATTAGGCCGGATGTTTTCACCTAAAGAATGGACAGTGTCTTCCTTAACAGCCAAATACATTCGACATTATTTTAGCCTAGCAAAGGTTGGACAGGCCGGACACATAAACATTTTGTTGGGCATTATTACAACCCTAATAACCGCAATAGGTTCGGTGCTTGTCACTATCACATTCTGGTTTGGAAAGTAAGGTAGAATTACGTTTCTGCCACAAGAATGGCAACGCACTATCTTTGGTGTTGTAGCAGTTCAAGTAATCTACAAACGCTACAAAAAAATAATATAAAATGAAAAAAAATTAAATTCAAAAATAAATCCTAAATCGCGATATCACAATTATTTATCTTGTTCACATTATATACAAGTTTCAACGCTTCTCAAATGGACTTCGGTCCCCAGGCAGTACACCTTGCCTAGCTGAGAACTGGAAAGATCTTCCTTTTCCCCTTCCATGTCCTTGTGTGAAGTCATCAACCTTCACAAAAGTTAGCCCGCTGGTTCCATCACTATTTGACCCTTCAGCGCGACTAACCAGCAGCGCCACAGTGTTTATAGGTGATGGTTAACTCTTGTGATCAAGAGGGTCATTTATGACATAGGTTGATTTCATAATGATATAAAATTAACATTTACGATAGCACGCATTGACGTGTATAATATTATACATGTCAATGCTAGTACGAGAAAACTTACATGGAGCAAACTACGTAAATGTCAAACTTCTTGCATACATTCATAAGCACGTCTTTAGTCTTTATTTCCAATTACTTTTGAGTTCTTGTCATGCTGTCATTTTCAATATCTGTCATATCATTTTGTAGATATTTATTTTATACAAATATTTTCATCGCATGTAATGATTCCACATATACTTGCTTTGCTACTGTGTAGTACATTAGCGCATTATATACCAAACTTAGAGATTCCAAATGTGGGCACAGTGTTATTTACTTCTAATGATTTGGAGAAGAGCCGATGGAGCAGATCAAAGATAGAATTACTACGCACACGTAAATATTTTCAAAACCTAATACCATCACCGCGTCTCACAGACACGGTCACTGAAGAATATTTAAATTACCTTCTCAACTATTTTAAAGATTCATATGCGACTATTAAAAGAGAAATTGATAATACAGCTTTACGTGAAATGATGGAAACGGCTTATTCCGATACAATTGGAGGTTTTCTTAAAGTATGGGTACTTCCGGTTACTAAATACGGTTATTATGGAGGATCAATATCCTTAGATAATGCGTTGAAAGTTTTTAAGCTTTATGAGAATATTAAAACAAACTTGCATTCTGATGGACAAAACTGGCAAAACCCGAACAACAATTTATTAAATTATGTTGCAATTAATATAGCACCGCCTGAACATACATATGCTAGAAGCATGGGTGATACGTGTGAGGAATTAGCATACTTTGAAAAAACAGACAAAGGTCTTACAATTCCATTGCCTATTATTGACTGGAGTATTTCGCCAAGTACGATGTTTCTGCCATTAAAGAATCGGTCACTCGTTCCTTTAAATTCTATCAACTCGTCGAAAACATTGCAAAAATACTACGATGTGGCCCAAAATTGTATGCGAACTCAAAATTCAGAAAGCTTAATTGATTTCGAGGAAAGATTTCAGGAATGGTTGGGGACTGACATAATACCCCACCTTAATGATACTAACTTCTATATCCCATTTGGAAATGTTCTAGGTCTACTGAATACAACAAAGTCGTTTGAAAATAATGTAATTAAAGAATGCGAGCCTAAGAAAAAAGTGCTACAGTTTGTACATGGTTTTCCGGTAAATCTTGCTTCTAAAAAAATTTTAATTATAGGTATTTTGTTGTTTATAGAAATAGTTTGGTGTATTCCGACTTTGATGTACGTACTTTTGTCTTATAAGAAAAAGAAGCGTACACCAAAAGATTGTTTTTCTTGGGTAAGACGGAAAAGTCACAGAAACGATTACTGTAATTTTGCTTCTGATAACAAGCGGGAGATAGGAAACGAAACAACAAATGATAGAGAAACATGCACTAGTGCTTACGTTGACCTAGGTGTGGAACCCAAAAGTGTTGAAGACTTAAAATTATTTTTTAAGCCACAATCAAAACAGTCATATGTACAATTTTCTTCATATGGGTCTAAATTTATTATCAAAGATGAAATTTCTAGAGATCGATCGAACTCGAATAAATTATTTACTGTAAAGCATTCTCGTAGAAATGAAAATTCAACTGACCGTATATCAAAACCCCTTCCGAGTGTTAATATGATTACAAATGAAGATAAAAATAAACTTAATGTTGACCATAAGTATTACTGCGACGATATAAAGGACACGAAAATATCTACCGCAATTCACAAAGCAGAATCTATAATAACTTTCAATAACCATGATAGTGAGAAAACAATTCCACGGATAACTTATTCCCAATGCAGTAATAAGGCACTTGATAAAAAATCACAGACGATTCGCTCAGTTATAGATTCTATTGCAGATACAAAATACAAAAATCTCAATTTTGGATTTAGTCCAGCTGATTGTAAGAAACAAAGTGAACACAAATCTAATGCAAACAACGTAACCGAGAAAAAAATAAGGCCTCACAAAATTGATGACAAGGATCCTTTTTTACACACTAAAGTACAACACAAGAGATCAATATTACAATCAAAGAGACAAGTATTACAATCAAAAAAACAAATAATACAATCTAAGAGAGAAGTATCAGTAACCACAAAAAATGAACGGAAGGATAATAATCAAAATTTACATAAAAGAGTTGAAAGAAAACCATTTATACCTGTTGATAAAGAACTAGCTGAAGCACAACTTAAAGTAGGTATCACAACTTATAATGAGTGTTCAGGTTCTCAAAAAGCCAGCAAAATACCAAGACGACTGATTATAATCGATTATAAGCAAAACAGAGAGAAAGTAGTTAAATGCCCAGAAAACAAGCATGATAAAATAAAGAATATTCAGGGAACTAAAATTAAGTGTTTAGAAGATAGTAACGCAAAAGGCAATCTTGAGAAAATAACTAATATTCCAGAAAATAATATTAAACCCTTAGACGATAGCTGCATTAAAAACAATCTTGATAAAATACCAAATATTCCGGAATCTAAAATTAAAAGCTTAAAAGATACTAAAATAAAAAGCAATCTACAAAAAGTAGAGAATGTTCCAGAAACTAAAATAAAATGTCTATGTGAAAGTCCTAATAAAAGCAAGGTGGAGAAGAAAACAAATGTAGTAAGTAAATTAAGATGTTTAGGCGATCATGCTAATAAAAGGAAACTTGAGAAAAACACAAATGTAGTAACTAAAATAAGATACTTAGATGATAGTATTATTAAAAGCGCGAAAGTATCTACTGAGAATAAGAAGATGAATTTAACTCTTTGAGTTTTTTATCAATAGTAGTAGATTCTCAATATATTATTTTGATCTTCTATTATAACCCTTTGTTATAATATTTAAAACGAACAAAACATTTATTATATGATAGCAAATAATATATTTTATAAGATAGCAAACAAGTAGATAGGTCTTCTGATGAAAAGAAATTACTATCGCCTTGAGTTGGATTTTTTTCCAGTAGTGTAACAAACTTTGCAAAAAATAAATTTCTATACACTATTTCTCCGAAATGTTCGAAATTTCACATTAGCATGGGCCACCTAGCTTTTTTACATGCCTATGATTTTTCCACAAAACGGACTGAAAGGGTTTAAGTAGGAGATTAAAAATTGTTGACTATTTATTTATGTATGTCACATTTAAGAACTTAAAGTTAACAAAAATTGATAATTTACTGTATTGTTAAGTTTTTGAATTCAGTATTTTAAGATTTTGTAATAGATTTTTAATTTTTAAGCATTTTTCTTTATAACACTTAGTAATTTCTTAGCTTTATTCTCTGTAACTCACTTATTCTGTAATTGAATTTTTTTGTGAGTAACTTTAAAATCGTAAACGATCTCTGCTCAATCGATACAAGTATTAATTTTTATATATATAATAATAACTGGCATCGCTATAAAAATTACACGGATTAATCTAATCTAAAAATAAGCAAAATTCTATGATTAATATGAGTTTATGTTATAAGATAGCAAACAAGCAGATAGGTCTCCTGAGTCCTGAAAGAGTCAACTATCGCCTATAAACACCAAAGATGTTAATGGTGCGTTGCTATCTTGTGGCGAGGTCTAAAGCCACATGCATAAGTTTACCGGCTACCTTATCCTTCAAACAGGAACACGACAGTGACAAGCGCTGACGCTATTATGGCAGGAATAAGTAAGGCGGTGGTACCTGACCCGTGCGCGACAATGCAGAACTCTACCACCTAGATAAGTGTTATTAATGTAAGGGGAGCCCAAGAATGGATTTTGAGATTTACTCGAACGCGATAGATTAACATATTTGAAGACATCTCGCATACACTTGAGGCACTCCACCAAATATAAGGCCTTTATATAGAACCCGACATCTAAAGAAGTAAAAAAATTCCAATAACTTCGGCTTGTGAAAATCGTCATATTATATTTTTTCCTTATTCTTACGCCGTTTTCTTTAAAATAAAATAAATCAGACGCACTCGATATTAGCAAGACTGCGTTTTATTTGCAATTTTGTGACCCTCCCACTCCCTTGTGCTACACTTAAATCGTCAGATTTTATAAATTTTTCCTCGCAATTAACCTACCATACTTTAATATGACGTACTTCAGTGTTATTATGTGTGTATAATTTCTCCACCATTAAAATAATAAGCATTATATGACCTTTTATTTTTTCCATCACCTATTCTCAAAAATCCAATAGGTCTCTACGACGCTCGAATTAACCTCAATAATTGACCTGTTTAATCCTGCACTCTTTCTCTGTCTCTCTATCTCTATTTCATTATTTTTACTTTTCCCATCACCTATTCTCAAAAATCCAATGGGTCTCTACGACGCTCGAATTAACCCCAAATTAGCGTCTTGGGCTCCCCCACTATAAATGACCTGTTTGATCTTGCACTCTTTCTCTCTCTATCTCTATTTAATTATTTTTAATTTTCCTATCATCTGTTCTCAAAAATTCAATAGGTCTTTACGACGCTCGACTTAACCCCGAATATACAGTTTAAGTACAGAAAAATGCTTAAACTTGGCATGTGGAGAATAGAGCACTACCTAAGCTACGCTCAGCTTATGAGGTGTCCGAAATGAACCGGACCAACGGATAAAAGCAATAAGGGAATCTTTAATAGGTAACAAAATATAAGTAAAACCATAAACACACTCTATATTAACATTCTACAATACAACAGTGGCTCTAACTAATCACGCTGACGAATTTATTGGACGCGATCCGGGTGAATTATGCCCGGGCGCGGGAGGCCCGGGTGAGTTATGGCATATTTTGTCCGGGGCTGCTCAGGTGGCCGCGGGAAACCACTAATCTGTCATTACAACAGTCCACTTAGCAAATGAACTCGAACTTCGGACTGCAGAGGTATAGAAAAATTTATTAATGGTATTGTATTAGTCGCTCACTGTTTAAGTATTCGCATAGATATAGACGTTTCAGATCCGCTATTTTTATCTTAGACTTTTATCTTAGATCGGACTAAGATTTTACCCTCGGGCTAAGATTGGAAATTGATCTCAATACAATATTAATCAATTAATACACTCGTACTGTTTCACAATAATCATATTGTGAAAAATCTGTAAACGGTTGACCTTGCAGGCCATCCCTAAAACTTCCCGTTAAATTAAGATATTTTAAGCTCATAAAAATAACTACGTTAAAAAAAACTGACTTCAAAAACTTAAAAGTAAAAAATAATAAAGATTTAATAATTAACTAAATACCTATTATTTATACGTGCTATTTACTAATAGATTTGAAGTCGGTGCCAAGCCAATCCGGCACGCACGCACGAGCATACGTTGTTGACGGACGTCTTTAATACATTAAATTTTTGAAAGAAATAAAATATTTATTTGCAAAAATATGGGTGTTACAAGTTGTTAAAAATTAATTAAGCTACCAACATATTCTATCATTATATGGTGTAAATTTTAAATTAAAAATTTTGATGCGTTTTAGGTTGATAATTGTACATTAATTCACATGACCATTTAGTTTAGGAATTCTGTTGAATACATTTTCGTAATTTTTTTTTTTCATTATTCTTCGTATTGATTGAAGCTGCTTATAATGTTAACATTTATTAATTAATTATATTAATAATTATTTATTAATTGCTCTTTATTAGGTTATTTACGCATCGCACGCATTTAAAAGTAGGCATTTCATTGTATTAATTTGCTCGTATTCATTTAAGTGATTAAAATTTTATTATTTGTTTAAGGCTTGGCGCCGACTTTAAACCTATTAGTAAAGAGCACATGTAAATAATAGGTATTTAGTTAATTATTAAATCTTTATTATTTTTTACTTTTAAGTTTTTGAAGTCGGTTTTTTTAACGTAGTTATTTTTATTTAATACTTTTTAGTGTGTTGTTGTATTGTTAACTATTTACGGGTAGACCTACAACAGATGCTGCGCGCCTTAACAAATATAGATCTCAAGAAACCGGAACGGATAAAAGTAGTCGTCTTCGTTAAAATGCTCTTCGAAACACAATCTTACGTGTTTGTGAGATTCTTAAATCATTACTTTCTTCTGATCGCTCGGGTAAAAAGTGGCCTATGTCCTGCTTATGAACTCCTCTATCTTTCAGTGAAAGTTCCAACAAAATGGGTACAATTGTTCCAGAGATTATCCCGTACAAACAAAGTGACAGACAGAATTTTTAAAAATGGTTGCTTAGGTATTAGTAGGTATGGTAAAAATAACACTGCACTTAAAAAAAAAATACTTGATTTTGAAATCACTTCAGACAGACACTTCGATTTCATGTATATAAGATAACGTACTTAAGACTGGATATATAACCCATGTGACTATAGATTGGCCACCTATAATGAGACTTGTTACCATTGGTTAATTGTGGGTATGCAATAATTGCACCTCTTTTAAAAGGGCAATGGGCCACCACCAGAATCAACACTAATTGCACCTCTATCTACTTCGGAGTTTTTTTTATATTATTAGATAACGAAGATATAGCTGGTTTTCCTGGTAAAGACAAATCATCGCCTATAGACACCAAAGCGTTTAAAGCCACATGCATAATTCTACCGGCTACCTTATCCTCCAAACTGGAACACGACAATGTCAAGCATTACTTGTCATTGTCATGTTTCGCTTGGAGGTTAAGGTAGTCAATAAACTTATACATATGGCATTAAGACCCCGCTACAAGGATAGCAACGGAATATTAACATATTTGATGTCCATAGATGATGGTTGTCTCTTTCCATTAGGGGATCCATTTGCTTGTTTGTTTTCTTACGATATTAAAAAAGATTGACAAAATCGTTGCTTCAGTAATCTACACTAACATTATAAAATTAAAATACTTGATTGTCCGTAGATTTTTAAAATTGTAACGAATTAATTCAAAAACTATGTGACCGATTTTAAAAAATCTTTTCGGACAATTCGAATATTTTTTCTGATTGTATACGCTGTACCCGCCAAGGATAATTAGCGCTTGATTAGTCTGGTCAACAAGTGCTTTTTTGGTCAACTTTTTTCAGCAGTCTCCGAAAATTATGATTGAGGTGTCATTCGATTCGGAATGGCATCTAGATAGTTTTCGAAAAACAATGAAGTTCCGCAAATAAAAATTACAAAAGTTATTAACAATTAACTAAAAATAAAAAGGGGGGTTTAGTTTTTTGCAAATATCTCATAAACTAATAAAGATTTTTCAAATTTGAAAAAAAGATTCAGAAAGAGGAGGAAATTTCCTAAAAAAGTTCCGATTCCCGGAATTGTAGGACTAATATTTATAATTTTCCCAGAGGGTTGAAAATACGCCCGAAAACGGGTACTCCGGCTTGCGCAAGCCACGTCTCCTTCGGACCTTTAATGAATAAATAATATTTAAACTTATTAAATATGAAAATTAAAATTTGAAAAAATTCAGGTGCCTACAGGACAGATCAATAAACAATAATCCGTGGTCAAAAAATTTTTATCGCGATTTTTCAATAAGTTATCCATTAATTAATTAACAATTTTTTGTAGCACGAACATTAACATTGCAAGTGCGATAATTGTTAAACTATTAATCTAGGATTTTTTTTCTTTCGTGGAGCTATTTTTCAAAGGTCTTAGAATAGATTCCCGTTGGAAAAATTAAAAAATTGTAAATTTTCATTTTGTAATTAACAGTTTACTAAGGTGAAAAATTATAAAGCTTTATTAAACATTGAAAAAAAATTTTTTTTCATAATATTATTATTGATCCGTTTTCTCATGATCAGAAGCTACTTAAAAATGATTTTTTATAATTTTTATCTCCTATTGTTTAAAAAAATGTTATAAACAAATGCGTTGTTTATGAGATAATTTAAAAATTTTTTTCGATAACATAATCTTTGATGATAATTATGATTTTTTTTAAAAAAACCGTTTCTTAAAAAATTTTTTTATTGCTAAAAACGCATTTGTTGATTAACAATTATTTTCTCCCACTTCTAATTAACATTAAGGAACCATTTTTTTTTAAATCATTATTTATTTTTCTTTTTGATATAAAAAAAAATTATTTAATTTTTCATTGTTTATGTAATAAACAATTTGTTATAAATAAATAAATTTTTACCTTTTATTTTTGTTTCTTATTTTACTTAATGTCACAAAAACTGACATGATTTATTTTTTCTTTTTATTTTTTTTTACTATTTTTTTTAATTTTTAAATATTCGTTGTCTGTAATTTCGTCATTCTTGCCTGGTTTTTCATCCTTAAAATTATTATAATTTATAAACTAATGGAGATATGATGAAAACACCCAAGACTTATTTATTCTTTATCTAGTATAGTCTTTATTAGTTACGCATTTGTTTTTGTTTTGTGAAAACGCATTTGTTGATTAACAATTATTTTCTCCCACTTCTAATTAACATTAAGGAACCATTTTTTTTTAAATCATTATTTATTTTTCTTTTTGATATAAAAAAAATTATTTAATTTTTCATTGTTTATGTAATAAACAATTTGTTATAAATAAATAAATTTTTACCTTTTATTTTTGTTTCTTATTTTACTTAATGTCACAAAAACTGACATGATTTATTTTTTCTTTTTATTTTTTTTTACTATTTTTTTTAATTTTTAAATATTCGTTGTCTGTAATTTCGTCATTCTTGCCTGGTTTTTCATCCTTAAAATTATTATAATTTATAAACTAATGGAGATATGATGAAAACACCCAAGACTTATTTATTCTTTATCTAGTATAGTCTTTATTAGTTAAAGAATAAATAAGTCTTGGGTGTTTTCATCATATCTCCATTAGTTTATAAATTATAATAATTTTAAGGATGAAAAACCAGGCAAGAATGACGAAATTACAGACAACGAATATTTAAAAATTAAAAAAAATAGTAAAAAAAAATAAAAAGAAAAAATAAATCATGTCAGTTTTTGTGACATTAAGTAAAATAAGAAACAAAAATAAAAGGTAAAAATTTATTTATTTATAACAAATTGTTTATTACATAAACAATGAAAAATTAAATAATTTTTTTTTATATCAAAAAGAAAAATAAATAATGATTTAAAAAAAAAATGGTTCCTTAATGTTAATTAGAAGTGGGAGAAAATAATTGTTAATCAACAAATGCGTTTTTAGCAATAAAAAAATTTTTTAAGAAACGGTTTTTTTAAAAAAAATCATAATTATCATCAAAGATTATGTTATCGAAAAAAATTTTTAAATTATCCCATAAACAACGCATTTGTTTATAACAATTTTTTAAACAATAGGAGATAAAAATTATAAAAAATCATTTTTAAGTAGCTTCTGATCATAAAAAAACGGATCAATAATAATATTATGAAAAAAAAATTTTTTTCAATGTTTAATAAAGCTTTATAATTTTTCACCTTAGTAAACTGTTAATTACAAAATGAAAATTTACAATTTTTTAATTTTTCCAACGGGAATCTATTCTAAGACCTTTGAAAAATAGCTCCACGAAAGAAAAAAAATCCTAGATTAATAGTTTAACAATTATCGCACTTGCAATGTTAATGTTCGTGCTACAAAAAATTGTTAATTAATTAATGGATAACTTATTGAAAAATCGCGATAAAAATTTTTTGACCACGGATTATTGTTTATTGATCTGTCCTGTAGGCACCTGAATTTTTTCAAATTTTAATTTTCATATTTAATCAGTTTAAATAATATTTATTCATTAAAGGTCCGAAGGAGGCGTGGCTTGCGCAAGCCGGAGTACCCGTTTTCGGGCGTATTTTCAACCCTCTGGGAAAATTATAAATATTAGTCCTACAATTCCGGGAATCGGAACTTTTTTTAGGAAATTTCCTCCTCTTTCTGAATCTTTTTTCAAATTTGAAAAATCTTTATTAGTTTATGAGATATTTGCAAAAAACTAAACCCCCCTTTTTATTTTTAGTTAATTGTTAATAACTTTTGTAATTTTTATTTGCGGAACTTCATTGTTTTTCGAAAACTATCTAGATGCCATTCCGAATCGAATGACACCTCAATCATAATTTTCGGAGACTGCTGAAAAAAGTTGACCAAAAAAGCACTTGTTGACCAGACATAAGACGCACGAAAACAGTGAGATTTGACCTATAAGAAAAGTTGATATTTGACTGCCTCGTGGTCTAGGGGTTAGCCTCAGACCAATCTGAGTGGTAAGCCTATTTGGCTCAGATATCATCAGGTCGCGGATTCTATCCCCAGGTCGGCCAAAAGTGTTATTGAAGTTTTTTAAGGTTTTTCCCGAAAATAAAAAATCTTAGTAACAGCCCGAGTCTAGCGGGATGGTGTGTTACCATTCCTGTGCTTGGGATGATCACGTAATGCCGTCGGTCCCAGTTATCGCTAGAAATAGAATAATCGTTATTAGGTCGGTAAAATTTGTGATGGGGATCACTACTCATCTCGCCAACCGACAAACCGATGAATCGTGGTGACGTGAAAAGGGAGCCGGGCATGATGTGACTTTTTTTTGATATTTCGCTGATTCTTAACTAAACTAAAAAGAGCTAAAACGAAATAATATCACGTATTTTTTGGATACGAGATATTATTTCTTCTTATTATTATGATAATGAGATGAGATTTCTTCTTAATGGTCAAATCTCTTCTTTCACGCGAGACATCGAACACAAACGAAAACTGTCGTCATGTGTTCGGTACTGAGATCACACTTTTTTGACTGGTTAATTACAAGTAATTATAAAACAAAGCTTCCGCACGATCTTTAGACTTTTAACAAGATTTTTTTAAATCTTAACTCATAAATTGGATTTACTATTTACATAATCACTGGCCTCAAGACTTATTGAAGGGTGGCCCGCCCGCTATAAATACTGGAACCAATGATGTGGGATTAAGACCAATTGTACTGGCTAATCCCCAATTGACACGGGATTTCGGGACAAATCGTCTTCACTGGCCACTAATTTATGGTCACCGGATTAAACCGGGCTTTGAGACAAATTTCACTTGCCTCGTTTTGTCATAGGTGCGCTTGTATACAAATAGACCTATACTATAATCCCGGAGGGATTATAGTATTAAATCCATCAAACATAATGCCAAGTTAATATTTATTTTTTGTGAATTTCATGTGTTTTGTTAATATAAAAGTTTTTTTTTTCGAAATCAGTAAAATTTTTTTGACATGTAGGTCCCGGGCTCCTTTGAAGAATAGGCCAACTGCTTTCTACCAGGCAGATCGTAAAAGACGACCGATTGGCTACACGAAGCATTACCATCGTGGCTACTAGGTGGTAAAGTTCTGCATTGTTTCGCCAGGGTCTCGTACCACCGCCTTACTTATTCCTTCGCCATCCATTAGACCTCGCCAAAAGATAGCAACGCACCATTAACATATTTGGTGTATGTAGGCGATGGTTGACTCTTTCCATCAGGAGACCCATCTGCTTGTTTGCTATCTTATGATATAAAAAAAAATCACCGAGTGAAGCGAGCAGGTATCAACTAAAACAAAACAAAAGGAGTTTTTTGACAGTTTGTTTGAACGCACTAATCTCTATATATTTACCGCCCGTTGGTTGATTGGTTAGCAACCCTGACTACACAATCAATGGAGTCTGGGTTCGATTCCCGGCAGGGACAGGCATTTGTGTGATGAGCACATATGTTTGTATTTCTGGGTTTGGGTATTTATTAAATATATTAGAGTATTTATATATGTATTTCTATGTATTAGTATCGTTGACTGACACCCATACTACAAGCATATAATTTGCTTACTTTGTGGTTAGATCAATTTGTGTAATTTGTCCAGTGATATTAAATTTAAAAAAAAAAATATATCATTGCTCTATATTCACCTGTTTGATTTGAAAAAACTATGATGGTATACGTTAGCTATATTCACGAAGACGGCTAGACTACTTTTTTATGCAACTGAGCAAAAGGAAATAAGTTTTTTGGGGTAGTACATAGAAGTTTTTGAAGGAAGTTTGTAAGAAAAATTGTATAAATGACCAGTTACACTACTCACCTCTGTGGTCTAGTGGTCAGGACATAAAATTCGGATTCGATTCCCGGTTCAGGCAATTCAAAATTCAGTGTTTTCCAGTTTTCTGATAAAAGAACATTGCCCGGGATTGGATAAGTGCGCGGTTGGCGATAACCTTTCCATTTATCACATTGTGGGACTAAGTATATTCGGCTAATCGTGGGTGCACTTATTGTACCTCTGCCTACCTCTTCGGGGATACGTTCGTGAAGATACTTTACTCGCGAGTGAAGCTGCGCGGATCAGGTAGTAAAATATAAATATTAAAACATTTAAGCGTTATCACTTATCACCGATGAAAGCAAAAGAACTTAAATTAACTCGTTGACAGCGCCGACCCACCCCAAAAACATTGCCAACTCGTAGGGACTATAATTTAAACAATCTCTCCCTTGTTTGCCGAGAAACCCAAGATTTCCCGACGACATCCACCTATCTGTAATCTAATCTTTGCACTTTCGTCCTCAAGGAAGCGGTAGAACGTGAATGATAAAGCTTATAGCAAGGTTGTAGAAGCGAGCAAATAAGTCCCCATTTCTAATTGCGGCAGATAGGTGTGTTCGTAATTAAAGGATGTAACAAGCTCCTCTGGGACTGTCTCGATATCAGTGTCGCGAAGGGTTTTCTGTAGGGCTATCGCTTTTACCTAAACGACTTTAGTTTGCCAGAATAAATATATTTTGTTGAGGTTTTTTAAGAAAATGTGTTTTGAGTGAGCAACAGAATCATGTTTTTTCGAAAAGAGAAAAACAAGCAAAAGGCTTACCTGAGAATTACCATTATGGCTCATAGACATCCTCTGTACCTATCAGATTTCTTGCAATTGAGTTGCAGACCTTATAATAATAATCAGTTGTGCAACTATCCTTTACTTGTAAAATCTTGTCCTGCAATTTTCTTCAACCATATTTTGAACTTAATAAAGGTAAAAATGAGTAAGCTGTTTTCTTAAACATGCCTAAAGAGTATCCGTTTCAAAATACCTCCACTAATACTTAATTTCCCAAAGGAGTAATGCAGTTCAAAAGGTGTCCCGACAATCTCATGACTGTAGACTACCCGATATCGAGGTGATGAGGGGGAAATTTTGAAATTTTATGTTATACTAGCCACTACCTAGTACCTAGTTATACTAGTTATGTTGCCAGCGACTTCGTCCTCGCGGACTTCGTTTACTCCGCACTGCTCCTCCTCCGTAGGTGAAAGCGTGGTAGGTATTATGTTGACTCGACCTGTTAGTAATATTCATGCAAAATTTGAAGTAAATCCATGCAGTACTTTTTGAGTTTACCCCGGACATACATACAGACAAACAGACAAAAATTCTAAAAACTATATTTTTGGCTTCGATACCGATTGTAAATCACGCCTCAAGTATTCTTTTAAAAAAATAATCAATGTACAGTTTTGACTTTTCTACGATTTTATTATATGTATAGATAGATTCGATGATAGAATTTAACGACAAGATTAACCCGAACATATGATTGTAAAATGAAAAATTTCGTGGAAGCTTATCTCTACTGGCAGAGATTTCTTTTATTTAACCTAAAAGAGTTTCATATTTTTGAGAATTAACAAACGGAAAGCCATTGTGCATGACGTCTGTGATGTTTTGTACAGCTGCTCGCCCCTCACTTTACACAGGTGCCGTACCTAATGAAAATAATGAGACAAATTCTTTCATTTACAGTACAACCATGTAGTAAAAGAAAAATTGCAAATTTTAGTTGGCAGTTTTTTTGTTTATATATAGAAGATTGATAGATAAGTGAGTAAAACGGAACACAATATGAGGGCCCATTGTGTTCTGTCTTAATCACTCGTTCACTTTTCATATTATGAAATAAAAAAAACGTATAATTCTTACATATTTTCTTTTACGCAAAGCTTCTCCGGACAACATGGATTTTTTTTTTATATCATAAGATAGCAAACAAGCAGATGGGTCTCCTGATAGAAAGAGTCAACCATCGCCTATAGACACCAAAGATGTTAATGGTGCGTTGCTATCTTGTAGCGAGGTCTAATGCCACATGCATAAGTTTACCGGCTACCTTACCCTCCAAACCGGAACACGACAGCGACAAGCACTGACGCTATTGCGGCAGGAATAGGCAAGGCGGTGGTACCTGACCCGGGCGAGACAATGCAGAACTCTACCACCTAGTAGCCACGATGGTAGTGACTCGATAGCCATTCAGTCGCCTTTTACGACCTGCCTGGCAGAACGGCAGTTGGCCTATTCTACAAAGGAGGCCGGGACCAACACGGCGAAAAATACGGAATACAACAAAAAAGAATTATCTAATTTGGTGCATACAAATATTTGAGAGATTCTGTTTTATTTATAAAGATATAATATATTTTTAAAGATTTAATATATTTTTAAAGATTTAATATATTTTAAATATATTTTCAAGCGCTTGTATGAAAGTAAATAAATGCCTTATATTTAAAATCATATGTGTATGTGTGTTCATATCCTGTGTGCTGCTTAAATTGCATTGGATTCTTTTTGAGTCTGTATATCTATGATTGGATTGCTAGAAATGTTTGTCAACTTGTTGTACAAGACAACGGTCATAGACGTAGTATAACTTTCTTACAGAAATGAACGCCTACTTTTCTGCGGCAACAACGCATCAAATAACAATATGTTTATAAATATTAACAGCATCGCTTGTCTTGTAGTAATCCATTATGGCTGAAACCATGAGATCCTGAGGATTCGTTTCCTGTATTTTGTATCTGAATCATTTGCTAGTTATTTATTCATATACTTAAACATTTTTTAATTATAGGTATATTTTTATGTATTTTTTTATATTGTAATGACACATTTTAGATTTAACTGATTTTTTAGATTTAGAACTATTAAAATACATTTTAAATGACTTTTGCTTTGGTTAAATTCATTCAAAAAGTAATTAAATAGTTTTTAGTGTTTATTAGTTATTTAATAGTCAATGTTGATTAGAAAAATCTACGTTTAATTTATGGCTGGAAACGTCTGTTGCGTTAATATTATTAACTTCTACTGGTTTTAATATTTAAATTAACATTAGCCTACGGATTTCACGTATTAACACATTAGCAGGACATGCGGCCAAACCTGAGTGTCTTATTCATCATTATAAGTATATCTTTAATTTTGAATAGGCATTTTTCGCGGTATATAGGTATGCCTTTGCGCAATTAAATTGGGATAAAATGTATATTAGGTACCTCTCAGAAATAAAATTCTACTGGCAAGAGAAAAAACTTTCAAGTCGGTTCGTATTTCTGGAGATTACTTCAAAAAATATCTCTCCAACTTAAGTATAAACTTTACCTCTTTATAATAGTCCCAATGATCTACAATATAAAAAATATCATTATGGTACACGTTTATTAATAATACTGAAACATCGAAACTCAAATGAAATTTGATATAATATTAAAAAGGTTCAATAGTTTTCGACAACCCTACATGTACCAGATGTTACTTGAAAAACGACACTTGGAACGTTGAACGTGCTTCAATGAGATGCGCGATTTGCGACTTTTTCTCATTTCTCAATATAAATTAAACGTCCATTTTATAAGTACTAGCGATCGCCCTCGGCCGAAATTCGATCACAGAGTAAGCAGTAAGCTGTTTTAAGTTTGGCAACTAACTTTAGCTGGAAAGATATAGTATACATGTATATAATAATATAATACATGTACATATATAATAATATAATACATGTCCATGGGGGGCGTACCGAGGGGGGACAGGGACGACCCCCCCCCCCCCCCCCCCCCCCGGAAGAATATTAGGTTTCCACGGTCCTTCGCATTGTAAACTTTGTCTGTCTTTATCTCAATCACAGAAACTTTCGCATTTATAATATTAATATAGATAACTAGCTGACCCGGCAAACGTTGTTCTGCCTTTTTAGCTACTTTAATTTTTTTTCTGTGTTTTCTTAACTTTTAAACCTTCCCTGGACTCTGGACTCCTGGACTTCAACAATTAATTCCAAACCAAAATTAGCCAAATCGGTTCAGCCGTTCTCGAGTTTTAGCGAGACTAACGAACAGCAATTATATATATATATATATATATATATATATATATATATATATATATATATATATATATATATATATATAAGTTTCTAAACCCCTATATGGCAGCTTCACATTTTTTTTTGACTATGGCTAGGCCCATATATACATTACATCACAGAAATTTCATGTTATTTTAACTGACCTCCTATAGTGTGACGTCATATATATTTCAATGTTATTCAGAATTAACATTTTTTCCAAATTTACGTCGCGGACGACTTAAACCTATAGAAGTCTTATAAATATACAGATTGATAGCAGTGGCAAGAATTGGTGAACAAGAACGGTGCTACCACATCTGGACGAGAAGATTCAGTACCACGTAGTAGCCACAATGCTAGTGACACATTAAGCTTTTGCTATCTCTTAAGCCTATGTCGGCGATCTGCGGCAATTTAGCGCTCTGACGCAGCTGCCCGCGCTGCTGTCATCCAGTTCACTTCAATAAGAATCTATGTTTTAGATCGCGAAGCTTTCGCCGCCGCGCCGCAGACGGCTGACATCCAGTTTGAGCCCTTAAAATCTTTTTTATATCATAAGAAAGCAAATAAACAGATGACTCTCCTGATTAAAAGAGACAACCATCGCCTGTAGACTCTAAAGATGTTAATGGTGCGTTGCTATCCTTGTGACGGTGTCTTAATGCCACGTGCATAAGTTTATCGGCTACACATTTTGCCTCCAAACCGCAATACGTCAGTGACAAGCGCTGAAGCTATTGCGGCAGGAATAGATGAGGCTGTGGTACCAGACCCGGGCGAGACAATGCAGAACTACCACCACGCAACAATGGCATTGACCAGTATAGACAATCATTCGCCTCTTGTGAACTACCTGGCAGAGCGGCAGCTGCTCTGTTCTTTAAATGACCCGGACCAACACGGGGAAGAAGCTGCTGAACATTTAAAAGAACACAAGGAACATAGATTTGTGTGTAAACATAGATTGAGTGTCATCTGACTTTGTCAACGAGCGACATCCGGCAAGATGTTACACGCGCCATTGTTAATTCGTACGGCTTGTATCGTCAGATTAATTTAGACTTCCTGCCAAGATAAGTTGCTTTTGCATTTTATTTAATGTGCGTTAATAAACGATTACACTTCTTTTAGAAACACTGAATAGGGCAAATGAGCTTTGCTTGATATATATTTGTAAAGTCGAGTTTATCTCACAAACAAAATAAAATTACCTAACTGCTAGACCATAAGGCAGTCATTGTAAAGACACAAGCGAGTGATTCTTGTTACTATCTATACATCTTTGATACCTAGAGACCCACCGTCTATATATATGCCAAAGATGTTAAAGGTGGGGGATAAGGATTGTAGGTCCATCAAGAAAGCAATTTCTTGTGTATTAACCTATGATATCAAAAATTACAATAAGGAGAGTAAATAAAACTTGCTCCATCAATATAGTACCGACATGTAATAATTATTTTTCATAATAACATCTTTCCTACCGCTTTCCTGCAAACTGCGGGAGTGATTTCATAAAATACACAAACACAAAAGAATTTTATCAAAATGTATACTAGAATCACAAAGGCAATCATCTCTGAAATTTATTGAAAAATCTTCCAATAAATGCAAAGCTTCGTGGGATTTAATTAAAAACACATTCCAGAATAAAACAAATATACAAGAAATTGAGAAAATTAGAGTGAACAATACAGAGTATACAAAATCCCAATCAATTTGTAACCTATTTAATGATTTTTTTATAAACCAATCAAAAACAAGTATTAACAATGACAAATTCACAAACACTTCAAAAATACTTGGGTTACCTAATAGCAGTAAAACTATGTTTCTTACACCAGTAGATGAGCATGAAGTATTTAAGATCATAAACTCCTTAAAAAATACAAGTGCAACTGGTTATGATAATATTAGTACAGAACTACTCAAAAATGTTGTTTTAGGACCCTTGCTCTTTTTAATTTACATTAATGATCTTCCAGAGACTATGCAACATGAGTCATTCTTATTTGCAGATGACACTACACTCCTCATTAAATGTAAAAATAAAAATCACCTAGTAAAAGAAACAACTGAAACCTTACTTAAAGTTTCGGAATGGTTAAAAAGTAATAATTTAAAAATTAACTTGACTAAAACAAAGATAGTTGAATTTCAAACATGTTATAGCAATAAAGTTCAAAAATCAAATATATTATTTAACAATATAAATATAGAAAATACTGAATACACTAAATTTCTAGGAATATTTATTGACAACCATTGCAATTGGAAAGCGCACATTGATTCTCTTTGCAAAAAAATTGACAGATTTATCTATGTTTTGAGAAGAATAAGAGAAGTAGCCAACTTAAATGCTGCATTGCTGGCATATCACGGATATGTCTCATCTGTATTGCAATATGGAATCTCTATTTGGGGAAACTCAGTTGATTTAATTAGGATTTTCAGAATTCAAAAGAAATGTATACGTGCAATATGTAATGTTAATCAACTACATTCATGTAAACCCCTATTTAAAACTCTTAAAATACTACCTTTACCTTGTCTTTACATACTGTCGGTATGCGTATTTGTAAAAAAACATCAACATTTGTTTAAAACAAATGCTCAAGTATTAGGGAACTCATATTTTAGAAACAGTGAGAAGCTACATGTGCCAAGCCAAAGACTAAATATTTATAAAAAAAATGCATATTGTATGGCAATTAATATATACAATCATATTCCTGATAGTCTAAAATTATTACCTATAAATATATTTCGCAAAAAATTGTTTGATTTACTGTTAAATAAAACATACTATGATATTAGAGAATTTTTAGCAGATAAGATTAAATGTTAATAAACAGAAATATAAGCTTGTACAATTTACCTTGAAATTTAAATGTAATAAAAACTGAACGGCAAATTTTGTAAAATGGTAAATTTTTTGTAAATTGTAAAAATTTGGATTGAGCATAAGATCATATTTTGTAAATTGTAAAAACAACTTTTGATGTGAAATAATTCTAGTAAATTGTAATACATACAATTGTAATATGTGAAATAGAAAAAAAGAAGCCCGCTGAGTTTCTTCCGCCGGATCTTCTCAGTGTGTGGCCGCGTTCCGATCCGGTAGTAATTATAAAGAAATCGACCTAAATTAAAATGTTTGCACGCCATATTATGGTAGAATATGATGGTAATTTAATTTATTTTAATAACTTGTGACACCCATATTCTTGCAAATAAATATTTTTCATTTTCATTTTTTCATTACAACGAAAGTGTCAAACATTCAACCCCCCTCTCCCCGTGACACGCGTCGTCACTGTCGTCAGTCCATCGAAAGCTTTCAAATGACGAGTTTTTAATTCGCTTTCGACGCAAGACATTTTTTTTATCAAAAAGATTTATTTCCAGAAGTAATATTTATTGTAGGCAAGATTTTTTATGGCTCTTTAAAAACTTTGAAATTTTGTAATTTGTAGTTTTGGGCTCTTCCGACTCAAAAAGTTGCGACCCCTGGCCTTGCCCCCACCCCCCATCCGACAAGACTATACCGTGTGATAAAGAGCTTGGCTCCAAAAATTATTTGTTACTGACTGAGTTTTTAAAAATAGTATCTTTCGTTCTGGCTTTACATGAATCAATATAATAACACATTTGTAACCATCCTAACCAAAGTCAACCACAATTAGTCAAAACAACCCAGGAGCACCATGATTCACTCGCAATAACAAAATCCAGTCATTCCAAACTCACCCTGCATTGTTTCCACGAAATTGGACTCCGTGATTAATTTGTTTTAACTCCCCTTGTATGCAATTTGTCAACACCAATTTACTGAAAATCCTTTTCCCCTCCCATCACCGGTATGCAGAAGACGAGTAAGGGATGTATACAAAGAACTGACAGGTCAAGTTGTACTGGACGATTTGTGGTTAAATTCCTCACATTATTTGATTAGTTGACATAAGTCTATAAATTTAAGGATCACGTGAAGATGTTAAGGGTTTAATTGTTATCATTTATACCTGAAGTAAGTAATTGGGCTGATCAAATTTATGAATCAATGTGACTTCTTTAAATATCATTAGATGTCAAACAACATATTTTTTCCAGCGATGTTATTATTGTAATTATTATCCAATATCCATTCATGTAATCTATCCAGTAATATGTGTACAAGGGGGGGGGGCAGCCTTTCGGTCAGGGGGGAGTGCAATCAAGATGTGCGCTAATCTACTGCGCTGGCTACCTATTCCTGCCGCAATAGCGTCAGTGCTAGTCACTGTCGTGTTCCGGTTTGGAGGGTAAGGTAGCCGGTAAACTTCCGCCGACCGTCAGCGTGCGGTCATCGTTACATTAAAACCAGCCTAAATACAGAAATCTGTATTCATCGCACAGATACTATTCTCTGTCGGGAATCAAACCCGAGCGATTTTGATAGGCAATCTAACCAATGAATTACAGCGGTCAATAATAGATTATTATTACACGATCGAATAACTCAACAAAGTCTTCTCTTCACCCAAGCTGCTGATAATGGATAGTCACGAAGTATACAACTTAAACTCCGGATTTTAAGGTAAGGTAGCCGAGTAACTTATGGCAACCATTCCTCCATATATACCTTACTAGCTGCAGCGTGCAGGCCGCTGCATAATAAGTTTTTCGTGATCATCTAATTTTTCCGGGATAAAAAATAGCCTATGTGCTATTCCAGATCGTAATCTACCTGTGTACCGTTCGGTAGTTTTTGCGTGATTGAGTAACAAATATCCATCCATACATCCATCCAAACATCCATCCAAACATCCATCCAAACATCCATCCAAACATCCAAACTTTCGCATTTAAAATATTAATATAGATATAAATATACCTTTAACGTCTTTGATGTCTATAGTCGATGGTTATCAATGAGGTCCACGAGCTAAGCTGTCTGTTTGTTATCTGAGACATAAAATAAAATATTTTTTTAAATTAGACCGAATTTAAACCCATATCTCAAAAATTTTTTTTTATGTTAAAAGATAGCAAACAAGCAGATGGGTCTCCTGATGGAAAAAGTCAACCATCGCCTATAGACACCAAAGTTGTTAATGGTGCGTTGCTATCTTGTGGCGAGGTCTAATGCCACATGCATAAGTTAACCGGCTACCTTACCCTCCAAACCGGAACACGACAGCGACATGCACTGGCGCTATTGCGGCAGGAATAGGCAAGGCGGTGGTACCAGACCCGGGCGACACAATGCAGTACTCTACCACCTAGTACTTACTACTTAGGTAACTGATTTTGATGAAACTTGGACTGTTTCCAAAGTTAGAATATAACTGATTAAAATCAATAAGATTTTCTCGATATGGCTTTTAGTTCCCGAGAAATTCATCGACAAACATACAAACATACAGACATTTACGAAATTTAGTAAGTACACATGCCTAAATCATTATACCTACTCAAATATTATTCAATTCCAATTGATTTGATAACCTCTGTTTTTTCATCGGTTGATATATAATAGTTATGCAATGACATTGCATCTATTTCTATTTTGTATGTTAAATATTTAGTACGAAACTAGTTTAATTTCAATCTGCGTTTATTAATATGTCTAAAATCACAAATATTAACCAACCACCTGGCGGAACTCGCATGAACCAATTAAAAAATAAAATCACCGGAAGTAGTTCCGGGCTGATTCCCCCGCGTCCGGTTGTGCGATTGGTTGACATCACCTTTGACCCCACCCCACCTGCGGACGGGGAAGTATATAACTTTATGTAATGCCTCCCTTGCTTACATATACGCGTTTTTCCCCTTCATGTCACTTAATAAAGGAGTAACGAATAACGATCTAAGCGAATGTGATTATTGCCTTTTAATAGTGCTTAGCGATCTCTGTGGTCGAAATTCGACCGAAAAAACAGTATTTTTTATAAATGCCAGATTGTTTTAATAGATTCGGACTTCACACGTTTCGCCCACACGTGTAAAAATGTATACCAGAAGGCTGTAAAAAGGAAACATAAAATGCAGCACGCATTTAAAACACAACTATATATTTAAAACAGTTATCTTAAAATTAAGATGAGCTATTCCAACTTAAAGACCAATCTTCAAGCGTGTCTATTTCCTAAGTGGCAATAAATAACCGAAGTTCTTTGGAGTACGACAGACAAATTAGTGCTGATAAATACGTATCCATATTTCATTTAAGATATTTTTTTAAATATAGATGTAATGGATGCGTTGCTTTTAAGTTGTTGAAGCAATCTTACGCTGGTATTTCAGACGTGACTCCAATCGGTTTTCAATTAAGACTTGCTCTGCATATTGCAGCACACCTACAATTAGGCAATAGTAACAAGTCCCGCAGCTGTATCACATAATGTTTGCAATCCGCCAGCAATCAGCGATGACATTTAAACGTAACGAAAAACTCTAAAAACGTCGCCAATTGCTCGCTGGTCACTGGATGCACTTTTTGCGATGTCTAAAACATCGCAAAAAGCACCAAAACTAATCAAGCGGCAACGATTTCCACTAACATACAAGGCTTCTATGTGTCTTGCGATAACTAAGCAATTACGATAATTTTGCATTGCGAGTTACGTGATCACCCCGCAGGAGTTATTTAGACTACTTTTATTTTAGAATAACGCCGCGTACATTATCATCATCCATTACGCCGCCGTACTATGGACCAATAAACAAAAAGTATCAACAACCAACGCTTCTAAAAATACACCGTGTGACTGCCTGCTACGTAGTTCGTAAAAGCGAAAATAAAAGAGAACATTTTCCTACTATCGTGACTGCTAGGTAATAAATTCCCACAACTTATAGTCCTCAATTTTAGTACCACTTCCTAATCTATTCCAATTGCAAAAACATTAATGTTAGACATCGTGTAAACGCCCCTTAGTACAAGGTATAAGATTAATTTAACAAAAACTGATTACACTTTGTTGTATACTCAGACCAACAAAATTTGTTGGTCTGAGGTTGTATATTATAACACTTCACAATTTCACAAACACGAAAGACTCGAAAACATGTCTGTCAAACTCTTTTATAATGTTTTACTCTAGTCGATTATTGAATTAATTATTACCTTAATTAAAACTTGACTTTGTTTTAGGCCAAAGGTTAATTTAAAATAGGTTAAATAATAAATAATTCTAAAGATTTCATATCATAAGATATACGAATTATTTTAATAAGTAAAGAATAACAGTTCAGCTTTATTTTGACACTATTTAGAAATCGATGGTCGCATTTACTCATTTCTTTATGTTTGTGTAAAATATTGACAACGTTCGTTTGGAAGGCAATCAGTAAGCTTACACATCTGGTACCTACTTCTTTTGGCTACACGGGTAGCTACACACGTTTACCATCTTGTATACATAGATCATGTAGATTTACCGTGCTTCCACCACATTCATGACACTCTTCACACAAACATGATGATTATTGATTATGTACATTCAGGCTGCTACTGAGATTATTCAAAGAAGAAAATAAAAAATTCAACTTTTATCGAGATCAAACCGGGGACCTCACTATCTATACCGAAGAGACTAGCCACTAAACGAGGGAGTTATTCTCTGAATCTTTATAGCAATTTGTACTTTTTGCCTACCCTGTGATCCAGCCTAAATATTTGTACGTAAAACTGTCTATAGACTGGAATCTTCCCCGTAAAACAGTTACCAAGGAGTATTTTCTATTAAAAACCCGTTTACCCAGTCGCAAGTAGATTTCGCAGTGTCAATGCCAAGAACTGTCCATACCATTAAACTATTCTGTACAACTGGCCGCATATTTCACACAATTAGACGGACCAATCGTAGCCAATTTAAACCTACAGCCAGCAGCCATGTTACAGTTAGTGTGTTGACTTATTTTTGTAACGTAGAATAAATAGCAAACAAGTATTTTGTTCTCATATTGGTAAGATATGGACACAAAAGTTGTTAATGATGTTTTGCTATTCGAATATAGTGTTTCGAGCATATTGGTGATAGGCATATTAACAAGGCCGAGGTGATGTTAGCCTTGTAAACTCCACGGTATTTTGAAGTGTATACTGTGATGGGATCAACAGAATCAGATAAAAATTGCTATTATGAATAAATCTTTTTTTCCCCGTGTTGGTCCCGGGCTCCTTTGAAGAATAGGCCAACTGCCGTTCCGCCGGACAGGTCGTAAAAGGCGAACGATTGGCTATACGATTCTATCATCGTGGCTACTAGGTGGTAGAGTCTCGCCCGGGTCTGGTACCACCGCCTTACCTATTCCTGCCACAATAGCGTCAGTGCTTGTCACTGTCATGTTCCGGTTCGGAGGGTAAGGTATAAACTTATGCATGTGGCATAATACATAGCCACGAGATAGCAACGCACCATTAACACCTTTGGTGTCTATAGGCGATGGTTGACTCTTTCCATCAGGAGACCCATCTGCTTGTTTGCATCTTATGATATAAAAAAAACATATAAAGTATTAATTTTCAAATGAATATTCTAATCAAGACAAAAAGTTTTTAGTTCCCTCATATATAAAACAAAATTAACTCCGTAGATAAGTCTTCCTGTGATGTTGTTTTGTATAAAAAATAATTTCAAAAAAAAAATTCTACGTCGTTTTATCATTTAAATCTTGAAACGCCCTTTGCAATATCTGATTACTATGTGGAAGTGTCATAATGTCACTTACGATACTTTATTATTTACAATAACATTGTTTCGGCCAGTGTAGTACTAAAATTTTAATTCTTTCACTTATATTTTATTACTACTTTTTTAGTGCTAAAATGTAAGTGAAAAAATTACAATTTAATGGAAAATGGAGCGTAATACTAGACTGTTATTGAATGAATTACAACGAAATAGCTACGTTTAGGAAACAGATTATACAGGTTATGTAGTAATAATGAAATCGACAAAATTATACTTTCTCTATATCTATCATTGATTATACATCCATACTATACTAATATGATGAATGCTGAAGTCTTTCTACCTGTCTATTATGCTTTCATGGCTAAGCCGTTGAACCGATTGTGATGAAAGGCATGGAAATAGTTGAAAATCCGAGCTCAAACATAAGCAATTTTTATTAAATATACAGCTTGTATGGGACCGTCTACTGAAAATCAAAACCATAGATTTAGACCATGATTCTGAGATATTTTTTATTTTTCTATGATTTCTTTAACTTAAATTTATGTAATTTGATTTAATCTAATACTCACACATACTAAAGTGTACACAATACAGCGCTTATTCTAAAAAATAGTAAAATTTAGGGAAATATACAAAATAAGTAATATATTGTGCGCCACGTATCGCGTAAAATAAATGACTGGTTCGAGAATTCCGCGGGCGCGACAAGTAAAAACATTGTACGCTTTACATTGAGTGACGTGAAAATAAGGGAAAATCATAAAACGCAAATTTCGCAATTCCCACAAAAAAGGAATCGCCATCATGACTAGCGCGTAAAAATGGCATGGTTTCTTAATTTTTCAGCAGACCGTCCCTTACACGCTATATATTTCTAGATAATATAGACTTTTTATAGAAAAACAAATATAGCACTTTAGCAGTGACTCCTATTACGCCAGTAGCGCAGTACCAGCTCCATAACTCAATGAACAATGACTGCGGCATTCTAATCCAGGCCTGCCCCCGTCGGCGGCCGCCTAATGAAATTCCCGGGTTATATTGCCCTGAGCCGGACAATCATATGTCATCACAACAATTAACTTGATAGTGTTCAGTGTAGATCACTGTTGTTTCTATAGAAGGGATTTCATTGTTTTCAATTTATTTTCTAAATTATAACAATAAATGTTTAAGATTCTCATTTATTGTCAAAATAATATTAAAAATTGTATTTTATTAAATAAATATTGCTAGAAAAGATCTTCTCTGACTTTATATGGCATCCCTCCTAACCAAAAAAGAAAAGAAACCAAAAAATCGATTGATAAATGAACGATTTCTGAAGAAATATACATATCTTAAAAAATCAGCCGAATTGAGACCTCCTCCGTTTTTTGGCAACGTGGTTAAGATCAATCTATTTTATTAATAATGTAATTTTTGTTGGCCCCGCGTCAAAAACAATCCCAATTGTCACATACAACACAAACATTTTTTTTTATATTTTAACTTCCCGCTAAGTATGTAGATAAGGAAGTTACTGATTTTGCCCCGATTTTCGAAAATCGAGTTTTCACCAGATCTCCACATTTTGAGGTCCTAGGAACCTTTTCCGACTTTTTTCATGATGACGTCAGTATGTCTGTAGCATGTGTGTGTGTGTGTGTCTCTCATAACTCTAACTCATAACTCTCTAACATCTCATAACTTTTGAAAGGCTGAACCGATCGAAACATGGCTGATGGCAATTGATTAGATTCCGCTCAACTTACACTTCATAAAAATTTGAACCAGTTCGATCCAGGAGAATTTGAGAAATTTTGATACACCTCAAAAAAAGTTTTACGAAACAGTATTTTTTAATATAACTTCCAAATTAATGTACCGGTTAAGTACAAAAACTAATTAGCTCTATTCCTTAAGAAACTTTGCTAATCCATAAATTGAATCAAAATCGGTTTATCCGTTTGGAAGTAACAGTTAAAAGTGTTTTTCGACATAACTTTGAAATTTTTGCAACCAATATTTTTTTGGTATTCCACGATATTTTAGTACTAAAAAAACTACGTCGAATGCCTTCAAAAACCAAATTCGAATCTACAAAAGCTTTTCAAATATTAAACTACAGGTTTTCAAATATTAAAATTACGTTGTTTTTAGCAAATTTACTTAATACTTTTGAAATAACTTTCAGACTATTATACACTTTTTGACTTAAAAATCTTATCAGCTTTTCTCCTTTAAAAACTGCGTCAAATAATGTTAATTGAATCAAACTCGGTCAATTTATTTGGGATTTATCAATGACGAAAAGTTAAAAAAAAAATGTTTTTTGACACTGATTCGAAATTTTCAACCTATCGATTATTTAGCTTAAGCAATATATATATATATATATATATATATATATATATATATATATATATATATATATATATATATATATATATATATATATATATATATATATATATATATATATATATATATATATATATATATATATATATATTATATATATATATATATATATATATATATATATATATATATATATATATATATATATATAATATATATATATATATATATATTCTATATCTCAAAAATTGAGATTAATACCATTCGAAAGATCAAAGTCGATCATAGTTTCCAAAATATACAGCTTTTCAAAAATCTTAATACTCTCGCGATTAAGATACTAATCGCCTCTGTGGTGTAGTGGTCCGGTGTCGGAGTTGACCACAGAGGTCCCGGGTTCGATTTCTGGGTCGGGCAATTCGGAAATGTGTTTTTTCAGTTTTCTGATAAAAACAACATTGCCCGGGATAGGAAAGTGCCCAGTTGGCGATAGGCTTGCCACCTATCACATTGTGAGACCAAGTATCTTCGGCTAATCGTGGGTGCACTTGTTGTACCTCTGCCTAACCTTTCGGGGATACGGTCGTGAATATAATTTTTTTTAATACTATCATTTTTAACAAAATAAACGTTTGAACTAAAAAAAATCTATGCTTATATTTTTTCTCTTTTGAGCTTAAAATACCTTAATTTAGCGGGAAATTACAAGGATGGCCTACAGAGTCAACCGTTTGCACATTTTTTTTTATATTATAAGATAGCAAACAAACAAATGGTTCTTCTGAAGGAAAGAGGCAACCGTCGCCTAAAATTTTAATGGTGCGTTGCTATCTCGTGCCGAGGTTTAATGCTACATGTATAAGTTTACTGGCTATCTTACCCTCCAAACCGGAACACGAGACAAGCACTGATGCTATTGCGGCAGGAATAGGTAAGGCGATGTTACCAGAACCGGGCGAGACAATGCAGAACTCTACCACCTAATAGCCACGATATTAGTTACTCGCATTTTCTTTCTCTCTCTAGTCTCTCTCTCGCACCAACACGTTTGTTTACTTCTATAGGTCGCAAAGCGCCAAGCGCGCAATGCGGCTAGACGCGAACATTCTAGAACGTTCGTTTTACTAAGCTACTCGCTAGGTGGTTCGCTAGGCTCTAGGCGCTAAGCATGCCGCCTGTCTGTGCGCACGTAGCCTTAGAATGTCACAAAAATGTTCTTAGCCCCGCAGTTACATATATCGGCTTACGGCGAAGGTTCGCGCTAGCACGATGTTGTCACGAACTACATCGCGACAACTGTTTGCGTCATAATGACGTCGTATTTTCACTAGTCACCAAACCGCGGCCGGCAGGTTATATTTGTGGGGCCTGCTGATGATATTTGTGCCCTCGACAAAGCAAACAAGAACATTGTAACATTCCTTAAAGTCTTTTCTTCTCAAATTCTTAATTCATGAATAATTTGTTCCGTAAATTTTTTAACTTTGTGCTACTGTGTACTGTAGTATTTCATTCGCCCAACGATTACGAACTTATGATACAGCTCCATGAACATGAAGGTCATATCGTCTTATTTTTTTTTTCTACCATGGAACAAAATAAAATAGCATATGTCGATATCAAAGTACAACTTATAATGAAATTACCTAAACATAATTATGTATGCGGACAAATAATTTGTTATTAATATTATTATTTATCGTAGTTTTATTATAGTTTCTTTATCGTGAGCCGCACAAATATCACCTATGGACCGCAGTTTGACGCCTACTACAGTGACGCGTCAAGGCCCTTCGCGAAGCAGTTCGGGATAGCCCGAACCGAACACATCGCGATAGCACGAATCTCCGCCGTAGCCCGACATATTATGTAGCCGCGCCATAAAAGTGAATTCAATCTAAGACACGAAGTTGGATTTATAGGTCCAGACTCCAGTGACGTATGAACCATAGTGACGTATGGACCGTTCTTTATTTCAGTATTTATATAATTATATATTTATGTGTATTATATCACACAATGACACCACTAGAACTAGGTATATAATTTGCTTTCTTTCTGGTTTAACTAAATTGTGTAATCTGTTCAGGATTATTATTTACTCACACAGTAGATACATTTATTCACACAGGTCTAGATAGTACTAATAATTATCATAGGATAAGCACAGTACATAATTTTATTTAGACACTAAATCCAATAAATAACCGCTTTAATCGTTTAACTCTTCGCCATTCGCTATAGTTTAAACATGGTTTAAACTTTAAAGCGAATTGGATTTGTAGCCACCCAAACAAATCTCATTTAATTTTATTGAATACAATTTGAAAGTTTGGAAACTGTCTTCCTATCTTCTGAGATATCTTATCCCTGTAATCTTTAATCATTTTAGTACCAAATTTATATGAAACCAATGGAAAGTAAAAAAGATTTTTTGAAATTGCTTTATACCGGGTGTAAAGAAAACCCTGTCCGACCCTCAAAGGCATTATTTGGTAGCTTAATACAAACATATATGTGTTAATATTTTAGGATATTGATACATGAATTTTCAAAATGTTTGCTTGATTTAAGGGGAAGTTGCTCAATTTTAGTACTAAAATGAGGCACTTTAAACTACGATATATTTCTTATCTTAATAAAAATAATCATTTTATTATTTTTTTTTTGATAATGTCATTGACCTATCTATATACCTCTTTTGGATCGGACAGGGTTTTCTTTACACCCCGTATATTACGATCTAGTTTCAAGGTTTGTTACCAGAAAGGGCTTCTCAATTCGGCTATTTATTTTTAACATTTAAACCGAGTTGAAAAGAAGTAGAAGGTTATATAATTGCAATTTCTTGTTTATTAAAAATAAAAATATTATTAAAAATAAAAATACGATAGACTTCTTTGTCAGCCAAATTTCTTATATTAGATACTAGATGTGTTATACTTCATCGCGTTTAAAAATTTCTAAAGACTTCAAAGATTCTAAATCCAGGGGTTGAACGGGAACTATGCGGTCCCCTTCTCGTGGAAATCCGGGATAAAACTATGCTATGTCCTTTCTCGGGTCGAAAACTAGCTTTGTATCAAATTTCATCCAAATCGGTTCAGTGGTTTAGACGTGAAGAAGAGACAGACAGACAGACAAAGTTACTTTCGTATTTATAATATTAGTATGAATTTTGTATGTGGCTGTGTTTATAAATCAATAACACTTGTGTCAAGTATATTTTTTCAGTAAAAAAATGTAAAACCACGATATTACTTTAACGCCCTTTTCTAACAAGTGCTCGCTAATAATACAGAAGAGCACACAGAATAACCCCATTTTCCACTAAACTTTCCATTAAAAGTAAGAAAGCTTTCATCCCATGGCGGAGGGCGCCAGGAATTAAGCGATACATTCAGACCCGGACAATGGCAGGTGTAGTCGAGACACGAAGAATCTGCATACTGACTTTAAGTAATTGGCCGGGATGTAGGGTTGCTGCTATTAGAAAAATGCAAACTATTTTATTCTGTTGAATGTCAACTCTTTTTTATCAAACACTCGTAAGTCGCAAGTGAAGCATGTTTTAGGCGGCCCCTAGACCTACAATAATATTGCGCATTATTACGTATTGTACCATATTATTGGCCGTTTAGAGTTAATATTGAAGATTGCACAATGATTGAACGAAAGTTTGAGCGGGTTTAATTTTTATTGTACAATATTTTTTCTTGCACTATGTAGGTTTAATATTGCACAATATTTTTCACTTCTTGGAGCTTGGAGTGATCGCGGTCGGTCAGTCGCGGTGTTTAATGTATGGTCGTGTCGTAAATTTAAGCAAAATGGCGAGCATGAAATTTTCGACATTTCGCGCTAATTTTATTCATCTTGTTAATTTAATAGTTCAGTACTAGAATGGGCCAAAATTTCGATCACTGGCCGAAATTCGACACTCGGTCGAAATTGATCATGTGACCGAAATACGTCATTCCACCGAATTTTGACATTCGATCAAAATTCAACTTTCGGCCGAAATTCGACATTCAGGCCAATTCACTTATTAATATAAGTATTGATCAAAACAAAATCAATCAATAAAAGATGAAGAACGCGAGTTTTTACTTGAGTGTATAAAATTGTATAGATTTCACCAGCACGGTTGCCGCCATAACTTCGTCGTCAGACATGTTACTCGCACGAAAATATTGACCAGACTGGTTTGTCAATTTTATTGAGTGAATCTATTGAACGTCTGGAAATAAACGGGTATTCAATATTATTGCACAATAATAGTATTGCGCAATATTATTGTAGGTCTAGGGTCCGCTTTAGAACATCATAATTCAGCATAGCATCGTTGCATCGTTCAAATCTGCAATAAATAAGTATAATTAGATAATTGTGACGTTTTAAAGAATTAATTTTAATGTAAGTAATATAAATGAACCAATAATTTACTTGGTACCTTGGATGCTATTGTGCCGTCAATGCTGCCTTTTACAAGTTACATGAAGTGATTGGTTGGTTTCGTCTAATCCCATGCTTTCAGGATCCACGACTCGAACCATCCAAACCGTTTTGCGCAAACTTGTAGTAATGAGTTCCTGGAATAATATCGTTATGTGGTGATGGCTCTGTTGGACGTGAATCGACCATTCTAGTTTTGAGCCGTGCTAAGGTGAAATCGTGCTGTCCGTGCAATGGTAACCAGTGAGAGTAATGTATTAATTAGTATATAATATTTATAAATCGCCTCTGTGGTCTAGTGGTCCAGCGTTGGCGTCGACCACATGAGGTCCCGGGTTCGATTCTAGGGTTGGGCACTTAAAAAAAATGTATTTTCAGTTTTCTGATAAACACAAAGTTGCCCGGGATTGGAAAGTCCCCGGTTGGCGATAGGCTTACCACCTATCACATTTGTGGGACTAAGTATCTTCGGCTAATCGTGGGTGCACTTGTTGTACCTCTGCCCACCCCTTCGGGTATACACAATATAAACAAAAAAATGTGTCCTATATCTATTGACAAAAAAAAACTAACTAGAAAAAAGAAAAACACTTACACATTAAAATACAAGAAAATAAAATTAAAAATACTCGTAACACACAAACTACGAAATTAACTTACTAACTTGAACTACTTTCGCGTCGAATAATAATTATTCAATCGCGTTTTAAAAATTGATAGCGATTCACTGGAATGAATGTTAGATGGAAGTGAATGCATGCCTGACTGCATGAACAGAAAATGAATCAAAGAAAAAAATAGATTTGAAGGAAGGGAAACGCAAAAAGAACTGACATTAGCACGACTACTACTTGGAGAATGAAGAAAGTGAAAACGCTCACGAAGATAAATTGGGGACCTAGGGTTATGAAAAATGTTATAAAGCAAACAAAGAACATGAGTATTCCTGCAAAGACCTATTTGTAGCCACTTAAGTTGAGCACGGCATTCCGAAACATAACCATATTTACGAAGACTAAAAATATAACGGATGCACAAATTTTGCATTTTCTCAAGTTTATCCACTAACATTTCATCAAGAAAACAAGAGACAGCGTAGTCAATAATTGGGAGAATCAGTGTTTGCGTTAACGTAATCTTTGTTTTTAGCGATAGCAAATGTTGCAATGGTTTCAAAGAATGAAAAAATAAGTAAATTTTTTTGCAAATATTGTTGATGTGAGCCTCCTATGAATAATCTTTGGAAAAAGTTATACCTACCGCATCTTTTATATCCATGATACTAGCTTGACATTACAATTGCAGATTATCTGCATATAATTGAAATTTTCTTATTATAACGATAGAGATGGCATCAATAAAACTCGTAAAAACCTGACTCCACCTTCAGGGACGCCCGCAGTGAGCTGTAGTGAATCAAAATATATGTCGTTGACACGAACATACTGCGATTGCCACCGAAGATATGAATCAAACCAGACAACAGCAGAGGAAGAAAGGTTACAGGAGCGTAGAACTTCTAGCAGTATTTCAAAATCTACTGAGTTAAAGGCACTACTAAAATCAAGAGAATTTTTATACTCGATGGCAGCATGAATGTCTTCAGATACGATAATTAGAGCTGTAACTGTACTGTGCCCCTTACTTAACCCCTTATTGAAAATGATTCAAGAAGTTATTGGCTACATAGTAATCTGCCAATTGGGTGTGCGCAATATGTTCTAATACTGTAGAGAGAAATAAGAGAATAGATATAGGGCGGTAGCAAGATGGAGAAGAGGGATTTGAAACTTTAGAGTGAGGGATGACATGAACTGCCTTCCAAGCAGAAGTAAAAGTAGTCAAAGGTACTTTGCTAAATAAGGATAGATTAAAAATAGATGTTAATATTGGAATTATCATAGGGGAAGACAACGAAATCATTTTGGAGGATAAAAAGTCACTACCTACAGCAGTGGAGGAAATTGAGCGAACATGGCTTATAACTTTCTCGTCTGTAACAAATTGGAAATTGAACCGTTGAAATATTATCAATATTACTGTTTACTATAAACACCAAGGGTTTTTTAGGAATTTCCACGCTTGTCCTAAATCAGATTTTGTAATAGTATCATGGATATAAAGATGTTTGTCTGCACGACATAGCTGACTACACCTGTTACGTATTTTTTGGAACTATTAATATCACTGTCGGAAGGGTACCTCTTGTAGTGATGATTAGCACTATCGCGCTTTGCATCTCATATTTTATCTCATCATTTATCCATGGAGCGGGACCATGCTTTATTTTTATTTTTTAGACGGGAGCATGGAATTCAAAAATATTTATTAACGCTTTGTTAAAATAATGAACAACATCATCTACGTTATCTCTATTAAATACTGGTGACCAACCACAGCATTGATATCACATTCCAGATTATCAATGTTACAATTTTTATATGTGTTATGACAAACAGAGTAACTGGTTGATCGTTTAGGGACACGAACGCAATAGGACATATATAGTAAATCTTTATATGAAAAACATGAAGCTGTTTTCTCATGTGCACTTACTTATATGATAAGGATTTGCAACAATTATTAAATCTAACAGTGAGGGGGCTGTATTGGGAATTTTGTGATTAGCTGATAGAGGCAGATAGTATAAATTAAAAGAAAACAGAATTGAAAGTAACTTGCGAGTACGAGAATCATCCTTAAGAAGTTAGGTATTAAAGTCACCAAGGAGGTAGAGATGATCGTAAAAAGGTTGAAACTCTTCAAGAACTGAATCCTAAGTTGGGAAGTAATTGATGTTAAGAGAAGGGCTGTATATTACAGATAAGAGAAACTTCATGTTTGTGAGAATTATTTGTAAAAAAATGTATTCAGCAGATTTACTGTACTGACATGGAGAAGTGACAATTATTTTATAAAGAATAGTTTCTCGTAGGTATATAGTAACACCTCCACACTCTTTGTCTATTCTGTCATTTCTAATCAATTTAAAACCAGGAATAGAAAATTGAGAACTAGGGAGCGATGGCTTAAGAAAAGATTCTGTGATACTATAGATTCCTGGATTAGAGAGATAGACTCTTTTTATAAATGTTAGTTAATAAATAATAATAAATAAATATTCACCGGACAAATTACACTTATTGATCTAACCCCAAAGTAAGCAAATTATTTACTTGTGTTATGGGTGTTAGTCAACGATACTAATACATAGAAATACATATATAAATACTATTACATACATAATAAACACCCAAACCCGGAAATACAAACATTTATGCTCATCACACAAATGCTTGTCCCCGTCGGGGATCGAACCCGAGCCTGCGTAGTCAGGGTCACTAACCACTCGACCAACGGGGCGGTCAAGGCTCGACCAACGGCTCTCCTAAAAGAAAGATGTCTATTTCCTTTAGGAGAGCCGTCTGTTTGTTATCCTTTGATATCTGTACTAATAATAAACATGCCATTGATCTGTTTGTCCGTCTGTCCATCTGTTACGCTTTCACATCTAAATCACTTACCGATTTTAAGAAAATTTGGCAAGGTGATAGTTGCAGACTAATAGTCCAATATATACTACTTTTTTACAAAAATCAACCCCTAAAGGGCTAAAAGTTTTTATATTAGCTAGTAAAAAATATAAACAATAGTATAAATGGATTATTTAGATATTTACCTAATAATAAACGAATTTCACTAGGTGCTGTGAAAGAAACTTAAATTTACTGATAAACTAAAACATTTTAAACATAGCGCAGCCCTACTGGAGCAGAGTGGTAGGTCGCCTGACAATGGAACTCCTATCACAATGAGTGGCGCCTTCATTATTTATAAATGAGCGTATAAATCTTGCGAATGATCTAGCCAGTCTATTTGCAAATATCTGCTATCTCACTTAGTCTTACAGTATAACGTATAAGCTGGAAAGTTCCAACTTTGAAGCTATTAGTTTCCAAACCTAGTATTATGAAGGTTGTTAAGTATTCATGAGCTGTTTAGGCAATAATAGACATCTGTAACTGCCATTAGATAGGCTTAAGTACTTTGACAGTATCTATCATCTACATGACGTAGGTATATCGACAGAAATTATTAAATTCAAGGGTTTAACTTCTAACCTTGATAGTAGACCAGCTAGACACACGCTGTTTCGCCTGCAAGTAAATTGACATGACATCGATATAATCTTTCATCGCTCTTTTCAGTACTTTTCAAAGAAAGGTAGCTAACGTGTGACCCTGGGTCTTCAACTATTTCTTTATCAAATTTCATTATAATCAGTTCAGCGATTTTGCCGTAATATCATCACAGGTGGTTGTCCGCCTTTACGATTATACTTTCGATTTTATAATATTATATTGTATAGATAATAAATTTCACCATTTAGGTTTAGTCGCATATAAATAAGTATAAATAAATACTCACGGGAAAAATTACACTTATTGATCTAACCCCATAGTAAGCAAATTATTTGCTTGTGTTATTTTATTAATTTATTTTCAATGGAACACCAACAGCAAATACACAAAAATACAAATTATAATTATTATAATAATAATTATGATAAAATCGTAGGAAAGTCAAAACTGTACATTGAATATTTTTTTAAAAGAATACTTGGGGCGTGATCTACAATCGATATCGAAGCCAAAAATATAGATTTTAGAATTTTTGTCTGTTTGTCTGCATGTATGTCCGGGGTAAACTCAAAAAGTACTCCATGGATTTACTTCAAATTTTGCATGAATATTACTAACAGGTCGGGTCAACATATAGGCTAGGTAAACAAAGTCCGCGCGGACGAAGTCGCAGGCAACAGCTAGTTATAAATACGACTCAAGGCAGTGCCGAAATAGCCATATAGCAGGAGGCAACAAATGCTACGGGCCCCGCGCCTTGGGAGGCCCAGCGCCTGTGCCCAAAATAAAACACAAATATGTAAAATATGTAATGGAAAAGCACACACCTTAGCTATTCTCAAAGTGAGCGTTGGCCAAACTGTAATTACATAGGTATATTATTATGCTGCAAGTTGGCAATACCACAATACCTACAGGGGGAATCCCTTAATACTGTTTTCGATTCGAGCTGTTTGTATAACCCAACCATGTAGAATAGTTTTTAAATAATGACCAATAAGAAAA
The DNA here is from genome assembly GCA_036924255.1 of Apodemia mormo. NCBI lineage: Eukaryota > Metazoa > Arthropoda > Insecta > Lepidoptera > Riodinidae > Apodemia > Apodemia mormo. The sequence continues at coordinate 30,437,118 of JAUPFN010000014.1, read as the reverse complement.
TAGTAAAATGGATACTAAATTTGACAAACCTACTTTAAAGTCAGTGTCAGCTGCTGAAAACAGCTGTAGCTGCTGGTATTGACAGCAAGAAGCACGAGGCTTTGGAACTCCAATTTTATAAAATTCTAACAAAAAAAATTGTTGAAATCCTGTTTTCCAAATGTAGAAATAGTGTTACGCATTTATTTGAGTTTGATGATCACAAACTGCAGTGGAAAACATTCTTTTTCATCATTAAAACGAATAAAAAATGTGTTAAGGAACACAATGGGACAAGAATGACCTCACTATAATAAATATAGAAAATGATTTACTTAGAAATATTGATTTGAGGACTATTATTTCTAAATTTGCATGCATTAAATCACGAAAAGCTTTTTTGTAAATGTTCTGTTTTGTTTACATCCTAAATTTCAATAGGCGATGTAACGGCTGTAGCCCCGCGCTGGCTTTATCCGGCACTGACTCAAGGTATAACTCTAGTGTACATACCAATTACAGCCTACAGATGTACACTTAGTTCATACAACAAAAATAGTGAAACAGTTTTACAAAGACTTTAGTCAAAAAGAATATACATAAAACAAAAATAATTAGCAATTAAAAAAAACAACAACAAATAACTAACAAGACAAAATTACTTTAAAAAAAAATTATAACAAACGAATAAAAGAAAACAAAGTATAAGTTTTAGTAATAACCTTATAATATAACTGTAGGTCGAGTCAAATCCAAAATTTTTTGTCTAAATTTAACGAGGGAATCATTAAATATATCCAGATCTGTTATTTTGTATGTTATGGGTGTTAGTCAACGATATTAATTCATAGAAATACATATATAAATACTGGAATATATTTAATAAACACCCAAACCCGGAAATACAAACATTTATGCTCGTCACACAAAATGCTTGTTCCCGTCGGGGATCGAACCCGAGCCCCGTCGATTAACCTAACCTAATTACTCGACCAACGCGACGGCATATTAAATGGAAATAACCAAATCTTTGTCAACGGATACTTAGGATTTTCTACGATTCAACGATAAGTTCGTTCATTAGCCCGGTGTTGCTGTTGCAAGCCTTGCTGCCTAGGCCTGCAAGCCTTGCAAGCCTAGCTATTGCCGTTTCGAAAAAAAAATGTGGACCAAAGGGTAAGCTGGTCTTGTCACTGACGTGACGTGACGTTCTTCACTGTTCTCTCCACTCTGACTGTTCGGGCTCCCTTTGAAGAATAAAACATCTGCTGTTCTGCCAGGCAGTTCGTAAGAGACGAACGGTTGGCTATATGCGAGTCACTACCATCGTGGCCACTGGGTGGCACAATTTTGCATTGTCTCGCCCGGGTATGATACCACCGCCTTATCCATTCCTGTCGCAATAGCGTCAGTCTTTGTCACTGTCGCTTTCCGCTTTGGAGGGTAAGGTAGTCGAGGTCTTAATGCCACATGCATAAGTTTACCACTTATGCATGTGGCGTTAAACCTCGCCATAAGCACAGCAACGCACCACATCTTTGGTGACTATCTGTTTATTTACTATCTTATGATATAAAAAAACTGACGATTACATTGCGAAGGGCTGCAGAATTCTAATATTTAAAAAAATTGCATTAAAAATACATTAAATTAATAAAAAGAAACATTGCACACTACATTCATGTTACATACATGATAATATACACACAGAGTAAACACAAAAGCTGAGCATCTGAGTTTCGCCGGTTTCGTGGACACACTTTCTATCTTTTACAATCAAAACCTATAATACCTATAATAATAACCTATAATAGTGTCATAGTTAAATAGCATCGTTGGCATATTTCTAAGTATCTATAAAGTATCCTGGCAAAATCTTAGCTCAGCATTCTGTCAATCTAACTTAGATTTCTGAGAGTAGCAGTTTCTGAGAGTAGAAAATGATGATTGCATATGACCTGTATATGTCTATTTGTAAAATGCCATTGAATGTGGTAATAAATTACAATATGCTTATCACAATCTATTTATTATCCTCATTTTATAAAATCTCTTCCAATAACAACCGTTGCTCGATAAACCCAGTTTAAGTAGAAATGTTGCTATAATGATCGCCTCGTGTTGTCCGCTCAACAAGTTAACAGGTTTCCAATTAATTACGTAATGCCTTCTCATTATCGGAGTACAGTCAACAACATAATCTATACATATAATAAAATCGTAGGAAAGTCAAAACTATACATTGAATATTTTTTTAAAAGAATACTTGGGGCGTGATCTACAATCGATATCGAAGCCAAAAATATAGTTTTTAGAATTTTTGTCTGTTTGTCTGTATGTATGTCCGGAGTAAACTCAAAAAGTACTGCATGGATTTACATCAAGTTTTGTACGAATATTACTAACAGGTCGGGTCAACATATAGGCTACATATTATCACGCTATCACCGGACGCGCGGACGATGTCGCTGCCAACAGCTAGTTATTTAAATAAACTTAAAAAATATTACGAAATTAGACAACAGAACCCAATTTCTTTTTTGAGTTATCAATTTTCAGATTAGTATAACAAAATAAAGTAAATTGTTATGTGTTGAGATAGAATATAAAATTTCACCATCTTGATGGCTTCCAATCTACAATCGTGTTAATCTGGATATAATTTTTAACATAAATGTATGTTAAAAATTATATCCAGATTAACACGATTGTAGATGTATATTTTACTAGTCATTTCTCGCGGTATATCCCGTGTAGGACCGACCCCGCGGGAAACATGGGATAAAATGTAGCCTATGTCACTCTGGAACAATATAGCTTGCAACTGGTGAAAGAATCAAAAATTGGTTTAGCACTTTCAAAGATTCTTCTAGACTTCCTATAAACAAATTCACAAATTTACAAAATCTTCTTCTCTTTGATATTGGTATATCTCTACAGTATTTGACTCTAAAGCATTGATTATTACTGGGATATAAGTTCAGAATTTATTATTGCTAACTGTAGAGTTCACCTTCTTGTTGAACTAAGATTTACGATTTTATTCGCTTGTTTGATAAGAGGGAATTCTACACGGAAGCTCTGGGCTAATGTTTGCTGTTTTTCTGTACGTGATTTCAACATACTCGTAAGCTTCTACAATACATTTATATTATACGTCTATATATAATACTCGCTAGTTTGGTTGCTTTTATCTTAGTTTTTGTAAGTGGAAAGTATGACTGTTTAAACTTGGAGTAAAATCACATATTAAAATATAAGTGTCTCTGAAACCAGAGCCTGCTAACTGGTTAATTTTCATTCCCAAATCAGCTCAAGTACATAAGGAGGGTTTTGTTATGGTTTTACCCTAACATTAACTTGGAAAATGCTGGTTTTCTGGTAGAGCAAAATTATAAAAATTTTGAATCAATAAACCGGTTTATAGAGGTTTATTTGAAATATATCTTAAATATTTGCCACCCCTCATTTAGTCCACACTGTGTATAAAGTAGGTAGGTACCAGTCCGCGATTTTTTCTTAAGCTGATTTATATTATTAATTAATGATGTGCTCTCATTTTAGAAACGCTCCTAGCGAACCCTTTTATAAAAACCGCTAAAACCTCTATTAACTCGTATTTTTTTAAATCGTGCATTAATGCATGTATGCATTGTACATAAACCAAGGCTGACAAAGGGGCCATCCATAAATTACGTCACAATAATTTCATGGTTTTTTGACCCCTCCTCCGTCCTTGCCACAGCTGGTCACATTTTTAAGACCCCCCTCCTACCTATTATGATGTCACATATATTACAATTTTACATTGGAATAATGATCTTGTTCGATTATTTTTATCTATATAGGTGGCTTTTTAAATTTACTGATGTAATACTTAGATACAAAATATTATATTTTGAAAAAATGTCATGTCACAAAATGTAGGACCCCTCCTTACCCCTTGTCACACAATGTCACACTTCTTCGACTCCCTCCCTTCCCCTTAACGTGTGACGTAATTTATGGATGGCCCCAAACCTCGCGCGACCGCCAGGCGTAGTTATGAAAAGTGAACTATATACATGAGATTGAATTCTGTACCCATTTGATTTGTGCCCGAGCTCCTTTGTTTACTTAGTCAGGATCACTAGCCCTTTAACCAATGGGGATGTAGATATTATATTTGTAAATCAAAGTATTTGGATGATTCTGCTAGGTGGTAGAGTTCCGCAACGACTCGCCTGAATCTGTTACCACCTTACCTATCCCTGCCGCAATAGCATCGTTGTTCGTCACTGTCGTGTTCTGGTTTGTAGGGTAAGGACATTGATGCTTTCCTACTAATGGAAGATATTATGCAAGTGGCATTGACATGCCATGATGTAGCCGATAAACTCATACAAGTGGCCTTAACATCCGGCCACATAGATAGCAACGCATTAATAACATCTTTGGTGTCTATGGTTGCCTTTTTTAATTAGGAGAGCCACATACTTCTTTGCCATCTTATGATATAAGAAATACCCCGGAAATAAACTGGCGGATGTTATTTTATTCATTCATTTAAAAAAATACAGTCAATCGTTACTTTAACGTATATTTTATTAACTCAATACGTTCAAGGAATTTAAAAATTTAGCATCTAAGATATTGAGTGAACATGCAAATAAACAGTAAAAACCACAATAAAACCACCCTTACGCTTAAAAAAACAGTAAAGGAGGTATCAAGTCAACACCGTCTTAAAACGATTACCGACAGTCGTCAAGGTGTGGGGGGCGAACACGCAAATCGCATTAGATATGTTAAATCTCGTCTCTCCAGGGGCGGGCGGTTTTTTTGGGCGATATTTTTATGCGTATCGCTTACTTTTGTGATTATTGTTCGGGCAACATTTGCATTACATTAGGTAAAGTAGGATTGGCTATATTTGATCGTTTATACGGGCCTCGTTTTGAAGAATAGATCAACTGCCTAGTAAGGCAGCATTAAACGTAAAAGGCAAGACAAGGCTGAAGGAAAAGTATGAATTACATAGTTCATGGTGTCGGTGTTAACCACATGAGATCCCAGGTTCCACATCCCGGACACACACACCCCACATCAAATACGTGTTTTTTTTAGTATTCTAATAAAAACAACGTAGTCCGGAATTGGATAAGTGCTCGGTTGGCGATAGACTTGCTACCCGTAACATTATACCTAACCCGTAACAACATCTAAGGTGAACTGATTGTAACTCTGCCCACTTCTTGCGGATACAGGCGTGAAAATACTTTCTTGTCACTAACGTCGTGACTACTAACTAGGTGGTGGAGACCTGCGAAGTCTCAAACAGTTTTGGTGCCAAAGCCTTACTAATTTCTGCTTCAATAGCGTCGGTGCTTGTTTCTGTAGTTTTTCGGCTCAAAGGGTAAGGTAGCCGGTAAACTGAAGCATGTGGAATTTCAATCTTGCAACAATGATTGCAACGTACCATGTAGACGATGTTAGTCTCTCCCCATCGGGAGAGTCAACTGCTTGTTTGTTACCACATCATATAATAAACATTACAAAGAGCAATTTTTATAGTCATATCTATATGTTTTATTAGCTGCAGCTAATAATGTGTATAAATTTTTTTGGTGAATCCCACGAGATCGCCTGATTTTCCTGGATAAAAAGTGGCCTATGTGCTATCCCAGTCATCAGCTACCTGTGTGCCAAATTTCATTCAAATCCGTTTAGTAGTTTTTGCGTGATTGAGTAACAAACATCCATCCATCCAAACACCCAAACTTTTGCATTTATATTATTAATATATATTATTTCATTAGATAGCAAATAAAAAAAATTGGTTTACAAATATTATGGTGTTATTTCTATCAGAATAACTGCTTGTTTGCTATACTACAATATGAAAAAAATAAACAACAAATCCACATAATGTTTATTAAAAAATGCTTTTAAAAAGAGACATCAATTTACTTTGCAACCTTCCACGGATGCGTAAACATCTGCGATGCCACTAAAAGGAAAAAGAAGTCTAATAAATGCAATAAGCTTACCGAAGTTACTACTTAAGTTACCGAAGGAACTTCTGCAAAATTATTCGCCCTCATCCTCAGTTTTCATCGTTTTACTTTTTTCACTTTCCACCATTATTACCTTGACTCATATTGACTGAAGTGGTATTCCTTTCTCCCGAAGATGCTTCGTTTGCGGAATAAAACGTGAGTTGAGTACGTATACTTTGTGCCATTGATTACGCTATAGACATTGCATTTTTGTTTTTAGTTGCATCGCGAAGGTCACACGCAGGATGTTGCAAAATAAATGGATCTCTTTTTTGAATTATGGAATTCCGCAAAGTAACGTATGAATGTATAAAAAAATGCTTTTCTCCGTATTGACCTAAACCCCTTAGTATAAACCATGTAACTTCCTCCCAGTTACTGCGCAAAAAAGATAATGTTTGGCTAAAAGTAACACTACCATACTACGTGGTAAGAGTTCTGCAATGTCTCGCCAGGTTTTTGTACCACTGCCTTATTTATGCCGCAATAGCGAATATACTTATCACTATTTTGTGGAAGTTAGCTGGTATGTACATGTGATATTTCATCATCTTCACTCAGATTGCAACTCACCATCTCTGGGCTAGGTAAAAACATATGTGACAGTCGTCTAGTCGCTCTACTTGGTAAAAGGTAGAAGATTGATTAATTCAAACAAGTGACGGAATATCGAATTATATTTAATACAAAATACAAAACTGATTACACTTTATTGTATATTACGACACTTCACTTCTCTATTTCACAAACACGAATGCCTAGAAAACATAATCAAATACCTAGTTGACTTTATTTCCGGCCAAAAGTAATATTAATTTAAAATAAGTTAAGTAGTTAACAATTCTAAGCATTTCATAATATGTACAAGTTATTTTAATAATAAGTAAATAATTAACACTTCAGCTTTATTTTTACACAATAATTTAGAAATTGATAGCCGCATATACTCATTTTATATATGTTTGTGTAAAATATTGACAAATTTATTCTAGACTTAATTATTATCTTAATCAAATACCTAGTTGACTTTATTTCCGGCCAAAAGTAATATTAATTTAAAATATGTTAAGTAGTTAACAATTCTAAGCATTTCATAAGATGTACGAGTTATTTTAATAATAATTAAATAATTAACACTTCAGCTTCATTTTTACACAATAATTTAAAAATTGATCGCCGGATATACTCATTTTATATATGTTTGTGTAAAATATTGACAACATGTCTCTTTCCACCATAAGTACCATCTTATTGTATGCTCACCTATGACAAAAAATATATGAACCAAAAAACATATTTTTTAATTTAAGTATCAAAACTCATTGCTGTATACAGGTGCCTGTCAAGAATAGTGTGAAAATGTACGTCAAGTCAACGCACGCCGAGTGTCAGATGCGGTTTATCTTATAGCTCAGTTGTCACTCCTCATTGTCGGGACAATTCTTTTACTTACACCAATCGAAGTCTTTAGAAGGGGAGATAACATTGGCATAAGGTTTATTTTTATATTATACCTTTGTATTTTGTTCTGTTAACTTATGCATGTGGCATCAAGACGACGCCACAAGGATAGCAACCACGGATTAAATGGATACGCCTTTAAAGACAATTTCTCAGTTTGTCAGTGTAGCTTGCAATTACGTACAGAAATACAGAGTTATACTACTTACCTATGAAATAAAATCATTTCAAGGGTAATTTTTACACTCTATCATCTCATTCGGAACGATTAAAAAGTACAACACAGTATATTTCTATTTTTCTCAATATAATATAACCTACAAATGTATGAAATTTTTGACAGTAAGAGGAGCGTTTGCTCATATGCGCAGCGACACATTTCCTTCCCAACGGCGTGTCTTATTATTAGTATTCATGTGGTCTGGGATAGCTACGGACCATTTTTATCTTTGGTGTATAGAGACGATGGTTGTTTGATGTAAATAATCAGACAGCTGATGCTTTCCATCAGGAGAGCTGTCTGATTATTTGCTATATTATTATATAAATAACTCTCACTCACAACTTCGTTCTCGTCACCAAAATTCATTACTACCTTTTGCTCTGTCAGATAAAATAATAGCTAATGCCTCTCCTAGATAATGTTGTTTTTTATAGGTTAAAGTATTTTTAAAATCGGTCAAGTGCTTTTTGATTTAAATCGTAACAAACACAAAATCAAATTTTTCTTCTTTATAATATTACTAGCTGCAGCGTGCAGCCCGCTGCATTATAAAAGTTTTTGGTGAATCCCGTGGGATAACCTAATTTTTCCGGGACAAAAAATAGCCTATGTGCTATTCCAGATTATCATCTACCTGTGTGCCAAATTTCATTCAAATCAGTTCAGTAGTTTTTCCGTGATCGAGTAACAAACATCCATCCAAACATCTATCCAAACATCCATCCAAACATCCAAACTTGTATGTGCGCAAAGCGCATTTATAATATTAATATAGATATAGATTTTAGAAAAAAATCTTTGTAATTCACTAACTTGTTACTCGCGATTTCGTTTGCATGACCCAAAATCACTACTTTCTTTTTCTTAGTTGGGTTCAAAAGTTGCTTGTTTAGACTCTTGATTAGTAGCTTTCTAATGGTAAAAACATGTTTAGCTTCGATCAAGTAATTTTTGAGTTCATACGTTACGAACATACAAAATACAAATATTTTTTCTTTATAATAAACTAGCTGACCCAGCATGGATTATACAATGTATATAAATCTCGCTAAACAAATTACATGAATCGATCTAATTCCTAGGTAAAAAAACGTGTATTTTGAGTGTTAGTTTACGATACTCGACATACCTTTGCTCATACATACGAATATATACTCGTAAATACTGTAATACATTTAGAACTCTGTTATAACCGGCTTATAACAACAATTTAGCGCTAAAGTGCGTTTATGAGTAGAAAAATTTGTCAATCCTATAATAAGCCCTATACAACTCTGTTATAGAGGATTTTTTTTTATATCATAAGATAGCAAACAAGCAGATAGGTCTCCTGATGGAAAGAGTCGACCATCGCGTATAGACACCAAAGATGTTAATGGTGCGTTGCTATCTTGTGGCTAGGTCTAATGCCACATGCATAAGTTTGCCGGCTACCTTACCCTACAAACCGGAACACGACAGTGACAAGTACTGACGCTATCAGTAATAGGTAAGGCAGTGATACCAGACCCGGGCGAGACAATGCAGAACTCTACCACCTAGTAGCCACGATGCCTATAGCAAATCGGTCGCCTTTTACGACCTGCCTGGCAGAACTGCAGTTGGCCTATTCTTCAAAAGAGCCCGGGACCAACACGGAGAATGTTTTTTATAAATAACACTGTAAATAAATAGACTTAATTTATTATTAAAACTTAAAGAGAGAAATCGCCTCTCAAGTCTAGTTGTGTGGTGTCGGTCGAGAGAGCATTTGATTCCCGGGTCGGGCAATTAAAAATGTGATTTTTCAGTTTTCTGATAAAATAAAAAATTTGCCCGGGATTGGGTAAATTCCCAGTTGACGATAGGCTGGCCACATATCACAATATGGGACGAAATATATTCAGCTAATCGCGGATACGCTTTTGTACCTCTGCCTATCGCTAAGAGGATACGAGCGTGAAGATACTTAAAGAGATTACTCAACCTTAACTCTTTTTTTAAAATAAATCCAACTTGGTCTTCTTCCGAAATAAAAATATAAACGTCCCCTTTTGTCGTTTAGTAAAGTGTTATTTGATGTTTTATAAGACTGGTTTAGATATTCACAGTCGAGTTGGCGATTCGTTCACAACCCCTAACCCCTTTGTGTGTTATCGGATAAACACCCCAAACGTTAAGGGCTAATTTTTATGCAACTTTTTCTTTATTTGTGAACACTACTTAATCTACTGGCGTCTTTTCGCGAATATTATCAAACAACTTAGCAAAAAAAAAATAGATTGTCGCAGTCCGTCAGTCCCGTCAGGGCGTAGACCTCAGACTAGAGGAAAAAAGGTTTGCTTTTCAGTTTTCCTCTAGTCTGAGGCGTAAACATGTTCAAAAAACGCTAGTAGAATCTTTACAAGCGAAAATTTTCGCGAATGAAGGAATGAGGAAGGAATTTGGCACTATTAAAGTTTACGATGCGGATGAATCCATAAACTTATGTTTTAACAAACATGCATTGGAAATACATTAAATTATTAAAAATAAACATAACACACACTACATACATTGTGACATACATGATAATACACTCATGTATTATAGTATTAAAATTATGGATAAAGTCTGTTATTTTTAGAAGGAATTTTATTATTTAGACCATATACGAATTTTCGCTTCTGTGGTCTAGTGGTCCGGTGTCGGAGTTGACCACATGAGGTCCCGGGTTCGATTCCCAGGTCGGGCAAATAAGAAAATGTGTTTTTTCAATTTTCTGATAAAAAAACTTTGCCCGAGATTGGAAAGTGCCCGGTTGGCGATAGGCTGGCCACCTATCACATTGTGAGACTAAGTATCTTCGGCTAATCGTGAGTGCACTTGTTGTACATCTGCCTACTTATTCGGGGATATGGGCGTGAAAATACTACTACTACGAATTCCGCCACATGACGATCGCTAGTAAAACAAAATGTATAGATTTGACAATAGAACTATCATGATTTAACTTAATGAGCACAATCAAACAGTCACATTAATTTGTCTTTTTTTATATCATAAGATAGCAAACAAGCAGATGGGTCTCCTGATGGTAAGAGTCAACCATCGCCTATAGACACCAAAGGTGTTAATGGTCCGTTACTATCTTGTGGCGAGGTCTAATGCCACATGCATAAGTTTACCGGCTACCTTACCCTCCAACCCAGAACGCGACAGTGACAAGCACTGACACTATTGCAGCAGGAATAGGCAAGGCGGTGGTACCAGACCCGGATGAGACAATGCAGAACTCTACCACCTAGTAAAGCTTCTTCTGATCTAACGAATACCGATAGTACGAAACGTTCACATGGTGGATTTAGATATATAGGTACTAAATGGGAAAAAGAACAACAATTAAATAATACCTATCTATTATGTTAGCATGTTACTACTATTTATACCCGCAGATATCGCTATAAGGAAATGGCATTTATTCTTTATTCTTTAAATACATAATATCATGTTATTTTTTATATTTTACTAGCTGCCGCGTGCAGCCCGCTGCATTATAAAAGTTTTTGGCAAATCCCGCGGGCTCATCTAATTTTTCCGGTATAAAAAGTAGCCTATATGCTATTCCAGGTCATCATCTACCTGTGTGAAAAATTCATTCAAATCCATTCAGTAATTTTTGCGAGATTGAGTAACAAACATCCATCCAAATATCCAAACTTTCGCATTTATAATGTTAACTAGCAACGTGCCCGCGGTTTCACCCGCGTAGCTTTTGTTCCCGTGGGAATATAGGAAAGGTTTATATCATAAAACCTTTCCCGAGAATCAATCTATCTATAAAAAACCGCATCAAAATCCGTTGCGTAGTTTTAAAGATTTAAGCATACATAGGGACAGATAAAGAAAGCGACTTTGTTTTATTTATGTAGTGATGTAGATGTAGATACTTATAAAAAGTAATAATAATATGTGACATAATACCTTTGTCTAAAGACACTAAAGACACAATAGAATAATAACGCTAAAGATGTGAATGGTGCGTTGCTATCTGCTACTATCTGTAATTGCTATGGTGATCTAATTCGAATAGGCTACTAACTATATTATGAGCAAGTTGAGCAAACATGATAGGTATAAGGCGGTCGAATTTTTACGAACAAAATTGCGGGCATCTGGTAGTTGTAAAATAAAATTAATATCACAAGGCATCAGAGCATTGAGAGATGAAAAGAGACATTTTGGTCACAGATGCGTGTTACGAGTCAGAACTAAAGGGTTCCGCTTCCCTCTTTTATTTTGTCGTAGATAACGCATTTTCTTGAATTAAGTTCTGACAGGCTACTATAGGAAGATCTTCATAATATAGAACCTTTAACATAACTTAAAAGTTGAATAAAATTTCTTTATAAGCAATGAATATTGTCACATTGTATATTAATACTTTGTAGGAAGTAATGTCTAGTACTACTGAACCGAGTTTGCAAACTAATAGAAAGCTATTTTTTTTAATGACAGCCTATATTAAACACAAATCGGGATACAAACCGCATATTGTATCAGGCGCGGATCTAAGAGGAGGATGGGGGGGAAATGGGTGCTATAGCCCCACTTCGTCCCCTGAGTAACGTCTAATTTTTCAAATTGTTATCGGAATCGTTAAGATATCTGGGCTATATCGCGCGAAATAGCTAGTAATATTATAAAGAGGTTAGCTAACACCTAGTCCACAAGGCGGTTTTAAAAACTTTGTAATATTTAATGTGAATTATGTAATGTTAAGTATATTTATTTGTTATATAAATAATATTGTAAATAATGCTTGAATGTAATATTAATATTCGTATATCTCGCATAATAGATATTAGAATTTGTTATCAAAATGCTGCACTACAGTAGCCCACTTCCGCAACATTGTGGAATCGTTATATCAAACTATAAACTTGGAAGTGGTGCCATCTGAACTGATCTGTTTGAAGCTGATATTTTTCAATCTACCCTACTTTTAATTATTGTAAAACTGTGTGATACTATAAAATACCTTGTACCGGCCTACTCGGGTCATTCTGTTGTAAGTCTTGGAAGAATAAACATCTATGTACGTCAAACTGTCTATTATTAAAAACGAACCCAACAGTAATTACTGATTTTTTGTTTTATATGCATATCCCTTGCGTTTTGTGTTTTCTCTGTTTTGTGTGGGATTTACTAGCAGAAAATGCTCTTGGGCGTTAAGTCTACCTGTTTTGTTTGCAAAATTTTAATAAATAGAAAAGGTAAAGGTTGTTATTTTGTAAGTTTATCTATGAGAAGTACTCTCTGAAACTATGAAACCGATTTTGGGAATTCTTTCACGAGTAGATAATGTACTCTACATTATTCCTGATGCTCTCCTAAATGGGGTAAAATCATTCACGCTTTTGAAAGTTTAGTGAAAAAGGGGGTTATTTTTGCCCCTTTCTTTATTGTTAGTGAGCATTTGTTGTTGTTGTGGCTCGGCCGCACTTGCGTCTACGTCACAAAGTTATTAGCGCGCTAAGGCAGACGCAGTCCGGAATGTATGCGACAATAGCCGATTATAGCCGGTCATATCTGCATTTATCGTGTCATTGCACGAAGCTTTGTGACGATAGACACAAGTGCGATTCGATTCGATTTTTTTTATACCATAAGATAGCAAACAAGCAAATGGGTCTCCTGACGGAAAGAGTCAACCATCGCCTATAGACACCAAAGATGTTAATGGTGCGTTGCTATCTTGTGGCGAGGTCTAATGCCACATGCATAAGTTTACCGGCTACCTTACCCTCCAAACCGGAACACGACTGTGATTAGCATTGACGCTATTGCGGCAGGAATAAGTAAGGCGGTGGTACCAGACCCGGTCGAGCCGATGCAGAACTCTACCACCTAGAAGTCACGATAGTAGTGACGCGCATGGCCACTCGGTCGCCTTTTACGACATGTCTGGCAGAATGGCAGTTAGCCTATTCTTCAAAGGAGCCCGGGACCAACACGGGGAAAGAAAGGAAAGATAAGGGCGATAAAGTAACATTGTTGTTATTCATTTTTACTATTAGAAAAATACACTTGATACTAAAATCTAATAATAACTAATATAAGTTTATCGACTTTAAAGACCAAAGATTTTGATAGTGCATTACAATCCGTGAGATGGGGAAGTAATGGCACGGAATAGACAACTTTACAAGCTACCTGACCGCCCCGTTGGTCGAGTGGTTAGAGAACCTGACTACGCAATCAATGGGGTCCGTGTTCGATTCCCATCAGGGACAGACATTTGTGTGATGAGCACATATGTTTGTATTTTTAAGTTTGGGTTTTTATTAAATATATTAGAGTATTTATATATGTATTTCTATATATTATTATCGTTGACTGACACCCATACTACAAGCATATAATTTGCTTACTTTGGGGTTAGATCAATTTGTGTCATTTGTCCAGTGATATTTATCATTTATTATTATTATTACCTTATTCTTTCAACCAAATGACGATAGTATTTAGCACTGATGCTATTAGTAGACGGTAAGGCAGAAGACTGTAATACCAAAATTTGCAGACCTACACCAAACCAATTACAATGATGGCAAATAGTTCGCTATTTATGAAATGTTTGACAGAAAGCAAGAATTTTACACATTTAAGAAACACATTATTTAAATTTGAATTTGTTCAATTTTTTTCAGTTTTCTAACAAAAACGACGTTGCCCGGGATTGAAAAGTGCCCGGTTGGCGATAAGCTTGCCACCTACCACATTGTGGGATTAAGTATCTTCGGCTAATCGTGGATGCACTTGTTGTACCTCTGCCTACCTCTTCGGGGATACGGGCGTGAAGGTACTTGGCAGAAAGTCAAATAGGTGTTTGCCCAAAAAGAGTCCGGAATAATAAAAACAGAAAAAAACTGTAAACGGTTGACCCTGCAGGCTTTCCCTGAAACTTCCCACTAAACTAAGGTATTTAAAGCTTAAAAGAGTAAAAACTAAAATATTGCTTTAGCTGTAGTAATCGACATGTAGAAAATTTTCGAAGCAATATCAGTTATAAATGAGGAAATTTTTTCAAAAATTTTTGTCAAAAATTTTTGTCATTTATAACTCAATCTTAAACAAATTGACTGATTTTAATCCAATTAACGGTATTTGACGCAGTTTTTAAGGAGAAAAGCTGATAAGATTTTTAAGTCAATTGGTATAGAGAGTCTAAGTTGAGCGGAATCCAATCGTATGCCATCAATCGCGTTTCGATCGGTCAAGCCGTTTAAAAGTAATGAGATGTTTACATACCTATACACATACTGACGTCATCGTGAAAATAGTCGGAAAAGATTCGTAGGACCTCAAAACGTCAAGATCTAGTGAAAACTCGATTTTCGAAAATCGGGGCAAAACTTGTCATTAGATTTTCTAAATAAATTTAAAGATCGGGAAGTTAAAAATTATCATTAGATTTTCTAAATATAGTCCAGTAAAAAGTTTAATGAAACCATGATCTGATCAGTTTTGGCGCAATGAGTAAAAATGTGTTCATTAATACTTAAATAATGATGTTATGAAAGAAATTTTGATTTAAATTTAGGGGAAAGGGATGAAAAAAATAAAAAAAGGGTTGAAAAATGCCTTTTTTTTAAATAACTTAATAACGGTAGGAAATAGAAAAAAAAGTTTCAAGTAAAAGTTGTAGAGAAAAAATTAAATTAGTTTTCATCCTACACATCCTAAACTAGTTTACATCCTTAAATTGGTTTTCATCCTACGTTAGAGGCCGTCAGCAAGCAGTTCGTGTTAATGATAATTTATCTGACTGGTGTGACGTATTGACAGGCGTTCCTCAGGGTGGGATCCTATCTCCCCTCCTTTTTTCCGTAGTCATAAACCTAATTACTAACCGTTTAAGCTGTTCTCACCATTTGTATGCAGATGATTTGCAAATTTATGCCCAATCAAGCTTAGGAGGCATCAACGAAGCTGTAAGTCGTATCAATCAGGATTTACACAACGTTCTTGACTGGACGAAAAAGTTTGGTATAACAGTCAATCCTAATAAATGTCAAGCTATCATTATTGGCAGCTCGCGTCGGGTTCAAAGTTTGGATTGGAGCTCTATTTCAGCGGTAGTTTTTGATAACATTACTATCCCCTTTCTCCCTTACGTCAAAGATCTAGGACTCATAATAGACCAAACTCTATCTTGGTTACCACATACTACTGAACTTTGTCGTAAGGTTAATATGGCTTTACGATCCCTTTATCGGCACAAAAACTTTTTGCCACTCCAATCAAAACTCCTACTTGTGCAGACCCTAGTTATACCAATACTTGATTATGCCGACGTGTGTTTCGTAGATTTAAGTCAAGCCCTTTTAGACAGATTAGAACGCATGCTCAACAATTGTATACGGTTCATCTTTGGTCTGCGTAAGTTTGATCACGTCTCATTATATCGCTCTAAACTGAAATGGCTTCCGATCCGCCAACGAAGACAGTTGAGATTGCTTTGTACATTATTCACAATTCTTTATAATCCTAATGCACCTCAATATCTTAAGTCAAAATTCATATTTCAGCATGCCACACATTCACGCCAACTTCGTTCAGAAAATATCCCGACTCTTCAAGTACCTTTTTGTCGTACCGATTTCTTATCCAAATCTTTCTCTTCTGAAGCTGTGAGGCTTTGGAATACTCTTCCCATTGATATTAGGAATAGTCCCTCCAAATTGTCTTTTAAACGTTCTCTCTGTAAGCATTTGGCAGAATAATGGTGTTACGCGCGATGGTAGTATAATATGTATGTATATATGTATTTATATAACTATATATAAATATGTACTTGTATATATATATAGGTATTTATGTATGTATATGTATAATGTATTATATATGTAATATATTACTTGTATCTAAGTATATTGTAATATCGTATTATCTTATTGTTTTCTTCAATTTTAATTTATCTTAATAATAATCAAGAAGGTATGTCAGTAATAAACGATTGTAATAAGTTTCTCTGTGCACCCCATCGTAAACACTGTTTATATTTGTTTAAGGTTGACTGGTAGAGAATGTCATGTAGCATTAAGCCCACCTCTGTACATGTTGTGCATAAATTTTAAATAAATAAAATAAATAAATAAAAAAATTTTACACAAAAAAGTTCCTCTTCATTTTTTTGTTATCTGCTTTAGTTTAGCTACAAAAAATAAAAATTAAATTAGTAGTAAAATATGTAAAAATATATAAATATGGGAAAACATATGTAGTAGTGTTAGTACATATTTATGTGATGCGCGCGCTGCATGGTACAGGGCCGTAATAATTCTGGTAAGTTTTTATAATTAATTACAAAGCAAATTTAATTTTTATTTTTTGTAGCTAAACTAAAGCAGATAACAAAAAAATGAAAAGGAACTTTTTTGTGTAGATTTTTTTTCTCTACAACTTTTACTTGAAACTTTTTTTTCTATTTCCTACCGTTATTAAGTTATTTAAAAAAAAGGCATTTTTCAACCCTTTTTTTATTTTTTTCATCCCTTTCCCCTAAATTTAAATCAAAATTTCTTTCATGATATCATTATTTAAGTATTAATGAACACATTTTTACTCATTGCGCCAAAACTGGTCAGATCATGGTTTCATTAAACTTTTTACTGGACTAATAAATTTAAAGATCAAATAACAGCCAAAAGAAAACTTTACAGAATCGCTGACAATGACTAATTTTTAATTTACAATGCATCGCGTAAGATCCAAGGGTCAATGTAATCTGGGCGTGTTTTACAGTTTTCATACGAAATCGAGTTAATGATTAGAAGTTATGACTTTTGCTGGGATTTGCGATTTATTAAGATAATCCTGGTTTATTTGAACACTGAACAAGGCTGTAAAGGGCTGTGATTTACATTTTAAATGCTGCACTTAATCCTCGTCTTAGATATTAAATGCGCAGCTATTAAATAGATAATTTTATTTGTCAAACTCGAGATTATTTCCTAGAAAGGGAATATCTTGATGTTTCATTTTACAAGAATTGTTCTCTTCTTCACTCTGAATGAAATCGAGTCAATATTTTTAAGTAGCTTTTAAATGTTATAGTAAGCAATTAAAACGATTCCTTCGGGTTTTAGCACCATCACCTTTCCTATTCCTGCTGCAAGACCCCATCCATAAATTACGTTACACGTTAAGGGGGACCAGAAGGTTGCTGAAGTGTGACATAGTCTGACAATGCGTAGGGAAGAGTCCCAAATTTTGTGACATCACATTTTTTTCAAAATATAATATTTTGTAGATACAGATTTGTAAGTATTACAACACTAAATTTAAACTACATACCTTTTAAAAAATAACAAAAAATGTTTGCAAATCTTCCCGCATGACTAAAATCTTTAATTTGTTTTGTAGGCTAGTAGTTTTAAAGATTTATACATAGGGACAGACGGAGAAAGGGACTTTGTTTTATACTATGTCACAGAATACTAAGAGAATAAAAGAAGACAATGTTACATACAAGTAATATTCGAGCATAGCACACATATACACCTCTCACGGACGCGATATCTCGGACTGGTGCGGAACAAACTGTCCCGAACCATTCCGAGATATCGCGTCCGTGAGAAGTGTCTATGTGTGCGTTGCTCGCATATCACATGTATGTAGATTGACTACATACATGTGATATGCGAGCTTGTCGCTGTCTCGTTCCAACTTTATGCTCCAAGAGTAAAAGTAGCCGGTAAACTTATGCATTCCATCCCTGCCAACATGGATAACAACGCAACAATAATGTCGCTGGTGTCTATAGACGACGGTTGTCTTTTCCATCAGGAACCATTCGCTAGTTTGCTATCCTATGATTTAAAAATGGTTAAAGATGACATCAATTGCATTCATCAGTGGCAATGCCACTGAAAAGAAAAAACCGATCAAGTGGGCAAAGATACAACCAATGCACCCATGATTAACAGAAGATACTTAGTCCCACAATGTCGGGCATCGAATCCCGGGCACCGCTTTGTTTTTATCAGAAAACGAAAAAACACATTTTTGAGTTATTCGAACCCTGGATTCGATTAATTCTAAAATCGAACCCAGGGTTCGGCCTCATGTGGTTAACATCGATACCGCACAGCTAGACCTCAGAGTGGTCCGGTTTTCAATTGTTTCACTCAGATAAAAGAAAATAAAGATGAACTGACTACTGCCATATTATGTCCTAGTAACGCCACTATTTGATACATGACAGACTTTACTATAATATGATACCTTGGTATTTACTGACTGGGTTCAGCTTGGTTCAGAGCTTAAGTTTGTACGTGCGTTATATTTAATTACAAGGCTCGACTTAATTTCGAGACAGCTTAATTTTCGAAGCGCTCTGTCTTTTTATATTTTGATCTGCGTTATTTTACAAAACATCGAGCTTATAGTTTATATTGCATAGAAAAATGTCACACCGCGACCACACGTTTTTATGGACGGTTCGCCCTTTCAAACATATCGTTAAGAAAGGTCGCGAACCCCCACCAAATGTCGTGCCCTTTGCTATCTGTACTCCCGTAGGGATAATTATTGTGGATGTGCAAATGCGAAATATGATAATTTAAATAATTCAGACTTATTAGATTGCTTAATGTAAGGAGTGATCACGGAAAACCTTACAAAAATTTCATATAATTAATTCATAGAGTGAATTTGACTCTCCTGAAGATGATTCGGTTGCGAAGTGAAACGTGCGTTGAGTACATAATTTGTGTGTTACGCTTTTACTTCTGACGTGGAAGAAAGTGTGGTGGAAGCGGGTGAACTATTGTGCCGCTGTGGTCTTACCCCATTCCTTACACTACCTTTCATTTCTGTTGCATCACAGCAGTTCCATATAAGGTTACGCGGAAATTTTGTAAATTAAATACCACAATTTCTTCGTTAAATTATGGATTTCCGCAAAATAACGCCTGAATCTATTTTTGACTACAGTGAACAGACTTTAACGGTAAATAAAGAAAATAGTATGCGTATGTGTATATTATCATATATGTTTTATAATAAAACTTTATATTAAAACTTTCTGTTAATATGTATATTAAATACCTTTTTTTCTATTATTAGTGTTGTTTTTCCTACAACTATAGAATAACGTGAAGGATAAAATTGTTAAAGAGATTTTTCTGGTTAATTATTATTATAAATTTACAAAGGATTAGATGTGCCCGCAACTTCGTCGTGGATTTTTTTTATAAAAGTAGCCTAAGTTACACCTTCTTACATCAGCTATCTGTCAGTGAAAGTCCCGACAAAATCGGTCTAGCCGTTTCAAAGATTACCCAGAACAAACAGATAGACAGACAGATAGACAGACAAAAATTGTAAAAAATGTTATTTTAGTATGTGTACAGTGTATACATCCATACGCATTTAGTAAGAAGCAGTTATTTTAATATTAGGTACAGACACATCAATTTTAATTACCTATTTGTATAGATAACTTCTTACGTGCATACATAAGTACCTACACACATGTTGTTTTAATATATTCAGTATCCTTCGGCAAAGATGATGTTAAACATGAACATTGCAGATAATGTTGCAAGCACTAGTTACAAAAGGGAATATTAAATAATTAAGATAACACGAAATTTTAAATTGTCCAACGTCGCGTTCACGATCCCCACTGCAAGTGACGTATGGTTCTCTTGGGTACAATCAATTTTGTGCGAAAACAATGGTAAACTTAAAAACAATTATAAAATAAATTTGCATATTATTTATGAATGCATATTGCATCTATCAATACAAATATTAAAAATCAAGATAAAAATAAACAAAATTAATGCAAAGTTGTAGATACTTTATGTAGTTAAATATTTCTCACAGGCGCTTGATAAATATTATTTCTGTAGAGTGAGAGGAATGGTCGCTCTAGACGCCAGATGATAAAAGCATAAAGATAATAAATACACATAGAGTGGGCGATTCGTAAGCGTGTGTGTATATAATATTTAAAAAAAAGTAAGTTAAAATATGTACTTGACAGAAAGAGAAAGAGTGCGTTCAATATTTCTTTTTACATCACTAGATAGCAAACAAGCAGATAGCTCTCCTAATGGAAACAGACAACCTTCGCCTATAGATATCAAAGATGTTAATGGTGCGTTGATATCCTCGTGGCGGGGTCTTATGCCATACGCATAAGTTTACCGGCCACCTCACCCTCCAAACCGGAACACGACATTGACAAGCACTGACACTATTGCGGCAGGAATAGCAAAAGCAAAAAAAACTCTTAGAAGAATTAAGGCGAGGAGAAACTAAACTTCTTAACAAGATCGTGACGACTTGGTAGTAGAGTTGTCTACGAAGCCAGACCTGGCTTTATTTTGAAGAATACACCTACTGCCTTACTGCTAGACATCTCGTTAAAGGCGAGAGAACGCGCGATGAAGACATGTCACTACTAAAATGTCACACTACTATTAACTAAACTAAGGTGGTAGAGTTCTGCAATGTTCAAACGAGTTTTGGTACCACAGCCTTACAGAAATATATAAATAAATAGTCACAATAGCGTCGGTGATTTTCGTCGTCGTTTTCCGGCTTAGAGTGTGAGAATACCTAACCTTAGGTTATATAGTTAGGTATTCTTACACTCTAAATTGTGCATGTGACATTCCTGTCGTAAAAGCATAAGTAAGTGCTCATCTATGTCGTATTCTGGTTTAAGTGGTAAAGTAGGAAGTAAACTTACGCATGTGGTAATAAATCCCTAGCATACGGACAACAAATAATACATCATTAATCATCATCATCTGCTGTCTATAGACAACTGTTACCTTTTTTAATTAGTAGGACCCCTTGCTTGTTTGATTTCTTTGTGTTTTTATTCATCCACGTTACTGCCTAGCAAGTAGGTTGATGGTTGATGATTGTTCAAGAGGGGTCCAATCTAGCACTAGGAAAACATGGATAGCGCAGGAAGTTGATTAAGCCAAATTCCTTAAAATTATTGAGTATTTTAATAAATGAATATAATTGCTAAGGCTTACAGATAAGGCGCTGGTGAAAGAAAAATCATGAGGTCTTCATGATTTTTTTTTTCTTTTGTGCGGACAAAAATTGTAAGCTAGTGCTTTCAATTTTTGTCCGCACTGTGTCTTGTTTACAATTCAAAGGTTTTGGCTTAAACCGGTTTATATAGGTTTATGAAGAACTCTCATCTTAGATACACTTTAAACGAAACCTTTTATAAAAATCTCTGAATACTTCTATTAACCGGCATTTCTTAAACCGTATTAAAAGCCTGATTTAAACATGTCGTCATCGTTCTATTTCTACACTATTTCAGGCCTTTACAGGTTATTTTTTTAAGAGTAGCCTATGTTTGACAAAGATTTGAAAGATTCGCGGTCTTTGACCCATATCCTTGCCGAATTTCGTCAAAATCGGTTCAGTGATTTAGCCGTACGAATATAACAGCTAGACAGACATATATAATTTCACATTTGTATAGTACATACATACATATCTTCACGCCAGATCCCTTACGGGGTAGGCAGAGAGAACCGAGTGCCATACGATCCTTGCAGGCTTGTCTCGCTTCCTCCAGATTCATCACTCTCTTCATACACACACGCCGGTTGCGAAGACTCTTGACACCACCTTCGGACAGTACTCGATCAATCTGATCGTGGTATGTCAGTCTTGGTCTTCCCCGGCACCTACATCCTTCCACATAGTATAGTATAGTATTTGTATAGTAATTACTTAATATTATATTCATTTGTATAGTAATTACTTAATATTATATTCATTTGTATAGTAATTACTTAATACTATATTCATGTGTATAGTAATTACTTAATATTATATTCATTTGTATAGTAATTACTTAATAATAATTAGCGCAAGTACCTAAGGAGTGTTTTCTTAAAGTTTGATGCTTTATTTTTTCCCCGTGTTAGTCTAGCCTCCCTTTGAATAATAAACCATTTGTCGTTCAGCTGCCAGGCAGTTCGTAAGAGATTGATAATTGGATATGCGAGTCACTACCACCGCGACTACTAGGTGATAGAGTTGCATTGTCTCGCCCGGGTATGGTACCTACCACCGCCTTACCTGTTCCTGCCACAATAGCGTAAATGCTTGTCATTGTCATGTTCCAGTTTGAAGGGTAAGTTAACGGGTAGATTATGCATGCCAGCCAGCCACATCGATAGCAACGAATCATTAACATCTTTGGTGTCTATATGCAATGGTTTCTATTTCCATCAGGAGAGCCATCTGCTTGTTTGCTATCTAATTACATTAAAAAAAAATCCTGATTTAGTTTAGAACAAATTTATATGGGCTTTGAATGAAAAATAATCGGTTTATATAAATATTTTAAAAAAAAATCTTTAATGATCACCTCTTATCATCAGCAGAGCGTGTTTGTAGTAAATTTCGAGTTTTTTTCTTAAACCTCATCGATTTGTTTAGATTTATGAATTACCTTATCTCAGATGCGCTCCGAGCGAAACTTTTTATAAAAGCTAATACCTATTAACCGGTATTTTTAAACCGGTTTTAAACCCTGATAAAATTTACTGTGACATATAGGTACACCATACATACATAATATTTTTAGTAAATATCCCCCCAGACAGAAGCTGGTTAATAGATACATGGCAAAACAATATCATTTCAACGTACACACTACACAAGTTTTATGTTGTGCGATCCATCATAGCGCGTTATTAAATTATAACCCTCCGACTGCGAGCGCGACCCATCCAATTATGGGGGCCTAATTATAATCATTGCGCTTTCCCGTCTTCTGGACGTTGCAACCACATATTGATTTTAATTTAATAATCGTTACCTTTGTAATTTACTGCATCATTGTTCTAGTGGTTAAAATGTTTGATTCAGGTAATGAGCTCTCGGGGTCGTATCTACCTAACTTTCCTAGATAGAAAAACCCAATAATTCGAATAGTTTTTACTTTCTACATATACTTTATATAAACTTTTTCCTTTTTCTTTTTCTATGTTACAAGATAAAAAACAAGCAGATTTTTCTCCTGATGGAAAGAGACAGCCAGCGCCTGTAGACACCAAAGATATTAATGATGCGTTACAATCCTTGTGGCGGGGTTTTAAGGCAACGAGCATAAGTTTACTGGCTACCTTACCCTCAAAACCGAAACACGACAATGTCAAGCACTACTAGACTAGATTTTTAGCAAATTCAGTTGAAGACAGATAATCTATTATATAGAGCCCGGACCAACATAAAGGATAGTTAAAAGTTATGAAATTTATATTTTCTTCAAACCAGAACACGTTAGTGACGAGCACTGACGCTGTTGCGGCAAGAATAGGTAAGGCGGAGATACCAGACCCGAGACAGACAATGCAGAACTCTACTACCTAGTAGCCGCGGTGGTAGTGACTTGCATACCCAATTATCAATCTCTTACGAACTCCCTGGCAGAACTGCAGGTGGTTTATTCTTAAAAGGAGCCAGACCAACACAGGGAAAAAATAAATAAGTGAATAATTTTTGGTGTTAAGTTTTAATGCGCCACCTACACCGACATCTGTAGAAATGCAGAGTACAAAAACACTAATTAATATTTTAGAACACCAGAGCATGTAACCAGTGAGCCAGCCAGTGTAACCAGGTGAAAAGTATGTAGCCATGTCTTATATATCGATGGTGAACAGCTTAAAGGCTAGGTAGTAGAGTTCTGCATGGTCTCGCCCGGGTTCGGTACCACCGCTTTACCTATTCCTGCCGCAATAGCGTCAGTGCTTATCGCTGTCATGTTCCGGTTTGGAGGGTAAGGTAGCCACTAAACTTAGCATTTGGCATTAAACCTCGCCACAATATAGCAAAGCACCATTAACATCTTTGGTGTCTATAGGCGATGGTTGACTCTTTCTATCAAGAGACCAATCTGCTTCTTTGCTATCTTTTGATATAAAAAAAGCGCTAATTAAAAGGTATTATTCTCGTAGTCATTATACTCATAAAGTGTAGTTGGCAATCATAATCGCCACATTACATACAGTGAAAAAATAATTAGTAAGGCTATTAGCAGAAGCCTATAGACTTGCTAGTAAAAGTATTTTACCCGACTGATTAAAAGAAAGAAATGTTGGGTCACGCGAATGAAGTCACTAGTTATAGGTAATAGCTATCTTTCTATTTTCTAATACATACAGTGTGTAAGGGACAGTGTACCGAAAAATTAAGAAAACATTTTACATTCTAGACATGATGGCAATTCCTTTTTTGTGGGCAAAATTTCCCACAAAAAAGGGTTGTGATTTTTTCTTATTTTCACACCACGCAACGCTCTACTATCTAGTAAAAATATTTTTTTTTATTAGATAATAGAGTTCTGCATTGTTTCGCCTGGACCGGACCACCACTTTACCCAATCCGGATGCAATGTCATCTGTATACTGTGGCAATAGCGTCAGTGCTTGTCACTGTCATGTTCCGGTTTGGCGGGATTGATAGTCGGTAATCTTATGCATTTTGCATTAGACCTCGCCACACCTGCATTCAATCTTTGGTGTTTATAGGCGATGGTTGACTCTTTCTATCGCAGACTAATCTGGTTGTTTGCTATCTCATGCCATCCACTTTCTTGCTATCTTATGATATTTAAAAATATGTAAAGCGTTGCTCCGAATGGTTGCACCCGCAGAAATCTCGAACCAGCTGTATTCTGTGCGGTCTATATGCGCCACGTTCCCAGCGCATAATACACTGCTTATTTTTGTTTATCCCCTAAGTTTTACTGTTTTTAAGAAAAAGCATTGTAGAGTATTATTATTAATCAATCTTTATTAGGGTAAAAAATTGTTAAAAATAAAAAAAAAACCTAAACAAATTCCCAACGATTTTCATCTCGGAATCGTTGTTCAGTACCATTGTTTCGATTTTTGGTAGATCTTCCCATACACCCCCTATATTTTACAAATACACACATGCGTTATAGAGTAAGTAAAGAAATGTTTATTGTTGCTATGGCCACAACTATATGGTACCTTTATAGAGAACCATAAAGGTACACATTTCTTACAAAATCATAAATAGGTAATAGAGGCCGTTAAATTATGGTCGATCTATTTCTATTAGATAGCCACCGATCATAATTTCGGCCAAAATTGTGGATGAAAGATTTTATGACACTTATATTGCTCTCGCGGGCGAAGTTTTTTTATATATCATAAGATAGCAAACAAGCAGATGGGTCTCCTGATGGAAAGAGCCAATCATCGCCGATAGACACCAAAGATGATTGTTTAGAGATTATCTCCAAAATCGTAGACAAATGGTTAAAATAGGAGATCATATAAGTAGCGAGTCGGACCTTTTCTTTGGGGTTCCTCAGGGAAGTGTGTTGGGCCCTACATTATTTTTAATCTATATTAACGATTTGACTAATCTAAACATAAAGCAATGTCAAATAATCTCGTACGCAGATGATACAACTATGGTGTTTCAAGGATCTTCCTGGAATTTCGTCTTCGAAAATGCTCAATCAGGTCTAGCTATTGTATCAAACTGGTTACAACAAAATTTTCTTACGCTAAATGCTTCAAAAACAAATTACATATGTTTTACAATTAATGGTAAAACACAACCAGGTAATAATTATTGCTTAAAAATACATAACGAACACTGTAACGGAAGTCATGATAGCTGTATGTGTGATGTCATTGATAGAGTCCCATCAACAAAATACTTAGGGGTCATTATAGATCGGCATCTTAAATGGCATTCTCATATCGATTTTACCTGTGATAGAATAAGAAAATTAAATTGGGTATTTAGAAAACTACGGTATGTCACGGACACTATTTTAATTAAGCAAATTTATATTGCCTTAGCCCAATCGGTAATCGGGTATTGCATAGCTGTATGGGGTGGAGCCACCAAAACAAAATTTTTAGAAGTCGAGAGATGTCAACGATGTTTGCTAAAGGTAATGCACTTCAAACCTTACACATTTCCGACAGAGCAACTGTATAATTTTTGTAAAGTTCTTTCTGTAAGAAAACTTTATATATTATGTGCTACTTTAAGGAAACATAAGCAGTTACCATACAATATCTACATATATAGCAAACGTAGAAACTTTAAGGTTGCTGAAACACCTAAAACTAAAACAGTATTTGCGCAACGTCAATACTCTTCACAATCAGCTCATTTTTATAACATATTAAATAAGCACTTACATATATATCCATTAAATAATTATAAATGCAAAGAAACAACTTTAAAATGGCTCATAACAAAATCATATAATGATACTGAATCACTTTTGAAACATTAACTAAATAAATAAATTTAAAAAAAAAAAAATGTATATATATATATATGTGTATGTGTGTATATGTATGTGTGTATATGTATGTGTATATGTATATGTATATATGTGTATATATATATATATATATATATATATATATATATATATATATATATATATATATATATATATGTATGTATATATATATATATATACATATACACATACATATACACACATACATATAGATACGCATGCTTGCGCACATATGCATATATATACAATTAACAACATACACACACACAAACACACAAACTTACACACACATACACACGCATGCACGCACACACACACACGCATGCATGCACACACACACACACACACATACACATGCACATGGATGCTCCAATAAACACATACATCTGCACCGATACATACACACATCAGGTTTGCATGTTTTCATTGCATGTTGTACAAAAGTTAAAAAATGTTTGTTTATAAATTACTTACCTGTTATATTGTTGTACCATTTAATCTAATATTATAATAATAAAAATCCAGTAATAATAATGAATATAATAATAACATAACCGCCTCGTTGGTCGAGTGGTTAGCGACCCTGACTACGCGATCGACGAGGCTCGGGTTCGATCCCCGACGGGGACAAGCATTTGTGTGATGAGCATAAATGTTTGTATTTCCGGGTTTGGGTGTTTATTATATATATATATATATATATATATATATATATATATATATATATATATATATATATATATATATATATATTCTAGTATTTATATATGTATTTTCTATGTATTAGTATCGTTGACTAACACCCATAACACAAGCAAATAATTTGCTTACTTTGGGGTTAGATCAGTAAGTGTAATTTGTCCCGTGAATATTTATTTATTATTTATTATTTATTTATTTATAATAATATATGAATGTCTATGTATAATATAGCTATGGAAGAGCAGAATCACCTGACACAAGTATTTTGTAAAATACTTAGTAGGTCGATTCTAACACTTGCATAGCAAGCTATGTTAAACAACGATATGAAAATAAAGATATTTTAATTTTTTTTTGATTGAGATGTTAATAGTGCGTTGCTATCTTGTGGCGAGGTCTAATGCAACATGCATAAGTTTACTGGCTACGTTACCCTCCAAACCGGAACACGACACTGACTAACACTGACGCTAAGAAGAACGCAGAAATAGGTAAGGCGGTGGTACCAGACCCGGACGAGACAATGCAGAACTCTACCATCTAGCAATCTCGATGGTAGTGTCTCGCATAGCCAATCGGTTGCCTTTTACGTCTTGCCTGGCAGAACGGCACTTGGTCTATTCTTCAAAGGAGCCCGGGACCAACACGAGGAAAAACTGTGCGGATCAAGTACCTAGTCTCTATTATAACTAAGTAAAGATATGATTAATTTCGTTACACCCATTTTTTTAATCATTGTATTTCCGCCCTAAGTCACTCGGGCCTTTGAACGTAACTGGCAAATTTATTACAGAAATCATAACTCCTTTTAGAAGCTTATATGTTGGCTGCTTCTTCCAGAGGCTGGTATTTTTAGAAGATTATTTTGGAGGTTTTAGGTTTTTTCAGGATGCGGGCCCTTGTTCGGCCACGCTCCCGTACCCAAGGAGAACATGAGCGGTTCTATTCGTTATACACATAATAGGTTTATTATTATAGGTATTTGTGGCATTGACCACTGAACGCTATTTTTAAATTTTATCAGTCCCACGTCCTTGAACGATATTCGCGATTTTATTTCTACACTAGCTGTTGCCAGCGACTTCGTCCGTGCGGACTTCATTTACTCCGCACAGCTTCTCCCCCGTAGGTGATAGCGTGATAATATGTAGTCTATATGTTGACCCGACCTGTTAGTAATATTCATGCAAAATTTGAAGTAAATCTATGCAGTACTTTTTGAGTTTACCCGGACATACATACAGACAAACAGACATACAAACAGACAAACAGTCAAAAATTCTAAAAACTATATTTTTGGCTTCGATATCGATTGTAGATCACGCCCCAAGTATTATTTTAAAAAAATGTTCAATGTACAGTTTTGACTTTCCTACGATTTTATTATATGTATAGATACAGCGTTGTACCTACTTTGATTGAATTCCATATATAAGTCCTGGTTTTACCTAGATAACCTAAATTCAATTAGATAAATGCGAAGAAAACAAAGATACTGTTATTTAAAAGTGAAATACGTAATCAGAATCGATGTGAGAGTTTTGGTTGATGAGTGGTAATTTAGGATTAAAACAATGCGTTTTCTGGCACATCTTGTAGGTATGTGCTTTTATCAGGACTGAAAAAAAATAAACAATTTTTTAATTTTCACGTTGGTTAACTCGATACATAACAGAGACATTACAAAAAACCCTTTCATAAATTGTGTGACATTTAGTTTGCATTAAACATTTTGAATCGTAAGATTAGACGCTGATATACAATATTAAAAAAATCAAATTCTAGCACCTTGCATCCAAGACGGCGGCCCGAGCGACACCTAAATACTCAATGAGGCCAAAAATTTGATTGGTTCATCAGAGTATGTATACCTAAACCTAAAGGATGTACTCGTGCCGGCTTATTTAATGATTGTTATTGACCATCTTTTTCGGGCAAAAACCCGCACTAACTAGAGTATTTGTGAATTCAATTTTGTATTTAGATACCAGTTATATTTCTTGCAAAAACTCAATTTAATACAAAAAATGTTTTTTAACTTCCCGCTATGTATCTAATCTAATACCTTTAAACGAGCAATTCTTGTATATATATAATTAGAATCTCGGAATCGGCTCCAACGATGTTCATGAAAGTCACAAATTAGGGGTTTTTCGAGTCAAGGAATCGATTTATCAAGGTTCCAGGTCCAAGAAAATCTCGGTTCCCAAGATATGGGTATGTGAAAAACCGAGCAAAGCTCGGTCAACCAGATATTGTAGATAAGGAAGTTACTGATTTTGCCCTGATTTTCGAAAATCGAGTTTTCACCAAATTTCAACGTTTTGAGGTCCTAGGAACCTTTTCCGACTATTTTCACGATGAGGTCAGTATGTCTGTATGTATGTGTGTGTCTGTTTGTGTGTGTGTGATTGTGTGTGTGTGTAAGTGTGTGTATGTAAACATCTAATAACTTTTGAACGGCTGGACCGAACGACACGCGGTTGATGGCATTCAATTGGACTTCACTCAACTTAGACTTCCAACTAGTTTCTCACATTTACCACTAGGTGGCGCTGTACAAATTACATACAAATTCCTAGTAAACTCCAAACGCGCTCACGATCGAATGCGAAAAGAAAAACTCACACTTAGCACTCTGAAAATTTGAACCAAGTGAGCCCAGGAGATTTTGAGTAATTTTGAAAAAACCCAAAAAAATTTGGCGAAACAGTATTTTTTTAAATATTATTTATGTACCGATTGAGTATAACAACTAATCAGCTCTCTTCCTCAAAAACTACGTCTAATGCACAAATTTCATCAAAATTGGTTTATCTGTTTGGGAGTAAACGTTGATGAAAAAAGTGTCGTCGTAACTTTGAAATTTTCCAGCCAATCATTTTTTTGTTATTCTACCATATTCTAGTACTAAAAAAACTTAAAAATTAAAATTAAAATCGAATCTAATTTTCAAAAGTTACGGCTTTTCAAATATTAAAATTACGTTGTTTTTAGCAAACTTAATATTTTTGAAATAACTTTCAGGCTAATACACCGATTAATTTCAACCAATGAGGCCAAAAATTTGACTGGTTCATCAAAGTATGTATAAACCTAAAGGATGTTTTCCTACGATTTCAACTGTTGTCCTTTAAAAACTGCGTCAAATACCGTTAATTGTATCAAAATCGATTTGTTTGGGATTTACCGATTTATGTTTTGTGTGTGTGTGTGTGTGTGTGTGTTGTGTGTATTTATGTGTATTTACGGGATTTATGCAGATATTACCACGGCGTGATGTCATTAGAACGCCATGACAGTCCAAAGCGTTTTCTTAATAACTTTAATTTCAATCCATATTTACGTATAACGTATATCCATACTAATATTATAAATGCGAAAGTAACTCTGTCTGTCTGTCTGTCTGTCTGTCTGTCTGTCTGTCTGTCTGTCTGTCTGTCTGTTACGCTTTCACGGCCAAACCACTGAACCGATTTGGATAACATTTGGTATAAATATAGTTTGAGACCCAAGAAAGGACATAGGATAGTTCTTATCCCGGAAATCCTACGGGAACGGGAACTATGCGGGTTTTTATTTTAGATTTTTTTCCACGCGAACGAAGTCGCGGGCACAGCTAGTTTATTATAAATATACGTTCTTTAACAAAAATAAATAGTTTTTAGTAAATATTGAATTGAATATTAGTCAACAAGCCTGTTCCCGAGCATGGAATAACTTATGGGCGACGAAGTAGTATCGGGCCAATACTTTTCGGATGAAAACATAATATTCTAGACAGGCAGCGGTACGTTTCCGGCGTGTCAATTTTTAAACCGATAAAACTCGTTACGCGTAGGGTAGGTACCCTTTTGTGCGGCCTTCGCGTGACACTAAAGGGGTTTTCGAGTATGCTTTTCAATTTGCCGCCGCATATGCGGAACAGAGAATGCATATGAGATTCCTTACAGTAAAAGATAGACGGCTCATACAATTAGATATTTTTCATGATCGTCCTACAGCGCTAATCAGCGTGAGATATATTTATTTAGCTTATAGATAGACAACTGTTTTCCCCATTTTCACACTTGTTTTGGAACAAATACGATTTGGAAATTTTAGATTCCTGGGTCGGGTACTATATTAATACTAGATGTTGCCCTCGATTTCGTCCGCGCGGACTTCGTTTACTCCGCACAGCTCCTCCCCCATAGGTGATAGCGTGATAATATGTAGCCTATATGTTGACTCGGCCTATAAGTAATATACATGCAAAATTTGAAGTAAATCCATGCAGTACTTTTATGTTTACCCCGGACATACATACTGACAAACAGACAAACATATAAACAGACAAACAGATAAACAGACAAAAATTCTAAAAACTATATTTTTGGCTTCGATATCGATTGTAGATTACGCCCCAAGTAATCTTTTAAAAAAAATATTCAATGTACTGTTTTGACTTTCCTACGATTTTATATATGTATAGAATAGATATTCATGCGACAATAACGTCAATTCTTGTCATTGTTGTATTCCGGATAAGTACGTGTGGTAACCAGTTAATTTACAAGCTGCCACAACATAAGAGAAATATTTTTTACTATAAATCAATCAACAATCTGCTAATTGCTACCCTGAGCATTAAAAAACGATCTGACTTAATATATTTGTTACATGACATATCCTATAGTATGCTATCCGGACTTGTGTTAATCCCAGTAAGAATCAGGCTTGAGTAAGCAGAGACATAGAACTCGTTCGGACTTTACCAAGAATTTTCGGACTATATGAGGCCTGAATTTTATGCATCTAAATTATCTCTCTATGATAACAATGTTCAAATTTAATTTTCTCAGACATAAAGAGAACTAAGAATAAGAAACAAAGAGCTTAAGGTCCACTTTTATCAGACGTAAAATAACCATGACCAAAAGAAGTTAACTTAATTAGAGTTCTTGGATCATTTGAATTACGAAAATAGATATTTTTCTGACATTTTTGTATTCATAACCAGTCATTAACTTTTTATGTTCCATGTCAAATCAAGTTCGTGTAATAGTGAAACATTTTTTCCAATGTGAAAACCTTCCACCGCGGACGGAGTGCAGCGGAAATGAAACAGAGTATGTATCGATAGAATCGCTCAGGCGAATTGTTGGAAAACCACCAAAAAGTGCGTTTCCGAACAAAACAAAACATGGCGGTGATGTTTGGGAAAACTGCGAGAATTCGGGAAAATTCATTTGTTGTCAGCCACCTGTGTTTTTTATTACAAATCGTTTTTTTTTGCTTTATTTATAGATAATGTGATGAACTACAAACAAATGCGGTATTCCCATATGAATTCGAGCTTTTTTTGCAAGATAGAGCATCCATGCTCCAAGGTAGTGTGTATAAATTCCGTAAATTTTCAGGCGCAATGCTCTTACTAGCTTGTTTTAGGAGTTAACATAGGTCCATCAACCAGGCAACTCGTAAAGGCGAACAATTTATCAAACCCTTAACTACCATAAATGTCGTGTTCCAATCAAAGATTTCTATGCACAACATAAAGCTCTCTGGTTTCAATTTAGAGAGGTAACATTATGTGTGTAGCGTAATTGCTAATACACCACGAACTGTCTGATATCTAATGATCGTTATATTGTTCTATTAGGAGCGCCATTTGATAGTTTTGTTAACCTATCCAACAAAAACAAGGAGCTGATTATCTAAACGCTGATGTAATCAAATAACTGTATACTCTCAGTGGTATACTAGTAAAAACTTCTGTACAATTGGACAAATTACAAGAATTGATTTAACCCCAAAAAAAGCAAATTGTTTGCATGCGACAGTGTGTTAGGCAACGATACTAATACATAGAAATACTTAAATATATTTTATAAACACCCAAAACCATAAATACACACATTTATGTATACTCATTACCCAAATAGTAGTTTATGTCGGAAACCGAACCCAAGCCCCATCGATTGCGCAGTTGGGATTGCTGACCACTTGATCAACGTGGCAGTCACATATTCGTAGAAGATAAAGCCTAACCAATATATCGACACCTCCTACGTACAGTATCGTAAGTGCATTTTTGCTACTTTACAGGAGAGCAGTTTAAAGATTCACTCATTGTTTTTTGATAATTATTCAGTCAAACAAACACCAATAATTACAAAAATTTGCAATGAAGCATGTAAGGAGATGAGAAGTAATTCTGTGTGGTAGTTTACATCTATTTTTTTCGTATTTTCAAGAAAAGTCACTTACGATATTTTACGTCGGATGTCAAAAGTAGTATATTGTTGTATTTTATACTTAGTACTCTTTACGTTGGATTTTATTGAGAACATTTTGATGTAAGTTACAGATACAACTTTTTATTTTGTTAAAAATAAGCAAAAATATTCTGTATATAATAGTTACGACAAATTACTATGTTGATTTTTCTACATTATTATCGTAAATGTTTATGAAAAATTGACTAAAACGCAAAATTATATGTTTTTATTATAGAATAAAACCTAGTTATATTTGAGGTACAAATGTTTTATAATATTAAAATTTATAATACTAAATCATGTAATTATTATCATATTTTCACAACTATTTAAAATAAATTAACTCAATTTTTGAGAAACATAAATTATAAAATTCTTCTGGTAAATGAGTAACTTTTAGTAATAAGTGGTAATAGGTAAACGAATATATATTAATCAGTCATATAAGTCAATCACAGCACTGTTTTGGAGTATTTTTTTAAATTATTTATTTAAATCCTTTATTAAACTCCTACCGTTTAATACTAAGATTTTACTTTATCACTTAAAATCAGTATCACTCGACGACAGGAATCATCAATGACCAGATAATATGAACTAAAATATTTTTTCTTTTAGTATTATAAAAAAATGAAAAGCCGTATAATATTTTAAACTTAATTAAATTGAGATGAGATTCCGAGTCGTGGTTATCCGTGCTATATCCGTGCACATATAAAGACGATTTGATAGTCTTTTCTTAGCTTTAGGAATTGGGATATTATTTAAATATAGTGGTTCAATAGTACCTGATGTAAAAGTGGCTGATACAGATTATTTTCTTGTATTTTTTTTACCATTAACTTGTTACAGTTTTCAACAGCCATACCATATTTAAAGTATAATTTATTAGGATCAGATTTCACACGCACTTCTCTAATTTTGTGCTACTGAACCTTATCTCCATTATTACTTATAACTCAGTTTCCTTGTAAGAACGACTTATAATTTTAAAAATCTGTAATAAATAGAAACCTGATAAATAGCAGTAGCAAACGTGTACATTGCATAAACAAGACGATTCCGATTTAGACCGACACAATTATTGGACCAATTATTTATGTATTTTGATATGAATTTAAATAAGTAACTGGAAACCTCATTGGCACCTCGTTTTCCTTGTGTCTCATGCCACATAAAACATTCGACTTTTTCCAAAGTAGTATAGACAAATTGTTCGCTAATTGAGAATGTATTTAAGAACATCTTCTTACAAATGATTACAAATTCATCTGCATCCACTGTATTCACCTTAAGTCGATAAAAAAAGTAAAATTACGCCTTCAAACCATACCACTGAAAATTCTGTCTATTTTTTTAAGAACTAGAGAAGCCACAAATATCCACAGTTTCTCTCGGTCATCAAAATTCTAAAACTTTTGGAAAATGGAAAGATCGTTACTAATTTTAGCTGAATATCTCTGTCAACAGTTTTAAGGACATGCAGTTTCCATTGATTTTCTATTCTTTGTATTCTTTTGTATTCTTTGCCTAAGCTTCTCAATATTGTCCTCTTATTGTCGATCCAATCTGCAACATGTCGATGTCTAATATTACCTTTGTCCTTTCTTAATGTATTTTTTCATTCTTTAGGATAACTTAACTTTGATTATCAAAATGATGCCAGTGGAGTATTTGTATGAAGTGTTGATAATAAATCAGTATTGTGTGTGTTCAGTGTTGTTGTAATCAGTGTTGATAATGAATATACGGAATGTGAACTTTGATTAGATTTTTCAATATACTAAGCACAGAAGTAGTAATCGCAATCGTAGTCCAGGTGATTTATTCCGGTGACGGAAGTGGTGTGATGTTTCCATCTAACTTGTTGTCATCAGGTCTTCCTGAAAAAAAAATTGTATATGTCATAATAAGAGACTAAGGTTCTACTGTATTAAGAATATTATTACCGTAGCCTAACCTGAAAAGATTAAAACATTTCTTTTTTATAGTGGCAACTGAAATATATCCGTGGAAATCTTAACTGTCTAACTGTCACGGTTCATGAGAATATACAGTTTGGTGATAGAAGGACAGACAGACCGATCAACAGACAAACATATAGACAGATAAACGGTAGGACAGTGGAGTTTTAGTAATAGGATCCAGCTTTACCCTTTGGGTAGAAAATGTAAATATTAGAAAAATTAAATCAGTACATACTTTCTTGCTGTGTTGTGTTTGAACTAATGCAGATATCATGGTCATTCCAACCTGAATCAGACAACGTATCCATCAGCCGATTAATAACATTCATATCTGCTTCAAGAGGAATAGGTGATTCCCGAAGAAAAAAAAGGATTAATACAATTTATCACACTTTTTAAAGATGTAAACAGTAGTAAGTTATTTACCAAGATGAAATAAAAAATATTAAGTATTACATACGATAAGTAGCAATATTAAATTACCACGTAAAATATCGTAAGTATTACGTACCACACTACTTAAAAATAAATTTACCATGTAAAATATCGTATTTAACACATGCAATATATTTCTGATGTAAGAAAACAATGTATAAGGTATTAAGTCATACTTACGATATTTTACTTTGGGCGAAATTCAAATTGCGGTAAAACACTACTTTTTATAACTGAGAAGAAAGCAAAGTATATAGTTCATTGTTTCTTACCTTCATTTATCTCAGATTCTTGGTGTGCAGACAAACAGTCATTATTTAAAATTTTAACGATCACTTTTTGTATTTCTTCATTTTGCGAAACCGGATTTCTCATTACGAAATCTGTAATTCTTCTTGCTCTGTGTGACATTTTAGATGTAATTAGATTTTATAGTAACAGCATTTATAAAAATAGTAGAATAAACTCAAAAAATCGATATTTTAATAACGTCAAAGCAAGCATTCACTTCCCCCACGTATTCGATTGTTAGTGATAGATACGAAGCGCGTGTGCAGTATGAGCGCTCTCCTCCACCACGTATTGTGTCTTTAGTACTCAGTACGGTAATTTACATCGGGGGATAATGAAAATACGATATTTTACAGTCTGAAATTACGGCTTTCTGGTCGATGTACTGAAATTTTATTGATCACAAACAATAATATACATAAAATAAGGCATGAAAATAGAAAAAAGTGAAAATCGACAATTTCATACTTACGATATTCTTCGTAGGAGGTGTCGATATATTAATTTATGATAGCTCCAAAGAGAAGAAAAATTCAATTATCACATATGGAAAGATTTAACTAAAGTTAATGAATTCTTTTCGTGTGAGGCGACTAAAAATAATACTATTGTTATGACAACCAACGCCGTAAATGGACCAAGTACTGACGCTATTAGGGAAAAGAAAGGGATAAACAGATGATTCGTTGCAGAAAGAAAAAGAAATTTTATTAAGTGTTGACGGCAAAAATTATGCAAAATAAAATAATTTATTACTTTCAGCGCTCATCTTCGGCTAAGATAGCGGTTACTTTAAAACAAACAAATTAGGCTTTTTCCATCTTTGCTAATTACGATACCGAAATGTCCCCAGGCCAAAACGTGAAGCCAACTTTAATGAGAAATTAGCAGAAAAATTGAAATCGCCGACCGTAAATGAAAAATTAAAAAGTCCCGCCGGAAACGGTAGCGCGGCCATATTTCTTTGCAAACTTAATGACTTTAATTGCCAGATACGAAATAAAAAACAAATAGAATATTTATCATTCGTAATGTGTTTTTTTTATGCAGAAAATATACAGCTTATAACTAGCTACATGTCCCGGTTTTTGCTGAGAGGATTGTTTTCCTCATTTTTTATACCTATCTAAATGTCCCGGTTTTCCTTGAGTGGATTGTTTTCCACGTTGTTTTTTTCTAAAAGTAAACACATTTTTCGGTTGCTCTTGATTTGATATTTTCCTCGTTGTTTTTTCTAAAAATAGAAATTTCCCGGTTTTCCTTGAGTAGATTGTTTTCCTCGTTTTTTTCTAAAAGTAGACACATTTCCTGGTTTTCCTTGAATGGATTGTTTTTCTCGTTGTCTTTTCTATAACTACGTGTCCCGATTTTGCTTGAGTGGATTGTTATCCTCGATGTTTTTTCTGTACCAAGTTAATAGTCCCGGTTTTCCTTGAATGGATTGTTTTCTCGTTGTTTTTTTCTAAAATTTTCACAATGCACCCGAGAAAATACGCTGGTATTTGTTCTGTACTACTTGCAACGGATGCAAATCTGTGTAACGGGAGAGATTGGCAAGCGCTACGCAGGCGTGTGATAGAATAGGCCTTACGCAAATCTTGTAAAGTGTCACCTTATGTCTAAGTGACACGAGTGCAGGACACCTGCTGTGATCTACCTTTTAGTGGAGAATGAACCCATTCAACGGAATTAAAATCGGAGATTAGTTATAGTTACTCTCGTATGATGAGTACGAGTCTGTCGGGCACTCCTATTCGGCATAGTTTGTATATTAGGCTATTATTCTAGATCTTATCGAACGCCTTCACGACGTCGAAAAATAGAGGATCCGTGGGAATTTGCAGCTCCAGGGCTGCATTTAAAGAGTTTAAAATGTACTATGTGAGTTGGTGTACTTAATGAGTGCAAGAGTGAGCTGCTTGGAAACCGAACTGCTCATTTGTTATGAGACTTTCCGTGAACAAATGCCGCAAGACGAGATAGTATGATTTTTCCGTAGATTTTGCCTAACGTGTTGATTAGGCTAATGAGACGGTAACTACTGTCATTATTTCGGGGGTTTTCTTGGCTTGTGTATTCCTATGATGGTGGCTTCTTTACACTCGTCTGAAAATGCACAACCGGCTAGGAGTGCATTGAAGATGCACACTAGTAGGTATAAAAGGGAGGGATATATTTAAGTGCCTTATTTGTGATTCTATCAGACCACGAGGCTTTTTATTGCATAGGTTTTTGATTATTTCACCTACTTCTTCGGTATCGGAGGGTAATAGCGGGTCACCATCTGGTTGTAGCGCCGCCCTACGCTCTACTTCGCTATCCACAAGATGGACGTGGTTTAGACCATCTTGGTCCGTAGGCTGGTTTGACGGGGAACATTGTGATTCGAACGACGAATGAAAAATGTTACCATCGCAAGATGTTACGCATGACGTAGACGTATTCACGTAAAAAATGCACGACAGTGTCCATGACAGAGCCACAACCCGTTTTTTTAATTATTAAGGGGGCATTCAAGTATTATGTAAGCACTAAAGGGGGCTGAGGGTCTTCCCTTTGCTTATTTTTGATTGACAAGGGGGATGGGGGATTTAGGTGGTGATATTAGATAAGATAAGATACTTCTCGAGTTTTCGAGATATATTTACTGTTTGCTACATTAAATGTTTGCGTTAAACTCTTTTATCTTATCTACTACTATTAATAAAAACTACTCATGAATCAATCACAAATCTGAGGAACAGATTAAAAAAATATTTACAAATGATTACGTAAGCAAGGCAAAACTGGTTTCTCACGTTTACCACTAGGTGGCGCTGTACAAATCACATGCAAATTCCTAGTAAACTCCAAACGCGCTCACGATCGAATGCGAAAAGAAAAACTCACACTTAGCACCCTGTTCATTTTTTTGCTATATTGTCACGTAACTCCTTAGTGTAAGTTTTTTTTTATTTTGTTACTTTTTTCTTAACTTTGATGATATGTTTAATGTTTGTAGTGTTGTGGTGTACCTATGTCTTAACAACTTTTATTCTATACGCTTTGATGGGATTGAAGTTTTGGTACATGAATAGGGACACTGTACGCCGCCGATTAATAACTAATTTTTACCTGGTTAAAAGTTTGTTGTCAAACCAACGGAAACAATGCATTTTCCATTATTAAAAGTAGCCTACATGTTAAGTCTAGATAATGCGTATTATATGTGAACCAAATATAATCTAAAATTGTCCAATGCTTGAGGCGTGGTTGTGATCAAACATTCAACAACCCGATCTTCAGAAAATATTAATAACAAATATAATTTTCTGTATATAATATATACATAAATATGTTGACTACCGTTGGATGAGTGGTTATACGTACGACAGTGAGAAGTGTTTATGTAATAATAAGAATTAAAGCAATCTTGAGATTGTCCCGGCGGTCAGATGGGTCTCCTGATGGAAAGAGTCAACCGTCGCCTATAGACACCAAAGATGTTGATGGTGCGTTGCTATCTTGTGACGAGGTCTAATGCCACATGCATAAGTTTACCGGCTACTTTACCTTCCAAATATTTCCAAAAGATATTTCAATCGCACCAACTCACACCCTAACCCACTGCGGTAGACTACATCCCAGATCCTAATCCCCTTACGTAGGCCCCGCCACGTTCCCACCGATCCCGACGACTTGATAACTGTGGCCAATGAAACATACCAAAACACTACACACCTGCACACGGGGCAATGATGCTAACCCTCTTATTACAAATCACGATGCCACCCCTAAGCTGAGGATCAGTCTCACAGGAGATACCCTTAGGATGGAAGGCGTACGCTCCACATCTCTGACTGAGCACTTTGCTCGCCCCCACGACCGGTGAAGCCGTAATGGCCGTTAAGGCCATAAGTGTACGGGTGCTATCGTTGATCGGTTTGGACGCCTTCATCTTTATGCGTTCTCGACACTTCTTCACTTTTTCATATGGGGATTAATGAGTACCATTAGATTGCTACTTAAAATCTCTTTCAGACGTTATACATTCCTTGAATTTTATATGGCTTCTAAAAGATTTTTTTGTGGCTGATTACTATCTTGCATTGAATTTTTTAATTAAGTACCTTATATATTCACTAATACGTTGAAACTATTTTTTTGAAATTATGCAATCAGTAAATATTTACAAGAGCTTTCGAATAAAATTTAATCGAATTTTATAGTTGCTCTGAATCTAAAGATATACCATATTATGCAAAATATGTAACGCAGTAATATTTACTAAAAATGACGGCACTTCCTACTCCACTATTCGCTAAGCATCGTAATCCGCATTTGGTTT
This sequence comes from Apodemia mormo, assembly GCA_036924255.1. Lineage (NCBI taxonomy): Eukaryota > Metazoa > Arthropoda > Insecta > Lepidoptera > Riodinidae > Apodemia > Apodemia mormo. The sequence continues at coordinate 30,396,105 of JAUPFN010000014.1, read as the reverse complement.
ATCAAATTCTTTGATTCTTTAGCTATCCAGTGGTATAATTAGATTTTGGATGTTGGTGATAGTTATGCAGCTTTAACACCAAACTGTATCCCCCAATTTTGTATTCATCCGTTTTTTGAACTGACCCCCCTATGTAGGCAATTTTAAAGACGTATTCACGTCAAAAAATATATAGAAATAAAAAGTATACATAAAATTGTATTATGCTCTTACACACGTAAACACAATGCAGTCGTAGCTGCTGCATTGGCATGGATTGTATGTACTTGGTTACCTACAGCCTAAAAGGAACACGACAGCGTGTTCCTTTTTGGAGGGTAAGTTAGCCAGCAAACTAATGCAGCAAGTCATTTATCACGATCGTCTATCGCAAATTACATTTTTTAACTAACACCCCTGCTAACGGGATGACACTACGTTATATTTGTGTTTTAGCACTCACCCCGTGCTTGAGCGTGCTTCGATGGAATCGATCACATATCAAGAAGAATTTTGCCACTTTCAACCAGTCGACACCAGCTCAGTTGGTAAAGCGTCCCGGCTTGAGGGAACGTTGCGGTCGTAGGTTCATATCATACGTGTCGAAATTTTTCTTTGTTGTTTTTAAAGCTTTTCAACTACGTTATTAACATCTTTGTTATTTAGAGTCGAAGCACACTAGAATAGACTATAGGGAGGCAATATGCAAAATCATTTTCAAAATTTAAGTAGGCAGTTTTACTAAAACTAAACTAAAATTATTGTTTGACTTTGATATACCTAGTTCGGTACCCATATAATCTATCCACACTATACTGATGGTAAAGTGAACTTTCCAAAAATGTACCAAATTTTATGCTCCACCGTTCGCGTAATTCGTAAGTCGTAAAAAGCGGTACAAATTTTACTTATGAATTAACATATAAATAATAGGAATATACAATTAATTTAGTAAGTACTAAGAATGTCGCAAGTGTAGCGGCGACGGAATTGATAAATTTACCGTCAATATATAAACAAACACTAACCTTTGGATAAATGATATGGACGCCTAATGAATAATGATTAATGATGTAATCAAACATTGATTTTAATTCACTTTTTTACGTTTTATTACATACCCAAGTGTGTTAAGGCTGTTTCTATTTAATTACTAGCTGTTGTCAGCGACTTCGTCCGCGCGGACTTCGTTTACTCCGCACTGCTCCTCCCCCGTAGGTGATAGCCTGATAATATGTATCCTATATGTTGACCCGACCTGTTAGTAATATTCATGCAAAATTTGAAGTAAATCCATGCAGTACTTTTTGAGTTTACCCCGGACATACATACAGACAAACAGACAAAAATTCTAAAAACTATATTTTTGGCTTCGATATCGATTGTAGATCACGCCCCAAGTATTCTTTTAAAAAAATACTTAATGTACAGTTTTGACTTTCCTACGATTTTATTATATGTTTAGATTAGTTAGATACTAACACCTTACCCTACGCCATACACATGTTAATGTCTACTTTGAATTATGTACACTTTGAATACTTTTTAACATAATATTGACCAATTTTGGTACATAATATGGATGGGCACCAGGTGCTAAGTTGTATCCGGTAGGTGGCACTGTAGTCAAGATTGAAAAACAGGCAGACAATGGAGGCATTTTTTTTTACACGCTTTTTATTAACTTCACCTGTATGTTTGTATGTTTGTTTGTAACCGACTTCTTTGGGCGCGATTTTGACCAACTTTAAACGGCCAGATTTCGTTCAAACTTTGTAGATTTATCGAGGACCGATGACAATACACTAATTTGATAAAATTATTCCATTTTTAACCGACTTCAAAAAAAGGAGGAGGTTCTCAATTCGGCTGGTATATTTTTTTTATGTATGTACACCGATTTCTCCGAGGTTTCTGAACCGAATTACGTGATTCTTTTTTGTTTGATGCGGAATAGTTTCGAATTGGTCCCATAAAATTTGATTCAGGTAGGCCCAGTAGTTTTTGTTTTATGAGCATTTTTTATTTATTGTAGGTACCTATCTCGATGTCTGAAATCAAATCTCGCTAGTAAATTTGATCCACTTCCCGGTTACCGATTGAGCTGAAATTTTGTATACGTATGTTAATTGAATGACAATGAAACCTTATTATGACATGGAGCTGATCTGATGAATCTGAATCGGAAGGTGACCACAAGAACTTAATAATTAAATGGTTAAAAATCGGTTAATAATAAGACTATTGAGTTTGGCCTCATTTGATTCATGTTGACGAGCACTTTGGTGCTTGGTGGTGACTAGGATCCTGCAGGGTCCGATGATGTAGCTAGAAGATGGTCATAGGAGCTCAGCAATTAAATGACACAACTCTATCGAATTTGGGCTCATTTGATTAGTGTTGAGGAGCACATTGGTGCTTGGTGCTAACTAGGATCCTGCAGGGTTCGATGATGAAGCCAGAAGGTGACCATAGGAGCTCAGCAATTAAATAACACAACTCTATCGAGTTTGGGCTCTTTTGATTCGTGTTGACGAGCACTTTGGTGCGGGTGGAAACTAGTTGTAAAAGGAACTACTCTTAACAAAAGTATTTGTTCTACGTCTGTAAAGTCGGTCAGTTCAAGAGGTAAAAATATAACTTCCATGTTGTTCCAGTAGGCCTGAGAAGGAACTTTTCTTTTTTTTATGGTAGTCGAGCAAAAAAAAAATCAAGACGTGCTTTAACTAATTACGTCTGTTGTTTTGGATATAATAATTTCTTACAGATTGTACATGGTACTTCAGCAAATTGATTTATGGTGCTTATAAAATTACTCTCAGTAATTGAACGAAGTCTTTGTGACGTCTGACGCGCTACCGCTAGGCGGTTCTCACGTGGCTGAGCAGACTCAATTGCTGTACGGTTTCGTATCACTACTAATCCACGAGCTCTCTGCTCGGCGGACTCCTTAGCTAAACGCTCCTCAATGAGACCAATTCTATGAGCCTTCTGCTCGGCAGACTCGTTCGCTAGTAGTTCTCTCGCTAGTCGCTAGTTCGCTAGTTCGCTCAATAATGAGAACAACTCTAATAGCTCTCTGCTCAAAAGACTCATTCGCTAGACGCTCTTGGATCTTACCGAGTCTACTTCTACCAAGGCTGGGCCAAAGCGGGTTTACAAGCATGGGCCAGAGATAGACAGCATTGCGCCAAGCATGGCCCATATCTGGCCCCGTCGTATTGTCCTGTATGGGAGTAAGACAGGAACGCCTTGCACACTTACACACACACACACACACATATGTCTATAAGCTTGTAAGTAGTTCCGTGCTTCTACCGCGGCACTCGACTAGGTATGCGCATTAGAGTTTGCAACAGTCTCTGCGCATATAACTTAGATTTCACGAGCCACGAAGAGTCCGCCACCATCTCTGTGACTGAGTTTAATTGACTGAGTAAAAAAACAAAAAAAAAACAAATTAAATGTACATAATATTTATAGATATAGATATATCACCATCCATGTTAATTTTACATAGATATATATATATAGATATACAGTCTTGTAGTTTTCGTTTTTTATTAATTGTAATTAAACGACACTGAATTTATTAGCCATTCGCATTCGATGATCTACAATTGCCGATTAGAATTAAAAAAAATAACTCAAATAATTGATTTTTTCATAAGTTACAGTGTTTCCGGAGTTTCATACATGACGGACATGAAAATTTTTTGACCTATTTTCATATTTTTTTCCATTTCTATTGCACTAAATTAATTTTTAGCAAGTATAGAATTAATCTCCATTAAATTATCTCGACAATAGTATGCAAAATATCTTGATTCCGTTAACTAACAAGGCTATAATACTAAAAATAGTTGCCAAAATAAGGCGAAAAAAATTTCCGAAGGTGGTATCAAGAGTCTTCGCAACCGGCGTGTGTGTATGAAAAGAGTGATGAATGTGGAGGAAGCGAGACAAGCCTGCAAGGATCGTAATGTAAGGCACTCGGTTCTCTCTGCCTACCCCGTAAGGGATCTGGCGTGAAGATATGTATATATGAAAAAAAATTTCGATCGTAAAGCAACTCTGATGCTTCGCATCATGAGTCGTGCAATAGTTTAAAATTAAAAAAACAAGCTATTATAAATAAACCAAACTAAAATGTAGAAAATAAATAATAGTTTAAAAAACTAAAAAACACGCTTTTTATAGAAAACCGAACTAAAAAATAGAAAATAAATTTTAATAAATTTAAATTAAGAATAGTGTTCAAAATTTCAAAATGTGAATAAAAAAAAATAATTTTTTTTAAAAAAAAGCGTGTGGTGCATGGTGTCAATAGTTATAAATATTTTATTGACACATATGAGTAGAGTGATTATCATTTCGGTAATATCTTAAAAAGCACCCCACGCTTTTTTTAAAATAAAATTATTTTTTTTATTCACATTTTGAAATTTTTAACACTATTCTTAATTTAAATTTATTAAAATTTATTTTCTATTTTTTAGTTCGGTTTTCTATAAAAAGCGTGTTTTTTAGTTTTTTAAACTATTATTTTTTTATTAATAACAAGCTGAAATTTTGTGAACCGCTTCGTTCTGACGAGACAACCATCTTTTCGATCTTCGAAAAATTTCGAATCGGGTAACTAACAAAGTTTGGGGCTTTAAAAATTTTGATTCGGTGAAGGAAAAATTTTTAATAATAACAATAATTATTTTTCGACTTAAATCGCTCGATTATATTATGAAAAACACGATGAAACTTTTGTCCTACATATTCGATAGTTTTTCTGACGAAGAGTCCTGTACTGTAAAGTTTCGGAATTATGAAATTCTTAAATTGGTATTATTTAATCAATTTAAAAACAACCTAATTTTCTCACAACAGCTTGTTAATTATTATTGTAATTCAAGGGTAACATTGTCCTACACGTAAAGTGAAAACTTTTCTTAGTCCGACACTCTAAACTTTTCTTTTTTATCTATCTTTATTAGTTCGAGATTTTTCGAAGATAGAAAAGATGAGTGTCTCGTCAAAACAAAGCTGTTCACAAAAAATCCGCTTATTATTAATCAAAACAAAGTTTGTTTTGGAACCACGGTCTTATATATTTACGGAATGAGATGAAAAAATCTACTTTATTTGAAGTTCTGACGCGCGAAGAGATACACAACAATGACATAAAAGGGTGATATAAGAGTAGTGATCTTTTAGCTCGGCACGTTTTAGCCGAAGAGCGCGTTACACGGACTTCCGGACAATAATTCCACGCGACCCAGATGCTGTTAGGGCTGTCACTTACCATAAATGCATTTTAAAATTAAATGTGGCATTATACCACCGGTCCACGATTCGCAATAATCAACATTGGTATGTTTAGCAACACTTGTGCCGTGTGCTTGGATGAGCACGTAAAGCTCGATTGCTTGTTATGGTTATCGTAAGATAGAAGCGATAAAAATTAAAAAGACTAGCGAGAGCTAAGAGAGCTAAGAGAAGCGATAAAGTGATAAAAAGTGGAAGGAATAAAATGTAGTGATAAAGATTTATTATTTACTATAAGTATACCTATTCCGGTTAACACACCCGGTAGTATGCATCAGATTAGTACGTAAAGCTTTCGGTTATGATAATTTTTTAATTAAAAAAATTATGGATAAACATGTACATTCTCTACCAGTTAACCTTAGACAAGTGATTATCGTAAGACGTAAGAGATAGTGTTACAGATCGGTAAAATGTCACGTTGGAAATCACCACCGATCTCGATAATTGATAAACCGGCTGATGGGGATGAACTTGAACGTTTATAAACATTTAGTTCACAAATAAAAATAAATATTAAATATTAACAATTATAACTCTTGCTATTCAATTTTTCGGTGATCTAATTAAAAATACCAAAGTTTTAGTAGAAGGTTACTGATTTTTTACCTAACCCATTAAAATAACTAATATTTTTATGCAAGCAAATGTTATGTATAATTTGTGTAATTTTAAAAGCTGCAGTATTTGTTTTGGATTATTTTTGAAATGGAGGTCTAATGCCTCTACCACCGTGCAAATACGGGATAAAAATATTTTTTGAAAATATACCTACTGTTTTTAGGGCATTAGTGAAAAAAATAAAGTAAATTTTTACGATTCATGCGATACGAAGTTTACAATATAAAGTTAGCTATAAATCTCTATTTAGTGTCAAGTGATATAAAATTTATAACGCGCACATAGCGTCACGAAATTTATGACATGAAGTTAGTCGATAAGTCGAACACTGTAATTTAGTTTGAAGTAATAATATTTATATTCATGTAATTCATCATATTTATTCTGGCATTTCTATGTACATTCATATGTACATAGAAGCAGAGCAGGTAAAAGTTGTAAACGACACAGCCGAGCGATGTGTTGCGCTCATTGAAAAATTCAATGAGTTTGGCACATACGACGAAGATCAAAAACAATGCCTATTATTAACTGTTCAAAATTATAGAAAAGAATTCCCAACATGTACCAAAAAACTTTATTCAACAACAAAGTAATACCTAACTTATGTGAAGATATATTTAGTAAACAGAGCTTTCATTTAAAGTTTATAAAATAACAATTCATTTTCTTTCGGTTGTATTTCTAATAAAAATATAAACTATGATAAATTACAAATTTATTAAAATTTTGTATTAATTTTTTTTGTTTCCCGCTTATTGTGTTATTTATTTATTTGTGTGTGTATGTGTGTCTGTATGTCAGTATGTGTAACATGTCAGGTATAAAAGTACAAAAAGTAAAATTGACAATGTAATGAAAAAAATAAATTTGAAACAAAAACTTGAATTTAAACATCATAATTTGTAATTTTTTTTATTATTTTTCTACATTTTTAGTTACAAAAGTTACTGCAAGTTAAAAACTATGAGTCTGAGAGACTTAAGTTACGACCTTTTTTGAAGAGAATCAAATTTTTTATAAAAATATGTATTATTTTTTCCATCTATCAATCAATTTTCGCTGTAAAAATAAAAAATGTGCATTTTATTCGAAAACATAACTTTGACAGATGCTACCAGTGGACCAAAGCAGGCGACATTAAAATTGACGAAAAGTCATTTAAAGAGCGTGGAATCCTGGATATATTTCAGCAATCAGAATGCCAATATCATTAAATGTGTCCAAGCATTAGAAATTTGAAAAAAAAAATATTTACATGCATTTCTAATGGGAAAAAATCAAATTAAAACGGCAAGCACTTCATACTCGAATTAAGAGCTCTAACTTGGTGGAAATTTTTTTTTCAATATGTAGAACAAAATTTTGCTTGAGCACCTAAAAAAAAAATGTTTGTCGCAAATGAATCACCCTAGTGTAGATGCTATGCACCCCCCTGAATGTAATCCTGGCGACGCCCATGTTTACATCGAAAGTACATCTTGTGTACATGATAATAACCATTTGTTATTTTGTTATACCATTGGAGTGCTTTTATATGCGTACTTAAGCACACACATTTTTTTTATTAAACATTGACAACCCTACAGAAAACTGTATCATTATTGTAATGGATGTCACGGGCTGCAACTCCATAAGTGCACTTGGTGGCGGTAACCATATTATCGCCGTGTCTCCTATCTAAAAACAGTCTTTATGTCAAAGTGATAAAGTCCACATAAAACCCCATCTTGTACGAGGGATGGTGCGACATCCGCACAAGAGCAACACATTAGCGACATCTCTTGTTGGGAGTGAGAAAATTACAATGAAATTATAATGTTGAGTTTCGCGGGCTTTTACTACGGTGTTAAATGCTTTTACTGAGCCTTTTTTTCACCAGAATTTCGAGAACACGGCGAAAGAGTTGTAGACTCCGACAATTAAAATAAAAGAGATGACAAATCTGTAGATTCTATACTTTACTTTCTGTTCAGTTTTGTTTAAGTTTTATTTGAGTTTACAGTACCCGGCGATAAATATTGCACATCGACCTTTGGAAAGAGACAATCGGCTAATTTCGGCTTCGTAGAGCGTTATCTCTGTCGCACAAAATACAAACAGTCCGGTACCTATTAGGAGCTGTTAAAACAAGTATGATTTGCTTCTTTTGATATTTTTATTCTTTGTATAAAATACACTAATTTTTCTATAAGTGATGGCTTTAGGTTGGGGTAAAATAAAATAAAAAAACATTTTTACATTATGTTTACGTATTTAATTATTTTGGAACATTACAGCTTTAGTGTACATAATAAACACCATTATACCTATTGCTAAAATGAGACATTGCAATAAAAATAATAATAATTCTAATTCTCAATTACTTCCATTTCACTATCTGTGCTCTCAAAGAGGTCAATATCACTGTCACTATCAGCCGTATTTATTATTAATCTATCAGTGTAATTGTCTAAACTGTGTTGAATGCTTCTATATTCATTCTCACATTTGATTGCATGATCGCAAACCTTTTTCCACTCTTCAGCGCCGATCATGTTTACTTTTTCAGTCAATAATGTTTTTACTGTAGTTAAGTTCATACCCACATTTCTAGAGGCTACATAGCCTTTCAGTTGAGACCATATATTTTCAATTGGATTAAAATCCGGATGATATGGTGGCAATCGCAACACAGTGTGCCCATGTTCGGCAAGTATTTTGTCCACAGAAAACTCTGTATACCTCTCCTTGTGCTGACATATAATAGCGTAAATCTGGGTTTTTGTTAATTTTGGATCAACTGGAATTTCATGTCTGTTTAACCAGTTGATCATTTCCCGTTTAATGGTGTTTGAGTTGGGGGGTCTCAAACGTTAGTTAGACGTTAGTCTCAAACGAATGGAATACCTTGATAAAATACGCAAATTTCGCGAAACAGGAAAAAATATCGTCTACATGGATGAGTCATATATACATGCATCCCACACTAAAGGGAAATCTTGGAGTGACGATAAGAAAAAAGGAGTAAAAAAGCCAATTTCAAAAGGTCAACGTTTGATAATAGTTCATGCGGGAAATGAAAAAGGCTTTGTACCCGGTGCTTTTTTAACGTATAAATCCACGGACACTACAGGTGACTATCACAATGAAATGAATAACGATAACTATGAGAAATGGCTGGTTAACCAATTAATCCCAAATATACCCAGTGATTCTGTTCTAGTTATCGACAACGCACCCTATCACAACAAGTATGTTGAGAGACCCCCCAACTCAAACACCATTAAACGGGAAATGATCAACTGGTTAAACAGACATGAAATTCCAGTTGATCCAAAATTAACAAAAACCCAGATTTACGCTATTATATGTCAGCACAAGGAGAGGTATACAGAGTTTTCTGTGGACAAAATACTTGCCGAACATGGGCACACTGTGTTGCGATTGCCACCATATCATCCGGATTTTAATCCAATTGAAAATATATGGTCTCAACTGAAAGGCTATGTAGCCTCTAGAAATGTGGGTATGAACTTAACTACAGTAAAAACATTATTGACTGAAAAAGTAAACATGATCGGCGCTGAAGAGTGGAAAAAGGTTTGCGATCATGCAATCAAATGTGAGAATGAATATAGAAGCATTCAACACAGTTTAGACAATTACACTGATAGATTAGTAATAAATACGGCTGATAGTGACAGTGATATTGACCTCTTTGAGAGCACAGATAGTGAAATGGAAGTAATTGAGAATTAGAATTATTATTATTTTTATTGCAATGTCTCATTTTAGCAATAGGTATAATGGTGTTTATTATGTACACTAAAGCTGTAATGTTCCAAAATAATTAAATACGTAAACATAATGTAAAAATGTTTTTTTATTTTATTTTACCCCAACCTAAAGCCATCACTTATAGAAAAATTAGTGTATTTTATACAAAGAATAAAAATATCAAAAGAAGCAAATCATACTTGTTTTAACAGCTCCTAATAGGTACCGGACTGTTTGTATTTTGTGCGACAGAGATAACGCTCTACGAAGCCGAAATTAGCCGATTGTCTCTTTCCAAAGGTCGATGTGCAATATTTATCGCCGGGTACTGTACATACCTATTACAATCGATTTATTTAAAGTCTAGCATTTGCCCGCGGCTTCGCTCGTGTAAAGTAAGAGACAAAAATGACCTATGTCACTCTCCATCTCTTCAACTAAAAATCACGTCAATTCGTCGCTCCGTTTTGCCGTAAAAGACAAACAAACAAACACACACACTTTCCCTTTGGAATAAAACAGTTTTCTGACAAAAACAATATTGCCCGGCGGGGTTATCACTTATCACGTACCTATCTCGCAATGCCCAATTATCGTAATTGTTTAGTTAATGCAAGACACATAAGAGCCTTGATATTAGTGGGAGTCGTTGCCGCTTGATTAGTTTCGATGCTGTGCACTTGTTATACTCTGCCTACTTCTTCGGAGATACGGGCGTGAAGATACTTTTTTATTCAAAAACTAAATTATTATAATTTTATTAGCAATTTTTGCGAAAATTTATTTGCAACTTCACTTAATAATAATCTAATAGCATTTCGGTCACAAAGAGTTAAGGCATTCATTTAATGCTTCGACTACAGCGACATTGTGTGCTTGACTTCGGTGTTCGACTTAATTAAGTGACATGCTATTGGAATATCCCGAAAATAATTTGATCACGAAGTGGAACATGCGTTGAGTTCACATACTGTGACTTAATGAAACCTTGATCATAATTACTTTTGTTTAAATTTATACCTACTGGATTCTTGTTATAAATTAGTATTTGATTATAAATGCTTTTGTTTTAATTATTTTCTGATAAATATCGTGATAAGTATCTGTCAAAACAATTTGAAAATTTTATTATCTTTTTATGTATGCCTGTCTATCGGTCTGAATGTCCCGTTATCACTTAACCGCATTAACTTGACCAACTTTAATAAAATAGTATTCAGTGAGAACACGTGATTGCGCAAATCATAGACTAGGTACCTACACATTTTCAATTAATTTATTCCCACCGAAGCAGAAAAATACTAGCTAGCATAAATTTAATTAAATTACGAAGTATGTTTCTAGATGTTTATAATTTATTCGATTCTAAGATCATAAAGAGGTTAAGGAAAACTAAGGCAATTATGTGTGTGGTCTTAATCTATTAATGGAGTTGATAATACTGTTTGGAATACATAATTATTGTTTTCTCGTTTCGTTGTTGATAAATTATCTCCTTTAGTTTTTTATAGTTTGTCACAAGATAGCAACGCACCATTACCATCTTTGGTGTCTATAGGCGATGGTTGACTCTTTCCATCAGGAGACCCACCTATTTGTTGGCTATCTTATGATATAAAAAAAAGTAATGTTAATCCAGACCTATTTTAAAAAATATACTATCCGCCGTTCTGCTGGGCAGTTCGCGAAAAGCGACCAATTGGCTATATACAAGTCACTACAACCTTGACTACTAGGTAGTAGAGTTCTACAACGTCTCGCCCGGGTCTGGCACCACCGCCTTACTTATTCCTGCCGCAATAGCGCTAGCGCTTGTAATATTCCGCTTTGGAGGGTAAAGTAGACGGTAAACTTATACTTGTGGCATTAAAACCCAGCTACGCGAATAGGAAGTAGGAACGCACCATAACATTTTTTGTATTTATAGCCGATGGTTGTCTCTTTCCACCAATAAGGCCCTCTGCTTATTGGCCGTCTTATGACACAAAAAATCTAAGGTAGAAAGGAGTATAAGGTAAAGCTTAAAAGGTATAAATACCAGATTTGGATTTTGGGTATATTTAATAATAGTAATAATATTTATTGTTTCGAACCATCCCGAGAAATCGCTCCGTGGGAGGTGTCTATGTGTGCGTTACTCGAACACCTTTTGTATGTAGATTGACTTCTGTACCTATTTGTATAGTTGTTTCGGTTTAGGGGATGAGGTAATGATTGATGGACTGTGGTATCACATCTCCGATATACGGGTAGTGACGCATCATTAACATCTTTGGTGTTTATAAGCGATGGTTGTCTCGTTCATTTGTTTTACTATCTATAGTATAACAAAATAACATTAGGTTTAATCGTTGTCTTCTCCTTCAGAAATGTGGACATGACCAACTGATTCAACATCATGTATCTATATTTTCTATATTCTTACATAATGATAATCATTTGATTAAATTACTTTAATTAGAACAATCAAGACATTTATAATATTATAATTGATTTAACTACATCCCACACAATACTCAGAGAAATATGTAGGTATTTGTAGGGTTGCCAACAGTTTCATGAGTTAGAGGATACTCTTTTTTCAGAACCCGAGAGCGGTTGTAAACGCGAAGTGATTTTTTAACTTCCTGCTACGCATGTAGGTAGATAAAGAAGTTACTAATTTTGGCCCAATTTTCGAAAATTGAGTTTTCACCAGATCTCCACATTTTGAAGTAGTAGGAACCTTTTCCGATTATTTAACGATGACGTCAGTGTGTCTGTATGTATGTGAGTACGTAAACATCTTACAACTTTTAAACAGCTCAGCCGATCAAAACGCATTTAATGGCATTGGATTGGATTCCGCTCAACTTAGACTTTCTGAAAATTTGACCATTTCGGTCCAGGAAAGTTTAAAAATGTGACGCCACTGGTCCGTACCGCTGAAGGGTCATGATTATGAAACCAGCGAGCCAACTTCTTGTCAAGTGACGTCATAACTGTGGAGGTTGATGATGTCATTCAAGGACAACGAAGGGGAAAAGGAAGACCTTTCCAGCGAGCCCAGCCCAGGCAGTACACCTTGTACTGCCTGGGTACCGAAGTCCATTTGAGAAGCGTTGAAACTTGTATATAGTGTGTTCAAGGCAAATATTTGTGATATCGCGATTCAAGATTTAATTTTTTAAATTTCTTTTTTTTTCTATTTTTTATTATTTTTTCTGGTAGCGTTTGTAGATTGATTGAACCACTACAAGATTTTTTAAAAAATTAAAAAATAATTTGATGTTAGATTGTGATGATAAATTATGACTTATAACCACGCGCATACCAAACTGTTGCACATGCAGGCAAATAATGGCAATCTTAATGTCTATTTTATTTTTCTTCCCGCATCATTTTGTATTTCTTTTATATATGTTTTTTTTTTTTTTGTTATTATTAATTTTAAATTTAATCTTAAGTTATTACCTAATTTTGTTTTGTTTTTTTTTAATTATGACTTATTAGTTAGTTATTTTCCTGTCTATATTATTTTAATTCAATTTTTATTGTAATTCGGTTTTTTTATTTCAATTATTTTGCTCAATTTTTAATTATATAAAAGTTTTGCCAATATTTTTTAACTCTTTTTAAGGTTTGTCTACTACAAAATGAAAACCCGTACTTGGCTTATGATGTGATTTTATTCATAGATTTATTTTATTGTGATATGCTGTGGATTTTTTGTTGATGAAAAATAAATAAATAAAAATCCTTATTAGACAGGATTCTACAACTTTTTCCAATAACTTTTTGCTGTATACTGTTAAGTTTTCACGGCTTTTTTCAACTGAATTATTAATAATTAACTGAATTATGAATAATTAACCTTACCGCGATTATTTGATGATGGTTATTTTCCCAATATGTTGGCGTTGTTGCAAGCACCATGATGACGGGGGAATTGAAGTAAGTAAGTTCGAAGTTTCAGTGATATTCGTGCGAGTTCTAGTGGTGCCAGCAAACGAATAAGAAAGAGGATAGACAGGCTTTGCTCATAATGGTTCAACTACCTGCAATACTTCAGTATCCCTGCTTGTAACAGCGCCGAAATGTCAGTAAAATAATCCATCAAATAATCGCGTTAAGATCCCGTTAATTATTAATAACTTTTTGCTGTTAAAAAATCTAAAAAGTACCCACCAGATCGTATGATATAAATAATCTAAATATATATATTTTTTTATTTTTACATTCAATTAAAGCTAGGAGTTTTTATATGGTATGTATATGTATGTCATAAAACGAAAAATTGTTTGAAACTCAGCTTTGTGATTGAGAATGTCCAAAAAATAATTGAATGTTGGTTAGACTAGTAACACGTGTGCATATACATATATAAATTTTTAAGTAGATTGCGTCATATAAAATCTGAATTCAGAATATACATTTATTGTGATTTTCCTGTCTTTTTGCAACTGCAACAAAGCTGTCATCCGAGGCTTCCTAGAATAAGTTGTGTTCTCATAATATTAGATAGTAAACAAATAGATGGCTCCTCTGACGAAAAGAGAAACCTTTCCTATAGACACCAAAGACTGAATGGTGGGTTAGTATCCACGTAGCGATACTGAAATACCACATTCATATACCCACCACCTTGGCCTCAAAACCGCAACACGACAATGACAAGCAATTGACACTATTGCGGCAGACATATGTAAGGCGGTTGTACCATAACCTGGGCGAAGTAAAACCTATAGTTAAACGTTCAGCTTTTCTAGCCTCGGCAGAAATAGGTAAGGCGGTGGTACCAGACCCGGGTGAGACCATTGTCTCACCCGGGTTTGGTACAATCGCCTTACCTTGTCTACAATGTAGAACTCTACCACCTAATAGCCACGATGGTAGTGACTCGCATAGCCAATCGTTCAACTCCTACGAACTGCCTGGAAGAATGTCCGATGGTCTATTCTTCAAAGGAATCCCGCAGTAACACAATTTTCCGCGTATGATTTCAAATGTGCCGCAAACTGTAAACCGCATTAAAACTATGATTACATTTTTTTATCTATATTCTATATACATATAATAAAATCGTAGGAAAGTCAATGTATGTCCGGGGTAAACTCAAAAAGTACTGCATGGATTTTCTTCAAATTTTGCATGAATATTACTAACAGGTCGGTTCAACATATTATAGGCTACATATTATCACGATATTACCTACGGGGGAGGAGCTGTGCGGAGTAAACGAAGTCGCGGGCAACAGCCAGTAATAAAAATAAAAAATAAAATTAAAAAACAGTAAGCAACTTATTTGCTTGTTGTTTGTGTTATACTTATACACAACGATTCTTATATTATACATATATTTAAATACTCAAATACATTTAATCAACACCCAAACCTGGAAATACAAACATCTACTCTCTCAATTCATCATACGAATGTTCGTCTGTCGGGGCTCGAACTTGAGTCTCAGCTATAGGGTCATCTTAGCATTCTTAGCTATAAATTATGATATAGGTACCTACTTACTTTAGTATGTCTTTAACTTATACTATAGTATGTCTTTTATCATATTAGGATAGTAAGTCATTTATGATATTAGGATAGTAAGAACAATGAATAATGGAGTAAACCTTGAGTAAACTATACCAGTAAAATTAGATGTGATCATATATTATGAATGTATTATCAAATATCGCCAATTACTAAACGTTATGGGACATAATCGATACATATAATAAAATCGTAGGAAAGTCAAAACTGTACATTGAATATTTTTTAAAACAATACTTGCGGCGTGATCTACAATCGATACCGAAGCCAAAAATATAGTTTTTAGAATTTTTATCTGTTTGTCTGTTTGTCTGTATGTATGTCCGGGGTAAACTCAAAAAGTACTGCATGGATTTACTTCAAATTTTGCATGAATATTACTAACAGGTCGGGTCAACATATAGGCTACATATTATCACGCTATCGCCTACAAAGGAGGAGCAGTGCGGAGTAAACGAAGTCCGCGCGGACGAAGTCGCAGGCAACAGCTAATCTAAAAATATAACATTTTAAATCTTGATCTACATAAAATACTGGCAATACCCGTATACCTGACCTGCATGTAAGTATCGATTGTCGATTCATATGGTCTAGCGGTGCCGACTTCGGTTTATACACATAAGGTCCTGGGTTCGAATCTCAGTTCGGGCAGTTGGTTGTATGAAATAATATACTAATTAGAATTTGGTGTTACACAAACTGTTTAAGTTACTAAATTATTCCTTAACTAAAAATCTTTGTAAATTTTTAAAATAAATTGCTTACACTATTTAATCAGCAAAAATTATTCGTTACTATCAAAGTTGAGTTCTATTATTTTTAAAGTTACCTACTTAGAACTATCCATACGTAGTTTTTCGATAGTAGGCTGCATGCCTTATGTTCCTCCATGCCTAAACTGGTGGAGAATGCCAATAGGAATTAAGTTAGCCTTTTGGACAAACTTATTTTAGGGCGTAGCTAAATAAACATGTTTTATCCAATAGCAAATTTTACGGTGTATTAGTAAAACGCCATTAAAATGATTTTAACTGTAGTATTTTTAGATTTTCACGAACATTGTTATATACTTATATTTAAATTTATGTAGTTTGGTTTACATACTACAGTGGCCTTTTAAAAAAAAATCAAATTTTCTGAAAACACAACGTGCTCAAAACTAAAAATGTGCTTAGTAGCTAATCATGGGTACAATAATTGCATACCTACCTTGGCATTCTTTAGTGATATAGTTTTTTTACAGGTGTAATTGGTATTGTTTTAATTATAATTGTAATAAATATATCGGTGGAAAAATTACACGAATTATTCTTAAACCCTTAAAGTAAGCAAACAATGTGCTTGTGATGTGGGCATTATTCAACGATACTAATACAAAAAAATACATGTATAAATACTGATATATACATAATTAACACCAAAACTCAGAAATACAAACATCTGTGCTCATTTTACAAATCTCTGACCGTATCGTACCCATCACGTATTTAAAAAGCAAGCAATTAACATATTAGGAAGAGGTGCAACTTTTGCATCTATATATATATGGTAAGCTTTTTATCATATCTGATACATATTAGGAGTATATCTATATATATATATATATATATATATATATATATATATATATATAAAAGGCAAAAGTGACTGACTGAGGTATAAGCGCACAGGCCCAACCCTTAGGGCTAGAAACTTGAATTTTTGCACACGTATTACTTTTATGATGTAGACATCCACTAAGGAAGGATATTTCAAAATTCAACCCGGAAGGGGGTGAAATAGGGGATAAAAGTTTGTATGAAACTTTTTATTCCCTGGACATATTTGCACGAAATTTCGTATGGATTGAGTACAAAAAAAATAACGAATGACATGTTTAAGCATTTTTTGAAATTCGATTCCTAAAAGGGTAAAACAGGGGATGAAAGTTTTACGCATATAATTGGACAGGCTAAACCATTACACTTGAAATTTAACACACGTATTCCTCTTATGATGTAGGCATCCACTAAGGAAGGATAATTAAAATTGTAACCCTCAAAAGGGTGAAATAGGGGATAAAAGTTTTAAATAATAATATATTCCCTGGATATATTTGCTTGAAAATTCGATGAATTGCGTGAGGCAAAAATAATTAGTTATTTATTTCAGCGTTTTTCAAAGTTCAGTGCCTTAGAGGGTTAATTTTATGAACTGAATGAAATCATTTTTAAAAATTATACATGTTGTTTTTTGCAATACTAGCAGCCCGCCCCACTATGTAGAGATTTTTAATAAAGTAGCTTATAAAGAAAGGTTAAATAAGTGGTAAAATATATGTGAGCGAGCGAAGCCGCGGGTACCAGCTAGTTTAAAATATGGGTAATTTTATAATGTATATTTAAGAAAAAAAATTAAACACGTTTTTAGGGTGATCAAAAACAATATTTAATATATAATATTTATTCAACATTAATTACAAGTATTAATGCAGTTAGTAAGAAATTCTGTTTTAATATTATACGTCAATAGAATATTTAAATTTGGTTTTTACCATTGTTGAGCTTTACTTCTCAGTTTCGTGAACGACTTGGGGTTTGAAGTCTAATTCAAGCACCTTCTTCAGACTGCTGGCGTACATATCTAAACGTTGGGTCATATAGTAGCACCGACGGTCTCTAATTTGACGATTTTGATTCAAATCCACTACAGCCATGAGAAGGCCATCCTTTGTGCGTGATAATCCAGGACATCTTACTCCATCAGGACCACAGACGTAGCTGGAGCCATAAAACAGTCCCAAATCTTTATGAGCTGGCTTCCCGTCTCCTGAAGTAAATTCATTAGGAAACTCCTCATAGCCAACTCTGTTAATCGCTGCTGTGAAGTAACAATTAGTAATTGCTGCATTTCTAGCTTCTATATTCCACATATACTCACTACCAGCCTCAGCAGCTATGGTTGCTGATGGATTAAATACAATCTCAGCTCCATTCTGGCCAAACATCATCCAATTCAACACATGATGGCGTCCGAAGCAAATATTCACAGCAATTTTACCGTAACGAGTTGCAAAAACTGGGTGTCCTGTGTTGCCCTCCATGTAATAGTTAGATTCATTGAAGTCGCCCACTCTGGGGATGTGGTTTTTACGATGCTTACCAATCACGTTCCCAGTGTCGCTAATTACAACTGCGGTGTTCCACAAAATGTCTGAATGGTTCTCGTCTCTCTCAAGTATTGAAGAAATAATTACCATAGCGTATTTGATAGCCAGTTCGCGTAGAAATCGTGTTGTCTGACCATCTTCTGCAGATTCAGCAAACTCGCACCATGGCTGCTTCTCTCGAGTACAAAATGCGAAGGGCATGTTCCATAATTCTTGAAAACAGAGAACGTTAACGCCTTCTTGCCCTGCGACATCAATAATCTTCTTTACTTTCGCCAAAATAGCATTCTTCTGCTCATTTATTGGCCTATCTGTTGGTGCTGCAATGGAATGTTGAATGACTCCGATTTTGACAATTCTGGGTGGTCTAGTAGATTCTTTTTTGGCAGGGAAAGCGTAAGCTGCGATTTCGAAATTATTCTCCTTGGCAGCAGCAAGTGAAGAATCCTTAATGTTTACTTCCAAATGATTTTTTCTTCCATAGTAAATTCGGTTAAATTCATCCAAATCGCGACCACTCAAATTATTATTAATGATGGCTTCTAAGCTTTGCGTTTCCCCGTCCATTGCAATGGTGAGTTTGCGATAACGACTGTTCTTTCTCGATAAAGCGGGCCTTTAAATAGCTGCCGGTGGTGCTGCGTGCATTTTAAACTGTAGGCGTCGTTTGTTGGACTCGATAAACAACATCCCAACGACCTTCGGCCTCAGATAAGTGTAAACAATACAGGGAGAAAAATATTTGGTTATCAAACGGCCGAGTCTACGTGATATATAAAATAATAAGGGCGCATTCTCAATAGAAAAATATATCTTTAAATTTTACAAATATTTGTATAATCTTTTTATATAAATTTTTGCATATAAAAACAATCAATCGATCAACTCTTTATTAGCTCAAATAGGAAAACAAGATAAAAGAAGAATTCTAGAATTATATTTGTAGATACTTAAACCCACCTTGCCAGGCAATAACAGAATGACTAATTTTTATATGAACACAGAATACAGTAGATAATAACATAATTATTAATATTATGTTAAGCTACAACTACAGGTAGTCTAGTGGTTAGCGACACCGATTACGCAATCTAGGTTCGGTTTCGATTCTCAACATGGACAAACGTTTGTAATATTATGAGCATAAATGTTGGTAGTTCTGGGTTTGAGTGCATGTTACATTTATTTCAGTATTTTATATGTATTTCTATGTATAAACATCGTTAACTAACACCCATGTGTGATAGTTAACACTCATAGTTAGTGATATGAGTGACCCATATCCATGGGCATACCCAGGTTCTGGGCCAGGGGGGCAACCGTAACGTTTTAAGACTCAGGTTCTAGACCAGGAGAGGGGGGGGCAACCGTAACATTTTAGTACTATATTTTTATGTTATTATATTTTTATCTACAACAGTAGTTAAAAAGTAAAGTTAGTTAGTAGAAAGGTAAACAAATTCCAGGGGTGAGCAGCTGCCCCTCCCTGCTCTCCCCCCCCCCCCTCGGTACGTCCATGCCCATATCACTAACTGATTTATTTAGTAGGTACCTAGTTACAATAACTAAAAATGGTTACAAAAACTAATAAAACAAAAACTGCAATATTCCACTTCCAATCTCTTGTTTGTCTGGAAACCTGAATATGTTATGAAGTATGAATGATATTCACCAAATTTAATATGAGACCTAATTATAGGAAGGGCATACTTCGTTCCCAAACAAAAAAAAATATTACAATTCGGTTAATAAATAAACGAATGTTGAGGTAATAAACTTGAAAAAACTCGGCCGAATGAGAACTTCCTCCCTTTTGGGAAGTCTTTTAAAATGACGAGAGGTATTGTGGTGCTAGCGATAGGAACGAATTTTCTTTCTCTATTATTATTAATTATGTATGATTTAATAGCAAGCTTATTGTAAATTGTATTTTACCTTTTGTTTAGCTGTTGCTTTCTTATATTTAACCGCACAAGACTAAGGCATAGTTGTAATATAATAAATAGTACTATAGCAAGAGTTACGTTTAGACCTTAGAGGAATAATGCATAGACAATATTTCCCGTGATGCCCCGCCAAATGACGTGCGATATAGAGCTTCATTTTAATATTGTTATGGGTATATCCCCGAAGAACCTGTTTCTAAATTAATGCTCATTTCGTAGCATCCAGTATAAAAGAAACATAATAATTAGATGTAAGAGACAGAAATAAGTACTAGTTAAGCACTAGTTTACATCATTTTCAAATGCATACTTTGTTTATAATATTATTATTCTTATTTAATTATAATATTATTAAGCTACTATAATACGTAAGGGTATGATATAATTATCTAATTATGTTAGTAGAAAAGAATCATCAATGTTTATACAGTTTTAAGTACACACCTTTAAATATTGATAAATGCATTTAAAATACTAGTTTGTATACGTGAGATGATTACTTTAAAATATCTAGCACGTAGCTAAACATAGGATCAAGTCCTTGTTAATATGTAAACTACGATACCAGTTACAGAGTTGATAGTCAATACATCAAGCTTTAAACCGGTCTCAGTGTTTAATACAAACTGTGTCCAAGAATAGGTACTTACAATTACTATTGAATGTTTACTATGCAAACACCCTTACGCCATATTTACTTAATCAACATTGTAATTTAAATTTTACAGATAAACCTCACTGCGATCAAAACAGAAACAAGATGGATACTCTCGATTCTATTTTTAAAAATAATTTAAATTCCGAACAATTAAGAGAAGTTAATCGAATTTATTATGGAACAGAGGATCATACAAAATTAAAAGTTAAGGATACGACAAAAGATTTAAGCGAAAAGTACAATTTTGATGTGTCTGGATATTCTTTCGCTGCTGCAAAAGAAGAAATTAGAAAACTCAGGATCATAAAGGTGGGATTGATTCAACATTCTATAGTTTTATCAACAGACAAACCTTTAGATAAGCAAAGAAATGCTATATTTAAGAAAATAGAAAAAATAATTGATGCTGCCGCACTAGAAGATGTAAACATTTTGTGTCTGCAAGAAACATGGTCAATGCCATTTTTCTTGTGTACAGGCGAGAAAGAAAAGTGGTCAGCTTTTTCTGAAACCGCAGATAATGGACCTAGTATACGCTTCTTGAGTGAATTAGCTAAAAAATACAAAATGGTTATAGTGTCACCTATACTGGAAAATGACAATGGCATCTGGTGGAATACTGCAGTGATCATAGATGAAAGTGGAAACTACTTAGGTAAGCATAGAAAAAATCATCTACCAAGCGTTGGTAGCTTCAATGAAACTTCCTACTACGCGCCAGGAGATACAGGTCATCCAGTATTTGAAACTAAATACGCGAACATTGCTGTAAATATTTGCTACGGACGTCACCATGCATTAAACTGGTTAATGTTTAATATCAACGGAGCAGACATTGTTTTCAATCCAGCTGCTACAATAGCTGAATTTGGAGAATCTTTTTGGGGTATTGAAGCACGCACCGCAGCAGTCGCCAATGGTTTCTTTACATGCAGCTTAAATCGGGTTGGTACTGAAAAATTCTTGACAAAAGATACTGAAAAAACCAGGACATATTATGGTTCCAGCTACGTTTCAGCACCTAATGGATGTAGAACTCCAAGTCTTAGCAGAGACAAAGATGGACTTCTTATTGTAGAAATGGATTTGAATCTGAACCGTCAAATGCGTGACCAATGGGGATTTAATATGACTTCCAGATTGGAGATGTATGCGAAGACGTTAGGAAACCTAAATGTAGGTAACCTACAATAAAAACATACACTGCCGTCACAATGGGAGTGATCAGCCGAACTAAGTTCTTAGTAATCAAAGTTAGATAGAGTAGCTAAAAAATGTATTTGAGCAGATGCTCAGATGCTCAGATGAACTCTGCCAGTCAGCCAGTTTCTGGCTGGACGTGTTCAGTATGTACACTTTATATTTTTTACTATACAAAAGTGTTAAAAGCAAAAGAAGAAATATTAGAAATACACAAAAGCGCCGTGACATGCTAATTAACATGGTGGATTTGGAAATGTTCTAGCCAAAAAAAATTAAACAGAATTTAACTTATAATAACGATTGAATTAATTTGCCAAACAGACCCAACATTAAAATAGCAATCACATCTGAAAGTGTCTTTGCTACTCAATCATTGGCAACAATTTTTAAAATAAATGCAAATTTACTTTTAAAATAAATGTGATTTTGTGAAATTACCTTGTCTTAATGTTTTATTTTCTAATGTGAATATGTCTAATATCATCATCAAAATATAAAATATCTAATATATACCTAATATCACTACATATTATAAAACAAAATACCCTGCCGCATCTATACGTAAGCGATAAACTTAAAAACTACAAGACCGATTTTCATGCGATCTTCACCAATAAACAGAATGATTTATAAAATTGAGGTGTATATAATTCGTAAAGATTTTATGTCAATCAGTAGAAATGACGATAATTGTTCATGATGTAAAAAATCAAGCCAACACAGGCCTTCATTCTGTTTCATAGAAGATGCCTTATAGACCGCACACACATCTCTCTTAGATATAAAAAACAATGTATTGTAAACATGTTCCACTCATATAGAATAAATAGTCCACGATTACACACATGTCTATATTTTCTTGTATAGATAGACATGTGTGTCACAACAAATTAGAATAAGAAGAGGGCTTTCTCATTGTTTTATACACAGCTTTTAATTTTTTCAATGCCAATGGCGTATAGGTCTATCAGTTTTTAATTCTCCAAGTACATTTTGTAAGTTTGTCGATTATTACTCGTCGACATGTAGAGCTTACTTAACTGTTACAATTTTACTTTCAACTTCATCATAAAATAATCAAAAAAATACTAACTACTACAATGAATTTATTAACACATCCAG
Source organism: Apodemia mormo (assembly GCA_036924255.1). Classification (NCBI taxonomy): domain Eukaryota; kingdom Metazoa; phylum Arthropoda; class Insecta; order Lepidoptera; family Riodinidae; genus Apodemia; species Apodemia mormo. The sequence goes on along the minus strand of JAUPFN010000014.1, from coordinate 30,372,821 downwards.
AAACAATCATTTAGCTTTTTCTTACAAACTGCACAAAGATCTTTTTTTGGTTTTTGTATAACGACATTAAGATAAAAATCTTCCCACAGATCATACTAACTACTTCTTCCAACTGGTGATTTTTCGAATGAATTTACGGTTTCCAAGCATTTGTTGTAAACATAATATGTTTTAGATATACTGCAAGGTAAAATAAACTGATGGCTAGGTAATCGGCCCGGTAATACCAATCAATTCTCATTTGAAAATTGACGTAGTAAATTGACTGCGTCTTATCTGTCAAGATACAATTAAAAATTTCAAAAAGCCCCGACACATCCATGCATGTGGCATTAGACCTCGTTACAAGATGGCAACGCATCATTAACATCTTTGGTGTCTATAGGCGATGGTTGACTCTTTCCATCAGGAGACCCATCTGCTTCTTTGCTGTCTTATGATATAAATAAAACAACCTCAGTCCGCCATTCCGCTACAAAGGTATGCATAAATTTAAGAGAAAAACGTGAAAGGACCTGATGATCTACGAAAGGGGATCTTGCAGCTTTAGGTTAAGGCTACCATGGTTCCTTACTCAATGAGCTTGAGTTGTTTTATTGCAGAGCTCCAATGACCTCCAGCTCCAGTATGGAATCCTACACATACACTCTAAATCAAATCATTTTGATTTAGAGTGTATATAAAAATATAACAAATGAGACCACACTCAATGGGCTTATTTTGTTTAGGGCAGGAATTCCATGGCCACTTTCTAGTTCCTTTATCAAACCCTGAGAATCTTCTAGTAATAAAAACCACCAATCTCCGATGGCCACCTTTCAGTTCTATCATTATTATATCTTAGAAAATATTCGGCACCTAATTATTTGCCAAAATAAACCGAATTAGTCAACATTCGATGGGTTTATTTTGATTAGCTTAAAAGTTGTAATGGAGCTCTATCATTTGACACTGAAAAACGTCCTATTCCAAAGTCCTTAAAAGAACGGATCAAACGAGACCAGAATCGATGGTGCTGCCCAATTTTCAATCATTCGTTCGTATCGTTCCCATGACCTACTCTCACTTTATCTTAAGAACCTGAAAATCATCTAACGCTAGATTATGCAGAGCGCACGCCACTGCAAATAATACCAAATTCGATAGATTTATCTTGTTTAGTTTAAAAGTGTCTGTGACCACATTCCAATTCCATCATCAGATACTAGAAATCGTCCAGCACCAAATTATTTCTCTGGAATGGAAAAAAACTCTGGAAATCGTCTTGCACTAAAGTGTTTGTCCAAGCAGAACAAATGAGTCCGATTTCGATTAATTTATCTTATTTAGTTTAAGAGTTATCATGGTTACCTTCCAATTCCATCATCAGATCCTGAAAATCATCCAGCACTAAAGCGTTTGCGAATATAACACAACTGAGTGCTAATTCAAATACATTACCACGTTTAGTTTAGGAGTTCATTCTAGTTGCATTTTGAATCTGGATTTTGAAGTACCAATGTTACTTTTTCGGCTTAATCTTCAGAGCCTTATCATCATGAGAAAGATCTTACTGTAACAAATAAAATTACTCCAAACTCCACTACAATTGAAATTTCTATCTGTGACTTACAATTGCACTCTTACGGCTCCATCTTCAGTTCTTCGACATTATATGTAATGGAAAGTACACATCTTCAAAAATCCATGGTGTCCGAACTTGACTATCTTATCTCTTTTTACGTTCTATGCGTGAGTTTCGGTAGCACTTTATCAGCTCTATCTTCAGATCCTTGTCATCATGAGCACTAATCTAACTTAGTACTTATAGCAACAAGACTTAGTTCAAACGAAATTGTCTTGTTAAAACTCTGCATCAGAGAGTTCCAATCCTATATCCAGGCTACATCATGATCTCAGCAGCATGGTACTGTGACGATACTCCGATCGTTACGTCGGAACTTCTCAGCTTGCAGCGAGTAATTGGAGTTTTCGAGATGCAATCCTGGCACTGGTGCTCGATTTACTTTAAAATTATTTTAGAAAAAAAAGAATATTTAATATCACTCCATTTATTGGTCTTTACGTATTAATTACATTATTATTTATTTTACTATTTCATTCATTTCTACCTTAAATTATAATATATATACTATATATTATAATTTAAGGTAGATACATGCATATACAGTGTGGCGGTGACGATACACCAATTAATTAAACTTAGTATATGTAATAATGTTCTCAGCCTGAATACAAAAAATCTGATAAATACATCCACTGGTTTAGCCACAGGACAATTTTTTAGTTTTCATTTCTAATTTTGCGAACATGATGTAGATTATCAGCTGTACGCATAGAAATATATAGAGGTCAATGGCTGTACGTGACCCGTTCACCCTATATGGTTTGAAAGAACTCTTATAAGTAAGTTGCCAACTCGCAATACTAGCAGAAAATCCTTGCATTCATTGGTTATTTTAATTTTTTATCCTTTACAACTGACCAATAACAACCCAATCTTGTCATTAGGAGAATTTGAAAAGAAAGCGAAAAGTCGCTTTATCTTGAGTGCATACACAGTGTGTACTGATACAAAAAAGCGCATTTTGCGCCTTCTTGATGAAAGCCGTTGATTACACGTGTCACGTACCTACGATACGTAGGTCACGGTCATTATTGTTTAATGTTATTGTTTAGTACGATCAAAGATTTTGCCGTGGTAATTGATATTACGTTATTACTTGTCATGTACTGAGTTTTTATTTTTTTCTTTTATTATTCTAGACTTATAAATTATGCGAAAGTAGACGCTTCATTTCAATTTTTATTGTGGTAAAATACGAGTTAAATTGTGCGAAAGTAGACGCTTAATTTTTATTGTGATGGCCGGCCATGGCCATGATGTTTGTGCTAATTAGTGCTATTTTGTGATAAGACACGTTAGGTAACTATTATTATTAGTGTGAAGTGAACAACATTTTTGTTTTTTCTTCTTTACTTTTAGCCAATATGTGGCACGAATCCTAGATTGATACGGTCTTTATTCTTACAATATACGCAAAAATAATTCTATAGCTACGTAATTACTTATTGTACAAAATGATTGTGATTAATAATAATAATTTATCAAAATAATTATTGAGGATGAGTGTGGTTTAAAAAGGCGCCTAAATATTATGTCACACGTAAAAATAATAATAATAACATGAGGCGCCAGCCGCCAAGCCGCGCGTGCGGCGTTGCCGTCCTGGTGATAGGTAAGTCAAAGGATGTTTTATCTTTATTATATTTTCGTGTCATTAATTTTGTTCGAAATTTTTGTTTTTTTAATTTCGATATCAGGACTGATTTGATAGACTAAAAATACTAGTACTAACTAGTACTACCTTAATTCTCACTTATTGTTATATGGTCACCGCCACACTGTATATATATATATATATATATATATATATATATATATATATATATATATATATATATATACAGGGTATAACAAAAATAAGCACTAACTTTCAAGGGTATACGTGTACATGAACTAAACAAACACCTGGTAAAATATTATACCAAAAGGCACACATTTTTTGTTTCATATAAATTTAGTAAAATAAGAAATTAAAGTTTATTTTCACACCCCTACCTTGAAGATGGAAGTGATGTGACGTCAGCAACACGTTGAATGAATAGCGTGACGCACACATAGACATGAAGAATACCGCGTACTTGTACTTACACACATTTAATAAGCAATTTTTTACATATCACTTTCGTCACTGATTAATTATTATACATTAATCCAAATTCACTATTTACAGGCAAAAATAAAACAACACTGTCTTCAAATTAATTTATAAGTAAGGTTCAAAATGACCACCACCCTTCTCAATGCAAAGAGCAGTTCTGCGTAACATTGATAACCTTACATTATGCAACATATGTGGGGTTATGGACCTAAATGCTGCATTAATTTTACCTTCCATCTCTTCACGTGTATGACATTCCACAGAGTAAACTTTATTTTTCACATAACCCCATAAAAAGTAGTCTAAGCACGTGAGATCTGGAGAACGAGGTGGCCAAGGCACCGGGCCACTTCGACCTATCCACTCTGCAAATCGATCGTTTAAATAATCACGCACAGGGCGTGCAAAGTGAGCGGGTGCTCCATCGTGCTGAAAAATTATATTACGGTATACATTCAGTGGAAGATTTTCCAGATGTTCTTCTAAATCCTCTCTCAGGTGTTGTAGGTACCTTTGAGCGTTAAGACCCTGAGGTAAAATAGTCGGCCCCAAAACATAGTCCCCAACGATGCCTGCCCAGACATTAATTCTCCACTGGTGCTGAAAGCTACTTTCACTCGAGGCATGCGGGTTATTATGTGCCCACACATGCTCGTTGTGCAAATTGAGCACACCATTTCTTGTGAAAGAAGCCTCATCTGTCCATAAAATATTAAAAGCAAATTCGGGATTTGCTTCAGCACGGTTCTGGTACCACCTACAAAAGTCCATTCTGGGCATATGGTCTGCAAGTCCTATCTCCTGAGTCCTTGAAAAATGGTAGGGATGTCGTCCATCATCCTGCAGAGTACGCCACACCACCATATGGTTTACATTTAACATAGCACTGCATCGGCGTGTGCTGGTCCGAGGATTCTCGTCAAAATGATTTAGAATTCGAGTCTCAATAGCAGTACCTACTCTTGAATTAGGACGTCCAACGTTTCGTTCGCGGTGGAAGGAACCAGTACGCTGAAGTCGTAAACACATGTTACGGAATACTGAGTACGGAGGTAAATGACGTTGTTCTGCTGGTGGCCTTCCATCAATAAACCGTTGTCGGTAAATCTCCCTCGCTTCATTAATGCTACCATTCCTAGCAGCACCAACACATAGCATCATTTCGTAAAATTCACTATTAGTGTAAAGGTGACGGTCATTATTATTTCTACGTGGCATTTTTAAAATCGCAATTTCCAATCAATGGGTATTAAGTAAGATTCATAAAAAATCGGCAATAATAGCAATAGTTACGCTCTCGAAAGGCAAACGGCAACTGAATAAAAAAATAAAAATTCCTTTACAATTATCTAGGTACTTTTCCGAACTAATTAGGGTTCAGTGAAACAAATTTAAAAATAATCTTCTTCATCTTAGAGTTTATTCCGGTTATTCTCCACGCTTGCGCTAGGAACGAGTTTGAGTTTGCCGTAGCGACTGTCGTCTAACCTCCGAACCTCTCTGGAGGAAGCCGGTGCCAGGACCTCTTTCATTGTACAGCAGTCAGGTTGTCTTGGGTCCCGAAGGTGGTGGTGGGACCCCTTGCACCATAAATAAAAAAAAAACATTTCCCGTGTTAGTTTGAGTGCCTTAAGAAGAATTACCCTCCATTCTACCAGGCGAACTGAGAATCGAACCCAGTACCTTACGAAGAAACGCCTAAACCGGCATCACTCTTATCATAAAAGTGACAAAAATGTTGACTAAAACTATACGGAACTACATATTAGTATGATTTTACATAAAAACAAAATGGCAGAAAAAAGGGAGTGTCTTGTCTCTTTCCGAAAGTGGTCTTTTCGCCAATCAAAGCGTTTCGTTGCACTTTGTATAAGCCGCAAAACACGTGTAAGTTCTAAAGGCCTGTACAAACGACCGGCGGCGGCTTTAAAGTTAACTTAATACTTTTTCATTTCCAGTATGATAAACAATATTTTGATGAAAAAGATTAATTTTTCTGAATGAATGAACAGGTTGATATGTAATCCCGGCAATCGCTAAAATTAGCAATAGTTTTCGTTGGTTTCGCTTGCGTGGTTTATTTTTGACATTCACAAAAAACTCTAACCACGCGTGCGAAGCCGCGAGCAACGGCTAGTATTTTATAAAATCTTTGATCTAAAATGTAATCAAAAAAACGTAGTCAAAAATTATCTTTTTCCTGAAATAACTACTACTTAGAAAGGTCTTGCCAATTTCTCCCGTGAAACAGCTTTGCTGTGTTTCGGAGAGAAGGGCAAGACAGGCACTGTAATTACTGGCACCGAGACTTAACATCTTATGTCTCAGGATCTTAACATCTTATGTCTCTAACACATGAATGGAATACCTGGGCTAGTTCCAGCCCAGGTATCCCATTTTTGTTCATTAGCGACGTCGACCACTTACCATCAGGTGGCACGTCTGCTAGTTTGCCTATCTCAATAACATAAAAAAAGGTAAGAAGAGGCGCACCTAAAACAAACTTTAGGTAGGTACTAAGTTCCATCAGCCATGTAGTGATAGTGACAAACGAGCCTATCAACTCACGGGGAACATTCCGATTCTTGACATTTTTTTAGCAGTGCTAGCCATGTCAAATTTCATATGTAACGAAAATTAATTTGCGCAATTAAAATTCCCGCGGAAAATATTCAGTAGTGTGTGTGAGCAAGGCCTTAAGTTGGCCGCGTTGAGACGCCTAGCGCGATGTCGGTAATACTTCAAATCAAAGGACTTCTAGGCTAATCAATGCGTAGGTTTATTTGTCAAAAATGCTTATAAAAGGTTGTGTTGTGTCTTAATTCTTAATGATAATGCATATTTATTTTGCGAAGTGTCGTGTTATCAACGAGAAAGTTTTACTAAGTTTTTAGAATTGTGTGTAAAAAAAGTGATAATAGCTATGATTTACCTGCTCAAAAACTAATTACCTATTTAGACACCTTGTTATGTGAAGTTAGAAGCAAACAGGGTACTAGAGGTAAGTATTATGCCATTAAAACAGTTTGTAAGTTGAAACCATGCCAGATAATACATTGTAAAATGCCTATGAATCACGGAATAGATTTAGGTACCTACACTGAAAACACATGTGAATAGTTGACTTTGAAGGTGGATATTGTGTGATGAAGTAATTTATGTAATGTGTTTTCATAACAAAAAGATACCTTAATTAGTTATATTGGATTATTTGCCACGATTGTTTTAGAATGTATGTACCAAACTAATAGTTTCACTCAGAGTTAGAAATAATAATCCAGGTCACAATAAATTTTAGGTACACAGCTGATATAATTTTGTTGCCAGGCGGGAGATTTTCCTGCATGAAATGCCTAATAGCCGCAGGTTTGCCTTACGTAAACTAGGTATGAGACTACTAGGTAGGTATTTACGATTAATAAAATTTTATGAGATTTTTTTTATTGAATATGAGTATAGTAATTAATAATTATTTTAATATGATCGTAATATGCTATCGAGTGACACCAATAGTCGGACAGTGTTTTTTTTAACATAATGTAATAATTATGGCTATCAAAACCCAGTTAAGTTACCTATGAATCAAATTGTCCAGCCTGGTAATCAAACTAAAGACCCTCATGGGTTTATTCCAACATCAGTCCTGGTAGAAAAAAATATAAAAAAACTCTTTAAATAATATCTACATTATTTACTCTGTCAAGTAATTAGTACTTTGTTGTGCGTCTAGCAGTTCATTGACATCTATCATATGATTGTGACCTTTCATAGCTGCGTAAACCGTGCGCGTACGTTACTGCGTGCTATACTTCAGGGCTGCCACAGATCATTTTGAAAAAAAACTTTGACATTCATTTTCTCAGAAATTTCATAGTTTTTATTTATTAAAAATGTATAATTAAAGAGCTAACCACACATCCTGAACGCTCCTTCAGTATTAGTGCTTATTTTTGTTATACCCTGTATATATGCAATATGCATGTATGTATGTATATATGTGTTGTATATTATAATATATATTATGTTAAAAAATATTATAATGACTGAATTACATACAATAAAAAAAAAGAAGACCTGTCCAGCCTCGATCGTAAAAGTGTAACAAACAACATGCTGTATAAGTACATTCTTATCTCTGATTTTAAAACCTGTTTACTCGCTCGGCCGGACTGTGTCGCGACGATTTCATTTTAATAATTATTTTACCTACCTCTTGTTGTTACATGCCTAGATTTATAAGTCATACATATATAGTTTTTGTTTATAATGTTAAGATTACTTTTTATTTCTATTGTTTTTTTTTTCATGATTGTAATTAACTTATTGTGTCGACGACTCTGATGCCCGGTAAAACTCGCAAGAGTTTATGTGGTATCTGTAATATTATTGATAATGTATTAAATTGTATTAAAATAAATAAATAAATAATAAATAATAATAAAAATAATTTAAAATGAAAAAAGCGGCCTGCACTATTTCAATCGTAGCACAAAGAAGGTGTTACATCAGCTACCCCCAAGGTAGGAGCAGCTGAGGCTTGGCACATACTTGTCCAATTTTAGACAACCTACCATCGACATAGTAATACCTCCCATAGTAATACCTCTAGATTTGTAACGTCAAACAAAATATTATTATCTTTCATAAACGGCCCACGACGTTTGTTTTCTTTAAACGTTTGTTTTTTATCACCATCAAGTAATAATGATTGGCGGTATGATCAATGCTCATCCCTGATTGGGTAAACATCGCATTGTCACATTTAAATAAGTGGTGCGTGAAATTTAAAAAAAGAACAACAATTTGACGGACTGAAAAAGTAGTTAGGGAGGGTGCTATATGAAAGAGCAATGAAAGATTTGACTTAATTTTTTAACCAGTCGATTTTTAATATTTTACATTTTTTTAATATGTACTTAAAACTGCTAAAAATCGAATTAAGTTTTGTAACATACAGCTTTTTAGTTATAAATTTTTTGCCATTTACAACAAATTTTATTGATTTAAAATATTTATTACACAAAATATAGAAAAGATAAACTTAACGTCTGAAGACAGATTGCAGATTTTTTAACACCATTGGCTGCATAACAGTCTAAAATTACGCCATAAATATTAGCTGTAGAACGGTGATTGAATGTCCCATTTTACAGAAACAAGCGTTGAGTGATACTACAATAACACTTAAAGCTGTAATAAGTTCCCGTGCTAAACAAAACACAGCTAATGTACAGCATTAGGAATTAAAATCAGCCTAATGAGTTACAAAATACTTAAAGCTGTACAGGAGTGCATTAGTATTCAAAACTCTAAGAAAGGCCTTGTAAAGCATTAGGCTGTATAATAACTCATAAAGGTCTCTTATAAAATAAAAGCATTTTTTACACCATCGTACGGCTGCAATAGAACTTTAAATTCTATATGAGCTGCTTTAATAATAATAAAAGTATCTTCACGCCCGTATCCCCGAAAGGGTGGGCAGAGGTACAACAAGTGCACCCACGATTAGCCCTTCATACTTGGTCCCACTATGTGATAGGTGGCAAGCCTATCGCCAACCGGGCACTTTTCAATCCCGGGCAATGTTGTTTTTATCAGAAAACTGAAAAAACACATTTCTGAATTGCCCGACCCAGGAATCGAACCCGGGACCTCTGTGATCAACTCTGTGCACTACAGCCGGGGGAGCCAGCGGACTGTATATCTGGTTCTTCTCTTCGACGTCCCACCAGCCGCAGTGCTTTGGTCGTGAGCCGGGTGTCGCCGGGAAGATGAAAAGAGACCACAACTGTTCGTTGCAAAGGCGCTTTATTGTAACGAAATAGCAATAAAGCTAGCACCGTTGCAAATATTTAACCTATTCTATGGAGAGCCACTACTTGCCCTAACACTGCCCTATTCTAAAGCCGGTACCCTATAGATATATACTAAAGCCCAGGAACTTGTCTGGGAAACTTATTGAGTCGTAACGAAACTGTAACTTTACTGGAGCGGAACTGATTGTATGGCCGCGCTCTCCGATATTTATAGTGCGCGGCCAGACGCGCGGCGGCAATCTTCAAAGAAAACCGGCGCCGGGTGTGGCGCCACAATGTCTAGGATTTGTTAAATCCTACTTTTTGCAATCTAATCTTAATAATTTTATCTTAGGTAGTTTCTTCTACCTCTAATTAACTAGTGTGGCCCTCTATCGAGTGCAACGGTACTACCTTTTTACAAATATATGCAAAACAAAGTACGTAATGCCCTAAGACCTACCGAAAACGAGTTACAATGTCTTGTTTCTTATTTACATACAAGGATTTAACATAAATAAACTTATATAATAACAAATAAGTGTGCTATATACATTGTACGTTCTTACAGGACCTCGGAAACTCTTACAATTACAGAGTTGTACGCCTTTTCAGGTCGTACTATCCTGTTTACTATCTTTATAGTACCGAAAAGTGTCTATACATATGCCTAAGGCTTATACTTACATTATCCATACTATTTACAATCATAAAACATTTGTTTACATAAAGAATTTTGCACTTTTCGGATTTTCGTAATAGCGAGTTCCCGCATATAAATACTATCTCGCAAGAGTCGACTCGTAATGTCGTCGACTGCGTGGAACTCGCTTTATTCGTAATATGCCTAATAGGCAAAGACCATAGCTACATAAAGCCTTATTATTACTATACAACAAAGCTGTATGTAGGTCTTAGGGCGAATAAAAGACGAAAATAAACATTATTTATTATACAAAACTTACGAACTAAACGAAAACTAAACGAAACATACATTTTATCCTGCCTTACTATCTATTTACATTAATATTTACAACAAAACATGTCTGTGCTGCACAAACTCCAAGACCGGACCACTACACCACAGAGGCGATAATAAATATATATATATATAGGCGATATATAAATAATAATAATAATTATTATTATTTAATTTAGATAATAATCCATAATTTGTTAGTAGGTATTTAATATAATATAAGAACTTACTGGCTATGTTAGTAATACATCCTTTTTTTCCATTATTTTCCCGCGGCAACACCTGCCCAGAAGTATTGCATAGGACATTCTAGTCGGGACGCAATCATCATCAAGATGCCATTGGTGCTGCCTTGCAATTATGGATTATTATCTGGATTAAAGAATTATTATTATTATAGTTAGTCATAGAATAACTATCAATTAAAATCGCGAAATATGATTTTTTCAACCCCCTTTAAAAAATGCGAATAACTCGGAAACTAGATACCGAACTTAGGACTCTTTTCACTTGGACGCTCACATATTATATCTATATTTACTACCTGTCCGAGCTATTCGCGAAAACTCTGGAGACAAACACTAAAGGTGAATCAACATTTAAAACCCTAAGTGAGTTTTTAAGGAATAATCAATATCATTCGCAAACGTTTTTTTAATGGCAACAGATAAAGCTCCTGCCATAATCGGCCGATATCGTGGGTTTATAAACTATCTTAAACTAATTATACAAGAAATAACTGCAATTCACTGTATCATCCACCAACAACATTCTGTGACAGTCTAAGATGCACCTATCAGTCATCAAGAACTCACCCACAACTCACCCAATAACATCACTAACTAATATGGCATCACAATAAATAAATAATTAATATAAAATAATTGTACTGGACCAATCACACGAATTAATCTAACCCCAACGTAAGCAAATTATTTGCCTGTGTTATGGGTGCTAGGCAGCGATACTACTACGTACAAACACATACATAAATACTGTTACATACATAATAAACACCCAAACCAAGAAACACAAACATCTGTCCCGGACCAACTATCCGAATATATATCGGGAATCAAACCCCAGCACCATCGATTCGTAGTTAGGGTCCCTAACCACTCAACCAACGGAGCTCTTTAGTAATTATGAAAAGAAGTGGAAGAAAATAATTTTTATCTGTAGGAAATTGGAATAAACTGACATTTGACAACTGACAAACACAAAATCAAAAGTGAATTGTTTAAAAAAACGGCGGGAAACTTCGAAAAGCGCGGTTGTTTTCTCCTGGCGAAAATTTAATTTTATAGTTATTTATTCAGTGGAGTTGGTTTTTTTTCGTAAATATTGTATTTTTAATTTACCTTTGTAATATAAATTATTATTTTTAGCTGTATATATATATTATAGGGTAAGCTCTTATCTTTTTTATTTGATTTAAATATGAATGAACCCCCTGATCCAGGGGGCACAGCCCCTTTTCCTACTAATTTTGTAACAATAGAATGCGACGAGTCAGGTATGGATACAGACCAATCTGTGAATTCTATAAATAAATCTAGGAAACGCAACCATTCCCACAAAATTTGCAAACACTGTAATAAAAAGAAGAGAAAACACATTGGCAGTCAAAAAGATATTGGCTGTTCATGTCGGGATGAAATTGCTGTTATAGATTCAGAGATTACATCACCTTCCATTCCTCACACAGAAATACCATTAACTAACAGTCTATCACAACAAAATCAAATGAGCCGGAGAATGTATAATCATTTAGATGCATCACCATATACTATACACATACAAAGGCTACAAACAACTCAAAATGATGGTACAACTCTTCATCCAATGACTGTTGGCAGGATGTTAAAGCAAAATAAAATTAATAATATTACCAATGGTAGCTTAAAGAGAATAGGGAGAAATAGAATTGCATTATCATTTAATTCATATCAAAGTGCTAATGAATTTCTTAGTAATAAAATATTAAGTGACTACAATTTAAAAGCTTTTATACCTTCTTTCACTATTACTCGAGTTGGTATAGTGAGAGGTATACCAACAGAGTGGACGCCGGAAGAAATAATGGAAAATATTTCTACACCAATTGGATGTGGCAATATAATAAAAGTTAGACGTATAAATTACAAAGTCATGGTTGAAGGAGTACCCGTATGGAAACCTACCCAATCTGTCGTTATTCATTTTGATGGCCAGATTTTACCCAAACGCATATTTATTTGCTTCAATTCCCTACCAGTTGATTTATACATATTCCCAACTATACAATGTTATAACTGTTGTCGCTATGGTCATACTAAAATGCAATGCAGGTCAAAGCCTAGATGTTATAGATGTGGTCAGGAACACAGTGGTGAGTCATGTAAAGTAGATGATGATTGCGTAAAATGTTGTTTGTGCTCAGGCTCACATATTGCAACCAACAAGACATGTCCTGAGTTTAAGCGTCAGAAAGATATTAAAGTTTACATGGCTCAAAACTGCGTCTCCTATTCTGAAGCATCTAAGTTACATCCGCCAGTCTCCAAATCATATGCAGATGTATTATTAACTTCAAAACCTACACACTCCGATAATGGCAATCTATCCATACCATCCAATAGCACTTCATATAAAAAAACAGTATTTCTCAAACCTCGAACTCCAACAAAAACAAGTAGAGGATATGACAAAACAGATCATAATAAAATACTTAATGAGTTTTCAATACCTACTCCTTCTGATGGCTGCGCTCTACTACATAGGAATGGAAAAAATAACACAAATGAGTTACAAAATCCTTTAATTTCAGAAATCATAGAATTGTTACAAACTTTAGCTCGTTCTAGTCCTTATTTACCGTCCAACGCTGCCCCGTTAATTGAAATATTATCAAAATCAATACCCATTAACAATGGATACACACAAGCACAACATAATACAGTGGAATTGCCGTAGCGCAATAAGTAATAAAAATGATTTAATTTATTTAATTAATAACCACAATCCTTATTTAGTTTGTCTATCTGAAACTTGGTTAAAACCAAGTTTTAGTTTTAGATTTAAAGGTTATAATACGGTCAGACAAGATCGTTTTGATGGATATGGCGGTGTTGCAATACTCATAAGGAAAAATATTCCTTATGTAGTGGTACCGATCTCTATCCCTGTAAATAATGATAATTTTTCTATAGTAGCTGTAAGTGTAAATAATATCTGTTATATATCTGTATATATTCCTCATCCCTCATCAACCATTTTAAACAAAATTAATGCTATAATAAGTACCATGCCTAAACCCTTGGTTTTATTGGGAGACTTTAATTGCCACCATGAATCCTGGGGTAGCTACAGAACGAATAGTTATGGTGAACAATTATTAGACATAATTGACTTAAACAATTTATGCATATTAAATTCTGGTTTACCAACACGACGTACTCACCCATCAGAAGGTGATAGTGTAGTAGATTTGTTTATCTGCTCTCCTAACCTAGCACCGATATTTACATGGTCAGTGTTACCTTCTACACACGGAAGCGATCACTTTCCTATAGTTATTTCATCTTTCACTTCAAACCACCCCGTCTCCACAAAAAACCATAATCACAAGAAATTCAAACTTAAATACGTAACTGACGAAATGTGGCAAAATTTCAGTAAGAAAATAGACGAAAATATATGTAATTTACCCCCCACTCATGATATTAACGTTCAGTCAGATATGTTGACTGAAGTTATAATTAACACAGCTAACGCGATGTTCCCTACTGTGTGCAGATCTACACATATTCCTTGTCCTCCTTGGTGGGATAGTGAATGTAAAGAAGCACTAAAGAACAGGAAATGTGCTGAAAAGACTTATCGCTATAATATGTCTGAGGAAAATTACGAGAATCTAATAGAGATAATGAAAAATTCAAAAAAACTATTTAAAAAAAAGAAAAGAGAAAGTTGGCAGAAGTTCTGTCACTCGATATCTCCAAACACTGCTCCATCTGAAGTTTGGTTAAACATCAAAAAGTTCCGATCAGCTTTTAATGACTCTCCATCAACTTTCATTAACCCCACAGTAGTTGACAATTTTCTTAATTATATAGCTCCTTTAACTGTCAATGAAAATATTAATATACAGGAAAATGACGACGAGACAACTTCAGATTTATCTTCACCATTTTCCTTAGATGAATTAAAAAATATATTAAATAACACTAAAGACACTGCTGCAGGTAATGATGGAATTGTTTATTCATTTATAAGCCACTTGGGAAATAGTTCTTTGTCATATTATTTAAATATCATAAATTCTATGATAGATTCTGGAAAAATACCACCATCTTGGAAAACGCAAGTAATATTACCAATCTTAAAACCAAACAAAGATCCTTTTGAAGCATCATCCTATCGCCCTATCGCCTTATCATCTGTTCTGATCAAAATAATTGAACATCTCATTAAAAATCGTCTAGAGTGGTATTTAGAAAGTAATAAATGTTTGGCCAATAGTCAGTACGGTTTTAGGAAAGGTAAGAGTACGACAGATAATCTAAGTCTTCTAACTACAGATATTAGAATATCTTTTACATTAAATAAATCATTACTATCAGTTTTTCTTGATTTAACTTCAGCATACGATAGCGTCTTACTTCCAGTGTTACAAGAAAAGCTATCAAAATTAAAAATCCCAAGTAAATATATTAAATTCATCATAAACTCATTATATAATAGACCAATCAATCTTATAGTCGATGATGTAGTACATACACGACTGCTATCTAAAGGATTACCACAGGGATCCGTGCTAAGTCCCCTTCTATACAATGTTTACACCCATGACATTGAACATTTTCTAGATAGTAATGTAAATATTTTACAATATGCCGATGACCTTGTATTATACACAATTGACCAAAACATTGATTGTGCTAGTATGCTAATGAATTCAACCCTGAATAAATTACAGAAATGGCTAGACATAAATGGGCTTCAAATTTCTCCATCTAAAAGTACTACCGTACTATTTACAAGACAACGATCTCCACCCAGACCATCAATACTTTTTGGCAATAAACTTATACCTTATAAAGATGACACGAAATTCCTAGGTGTATTAGTTGATTCAAAACTCTCTGGAATCTTACATTGCAACTACATAGCGAATAAATGTGAAAACCTAATAAACATAATAAGATGCTTAGCAGGTATATGGTGGGGCGCTCATCCTTTTTATCTAAAACTCATTTATAATGCAATTATAAGAAGCATTCTTGATTATGGATCATTCACACTCGAACCTTGTAATAAATCTGGCCTTAAAAAACTTGACAAAATACAGTCAAAATGTTTGAGAATTATATGTGGCGCGATGAAATCTAGCCCAATCAATGCGTTACAAATTGAGTGTGTTGATCCACCCTTACATTTAAGACGCCAATTTATTGCTGATCAATACGTTTTTCGCTGTGTGCAATTCTTAAATCATCCTCTTATGGAAAAACTAAAATTTTTGTCCGATCTTATTGATATCTCCCCATACTGGACACATAAACCTATCCCATGCCTCGTAATTAGCTATAGAAAATATTTATCACTCTCAGCTCCTATTTTTCGTTCATCTGTTCTACCCATATTCACTTGCAACTATGAAGCACTTATTACAAAAACGCAAATTATTTTTAATCTAGGTATTCAAAAACGTGATCAAAATGCAAATGTTCTTTTCAACTCCATTATTAATGAAAATTTTTCAAAATTCCACCTTATCTTTTGTGATGCATCCAAACATAACAACAATAACCATGTTGGTGTAGGTATTTTCCATTTACAATACAAAATCACACAAAAAGTAAAACTTCCACCTGAAACTACCATATTTTCGGGGGAATGCCTTGGAGTATTTAAAGCTGTAGAATATGTATTACTATTTAAACTGTCGAAAGCAATAATATTCACAGATTCACTAAGCACTTTACAAGCACTTGACAACTCATCGCTCAAAAAAATGCAACACCCGCTGATTTATGATATTAAGAAGTTGCTAAGCAGGTGTCGTGAAAGACAATATGACGTATATTTATGCTGGATACCAGGTCATAGTGGTATTTATGGCAATTCTAAGGCTGACGAACTTGCAAATGATGCAATTCTAAATGGCGACGTTTTTCCTTACTTGATATATAGCCCCGATTTAAAATCATTTTCAAGACAATCACTCTTTGCATCCTGGCAAGAGATATGGAATCACAATAGCAAACAAAAGGGCTCTTATTACTTTAATATTCAACCAACAATACCACAAAAACCTTGGTTTTTTACTATAAAATTTGATAGAAAAAGTTCTAGTATAATAACAAGATTAAGACTAGGACACACAAGTACTCCTTATCATCTCGCTAAATTGAGAATTTTAGAACATCCAAATTGCGCATGTGGAGAGGATGTGGCGGATGCTAACCACATTTTCTTCTCATGCACTAAATTTGATCATTCCTCATTATTTGAATCTATAGTTGCATTAAAAATTCCGCTGCCTGTATCTATACCTTCTCTTTTATTTTATAAAAGTTATAAAATTTACAAATTACTATCTATCTTTGTTTTAAATAATAATATATCAATCTAATTGTTACAGTAATATAGCGTATATATTATTTAAAAATTGTATATAATTAATTTGATTTTAATATATATTTGTTAATATTGATCTAACTTTACTGAATAGTATAAAAAAAAAAAATTCGTGTTTAGGTTTTTCTTACTTACAAAAAGTTTTCCCGGTCTGTTTTGTCATTGGCATTGATGTTCACAAACGTTTGCCATTAACAAAGAAAAAAAAAAAAAAAGTGAATTGTCATTTTTCGTTTCAATCAAGTCACGATTGCTTTACGGTTTATTTTTCTAAATAAATTAAAACTTTATCATAGAAAAATTAAATAAACGCTAGATCTAAAAACAAAATGGTAAGAATATATTTAGTGTTTCTGTAATAATCCAATAAATATTTTGTTTTCTATACCGGCTTGGAAACATGGCATTAATCAAAATTCTCATAAACACTTATTTCAGTCAATCTTAGCCTACAATGGAGGTGCGGTGGTCGCAATGAAAGGAGACAACTGTGTAGCCATTGCGACAGACAAACGCTTTGGTATTCAAGCTCAAACTATTTCAACTAATTTCCCCAAAGTCTATCAAATGGGTCCTACGCTTTTTGTTGGTCTTCCGGGACTAGCAACAGACACACAAACGGTTTTCCAGAGACTCAAATTTAGGTACGACATTAATATTTTTTTGTGTTGTGTATTTAGTTCTTGCACCCGATTTTAGTCTGTAGTGATTAATCATTAAAAAACCACTTTTAATTTTTTGAGAAAAATTGATTTTGGGAGCAATTCGAAGATGATGACCACATCATGTATCTAATATAATTAGAACCAACATTTTTATATGCTAAATTAGTAATTGGTTATGCTGACACAACCATCAGACTTGAGTTGCTACTGTGAACCTTACTCCAACTCGAGGTTAAACCTTATAGGTAACTACCAGGTTATGATGCAATTAATTATTGTCAGACAAAATTTTACCATTATCTCACTAATATTATACATTCAAAAGTTTATGGGAGTGTATGTTTGTTCTTTCTTCTGCTAAAACAGCTGTGTGACTAGAAATGTTTAATCACATTAATGTACATATACAGGGTTACTCTTAAAGATCCAGCAAAATTTTAAAATAAGGATCTAAATGTGTGTTTTAATTATTACTGCAAAATTATGACAAGGTAATATAAATATATTTGTTTAAAAATGTCCCTTTAAATTCATTTTCCTGTTCCAGTGCCTTTGAATGAACTCTGTAATTCTGACAGTGTGTCATTTTACATTTATCTATAATTATGATAGGTACTATTATGCAATTTTTCACTCTAAGTACAGTTTTCTCAAACACTTTTAATTTGGCTGAAGGCACTAAAATAATATTTTACTTAGAATTACACATAATTGAAATTATATCTAAGCGTTTTGTTTTTGTGTTGGATTTGTACGGACCGTCCGTACAAATTTGGGGTTAAGGGGGAAACCAACCCCTATCTAACCCGTCACTCACAAATCCAAAAATCATGCATCCCATTTTAAATGCCAACACATTTTCATACTACACAATAATGTGCTCGTGGGATTTTCAAAAGAATTTTAAACATGCAGCAAGTTATTGGGCTCCGCTAATATGAAAATTATTTTTTATTTATTCATAAGACAGCAAACAAACAAACTGTTCTGCTGATGGAAAGAGATAATCATTGCTTATAGATACTAACCATGTTAAACACACTATTAATTTTGCTTTCATGTACTGGTGTTGGAATGACACATGGAATAAGTTTATTATTTTGCCCTGTAAACTGCAATATGACAGCGACAAGCACAGTCTCTACAACCTTGCTTTGGTGCTTGTCACTGGTAAGACAGGGTACTATATCCAGACAAGACAATGCAGAATTCTACCACCTAGTAATCATAATGGTAATGACTCATATAGCTGATTATTCCCATCTTACGAGCTAACTGGCAGGTGGCTGGTATCCACCACATTACCCTTTCCTGCAATTGCAGGAAGAATAGGTGATGTTCAGTATATTTTCTTTGCAGAATGAACCTATATGAGCTGAGAGAAAACAGAATAATGAAGCCAAAGACATTCTCAGCCATGCTCTCAAATTTGCTGTATGAAAGACGCTTTGGTCCATACTTTGTTGAACCAGTAATTGCTGGACTGGACCCCTATGATAATCAACCTTATGTCTGCAATATGGATTTGGTAATATATTCTTTAGTAAATCTTACGAATTTCATTTTTACACAAAGGATGTTTTTTCAGGCACAACCCTTTGCTGAGTTCCAAAACTCTCGGTGCTTTTGTTGGTTGTGTCAAGTGGTTTTCAGGTTTGGTGCATTAATGTGCCAGGAATATGGGTGTATAAGAGATAGAAGCGAAGGCTAAAATAAGAATATTTTAACTTAATTGTTTTTCATTATTTCTATTCATTCAGTGATTTACACTTATATAATTTCTTACCTAGATTTGATTATTTGCAATAGACTCAAAAATGGCTGGGTCGATTTTAAATATTCTTAAACTTATGAAAAGTTACATTATTCTGGAAAAGCATAGGCTTTTTATGTCCGAATAAGCAAAAGGAAGTAATATTTTTGATCATGTGAACAAAATTATGAACAACAGCTAACTAATTCTAATTACGGAAACTAATTAGAATAAAGCATGGGAAAGGTTTGCCAGTTTGAGCCACTAATGATATAGGTAACTTAGTTGTAGATATACAATAACTAACAAAAAAGGTTATATTTTCTTGTATTGGTTTGCTTTTTTTAAATTATATGTATTATCCCTAACACTTTTAATAGGAATTTAAGAAATTTAGAATTCTATAATAAATTATGTCATTTCTAATATACTACATTCTAAGTATAAATTATTGTAATCTCCACCTATAAATTCTTACTTATAAAATTACAGATTGGTTGTCCAAATGAGCCTGAGGACTTTGTAGTAAGCGGCACATGCTCTGAGCAGCTCTATGGTATGTGTGAAGCTTTGTGGGAGCCAAAATTAAAGCCTGATGAGCTGTTTGAAACAATTTCACAGGTAATATCATAATATTGAATTTTCGTCTTTAGGAATGTAAAGACCTAATTAACACAAAATCATTATACTGACGCATTTATATGACATTTAGTGGTGTTAACTAAATCTTAAGTCGCTACTTAGACATTTGTTCAGTTGTCAAAAACAGAGGTTAAAGTTATTGAAAAAAATCTTACAATTTTAGAAGCATGATATTTCTCATAGTGAACAGTACTCTACCTGAAACATAACTACCCCTATAAGATGGCAATCTCCTCAAATTTTACACATACATTAACTTGCCTGACAATTTATATTTTAAACAAAATTAACAAATTTAGTTTTTGAATATAAAGATTAAACTTGATTTCTAATCCCAACTTTTCCCCGTCTTGGTCCCAGGCTCCTTTGAAGAACAGGCCAACTGCTGTTCTGCCAGGCATGTTGTAAAAGGCAACCAATTGGCTATACGAGTCACTACCACCATGACTACTAGGTGGTAGAATTCTGCATTGTTTCGCCCGGGTCTGGTACCACAGCTTTACCTATTCCTGCTGTAATAGTGTCAGTGCTTGTCACTGTCGTGTTCCAGTTTGGAGACTAGGGTAGCGCTGCTTGTTTGCTATCTTATGTCATAACAAAAAGTTTTTGAAATCTTCAGGGAACTTTCCTTAGTATATATGTCTACCATCATCTTTAAACACAAAAAATGTTAATGGTGCATTGCTATCGTGCTATCGTTTTTGTAGAAAAGAAGTTTACCAGCTTACAGCAACACAACCTTCACAACATAAATATCATTGATAAAACACTTAACCTAATGCAGAGAAGCACTTAATTTTAAATTTATTGCAGGCATTAGTAAATGCAGCAGATCGTGATGCTATATCTGGGTGGGGAGCTACTGTGTACATTATTGAGAAAGACAAGATCACCGAGAAACACGTCAAGACAAGGATGGACTAGTTTTAGTTAATGCTCTTACATATTAATTTTAATATTAAATTTTTAAATATCAGCTGATTTTCTTTCACTTTCAATAATTTGTACAAACCCACAAAATACATTGAAATTTTACTATATGATTACTGTAATGACACCAGTTCCCTTACTTATTGTTCTTTCTGCCTGAAGCAGGCTGAGGAAGCAACTAAGGGAACTGTTGAACTAGGTACAATTGAATCAGTCGCCTCTACCACATTTATAACTTTTTTGATACAAACACGGTGTCGAACACTACCATGGGAAAGTATCCAATCAAGTCAGTTTTAGTCTTTTTTAACCGACTTTAAAAAAAGGAGGAGGTTCTCAATTCGGCCGGTATATATTTTTTTATGTATGTACACCGATTACGCCGAGGTTTCTGAACCGATTTATGTGATTGTTCTTTTGTTTGGTGCGGAATAGTTTCAAATTGGTCCCATAAAAATTTGATTCATGCAGGCCCAGTAGTTTTTATTTTATGAGCATTTTTTATTTATTTTACCTATGCCGATGTCAGAAATCAAATCTTGCAAGTAAATTTGATCCATTTCCCGGTTACTGATTGAGCTGAAATTTTGCATACGTATGTTAATTGGATGACAATGAAAACTTATTATGAGATAGACCTGATCTGATGATGGATTCGGAAGGTGACCACAGGAACTCAGTAATTAAATGGTTAAAAATCGTTTAATGACAAGACTGTTGTCGAGTTTGGGCTCAATTGATTCGTGTTGACGAGCACTTTTGTACTTGGTGGTAGCTAGAATCTTCCAGGGTCTGACGATGAAGCCAGAAGTTGGCCATAGGAGCTCAGTAATTAAATGACAGAACTCTATCAAGTTTGGGCTCGTTTGATCGGTGTTGATGAGCACTTTGGTGCTTGTTGGTAACTAGGATCCTCAAGGGTTTGATGATAAAGCCAGAAGGTGACCATAGGAGCTCACTACTTAAATAACACAACTCTATGGAGTTGGGCTCGTTTGATTCGTGTTGACGAGCACTTTAGTGCTTGGTGGTAACTAGGATCCTGCAGGGTCCGATGATGAAGTCAGGGTCCGACGATGAAGTCAGGGTCCGATGATGAAGTCAGGGTCCGATGATGAAGTCAGGGTCCGAATGTTGACGAGCACTTTGATGCTTGGTGGTAACTAGGATTCTGCAGGGTCCGTTGATGAAACCAGATGGTGTCCATAGGAGCTCATTAATTAAATGACACAACTCTATCGAGTTTGGGCTCGTTTGATTCGTGTTGACGAGCACTATGGTGCTTGGTGGTAACTAGGATCATCTAGGGTCCGATGATGAAACCAGATGGTGGCAATAGAAGCTCAGTACTTAAATTACACAACTCTATCGAGTTTCGGCTCGTTTAATTCGTGTTGATGAGTATTTTGGTGCTTAATGGTAACTAGGATCCTGCGGGGTCCGATAATGAAGCCAGAAGGTGGCCATAGGAACTCAGTAATTAAATGACAACTCTTTTGAGTTTGGAATCGTTTGATTCGTGTTGACAAGCACTTTGGTGCTTGATGGTAAATAAGATCCTGCAAGGTCCGATGATGAAGCCAGAAGGTGGTCATAGGAGTTCAGTAATTAAATGACAGAACTCATTCAAGTTTGGGCTCGGTTGATTCGTGTTGACGAGAACTTTGGTGCTTCGAGGTAACTAGGATCCTGCAGAGTCCGATGATGAAGCCATAAGGTGGCCATAGAAGCTCAGTAATTAACTGACTCAATTCTATCGAATTTGGGCTCGTTTGATTCGTGTTGACTAGCATTTTGGTGCGGCTGTTAACTAGTTATAAAAGGAACTACTCTTGACAAAAGCCTTTGTTCTACATCTGTCAAGTCGGTCAGTTCAGGAGGTAAAGACATAACTTTCATGTTGTTCCAGTAGGCCTGAGAAGGAACTTTTCTTTTTTTATGGTAGTCGAGCAACGGTGGCACCTCCGGAAGGAATTCAAAAAGTGCTGTGACTAACGACGTCTGTTGTTTTGGATATAATAATTTCTTATAGATTGTACACGGTACTTCAGCATATTGACTTATGGTGATTATCAAATTACGCTCACTCATTGAACGAAGTCTTTATGATGTCTGACTCGCTGCCGCTAGTCGGTTCTAACGTTGCTGAGCAGACTCGGTTGCTGTACGGTTTCGTATCACTTCTAATCTATGAACTCTGCTCGGCGGACTCCTTCGCTAAACGCTCCTTAATGAGACAAATTCTATAAACCTTCTGCTCGGCAGATTCGTTCGTTAGACGCTCATTAATGAGGCCAAGTCTATTAGCTCTCTGCTCAAAAGACTCATTTGCTAGACGCTGTTGGATCTTACCGAGTCTAGAATTATACTGTTCAAAAGTTTCTTGACGTTAGCGTGTTTTCATATATGCTTTCATGGCCAACAAACGTTTTTAATGATCTTTAATAGTTTCACAAGAACGTAACATTATGTCTCGAAGAGCATTTTTAGGGAGACAACTATTCGTTCCGGTTTCTTGAGACCTATGTTTGTTACGGCGCGCAGCATCTGTTGTAGTCTACCCAAAAATAGTTGACAATACAACAATATACTAAAAAGTATTAAATAAAAATAACTACGTTAAAAAAACCGACTTCAAATACTAAAAAGTAAAAAATAATAAAGATTTAATATTAATTAAATACTACCTATTATTTATATGTGCTATTTACTAATAGGATTGAAGTCGGTGCCAAGCCAATCCGGCACGCACGCACGGGCAGACGTCGTTGACCACGGGGTGGAATGTTAGTACATTTGGACCTTTTACAAAACTTAATGGTGGCTCCACCTGAGCCACATACACCAAACTTCGTACGAAACTAATCTCTAGTCGAAATTGAAATGTCTACTATTCTCTACCATCATCATTTCTATAACATGTCAAATTCAAAATCGATTTGAATCGATATACTGTATCGATATGAGTCATAATTCGATGTATGTAACGTTTCGTATCGACACAAAACGATATTTTTATGTGGTAAAATATGAAAGGTATGTTTCTGGAATAAAAAGATTTCATTGCTATTTCGGTATTTAATAATAATATTAAGTCACTATTTTCATTCAACGGCATTTTGACTACACTTTTATGACTATAAACAATATCTTGTGGATGCGTTGCAAGTTAATACAATTGCAGATATCTGAAGGTGTAGATCATGTCAAATAAAGTAAGTGTTCAGAGATCACTGAAGTCACAATCACTGACATGAAACGTGGGGCTAATTTGTTTTATTTTATTTTGACCTTTCCGATATAATAAGACAATGAACTTAGCATAAGCTTATTATATATTAAACTGCTGTAAAGATATTTGTTATATTTGTTTAACAATAGTATCTCGTATTAATTATATTTACTTGTTCAAAAGAATTCGAACTTTGATTACTCCAACGTATATTTATGGTCTTTTTAAATGGTTCATCAAATTGATGAAATCGTTTTCTATCTGCCAGTGAAAGGCCTGTCAAAATCAGACAGACAAAAATTGTAAAAAATGCTGTTTTGGTATATGTATCGTGTATACATCCACATGCATTTAGTAAAAAGTGGTTATTTTAATATTACAAACAGACAGTCCAATTTTATTAATTTGTATAGATTTAATGCCACTTAAATGAATATTTGATATCATATTGGTGGCATTTATATTTTATAAACAAAAAATAAATCAGACAGTACGTGTAGCTCACAAACACAACTATAATGCAATAAATAAAGCTAATGAAACTAATTTATGATAATTATTACTAATGAAATTAATATTATGTAATCTATGATCATTAATTATTCTTGTATTTATAATCAACAATAAAAATATGCATCAACACAAAATGTTGATATATCGTATAATTCGCATAGCATGATATCGATACAATACGATATCGATTCAGGTCGCCCATCTCTAACTAAAACTTAAATTTCATTCTTAAATACATAAGTAATCTGTGCTTAAATATGGCTGCCAGATTGTTTACATAGTTTTGTGCTAGTTTCATTTTGATTTATTTGCATTGTTTTCGTGATATTTACGGCAAGTTAACAACTATCTTCCGCGTCTACAAGTTATACAAATGAGTTTTAACTATTTTGTTTTTTTCTGTGGCTTTTAAACGTTGAATTAATAAGTACTCTGTGTTTAATAGTGTCGAATCAGTTCTCAGTGATTAAACCTCATAATTTTGGTTTGTATTTTGGTTTGTAATTTGACAAAATAAATCTATTCTATGACGTAAAGTTTTTTGTTTTATTTACATAATATGTCAGAGATCTAGTAAAAAGTTAAGAAATAGATATGATAAGAGGCTTCCGTTACATAGTTTATGCTTGATTTATAGATGGCGCTGACGTCCTTTTAACGATGTTGAAGTTTCCGGTCTACAAAGCATTATATTATATACTAGTCTATGTCGTTGACGGACGGACGGATTTTGTATTTCATAATATTTTGCATGGAGACATGCTCTTTTCTGTGAGCCTTTTGTTTGACTGGGCGTCTACTGTCGGTATCATTCAAACATGCAAACTTAATTCATGACTAATTGTTATGAGTGACGCCCGCATGACCGTCTAATGCATAGACTAGTATATAATATAATGCTTTGTAGACCGGAAACTTCAACATCGTTAAAAGGACGTCAGCGCCATCTATAAATCAAGCATAAACTATGTAACGGAAGCCTCTTATCATATCTATTTCTTAACTTTTTACTAGATCTCTGACATATTATGTAAATAAAACAAAAAACTTTACGTCATAGAATAGATTTATTTTGTCAAATTACAAACCAAAATACAAACCAAAATTATGAGGTTTAATCACTGAGAACTGATTCGACACTATTAAACACAGAGTACTTATTAATTCAACGTTTAAAAGCCACAGAAAAAAACAAAATAGTTAAAACTCATTTGTATAACTTGTAGACGCGGAAGATAGTTGTTAACTTGCCGTAAATATCACGAAAACAATGCAAATAAATCAAAATGAAACTAGCACAAAACTATGTAAACAATCTGGCAGCCATATTTAAGCACAGATTACTTATGTATTTAAGAATGAAATTTAAGTTTTAGTTAGAGATGGGCGACCTGAATCGATATCGTATTGTATCGATATCATGCTATGCGAATTATACGATATATCAACATTTTGTGTTGATGCATATTTTTATTGTTGATTATAAATACAAGAATAATTAATGATCATAGATTACATAATATTAATTTCATTAGTAATAATTATCATAAATTAGTTTCATTAGCTTTATTTATTGCATTATAGTTGTGTTTGTGAGCTACACGTACTGTCTGATTTATTTTTTGTTTATAAAATATAAATGCCACCAATATGATATCAAATATTCATTTAAGTGGCATTAAATCTATACAAATTAATAAAATTGGACTGTCTGTTTGTAATATTAAAATAACCACTTTTTACTAAATGCATGTGGATGTATACACGATACATATACCAAAACAGCATTTTTTACAATTTTTGTCTGTCTGATTTTGACAGGCCTTTCACTGGCAGATAGAAAACGATTTCATCAATTTGATGAACCATTTAAAAAGACCATAAATATACGTTGGAGTAATCAAAGTTCGAATTCTTTTGAACAAGTAAATATAATTAATACGAGATACTATTGTTAAACAAATATAACAAATATCTTTACAGCAGTTTAATATATAATAAGCTTATGCTAAGTTCATTGTCTTATTATATCGGAAAGGTCAAAATAAAATAAAACAAATTAGCCCCACGTTTCATGTCAGTGATTGTGACTTCAGTGATCTCTGAACACTTACTTTATTTGACATGATCTACACCTTCAGATATCTGCAATTGTATTAACTTGCAACGCATCCACAAGATATTGTTTATAGTCATAAAAGTGTAGTCAAAATGCCGTTGAATGAAAATAGTGACTTAATATTATTATTAAATACCGAAATAGCAATGAAATCTTTTTATTCCAGAAACATACCTTTCATATTTTACCACATAAAAATATCGTTTTGTGTCGATACGAAACGTTACATACATCGAATTATGACTCATATCGATACAGTATATCGATTCAAATCGATTTTGAATTTGACATGTTATAGAAATGATGATGGTAGAGAATAGTAGACATTTCAATTTCGACTAGAGATTAGTTTCGTACGAAGTTTGGTGTATGTGGCTCAGGTGGAGCCACCATTAAGTTTTGTAAAAGGTCCAAATGTACTAACATTCCACCCCGTGGTCTAATGGGAGCCTAAGACATCCAATTTATGAGGTCTTGAGAGACCAAGATATGAAATATGATAATAAATAAAACCAATTTATTTTGTAGAATCTTTATATTAACCGAATATTTAGAAAAATTAAAGTTTTAATGCTTCATACACATTGTTTTTACAAGAATTAGAGACTAGAGAATTAACATTTCAATTTATCAATCGTGTTACTTATGTGCCGATTATAAACGAAGCAATCAGCATTATAAATATCCGCCAAATGAAGCGTGGCTACATCCGTCACCATTAACAAATTATATCTACTTGTAACATTATGGGTAATTAAACCTAAACAATGGCAACACATATGACATTTGAATCGCTGACTAGGGGCGGCTGCATGTCGCGCGGATTTTGCTTTCTACTTGACTCATTAGGCCGTATTGACCTTTTAACAGATTTTTCGAACGGTTAGACCTTCAAGAGAACAGCTTACGATATTCTTAAAAATTCGGCAACGCAACTGCAAAGATGAGTCCATTGAGTATGGAGGTAAGGAAGACTTTTACAACTTTCCCCCCCTATATATTTGGTTCTCCTTACCTATACTCCATGACTGCCCGCTTAGGTTAAACCATGAAGGTGTATTATATCTGGAGGCAGCACTTATACCTACTTGAAACACAATTTTAAATACTGCTGTCATCTTCTGAGGATTTCTCCTCTCCCTCTCTTTCTAACACAGCTGTATAAAAAGAGACGAAGAGACCTCATAGACAAGAGATATAACGTAAATATATATATTTCAAGTGATTAATACGAGTGCTAGCTCCACCTATACCTAATACTTCATGGGTTAAACAGCGTGGTTTGTCGGGCGCGAGATTCCACCAATATGAACTAATATCTCGCTTACTCTAATGTGTATGCCACGCAATGACGTGTATTGACATTTTTCGTGGTGAAACGAGATGTTAATTCTTATTGGCCAAATTTACAATTTAATTGCATCGGACTAGTTATTTTGTAAAAAATAAGTATTTTAAATTAGTTTAGTATTTTATATAACAGCAATTTTACATATTGTGGCAATCCTGGGGGCAAAGATAAACATTGTCACCTATAGACACCAAAATGATAACGATTCGTGGCTTTCACAAAAATCTAATCCGTGGTGGCTTTGGTGTAGGTCTTTGAAATATTTTTAGACTCAACACTGAATATGATCCTGAATTTCACATCAATGTGCGTTAATTACAAAATCTGCACGACATGATAAACGCCCTAACACATTGTTCAGGAATCTGATGTCAAGTTATTTAACCAGATTACACTCCCAATAATAAAATTTATCCAAAATTCTTACAAATAATAATTTGTGTTTTAAAATGTGCAATAATAACACCGAAAACGACAGGGCCGTCTTAAAGTAATTAAATTCTAAATAACAATATCTATCACAAAAGCTACTTTACCGTAAAAACAATACACCGGAATTCCTGAGTCTAAGACAATGGTTTACCAGATATTTTTCCATAATATATTTAAACAAATTCATATGTGGGTCATGTCTATTGCTTACTTTTTATAATTCACATTTTAATGTGGCCATCCGTTAGTGTAATTGATAATAACTCCCCACTAATAACAAAAAATCCGATATAAGTTCGAGTTGGTAATCCGGTTTTGTGACTTTTACACAACTATAAAATATCAGATTGACATAACTGATGAGATAACGTAGGATATATATTTATTACAGAAAAATTTACTATTCACATGAAATTTCATGAATTCTAAAGCCCAAAGAGTAACTAACAAGTAGTGTCGTAATGAGACAAGTAAATCAGTTTATAAGTATATTTTCCCGGTATTGAACCAAGCTCCCTTCCAAAAATATACCATCTGCCAATCAGTCGGGTCGTTCATAAAACGTCGCTGCGCCTGACAATTTCCATATGTGATATTTGTAAGGTTTTGGGAAACAACAAAAAACATGATATGTCTATTTGTTAATAACAAATAATAAATTAACAAATAGACTATTTGTTAATTTAATAGCACGTTTTTTGTTGTTTCCCAAAACCTTACAAATATCACATAATTATGGAACTTGTCAGGCGCAGCGGCGAAAACCACTTGACTAAACATGGCACTACAATCGCGATTACGAGGCGTTAACAGTTCCACGCCTCGTCGAGTTTGGTATTATTGCTTTATCCATATCTGCCGCGACAGCGTCATGGTCACATGTTAACTGTCTTGTTACGGTTTGGAGGGTAAAGTTATGCAGCGTACCATGCTGTCCCACAAAATGGATAGCAACGCACCCATATTTGGTGTTTATATGCGACGGTTGTCTCTTTACATCAGGAGATTCATCTGCTTTTTTAAATTATAGGATAGCAAACAAGTAGCTGGTTCACTTGATGGAAAGACACAACCATCGCCTATAGACACTTAATATGTTAATGGTGCGTTGTTAATATCACATGCATAAGTTTACCCGCTACTTTGCCCTCCAAACTGTAATGAGACAGTAACAAGCACTGACGCTATTTTGACGAGGAATATATAAGGCGATGGTACCAGACCCGGGAGAGACGTTTCAGAACTCTACCACCTAGTAGTCACGATGGTAGTGACTCGTATAGCCAAATCGTTAGCCTCGTACGAATCATGTGGTAAAAAAAACATCCCACGTCGAGACACGTCTATAAAAAATGAAACGAGTGCTTTAAATTACGTTTCAGGCGGATAGATCTTGCTTCCTTTACATTCATAATTCTCTTCATACGGTTACACAGATCTAGGCATCACCTTTGGAAACATCTGAGCCATTTGTGTGTCAGTTTAATGACCAATTGCACTACCATTTTCCGAAATAGTATGCTGTCACGATCTTTTTGTTCAAGACAAGAAGTTACAGCACACTATTTAGGATTGTCCTACGCTAAAACAATGTTAGTACATTGGCGGCCATAAGTCTCCCCCAATTTCCACATCAATCGTAAAATGTAATAATATAACGTGTTTATCAATAGTCTTATACAAATTGTTCGATGTGCACTTCGCGACGTGTATCGGGAGAATCAATTACGAGATATCTTTCTCGTAGAAAAGGGAAATGGGAAATCTGTTTTCCAACGGGTGGTAACTTCTCTTTACAAGCTTACAAGCTAGACAGATTTTTTGTATTATGCGGGGAGTATAGTTGTTTGAAGACCTATTTATTTTAAATGATAATACCATTAAATCCCAAAAATAATTTGAGTTATTTTAATTTATATTTAAAAATTAAAGTGGCTAAACCACTTAGATTATATACAAAATCAAATAATAAGAGAATGAACTTTTTGCATTTATACAAAACTACCCTCAATTTTTCACAATAAATCACAAGAGCTCTAACAATCCAAGTCTTATTTCAACATAGTATAATAAATAACAAAAACCTTACATATAAACACTACACTAGACGAACTAAGCGAACTATGCAATTACATTGGCAAAGTGTCGAACAGCTTTGGCGTCCTTTAAAAACCGTGGAACAATAATTATTATTTATTAAGAAAACGTTAATCGACAGGATTCTGGTTCAACTTTAGAATTATTAACATCACTTCAACAGACACTAAACTACAGTAGATGAATGTTATAAAACTAGCAAGTCCATAAGTGTATTGCAAAATCTATACCTCCAAGGCCTTAGAGTGAAAACCTAAAAAAAATCATTAAAAAAACATTCAACATTTTAAAAGTGACGGGAGGAGTCTAATATCGCACAATAGATAAATAACAATATGTATATGTATAATAAGCATGTATGGATAAATCATCATTTAAAAAAATTATTTGTGCAGTGGTATTTTATAAAATGTTTTTCCGATAGGAAGTGTTAACTATAGCCAACAGACACCGAAGAAGTTAATGATGCGTTATCATTTGTATTTCATGCCTCATTCATATGTTTACCGTCTGACGTACCTTTCCAACAAAATACAAAATGATACGGATTAATTGCTATTGCAACAGGGATTAGTTAGGCCATTGTACCCAATACGCACGATGCAGAAATCTATATTTATTATAATTATTAACAATTATGGTTGAACGGTTGAAGTTTAAAGTTGAACAAAACATGACTACACACATTGCAGATACTGCCCTATTAAGTCTTTTTATTCATTTCTTTTTTCACTCTAAGGTAATGAAGAACAATAATAGCCGGCTGCACTAAACGTGACATAAGATCTTTACCAAAAATATATTTTATCACCATACCGTAAATGTCTTGCACCAACAGAAAAGTCCTAACTTAGGTAAATACGCACTACGGCTAAGTCAATTATAATGAATGTATCTGTTTTCAAATTGTCTATGGTTTTTGGTTGTTATGGCTATGACATTTATTATGTCATTAGCTAATAGCAAAAATAATCTGTAATCATTTAAAAGCGGCGGTACTTCACACTATGCAATGAAATATTTTTTTTAGGTGTTTAACTATTAAATATTTGTATTTCAAGTAATATAAATTTGTGTAGAAAAACACAAACACTATTTCTTTATTATAAAATAAAGAAATAGTGTTTGTGTTTTTATACACAAATTATTACAACATAAAAATCAAGGGACTCTTTAATTTTTTTCGAATGAAATTTTAAATTTTTTATGACAATTCCTAGTTTTCACTTAGATGATGTACATGTAGCCTACAGTTTATATTAGTCAAAGTGCTATCGTTAATAACAGACTAAAAAAATTAGAAACCAAGGCATCATCTCTTCTCACCTTCTGTTTCCTACCACAATAAATATTAATATGATCACTTTCCGAGAGATACCTCAGAAGATGACAGTGAGGTTTGAAATTAGAAAAAGTTTAAAAAATTAAAACTGGCATAGTCAAAGCCCAGAAATATTTAAATGTTACGTAAGTAAAAAAAAATATTTTATCGTCAGTTTTGTATTAGACAAAAAAAAACAAAACATAATTTATATACTTGAAAAAATCACTATTTCACAATGTTTGTATTAAGCAATAACCAAATCAAAAAAATATAAAATATTTTGGCGTATTCTTAAAATTAACGGCAAACTGATTCAATTGAAAAAAGTTTTAGATCCCTAGGTGATCGAGAAGTGCCTCCAAAATCACAGCAAAAAGATGTCAGTTTTTGGTGTCGTTTTTCATTATTACACATTTTCCGGTCTTGCCTCTCAGCCCGCAAACAAATCATAACGTCCAATAAGGAACTTCGTTCAAATAAACTTCGGAATTCTGTACAATTTCGAAGTAAGCCAAATTAATGATTGATGCAACCTAACACACATTTTTTTTTGTTTAAATAGTTTAAGAGTAACTCAGACGGTCGGTGCAATAACTTCACAGCTAGGAAAGTCTTATATATACATTTAAGCATCGAAAAACCGATTCGTTGCGGCGCATAGTCCGCATTTTCCAAGTTTTAGTAATGGCGGCGTACAAATATTTCATGACACGGCTGCCATGTTAAACGCCATATAAGTTGATGACACAGTTACTGTGTCAACCACCATTTTAAAAGGTTCTACCCTGAACTTTAGTTAGAACCTTTTAGAATGCAATTTGAAGGAGATATAATCGATTTAAAAATGACACGACTCCTGTGTCATACGCCATAAGTTAAAAACAATCATGACACGGCTGCCGTGTCATCCGCGACGAATCGGTTAAAGTGTCACCACAGTTTAGTGCAAACGGGTGTAAGAGTTGTGACAAGGCATAAAATAACAGCGCTTTGTATGCTCTTTCTTCACAGCTTCATTAAAAGCATGGACGTTTATCTGTTACCTCACCTTCAGCTTGTCTTGACATGTTTCAACAAACGATGAGACAAGCTGACGAGGCGGCAAGCACTGTTATGCTAAGTTTAGACAAACATACAAGTATAATAAAGATAGATTAAATAGTGACAAATTGTAATTAGAAATTTCAATACAAATCGATTTAATAATGAGCAGAAAGGTATCTGAATATCTCAATAACGACAAACCCTGATACAAAAAAAACAACGATTTATGAACACGAACGTTTTTATTTTGGCCAACAACACTATAGTTAGGTACCACAATCAAATTTTTTAAATGTCCTTTCTTAAAAAAAGTTAACAAAGAAAATAATTTAATTTGCAAACTTCCGAGAATCGCATACTTGCAAAGTTCGCGGAAGTTTATTATAATACTAAGTTCATTGTAATACTAAAAATATATGAGCTAATTTCACTTCAGAATCAGCTACTTTACGTTTATTAAGCCTCTGCTTCGGTTTTAGCGACTCTAATGTCAAGATTGAAATAAGTAAGTTTATATTATAAAATGTTTTTTCAATGTTTCCCTATATTCTGTCAAACATAATATAGATACACCAGAAGGCCAAAAAATAGCAATATCAATATAATGTTAAAATGTTAGACTTGCTTTGACGTTTCCCTTTTTAGTGAAAAACGTCAAAACAAAGAGTGAAGTGCACGGCTTATTCCACAAATCCCCGTTGACAATCCCCGTCAATGGGAATTAGTGAACTTTTTGTTCATTAATCCCCGTTAACGACAATTGGAGCTTATAATGGGGATTTATGAACTAAAAAGTTCATTAATCCCCATTACGTTAAAAATAAAATACTAATGTAAGAATCAGGTACCTTCTATTTATTATTGGATAAGAACTCACTTATTGATTATTTTTATTATCAAATTAAATTAAATTTAAGCCTGGTTACAATACTTAAAAATTTACAAAAAAGCAGAAATCAGAGTCACAAACGTTGATATCAACTTTTATGATACCTTTTATGATTTATGATACCTTGACTATTTTAAAAACATTCAGAGAACCGATTCATCACCATTTATAATAACCTGATTCTTACATTAGTATTTTATTTTTAACGTAATGGGGATTAATGAACATTTTAGTTCATAAATCCCCATCATAACCTCCAATTGTCGTTAACGAGGATTAATGAACAAAAAGTTCACTAATCCCCGTTGACGGCGATGGTCAACGGGGATTTGTGGAATAAGCCATGCACCTCACTCTTTGTTTTGACGTTTTTTGACGATTTGTGGAAGCCAGGTGCACGTAGACTTGTGTAGTTCATGTATTAAGTACTATTAAGAATCAATTCCCGACACCGACTGGAACGAAATGTCTAAATATTCACCTATCAAATTTAGTCTCTGATAATTTTGTTTCATTAAGATTTTTGCTGTTTTAAGCTTTGTTTAACATTACTGACTATTCTTATGTTTATTTTTAAATAAATGTTTTGGTGAAATTGTATTACTTTTTAAAGAAATTACTTTCAATGTATACAAAATCGTACGGTCATATTTTTTATTATGGAAAAATATTATGAAAAATATAATACATAATATTATTCTAATATAAAAATAGCTTTACATATACAAACGCGTTATGATTACAGCTTGCAAAATATGATGTACTACTGTATCATTACGGAGCGATCCGTTCAGTGTTCTCTATATTTTGTTAATGACAATCGAAATACAAAATTCAAATTGTTTTTTTAATATTTATAACTTTCTAAATTCTAAATGAAATTTCGTTTTGGTGAATACTCCAAATGCCACATGCATGAATTTGCGACTTTTTTTATTTTTTTTATTTTTGCTGAGTTATGGCTCCGCTAAACTTTTAGCGATTCCGCCAATGTCAAGGTTGATGTATGCACGTTTATTATCAGAAAAGCGATTTTAGTGTTTTCATATATTCCTGTCAAACATAGAGAGCCACTGGAAGACAAAACACAGCAATATTAGTATAATGTTAGTTTGCGACTTATTTCCCTTTCAAACCAAAACACGAAAACAAGCACTGATGCTATATTAGCAGGATTTGGTAAGGTGATGTGTTTAAAACATTATTTAAAAAAACGATTACTTCCGTGCTTTAAAAAGTATTAGACGCACTCCGGCACCAAAACACGAATATATTTCGAGTATATTCCTTTATTGTATACACATCGAATATCTGTCAATACTACTTAAAACTATACTAAGTTGTAACATCAAACGAGATTGAAGCTAGAACCTAACAATCAATTACATTTGTTGAATCTAACTCCATAAAACACATTGAATTTTCTGTGCTCTATTTGCCGATACCAACAGTCATCAACATTCGCATTCATAAATCGTTAGTTTTTCACTGATTATGTTTTAGCATGCCCTAAAATATTTCAAATAAGCGATAACATTTTTAATCTTCATATGAGTACCTACTCAATACCATTTGTATTAGCGATATAATGGACAGATTCAGGATTATCGTTTAAAAGGGTCTGGAAAGTCCAATAATCCAGCCCATTCTAAGCTAAACCAATGAAGAAATACAGTCTGACGGATAATGGAAGACCTCATTGTCAACTTTTAAACTAACACGTTCTACTGTCATTTTAAAAATATAAACGGGTCAAAAACACGTACATATACAGGGCTTTTTTTTAAAATTCCGGCCAAATTTTAAAATTATGAACTAAACATTGAATTGAAAGTGCGTTTTAATTATTAATGTAAAATTATAACAAGTTAATATAAAAATTTGCGTTTAAAAATTTCTCATTAAATTCATGAATTAGATGCACCGAGTCTGGTGAATGAACTCTGTAAAACTGACACTGTGTCATTTTACATTTACATATAATTACGATAGTAACTATTATGTAATCTGTCGTTCCTAAGTATATTTTTCCCGATCACCTTTAATTTGGTTGAAGGCACTAAAATATCTTAATTTGAATATTGCGTAATTGAAAATATATCCATGCGTTTTGTTTATTGTATCAGATAAAAATCAAATTTTTAATTTTTTAAATTATTATTTTATTCAGAAATCGAATATATTATCGATTCTGAACCGCCTTTGAAAATTTGGCCGGACGTTTGAAAGTAACCCTGTATAGAACTTACATACTTGTAAAGCTCGACATTTCGACCAAATTACATTGACCGTGGTCACGAGCGGACTATCTTTACAAGTAAGTTCTATATATGTACGCGTTTATGATCCACTTATTTTTAAAAAAGACCTCATTGTCGTTCAAAGATTCGTTTTTTAATTGTTTCAAAGGTAGGTTAGATGATATTGGGATAGAATGGGAGGCCCTTGTCCCCAATAGGTCCGCTACTGTACTCATTTATCAATTACAAGTCTGATTGTAGAGTGCTAAGTGTGAGTTTTTCTTTTCGCATTCGATCGTGAGCGCGTTTGGAGTTTACTAGGAATTTGTATGTGATTTGTACAGCGCCACCTAGTGGTAAACGTGAGAAACCAGTTTACCACTAGGTGGCGCTGTACAAATCACATACAAATTCCTAGTAAACTTCAAACGCGCTCATGATCGAATGCGAAGAAAAAACTCACACTTAGCACTCTGATGTTAATAAAACAAAAATCCTCGCTATCGCTTATTCCTAAATATTTTTGACGTCCTCGCTAGATATGTTTAACACTGGAACAAGATTATAAGGTTACATAAAAGGACTCCATTAGATGGTTTCTAAGGAATTTCTTAAAGCCAAGTTAGGGTTATTTTTGAACAATCGCTCGAACTATAAGCATCCAAAACTTCTCCAGTTTAGAAAAAATCACCTAGAAAAGGCCTAAACTTAATAAATACCTTTTCGGCTATACATCCGATGTATCTAACACAATCAGTTTAGACAACGATGCTACATTTAATGTGAAACGGAAGAGGTTTGATCGATCAACATATCTGACATATATCCAAGTCTCATCAAGTATTATTCAGTATTTTATTCCTATCTTTTCAAAAGCCAGCCACATTTAATTTTGTTATAGGTTTATGTTAAATGAATTAGCTAAATCTACAACTTGAGTTGTAGCAAAAATTTCTTAGATCAAAGATTGCTGGATGCTTATAGTTGAGCTCATGGCTTTACAATTGCAGAAAATCACTTCTATACCCCATAGGTTATACAACGTTTAGTTTCCCTCTATGGCTTTGGCGACGAACTCTATAAACCTTTTGCCATACTGTTCTGGGTCACATGTGGATATGCCATCCACGTTACTACCATATTTTACTGTTTTCGCCGCTTTTGCCGCCTGAAAATAAATATTCTAATTAAATATATACAACAGACTACAAAATTGGACTATTTAGAATTATTCTTACTCTCAGTTATTAAAAGTACAGAATACCTATCATCAATCTACTTCAAATAATATCAGAAATCTAATTCGAGATCAAAAATATAAACAATAGTGAAGCCAATTTAAAATAATAGTCTTGTTCTTGTGGTTTATCAAAAAGAACTCATGAAATGTTATAGTATCTTACATTCATAAAACTGAATATTGCAGTTTTTTTCATAAAATACCTAAAATAATAATATAAAATGTAACTTTTTGAAACATTTTGTACGATACAGGCAATAAGGAAGAAGCTCTAATGATTAAAAACTCGCTCTAATGATTAAAAAGAAGCTCTTCTTTTAAAAACTATACATATTATTGTATAAAAAATTGTTTATGGAAGGATATAATTTGTTATCCCTGGTCGCCATTTTGCTTGTTTATTCGGTTTCTGCCATTTGTCGGGATTGAATTTCCTTTAACTTGTGGTTGTTGAGTATATTGCACAATCTATACATATAATAAAATCGTAGGAAAGTCAAAACTGTACATTGAATATTTTTTTTAAAAAATACTTGGGACGTGATCTTCAATCGATATCAAATCCAAAAATATAGTTTTTAGAATTTTTGTCTGTTTGTCTGTATGTATGTCTGGGGGTAAACTCAAAAAGTACTGCATGGATTTACTTCAAGTTTTGCATGAA
This sequence comes from Apodemia mormo, assembly GCA_036924255.1. Lineage (NCBI taxonomy): Eukaryota > Metazoa > Arthropoda > Insecta > Lepidoptera > Riodinidae > Apodemia > Apodemia mormo. Next base: position 30,334,563 of record JAUPFN010000014.1, on the reverse strand, counting down.
CATTACTAACAGGTCGGGTCAACATATAGGCAATAATACATATTATCAAGCTATCACCTACAGGGGAGGAGCAGTGCGGAGTAAACGAAGTCCGCGCGGACGAAATCGCTGGCAACATAATATAGTAATAAAAATAAAAACTATTTATACATTTGTTACACCAAAAAATTGAACCTTTGTGCGTGCGTGCATACAGACACACATTTTAATCTCTAACGGTCCACCGCTAGAACATTTAAAAAATACATACCTGCTTTTTAACGCCATAGTGTGTTAACACATCAATTAGCGCCACGAAGTATATCTCTTTCTTTTGGGAACCTGTAGACAATGATTATTTATAAGTCCAACATACAGTGTGGCGCTGACTATACAACAATTAATTAAACTTAGTATATGTAATAATGTTCTCAGCCTGAATACAAAAAACCAGACAAATACATCCACTGGTTTAGCCACAGGACATTAGTTTTCATTTCTAATTTTGCGAACATGATGTAGATTATCAGCTGTACGCATAGAAATATATAGAGGTCAATGGCTGTACGTGACCCGTTCACCCTTTATGGTTTGAAAGAACTCTTATAAGTAAGTTGCCAACTCGCAATACTAGCAGAAAATCCTTGCATTCATTGGTTATTTTAATTTTTTATCCTTTACAACTGACCAATAACAACCCAATCTTGTCATTAGGAGAATTTGAAAAGAAAGCGAAAAGTCGCTTTATCTTGAGTGCATACACAGTGTGTAGTGATACAAAAAAGCGCATTTTGCGCTTTCTTGATGAAAGCCGTTGATACACGTGTCATGTACCTACGATACGTAGGTCACGGTCATTATTGTTTAATGTTATTGTTTAGTACGATCAAAGATTTTGCCGTGGTAATTGATATTACGTTATTACTTGTAATGTACTGAGTTTTTATTTTTTTCTTTTATTATTCTAGACTTATAAATTATGCGAAAGTAGACGCTTCATTTTAATTTTTATTGTGGTAAAATACGAGTTAAATTGTGCGAAAGTAGACGCTTAATTTTTATTGTGATGGCCGGCCATGGCCATGATGTTTGTGCTAATTAGTGCTATTTTGTGATAAGACACGTTAGGTACCTATTATTATTAGTGTGAAGTGAACAACATTTTTGTTTTTTCTTCTTTACTTTTAGTCAATATGTGGCACGAAACCTAGATTGATACGGTCTTTATTCTTACAATATACGCAAAAATAATTCTATAGCTACGTAATTACTTATTGTACAAAATTATTGTGATTAATAATAATAATTTATCAAAATAGTTATTGAGGTTGAGTGTGGTTTTAAAAGGCGCCTAAATATTATGTCACACGTAAAAATAATAATAATAACATGAGGCGCCAGCCGCCAAGCCGCGCGTGCGGCGTTGCCGTCCTGGTGATAGGTAAGTCAAAGGATGTTTTATCTTTATTATATTTTCGTGTCATTAATTTTGTTCGAAATTTTTGTTTTTTTAATTTCGATGTCAGGACTGATTTGATAGACTAAAAATACTAGTACTAACTAGTACTACCTTAATTCTCACTTATTGTTGTATGGTCAGCGCCACACTGTATATGCAGGCAAAATATTCACAATTGACAACAATTTTGGGAAATCCAAAAGAGCACGGCTCAAAAAAATTGTTTTCCTAATTATTTTTCAACCATAGACTAAACAATAAAATCTCTTCTAAGTTTGATAACAGTCGAAATTCAACCATAGACTTAACAATAAAATCTCTTCTAAGTTTGATAACAGACTTTAGCTGTAAAGATAATAGTAGATATGTGTATATTATGTTTGTTACGTGAATGTTACAAAGTACAAAGGAGAACGCAGTTTTTCTGTACGTATTAATATATAGATAAATGGGATTATGTTTGCTTTTGAATAAACGTATAACAATTTATTCATAATATGGCATAGCTCATATTATGGCATAGCTCATATTGTGGTATAGCTCAATTTGCCATAAATTTATTCATAAACAAACATAATCCCACTTATCTATATATTAATACGCAAAGGAAAAAACTTTGTACCCACCCTTTTTGAAGACTATTGCAAAGGACTGCAGAAACATATTTTGAAATAATATGCATTAGTAAAACATTAAATAAATAATATATATATATATATATATATATATATATATATATATATATATATATATATATATATATATATATATTAATAGAAGCGTCAAAAAAATTATTTGTCAAGTGTTAACAGTAGTAAGAGTAAATGTTATATGTAGGAGGGTGTGCGGGTGTAATAGACAGATAGTAGTAGATGTGTAATGGGTGTGTGGGTGTGGTTACCTTCGTGCGAGGGGATGGCGTAGATGTCGAGGTCGGGTATGATGCCCTCGTAGCGGCCCAGCCGCGGCCGCGCGCGCCCGCCCGGGCTGTCCGGCGGCGTGTTGTAGCCCCACCTACGCGCACACACACACACACACTAGGCATGGATCATTTAACAGTTAACATATTCAATTTCGTACTCAATTTTTTTAACAATTAACTGTTATTTATATTAGCAAATACTGTTAAAAGTAATTTTTATGCATCACTAAAATTACCAATAACTTGATATATGATAATAATGTTATTAAAAATATTTGAGAGAACCCTTTTTTTGCTCGCTTACTTGATTTATGATAATACTGTTATTAAAAATATTTCGAAAGACCGTGATAATAACAACTGTTAAAAGTTATTAAAACTATTCTAGAGAACCTTCTTTTTGGTAGCTTCGTGCGTTTACTGCTTCTAATAATTATTTTATGTAGGCTACTTGATATAATATAACATAAATAAATAACTGTTAAATATAAATAACTTTAACAACATAACAGTTAATCTGATTTAACAATAATTTCCATGTCTAACGCACACACATACACCTATATATCATGCCTGTATAATATGGGGAGAGGTGTCAGTGTCAGTGTCCATGTCCATGTCAGTATCTTTGTCAGTATCAGTGTTAGTGTCACATTCAGTGGTGTCAATGACAGTGACTATCAGTGTCAGTGTCAGTACCAGTTTGAGTGCCAGTGTCACTGACTTGCCCCCCTTAACAAAAAAATACGTATATGCGGGACACATATTTACTATTCGTATCCGATATCCTTGTTTATATTTAAAATTAAATTAAAAAATTTACTGTGCCATTTAGCTTTTCAGGGTAAAACCAGTTCTCTTGTACATTGTGGTACCCTAAAATACCCCATAACAAAGCTATAGCTACGCCTATGCTATATATACCAAGTCTACACCTTTTACAAACATTCACCTATTGCAATGGCTTCACCAAATGAGTAAATACCTGACATATTAACTGTCACAGTAAATATACAGTAACATAAACCCTGTCCGACCTGAAAATGGCATATGAGTAAATCGATGACAGTATCAAAAATAATAATAAAATGATTTTATTTATAAAAATTATAATAATATATTAAGATGCTCGTTTTTACCCTTCAATTTCATTAAAATTTAGCGAACTTTTTGAAACGGATAACAACCACGTCTAATCAGCGGTCGTCACATTAAAGGAACCTGCCAATGTGAAATATAAGTTCACCGGTTACCTTACCCTCCAAAATTTATAATAAAAACTTAAATAATCCAACCCAATCACCTAGAAAAGTAAAACTTTTTTCAATTAATGTTTGCTGTCAGTTTTGAGAATATGCAAAAAAATACAATTTGAACATTTAAATAACCTTTTTAATTCAAATAAATAAAATTAATACACAACAGTGAACGGAGATTTTTCTACCTTATCACGTATCGAACATTCCATACTAATGCCTCGTCTGTCCAGCTAAACTTAAAGCCTCAATCTGTACGGTTACCTGTCTGAGTGTTGTCTGTTGTCGGTGTCGCTGTCTGTCTCGGTCTGTGCGGTTACCTGTCTGCGTTTTGCCTGTTGTCGGTGTCTCTGTCTGTCTCGGTCAGTGCGGTTACCTATCTGCGTGTTGCCTGTAGTCGGTGTCACTGTGTGTCTCAGTCAGTGCGGTCACCTGTCTGCGTGCTGCGTGTTGTCGGTGTCGCTGTCTGTCTCGGTCAGTGCGGTTACCTGTCTGCGTGTTGCCTGTAGTCGGTGTCACTGTGTGTCTCGGTCAGTGCGGTTACCTGTCTGCGTGTTGCCTGTTGTCGGTGTGTCTGTCTGTCTCGGTCAGTGCGGTTACCTGTCTGCGTGTTGCCTGTTGTCGGTGTCGCTGTCTGTCACGGTCAGTGCGGTTACCTGTCTGCGTGTTGCCTGTTGTCGGTGTGTCTGTCTGTCTCGGTCAGTGCGGTTACCTGTCTGCGTGTTGCCTGTTGTCGGTGTCTCTGTCTGTTTCGATCAGTGCGGTTACCTGTCTGCGTGTTACCTGTTGTCGGTGTTACTGACTGTCTCGGTCTGTGCGGTTACCTGTCTGCGTGATGCCTGTTGTCGGTGTCGCTGTCTGTCTCGGTCTCCTCCCCGCTCTCAGGCTGCTCCTCTCTCTGCCGCGCCGCCTCTGCCTCTAATTCTCCGCGATGACACTCATGGACGCCCAATAGTAAGGAATAGTCCATCAAATGTAACTTTGTTAGAAACTGCAATAAAAAAATTGTTTGTTACTTAAATAGTTTAACTTGCATGATGCTAAAATCAATTAGTATTTCGATTTTTTTAAGGTTATATAAAATATCGATCAAGCAGATAGATCTCCTGACGTAAACAGGCAACCAACATCATCATAGAGTTACGGCCACGTTATCATCGGAACTAGACGCTATTGCAACGCTAAAAGTATGCAGATACGAACTCTACCGCCTAGTAGACGAGATGATTGTAACACATGTATTTGAAAAGTTGTTTTTCTTTTACAAACTACTTGAGATAAAAAAAATGGTCTAATATTTACAACAGACTTGGCTAATACAAGGAAAATAAACCACCATATTGTTCCAGGGAATCCTTGTAAAAATAAACTAGACGCAGTACGTAAAAAATGAATGGTTAACCAAACATGTAACCATCATAGCTACTAAATGGTAGAGTTCAACGTCTTACCCGGATTTGGTACCAACAATTCACCCATTCCAGCCAAAATAACCTCAAGCACGTTGGCAATATTCCCAACTTTAAACTAGATACCATTCTCGATAGCCATTTTAGCTTTAGTTATTCAGTTATAAACCATTCCAATACATCAATAAATGTGAGTATCAAGTTTTAACAAATCCTCAGATGGTAAACTAAATTTCTTGCTCGATAAAGTCATTAAACCTTGGTAATTCAGTCATAAACAATTACTAGTCTTTGACAACGAAAAAGGTCGAAAAAGACTATAAATTGGCCATACATGTCATCACCATCAAGACTGCTACCACCGCCTTACCAATACTGACGAGATAGCGTCAATGCTTGCAATTGTCGTAGTCCGATTTTGAGGATGAGGTAGCCGGCAGACTAATGTATGTGGCATACATTAGACGGATAGCAAGCGCTATTAACATCTTTTGTGCCTATAGGTGATGGTATCCCCTTCCATCAGGAGAGCTTTTTTCCTATCTAATGATACAAAAAACATCCCAAATGTTAAACTAAATACCTTGCTTGATAAGTTTATGATATATTTTAAGTAAAGTTATGTCTTGAAGATGTTTCAGATTGATTAATTTACCAAACTGTGCATATAATATTTAAAGTAAAAGTACATTATTTACTATATTTATCTACATTGCTGTTATACCTTGATAACACAATCATAAATTATATCACAAACAATTTAATGTACTACGTACTAGAGAAGCTATGCTAAGTAGAAGTCGTGTTCCATTTCGGTAACTCTCTGCAGCGCTGAAATTATATATTTTTTTTTTGACGAGGAGATTTTGTTTTGTTTTAATTGCTCTGATGATGTATAGAAGCGAAACCGGTTGGATAATATATATGTTAATTTATTGTGAAACAGTAAAAATGTTGCCGACGGCAAAGAGTGTAGAATAAATAAATCGTCCAACCAAAGTCAAGATTAAGTAGCGCAGCAGCGTAAAATATATATTCGTCTTCGTTCGTAAAATATATAATCGTCAAAGTTCGTAACCGCCGTGAACTTCATGGCGCTTACGCGTTTCATTCAACGAGCTCTGACGTAGGTGCAGTCCATGGACTGCACTTTAGGTAGAACACAAGTGGTGTTGCGCATGCCCTGTCTAGTACGTTAGTATATAGTATTCATTGTAACATCACCGTCACGTGTCTAGACAAGCATATATCTTCCATGGATATCAGTCCATGGACTGCACTTTAGGTGGAACACAAGTGGCGTTGCGCATGCCTTGTCTAGTACGTTAGTACATAGTATCTATCTATCTATCAATGCGGGCTATACCGCACTTAGCCACACTACGGCCCATTGTGCGTAAAGGTATAGTGGCTATTCTTGCCAACCCAGCTCATTCCAAAGATCCAGCACCTTAGAAGGATGCTCAAACAGCTCTCCATATGTGCTGCCTCCTTTGAAAAACTGGGCCCTTAAGTACTTCAATTCCTCGCACTCAATCAGCACGTGGTGAGGAGTTTCTTCTTGGTTTAAGCACGCCCTGCATAAGGGACTATCAGTTAGCCCCATGGTGTGCATGTGTTTATTCATTGGGCAATGCCCCGTTATCAGACCAAATATTTTTCTTAGTTCTACCCTTGGCAGTTTAAGCAATTTTCTAGTCAGTTTCGGTGTAATAGTACATAGTATTCATTGTAACATCACCGTCACGTGTCTAGACTAGGATATATCTTATGTCAGCAATATCTTGCAAGTTCAACTATATACTTTGATCGATAAATACAAATTTTATCGCGAGTATACATCAATACTCATTCTGTCTGTTTCATTATCACGTATTGAATGCGACGAAATGGGCGCTTATTTTCACGCATGATCAAATAGGCTTATTGATAGCACCAAAAGTCGTTTTTTTTTATATCATAAGATAGCAAAGAAGCAGATGGGTCTCCTGATGGAAAGAGTCTATCATCGCCTATAGACACCAAAGGTTTTAATGGTGCGTTGCTATCTTGTGGCGAGTTCTAAAGCCACATGCATAAGTTTACCGGCTACCTTACCCTCCAAACCGGAACACGACAGTGACAAGCACTGACTCTATTGCGGCAGGAATAGGTAAGGCGGTGTACTAGACCCGGGCGAGACAATGCAGAACTCTACCACCTAGTAGCCACGATGTTAGTGACTTATGTAGCCAATCGGTCGCCTTTTACGACATGCCTGGCAGAACGGCAGTTGGTCTATTCTTCAAAGGAGCCCAGAACCAACACGGGGAAAACTCGTTACCGCTTTGATGATTCAATCTTGCAGCTAATAATTCACAATATTATATACCAATTACGGAATATTTTGAATGCCGGCCCGCTTCGGATAAACTATAAATAGGTATATGTTAGGCGTGAACAAAAATCGGACCAATAAGCAGCACTTATATGTCGTTAGTATCATGAACGTTTGCCGTGACATACACATTGGAATAAGCACGACATTAATTGGTTCTTCAAGCACGACATTAATTGGTCAAATCTCTTATTGGTCAAATCTCTTATTTTCACTCACTGTTACTGCGATAGGTCGATAAAGTATTTAACCCTTGTAATTCAACTATAAGCCATACCTCAACATCAGCGGTGAGTGTCTCAAGCAGCTTGTCTTTGGCCGCGTCCCCGATGTCAATTCTAATACCCTGCTTGATGAAGTCATTATCTTTAAGCGTTGGTAATTCTTTTTCCAACTCTTTTTCCGATGCCTCTCGGTCAACCGTCGACCCTTTTAAATCGTATTTCCTGAAAAAATTTCAAGAACTTACTTAAAGTAACAAAAGAGATTAAATAAAAGAGAAACACGTCTTTATAAATTGTAGAATTTGGTATTCAGACCACTTGTAAGTCGGTAGGTGTAAACATTTGTATGTATGTACATATTTTTTGCAAGGATTTAAAACGTTATAATGTCGATATTTGCGCGTTTCATGCTGTTTCGTGATTGGTTCGCCGCGTTTCATGCTGTTTCGTGATTGGTTCGCCGCGTTTCATGCTGTTTCGTGATGAGTTCGCCGCGTTTCATGCTGTTTCGTGCTTGGTGCGCCAACTAACGCTAGGAGACAACGTCATAGTATCATATACCATAACGTCAATTCACTACGAATTAACCAATCACGAAACACCAAACATATTAATATTGTTGCGTACTTCGGGTTCGTAATTGTAAGAAAACACCACTTATATTAAATCCGTGTATTTAAATACAAATACACACAACACAATGTAATATTTAAATACTCTGTATAACACTAGTCACTCACTATACTAACACCGACTGTACAATAAAACACTTCTCTCTTCGCACGGGTCGCTTCAAGTATCACTCTCGATCGCTTGATAAAAACTGCCCTGTATTTGTCAACACATCTCTATATTTATACCCAGGGTAAAGTTCTACCTGGATCCAGAAAAATCTAAATGTATCGGGAAACGATGAATCATTTCTTATTGTAATCAACTTATGATAAACAAGTTATGAGAAATCAATCCTAGTACATGCTACTTTCAACCTTATGTCCTATACCACAAAGTTCATTATGGTATAGCTTAGATCAACTATTTGTTTGTCAATACGAGCAGCTATCTCTTTCTTTTATTTCAAGATCTCTCCAGCGTTCCAACTCTACACGTTTCTAGATTATTCGTAACAATATTATAACGTTTTAAATACTTGATTTTTTGTCCTACTTCGGTCTAAAGTTCTTTTGTTTCCGTGAAGCGGGACAAAAAGGACACTTTCTTTCCTCGGGAGCGGATAAGCGCGCACGCACAATAGTGCCTGCGTCTGCTATCACACCCTTACACATACTATTTTCAATAATAATTGTTCTTGCGTCATGCGTCATGCGTAATATTTTATAATTCTAATAAATTTAATATGATGTAATTTTTAATAGTAATATAATAAATTTATTACTGTACTGTTCTTTTGAAAAAAAAAATACAAGTCACTAAAATTAGTGTAATATTTAAATTAATAGAGTGTACCCCGTGTTGGTTCGGGGTCCTTTGAAGAATAGGCCAACTGCCTTTCAACCAGGCAGGTCGTAAAAGGCGACTGATTGGCTCTGCAAGTCATTACCAACGTGGCTGCTAGGTGGTAGAGTTCTACATTGTCTCGCCCGGGTCTGGTACCACCGCCTTACTTATTCCTGCCGCAATAGCGTCAGTGCTTGTCACCGTCGTGTTTCGATTTGGAGGGCAAGGTAGCCGGTAAACTTATGCATGTGGCATTAGACCTCGCCACAAGATTGCAACGCACCATTAACATCTTGTGTCTATAGGCGATGGTTGACTCTTTCCACTATGAGACCAATCTGCTTGTTGCCTATCTTATGATATAAAAATTTAAATTCATTTATTTATACTGAACTGTTTATTTCCAACCATGCGTCTCAAACCATTATGTAAAAGATACTGCAGGAAGATTCAATTTTAAATTCAGTTAGGAACCTACTTGTGAATGTTAAGGTGATTGGAGAAGACGTTCCTGGTCGCAACGAGGTAGTGTTCAATGCCGTCTACGGTGAGCCGATACATTCCCAAGTATTGAGGCAGCAACGTCTTGCCGTGTCTCTCCACTATATACTGTAAAAAAAAATATCATTTGTAAATTGTAAAATTATTCTTATTTATTACACTTTTTGGCTTAATGGCTTAATTAAAGCCATTATAAAGAATACAAAAGGCTTATTGGCAGAAGATGGCAGTGACCTGGTAACTGACATGGCACCTTGCTGTCATAAGTGCCGCCTTAAAACAGTACCTACCTCAAATACGAAAACAGTTGCTTTGACTATTACCTGGCACCAAATTTACATAATTGAGTTCATGCGCTTAGGCACGGTAATGTTACCTACCAGTATTTTTACTCGGCCCTGTTCTTGAAAAAAATCCCACCAGCCGGCCGCGTCGCACTGTACGATTGGGCTGCTAGCCTTCAATATTTTAACTACATTTGCCTGTGCTGCCACATCGGCCGTTCGTCACTGCGGCGCAACCCTCAGTCCGTTGTGTATCGAGTGCATGCCGAACTCCGAGCGCGTAGGTATAACTCGCGTTCCACCCGTTTATATGAAGATAGAATATTGGTAGATAACAATACCGTGGCTTAGGGCTCTCGCACGCATGAACACGATAGAAGGTCGAGACGTGCTACGACATGACATATCACTACATAGTATAAAACAAAGTCGCTTTCTTTGTCTGACCCTGTTTTTTTTTTATATATATATAGAAGAGGGGGCAAACGAGCAGGAGGTGCACCTGATGGTAAGTGATCACCGCCGCCCATGGACATCCACAATACCAGAGGTCTTGCAGTTGCGTTGCCGGCCTTTTAAGAATGAGTAAGCTCTTTTCTTGAAGGCCCCCAAGTCGTAACCGTTTGGAAACACCCCTGCCGGTAATTGGTTCCACAACAAAGTAGTGCGAGGCAAAAAGTGTCGAGAGAAACGCACAGTTGTGAATTTCCAGACATCGAGATGGTGAGGATGGAATCTCAAATTTTGACGCGATGTCCGATGATGGAATTCGGCGGCAGGAATTAATCCAAATAACTCGTCGGAACACTCTCCATGAAAGATACGATAGAAGACACAGAGTGAGCCTACATCTCTGCGCAATGCCAAAGAGTCGAGCCGTTTCGAAATAGCCAGGCCGTCAACGATTCGAACCGCTCTACGCTGAATGCGATCAAGAGGAAGGAGCTGGTACTGAGGAGCTCCGGCCCAGAGATGAGAACAGTACTCCATGTGGGGCCGAATTTGAGCCTTATAAAGTTGAAGGCGATGGGCCGGCAAGAAGTACTGCCTCGCTCTGCTGAGCACACCGAACTTTTTGGAGGCTAGTTTAGCCTTACCTTCCAAATGACCGCGAAACTGAACGTAATTCGATATGTCGACTCCCAGAATCCCGATACTAGCTGAGGCTGTCAGGAGAGTATCCCCAAATCAAGGTGAAACGACAAAGGGTGTCTTTTTTGCGGTGAACACGCAAAGCTGTGTCTTCTTGGGGTTAAAAGTGACCAGGTTTTGACGACCCCATTCAGAGACATCGGTAAGTCGATTCTCGACTTCAGACACAAGCTTGTTTCGGCACTCTTCAACGTGTTCCCGAGAAATACTGCTGCGGCCGGATTATGTAGCATCACCAGTACTGTCATCTGCATAGCAATGTATGTTGCGAATTCGCATCATGTCATTGATATGCAGAAGGAACAGTGTCGGTGATAGCACGCAGCCTTGTGGAACACCAGCATTGATAGATTTAAGGTCAAAACACGCACCGTCAACTACGACCTTGATGCTCCGATCAGCCAAAAAACTGGTGATCGACTTGCATAATTTCTCGGGAAGCCCATAGGAAGGCAGCTTCGCCAGAAGCGCTTTGTGCCATACCCTATCAAAGGCCTTCGCTATGTCCAAACTAACTGCCAATGCCTCCCCCTTGGATTCAACTGCTTCCGCCCACCGATGTGTTAAGTATACAAGAAGATCACCAGCTGAGTGGCCGCGACGGAAACCGTACTGGCGGTCGCTAATCAGCTGGTGCTCTTCTAAATACTTGAGGAGCTGCGAGTCGATGATTGTCTCCATAATTTTGGAGAACAAGGAGGTTATGGCTATCGGCCGATAGTTAGACGTATTAGAGCGATCCCTTTTTTTAGGGATGGGATGCACTAAAGCTGTCTTCCATGAAATCGGTACTATGTATATGTCCCTATGTATACTTAAAGCTTTAAAACTACGCAACGAATTTTGATGTGGTTTTTTTTAATAGATCGATTGATTCTTGAGGAAGGATTTAGTATATAAACCTTTTCGATATTCCTACGGGAATAAAAGCTACGTGGATGAAACCGCGGACAGGTCGCTCGTTATGTAATAAAATGTGTAAGTCTTAAGCGCTTCGTCTCGATCGCCGTTTTGTTACGTGAATTAGGCCCCTGACCGTTGCCACATACCACTAGAATTAAGCCTTTAACGTATTAATAATAAAGATAATTTTAGACAAATAAACCAAATAACATTGGATCAATTATTATAATTCGATCTATTTATTGTGTAAAACTAGATGTCATCGGCGACTTTGTTCGCGGAACCCAAAAACATTACTTCCTTTTGCATAGTCGGTTAAAGGAGTAACCTATGATCGGGATCATGTAGCTTTCCGTAATATGGAAACATTTCACATATTATGTACCTAAAAGAATTTTTAAAATCGGTTTAATAGTTTTTCTAATTTATTCATTACAAACTTACAAATCTTTCATCATTAGCTAACCATAATATTAGCTGTGCCCGCAATTTTATCCGCGTAGAAATATGTCTAAATTAAACGTAACCCAAGTTACTCCTTATTACATCAGCTGTTTGTCAGTGAAAGTCCCGTCAAAATCGGTCCAGTCGTTTCAGAAATTAGCCGAAATAATCATATATATTAATTGTAAAAAATGTTATTTTAGTATATTAAAGCCGAGCCACACTGTTGGAAACAAGCCCTCCACATGGGTTTACAACAGTGCAAACACTTGTTTGCAACAAAAATTCATCTGAACTCCGCAAGCCTCCCACCAAGGTCACCCGTGTTGGAAACTTGTTTCCAACAGTGTGGCTCGGATATTAACTGTGTATACAGCCAAATGCTTTTAGTAAAAAGCTGTTTTTTAATATTACAAACAGGTACTCCAATTTCAATTATTTGTATAGATAGATGTACAGATTAATGTTGTTGACCGCCCCGTTGGTCGAGTGGTTAGCGACCCTGACTACGCAATCAATGGGGCCCGGGTTCGATTCCCGGCAGGGACTGGCATTTGTGTGATGAGCACATATGTTTGTGTTTCTGAGTTTGGGTGTTTATTAAATATATCAGAGTATTTATATATGTATTTCTATGTATTAGTATCGTTGACTGACACCCATACTACAAGCAAAGGTATAATTTGCTTACTTTGGGGTTAGATCAATTTATGTAATTTGTCAAAAAAAATAGGTAGAGGCTGGTAACTATGATTAAGTAACATTCCCATATCCTCTTCCACTATAGATTTCACGTATAATTTTTACACCAGAAAGTTGTATAATAATTGGCCCGTATTTGTCTTTTCAGTGTTCCGTACCTAATAGGTACGTTAGTAGAAGTCTTTGGCTTAACCTGGCCCAAATCTCATACTCCACCGCTCGTGTAATTGCCATAAAAAGAGGACAAAGTTCTTGCTTCACATATTAATATATAGATTGTAACAGAAATACAGAGTTTAAAAAACGCTTCCTCAAAATAGATTCCCTCAGAGGATATTGACTATGTAACCTCTAACCGCTGTGACCCAGCGTGGTAACATATTTTTAAGACTCTCCCCCTAAACGGGTTTCTATATATGTACGTTCTCTAACGCCTTCCTTTTAGAGACTTCAGTCGAAAATTGCAGCCGTGAGGAAAACATTTTTAAATTCGACAGAAGGTTTTCTAAATGTCAAGAAAGTCGGCTAAATATTAGCTTTCTTAAAAAGAAAAACTATAAATCCTATACATGCCCTTGCTATCAACACCAATGTAATATTTATATGTCACTGTGTTCATTGTCTAGTGTAGCCTTGACCGATATACAAGTTCATAGCTAAAGTCAATTCCCAATGTTAGAAGGTCACAAAAGGGCGTCACAAGGACTCAGTAAAAGCTAGCATACAAATGAACTCATTAGTTTTTAAAAATGTTTGCTGACGTTCACAAAAATCCAATTAAAGTTTCCTTTTCCTTTCACTCAATAATATTTAAATATACATTTTTTGAAAAGCATATATATCTTAAATGAATTATCAACTGAATTGTCAATCTTTAAATGTTTATTTTAGTAAGGTTCTCAGGAAAGATCAATAGATAGAAGTATGATCACGCCGATTCCCTTATGGGGTAGGCAAAGCGAACCGAACGTGTATGGACTATTCGGTTCGCTATGATTTACCATTCCGTAGATGGGTGTGGTGGACGGTGATCCCTAACACCGTATATTATCGAACTTATAATGGTTATGACCTATTTTTGCGACGGGACCGACAGTTTTACGTACTTCCAAGGCGCGGGGGTGGTAAAACACCAACGAACTCCAAGCTGCTATTGAGATTTTAAAGTTTAAGTTTGACTGAACCGACTGACTGACTAATGTCAAACTTTAAGAGCGTGTATTCGATTTGCAACGAAAACTTCATGTTTTAAAGTTTTTTCAAGAGCAATATCGCAATAATGTTCGCAGATTAAAGATATTAAAGTTTTTGTAAGATTAAGTCTTGATTTAGTGCATTACAGAGCAAAAATTTAATTTTTGATAACGGTTTTTTAAAACGAAGACAGTCCCTGCATAGCGTTTTACAAAAATAGGCGTCAGAATTATCTTTTATCTTTCAGGACGAAAACAACCATTGCAATGTGCCAAAACATTTTATTTTATGCATTTTTCCAACAGGATATAGGTATGTTCCTAAAGTGCAACACAGAACCAAAATGACGAAATATTGTTGTTAGATATTCAAAAATAATATTAAAAATTACAAAATCAGTTCACTTTAACATTTTTTTTCACCAGTGAGTATTTCAATAGAAACCTAAAATATTTAATGTTACATTATTTTATGTGAATTAAGGTAAAGCTCAATATACTGATTTATTACCAGTGATATTTATTTATTTATTTTTCAGTCTGTTATATGAATTTATTTATTTTGAAGAATTATTTTAAAAGCACTAAATCCTCGCGCGCAATCGGTTGCCAATCAAATTTTGAACCTGCGGTAAATCAAATAATCAAGACTAATCTTGCAAAAACTGTAATATCCTTCCAATAATCTTCGAATATTGCTGTGGAAAAAACTTGAAAACATGGAAGTTTCCATTGCGAATCGAATACACACGCCCTTACAATAAGTTGATATAAAAATATTTTTAATTATTATTTAATTTTTTTTAATTATTTAAGCATCTATTTTATATGTATGTATGTAGGAATATGTGTATATATTATGTAATTTAATCTAAGAATATCATCAAGATTAAACGCCTTTTTGTAATTAATTAATCATAATCCTGAAAATAATCAAATCATAATAAAAAATAATAATAGTAGATAATGGTTTATAGCATTAAGCTCGACATATTTTGTACCCTCTACATTTTGTATGTTTGTATGTACTATGTATGTATCTTCTACGTGGTTAATTGAAAAATATTTGTACTGCACCAGACACCATCTGCTGGTACTTTTATTAAATAGATATAAGTTAATTTATGATTCATTGATTATAATTTTTTACCTACTGATAACGTTTAATTATTAATATTACAAAAAATAGTAATTAAAATAATACAGTACAGTAATTCAATTTACATCTAAAATTACTGCATAAATATTAATCAGTCTTTTACAATTGTTAATAGTATAACTACTACTATAAATATTATAATATTATTATCGATATTAATATTACAAAAATTTGAGATTTGTTTGTTTGAAACGAGTAAACTACTAGACCGATTTTAAAATTTCTTTCATCAATATGAATCTAGATTATCATATATCATATATATACCCTGTAATATAGGTTGCTTTTTACCCGACCGAGTTAAAGGAAGTAATATGTGCGAGTCACGCGAACGAAGCCGCAGGGAACAGTTAGTATAATTATATTCTTTTATTTTAAAAACCGTCTGGTGTTGTATTGAGAAATGACAACATACATTTAATATAAAACTACCATCTAATATATATTACGTTATATTTCGTTATCGTTAGTTTCACCAATGATCATAGACTATTAAAATCTCTTCTATGTTTGGAAACAGACTCACCATAAACAGAATTGTATATACTGCTTGAATATTATATGTGTCAAGTTCATCGTGTGTAGAAGTTTAATTTTTATTAATTAAATGTATTTTTAATTCATATTATATTTCATATTATTCAATTCACGTAACCTTTACCACATACCACATAGTTTTCGCTCAAGTATATTAATATACGTAAAGATATTAATAAACTAATAAAGACAATCTGCGGAACTACTGAATCGATGTTAATTTTTTTTTTCAGCACTAGAAAGCTACCTTAGTCATCAGTGACAGCCTACATATTATACCAACTTTCCCGCGGGATACGGCTTGTGTATAAGGGGTCGTTCAAGTATTACGTAAGCAGATTTTTTACAACTATTGACTCCCTCCTCCCTCATGTCAGCAAAAGTAAGCAAATCTTTTACTCTCCCCTCCCCCTTGCTTACGTAAACATTTGTAATTTAATTTTTTAATCTGTTCCTCAGAATTGTAATTGATTGATGAGAAGCAGTTTTTATTAGCAGCAGTCGGTAAGATAAAAGAGTTTAAGGTGCCACATAGACATACAATAATATTGAGCAATACTTTTATTGTGCAATAATATTAAACACCCCCTTGATTCCAAACGTTCAATAAACTCACTCAATAAAATTGACAAACCGGTCTCATCAATATTTTCGTGCGAGCAACATGGCTGACAACGAAGTTTTGGCGGCAACCATGCTTGATGATTTTGTTAAATAAATCTCTATACATAGAATAATAACGCATATTACTCTATGTCTCTATATAATTCTATACATTCAAGTAAAAACTCCCGTTCTTTATCTTTTATAGCATTTTTGCTCGCAATTTTGCTTAAATTTACGACACGACCATATTATATTGAACACGGTAACTGACCGAACGCGACCGGTCCAAACTCATAAGTGAAAAATATTGTGCAATATTAAGCCTACACAGTGTAAGAATAAAATATTTCGCAATAAAAATTAAACCCGCTCAAACTTTCGTTTAATCATTGTGCAATATTCAATATTACCCTAAACGGTCGATAATATTGCACAATAAGTAATATTGCGCAATATTATTGTACATATGTGGGGCGCCTAACGCAAATATTTAAGGTAAGCAAGCAAGCAGTAAATATATAGAAAACTCGAAAAGTAAAAAAAAAATAATTTTGCTGACGTAATCGCCCCCATCCCCCTTGTTATCAAAAATAAGCAAAGGGAAGACCCCCCACTCCCCTTTAGGGCTTACGTAATACTTGAATAACCCCTAATTACAAATATAAATTCAACATTCAAATATTCTATTACAATACCTATAAATAATGGATTATATAGATATTTACATTTTGTTATGACATACGTATCATTCATATCAAAAAGCAAATTTCTTCGAATGAGATAGGTCATATAAAATGCGATTAGATAGTAAAAACAATGCTATCTTGTAAGTTGAATAAGCCGTTGGAACTATTCAGGGAAATATGTTTATAGAAAGTCGTTATACTGCTTACTGAAGCCAATAAAAAGATTAGAGTAGATAATAAAAATTCCGATTAGTTTTTATGGACCAGATTAGCAAAGGCTAAATCGAACGGTTGTATTGTGGAGATTTTATATTTATAACCGATATATCGCATTGTTATACAATCTTTAAAAAAAGATTTTCCTTTCTGCCAGTCAGTTCGTAAAAGCGAACAATAGGCCTAATATACCACTACCATCGTGACCGAACTACATGCGATTTTTGTAACATTAGCTTTTCCCGCTGTAATAGCTTCATTGCTTGTTTTTCCTGCTACAATAGCGCAATTGCTTGTTTTTCCTGCCGTAATAGCGTCATTGCTTGATACAGCTACAAGCAATAAAGCTATGTTCATATTTGGAGGGTAAGTTAATCAGAAAACTATATAAGACATAACATCTCCACTACACGGTCGACAATACCACACCTTAACATGTTGAGTGTCTTTAGGCAGTGAACATTTCAATATCGAAGATCAGTTTTTAGTGTTCCAAAGTAAACTAGAAACGCTTATAGTTTCGCTATGTCCGTCGGTCCGCAGTCTAACTCAGAGATTCTTAGTGCTAGAAAGCTATATTTAGCATGATTATAGGTACGTATTAGTCACGTCAAAGTGACAACATAAAATAGAGAAAATATTTTTTTAGCTCGCAATATTCGGCAGAATACCGAAGACCAAATAAAAGCCGGCCGAATGGGTCGAATACTAAATAATAACCGAATATTCGTGGCATCTCTTATAAAAATAAATATTGCTCTTTCAATCCTGAGTTATAACATCAAGAGTAATAATAAAAATAAAATTACTTACAGGATGGTAATGTTTTAAAAAGGAATGCATCCGCTCCACCTCCTCCGAAGTGAGCGTCTTCAGGATGAAGAGCCTGTCGTAGCTCTGATAGAACTTGGCACCAGATTTTCCTGACGAATCATCGGGTATCGGTTGCGACCTGCCAACAAAGCCTGTCACATAATATTTATCGCCAAAATTTAACAATATATTTACCATGTTCCTCATTCAGCTGTGGTATTTCAATTGTGGTAATAAGTATTGCTAGTTCACTGTCAACAAAATTAAAACACGAGACAAGAACGAAGACTTTTATGTACTAACATACTAGCCAAGCACGCACAACGTCACTTGTGTACCGCTTAAGTGCAGTACATGGACTGCAGCTACGTCAGAGCTCATTAAATAAAACGCGTACGAACTTTTGATCGCGAATATAAATCTTACTCTACATTGCAATGTTGCTTAATTTTGACTTTGATTGATTTACTATTATTTCAGCGCTACAGTGAGTATTAACGAAATGGAACACGACTTCTACTTAACATAGCTTCTCTAGTACGTAGTACATTAAACTCTCTAGACAGGAAGTATCAAAACCTGTAAAAATACTGAGCACTTCACAAGTAACTAAAATAGGTTTTTACGAGACTGCTCTAAAAGTGTCAAGTTTTTCGAGTGTATGTATCTCGGTATGTATGAATGTTTGTGTATCTATTTGGCACGCTCTGTAGGCTAAATAGAATTAACCTTGAAAGGTGTCCCGTGTCATTAGATTCGTCTTAATTGTAAGAGTGACTATCCGATTGCGCTCAAAACCGCGTTAAAAAAAAACCCGGTTTTTTGTTATAAAAAACCAATCAAGTGTTAGACTCGCGTACAGAGGGTTCCGTAAAAACTTATAGGCAACCTTAGCTAGATACACATAGAAGTAAGTATAGGTCTTGATTCCCTTATGAAATCGCAAATATGCGACATAAACGCTCTATCTTATTATCGCATTTTTTTAAAGTAACTAAAAATTTACAGTTTTCGGATTTTTTCCTTTACATGTGCTGTAAGACATTGCTTATTTCCAAAACAAGTTTGATTTTTTTCACAGATCCTTTAAGGACCCCGTTTTTCTTTTTCAGGCACGGTACCCTAAAATATTTATTTTATATATTATGTATTTCTTTTAAATTGTAAAATAGAAAAACGAGCAGAATAATCATATATATTATTTCTAAAAGGTGTTTTTTTTTCTGAAGTGGCTCGATCTCTTTAACTTTTATTGATTCCTTACTTCTAACTTAGTACACAATTACAAAACACACACACATATATATATATATATATATATATATATATATATATATATATATATATATATATATATATATATATATATATACATACACATACATATATACATATTTACTCTATGTAAGGACCGCCTAGTGCGGTAAAAGCCTCCTCCAAATTGTTCCATTTGTCTCGCTGTTGGGCTATTCTGGTCCATAGGTTTCCTGCTATTTTCACGATATCATCTTTCCATCGCTTGAACGGCCGCCCTCGTTTTCTTTTTGCGTTACGAGGTGTCCAGTTTGTTACAATCTGAGCCCATCTTTGTGGTTCTAATCTTTGAATGTGACCAGCCCATTTCCATTTAAGTTTTAGTACCTGCTTAATTACATCTTTGGATTTCGTTTTTTTTCTAATTTGAATAGTATTTACTCTATCTCTCAACTTTATGTTCATGAAGCTACGTTCTAGTCCTTTTTGGCAAATTTTTATTTTTTCTTGTTGTCGTTTAGTTAGTGACCAAGTTTGGCATGCATAAATGAGACAAGGTATTAAGCAGGTATTCATTGCTTTTGATTTTATGATGGGTGGAAAAGAGCTCTTGAAAATTTCTTTCATAGCCCAGTATTTATTCCATGTACATTTTATTCTTGTATTAATCTCTTTTTCACTACAGTCCTTAAACGATATGACATGGCCAAGGTAGGTATAGTCTTCTACATATTGTAGAGGTGATGAGTTGATACTTACAGGTATTTGTTTTTTATTTGTCATAACTTTAGTTTTTCCTTCATTTATTTCCAGTCCTATGTTCTTACTTCGTTTGTTTAATGACTCTACCATAAATTGTAGTTCCCCTGGGTCTTCCGCCATTATCACAATATCATCTGCAAATCTGAGGTGTGTTAGATGTTTTCCGTCTATTTTAAGTCCTTTATTTTCCCAGTTTAATTTTCTGAAGATGTTTTCCAAAACTGCAATAAAAAGCGTCGGAGAGAGGGGGTCTCCCTGTTTTACCCCTCTTTTGAAATTAAATGTTGGCCCTGCTACTTCAATTTTTACTCGTGCTTTGCTATTACTATAAATTTCTTTTATAAGCTCTATATAGTCACTATTTATTCCCTGCTCTATTAATGACTGCCATATAGCGGTATGTGAAATTGAGTCGAATGCTTTTGAGTAGTCTATGAAGGCGATGTATAGGCTTTGGTCGTACTCTATATATTTTTCTATAACTTGTTTCAAAGTGTGAATATGATCGATTGTAGAGTAGTTTTTACGGAACCCGGCTTGTTCGACTGGCTGGTTTTCATGAATAATTTTTATTATTCTTCGAAGTAGAGTCAATGAAAAGACTTTATATAAACAGGATATTAAGCTGATGGGTCTATAATTAGACATACATTTCGGATCTCCTTTTTTGTATATAAGCGATATATCTGAACAATTCCACTGAGTTGGTATTTTCTTTTGAATCAATATTAAATTAAAAAGCTTACTAAGTAGAGGGACTAAACATTTTTTTCCAGTTAAGATTATTTCATTTGTCACGCCATCTGGTCCAGGACTTTTTTCAGTTTTTAGCTGTTTAATTGACTGTTCCACCTCACTTTCTAAGAAAAATGGCACCGGTTCGCTGTTCTCTACCCAACAAAGTGATTGTGTCTCTATATCTTGACATGCCTTGCTGTAAAGTTTGCTATAGAAATTTGTAGCCACTTCCATGATGTCGTTTCTATTTGTTACCAGTACTCCAGCATCATTACATAATTGAGGCATTAAATGTTTTGTGTTATTTATTTTCTTGTAAGTTTTCCTGACGCTTCCCGATTTTTTAAATTGACTGTAGAGTATGTGGCTTCTATATTTTGTTAAATTTGATTTTATTTTCTTGTTAATTCCTCTGTAGAGTAAACTTAACCTTAGTTTTTCTTGTTTTGTTTTATTTTTTTTATTTTTCAGTTCTTGTCTTAGATTTTGTAACTCTATAATTTCATATGTCATTATTGAATGTATCTTTTGGTGTTTGTTTAAGTTGTTTGTGTTTGTAGAACAATTTTTTAAAGTTTTTTCTAATCTGTCGTACATTGTTTGTACTGTTTCATCTCTAAGGTTGATTAATTTTGAGATTTCCTCTTCAAATTTTTTGAGATCTAGAGATTTTATGATACATTTTTTGTATTGTGATCTTGATTTTTTAGTATTTGCTATTGAAAGTGTCATTCTAACTAATCTGTGATCGCTAGAGTGATGGAATTTATTCAGTACTTCGATATTCTCTACATTTTTGGTTAAGTTTGTGGCTATAAAGTCGATTTCATTTTTACTTTATAAAGTCGATTTCATTTTTACTTTCTCTTTAACTACTTCACCAAAAAAAAAAAAATTCAGTTAAAGCTTATGTTTTCTACTTTGGCCGAAAATATGATCTTTTTGTTAATAAAAAAGTATCTTCACGCCCGTATCCCCGAAGGGGTAGGCAGAGGTACAACAAGTGCACCCACGATTAGCCGAAGATACTTGGTCCCACAAATGTGATAGGTGGCAAGCCTATCGCCAACCGGGCATTTTCCAATCCCGGGCTACTTTGTGTTTATCAGAAAACTGAAAAAACATTTTTTATGTGCCCGACCCGGGAATCGAACCCGGGACCTCATGTGGTCAACGCCAACGCTGGACCACTAGACCACAGAGGCGAATTTTGTTAATAAAAATTAATTAAATATAATTTTTATCAGAGCGCCATCTGTGAGTGATACATCAAATACCTTAATAGAGTTTTATATTTGGAAAACGCTAGATGGCGCCGTGCGAAATCTTCGCACGGGTCAGCTAGTAATATTAATTTATGAAAAGAAATAACGATCATCGACAGACACCAAAGACGTTAACTACAATTCGCGTGGCGAGAGGTGATGCCACTTGCTACAATTTATCGGCTATATTACGTTATTCCGTAGTTCCGAAGTAAACTAGGAATCCTTATTAGTTCGCTATGTCTGTCCGTCCATCCGCACGATAGCTCAGAGATTCTTATTACTAGAAAGCTATAATTTGGCATGAATATACATACATATTAGTGACGCCAACAAAGTGGTAACATAAAATCTTGAAAAATATATTTTTTCAGGGTAGCTCCCCTACATGTAAAATGGGGACGTTAATTTTTTTTTCTCACGTATCCCATTGTGTGGGTTATCGTTGAATAGGTTTTGGTAGTAGTAAATATAATGAAGTTAAATTAGGAAACTATCACAGCTAAGAAGGCTTTACAAGGTTTTAAGTAATAGTCGACCAACTTATAAAATGTACTTAAAGAAGTTTTTATAGTGAACCTGTGGTACGGATGTATTATATTTGTCATTTATTCTTCGGTCAACTTCGGAATCCTACATTGCGCGTGGCCCGACACGCACTTTACCATTTTTTTTTAAGTTCGTCGTTTCGGATACCTATCAATCAGCCCTCGTAGCAACGCTTTGAAATAGCTTTAAAGTAAGATTTCTTTCTTCAGAAACACTTATTTTTCTATGAGATTATGTTCCTGGGCTAAACACTCCATACATCTGCAGGCAAAGCAGGTCGTATATTCTTCGAAAATAGTCGAGGCATACAAACTTAGATTAGTATCAGCAAGAGTCGAGTTGCAGCAAAACACATATCCGTTTAATTGCTCTAATTACATATATCATGACCATACGCTAAATTGTATCACGACCTTCAGAAGTCATTAAAAACTTATAGTGATTTAAACAATAAGGCGATCTTAGGCTTTAGATAAACTTTAGTTTTTATAATATTATAGCGAAGCAAGCAAGGAAATGGTTTACTTCAGGGCCAGAGAAAACTATCGCCTAAAGAAATAAAGATGTCATGCTGCCATCCGTATGGCGAAGATTTAATGCTACACGCATTTTATCGATTACCTTGCCTACCATCAGTGACAAGCACTGACGCTATCGTATAAAGTAATATTATAAAAAAAAGGAAAGACTTGATTTATTGTTTATTACGATTTAACTCTAAAACTATTAGACTGATTTTAAAAATTCTTTCACCTTTAGAAAGCTCCATTATCCAATAGTGCCATAGGCTACCTTTTACCCGACTGAGCAAAGAGAAATACAGATTGACTGATAAAAGACTATTCAAACACCCTCCGTGTTCAGTACTCGATTCTGATACCGAATATGTAAAAAATAATTATTTAATAAAAATGTTTATGTACGGATACTCCGGTACATAGATATCAAAGTTCATTGTTTACTAACAACGATTTGCTGCAATTGCGACTAGACTCGTGTACACGCCGCGCGGTCATCGGATCATAATTTTTGAATGTTACTACACTAATTTCTTTGTAAAGCAAAATTCTCTTTTTATTAGTTACATATTTTTTGAAGAAGGGTCGAATCAGTTGCGTCTATACAATCTGGACAATCTGATACACACTGACGTTGATGCATCTGAAGACTAGTTATGGAGAGTAGCGGGATCCGAGGCACGGTGCACCGCTGGCCGACTGCTGGTCAGTAGGGGGCCCAAGTAGCGTGCTAGCCACACGTGAAAGGCTGCCCCGCCAACTAGCGAAAAATCCCAAAATGCGCCATAGTGCCGGTTGGCGACCGAATGAGAGAGTCTATGGACATTCTTGGGGGGATCGGGCGTCCCCGCAGTTTCCAGACTAGTCCCCAACAGTGTAACTACTAGTGTGTGTCTCGGGTCTAGAAGTATAGCGCCTCGATTCACTTCCGTCTTCATACCTACTTCACTCACTCTCTCAAATAAAAAGACAAGATACAAGATAAACGTTATACAGTGGCAGCACTCCCTCTCAATGAAAGTGGACCTCACTAACATCAGAGGTTTACACTCTAATCTCGCTGCAGTCCACTTCCACCTGGAGACTCATAAACCTTGTATTTTGTTCCTCACGGAGACGCAAATAAGATGTCCGTCTGATTTGGCGTACTTAAGCTATCCCGGCTACACCCTGAAGCATAACTTTAAAGCTCGGTCTAGTGTGTGCGCGTACGTACGCGATGACATCTGCTGTCGACGTATTCATAATCTCGAAGACCCCCGCTTCTCCGTACTGTGGACACTGGTGGATACAGAAGCTTCTCTATGCCTGTATCTACCGTGGGCATAGCGGAGACCAGGAGACGATCAGGCTCACAGAGTACCTAAGTGAGGCGACGGATGCTGCTCAACACAAATACCCTTCCGCCCAGCTAGTGCTACTGGGGGATTTCAATGCCCACCACCAGGAGTGGTTACACTCATACCAGTGCACTGACCTCGCTGGGAGAGAGATGCGTAAACTCGCTATAGCGTTAAACCTCACCCAGCTAGTTCAAGGAGCGACGCGGGTTCCTGACGTTGAGAGCCACACAGCCAATTGCTTGGACCTTCCGCTGACTACGGATCCGGACCGCTATTCGGTGGCGATTTCCTCGCCGCTTAGCAGCTCCGATCACTGTCTGGTGTAATCTGTATCCGTCTACTCGCCGCCTTATCCCAGTCCCAGGGGCTTTCGGCGCATATGGCGATACAAGTCAGCAGATTAGGACGAGATGCGTTCCTTCTTTGCATCTTATCCCTGGCGGCTTCTCTGCTTTTCTTCTGAAGACTCCTCGACCTGCGCAGATGCTGTGACTGATGTGCTGCGACAAGGAATGGAATTCTTTATACCTTTCTCCGACGTAGTCATGTCCAGCAAACCACAACCCTGGTTCAGAGCCGCTTGTAGACGCGCTGAGGCGCTAAAGCGTGAGGCATATCTGGCTTGGGTTAATGCTAGAAACCGCAAGGCCAAGGACGTATCGGAGAAGAAGAAAGCATTTAACCGGGCCGCCAAATCCTGCAAAAAGGCTCTACTGAAAGCTCGATTCGACCGTGTCAGCCGTATTGGGAACAAACTGGCTTCGTAGCCCTCAGGTAGTAAAGCGTTTTGGTCCCTAGCAAAGTCGGTTGAATCGAATTTCTGCCGCCCCTCACTTCCTCCACTGCTGAAACCTAATAGAACTCTGGCTCACACCGTTGTAGAGAAAGCGATCCTATTCGCTACTCTATTCGCGAAAAACTCACGTCTTGATTCCGCCAACGCGAAGCCTCCTAGTCTACCTGGACGTGAGGTAAAAATGCCGGAAATTCGCATCCGTCAGACTAAGGTACTTAAAACGTTGCGGAATCGGGATGTGAACAAAGCCAGTGGCCCTGATGGGATTCCAGCAATAGTACTTAAAACCTGTGCGCCTGAACCCGCTCCTGTCTTGACACGTCTCTTTCGCATTTCGATGACGACCGCAAAAGTACCTAAATCATGGAAGCTTGCTAACGTGCAACCTGTGCCTAAAAAGGGCAGTCGTGCCGAACCCTCAACTACAGGCCAATTTCAGTCACGTCCATACTCTGCAAGACTATGGAGCGTGTACTGAACAGGAAGTTAATGGCACGCCTAGAAAAGAACGATTTACTCAGTTACCGGCAATACGGGTTTCGCCGAAATCGGTCCACTGGGGATCTTCTAGCGTATGCCACCTACGTCTTGAGTGTAGCCATCAAGAATCATGGTGAAGCGTTAGCTGTCTCCCTTGACATCTCTAAGGCCTTTGACAGGGTCTGGCTTGACAGTCTTATTAGCAGGCTTCCTTCGTACGGGATACCTACTGGTATCTGCGCCTGGATCTCAGATTTTCTGAGTGATCGGTCGATTAGGGTAGTCGTCGACGGCTGCTCGTCCGACCAAATGGATATAAATGCCGGAGTTCCTCAGGGATCAGTTCTTTCCGCAACTCTGTTCCTGCTACATATCAACGGTCTGATGCTGAAACCCGGTATCTACCCATAGATACCCATAGACGCAGACGATAGCACTGTTGTGGAGAGTTACGTATCCAGCGCGCGAGCCAGTACGGCACAGATCCGGTTTCACAGAGAGGCGATGGTCGATCGTATGAACCGGTCCTTACAAGCAGTCTCCGATTGGGGCGATGTCAATCTGGTCAAGTTTAATGCGGCTAAGACCCAGGCGTGTCTATTCTCCGCTAAACGGAGTCCATTCCACCTATCTTTGTCTTTCCAGGGTGTGTCCGTGCCGATAGCTAACCACCTCGAGCTCCTTGGTATCACCTTAACGCCTACTCTTAACTTTGGTTCGTACATTGAATCGAAAGCCCAAGTTGCGAAAGCCAAAAGCTTGGTATTCTGGCCAAGGTGAGACAGTATTTCAACCCGGGATAGTTGCTCAATCTTTATCAAGCACAAGTCCGTTCGTGCATGGAATACTGCTCTAACCTCTGGGATGGATCCGCCAAATACGAGCTGGAGACGCTTGAGGCGATAGAGAGGCGTGCCAAGAGGCTTATAAACGACGATGATCTGGTAGGCAAAAAACTCCAGAGCCTCGCTCATCGCCGCAGAGTGGCTAGTTTATCGGTCTTTTATCGGATACATTTTGGAGAGGGCGCTGCGGAATTGCACGACTTAATTCCGCCATCCCCGTTTTTCTATCGATCGTCGAGGCGCACAGATACTAGGCATCGCCATATGGTGGACATTCCACATACCCAAACAAAGTGGTTCGACTCGACATTCTTGATCCGAACCGCAAGGGACTGGAATATGCTACCTGAGTCTGTGTTCCCCGACGGGTACAACCTGGGGATCTTCAAGAGAAGAGTGAACAAGTACCTTCTAGGGAAGCGCTTTCCATCTTAGGCCGCATCTTAGCTTACCATCAGGCGAGATCGTGGTCAAGCGCTTCCCTATCAACAGAAAAAAAATTAAATGGCCATTAACATAATATCGTGTTCTTCTATATGTTCTTCTATATGAGGACAAGATATTATGTCTTTATAACCTGTATATACATATTAACATTATAAATAATAGTCTTTCTGTCTGTTTATCTGTTACGCTTTTACAGCTATACCGCTGAACCGACTTGATGAAAGGCAAAAATATAGTTAAGAGTTGAGGTCAAACATACTATCTTTTTCTAAAAATTCACTCCTAAAAAGTTGATATTGAGGATAAAAGTTTGAATAAAAGATTATATTAATGGCAAATTACTGTTCTCTAACTAGTGTCAATATTTACATAGTACAAAACAAAGCCGCTTTCGCTGTATCTTCGCTCTTCCGTTTAAACTATGAAAAGATCTTTTAAATTACGCAACGGATTTAAATTCATTTTTCATCAATTCACAGAGTGATTCAAAAGGAAGGTTTATATGTTTATTATGCGCTTAAAATAATAGAGAAAAGCCGCGAATTTCAATGATTTTCACAGCATATCATTAACCACCAGTGCGAAGCCGGGGAGGATCGCTAGTGTGTAATATAAGCTACAAATTATCAGTGAGAATATTTGACGTCTTTAGATTTGTACAAAAGTCAAGTCACAGTGAATTCATATCTGTTTAATTGCTCAGATGAGCCAGCTGAATTGTATCACGACCTTCAGTAGCTTCGCCGCACGAATATTACGTAGAGGTTGAAAGAATAATACACTATTAACTTGGTTATTGTTGAAGATGTGGGCGTTTGGGTTTACAACTCTGTAGGATAGTCAATAATTATGCCTGCTATTTATGACTGCATAATCAATAAAATAACTTGTATTACACGTACTTGCAACTGTTGTTGATGTAACGTTTTAGAAGCGAAACGGAAAAATATTTTCTTTTACGATTTTTTTAATACATTCGATAGCAAACTAGCTGATGGTTACCTGGTGAAGGCAACCATCGACTATAAACACCAGAGATTATAATGGTGCGTTGCTATCTGTGAGAGAAATGGACTAAAATTACAAAAGCTACAACCGAAACACGACAGTGACAAGCAACTTACTAGGGATGCAAACGATACATCGATTTTTTTCAAACGTCGATATATCGTTCATAAACATAGATATTTTAACATCGATTTTGGAATCTCAAACATCGACCATATATCGTTCTTCATGAGCGATGTTTTATGAACGATGTTTTATCATAGCTACATTTTCCACTCTGTCTGTCATCAACAGCTACACAGGTATACACATAATTTCATAAACATATATCTCTCTCAGTCACAAGCGTAGATTTTTCTATATAGTATCTTAATCGAAATTCAATACTGAGGCGCACAAAACATTGGCCGGCCATTGTTTTATTTCTTATTTGCCGTTCACGGATCACCACATCACAGAAGTCAGGTCTATATATAATTAAAAAACATCGAAAACAGTCAACATCGATGTGTCGTTCATAAACTTCAATGTTTTTAACATCGATGTTTCACTTTAGAAAAAATCGATGTCTTAATATCGATGTTTTTTATGAGCGATGTTGTATCCCTAACAATGATCCTATTGCAGCAAGATTAGGTAAAGCGGTGACACCAAAACAAGGGCGAGACGTTACAAAACTTTACTACATAGTTAGTTGTCACGAAGTTAGGTAAAAATAAAGACAAAAGAAGTTAAGTAGAGACAAATTCTGCTAGGCATCTTATAATCTATTCTTCCAAAAAAGTTCGGATCATCACGGGAACGATATTATTTACATAATATATACAAAAGTAGCAATTTGCCGTACTTCCTCAACATTAATAAGTAATAACTCCAAATAAACACATCAATTACTTAATACACTTGATAATACTTTCCGATAAAATATAAAAAATTTGGTCATGGTACGTCAGCCTTGACTCGAGGCTCTTGAGGCCCGATACTTACATCCTTCAACATTCGTCAACATTCGTATTGTATGTCTTTCATTTTCACAATAACCATAGAAATGTTTTTGTCAACCAAAAATTGTCTTGGATACTGTTCATCTCAATAATGAGTGTTCAGGTGCCCATACCAAATAGTGCCCGCAATGAAATATGAAAAAGCTTATAGTGGTTTATACAATTTTGTGATTATGTGCTGACTGTGATATTTATGAAATAGCAAAAAGTATTCAAAACTATGTATTTATATATTTTTAATAACCCTTTTACTGTTTTATTTATCTACATATTATTACCACTAAAATTGACCACATTGTATGAAATGTTCAGCTATATGCGTCGATGAACTGAGTTTTTTACTGACTAGTATTTTATATATGTACTTGATATCTAAACAAAACTAGTTATAACAAAATAGTAAATGTAACGTGTCATATTCCGCATGGTTAAAAGTTGTAATCTTATCGCTGCAAAAGTGTATCGATTAATTATGTGAATTGTATTTTTTTATATCATTAAGCTTTTTATTAGCATTAATCATTTTCCCCGTATTGGTTCCGGGCTCCTTTGAAGAATAGACCAAATGCCGTTCTGCCAGGCAGGCGAACGATTGGCAGTGGCTATGCGAGTCACTACCATCGTGGCTACTAGGTGGTAGAGTTCTGCATTGTCTCGTCCGTGTCAGGTACCACCGCCTTACCTATTCCTGCCGCAATAGCGTCAATACTTGTCGCTGTCGTGTTCCGGCTTGGAGGGTAAGGTAACCGGTAAACTTATGTATGTGGCATTAGAACTCGCCACAAGATAGCAACGCACCATTATCTAACATCTTTGGTATCTATAGGCGATGGTTGACTCTTTCCATCAGGAGACCCATCTGCTTGTTTGCTATCTTATGATATAAAAAAAATCATCCTATCAAAAATATTTTTATGTAAAATGTTGCCATGACGACACCATATGACTCGCACTGTCAAAAACTACGTGAAATCTGATAATTTTTTGACTGTGCGAGTCATATGTCTCGTCATGACAACATTTTACATAAAAATATTTTTGGTGGGATTGCACTTCTTTTTGTACTTATGGCAATATTTTTTTAAAACACGTATTCTTGAATTTGTAATAAGAAGCTGTGTACTTGTACAATTTTCATATCAAGCATGAAATTAATTTTGCATGGGAAAACCCATACAAACTTCCATCCCGTAATTTAATGGGTGGGGTGTGATTTACCAAACATCCTGTAATATTTGTTGTATTATTTATTACAAGGCGTCCCTTATATCAATTTTCAGTCCTCTAACATCAACATTTTTTGGAAGTCTCATACTAAATTCTATCCCCTAGTAGGTCCAAGTTGTAGATTTTAAATTTCAGCTTTCTAGAACTTCAGGGAGAACCCTAAGAATTTTGATGATCATCAGTGAGCGAGTCAGTGACGAAATTGGGATTTTTAGATATCAATAAAATCAAAATATAAGAGCTATGCAATTGAAATTTCGCACGTAATAAGTCCACTGTCAACATTATATCCCAAGAATTTCGGTTGTCTGGAATAATCCAAGTCCAAGTTAGGAGGCTTCAAAAAATTACGAAGCGATACAAGAAAAGGTAGGTAGCACCCACGGATTAAACTGGATGTCAATGTCGGTTGCATTTACACTGAGAAATACAGAGTATTAATACTTACTTACCGATGAAATAAATCACTACAGAGGTATTCATTAACCCTTAGCTTTTTATTCGACATGATAAAATAGCACAATATGGTAGGTATATTTCTATTTTTTACGATATAATATATCTACAAGAGTTTGACATTTACATACATTTGCTCATATGAGCGGCATCGCATTTTACGCCCAAAACCGTGTCTATTAGTATTTGTGTGGTCTGTGGTAGCACCCTTGCTTGGCTTGGCTTCGCTTGGCTTGTCGTGGTATTGTAATGGCAATTAATTACATCTATATACATATAATAAAATAGTAGGAATGTCAAAACTGTACATTGAATATTTTTTTTTAAAAAATACTTGGGGCGTGATCTACAATCGATATCGAAGCCAAAAATATAGTGTTTAGAATTTTTGTCTGTTTGTCTGTTTATCTGTTTGTCTGTATGTATGTCCGGGGTAAACTCAAAAAGTACTGCATGGATTGACTTCAAATTTTGGAAGAATATTACTTACAGGTTGGGTCAACATATAGGGTACATATTATCACGCTATCACCTACTGGGGAGAAGCAGCGCGGAGTAAACGAAGTCCGCGCGGACGAAGTCGCTGGCAACAGCTAATTTATAATATACATGTATCAGATTCCTTAGTGACAAACAAAACAAAACGAGAAGAATAAAAATACCTTCTCAAACAGCAAAAAAAAATTCAAAATCGGTTCATAAATGACTAAGTTCTGGGGTAACAAATCTAAAAACATAGAAACATACACGAATTGATAACCGAAGGAGGTTTTTGGAAAGTCGGTTGAAAAATTTATGACACGATGATTGTCTCTTTCCATCAGGAGAACTATATATCTGTTTGTCTACAATCTTATGATATAATAAAATTGCTAACTTCAATCAACAAAGCAATAGAACTTCAACACCAACCAACGGAATAGCAATACGTACCTCACAACCGCCCAAGTAATTTTATTTCTATTTGACATATCAATTGGCAACTGCCGTATGTTTGTTGAGTTGACACGGAAGCAAATTAAAATTTTGTTCCAAGAGCTAGCGACGAATTTTTGAAAGATACCTTTGGCAGACGGAAATTGCGAAAATTACAATTGCGTCAATTGGCGATATCAGGCGTGCAAGTCACCAAATTCGTACCTTAATCACCAGTCCCTCGGTCGTCGCTGACCTTAAAGATTATTTTAGTCGCTTCAGCGCAGCTCAACAATGAATGTAATATTATTTAAAATTATCTTTTAAATCACTTTATATACATCTGAAATTACGTGCAGGTAATTTACAGACACAAAAACTATCTCTATGCAGTGTTAATTGACAAAACAATAATGCAACTAAAAAGGTTCATAAAATTTAGATGACAGGTTTTCTCACACTTCAGTATGCTTAATGTCCGTTATGAGGAATTTTAGGTGGCAATATTAGTCACTTGAGCCTAGTAATGTTGTTTCCACCCCATACCTTATTGAAGCGAAAACTGTTTTGGCCGCGTTTCGCGTTTTTAGGTAGCGGAAAAACTCTGGGTTCGCGACTCGAGAATGTCTTGCGACAGCATGAACTTCACTATCATTATTATAATAATATATCTTTAATATTACAAGTGTTCTTAAATGTACCTACGTCGAATAAATATTATTATTTGATTACTAATTTAATATTAAAATTTATAAAAATATGTTTTTTTTAAATATAAATTTTAGCTTTCTGCTCTTCTACTTCACATAAACGGTAAATTATACCTAACTATACCAAGTCAGATTTCTCCGCGAACGCAATTTTCTTTAAAGGTGTGCAAAGTTTTCGCTTCTCGTATTATAAAATATACCGGCTATCTTACCCTCCAAACCAGAACACATCAGCGGCAAGCCGACAAACAACGACGCTTTTGCGGGAAAAAAAAGGTAACGCGGTAAGAAACTCAGTCCAGGCATTGCAGAACTCTACCACCTTGTCATGATTACAGCTAGTCACCATATTAGTCATACATATTAAGCTTTATTTCATCTTTTACGCACCCTGGCAGTATAGCAGTAGACAGGCAGTTAATCTATTATTCAAAAGGAGCCCGTATGAAGAACCTATTAAAAGAACATATTACTATTTTCTGGTCTTATATTAATTACTTGATTTTGTGTTGTTTCATATTAGTTTGACTAAGTTAATGTACAAATGCATAATTTGTTTGTGCCAGTTAAAATATTTTGAAATAACAATGCACAGTCAAATATCCAAACACAACATTCAACATTGTTTTTTACTGTTTAGAAATCAGATCGACCAGACATGAAAATTTGCTCGATTCTCTAAATTGGTGGCCATTCAACTGGTAGAATATAAGATATGTAACAATAATTTAATGTAAAAGTACAAAATCTATATTCTAATCATTAAAAAATCATTTAATATACATTAGTACAGCGGCGACCATAAATTACGCAAGGTAATTTTGGCCTTTTATCGACCCATTCCCACTTGAAGAGAAACTAGTATTAAGTCTGCAATTAAAGTCTAAAATTAAAGTAAAAAATAAAACAATTACTTAAATTTAATGGAAAAACATTAATTCAATTTTAAGATGTTTTTTGTAGAAAAAGATCCGAAACTCCTGCGTAAGAGTTGGTAAGATTTTCGAACCCTATTCCCAACCACTAGGCGCCTCAATTAATTTACGGATGCCTTCAAAGTTTCAATAAACGAAAGGTTGCGTACGTTAGGGTACGTTAAAAGTTACAATTTATACTCTCCATCGTCGGCACTTGTTGAAACTCTGTCATAATAATTAATTTATTTTAAACACTTGTACTGTTTCACGATCGTGAAAAAAAAACATAGTTTTAAAATAAAATAATTGTTAAAAGTTAGACTAGTGGAGCAGCTCGCAACGTCATCAATTTAAACATTTTCTTAGAAGTTCTTTTCGGGGCGTTGCAGAGGGATACCCTAGCCGGCAAAAAACGCCCGTAACGTAAAAAAAACTAAAGATTTTTATAATAAGAAACTTCGTTCCTATCTGGTGTCCCACGACACCACACGTTATTTTATGTACCGCGTACGTAACGTTTGCATATATCAAAGGTACACATACAAGCGCGCACTTCGAAGCGGATGTACTTTAAATTTTATATTTTATTTTTACTTACCCACATTAAAAGTTTGCATCAATGTAACATAACTTACCTTCGCGTCATCAACGTCAAAAAGTGCATTATTGTGAGTTAAATACCTATGTGTAAGAGTGTACAAAATATATATTGCAATGCAAAAAAGGGACAAGGAAAAGGATATGCGAACAGATTCAAAAACACTTCAGACCAAACTGGAAAGGCTCAAAAAAATATTTGCAAAGGGATCAAACTTCTCACACTTCATGTACACTTCGAAATTGTAAGTGCTTCTTGGCGTTAAAGGAAAAATGGCAGACAGCCAGTGATAATGCGATGATAATTATGAAGTGTCAGTCAAAAGGCACACTACATGTTAAATACAGCGTTTAGTGAAACTCCGCTGACCTCAATCGTTTTATCGTCAGGCCTCGTTTGACGAATGCACTGGCGTCCCGGAATAATCCCTCTTGATGGGAGTCACTTTTCACACCGATACCAGTTGGTGCTGTGGCCGACCTTCGTAGTTTACTGATTAGCCTCTTCGATAATCGCGAACTTAGGTAGTTATCTGGCTTTCTAAACCTAGGGATGGGATGGGTGGGAACAGGACCAGATCGATAAACCGGAAATAAAAATAAATATAAATATACATATTACAAATTTGTATTTGTTAGAAAACACGTGCATGGCCGTGTAAATTGTATTAATCAGTAAGTACAATACACACCTTGTCAGAGATTCCTTATAGTCAATATCGTCAATGCCGAACCTCTCTCTTAAATTCCTAAACACAAGGGGACAGTACTCCTTCACCTTAAAATGTGACGGCATATTTTCCCTGTAAACAAAACAAATATTGTAAATATAAAAATACTAGCCGCAGCATGCAGCCCGCTGAATTTAAAAAGTTTTTGACAAATCCCGCGGGATCACCTATTTTTCGGGATTAAAATTGTCAATCCGGGCCTGTAGCCTATATATATAGCCTTAGTTTTATAATTATGTATATTGTGTATGTATAAAAAAATATTTGAAAAAAAGACAAACCCGCTGAGTTTCTTCCGCCGATCTTCTCAGTGTGTGACCGCGTTCCGATCCGGTGGTAGTTTTGAAGAGTGTTGACGTGTCAAAATAACTTGTAAAAAGTTTTATTGAATAAAGTTCTTCTGATTTCTGATTTTATGTGCTATTCCAGGTCATCATCAACTTGTGTGCCTTTCAATCAAATCCATTTCGTAGTTTTTGCGTGATTGACTAACAAACATACATCCATCCATACATCCAAATACTTTCGCATTTATAATATTAAAAATAAAGATGCCATTGCCACTATCAGGGTAACAGTATTTATTTATATTATTTATCTGTACAAAAACACAATCATGTGTACAATCTACACTAATACTAGCGACCGGCTCCGGCTTCGCACGGGTAATATGTACCAAAAACCTTGACAAATTACACACTTAAACCTTCCTCATGAATTACTCTATCCATTGGTGAAAACCGCATGAAAATCCGCTTAGTGGTTTTTGAGTTTATTGCGAACAGACAGACAGACAGATTCGGAGGAATTTGATTTATTACTCATAAAAAATTAATAAAAAAAGGAGATAACAAGTAAAAAAATACAAAAGGCGAGCTTATCACTGAAAAAAGATGTCTTACAGCTAAACCAAGACAGAAAATTTAATATATTGAAAAATTTTATTAAAATTTTATATTTGGTGTGCAATAAAGTATAAATAAATAAATTATTAAATTAATTAATAAATAAACACAGCTCTGAAATACAAGCAGAAAGAAAGAAAGAAAGAAAGAAAATATTTATTTGCAAGAATATGGGTGTTACAAGTTGTTAAAAATAAATTAAGTTACCAACATATTCTACAATGTATGGTGTGCAAATATTTAAAAAAAATATCATTATATAATATTACATTTTAAACTATAAATTGTATCGATTTTTTAGATCGGATCGGAACGCGGCCATATACTGAGAAGTTCCGGCGGAAGAAACTCAGCGGGCTGGTCTTTTTCCACTTTAAAATCCTGGGTATTTTCGATAGACGTTAAGTCATTTGTTTATACAGAAATTGATAAATTAATTGCGCCCAAGCGTACTATAAATGCGTCGCACATAAATCAACTAGTATCTACCTTTTTAAATATAAAATACCCAGGTTTTCATTAGATTTTTACTGATGGCTCCAAAGACTTATATGAAATTGTAGCTTTTTTCTTTGACCTACAGGAAAACTGTTCAATTGAATTTGAACTACGAGCTTAACTATATATATATAACTGTATAACGAAAGTCTACATTCTATTGCTGAAGCGTTATCTTAATTTAATTTAAAAGGGCCTTTTCAGTCCTTGAATAAGTTTCCCCCATTCCTTACACTACCTTTGGTTTTAGTTGCAGTACAGCAGTTCCATAAAGATTTCGCGGAAATTTTGATGAATGACAGTTTATATAATAAACACGGATGGACGATTATGACATACATGGGAAGTTTGTATCGTATCATTACTTATAATGAAAAATAAATCCTTTAAAGTATTGGAAAAACTCATCATAATGATTTAATCTAGGATAACCAGCCAATTCCTGGCAAAAGCGAAAGTTGACCGAGTAAATACAGATGTTTAGTGCCAACCAGACCAGATACTAACTTTGCAGCTTCCAAAGATCTGACCAGATCAGAACAGATCTGTGTGTTAACAATATCAAGAGATGATGATAGGATGGGAGGTTAACATATAATCAACCAAATCAGGGAAATTGCTCTAACCCACTGTTGCTTTAGAATGTTAGACCACACACTGCATAACAATTATTAAATTACGGAATTATTATTGACCAAGTCTTTACAAACAAAAAGCAATTCCGATGGAGAGTCTAAACAGCCTTCAAAGATTTTATTAATTCTTGCTTTCTAACATTTTCAGCAAAAACATTGATGGAAGTACCTACAAAATTGAGGAAGTGCATAGATAACAATGATTCATCCTTTTTTGATCAAATATATCTTCTTTTAATTTTTTTGTTTTCCTTTTTTCATAAAACTCGCCAATTTCGTATATTATGACCTAGTTAATATAATATTTATTACTAATTTATAGAATTAGTCACTTACTTATTAAATAAATGATTGTCCACTTTGAGCTTGGAGTACGCTCTAAAATCATCAGGGAGTAACATAACTGGTATTGAAACATGACTTAATTCATTTATCTGAAAGAAAATTAATCATATCAGCTGCGAAATTAAATCAAATAATTTTAATTTGAAATGTATAGATAAATAAAGGCATTTAAAACTGTATGATTTGGGTGTATGTATGTACATGTATTAAATATTGAAATATATTTATGAAAACCCAGACCCCGTTCTCATGACCAGACTGGACTCAGATTCATAACTACAAATGAATGTAATAAGTTTACGTACATCTACATTTCAAAATTAAGTATCTATATATTAATATGTAAGGAAAAACTTTGGATCCTTCTTTAAGACAATTGTGCGTACGTCCGAGTATAAAATTTGGCACAGTTATAGTTTGCATTGCAAAGGACTGCAGAAATCTAATATTTTAAATAAAATGCATTAGAAATACATTAAATTAATGAAAATAAACATTACACATACTAAATTCATGTGGCATACATGGTAATACACACATGTATATGTATTATTTTTATTATTTTCTTTACAAATAAAGCCCGTTGTCAAATTTAAAAGAGATTTTATTGTTTAATCTATGGTCGGATTTCGGCCACAGGTGATCTCTAGTAATTAGTATTACATAGATCAATCAAGTCTCAAAAATTGTCATAGCTTTGTTCAATTACCTATGACACTATCAATTTCATTTTATACATGGCTTTCATAATGAAGAATGTTACTAGGTATGCCAAATCGCTTGCAATTTTGTCTCAGTAAAGCCTGTATGTATACAAATACACTAGTTTTTGTTGTAGTAAAAAATACCTAGTAGTTTTGATTTTATAGGCATTCAAAGTTTCGAAAAATATCAAGTCTCGCTAACAGCCACGTGACCGCTTGTGACGTCATGACACAACGCGCCGCGCCTCGCTTAGTATCAAATCAAGTCTCCAGCGGTTATAGTATAGTAAGGTGTAATAGCTTGCGCAGTATTTTGTTGTTTTCGTCAGCGTATTACTTTAATAGTCTATTAATAGTAAATATTATTCGATTAATAAAATGAATGAAGGATTCGAAAAAGGGCAATCGGATATTTCACCTAAAATAGATGGATTAATGGTTGCGCATTATTTATTAACAAATAGTGATTAAATAAATAAATAAATATTCACGGGACAAATTACACTTACTGATCTAACCCCAAAGTAAGCAAATATTTGCTTGTATTATGGGTGTTAGTCAACGATACTAATACATAGAAATACATATATAAATAGCAGAATATATATAATAAACACCCAAACCCAGAAATACAAACATTTATGCTCATCACACAAATGCTTGTCCCCGTCGGGGATCGAACCCGAACCCCGTTGATTGCGTAGTCAGGGTCGCTAACCACTCGACCAACGGGGCGGTCATTTCGTTAGCGCCGAAATGCGAGGAAGGAAAATGCAAAGGTAAGAAAACTTTCCTTGCTACTACTTATGCTTAATAGTTTATATGTTCTAAATTATTTTATCAAAACAAAATACCCAACTAATGTCGTAATGAAAGAATGCAACTCAAATAAAATAAACCTACCTACGATTAAATTTTTACGTTAAAGACAACAAATGTGTATTAGTTTTGTAGCTATAGGTAGGTACGTAGGACGTAGGTATTGGTACCTACCGTTCTTCTTAATTTAAATAAATACCTCGGGAACTCCATCCTTTCATACGCTTGCGTAGCGTTTGCCCATCTCCCCCGTACGGACTTGCATCCGTTGCAAGTGGTACAAAATAAATTCCTGCGTATTGCCACGAGAGCACCGTGGTATATGCGCAACGTAGACCTCCATAACGATCTTGAATTGCCGAGCTTAGCAAAGCATTTCAAAGACATCTCCGAAAGATACTTCGATCGTGCCATCTCGCATCCGAACCCACTGGTGGTAGCCGCGGCTGACTACATCCCAGACCCTAATCCCGATCCCAAACTACGTAGGCCCCGCCACGTTCTTACCGATCCCGATGACCCGATAACTCTGGCCAACTGTTTACACGATAACACTACACACCTACATTCACGACACCGTCGCCGCCGGCGGCGACGAGGACTCCTGTTTCGCCCTTCGGCGAACCGAGCCCAAGGACAAGGTTCGGCGGACGGACAAAACAATGCCACTAGCCCTCTCATCGCAAATCACGACCCCACCCTAAGCCGAGGTTCGGTCTCACAGGAGACACCCTTAAGGCGGAGGGCGTACAGCCCTACACCTTTAAATTCTGGCTGAGCACTCTGCTCGCCCCCGCGACCGGTGAAGCTGTAACAGCCCATAAGGCTAACAGCAATTGAGACATTCCGAAAAAAAAAACCTCGGGAACTGTACATTTTCCCAGAATTAAAAAGAGCCGTGAGTTATTCCAGACTTCGTCCAGATCCGTTCAGTAGGCACAACTCATGATTTCCTAGTATTTGATTTGGACATTTTTTTTGGAAAAGTATTGAGGTTTCGACGGCACGGGCGCGCGACCGCGAGCGCCGGCCGCCGAGCGAACTAGACTGAGCGTGTTGTGAGATGACGTCACAGCGTCAACGGCAGCCAGCGTCGTGCGGTTCAACTTATTTTACTTACTTCTAAATCGGAAACTAATTGACGTATCGAAGTAATTCTTTCACTAGTATTTTTTATTTTTCACAGAGAATATGGAGTGCTAATAATCAAAATTAGTTAACATTCTTCATTAATACTTGATAATAATAACATATTTTTTAAACTTGAAATTTTTACAAAAATGTCACATTTCAAACAAACAAATTCTTTGTCATTCAATACTTGAATGATTCTTTGCAATATTTGTTTACTAAAATTAGGTATAACAATAAAGATCATTGTCTCAGTCAGAGTAGTACTAGATTTTAAGTAGCTGGATTACAATTTCATGGACTAACCAGTGTAGCAATAGAATAGACTAGAATTACAACACATTTTTTTGTAACACATCATTATTGTTGTTGTGTGATTTTTAAACACAAAGTATATGAGTGTCTACGAGACACAATGTGTTAGAATTTTGACACAACTTCCCAGTAATTCTGTCGTCCTAAGAAAAAGTACAGTAAGTCATGATTTTGGCAAAATCGACTTAATTATACAGTAATGTTTCCTGAAAAATTACACATCTTTCTCTCTAGGTTTCGTTGCTGTATTATGTTTTCCCGCGATTTTGCATGTAAATAAAACACAGTATGCCTAAT
The DNA here is from genome assembly GCA_036924255.1 of Apodemia mormo. NCBI lineage: Eukaryota > Metazoa > Arthropoda > Insecta > Lepidoptera > Riodinidae > Apodemia > Apodemia mormo. The sequence continues at coordinate 30,294,072 of JAUPFN010000014.1, read as the reverse complement.
TCACATGTTAAAAGTTCTTAAGAAATAAAACAGTAAGTTCTTATGTTTGAATTAACTTACTGTGTTATTTACTAGGAAAATCATAAAACTAATCAACAGTGCAGTAAGTGCAATGAACTAATCAATAGTTTTATAAAATCACAGACTTTCAAACAGTCATCAAAAATATTCAGCGCAACTTTGGGCAGGCTTATCTCGGTTTTGGGTAACTTACTTTACTCTTTCCTAGGACGGCAGAATTGTCTCCCTGTGTAGAACTGGATGTGTTGTGTTACAATTTGTACAACAAGTAAAGACATTTGCATTTCTGGATTTTGTGTTTATTACATACTTTCTGTATTTATATAAGTATTTCTATGTATTACTATCATTGATTAACACCCATAACAAAAAAAATAATTTACTAAGTTTGGGGTAAATAGTCAAAAATTTCTCTGAGATTAAACTATTGAGTTTCTTGGGTTATTTTTTTTTTGTGCAAAGACAAAAAAATTATTCCTAAGATATATATATATATATATATATATATATATATATATATATATATATATATAAATAATATTATGTAACTAAATTTCATCTAAATATATCAGCAACTTTTCTAATGTATACATGCATCCTCGTTCTTCCCGTGGCTAGACAATAATTTCTAACATGTTATATAATTAAAATATAATAAATATTTCCCCATTATGTACATCACAGTAAGAAAATATGTGTGAATATTTGTAATAATAAACAATGAATGTTGTCTGCTATTTCAACACTATAAAATCGTCCTAAAAAGTCCAAAATTTGGGTGTTGTTAGTCACTTTTAAGTTAATATATTTAATTATATTTACTTAAAAGATGAGGTTGTACATTTGGATGTATGTTACTCATTTGTGCAAGAACTTCTGAACAGAATAGGTATAAATTTGGTTCACATGTAGTCAAATCCACCATCCGTCCTTGTTCAATACCCAGGTTGGGTAAACATGTTACTGGGGGTTTTTCAAGATTTTTCTTGAAAAATCTAAAATCTCAGTAGTAGCTCGGAATCTGATAGGTAATGTGTTCCCACCCCTGTGCCTCAGTTAATGTCATGTACATGTAAAGTCATCAGCCCCGATTATCGCTAGAAAAAGTTGATAATCGTTATCTGTCAGTAAAATGTGGAGATGGCAATTACCACTCATCTTGCAAACCCACAAACTTAACGAGCAAGAGAACCGGGCGGTCCACATTTAACACAGTTTAAACCAGATGTATTGCTTCTGTAGATTCACAAAAAACTATGATCAAGTAGTGATCTATGTTAAGTTAGTATTAGTTGTCATCTACACTAACATTATAAAGAGGAAAGATTTAATTGTAAGTAATATTGTTTGTAATAATTACAGTCAAAATTCTAGGTAATTTATACTTTAAAATTCTTTTAACTATAGAAAAAGCTATATTATTATGGAGTTAAATAGGTTACTTTTTACTTGACTTAGCAAAAGGAAGTCAAGAAAGAGAAAAAGAAGAAAGAAACACAAACGAATTTGTGAGTAACAGTCTTTGTGAGTAATAATATATATTTTGGTTGTTCATTATATTTTGTTTTATCCTGTAATGAAATTAGATATACGGTTGTTTTATTATCCTCATTATATATTGTGCTACCTAGATTAGAAGTGGGTGTATGTGCACACATTATACCAAGACATCTTGTTGACATCTGACCCTGTAATTTATGATGCTGTGTCAGTTCACTTATTACAAGGAAATCTAAAAATAGGTTATTTTAAGATTTCCTGTAGAGCTGTAGGGATAAAAATAATAATTATTATTATTTATTTACTTGTCAAAAAGTCAGTACAATCAACATGCTTGTTTACTCCATTAAAAATATTTCTAAACTGTGAGAGTCTGGTGCCTGAAAAAGGTATTTAATAAAAAAACCTTTGACAGAGGTATATAAGTTGTACTGATATGCAACTTATGTTAATAGCATATAGCACATTCTAATTACAGCCTCCTCACCTGATAGTAAGTGGTGTGGAAGTAAAAGGTAGAATTATACTAAGAAACCAATTGACTTTTTTTAAATAAAGTTTCTTAAATATGTACACATATTTTATTTAGTGTTAAAGAAAAGTTTTTAACAAAAAAAAAGTGTATTATAACTTAAATCATAAAAAATCAATTCCATAACATTTATTGCATTTTAAATAAAGCATTTGACATATAAATAATCTGTTACATATACCAAAATTGTGGGAAAGTAAAAACTGTAAATTGAATATTTTTTTAAAAGAATACTTGGGGCGTAATCTACAATCGATGTTGAAGCCAAAAATATAGTTTTTAGAATAATTGTCTGTTTGTCTGTATGTATGTCCGGGGTAAACTCAAAAAGTACTGCATGGATTTACTTCAAATTTTGCATGAATATTACTAACAGGTCGGGTCAACATATAGGCTACATATTATCACGCTATCACCTACAGTGGAGGAGCTGTGCGGAGTAAACGAAGCCCATGTGGACGAAGTCTATCTATAAAAAGCAATCCCATCCATCCAATCATCAGCATGTGCACTTGTGTAAGTGAGAATAAATTAAAAAAACTGTTGTTTAATTTCATTACTTTTAAATATAAAATAAAATTGAAAAATATGTGACATCACAAGGGGGAAGGGAATTAGCACAAAGGTGATCAAATGTGGCAAGGATTCAAAAAAAGGAAGGCATAAGGGTTCAAAAATAAAATTTGAATGATGTAATTTATGGATGGTCCCTAAATCAACTTTTTTGATTTTCATGCAATCATGCAATCACTAATCCTAATTCTTTTCAAAATCAGTCTATTAACTACTACTTTACGCTGCCCTGCTAATTTAGCCAACCGTAAGTGCATGTTGGGTATAGCAGAGAAAATTGAGTCCAAAAATTGCACCTTTATTTTTGACGCTACAAAGAATCTATAAAAGACATGGAAAAAAATGTTGATCTACCTAAATTTTTTGTAGCGTAAAAAATAAAGGTACAATTTTTGGGTGTTATTTTCTCTGTTGCACTCAACATGTACATAGTGTCGACTAAATTAGCAGGGCAACATAAAACAGTAGTTAATAGACTTAAATCGGGAAATGATGACACAAAATATTAGATGATTTGTACCAGCATGGCGGTTCTTCAGGGATCTAATTATGTAATGACAAAAAGGAAAATAATGGTCATAGCCCTAGTACCCGCGGCCCAACCGCTTGGTTGTTGGATTAAGACTAAATGAAATAAATAATGACATAATTAAAATCATAACAAAATTGATCAATCACAGTGGATTTAAAGGTGACATCTTACTATATTGGCTTGTGATTCTTGTGTTGGTAAATCTTAAACTCTTTTCCAATCTAAATAAATTTACTTTTGTGTATTTCCTCAGTGGTCTAATGGGCTTAGGTATAGATAAAAGTCATAAGTCAGGTAATCTATACATATAATAAAATCGTAGGAAAGTCAAAACTGTACATTGAAATTTTTTTTAAAAGAATACTTGGGGCATGATCTACAATCTATATCAAAGCCAAAAATATAGTTTTCGGAATTTTTGTCTGTTTGTCTGTATGTATGTCCGGGGTAAACTCAAAAAGTACTGTATGGATTTACTTCAAATTTTTCATGAATATTATTAACAGGTCGGGTCAACATATAGGCTTGTGGCGCTGCTGGTCCGTACCGCTGAAGGGTCAAGTGATGGAACCAGCGGGCCAACTTCTTGTCAGGTGACGTCATAACATACATAGTGTTACAAGATAAATAAATATGATATTGCGATTCAGGATTTTATTTTGAATTTCATTTTTTCCATTTGTTATTGTTTTTTGTCCATTTTTTATTTTTTTTTCTTGTAGCAATTGTGATTGTTTGAGCCGCTACAGGCTACATATAATCACGCTATCACCTACAGGTGAGGAGCAGTGCGGAGTAAACGAAGTCCATGCGGACGAAGTTGCAGGCAACAGCTAGTAACTAAATAAGATTTTTACTTTTGCTGGATATGTTAGGTTACCCACCTTCCATGGTTGGATTAAATGTGGCCAATTGTGGGTGCACTACTCTAACCTTGTCCTCTTCAAGCATAGGAACACTTAAGCGAAGGTATGACTATCGGTATAAATTGAATAATATATATGAAAATACATCAATTTAAGATACACCTACTCCACCCCCCTCCCTAGCTTTCCCTACACACCCTCCAAATATTCTCTAAACAAAAAAGGCTTTCCAAATCGGTCAATATATGACCAAGTTCTTAAATAACAAACATTAAAAATACAGCTGATTTGAGAATCTACATTTTTCAAATAGAGAGTTAAAAGGAACAGATTACTAAAGCAATATTTTTTTAATATATATTTATTGTAAGGATTTTTAACTAAAATTGTTAATATTAACTACAAATTAATTTTAATCCAAGATGTAATTGCCTGTAATAAATGTATTCATTGTTTTGAAACAAACTTATAATGTAACTTGGTGTGAAAATAACTATGATAATAGGACAAAATAGATGTATTTATGTTTTGTAGAGTACATACTTAACTAAGTCAATAAATACGTTATTTTGGCAGGTGCAAATCGTTATTAAATTACAATGAGATATTATTAGATACGAATTGCATCATTGATAGTTTGCCAATTATTCATAAGTAATAATAAAATACAAGACTTTAAATGTTCCCACGAAATGTTATTTTAATATGTTATTTTAACAACTAAAATATTTTACCACAGGTATACGTCGTATGTATAAATGAATAAAATTATATTTACCGTATGATTAACACCCCACATAAAAACAGATAGTAAAGGTTCATTAGCACGAAACAATTTCACTTTTTGATGTTTTACACGAATGTGTTTCTTTTTCAATTTGCTTAATCCAGAGTTGGTACCGGACATTTTGGATTTATTTACTAAAATCGATTTACCACCACGTTATTTATTACAGTACATTCATCTAAACTTAATCCATTTTTAGTCACCGAAAACCGAAAACAGCTCAAAATTGGGTACAAGAAAATTTATCACAAATCCAATAACACCCATCACCAATAGTGCAAACGGCTTTTTGACAACCATAAACCAAAAAACCAAAAATGTCGGATGTTTTCTTCTTTTCCTTATTTTGCATGTTTGCCACTGTTTTTATTTCAAAGCATTTATTAGAGTAGCAACAATGAGAATCGTAACGTAACGTAACGTAAGGTCCTATTAGGCGGACCCTAGACCTAAAATAATATTGCGCAATATTACGTATTGTACAATATTATTCCCTTTGATTTTTTTGATTTTTGTCATAGTATAATATTATCATATATATATCTATATAAATTTGATTTGGATTGAAGGTCCCTAAATCGTATCCGTTTGGAAAAACCCCCACCAGTATTTAATTCCACAAAGGAGTAGTGCGGGAGAAACTGCCATGAGAATCACACAGTTGTTGATTTCCAGACATTGAGATGGTGAGGATAAAATTATGAATTTTGTCGCGATGTCCGATGGTGAAATTCTGCGACAGGATTTTCAAATTTTCAGGCGACCATATAATTTTCAGAAACTTCTAATTTTTGTTAAAAATCACATTAAATATTCCTAACAATGGTCTGCTACATTTCATAACTGCATTACATGTTGACGATAATATCTTGCAGCCTAAATTATATCATCTTCTTTCTGCAAAGTACAAACATAACGAAATATAATAGATATTATATTTGTAAATAATAAGGTAGCACCTAATTTTGAAAACGGCGTCTAAGTTTCAGTTACTAAATTTGTATTATTAGTGTCCAGTAATAAGTTGTTCCATCAAATATTGAACGAATATTATTTAACTTAATAAAAGTATTATAATTTACCTTAATTAATCACTATATTCTGAAAGTTTACGTTTTTTTCCCAAATTTTTTTTTGTTTGGTAATTCTGGTCATAAAGAGGGTAGTTCTAAGATCATTTTTTGCTAAATTTGCATTTACCATACTAACATTACTGCTGATTTGCTACGTGGTCTATTAAATATGAAATTTCTTTTTCTTTACCTCATGGCACCGGAAATGTGTTTCATGGTAGCTGAATTAAATTTATCAATATATATTTTACTTTACATATTTTTTTACCAAAGATGTCTTTCCCTATGCTAAAAAGCCACATCTGCCATAAGGGCATCTTATAAGAAGTCTGAAAACCTATTCTTAAAGTATGTATTCATCGCATATTTTAAACTATCTGAAATCATTAATATGAGAACACTATTTTAAGGCAGTAAATTCATATGTACAAATTGTAATAAGTACCAAATAATCAATAAATAAAAAGCGTACATAGAATAAGGACACAAAAGTAATTAGGGCTCCACATCTTCTCTATTATAACCAATTTGACAATTCCGTCGTATAAAGCCACTACAGCAATAGAGGCCCTTTTCGACGGAGTTAAGCTTAATACACTGAATGCTACGCTGAATTATAAATGAATCAGTTTATTTAACAATTCAAGATGGATTTTTGAATAAACAACTGCCTAATCCTAATAAAATGCGAAATTTCATGAATATACATGAATTATACATACACAACATAAAATAGTCATTAAATATATAGGTTAAATAAATGAACTTCTAACAGTAGAGTTACTTATTTTGTACTTACTTTGTCTGTTCTTTTTTGTAGTTTTACGGGTTATTTTGGTTTTAAACATTTCTATGTCCCCTAATTTGTATCCTCATTTATTGATTTTGTTTGTTATGCGTTTATATTTAAGTAGTGCTAGCGAAACCAAACACATACGTGCACCACGCTCATACGGCGAAAAGTGGAGGTATGTCACTTGCGACCCCCTCCGCCATCTCAATCACTCCTGGAAAATAGTCACCGTGGCCACTGTTGCGGTTTTCGGTGGACGATTCGAGCGGCAACAATTGGGGCTTAATTTAAAACATTTTTTTTCTTGATGATAAAATTAGTTTTTTCGTGGTTTTTTGAATAAAAGTTATGTAAAATGGCGTGTAGATTTCAAATCGGCAATAAAAATAAAAAGCCACTTTGGCTTTTGTGGCTCTTTTCGTAGGATACGACGATCTGTCATCGAGAAAATATAGAAATGGAAACAGTGTAGTACATCGATATCATATATATATCGTCCATCACTAGAATGAAGTGTGTTGAATATAAGTATTTAACAGTGCTTATAGCGCTGTTTTAACTCTTTCATCGGAACTCATTTGAAAGTGCTTTTGCTGTTTTATTTCATAAAAATACTTATGCTAGTGCGACCTCTATTTTTTGCCTTTTAATGGACACTTTTATTCACAGAGTCTGCTCTCCTTAGTTTACTCTCTAGTCTACGTGCATTGATTAGGGTGAGTGCGAGTGTTTAGGAGATGCGAATGACATTACGAGTGGTCTATACGAGTTGTGCCTATAGCCCCGTTTTCACTTTGATTAGTAACTCGCACTGTTCAACGGCTGTCTTTACGTATTTTTTGCTTAATACTAAGCACCTGCATTAAACACTTGTACTCGCAATAATCAAAGTGAAAACGGAGCTTCTCACTATTTAGCCACTATGATTAGTACATTCATTAGCTTCAGGCGTCGAAACATGGACGAACTCAACAATGCTAGACACTTATCATTAAATAAATTACCCATGGGAATTATTGTCAAATAAGATTAACAGTGCAGTTTATAAACCAGTTCAGTTTATATACGCTAATTATAATAAATACAAAATAGATTTTTCAATTTCCAAACACGTCAACGGTCAACCTTAAATATATCATTTACCATCAATGACGTGTAAAATTATACACGTCATTGTTTACAATAGCATCTATTTAGGTGTATAACTATTTTTCATTTACAGTAGTACATTATTATTCAAAATTTTAGTGATACATTTTAGTGATAATAAAAATAACTTTTAACAGAATTTGATTATATAAATAGCGATTATATAAAAAAGAATTAGTACGAATTTTAACGTAATTGTTAAATGATCCATGTATAAAACAAACACGCCCAGGTTCATGCTCCGAGGCCGGCGCACCAAAATACATTAGAAAAAAATAATTAGAATACTTTTTGATTAGTAATATGGATTAGATGAAATTAGAGTACTACGTAGTTCTGTGGTCCGTCCCACTTTAAATTCAGTTTTAGCGATTATTTATAGTGACATTTTATATTAAGTAGGCTGTAAACGTTCAAACATGTTTGTCAAACTTTACCTTTTGTACGTTTTTATCAAACATCAGTGCACACGTACCAACAAGTTTGTCAAACAAGGCTTCACTTTCGAAGCAGTTTTCGCCGTAAAATGACACTCCGACGTTCTGATGAGTAACAAATAACAACATATCTCAGCGTCGCGCCAAAATGGCAAGTTTGTTTGACAAACATGACTGTACACCTTCAAACACATATAACAAACACGCCGTCAATCAAATCTTTCAAACATACTGCCAAATACGTTGTTTGTTTGACAAACACGTCAAACATGACCGTAGACTATCAAATAATTTGCCAAACACGTTGACTCTAGCGACTCGGATCTATTGGAGTTGTCAAATGGCAACACTGCATTTTAATTGTCAGTTGTCAAAAAAATATAGGTAACTTCAATCTTGAATTTTCGTTTCGTGTGTTTAGTTTTTACACATCTATTTACATCTAATTCAATCTCCATATTCGGTGTCATGAAATGAATATTTAATTATTATTATTGGGTACTGATAAAAAATGCCCTTTAGACTTTAGCTTGGCCAGGCTCTAATAAATTGTTGGTTTCTGTATTTCTAGCTTAATAAAATCTAAATATTATGGTTGTTCCAAGTCCATTTGTTTATTGGGCACAAACGGATAAGAATATCTCACTGAAAATTGATTTAAAAAATGTGACGAAGCCCAATGTCCTTATTAGTGATAATACAATAAAGTTTTCTACAAAAGGAATTGGAGCTCACGGAGAAAGTCAGTATGAATTTAGTTTAGACTTATTTTCGGCAGTAAAGTCGGTAAGTGCTCATATTTTTAGAAGAAAAATATTTTTCTAAAATATTGTTTCAGATTAATACACTGTTCAACAGTGATTTTGTTGCCAAGAAGCTGTAATATTTTTTTAACTAAGGACCTTTTACTAATTACATGTATAGCAAAAATATTGATCTGCTACGTGTAGTAGTTTTCCTACGTGTAGATATTGATTTTTAAAGAAAAATAAATATTTTCGTTGAAAACAGCATTTATTACATTGTTAGATACACAAAAACTTTCTTTTTCGCGACTTTCGCGAATGAGGAGTAGTAGAACAATCACGTATCCCCTAGCAGTAGGTAGTCATCTATCATGTGTTGATCCCATCGGCCTTGGTACCTTTCTTCCATGGTTTTTAGGTCCTGGTGAAACCGTTCACCTTGTTCTTCACTATAGGATCCCAGATTCTCTGAGAATTCATCGAGATGACTGTGGAGATAGTGCACTTTGATGGACATGTTACACCCTAAGTTTTTAAAATTACTTAGTATGTCGTTAACAATTTCAGTGTAGTTACTTGACTTGTTATTTCCCAGAAAGTTCTTAGTAAATTCAACAAACGAAGTCCAAGCAAGTAGTTCCAAACTGGTCATTGAACTTACGAAATCAGTATCTTTAACTAATGTTCTTATACAAATAAGAAATCGAAAATACCCTCTTTTATCTTTTCTATGCTCAGATTAGGGAATTTTTTAATTAAATAGGAAAAACATTGCCCATTTTTATCTAATGCCTTTACAAATTGTTTCATTAAACCTAGTTTAATATGTAAGGGGGGCAATATGATTGTATCTCTTACTAGCTGTTGCCCATGACTCCGCACGGACTTCGTTTACTCCGCACAGCTCCTCCCCCGTAGGTGATAGCATGATAATATGTAGCCTATATGTTGATCCAACCTGTAAGTAATATTCATGCAATTTTTTGAAGTAAATCCATGCAGTACTTTTTGAGTTTACCCCGGACATACATTGACTTTCCTACGATTTTATTATATGTATAGATGACCAAAGGTGGATTTATTACATTTTGTTTTCCCACCTCCAATATCTCACATACAAGCCAATCTCTTTTAGACCAGTGGTGATTCTTGGCATGACTATCCCACATACAATAAAAACATGGGTATTTGGTGTATCCACTTTGTTGTCCCAATAAGAAGTTAACCATCTTTAGATCTACACAAATGCTCCATTTATGTTCGTTATATTTTATTTTGTCCAGAATAAGTGAAATATTTTGATATTCTTCCTTTAAAGTATCTTCACGCCCGTATCCCCGAAGGGGTAGGCAGAGGTACAACAAGTGCACCCACAATTAGCCAAAGATACTTAGACCACAAATGTGATAGGTGGCAAGCCTATCGCCAATCGGGCACTTTCCAATCCCGGGCAACTTTGTGTTTATCAGAAAACTGAAAAAACACTTTTCTTATATGCCCTGAACCCGGGACCTCATGTGGTCAATGCCAATGCTGGACCACTACACCTCAGAGGCGATTAATTAAATAAATTAATTCTTCCTTTAATTTTGTTGAACTGGAACTGAACCATATTGGTTACCATTGTTTAAAAGGACACATTTAGGGCTTCGTTTAGAGCTGTCTATGAAGAGACGCCAATCATTTGGTTGGTATTCTGTAAGACCCATTTTGAGAAGAAGGCCTTGCACATTCGAACAAAAAACTATATCATTTTTCAAATCAAAAAATGGTAGCAAGTCTTGCTCTCTTGTACAATAGAACGTCACTTTCATACCTGACACTAACAAGTTTTTTCTCTTAAGCTAGAAGCCAAAACCTCTGCAGATTCTTTAGGTTGTACAAGATCTCTTATTAAATCGTTTAATTCTTCTTGGGTAAAAAGTTGTGGTTCTGTAGACGGCATAACTTCAATATCTCTATCGCTAGATGCTTTACTATTTTCTTCACATGATGTTTCACGGGTAAAGCAATTTGTTGGATCAGGTACTTGCTCCAAATGTGGCAAAGGTCTTCTAGCCGACTGTAAGACTGGATAAATCATTTTTTTCACATTAACTCCACGCAAATCAACACAGTAGAAATAACAGTCATCGAAGTGATTTTTTGGTTCTCTCCATTGCATAGGCACTCCGAACCTCATACTCCTTCTTTTATCATTGACTCACTGTCTCAAGTGTCCATAGCACATTTTGCAAATAATTTGAGGTATCCACGGCTTGTTTTTTCGATTGATTTATCGATTATTATCCCTTCAACCCTGCTTTCGGCCAATGCTTCACATTTTACAAACTGTGTATTCACATTAACTACAAACTAATGCAACAATGTACAAAATAATGAATTGATGCTATTGTATGTAGATTGTTTCAAACAAAAATGTGTTTTTACAGAATGAAGGGGAAATTGATGGGACAACTCTCCGTATTTTTGAAAATAGAGTAGAGATATGGATGCAAAAAGAAAAGGCTGCTTGGTGGCCAAGACTCACAGCCCAGCCACAAAAACCAGCTTGGCTAAAGGTGATTTCGGATGATTTAATACTTTATTCTTATTATCAACCTCAATAATTTTTTTGCCAAACATGTTTTGAACCAAATAGACTCAAATCATGAGGCAGTTAAGAGTAAAATGTTTGTTCCACTAGTCCTGAGCTTGTGCTGCAATAATTGTTAAATTTCTTAGAAAAATTTAAGAGTTACAGCTATTAAAAAATCATACTAATGTTTTAAAACATTTGTATGTTTGTAATAAATAAACTCAAAACTACTGGACCAATCATTAAAATTCTAAAGCTATACTATCCAAGAATGATAGGCTACTTTTTTACCTGGCAATTGCACAAACAATGTTACGAGTAACAGCTAGTATGGAATAACATAAATTGACTAGATTTATAGTTTATATATATACTAGCTGTTGCCAGCGACTTCGTCCACGCGGAGTTCATTTACTCCGCACTGCCCCTCCCCTGTAGGTGATAGCGTGATAATATGTAGCCTATATGTTGACCCAACCTATTAGTAATATTCATATAAAATTTGAACTAAATCCATGCAGTACTTTTTGGGTTTACCCCAGACATACATACAGACAAACAGACAAAAATTTTAAAACTTATATTTTTGGCTTCGATATCAATTGAAGATCACACCCCAAGTATTCTTTTAAAAAAATATTCAATGTACAGTTTTGATATATTCTATACTTTCCATCGTCGGCACTTGGTGAAATTCCATTGTTACTAGACACTTTTACTACTCCACTTGTACATAAATTTCACTTTTACACAATTTTTATTATATTACTCGACCGGTTTCACTTTTTAAAGCATCTTCAGGATGTAATATACTTAACTGATTATTATTTAATAATTTTAATTTTAATTAATAATCAGTTAAGTATATTACATCCTGAAGATGCTTTAAAAAGTGAAACCGGTCGAGTACTATAATAAAAATTGTGTAAAAATGAAATTTATGTACAAGTGGAGTAGTAAAAGTGTCTAGTACAGTTTTGACTTTCCTACAATTTTATTATATGTATAGATATTTTTTATATTATAAGGTAACAACCAAAGAGATGGCTTTCCTAATGGAAAGAAACAACCATCTCTTACATACACCAAAGATGTTAATGGTGCATTGGTATCCTTGTAGTGGAGTCTTAATGCCACACACAGGTTTACCGGCTTAACCTCCAAACTGAAACACAACAGCCTTAAGCACTAATGCTATTGTGGCAGGAATAGGTAAGATGGTGGTATCAGGCCCAGGTGAGACATTGCAGAGCTCTCCAAGCTAGTAGCCACAATAGTAATGATCCCCATGGCCAATACTTCATCTTCTACGAACTGCCTGGCAGAACAGTGCATGGTTTATTCTTCAAAAGATGACCCAGACCAACATGGAGGATGTAACAAAGTTACAATTGTAATCAATAATGGTGTTAACCTAGTGGTTGGCCTGTTTGGCTGAGATTATAAGACTCCAGGTTCGATTCTGGAATTGGGAAAATATGTGTAGCGCTTTTTTTATCTAGGAAAATTGATTTGCAGGGTTAGTCTGATGGAGGTAGTGGTTTTATGTCACCAAGTCTAGTGATTCAGAAATTAATAAATTGCTGCAGGAATTTCTGCCTACATTTATAACATACACTTAATTTTGATAAACTTTGTAGATTAATTTTGACCTTTGGAAATCTGAAGATGGTCAAGACAGTGAAGATGAGGCTCGTGATGTTATGAAGGACTACCCAGGGATGTATGACATGCTCCAAAAGGAAGAAATGGGCTATAGAAAAGGTAATTTTTTTGTATTGTCATACCATACAATAGCAAACAAGCAACATGGTTTTACTGATGAAGAGAGATAATCATCACCTGTAAACACTAAAAAAATTGTTATACTCCCCATCGTCGGCACTTGAAACTCCATCATAATTGTTATTTAAATATATTTTTTGTACACTTGTACTATTTTAATTTTTGTTTTTATTAAAAACAGTACAAGTGTAAAATTTAAATAATGACTAAAGATTTTAATGGTGCATTATTATAATAATGGTCAGCGGTGGATTTACACTAGGGGCAGTCGGGGCAAGTGCCCAGGGCGGCAAATGTTTTAGAGCAGCAAAATTTTGAAAGTGATAAAAAAATTTTTTTTAGTCTTATCGAGATTCCCCAATATAATTAATTAATTCTATTAATTTATAATTTTTTGTTTAATTGATAATTCAAGAAATTCAATTCATTCATTATTTATGAATTATAATTTTGGCACTTTTTTAGTAAAAATTAATAATCAAATCAATTTGTTTCCTTGGAGATTTCAAAAAATAATCGATTTTTCTATTTTCTGGAATTAAAGAAATTTAATTAGTATTTATTTTTGAAAAATTGAAAAAAGTTTCGGAATTATTTTTTGCATTTCTTAAAACATAAACTTTAACAATCAATCAATTAAAAAAAATGTTATAATTTATCGATTTCACCAATTAATTTTAATTTAAACGAAAAATACTACTTTTCAAAGTTATATTGTCGTAAAATATGGAAAAATATAAATATATGTATGAAATAACCTGATAGTTTCAATATATAACATTAATTTTCATATCTTAAAAAAATTAGTAAAAAATCAGCATGAAATTGTCTTTCTACACGTATTTCCCCCCTTAAGTAAAATTCTAGTAATAGGGCGGACTTTATTCCGGTGCCCAGGAGCGGCATTGAGTTTAAATCCCTGGTAATGGTGATGGAATGCCATATGCATCAATTTACGGCAGGGCTTGTCAGCTGGTTAATTTTCAAAACTTAATCAGTGCAAGTACTTAAGAAACATTTTGTTATGGTATGGCTCTACCTTAACCTCAAAAATACCGGTTTCCATGTGGAGCAAAATTAGGTATAAGGGTTTTGAAGCTTTAACCCAGTTTATAGAGGTTTTTTATAAATATTTGATATTCGGAGTTTTGATCCGTACTGTGCAGAATGAACAATTGCACAGTTTTGGTTTAAACCAGGTTATATAGATTTATGAAGAATTCTCATTTTATATATGCTCTGAGCAAAACCTTTTAAAAAATCCTCTAAATATCTGTGTTAACCAGTATTTTTTAAACCGGTTTAAGGCCTAGTTTACTGGCTACCATATCCTCCTATCCAGAATATGAGAGAGACAAGCACCAATGATATTTATTGCTACAAGAATAAGTAAGTGGTAACAACACCAAATCGAGACATTGAAGAACTCAACCACCTAGAGGTCATGATGTTAGTGACACATATTAGATTTCTTTCGTCTTTTACGAGATGCCTATCTCCTTTTCTATAACAGCAACAAAATAATTGTAAATTTGTTGCAATGTTTTATATTGTGATCTAATAGTACATAATACATATAAGTTATAAGTTGACTATTACTGTATGGTGTATACTAGCGCCCAAGCGTAGCGATGGTGCCAAACGCCGTGATAATTGACTAATTTATTCAAACGTATATTATTTTATAGGTTAAAGGGTATTTAGGACACGAAAAAGCGTGGCTTGAAGTAAAGTGTGGGTTGAGATCACACAGTGCTATAAAAAATGTGAATTTGATTAGCTATTTTATCTGTACTATGTTTTGTAAATCGATTTTTAAAATTATAATCCTGATGGTCATACGATTATCGGTTGATATGTAATCACTCGATTTTATTCACCTTTGGGGCACACCGGAAGACTAGAATATTGGAGCTATGTACCGTTTGGTGGGTCACCAAATTTAATTCAAAGTTTTTGGTTCTACTTTTGTTGCAATTTTTAGGTAGATGCAAATCAAATTTTTGAGTTCAAATGATGCTGTTACTAACTGTGTTTTTTTAAACATTTTGTTCTAAGAATTACAACGAACTTGGCACATGATGTACCCAAAATATTTAAAGTCTTGTAACAACTTAAAATTTTTCAAACAAACTTAAAATTGATTTATTATTCCTGCCTATATAAACCATAGTTTCAATGCCTTAAAATAAAATATTATTGAGATAAAAAAAAAATTAGACAACCTAGTATTGTATAATATCATATTTACTTTTTGGAGGGACAGATAGAAATTTAAATGTGACACCATATAATGCAATAGTCATTATTATGTTTAAGCACATTATGCACAAAAGGTAAGTAAACAGATTTTACAAACAAAATAAAGAAATCCTTAGAAACACTGTTAATCCATATTATGCATATTATATGGATTACAAAGCAAATACAATAAACTACTAAAAATGAATCCGACTAGAAATAGACTGACCATCAACTAACGGCCGGTTCCCAAAACGCAAGTTAATTTTAACAAGCAATTAAGCAGTGTTTTTCCAGATCGTATGCTTGTAAAAATTATGTTAAACACAGATTAATTGGTTAATAAAATTAACTTGCGTTCCGAAAACCAACCGTAAAATATTACTTATACTAATTAATGTGATCGAGTGTTTTATTATTTGAATAAATAAAATTATTTGTACTTTTTGATTCTAGATCCAATATTCTTAAAAATGTAGCAAAGATTTTTTTTACATGACGCCGGTAAAATCAAGGTTGCTGGTTCGAATACAGCTGTGTCTAAATAAAATTCCTTGCTAAGTTTTTAGGTTTTTCCTAAAAACGATAAATGTTAAAAGACATTTTATATAGTTAGAAACACGAAAGTATCGATCAATATTAGAAATGGAAATTTCAGCTGTAACAATGAACTCATTTAACTAGTATACAGGGTGTCCTATTTTTGGGAGGGACTTGTTACTGAATAATGCTAGTATAAATTACAATTCAGAACACAACTATCTTGGTTTCAGAAGAAATATCCCTAATTTGCCCAAACATGTACTGACAATTATTACATCATTCAAATTTAACTGGCTGTGCTAAAAAATATACTACGCTATTTCAGCACGTGGCATTAAAAGATGGCGCATTCAGTGGGCTTTCTAAAATGCTATAACACTTACTACATTTTATCCCAATAATGGTATTTTTTTTCTAAAAAAATTTTTTTCATATTTTTTTGAGAACCACCATCCCTTGCCCCGTCATCCGTTTTCGGTTTGACGTTGATTTTTGGGACACCCCGTTAACATATGTATATCTATCACTCAGTACAATCGACGTAATCGATCACAAAACAAAAAAGAATTTAGACACATTGAACTAAACGACACGTGGCTCAGTTGGTTCGAGCGTGTCGACCAGAACCAAGCTTGCTGGTTCCAATCCGCTCATGTCAAACAATTTTTCTTTGCTAAGTTTTTAAAGTTTTCCATAACACGTAAATGCAGAACACACAATATATTATAGTTAAAATATTTTTAAGTAATTTTGTTTCCAGAAGACTTCAGAAAAGTATATTTAATAATATATAACCTATTCCAATTCATTGGTTTTACGTACGTATTGGCTGTGATGGGTGTGCGTTATGCCAAGCTTGAGTATGATTCAGTACCGGGCACTTACGAGCATGTTGGACCTGCGATGAAATTTCTCCAATTGATAATGTTCCTTGAAGTTATGCACCCCATGTTTGGATACACTAGGGTAAGTTAGAAACAAAATATTTCTATCTAATCCAAACTGAAATTATATGTGTTGTAGTGGGTTTTTATAACTTTAGTAGAAAAAAATACTGTGTTTAGCTAAAACATTATGTGTATGTTATCACTGCTGACTAGATTATGTAATCTGGAAAAAAAGTATTTCGACGGACGGAAAAGTTTCAGAAAAGTACATTATGTTCTTTTTGTAAAGAAAAAAAAGCAACATCCTGATGACGACGCGACGTTACAATGTATATAATATGCATTATGCACCGTTAATATTTTTGGTGTCTATAGGCGATGGCTATCTCGTTCTATCAGGAGGGTCTACAGTTTGTTTGCTGTCCTAACATATAAAAACACTACAGGAATAAAATTGATAACCCGCTACTATCCATGGACCATAAGACACTAATTACTAAGTGTAAAGTAATGCAATCGATAAAACAAACATATGGAGCTTAGGAAGCAAGGCAAGTCAGTCTGGGCCGTGATATGTGTCACTCAATTCTCTCTACCTACCCCGTAAGGGATTTGACGTGAACATATGCGTATAACGCTCAAACTAGAGGAGCTTTAAAGAGATATTTAAAAATTCCCATGTCGACCTCCAAGATGCACAAGACCTTCGCCACAGTATACTGAAGACTAACAGTAGTCAATCTATATACATGTGATATTCGAGCAACGCACACATAGACACCTTTCAGCGACGCGATATCTCGGAATGGTTCGGTACAGTTTGTTCCGCACCAGTCGGAGATATCGCGTCCGTGAGAGGTATCTATGTGTGCTATGCTCGAATAATACTTGTATGTAATATTGACTTCTGGTAGTCTCTAAGTATTCTGTGCCTTCGCCATCAAGTGTATTCTTGTTAAACAAATCAGCCCAAAGTCCAGGTGTTTAGTAGAAGCTATTGAAGAAATCAACTATCCTCGTTCTGATTCTATCATTAAATCAGCTCTATGGAACCAAATTCGGATCAATCGACTCAAATCAATCAAACAAATCAACTGAAATGTTTACCAAGAAGAGGAATTTAATAATACTAGCGATCGCCTGTGGTCGAAATTCGACTCTTTTAAGGTTGCTATTAGACTTTAACTGTCACAAAAATATACATGTGTGTATATTATCATGTAGGTACATGACATTATTGTAGTGTGCAAGGTTTATTTTTATTAATTTAATATATTTCTAATGCATTTTATTTAATAATTATAGATATTTGCAGTCCTCCACAATGTAAACTTTAGCTGTGCCAAATTTCATGCCCCACTGTTATCGTAATTGTTTTAAAAAAGGGAACAAAATGTTTGCTTCTCATATTAATATGTAGATATTGTAAGCAATCTGTAGTAACTCAGACTCAAAAAATCATATATTAATTTTGAAATATACTCAATTCTTTAATAGGGCTTGATCTAAGATAAGGAAAACCCACCTGGCATGCTAATATAATGAAACTATCCTTACACTGAAAAGCTTACAAATGGTCGTATCACCCCAGTAAATGAAATTTTCTTTATTTCAGGGTGGCGTTCTGATACCGTTTCTTCAAGTGGGAGGCCGTGCGTTTGTATTGTTTGCTATGATAGAGGCTGAACCACGAATGCAGACGAAGCCTGTTGTTTTTTACCTCTTTTTGATGTGGTGTACTATAGAGATTGTTAGGTAAGATTTTTTATATATTTAGCATGTATTCATGAAAATCTATTTGATCAGTATTCTTTAAATTGCAGCAAATGAGACTCACTCGTTTATTTTAGGCTGAAGCTTAAAATATGCGCATATTACATTCAATTATCGTTATTAAAAATTGACAAGTAATTTAGGTTGGTAAATGAAGCAACATGGATCATTCATCTCTAGTTGTGAAACCCGTGAAGACATGGTGCATCAAAGTTTATCGCGTTTTATTCACTGTGTGATATCCCTGGAGGAAAATTATCGCAGCATAAGACAGTTTTTTTTTTAGTAGAAGTGTATAAGCTGTAGTCTTAAGTGCATAAGACAGTTTGAATCAAATCAAATTGATTGTGTGCTCTCCGAGATTGGTATCAAGATTCTCCGAAATCGGGGCATTTGTATGAAATAATAAAGAAAATAAAAGTAATTTAAATAATTAATAATTAATAAGAAGTTGTAAATTAATTTAAATAAAAGTAATTTACAACTTCTTACATCTGCCAACTATACCCATATCTTAAAAACGACTTAATCGATTTTGATGAAACTTACTATTCCCTAAGTTGGAATATACCTTATTTATATTAGAAGAATAATTTCAATTTTGTCTTACTTTAATCTTTCCTAAAATCAATATTTCTTGAAAAAAAACTTTCCAATAAATTTGTAGACAAACAGTACATAAACTTCCAAAATTTTAACACACATGCTTGGAAACATACTGGTCAAACTGATAACCTCCATTTTGTGAGATCATTTAAAAAACAATTATTGTCTAAACAATTATTCTCTCACTACCCTTTGAGATATGTATATATATTTATATAATTTGCACCATAAAATGTATTATTTATTACAGGTATCCATACTACATAGCACAATTATATAAAAAGGATATATACATACTAACATGGCTGCGATATACAATGTGGATTCCTCTATACCCATTAGGAATTATCTGTGAATCAATAGTTATTCTACGCAACATACCATACTTTGAAGAAACACAGAAATTTACAATATCTTTACCGAACCAATGGAATTTCGCTTTTGATATGCCAACGTTTCTACGGATTTATCTATTAATTCTTACATTCCCTGGGATGTATTTTGTTATGCATCACATGCAAAAGTTAAGAGCTGTGAAATTGAAACCGAAAGTTGTTATTAAAAAGTGTAAATAAACATTTTTCAAAACACTTACCGAAAATAAACCGGTAATTGGAAGCATTTTTCCAAAGACTTATTAATTTGACCTTAGAACTAAATATATATTGGACTAAAAACTTAATCAAAAAATATCAGCAACTGTTATAAAAATTGTTGAATAAATTCAAAAGTTTTTTATAGTATAGCTAAGGTATGTTTTTTTTACAAAAATCATGTATAACTGACATTTTATAAATATTGCTTGGCCAATTTAGTGAATGTTACTTCATGTTAATAATGAATATAATTGCAATTTCCGAACGAATGTTACTTGTACGTATTAAAATGTGTAAATCTTTCAGAAAATAAATTGAAATTTAAAAGGTCGGAATTCAACTGCCATCACATGATTACCGTAGTTGAAGCCATTTGAGGTAACGGTTTAACATAAGTTAATCACATTTAAAAAAATTTTTTTTACACCAAAGTAAGCAAATTTGCAGATATTATCAAAAAATATTGAAAAAACCTGTTTATAAAAATAAAAATGTTATTTTAAAATGCTTCATTTTATATTAGAATTTTAAAAATTCTCTTGAATTAATTACATAAGCTAGCACTATAACTTTGATGGGACAGGGTTTTTATTACTCAATGTAGGTCGGCTTGCACCCAACTACATTTAAATTTTTTTTAAATGACATTTCCTATGGTTAAATACGTTTAAAAGTATGTATATATATATATATATATATATATATATATATATATATATATATGTGTGTGTGTGTGTGTGTGTGTGTGTGTATTTTGTGCAAGTCAATCTATATATGCTTTTATAGCTGCAACAAATCTCCAGTAAAATAATTAATTATTCCAATAAATAAAAAATATAATAAAAGTTTAAAATTATATGAATTTGTTTGATTTGAGTTTATTTGTTGCCGCTAGTACATTATGTTTCATCTATGGTGTAGGTATTAACGTTAAAAATGTTTAAATTAGGTCACACGGTGGTTATCATAATTTTTATATTTAATAAAGGTTTCTGGTGTAGGTGAGAAATAACAAGTAATAAAGATCACAGAACTCGGCTGTCTTCAAATATCTTTAAATATATACTACAGCCTTTTTATAAGGAAAAATAGGTCAAAAATATAGACCGAACGACCCTTCCGAACCAGATAAACTGGTTAGAGTATTTTCAATGTCCGAGTGGTGAGAAAAGGAGACACTATCGCGAATTTGACGGGTTGCTAGAACTTATGAGTATTGAGTTACTTAGATCGATCAAACCAAAATGTGTAGCGTATTAGGTTCTATGTTCAATATATACAATTGTGAGACTCAAAACTATTTCTCACCGATAAAAGAAATGTAGATAAGTTCCTATTATAAAAAGTTATTTAAGCTTTTTTCTATACAGAAAAAAAAATTAAGAGAATTAAGTCTACAAAGTAGGTCTTTGCAACACATACTGATACACGTCACATTATTTATAGCTATAGCACAAGATAATTAATGAAATTAAACATATAACCCCGTTAATCATTAATACATTAGGAAAAAAGTTAACTTCGTTAAACGTTAAAGTTAACATAGTCTTGCGATAGAATTACATTTTATAGGACACTAGCTGTGCCCGCCACTTCGTACGCGTGAAAAAATATCTAAAATAAAACCCGCACAATTCCCCCTTCGGAGGATATCCGGGAAAAAAAACTATCCTTTGGGTCTTGACCTATCTTTGTATCAAATTTCATCCAAATCGGTTCAGTGATTTAGGCGTGAAGAAGAGATAGACAGATTTACTTTCGCATTTATAATATTAGTATAGATTGCATTTTACAAGGATTTTCTTATAAAAAATATCGATATGGGCTGGAAGTTTAAACAGGAAATGGAAATAATTAAAAGAAACACATCATACGAATAAATGAATCATATCAAACAAATTTTTCAAACAAACACAGCTTATCAAACATTCTTCACACACTTCTTGTTCACTCATTCCACGACAATACATAGTTCCTTTTCACTCATAGCACTTAAATCTGTAGCAACACGTCTAACGTCATCTGATTTTACGTGTCAGCAGCACGGTCCGCACGCCGTTTTTAGGAAAGAGTACATCTTTAACAATTACAAATTACACTGACTTATCTAACCCCAAAGTAAGCAAATATTTGCTTGTGTTATGGGTGTTATTCAACAATACTAATACATAGAAATCCATACTAATATTATAAATGCGAAAGTAACTCTGTCTGTCTGTCTGTCTGTCTGTCTGTCTGTCTGTCTGTTACGCTTTCACGCTTAAACCATTGGACCGATTTTGATGAAATTTGGCATAAACATAGATAAGACGTCGAGAACGGACATAGGCTACTTTTTACCGCGGGAAAATATTTCGTTCCCACAGGAAATAAAATTAATCGAAAGAAAGCGGAGCATAAAGCGTAACGTAGAGCACATTAACTAGATGTCGCTGCACGAAAATACATCGCGCTAACGTATTGAAACACATATACATGTAATTAAATCGTTGAGGTTAGAATTATCTTTATTATGATATGATATGATATGATACGAGTATCTTAACGTTTGTTTGTTCATTGAATGCGCTAAATGCTAATTCCTGGAACTACAAGTCGGATTGAAAAAATGTTTATGTGTATGATTAATGATAGCTACATTCATGAGGATTACGTTACAATTATTCTTAGCGTAGTTAAAATATCGATATTTGTAAAATAAGTCGGAAGAAAAAGCGGTATCAAACGGCTGTATCCGCATGCGCTTGCTGGCGTAATGCTTAAGTACACGTAAGTCAATGTACTACAAATATATTGGTTTTTAGTAGATGCACAAAAAAGTCGGCGACACTATATATCTATCTCTTATAACAACAACACAATAAGGAATTTTGAGTCGAAAAATTATAGAAAATTAATAGGTGAATTTTAATCCTTATAATATTAATCCTTACTAACGAAAAGTACTTCATCAACACGAAGATCTTAGGATGACAAACTTTGGCTCTTATACCACGTTATTTAGATGCATAGTTTAAAAAAATGTAAAACGAAAATAACTCAACATACCTAGGTACTATCTAGGTATTAACCGAAAGGCTGTGTGCAGTGTGTACGATGCGGCGCACTACTCTGACCGCCGAACGAGAACCGAACATTGCCGAGAAGAGCCGAACTGTGAGAGCGTTGGCTTTACTATACTTTTTAAGGTTCCATACTCAAAGTTTAAAACGGGACCCCATTACTAAGACACCACTGTCCGTCCGTGCGTTCGTATGTATATCTATCTGTCCGTCACTAGGCTGTATCTCATGAACCATGATAGTTGAAATTTTCACACATGATGTAGGTATTTATGTTGCCACTTAATAACTAAACTAAACTAAAAAAAGAATAAAATAAATATTTAAGAGTGACCACCATACAACAAACGTGTTTTTTTGCATAAACTCACTTTTGCATTTGCATAAAATCATTTTAAAAATAAATAATTAAAATAAAATAAATATTAAGAAGGCTCCCATTCAACAAACGTGATTGTTTGCCGTTTTTTTTATAGATTATGGTACGGAACCTTTGAGGCGCGAGTTCGACTCGCAATGGGCCGGTTTTTTTAAGGTACATGAGTGGAATCATATACCTTTAACCTCTGCGGCCCGCGTGGAGTAGACATGTGACCGGCTCCTTTCGCAATAGACTTCTTTGATACGGAACGTTGGATTTTCCTTCTTTGAAAAAAAATCACTTTACTTTGTAGTAGTTGAATATTCGATCTATTTTGTGTATTTTACGGTGTTGTTGAGGGATACATGATCGTTCGCTTTGGACTGATATGTGTCTAATTCGTTAGTAAGTAGGTGTAAGTACTGTATTTGTATAGCTACTTAATAAGGATTTGTAGTTATGATATTATTAAATCTTGCTTTAAATCTTCCCCATTGTGGAAAACTGTTTAATTTTTGAAGCTGTAGGTATACCAACATGAGCAATCATTTAGGTAGAAGAAGCACAAATTTTCCAAACAAGATCATATTGATTGGTTAGTGGTTACTTAGGGGAAAGTTCCTGAATCAGGCTACAAAAAATTTTTACATAGATAAAGACCTTCGTGAAATCGTAACCAACATTAAAGACTTGATATTTAAAGTGTACCCGGAATTCGGATATGATAGATTTACCAAAAAAAAATCAATTGATGTGTGTAAGGGCAATTTTATCTGCAAGAAATGCAAGCGTTGACGCCATCTATACAAATAAATAAAATTGGGGTGTCTGTTTGTAATATTAAAATAACCGTTTTTACTAAATGCATATGGATGTATACACAGTACGTGTACCAAAATAACATTGTTTAGAATTTTTGTCTGTCTGTCTGTTTGTTCCGGCTAATCTCTGGAACGACTGGACCGGTTTTGACGGGACTTTCACAGGAAGATAGCTGATATGATAGCGAGTACCTTAGGCTATTTTTTTTAAATTTTTCCACGCGGACGATGTCGCGGGCTCAGCTAGTATATATATATATATATATATATATATATATATATATATATATATATATATATATATATATATATATAGTATACTGTTAGTAATATTCATGCAAAATTTGAAGTAAATCCATGCAGTACTTTTTGAGTTTACCCCGGACATACATACATACAAACAGACAAAAATTCTACAAACTATATTTTTGGCTTCGATATCAATTGTAGATCACGCCCCAAGTATTATTTAAAAAAAATATTCAATGTACAGTTTTGACTTTCCTACGATTTTATTATATGTATAGATAATGTCCTATTAAAAAGTAGAAACTTTTTTTAGAATTCTCTAGTTTTTCGGATATACTTTCATTTTTTCTTTTTCTGTAATTCTTATTCGAATTATTACGCACATTTAATATTAAAACACGCTTTCTAGTGTTACGCTTACAAAGGAAATTATTCGTTTTTAACTATATTATATGTTTATGTACGAAACTCAAAAATATTTAAAGAATTGAAATCATTACACAAATTTATTTCAACTATTTTGTTCACAAATTCATTATTCTAATAGAATAATTAGCCACAACGAAGCGACATCGGATTAACCTAGTAATTTTATAAAAACGAAAACTCATATAATTTACGTATTTTAATTTAAGCACGGTGACCTTAGGTCAAAGTCAATTACCTTAATCATAGATAAGTAATGTAGTGTAGGAAATAATTAGAACAAGGCAATACAAACTATCATGGGCGTACCGAGGGGGGGGGGGGGGGGCAGGGAGGGGAGGGAGGCTACTAACTATCTACTATTCTAGATAAAAATATAATATGATAAAAATATAGTCTTAAAATGTTATGGTTGCTCTGCTGGCCCAGAACCTGGGTACGCCCATGCTAACGATTACTTGCGTCGTATTTATAGAGTTTTTTTGAAGTGAAAACTTCTTTAGGCGCGTTGAGCGTTTTGGTAGAGGGTAAAATCCTCGGTTCGCGTCACCGACATGCTAATGATAATAGTATATCTATAGCTATGTTTTACATATAGTTTTAATTACTCTCAACTTAATAGTTCCGTTTTCACTTCTATCGGCAGTCCCACGACTGCTACTGTTTTTTTTTTTTTGAATTGATCACCTCTAGATATTAAGGAATCGTTCACCATTCACTTGAATTGTTACATTATATTCTGAACTAGTTGCAGCGTGCAGCCCGCTGCATTATAAAGTTTTTTAGCGAATCCCGCGGGATCACCTAATTTTCCCGGGATAAAAAGTAGCCTATGTGCTATTCCAGGTCATCATCTACCCGTGTGCCAAATTTCATTCAAATCCGTTTAGTAGTTTTTGCGTGATTGAGTAACAAACATTCATCCAAACTTTCGCATTTATAATATTAATATAGATTATCCTTTTATAAATTCGTGTACAGGAACAAGTGCAGAATATTTTAAGTGGAGTTTGAGAAAATCCCCATGTTCACCGGGGTTCTCTTTGAAGAATAGACAATCTGCTATACTGCCAGGTAATCCGTAAAAGGCAAACCATTGGATGAGACACTACTTACCATGTGATTATTAGGTGGTAGTGTTTTGCAACCCTCACCTCGCCCGGGTCTAGTACCACCGTCTTACCTATTCCTGCCGCAATAGCGTCAGTGTTTGTTACTGTCGTGCTCCA
Source organism: Apodemia mormo (assembly GCA_036924255.1). Taxonomy (NCBI): domain Eukaryota; kingdom Metazoa; phylum Arthropoda; class Insecta; order Lepidoptera; family Riodinidae; genus Apodemia; species Apodemia mormo. The sequence continues at coordinate 30,267,906 of JAUPFN010000014.1, read as the reverse complement.
GTTAGGGGGGTAAAGTAGCTGTATAGTGAGGTGTTATGCATGTTGCATTAACACCCCACTATGCGGATAGCATCATTAACATTTTTGATATCCATAGGCGACTGTATCTCTAACTCTTCCATCAGAAGTCATCTGCTTGTTTGCTATCTTATGATAAGCCGTATGGATCTTGAATCGAGATAGATCTTGAATAGAAATATGTGTTTTAGATTCCAAATCAACTGAGACTTAATTACAATGAAACACAAAGATTATATACGGCATCTAATTTAATACTATAATAATTATTATAGCTGACCCGGCAAACTTTGTTCTGCCTTTTTAACTACTCTTATTTTTTTCTATATTTTCTCATCTTTTAAACCTTCACTGGACTTCAACAATTAATTCAAAACCAAAATTAGCCAAATCGGTCCAGCCCTTCTCGAGTTTTTAGCGAGACTAACGAACAGCGATTGATTTTATATATATAGATGAGAAGCGCTGTCTATAAACTCACACAAAAGGATAAATCGCAGTACACATGAACAAATTATTTTATTATTCAACTAGTGGTTGCCCGCGACTTCGTTCGCGTGGATTTCGTTTAATCCGCATAGCTTCCCCCGTAGGTGATAGCGTGATAATATGTAGCCTATATGTTGACCCGACCTGTTAGTAATATTCATGCAAAATTTGAAGTAAATTCATGCAGTACAGTATTTTTGAGTTTACCCCGTTTACATACACACAGACAAACAGACAAAAATTCTAAAAACTATATTTTTGTCTTCGATATCGAATCACCGATTTGATTTTCATAGTCTAAACGCTAGAATAAATGACAGTATTGAGTATTCTGAATGACGCAATTATGATTGTAATTTTGTGTTTCATTAGTTTCGTAGATGCGGATTTGTATGCCTTTTAAGAAATATACAACTTAGAAAACAACATCGCGTTTCCACTTTTACTCCATGAGTATAAAACGATTGGTGAATATTTTCATGTTTGGCATTATAAAATAAAGTTTTTATTCTTTTATTCTAGAATATGGCTAATAAATAACCTGCAATATAAAATGTTAAACCTGTTGCGTTTAAAAAACACCTATGTTGTGAGCTGTTGTGATATAATTATCTTACTTTTATTACTTAAGATAATTATTGCTTTCAGTAAAATATATTTTATTATAATAAAATGTATGTTATTTAAAGTTACATGAAACACTTAGGTCCGCTTGCACCAAATAATTAATTTTTAAATGCATTTTCCTGTGGTTAAATTTTTTATGGTTACGATTAGTCTAAAAAATTAAAAATACGTTTGTGCTTTTATTTTAGTTCCCCTTTACCCCTTTTTACAAAGTGTTTAAATAGTGAGACGCAAGCGGACCTTACTGTAAAACACAATTAACTTTGATTTTATAGTTTGGGCTTTAAACTTTTAAAGTTGTTTGTATTTACTTAATTATCAACATAATATACAAAATTAAATTATTGAATGGATATATCTTAAGTTTATCATAGATACAGATGTTATGACTCAGCCCTCAGGCACGCGTTGCATTTTCGTAGCAGAGGATTTTGAAAATGAAAAATTCTATGTGGGAGTGAGCAATAGCTGATTTTATTAAAAAGCTTCTCACTTTAGCTCGTAAGTTTAATCATAATGTTTTACGAGCTGACAAAAGGAAAATATTCCGAAGGACCAATTATAAGAGGTGATTGTGTTGTATATTTGTTTAAGCTTCTGTCATTTGTGTTTGTTTGATTTAGTTTACATTGGGTGTAATATCTAAGGTTTATTTATTAGTGTAAAGATAACGTGACCATGCGTCCCGTTTTGAACGGGACTGTCCCGTTTTAAGTACTCTGTCCCGGTGACCCCAAGTATATTTCAGGGACGCGAAAATGTCCCGTTTTTCGAAAGTATACACAATAAAGGCACACGAAGTTGTAAATTACACACCAGTTCGCTAGAAATTCTATTAAATTGGACAAATATTTGCTCAGTCTTGAACCGAATACAAAAATCGCCCTTAAAATGTTTAATTTTCAATAGTAAAATTATTTATTTCCAAATATTCCAAATTATTGGTAGATCTAACTTAACACCGACATTCAATTTCTTTCTTCTTATGAAAATAGATACATCCTACAGACATTACTTCTATCATTTATTGTTTACGTAATTAAAATAAACTTAAGTGTCCCGTTTTAAGATAAAACTTATTTGGTCAGTTTATGTAAAGATAATCTAAGTTATCAAAGAATATACTATAGCCCATAAATAATGGTCAATTGTGGAGTATAAAATGTCGAATAGCATGACATATTACTACTTAAAACGCATTTTTTTCTCATCTGTAAACATAAATTCTTTGTTAAAACTTATTGACTTTACAGAAAAAAAATAACCAACAGTTAAAGTTAAATCAGTCAAATAGCTAGGATTCATTTATATGGATGAAATTTTGCTCTCTAGACGAAACTGTTCTTGTCAAAATTTAAAGTAGGTCATAAATGTAAAAAATCGATGTTGTAACGTATTATAAGTCAAAAAAGGTTCATATGTATGTTAGATGATTATATTTAACGGAAAATAAGGAAATAATGAACTGCGCTAACTGTTGCCTATCGACAACAAACGCGTTCATATTATGTTGCTGTCCTCGAGACCGGATTATGATAGCTTTATATATTTTTAAATTACGACAGTCTACCTAGAAGTCTAAAACGGAGCAACCCGATTAGTCTAATATTATCATGTGAACATTATTATTGGGATTTCCCAAAAATATTTTTACAAAGTTTACCAATATATAAGTATTTTGGATTCCGATATTGATTTAAATCTCAGTTAAAATTTTTCCTGGTAGGAATTTGAATCTTATATGGCAGCTGACTCGCGCATCTTCGCTCAAAAGTTGCTTTATTTCAACCACTTATGGATTGATATTTGCCTATGTTTGATGCCGGGTATTCAACTATCTCCTCAAATTTCGTAGTTAGTTTAAAGTTTAGCAGTAAAAGCGTAACAGATAGACATTTGCATTTATAATATTAGTTAGTATGATATAGGTAGAAACAAGGAAAAGTTTTGTTGTTTGCCACATACAGTTTTCCATCTACTTTTATTACCCTTTATGGGTTCAACTGTTGAATAAGAAAATAAGCGGTGTTCGGCTATACTAAGCATTTATTTATCTAAGTTAGAAACCTAACTTAGATTAACAACGTAGTTTAAATAGTTCTGGGTTAAGTTTTCCGCGCGGGTCACTTTAAAGATACTTAGAAAATTTCCAATGCATTCATTTTAGTTGGCACGGCGCCATTGTATAATTCTGACACGATAAAGTAGTAAAAGATAGAAAGTATGACCAGGGTTGAAACTGGCTGCACTCTGACTGAAAAATGCTGTGTACTCTAACTTAGATTTCTAACATCTTAGTTCCGCTGAACAAGCGTAATGTTAAAATCTTTCACAAATATTCATTTTATATATATTTTTATCAAAAACTATATCTTGTTATCCAGAAGAATAATTATGATTAGCATTAAATTTCTTTAATTTTGTGCAATATTATTGTGAGATAAGAATAGATTTCACAAAGGCACACTTTTTTGCACCAATTCTAATTTCTATTAAAAATATTTTATGTGTTGTTATTATTTTATGGTCAAAGTTATACCTAATTTTACTTTTGGTCTGTGTTAAGGTTTGTTAAGTTCTCCTAATGTTTATAAGAAAGTGTAATAAATGAATTAAAAATATGTTTGTGCTTTTATTAGTTCCCCTTTTTACCTTTTTGAATATTTAAATAGAAATTTTTAAAATTGGGTAGATAACAATCTAGAAATTTATATTTAGAGTAACAAAAGTTATGAACTTTAAGTAAGAAGTAATGTTTAGTCCAGTAAATAATAAATTACTGTCTATTTCGCTCAGACCATCAGGTCCCGAGTACGCTCCTAGATAAAAATTTTGAGGTTTATCTAAAAAATCTCCATAGCAGCTCGGAGTCCGATGAGTGGTGGTGGACCCACGTGCGTAAGATAACCACGTATAGTTATTGGTCCAGATGATCAATAGAAATTAGCGATAATTGTCATTAGGTCGACAATTGTAGGTAAAATGAGGATCTCAACTCATCTCACCAACCGATAAACCGGTGAATCATAGATAACCAGAAAGTCTATAGATGCCATTCAATCTGCATACCTCGTAAGGGAACCGGAGCGATGATACTACTTTTAATCTCACCCATATCCCCAAAGAGGTATACAGCCAAATCGGACACATATCCAAACAAATGATTTGCAGTTTGAGATCGAACTGCATTTCTGTTGAAGCCGGTACTACTAATTTACTAAGACAGTGTTTCCCAAACATTGTTTTAATATGGTCCGGTAATTTTCACACTGCCCCTTCGTGACCCACTTAATACTTTTAAACCAAAGCTGGTTCTATTAAGTGAAATAATACATATTTAATAATAGTAAACAGGTTTAATTAATGCTACATACTTTGATGTCGCCTATTTTGTCATCACTCAACACTTACGAATTTTTGTCGCGTTGTGTTAATCTATAGTAGGTAATATTTTAAAAGCAAGGCGGGAATGTTGCGACCCGATATTTTTAGGATGGCCCGGTACCGGGTCGCGACCCGGCTAATGGGACACACTGCACTAAGGCTTAGTAAAGTAAGCTTGAATTATATGTATAACACTGACCCGCGCGGAGGCGGCTCTAGATCGTGTAGCGCCTGTGTGCAATGAAACTACTAGGCCTGACCTCCCCCCCAGCTATAACTATTAACTTTGCCGTCGTAACAAGAAAGTTTTTTTATTTTCCAACAAGCTATTTTATAAGTAGGTATAGCTTACAGTATGGTACTAGTTACGGCCTTTCTTATGACAGCAGAATAACACTCACTGTTTTTATGCCTCTAGCACATCTTGAACACAGTTGAAAAGTCAAAAAAGGAGCCGCTCGCGTTTGACACCGCCGCACTACCAGCGCCGCGCTGTCTGACCGCTTCTAAACTTTAAATAAGGTTGTTACGTTCTATACGTTAAATAAGGTTGATTTTAAGTTGAACAAAATATTCGAAAAGGAAGCCGCCCATAGGGCGCTCGCGTTTGATAACTGGCGCCATCGCGCTGGCTGACGACGACGGGAGAGACGGCGGCGCCTGCGTGCATTGCACACCCTGCACTATAGGTTAAGCCGCCTCTGCACCCGCGAATAGAATAACAGATCATCATAGTTTTTTTTTTTTATATCATAAGATAGCAAACAAGCAGATGGGTCTCCTGATGGAAAGAGTCAACCATCGCCTATAGACACCAAAGATGTTAATGGTGCGTTGCTATCTTGTGGCGAGGTCTAATGCCACATGCATAAGTTTACCGGCTACCTTACCTTCCAAACCAGAACACGACAGCGACAAGCACTGACGCTATTGCGGCAGGAATAGGTAAGGCGGTGGTACCAGACCCGGGCGAGACAATGCAGAACTCTACCACCTAGTAGTCACGATGGTAGTGACTCAATAGCCAATCGGTCGTCTTTTACGACCTGCCTGGCAGAACGGCAGTTGGCCTATTCTACAAAGGAGGCCGAGACCATAGTAAAATATATTGTTGATGCAGTAAAACTGCAGCAACCGATCCTGTTTCCGGTATCTCCAGAACCCTGCATCAAGACTACGCTAAATTAAAATGGAACCACATGGGGAGAACACCCTTTTAAACCAAAAAAGAATTTTAAATTCGGTTCATAAATGACTGAGTTCCAAGGTAACAAAACATAAAAAAACAGTACAGCTGAATTGACAACCTCCCCCTTTTGGGAAGTCGGTGGAATAGTGTGAGTGTCGCGTAACACTTGATTGAAACGAAGCTTTTCTTTTTCCCCATTTTTTATTTTCCTCCCCTTCCCGACTTCCGCCACCTTCCGACTTATTTCCCATTTTTCCCTTTACGCCATCTTTCATCTCCTCATCCCATCTCTTGGCCTCTCGGCTCTCCCCCATCTCCAACTGTCCCTTTTTTAACGACTCATTTATATTCAATTTTATTTTACTTTCATTTATCTTTAATTTTATTTTTTAGAACTCGTGGCAGAATATTCTTAGTTTTTTCACCTAGCCCCCATCTGCCAAATCCATATCGTCCGATAAGAAACTTCGTTCAAATAAAAAAATCAACCCCGAATTTAAAAAATTCTTACAATCTTTCATCTCCTTAGAGGTTGAATTTTGAAAGAAATGTAGGTAGCCTAGGTTTGAACCCCTGTCTTCAACTGAATCCTTGCCAAATTTACTACATCGGTTTAACTGTGAAAACGTAACAGACAGACAGACTTATCATTTCTGTTTACAATACGTAATACATATATCCCGTTTGGAGTATATTGTTATGTGTTTCAGTTGAACAAAAAAGGACGCAATTGACTGTTTCACGTGATTGTTTGGGAGTTATTTGAAGCCGATGCAGATGATTTTTTGAATCGTTTTGATAGAATGGACGAAACGTGGGTTCATTACTGTTCGCCGGAAACAAAACAACAATCAAAACAGTGGACAAGACCTGGTTCACCACCCCCCAAAAAGGCTAAGACGCTTTTGTCAGCAAATAAGGTAATGGCTTCAGTATTCTGAGACTCGAAGAGAGTGATTATGATTGATTATCTTGAAAGGGGTCAGACTATAAACTCTCATTACTATTGTGTCTTACTACATCGTTTACGAGAGGAAATAATGCTCAGAATAAAAGCTCTGTTTCATCAAGATAACGCCCGTGTTCACACGTCTGTGCAATCCACAATTGTGGCTTTGAACTATTACCGCATCCGCTTTATTCACCTGATCTGGCACCGTCAGACTTCTTTGTTGCCTAACCTAAAAAAGCGCTTGGGAGGTCAAAGATTTTCGACAAACGACGAAGTCAAAACAGCAGTAGACGCATATTTTAACGCTAAGGAAGAATCTTTTCCGGTCTAAATGCTTTGACTGAGAGATGGCAAAAGTGCATCGAACTTGATGGTGATTATGTAGAAAAATAAAAATATAACTGATTTAGTATGTGTTTATTTTCTTGGTTAGGCCGAATACTTTTCAATCCACCCTCGTATGTATATATTAGCGGTGGGTAATCTTTATTCCTTGGGGTGAATTTAATCACTTATTCCGGCTCTAGGGCCTAGGCACAGATATGATTCACCTTATTTATTCCTTATTCTGTGATTGTATCTTTAAATGAACGTTTCTCTATATACCTATTTTTCTTGCTCCCACAAATTACACAGTACTATGTAATATAAGTACTTAGCTTTTTTTTTAGATTGATTATCGCTTGTCGCTTCTCACTGGAAGAGTGTAGATACACAATTCGCAATACCACTCACTCAGTCGCTCACCATTCCGGCCGGAATAAATAATTTCGCGGAGACGATAAGGATTTGAAGGAATAAATAAGTTCCGCTCCGGCCCCGAAATCAGTATCTTTGCTTCAGTACCTCCGGAGTTACACACCTCTAGTATCTACATAATATTGTTAGAATTTGATACTATTTGAGTATGATGACCTATTAAGGCTTCCAAGCACGTGTACTAAATTTCATAACTGTATGTATATTTGTCTACGAATTTCTCGAGAAGAAAAAACTATATCGAGATCATTCTTTTTGAATTAAATCAGGTATATTCTTACTTAGGGAAAAGTGCAAGTTTAATAAAAAAAGTTTCAGTAGTTTTTGAGATACGGATAAAGTTGCCAGATATTTGAAAAGGGTTTAATTTTTTGAAATATTATTAAATAGCGGAGGTTGGTCTAATTAAAGCTATGATTATAATCTTTATAACTAGGTATGTGCGATGGAAAAAAGAAAACACATATTTCATTTATACCCCCCGCCCCCGTTGGTCGAGTGGTTAGCGACCCTGACTACACAATCATCGGGGCTCGGGTTCAATTCTCGACGGAGACAAGTATTTGTGAGATGAGCATAAATGTTTGTATTTCTTGGTTTGGATGTTTATTAAATATATTCTAGTATTAATTATACATGTATTTCTAATTTAATAACTGCCGCTATTACAGGGCACGGTCCTTTTAACAAACACATGTTTAACATGGGTGTTACAGACAGTCCTCTGTGCAGAGCTTACATGCAGACAGAAGAAACGGCTGCCCACATCATCATGGATTGTGAAGGCGTGGCGAATTACCGGGTCAAGTACCTCGGATCTCCGAGGTCGCTCCCCGAAGCTTTCTCCCACATTAAGGGGTTGCTGGGCTTCCTGGAGGAGTTGGGATGGCAAGAGTAGAACCATCCTAACCATACGCAAAAAAGGCGCTAGTCGTCGAGTTGCGGAGACCCGCCCATGAGAAGAAGAAGAAGACATGTATTTCGAATTAGTATCGTTCAGTATTATTTGCTTGTGTTATGGGTGCTAACCCATAACACAAGCAAATAATTTGCTTACTTTGGGGTTAGATCAGTAAGTGTAGTTTGTCCCGTGAATATTTATTATTATTGTATTATTATACGTAGGTCACACTATAAGTTTTGCATAACTTAAAAAAACAACATGTTATAACCAAAATATGTTTATTGCTTTTCAAAATAATCTTCTTTACATTTTAAACATTTTTTCATGCGATCGAACCATTTTTTAAAACAGGAGGACCACAGATCTGAAGGCATGTTTTCTACGTGCTGATTGAACGCTATCACTGCCTCTTCGGAGTTGGTAAAAGTAAAACCTCTCATCAAATCTTTTTTAAAATACCTTTAAAATCGTCGCTCTAAAATATTTTCGACTTAATTCCATTTTCGTTGCGTACGTAGAACTTTGATGTGTGATAAAAAAAACAAATTACTAAGAAGGTTCGCAAAGTTATGCATGTGGCATTAGACCTCGCCACAAGATAGCAACGCACCATTAACATCTTTGGTGTCTTTAGGCGATGGTTGACTCTTTCCATCAGGAGACCCATCTGCTTGTTTGCTATCTGATGATATAAAAAAAAAGTTTTGAAAATATAACATTCGAAATTCAAATAGTTCCGATTAGCTAGAAGTGAAAAACTTTTAGTGTGCCCCAGACCCCATGTATATTTAACCTCGTTAATCACGTTAATATCGTAATACATTACGAAAATTATTATTTACTATATATTATTTATTAATCCTGCTACTTCACACCAGTTTTAGATACCTACTATAACCAAATTATTATTAAGAATAGCCATTAGTTGGTTTTGGTGGCGACGTCAACTAAGAAAAATTTTCGGTTAACCGGTTTGACATCTGACGAGATGAATGTTTTCAACCACCTCATTTTTACCGACCAGGTATCGATTTATAAAGAAAACCCTGAAAAATCTCAATAACCTTTATCCAAAACGAGGCTTCTTAATCTGACCTAAACGAGCTAACCTCTATTAGACCACAAAAATTCTATTACTATTGTTTATTCTCGCCCTGCAGCGTCGTTTTAAAGCATAGAGTAGCAAACTAGCTCTTAAGCTGCCGATGATACCAGTGGCGGATCTAAAACTTTTCTTGGAGAGGGCTTGATTTAACGAATTTTTATTTGAGGGGCTTGATTCAACTGAAGGTAGATTTTATCAAGGTAATCAACAAAATTTAAAAGTTTTGGGATGGTTTAACCCACCTAGTCTTCCCTTTGAATCCACTGGATTATAATATGATGGAATCTGGCGTTAGAGATAGTTATTGAGATTTGAGGCATTACAATGTGTGGTGAAGCAATGGAACAATACGGTCTGTTTTACCCTCAACACCAGATCAAAACAGCACTATTGTTATTATTGTAAGAAAAAGTAAAGCAATTGACACTAAAGCAGGTGGGGGACATTGTTGGCATATAATTATGAAGGTAGTGAGACATTTAGCCAAGCTTATCTTTATGACATGCCTGGCGATCAGGATATAAAGAAAATAATATTGCGGTTTTTAAGCAACTATCTCAATTTATTTTTCAAGCATACATGGTAACAATTAACTACAATAATCACCAGATTAAGACATGTTTATGTTTTGCACTCTGTACAATTTTACATTAGGTATTTTTAGTCCATAACTTACATTTTTTAAGTTAATAAATTAAGAGCGCAACTTAATATAGGCACGTCTAAACCACTCAGATGGTGCAGTATGAGCATAATATTCATGGAAGATTGGATCGGTGAGAGTGTCTGCAGGAACTTGCTTATAAACACGTTCACCATAGTAAGTGCCAACCTGAAAACAATTATAAAATTATGAAATATATATTATCATCACTCCTGATTCCCTTGCGGGGTAGGCAGACTATATGGAATATTTATAGACATTTTGGGTCACCATGGTTTTACAGTTGGCGAGTGATGATATCTATTGTCGTATTTCTCCATCCTAATAATAATAATCTGCTATTCCTATTGTGACTAGGACCTATAGCTTTACATGCTTATCTGGAGACACGAGAGTCGTAAGACATCACCAGCCAGTCTCTGAGCTGCTACTGAAATTTTGGATTTGCGACAAAAACTTCAACAACATTTATAATACATCTATATATTAATATGCGAAGGAAAAACTGTGGAGTCCTGTTTAAGACACTTGTGGGAACAGTGGAGTATGAAATTTGGCACAATCAGTGGTGGATTTACACTAGGGGCAGTCGGGGCAAGTGCCCAGGGTGGCAAATGTTTTAGGGCGGCAAAATTTTGAAAGTGATAAAAATTTTTTTTTTACTCTTAACGAGATTCCCCAATATAATTAATTAATTCTATTAATTTATAATTTTTTGTTTAGTTGATAATTCAAGAAATTCAATTCATTCATTATTTATGAATTATAATTTTGGCACTTTTTTAGTAAAAATTAATAATCAAAATGATTTAATCAAATTGTTTCCTTGGAGATTTCAAATAATTTTTCTATTTTCTGGAATCAAAGAAATTTAATTAGTATTTATTTTTGAAAAATTGAAAAAATTTCGGAATTATTTTTTGCATTTCTTAAAACATGAACTTTAACAATCAATCAATTTAAAAAAATGTTATAATTTATCGATTTCACCAATTAATTTTAATTTAAACGAAAAATCGCTACTTTTCAAGTTATATTGTCGTAAAATATGGAAAAATATAAATATATGTATAAAATATGTATAAGTGAAGATACTATGTATGAAATAACCTGATAGTTTCAAATAATCAAATTAATGTTATATACATTAATTTTCATACCTTAAAAAAATTAATAAAAAATCAGCATGAAAACGTCTTTCTACACGTATTTCCCCCCTTAAGTAAAATTCTAGTAATAGGGCAGACTTTTTTCCGGTGCCCAGGAGCGGCATTGAGTTTAAATTTGGCCCTGGGCACAATGTTTACATTGTGGAGGACTGAAGAAAATAAATATTTGAAATAAAATGAATTAGAAATATGTTAATAAAAATCAACATTACACACACTAGATTCATGTGACACACATAATAATATTCACACATATATATTTTCTTAACGGCTAAAGTCAGTTTTTAAACTTAAAATAGATTATTGTTTAGTCTATGGTCGAATTCTGGCCACATGCGATTGCTAGTATATATATAAATATAAATATATTTATTTCTTGACAGAAATGAAAACTTGAAACTGTATTTATAAGAATAGATTTACGATAGTGACATCTACTGGGTTTATAATACACTATTTATATCTCTTGCTAAATTTGTATATAGATATAATTTAAACATTAGCAAATTAATTTCAATAAGGCCGTGTTGGTTTGGGCCCTTTTAATAATAGACCAACTGCTGTACTAACAGTCAGGTTGTAAAAGGCAACCAATTGACTATACATGTCACTACCATCGTGACTATTAGGTGGTAAATATTCACAATGTCTTGCCCGAGTATATTGTACCTACCACCATCTTACCTATTTCCTCTGCAATAACATCAAAGCTTGTCATTGTCAGCTTTTGGCTTAAAGGGTTCTGTAGCCTGTAGACTTATGCATTTTTATTTCACCACACATCATACATCACACAGATAGAAATGTACCATTAAAATCTTTGGCAACTGACTATAGGCAAAGCTTTTACCCTTCTATCAGGAGTACCATCCGCGTATTTGTTATCTCATTTTTTTAATTCTTATAGTCCCATTATAGTTAGTTCTATTTGGTGTCATATGTTTGTAGTTTTATGTTATGCTTATTGTATTGAATTCTTTTTAGGGCAATGCCATTTTTAAAAAAAAAGAAAAGAAAATCTACTGCTTCTAGACACCAAAGTCTATCATTATGTTGGGTAAATGAAAAAAGTTAGTCACTCCATGGAAACTGTCAGAGTTATGATAGTAAGTAAGATACGAAATACATCTATATTTCCTGACATTGAGGACATAGCCAGGGTTCCCATGGAGGAGACAAAATTGCCTACACCAACGACAATGACTATGTGGCTTGTGCCAAATATAAGTTTCATTAAATACAGCATCGTATATGCAGTATTCATTCTTAGTCACTTTTTTATTTTTTAAAGTTTATGCTAAGAAAAAATATTTGTATTACAAGATTTTATAGCAATGTTATATCATACTTAAGCATAGTATAGTATAGCAATATGTGGTTTTTCCCACTAGTAACACTGGCACTTATTCTCACTCGTTTACTGTTCATGCAGTCAGGTTTTTGAAAAATAGACAACCTGCTGTTCTGCCAGGTAGTTCGTAATCGAGGGGATCGAAGAGCTATACGAGTCACTACCATCGTGGCTACTAGGTGGTAAAATTCTTCATTCTAGTTTCTTCTGTCTCTAACGTTTACGCAAGTTTTGTAATAACTTGACGATGTCAAATATGACTGTGAATAAATCTGTGAAAAAATATAATTGTATACTATCTTTCTATCAAAATAATATTCAACGCATTGAGAGAGAATAAAAAATTTGTTAACCGGTTGGCTTATATAAGAGTTATAAAAATTTTAAGCTACAACAATAAATTAAAAAAACTTCAGATATGTCAATTGGCAACCGTCGACAATATCTAGGACAGCTCCTTTTATATAAAATTATAAATAATTATTGTGACTGTCCTTACTTATTAAAAGATCAAAATTTTTGTTTGTAGAACGGTAACTCATGCAAAAAATTATCATCTCTAGCACTAATATTATGAGAAACAGATATGGCCATAATGCTCCACTTCAATCAATCTTAGACATGTATATAACAACATATCCTATACTTCTGATTTGGGTATTTTCTTCTATAGTAATAATAAGTTTAGAAATGGACTCATATCTCACTTTACTTGAGTTATAATAGTCTTTTTTATGTCATGTCATCACAGCCTTTTTACGTCATGCTATTAACTAAAATTGTGTAGATTCTTAAGAATGTAGTGCATACCTGTAATTTAAATACATACATAAACAAATTGTTTTTAAATCACTCAAAGTGTAAGTGTTGTATAGTATTTAGTTGGTAAGCCTAAATAAATAAATAATTACCTCCCATCCAGGTACATCTCGCATAAGCTCAGCTTCCGCATCACGGTTTCTTCGCAGTTGTTTTAAGTATTCCCGATCTCTTTCAGCCAACAACATTGGGTATATTGCCATCTTAGAGGAACGCATTTCAATTTCATGTTTCAATATTTGTTTATAAGTTCTATAATATACATACAGTCCAAATGCTGTAATTCCTAAATATCCCGCAAATATTGTGTACCCTAGAAACAAACGGAAATCAAAAATAATGTTAAAAGCTATAGTTTAGGTTACATAATATTCAAAATATTGAAAAATTTGCATGATCAAAGAACAAACGCAAACACATAGATTGTAAATTACATACCGCTGAAATATTGTTTCGCTGGAATCCTTTTAAACGGAATAGGCTGATATCCTCCCGGAGGAGGTAAATCTTGTTTACGGGCCACCTGAAAGGCGTTAGACATTTTTACTTTTAAGTTTTGACATAAAAATTAAAAAGGATAGATAATACTCTGACAGTTGACAAAAAAATTCTGTAATTTTTTTATATTCTTTTTTCATCCTCAAAGCAGGCGACGACTAATAACTATAGTGTCGTAACCACGAAATAAAGAAAACAAGGGGAAGTGAAGAGTGGGCGTGCCGCGTGCGTCACTATTATGCGCTTTTACTCTAAATTGCCTTAGTGATACTTACCATATCATTAGGAGATAGTCGTCGTGCGAAAATGCTAATTGCGAAAATACACTGAATTATGCCGTATTGTGCCATCCTTGAATGCAGAAATGATAGTAGAATACAGATGATTAAAAATGGAGATATTTCATATCATTCGAAAGTACAATTTTCATTTTATTTTAATTAAATTCCTGATTTAATATAATCTCTAATGATATAATAGAAAGTCAAGCTAAAATCAGCCGTACACCTTACATATAAAGTTCATTTTAGGTTGGCCTAATTTTTCTAGAAAGATATACGTAATGATAGTCATTACGTATATCGTTCTAGAAAGTTCTCTACTCAAATATGATCAATTGAAAACTACGGAAAAATCAATACTGCCATCTATTGTAGAATAGCGAAACTATTAAGATCTTAAGTTTCACTATTGTACACATAGATGAGTCTATTTTGAATAGACTACAAAAGGACGTAAATACTCTTTTTTTTGTAGCAAAATAAAATTTATTGTAACGCAGTTTGGTATATTTTTAAATGTTCTGTTTGTGTGTTTCGGATTATTGTTGTTTAAAATGAAAACGACCAATGAAACAATGTTTGCATTAGTAGTTTATATGCAATAATGCTTATTTTATGTGTGAGTGTGGCGATCGCGGTCCTGATACAAATGTTTGTACTTGCCAATTCCATTGGTTTCTTTATTTCGTGGTGGTAACGTAACTCTTAGGCGCCCCCTAGATCAGTGTTCCGCAAAGTGTGTACCGCGGCACACTGGTGTACCGTGATTAGTTGGTGTGCCGCGCAAAAATAAGGTTATCTTATAATTTTTATAAGATAACCTTATTTTTGCGCGGCACACCAGTAAGTCAGTAAGGGTACGTAAAATACCTACACAAATCACGCGAGCGAATGCAATATCTTCTGCTTTCAAAGCATGCTATTGCAATGCTTTTGCCATTTGCAACGACCTATTTGAGCGAATTAGGATTTTCGACTCTTACCACAATAAAAACCAAAAAAAAGGGAACGCCTCAGGACGACTGACGAAGAAATAAGAGCAGCCCTGTCAACGATTACTCCAAATTTAGACCGTCTATGCTCAATTAAACAGTCTCATATTTCGCATTAAATACCTGTTCTGAAATTTAAAGTTTGGGTTTGTTGATTAAGAATAAATGTTGATTAATAGTACTTAAAAACGAACTTTTAATTTGTAGTGTACCTCCAATAATTTTAGTTTTCCCAGATGTACCTTGAGCACAAAAAGTTTGCGGAACACTGCCCTAGATGTACAATAATATTGCGCAATACTTTTATTGTACAATAATATAGAATACCCCCTTGATTCCAAACGTTCAATAAATTCACTCAATAAAATTGACAAACCAGTCTCGTCAATATTTTCGTGCGAGCAACATGGCTGACGACGAAGTTTTGACGGCAACCATACTGGTGATTTTGTTAAATAAATCTCTATATAATTCTATACACACAAGTAAAAAGTCCCGTTCTTTATCTTTTATAGCATTTTAACTCGCTATTTTGCTTAAATTTACAACAGGACCATATATTAAATACGGTAACTGAGCGAACGCGACCGCTCCAAACTCTGAACTAAAGCATAATTATATATACTAGTCTTTGCTCTTGTGCAATACTAGGCCTACATAGAGCAAGAAAAAAATATTGCGCAATAAAAATTAAACCCGCTCAAATTTTTGTTCAGTCATTGTGCAATCTTCCGTATTAACCGTAAACGTTCAATAATATTGCACAATACGTAATATTGCGCAATATTATTGTAGGTCTATGGGGCACCTTATATCAACGGTATTTTATAATAACTTAGGTAGGTAGGTGTTCTTTCTTTATATCATTACATAGTATAAAACAAAATCGCTTTCCGCTGTCTGTCCCTATGTCTCTATGTATGTTTAGATCTTTAAAACTACGTACGGATTTGGATGCGATTTTATAAACAGATAGAGCTTAAACGAAGGTATCTTTCTCTTGTCAAAGAGATAGAGTGATTCAAGAGGAAGGTTTATATGTATATTAATATCCACTATATAGTAGAGAACACTGTTATAAATATATTTAGCAAAACAACGTTTGCCGGGTCAGCTAGACTATTATAATTTATAATAGTTATCCTTAGTAAGTTAATAATTTAGCTTTACTAGGCTGGTAAAAGCAGAAACCTAATGTATTATTAGGTTTCTGCTTTATAACGATATCTTCGGGTAGGTATATATAAATATGTAACCTTAAGTGACTCAAAGTTCAACGGGATCGGCAAGTGAAGTTGGTAATGGTTATATTATCCTCGTATACATAATCGTACGCATCGTATGTATTGTTTTCGCGAAAGGTGCATCAGTGATCATAATCCTTGTAGTGACGTTATGACGTGAGTACAATGGGTTAAAGGACAGCAAACAAGCAAATGGCTATCCAGAGGTAACACGTCAACCTTCACCTATATACATTAAAAATATGAATAGTGTATTACAATCAGGGCTGCGCCGACCCCCCACAGCGCCTGTATGCGAAACCTATGAACCTATGAAACCTATGAGACGAAATATGTTGGTGTGTAAGTGTAAAAAAATAATTTCGATGGCGGCGCCTCTATTGTCTTGACGCCTGTGTGCGCCGCATAGTTCGCACTTTGATCATAAATATCTCAGCCATTTTTTTACGATACGAAAAAAGTAAAAACACACTTTTTCTCGTATTTTTTTGTAGATTTATTTGCCATGTAAAGTAAAAAAACGATTGTCAAACATCTACATCTGTTGCCAAACCTGTTAAAAAATCTTACGTAGTATTGTATAACTCTTTGTTAAAAAATACCACCGTCGACCAACAGCAACAGTTGCCTTGGTGACTGTTTCTTTTAAATTGTCAATACCACTATTTTTATTAGTATTGTATACTCTTTGATTATTATCGATAAAACTTTTGATACATGAAACCAAAGTTGTGATTATATTACAACGGAGTCTTTATAAAATATATGCAGGAAATATAGGTAGTACCAGTGTTGAACGTGATATTTCATATTTATTTTTATAGTATGGATGAAGAAGTGCAAGCCGATTTTCCAGAACCTCTTAATGAACCAGAAGAACTAAAAATTAGGCCTTTGGAGCGAATAAAACTTCATCCTAAAGCTCCTATTGAACCTTCGACTTATGATAAAGGAAAAGGTTATAGTCGACCATGGATATTAGAAGACGGGCGCCCTGTAGCGAGCAAGGGTAGTGAAATGCGAGACAGTTTTGGTGTACCAAAAATATCAAAACATGGAACAGGTAGTTTTACTCAAATACGCAACGTGAATGAATATTAATTTAGCATTTATAATAATTATTATATAAATTATGTAACGAAATCTAAAGTGAACTGTTTTAAAAGATTGAAGTTTGCTAATTGGCTGTCTCAACTTCAATTATTTTTAGTATCTTTACTTCAATTATTTTCCTTAAAAACGGTCTTCCGGTACAACAAAGTCATATTATTTGTTTAAGACATTATTTAACAAGTAACAATATATAAGTTATTGAATCCGTTACAAACTTTAAAGTTAACTTTAAAGTTAATATGTTAATTGAAATGTTAAATTCGTTAATTAACGTTTATCAAATTAGCGGTTTTGTGGCCAGCTCGTCATATAACGTTAGACAAAAACCAATATAGCTGACACAAAATGTAAAGAATTCGCTTAGTAAAGAATTCGAAGTATTTAGCTTGTTTTAATTGGAGAATAAAGTTCTAATAAATAAACCTGCTTCATGTAGAGTAGGAAATCTCTAATAATAGCATTTCAATGTTGTTTGCAAAAGTAAGTAGCCCTCCCGCCCACTTCTAAAATAATAATACTCTGATATAATCATGAGACATGATCCAGTACTTTTTTGACTGACTAGATGGGCGCTAATCTCATTTTCAACTTTACTATTACTTTTATGAAATAACCGTAACTGACTAAATTTCGTATTTTCTGAAGCATTAAAATAGCAGGAGTAAGGGTACACACCATAAATAGACTTAAGACTACTATTGAGGCTTTGCTACAAAATAAAATAGAAAACAAAATAACGTATTTTCCATGACTTGGTAATTGAACCTAAATCGTTGTACCGTATAATCTTTAGTCAGGCAGCCTCACCTCTAGATCAAAGATCAATCGTATCTATACATAAAAATCGAGAGGTACCTTAAGGATATTGCGCACACGAAGGATTGGACACCATGGGCATAAGATACCATGGGCAGGCGGCAAACAGCCCCGAAAGCATATCTTCGTCCTGTTACATGTGTGAGAGAAGACCAGCACGACCAAATTGAAGTAGTCCAATTTTACTCGTCCGATTATGCCGGAAAATTAGTTAATCTTTTTATTCTATACTTCCATTTTAAGAGATTTAGCATTTTAGTTTTTTATATGAATTCGGTTCATTCTGCCAATCACATAACGGGTCTGGCTTGAAATAATGTGTAACTAAAATGTTCATATAATTTGTGACCTAATTTCGAGCATGCAATCACTAGTACGTATAAATAAAAAATCCTCTAAAGATTTCAAAGATTTGGATGTTTTAACTTAAGTTTTGGTTCGTTGATTTATATACAAGTAATAGGTTTTATAAAAGCTGCAACGTACCTAATCAACGCACGTTACATTCGCAAATGAAACATCTTCAAGACAAACGAACACCACTCAACACGAGTTGTAGTAATACTTGGAAAATTGAGTACGTAAACTTAAAGTTTGCTACTGACGCACTCGAAAATATGGTGGACAAGGATGGATAATTCTGCCGCGAGGGCTTGTTTATTTTCCGTACCTTTGGATACATGGCAAAATAAAGCACATTACTGCTATTTTTACAACGAATTTCTTATTTATTATATTTATTAATTGTGTTAAAAGCCTAATATTTAGTCGAAGTCAAGAAGAAATAAAATGGAATTTATTTATGATCATCAGGTGTACGTAAGCGAATGTTAGTAGATTTCTTCTGGGAGCAAATGCTCGACGAAGTAATCGACGAGCTGGCGACGAATCAACCAGTTGTCGAGTACTGCTCTGAGTACGATGCAAACTACGTTAGAGATGGTTTCGAACCTCGCAATTTGGAAGTCACTGCTGACAAAAATGTAAGACCTTGTGTGTCGTAACACCAGATATGAGATATCAGAATAGCATTATTAAGGCGTAAACTTATATGTATTTATTTATATTATAATAACTATTTTAATACGGCGTAGGAAGAGAGAATCGAGTGTGGTTTGTCACGATTCTTGCAAACTTGCTTTGCTTCCTCCACATTAATTACTCTCTTTATACAAACACGTCGGTTGCTTTCGGACACCCGGTGAATCTGATATGTGTCGTAACACCAGATATATCAGAATAGCATTATTAAGGCGTAAACTTATATGTATTTATTTATATTATAATAACTATTTTAATACGGCGTAGGCAGAGAGAATCGAGTGTCGTTTGTCACGATTCTTGCAGACTTGCTTTGCTTCCTCCACATTCATTACTCTCTTTATAAAAACACGTCGGTTGCGTTCGGACACCCGGTGAATCTGATAATGTATGATATGTCAGTCTTGACCTTCCCCGGTACCTACATCCTTTCACATTCGCATTCTACATATGTTTTGTTATCCTTTCATCTACCATTCTTACTACATGTGTGAACTGACGGAGCATGCCCTTTCCCATTCTTTGCCCAACACTTCTTTCTGGACTAACTTCTCTCAGCATTACGTGCCCTGTCCGCGAGTGTTATGCCACATATATGTTTCGTAGCGATCTCATCTCAACCGCATTCATACTACTTTCATGCCTATGCTGATATACCGAACACACTTTCATAAAAGAGCAATGGAGTAAGTACGTAATTATACAGGGCGAGAATGCCACCCTAAAGTTTAAGTAATTTCCCTAATGCTCCATTTACTCTGTTACCTGCATACACTCTTCTTTCGACTTCAGCGGTGTACCTTCCATCCCTGCTAAAAAAACTTCCAAGATATACAAGCTCATCCACTTTTTCCAGCACTACTTTAACCACCACAATTCTTACATCCATTCTGGTTACTTCTTTTTCAAATACTAGAACTTTAATTTTATTCGCGTTACTCTTACAATCATCATTCATAACTATGACTAATGTTTGCAGCTCAGATGAATTTGAGCTTAAAAGTACAGCATCATCTGCCTAAAACATACAGTTTACCACTAGATCACTAACACGCAGACATTTATCCAGATATAGGTTTAACAGGCAACCTGTAAACACATTCTGCTTGACCCCAATATTGACATCGAAGCAGAGCAATATGTTACCGTCCACCCACAGACATGTTTGGCAATCTCATTTGCATTATGCGAAGTGGAAAATTTAATCCGTACACCCTCTTCCAGACTTAAAACCCCTTTGTGCCTCCCACAGCATTTCTTCGGAATTCTCCTTTTCTTCCATACATCTTCGATGCTAGCTGATCAAACTGATGGCGCTATAGCTATTTCAGTCCCTATTTGAACCCTTGTTTTTATACAAGGGCATAATAACCAGGCGCCTCCAGTCTTCGGATACTCAAATATGTATTACAGAGGACCCAAAAAGAGACAACAGAACCACCGTATCAGATCATCTCAGCAATCATCTTATCTATTCCCGCAGTCTTTCCATTTTTTATAAGAAGTGTATCGTCCATACGGCCTCTTGCATACTAAAGTTCTGATATGCTGCCACCCTCGCTGAATCACTTACTCCATAATTTTAATTTCAAAGTATTTACTCCATAATTTTAACACACTTTCGGTACTTGTAAGAAACAATTTTTTACCTCCCTCCAAAAGAGTTTTGTATTTGCCTCGAAGTATCGGCCAGTTCGCTTTCAGAAATTCTCTTTCACGCTTTTCTTTCACTAAGAGTGGCATTCTTACAAAAACGATACAGTTAAATATCTCATATCTTTCACACCATAATACGATTGCAAACATAATACATAGTCTAACCATGCCTTCTTCTTTTTTCAACCAAGCTTTCATTTCAATCATTCTACCATGCATCTCCTTCCATCGACTTGCACACTTTTGTCCTACCACATACTTCTGTCGCGACAGCCACCATACTGTCTTTCAAAACTTCCCAACATTCGTCAACATCTAAGTCCAGTTACTACCTATCTCGAACTTGAATCTCATATAGACGCTTAACATTGCAACTTTTCGCTCTTTATCCCTTCAAGCTCTCTGAATGGAACGCACTATTGCCAATGTCTTGGTTTCTTAAACAGACCCCTATATCGGCTTACTACCAAATAATGGTTCGTTTCCAGATTAGAACCTCTGTGGGTGCGCGTATTCTACAACAAAATGAGATCTATCACACTCTTAAAGTCATTCGTTCTCCATGTATGTGTCCTTATGCGGGAATGTTGTGTTAGCCACAAGAAGATTTCTTTCAATGCAATTTCTGCATCAAACTTAGAATGCAAAAACATTCTAAGTTTGATACAGACCCAGAGAAGTCTCGGGTCAACTATAACATAATCTTTCGAACAAGGGGCTAAGCGTGACGATAGAACAATACCTACTCCGGCGACAGCATGATCGCTCTCATATAATTTAGTTAGTAGGACAAACAGAATCTTAACACCTTGAAATTTTTACCCCTTCACATACGATTAAAAATAGTTTAGTGTTTATTTAGTGTATGTATGTGATAAATAAAAAGTTTAGAGTTAATGAACAAATTTAAGAGATGGAAATAGGTATCTAAAGGAGACATTTAATCTCTTTTGATGTCCAGTCGGTTGCTGGTAGGTATAATCCACTATCCAGCGGTGTCATTAACTTTTTCTTTATTTCAAGACTTACTGCCTTTACTCGCCTCTTTAAAAATAATTTTTGATTTCAGATGCACCTAAAATATCCCTTGTATGGAACTGGATCAAGTGCTATTACTTTTTACAGCGAGAACATCAAAAAGACAGGAGTACGTAGGACATATTTAACTATATAATAATAATAATGTTAAGTACTTCGGGTTCGTAATTGTAAGAAAACGTCACTTATATTAAACCGTGTATTTACAACACAATGTAATACTTAAATACTCTGATTAACATTAGTCACTCACTGCACTATCACTAAACATAACCGACTACACAATAAAGCACTTCTCGCTTCGCACGGGTCGCTTCAAGTATCGCTCTCGATCGCTTTATAACAAATGCTCTATATTTGTCAACACATCTCTGTTTATACCCGAGGTAAAGTTTGTCAACAATCGCGAACGTTCGGTAACACCGGCACACAAAAAAAAAGTTGTCTGTGCACCGGGCGCCATCTATCTACGGGCATGTTTTTCGACCCGCTGAACACGAATTTCAAGTCAGTTTAGGCCGTCCGGGCTTCAATTTCGAGTAAATTGCAAAAAACCTCAAAAAATAGGAATTTTAGGAAATAATAAAAGTGAAAATTACAGGACAATAGTCGAAGAATTAGTGACAAATTACAAAAACTTAGGATGCTTGTTAATAAAAAATACAAGAAATTTATTGAATTGTGTTTAAAAGATTTTTTTCTATTTTTTCAGCAGCAGTTTTCTGCTATTTAATCGATTTTTGCAATTTTATGAATGTTTGAGGAGACTATTATATGTTAGTAATTATATGTTAGTAACAATATTACTAGGACCGTCTTTATGTATTGGTGTTACTGATGAGATTTTCCATTTATCAGGGAAACAACCTAAGCTCATGCTTAGATTATATAAAATAGTTAGTGGTTCTGCTATTTCAACTTTTACTGATTTTAGCATCCTGTTTGTAATTCCGTCCAGGCCTGGAGCACTGTCGCTTTTGAGACTAGTTATTATACTTTGAACCTCTTCAGGATCTGTTGGTGTTAGAAAGCAAGAGTTTAAGGGTCCACTAGTAGTGGAAATATTTGCAGTCAAGTCATCTTCTGTTTTACCCAATGTGTGTAAAATACTATTAGCTAGAGAGTGACCTGTTGTTGCAAAGTGTGTGCTAACTATTTCAAGTGATGTGTATGGTTCTCTGCTATAGTAAGTAGATCACTGTTACTATTACTTTTTTGTTTCATGTGGCAAATCTTTTTAATGGTTTCCCACAGTTTCTTAGGGTTTTGCTTATTAGTCTCTAGTTCTCTGCTTTCATGCTCTCTTTTCAATTTCCTTAGGAGATTGTTGCAGAAGTTTCTATATCTACGATAAGAGATTTTGAGAACTTCATTGTTTGGTTGACGTTGGTTGGTGACTATGGGCCAAATTAATTGCAGAATCAGATTAAGCAGACTAATTACATTAAAATCTTCATCAATTCGGATCCACAAAATTTTTTATACCAAGATAATCCCAATTTTCTTCAATTTTTGTAATTTTTGATGATTTTTTACAATTTTTATTTAGATTAGAGATATTAGATTTAAAACGGTTTATGATTAAAGTACGATCGAAATTAGTATTTAACAGATCAAAATACATGAAAAATATAGTTGCATTAGATTTCAAAAAATTTTTTCTTACCAAAACATCGAATTTTCGCTATTGTTTTGGGGTTTTTTGCAATTTACTCGAAATTGAAGCCCGGACGGCCTAAACTGACTTGAAATTCGTGTTCAGCGGGTCGAAAAACATGCCCGTAGATAGGTGGCGCCCGGTACACAGACAACTTTTTTTTTATGTGCCGGTGTAATCATCTCGTAAACAATAACAATAATAAGTTGTTTAGAATAAACAACTTATGATAAACAAACAAGTCGTAGTACACGTTATTTTCAACCTTATGCCATATGCCACAAAGTCCATTATGGCATAGCCCCGGTCAACTATTTGTTTGTCAATAGGAGTAGCTATCTCTTTCTTTTATTTCTAGATAATTACCGCGCGCACGCTCCAACTCTACACGCTTCTAGATTATTCGTAACACTACCCCCCTCTTAGTTATGTTCGTCCCGAAAATCATTACTTCCATTATTCACGGCTAATCGATCAACATGAACAATCTTCATGGTCCCTCGTGGCTGCTTCTGCACTCGATAGTTACGCCATTGATACGTGTGATTACTTTGTATGGCCCATCCCAGCGTCGCTGTAACTTAAATGATTTTCCTTTTCATCGAACCGGATTATGTAGCCAAACAAGAGATCCTTCCTGAAAACCACGATGATTGGCGTTTCGGTCGTATCTTGTCTTCTTCCGCTAACTTGACTCTAATGCATTTTCACTTATTAACGAGTGTATGTCACGTAACCTCTTACGAATATCTTCAACATATTCCGGTATACTTATTTGTGTCTCTGCATTCGGCGGCTGGCCTCCAGTCATTAAGTCTGCTGGTATACGTAACTGTCTGCCGAAGTTAGCGTAGGTTGCGTTACTTTTATGCTTTCGTGTTTTACTGTTCAGTAAGCCAGTAAGAACAAAGGTATATGGGTCATTCTTCGGAGTACATTTTTTGAGCGTAACAGATTCTTATCTCCTATATAAACAAATAATGTTTGCATAAATCTACTATAACATTGTTTATACATTCTATATGCATCGTGTCATATAGATTTTATTATGTAATAACCATATAGAAGTTATTTGCCCTCAACACCTCAAATCCGGTTAATTTTGCACGTTTTACATGCGTAACACGTGCGCCGTCTTCTGATCAATCGCAGATATTTTTTAATTCACAAACGCTTTTAATGAGATTTATACACAAAATTCAAAAATACAAATCATTTTATATCCTAATCAAATTTCTAACCCAATTGCAATGAAAGTTTTATTTTATGAGTGTAAATAAGTATGTCACACACTTGGCAAAATTTTAGCTTTTCTTATTGCGACGGGTACTACTCTGAACTAGTGAGGTCTAGAGGTATCGGGATTGGTTTTTCTGATTCTGCTTTTATGCTGCAGCTTATGGGTCAAGTATTCGTAGTCCTTTCGGTGCAAGAGTAAATTCTTCAATTTTTCAATTTTTGGTTCTCAATTTTTAGGAATTTCCATGTCACATTTTTGGAACATAATCGTACTATTTTTAGTAAACGGGTATTACGGTCTTATACCTATCTTCCAAATGTAGATAGCCAATAACAAACTAGTAGCCTATATCTTTCCAACGACGAGAAATTTCAAAATATATGCTTTTTTGTGATTTCCATGGAGTAATTTCCATGTATAAAACACCATGGAAGTTACATAAAACTCATGGAAAAAACTCTATTTCATTTTGTTTGCAATAAATAAAATGAAATATTCAATGTTTATACTGTAATTCATGCAATTATCAGGTAATAAGTGATAAATATTGTAAGTTATTTTTTTAAATTTAAATCTGTTAATCCAAAGCTTATAATTTAGACTGCCTCATAGTCCTAGGTTCGATCCCCAGGTCAGGCAAAGGTGTTATTCAATTTTTTTCGAGGTTTCCTCAAAAATCTTAAAACTCAGTAGCTGCTCAGAGTCTGGCGGAGTCCCGTGTCTCGGAAGAGCACATAAAACTGTAGGTCCCGGTTATCACTAGGAATAGTCGATAATCGTTAATATGTCGGTAAATGCGGCGATTAGGATCACCACTTACCTCGCCAACCGACAAACCGGTGAATCACGGTGAACCAGAAAGTCTATAGACGTGCAGTTTCATCTGCTTTTTTTATTTAAATTTGTTAAACCGAAGCTTATTATCATTTAAAGCGTCTAATTATCATGCTCAAAGTGCCCAAAAATGAATCTACTGTTAATGTTTTGATGTTAAGGAAAGTATTCAACGTAAAGTGTAGTACTACGCATAAGCTAGGCTAGATAACTACTCGGTTTAGCATACATTCATATTTTTCGCAAATCCTGCAATTATTCGTTACTCGACTACTTACTAATGTACCGATATAATTACATCGTCGCTACAATTATAATGATTTTTATAAAAATACGAACACTAAGTTTTTCACACACTGTCAATTGCATGGCTTAGAAAAGCAAAAGGTAATAAGACATGTGTAGTACACGTACTTTATCACTAATTTGTTTTGCTGTATCTAAGTTTAGCGGAGAGGAGAAATTCAGAAAAAAAGAGTTATTGAAAAAAAATTGCCTAATATCGTTTTAACATATATTACAGCCGTTCATATTTCCCCAAATCACTTTTATCTAATCTTATTTTCATATCTGATACGGTATTTAGCAAAATTTTACTTGCTGGGTCATTTCCGTGGCCTCTAATGTAATTTCCATGGCCCGCAAATGTTCAATAATTTTTTTTAGGAAAACTATAGATCCACTACGTGTCGAATTTTCATATGTTCTTTAAATTTGCATAAACTTTTAAAATGTTTGTGTAATTTACTTTAATTAAGCGATTTCAAAAATACCATGGAAATTACACGGAGAACACATTTTTGAAGAATCACCCATATACTTATCCCAGTCTTTTTGGTGATCTTCTACCAGCTTGGATAATTGTCGTATCAAAGTTTGGTTAATAGTTCGGAATGGTCGAACGATTTAACAAAACTTCCCCCCAAAAAAAAAACAATCAGATTGCGGGTGACATGGTGTGATTCTTGTTTTGTACACTCCCATTAATTTACGCATTTTCTGGAATACATTAGATTCAAAGTTTCTGCCTTGGTCTGAATGAACCTCCAGCGGAACACCAAATCTGCATATCACCTCATTGACTAATTTCTCAGCAGCCGTCGTGGTTTCCTGATTGGGAATTGCGAACACCTCTGGCCATTTCGTGAAGTAATTCATCACGACCATAAAATACTTGTTTCCGTTATCTGTTTTAGGAAATGGCCAAGCCACATTAATCGCTATCCTTTCCCAGGGGGCTCCCACGTTGTATAATCTAAGGTTTCTCCGGCTTCTGACCTGCGGACCTTTCACTGCTGAGCATGACGTACATTTTCGGCACCAATTCTCGACATCTTTTCGGCAATTCAACCAATAAAAACGCTCCCGCACCTTTAACAATGTTCGTCGTACTCCAAGATGTCCCCCAGAAACCCCATCATGCAACTCACGTAGTACGTGCTGGATAAGTTTACTTGTAACCAACTGTAGGTGATGTTCTCTTCCTGACGGTTTTTTCCCATTTGCGGTATAGCAAACCGTTTATCAACACAAGACTTTTCCACTGCGCCCAATAACTTTTCGTAATGGCGCTGAAGGGAGCTAGCTCTTGCCATTCCGGTTTTCCCGAGTCTTGCTTCATTTTATCTATTAGAGGCAGCAAATCCCTTAATGGATAAACTGTTGCGTTCGCTCACCTGAGATACGACAGCTTTTGGGGTCGTTTCTCGTTCAGCCAGCACCTGCTGTTTGCTCCTGGCTGTTACTCGGTTCCCTGCTGGTTCAACAGGCTGTTTAACCTGCATGCTCTATTCAGCTGCTAAATTTCCTGCCACTTGCTGTAGCCAATTCACTGAAACTGTAGGCATAGGTTAGGCTAGGCAGCTAACTCTAATGTGACCACGTTCTCCGCAGGCGTAGCACATGGGGCTCAGTCTCCTAGGTTCTACTACCATTGATCGAGCAACAACTTCTGTAACCTCGCGTACCTTATATGCTCGAGGTTCGTGGCGAACAGCTTCTACCTCCAGCGCGTGAGCCAAAGCCTCCTTCATCGTCACATGATGCTGAAGGCGAACAGCAGCACGCAGGTCCAGGTCTCGAATTCTATCAATAAATGCCTGGACGATAGTGTTGTTGACTGTGTTAGGGTCGGCCGAAGGATACGCTTTCCTTACAAGTTTCTCAATTTCTACGGCTCGTTGTTGAAGTCCTTCGCCGCTCTTCTGTACCCGGTCTTTTAATTGGGCACGGAAAACATGCTCTAAGTAACGTTCACCGTATCGAGCTTCCAATGCCTCCATTAAATCAGCGAACTGATACTGTTTAGGCATTGCGGAATTAGTGACTTCCTTATCTACGTACATCCGCTATGTACGTAGATAAGGAAGTTACTGACTTACTAAAGTTAAAAATTGAGAAGCTTTTTAACGGAAATTAGTTTCAACAATATTGATCGTGTAGTTTATAACATATGGGATAATTTCGATAATTGCATAAAATGTTTTGGTAATAAATTTGTTTTCATGGCGTCGTTCAAGTAATTTAGCGGAAAGTTTCGGGAATAGCTTGCAAGGTCAAAGAGCAGTTAACTAATTTTTATATTTTGCTGCTGCTGTACATTACGCTCTTCAATAAATTCAATAATATCTATACATATAATAAAATCGTAAGAAAGTCAAAACTGTACATTGAATATTTTTTTAAAAGAATACTTGGAGTGTGATCTACAATCGATATCGAAGCCAAAAATATAGTTTTTAGAATTTTTGTCTGTTTGTCTGTATGTCTGTTTGTCTGTTTGTCTGTTTGTATGTCCGGGGTAAACTCAAAAGGTACTGCATGGATTTACTTCAAATTTTGTATGAATATTACAACCAGGTCGGGTCAACATAGGCTACATATTATCACGCTATCACCTACGGGGGAGAGACGTCTGTCTGTCTGTCTATCTATAACGCTTTTACGGCTATACAGGTGAACAAATTATGATGCAATTTAGCATAGAGATAGTTAAAGATTCGGAGTCAAACATAGGCTTCTCCTTTTTTTCAAAAAAATCAACCCCTAAAAGGCAAGCAGGCAAGGCAGAAAAAAGGATTATATGTAAAACTATATCGACGACATGGCGTAGCTGTGCGGGCCAGTTTCTAATATTATAAATGCGTAAGTCTATATGCTTTAATAGTTAAACCACTGAACTCATTTTGATGAAATTTTGCAAGAAGATAGTAAAAGACCAGGGTCAAACATAGTTTTTTGTTAATCTTCCTCTAATTGGAAGAAAGTTTGTATGAAAAATTATATTAATTTTAAATAATTAAACGAATTAACATGTCGTTAATGTGCTCGCGGACGAAGCTGCGCGAGTCAGCTTGTAACATATAAATGTGGAAGACTATATCTGTTTGTTACGGTTTTACAGTTAAATCACTGAACCGATTTTTATGAAATTCGGCAAAAAGATTTTTAAAGACCAAACAAGAAGAGGGCAAACATGGAGGTTTTTTTTATTTAAAAGTGGCGCGGCACAACTAGTAATGAATAAATGGCGACTAGGTAGTAATTCCCATTATCACATTTCGCCAACATATTGTAACAAGTATTGCTTCTTTCTTGCAAAACTAGGAGCAGAAACTTAATATGCTCATTATACCATCGTTACACTTTAAGCTGCCACCAAAACTTTCTTCGTAAGGAACCTTAACGTTTTTTGCCCGAGTCGGAGATCGAACTTGGGACTTCATGATTTGAACAGACTAACCACTGGACTACGACGCAACTATAAAAACAGATAATTAAAGGTAACCGACCGCAACTGGATGTTTAGCTGAGATCAAAACCGTAACTTCAGCTTCTGTTTCAGTTCTGGCCGAAACTGAAACTATCATAAAGACTATATTTTTATGGACCGCAGTAGTTATTAGGAAAGAAAATAAATTCTAGGGGGGCAGCTGCCATTCCTTGCCCCCCGCACGGTACACCCATAATTATCTCCATGCCACATTAACATTAAAAATCATCGGTTTACTTTCGCATTTATTACATTAAACCATATGGATAAGCAAAGCTGCTCATATTTAAAAATTTGCATAAGTAGTTAATAATTATAAGAATTCTTTTACAGGGTGAAATTCTTGAAAAATTCAGAAGAACTCAAGATTTTACAAAACCAATGGAGGAGAGGTTGGACAATGGATGGGTTTTATAATATTTTTTGTCAAATAAATTGTCATGATTTTATTTTGTTTTGTTTGATTAAATAATTAAACGGGCTAAATATGTAGGTATACTGAGTAATTATAAAAAAAGCTGATGATAGATGACCAACATATTGCTAAATCGACAAAATACGTTTAAAAAATCTGTAAACCAGTTGATCCTACAGGCCATCCCTGAAACTTCCCGTTACGGAACATCAACTGCTTTTAAAAATCGATAGGTTCAATAATCGAAGAAATGTGAAAAGAACTTCACATTGTATCGGATGGTATCGGATTTTGCGCTCATTTCAAACGGAATCGAGTCGGCCGTTTACCATATATCTACAGACTACAATTACTTGTGTGAAATTAGCGACAATTTTGTGTGTCAGTTTTTTCGGGACTGTGCATCTTGGATTTTTTATATCAATATCTAAAAACCTATCCGGATTCTTGCATAAAAAAGAAGTAGGTTTGTTAGGTTGCCTTTTAGTCCCACAAAAAGGACGTCGTTCGTCGGCGACATCAAAATTTATATTTGACATTGATGTCATTTTTATCCAACAATTTGTCTTCGGCAATTTGTATTGAACGTTACGTTTACAAAATGCCGACACCATTTGTGTAACGACAAAACATACAAATTGACTGCGACATATTATGTATGTAGTCCATAATCTAGAAGAAGGAATAATCATAAGAACTTTATTGTCTTTATTTTATTTCTATTATGGTAACATAGAAAAATATAGCAAATTTTGTAGGCACTAAAATATCAGATCTTCGTCGTCCCAGTTATGAGGATAGCACATCGGCTTGAAGTCTCCAGCAGATTCTGTGGTGGATAGAACCAACGACCTTGGGTACATGTCGTTTGTACACTCTTTAGATTGCGAATCGACTGCTGACGATGCGAATTTATCTGTAAAATTATCGATGTAAAAATAAAAACGTGCATGCTGCTGCGTAGTCAGGGTCGTTAAATATTATATTTAAAACTTCGTGAGTAACTTTCTATTACGTCTAACAAACATTCTATCTACGACTTTTTTCTAAAGCGCTGCGTATTTTTTTTTCAAATTAGCTTTAAAATTTGCCGAATTAAGTTTTCTTTCTCGAAAGTTAATACTGATGGATAAGTTATTCAAGAATATTTTGCCAGACGAAAATAGTGCACCAATGAACTTGGCTACCACCGAGAAAACCCTACATAAACATTCGCGTTTCGGGCAGGAATCAATATATACATATTCATTCATTCATATTCATTATTGCTGAATTATTTAAGAATTATGATAAGATTAATAACATAGTTTTCGACAAATTCCTTGCTGCGTTATTTTTAGACCAATAGTTAGGAACATTTAATGATGTTATCACTGGTTTTCTGTTTTATAGCATCTTTGAAAGTCGTTGATAGACATTTTAAGATTTGCTAAAATGAAGGTACTCACGAAGTTTCAAGTATGTGATTATCAATTAAAAATTAGTGTGATATTCCGCGGAAAATGTAATTTCCTAATATCATCTTTAAAAAACAACTCGAAGATGGTATCAAGTATCTGAAATCGCAGCTTATATGTATGAAGAGATTTATGAAAGTAATGGAAGCAAGACGAGTCTGCTCGACAGACCGTGATGGAAGGCACTAGGTTTTCCTGTTTACCTTTTAAACGATTTAGTGTGACGATAGGTCACGTCTGGTCTGATAGGTCTGCAAAACATTTTTTATGATGACAATAATCAATTTAGATGATTAAATTAGGTATTTTACTAGAATATTTCTACTGATTTAGGAAAAGGAGTTATTTCCTGTCTCCTGATTGAACCAAGAAGTAAAACAAGTATAACTAGTTTCCGCCGTTCGCCGTGTTGGTCCCGGCCTCCTTTGAAGAACAGGCAACTGCCGTTCTGCCAGGCAGGTCGTAAAAGGCGACCGATTGGCTACCGAGTCACTGCCATCGTGGCTACAAAGTGGTAGAGTTCTGCATTGTCTCGCCGGGGTCAGGTACCACCGCCTTACCTATCCCTGCCGCAATAGCGTCAGTACTTGTCGTTGTCGTGTTCCGGTTTGGAGGGTAAGGTAGCCGGTAAACTTATGCATGTGGCATTAGACCTCGCCACAAGATAGCAACGCACCATTAACACCTTTGGTGTCTATAGGCGATGGTTGACTCTTTCCATCAGGAGACCCATCTGCTTGTTTGCTATCTTATGATATAATGAAAAAAAAAAGTAATTCTTTACTTTATATTTAATCCCCGACGTTAAATCAAGGGATTATAAGTCTAACATGTCTGTGTATTCGTGTGGCTGTCGATGGGATTATAGCTCAAAACTGAGGAACCGATTTGAGTTCTATTTAAATCAGCTGGAAACCATTGCTACAGCTTTGTCTGTAAAGATGGTTTTTAGCTAGGTTTAGTGGTAATAAAATCAGTTGTCTCTAAGATATTCTGCTCTAATTGAAACTAGGATCTCAGCCAATATAGCTAAGAATTCCAAATCTTAGTTATAATCTTCTTTAAACTATGTAAATGTTACATGGATCAATAACGTAGACTGACGATGGAGTAGTGTCGCGGGATTTTTAAAAATTTTATTTAAAATTATCTCAATGTGCAAATACTTTTATACAGTGTAAAATGCGGCGATAATTAAATATTGTACTACGTTGACATTGCTTTGCAACTCGTCTCTTGACTCTTCTGTACAATACAGCATGTATATATTATTAAGGGTTTAACTCATATTAAATTCAATATAGCGCTATTAGTGCAACATAGTTTGTTGAAGACCATAAAGTAAAATCAATAAGTTTTGAAAGGTACGAGATTCAGTCTTTTAATACCCAATTCTTTTTTAATTTATTTAATACTTTTTACCATCAGACTCACTGCAGTCGCCATATACCGTCCGTTTGTCTGGTAATGCTTTTGGCAATAATCGTGGTAAAATTTGACCCAAGTTTTTCTTCGCTTTGACCATTTTTAGTCTATGAAACTCTTCCCTTTCCTGTCAAATTGTTACACATTAGTATGAATTTTATAAATATAATTGGGTACAAGAAGCGAACGCTTACGATACATGAGTGTTTAGTGTATGTAAGGTTATAACAATAATTCCGTGCATTCAACAGCTGGATGATGCCCCTGCTTGTATATACCTTTGGCATATTAAAGTGGACTCAAACCGAGTTGGACTGTAAAGTTCGTAAACTACTGACAGCGTATCGCATGCACCATCCACGTTCATATGTAATGTGATTGTACATCCCACGATAATATCGAGGTCGTGGCTTTCTCAATGCCAAAAACCTGCATAATCGTGAGGTGTATAATCTTAGGAAATACTTCCTCCATGTTGAATGTGGAATGCATCGGGATGTCGTTGCGGTAGATAATGGTCTGACACTGCTATCCTTAGCTAAAGAGAATTGGCACAAACCGGTGGTACTCAGCACTTAGGACCGCTTGAACGTATGGAAAAGCAAGGAGTTACATGGACGGTTCTATCGGGTTTTATATGGGCCTGATATTGATTTACCGGCGTCCACTGCCTGCCTACGATTTGGTGACCTTTTTGGGGAGACTGAAGGTTTTGCCTGTGCAATTGCTGATGAATTTGTCAAGACGAATAATTACCGGAAATACGTCATGAAGGATGGCATGGTCGACATATGTAGGCAGTGTCACCGTCCTGGTGAGTCCATAAGGCATATTATTTCCGGTTGTTCTCATCTTGCCAATGGAGAGTATTTACACAGACACAATCAAGTAGCCAGGATTATTCATCAACAACTTGCTCTTCGATATGGTCTTGTAAGTTTTGAAGTGCCATATTATAAGTATGCACCGGAGTCAGTTCTAGAAAATGGCCGTGCTGAGCTCTATTGGGATCGATCTATCATCACGGATAGGACTATTATCACAAATAGGCCTGATATCGTGTTGGTAGATCGAATAGAGCGCCGGGCATTTATTATTGATATCACAATTCCGCATGACGATAACCTCGTGAAAGCAGAAAAAGAAAAACTATCTACATAAGTATTTGGACTTAGCTCACGAGATTACTGACATGTGGGGTGTGACTCATATGTTATAATGATAAATGTATATAAAATAAGAAAAAAAATGTAAATAAAGAGAATAATGATAATAATAATCTTTTACTTGACACAACAATTTTCACATATTTGACTCAACCACGAAATTATTATATTTCTGTGGACAAAACATTTTATTATTTGAAAAACACAGCAAAAGAAAATTATTCCTTTACATTCGCGTTTACTTTACATACAAGCGTGTTTCTTGATAGAAACGATAATAGTAAATTTTATAAATTTCTAGTAGCAAGGCCAACATTCTTTGTCCGCAGTATGATTTCGGTTCTCTATTCTTAACATGCAAGAGATTTCGCGTCAAGTTACATATGTATACTATCTACTTATTCTTAAAGAATATGTTCTGATTGCTACTATGTCCAAAACCTCCTTATTCTAGTTTTTTATATTTGCTATAATGTTGATCAAATGTTAACATCGTGAATAATTACCATGATCTTAGGCTCCTATCCCAAATCTGGCCTTTTTATATTTCTTGAATAGTATCTATACATATGTATACGATTCGGCGCGTTTGTCACCTCAAAAAATTTCGCAGTTAATATTCATAAGTAGCTTTATAAAGCGAGTAAAAATCGCAAATGGTCGGAAGCCGGTTAAAAACTTTTGACCCCTGGTAGTGTAGTTGTCTATGAGCGGTGGTAATCACTTACCATCAGTTGAGCCTCCTGTCTGTTTGCCCCCTCTTCTATAAAAAAACTTATCACACCCAAACAAAACGTTACAGAACTCTACCTTACTAGAAACGATAGTAATGTGTAGTGACACGTTTATAGTGTTCGTTCACCTTTTACGAACTGCCTGCCAGATGTGCAGATGGTTTACTTTCAAAAATTTACATTGCGGTGGATACGTAATCCTCATTTAAAAGCCAAGACCTCAACTGTAGTAGCAAAAGCCTCTACAATTAATACCAGCAGCCCAGTTTGTAGGTCATTATTTATATACGACATTTACGACTGTAAGGTGAAAGGTCGTCATTTTGCACCAAGAAAATATTTGTAATAATAAAGAGCAAAGAAAATAGTAACCCTTTCATCGATTTCCACGAGGATATAACTTTCAGTGTTGTGAAGTTTCGGCATTATTACCTTTGCAATGCCGTTCACTTTCCTAAAACATACAAACGACTTCAAACTTTTTTATTTTTTAGGGCCGCAAAAAGCATATCGAAAGAGACAACCATCCCCATAGACACCAAAGAAGTTAATGGCGCGTTGCCATCCTTGTAACATGTTGATACGCCACTTCAATAAGTTTACCGGCTACCTTACTCTATATATCAGTACATAATATGTCAGTGAGAAGTGCCGGCGCTATTTCCAAATGGATAGGTCAGGCAGTGGTACTGGATCGCGGACGGGACTTTGCAAAACTCCACCTAGTAGTCACGATTGTTATGACATTTTGACTTTGGCCAATAATTGTTCTTCTTTTACGAACGGCCGGCACATGGTTTAATCCTAAAGGTAGCGCTTTCACTGGGAAAAACTCGCTACAACCTACACTCAGTACATACTTAGTTGTTGTGAATGATACATAATGAGACCAACAAGGCTTTGATGCCAGTTCGTCAGCATAATTTTAATATCAGCCTGTTACCCTTTCCTGTCGCAATTTCATTGCTTTTCACTGCCGTGTTCCTATTTGATGGGTGAGACAGCCGGTGAACGTATTGTTGGATTGCGCCACTAAGCACTTATAAAAAAGCACTTTATGGAACACAATTGTTTATTTTTTTTTTCTACACAATTTAATAGCTAATTACAATTAGACTTAAAACAAAATAGTGCTCAAACTTGGATCACACTTCGCGATACTCCGATGAAAGGTAGTTTTGGCCCGGAGTATATTAGGCTAGTTTCTTTGCTGAAGGCCAGCCGGAGGGCAGAAGCCAGGTCCGTAACTGGGCAGCAATGAAAATAGTTAATATTTAACTGAAGGAAATTAAGGAAACGGCGAGTACAGTAGGTAATATTACTGACTTGCAAGTTTACAGGTAATTAACATTATATAAATACGACTCGAGTTAACTCGAGTTAAAACTCACTTAAATCGAGTTAAACTCATGTTACCGAACTCGAGTTAGTTGGACGAGGCTTTGAATAGGATAATTGTTTGTGACTGCTTAATTTTAATAATTGTTAATTCATGTAATTTTCTTGTGACAGTTACTACACTAAGTAGGTGGTAAAAATGTTTTTAGTACATACATACATACATACATACATACATATCTTCACGCTAGATCCCTTACGGGGTAGGCAGAGAGAACCGAGTGCCATACATCACGATCCTTGCAGGCTTGTCTCGCTTCTTCCACATTCATCACTCTCTTCATACACACACGCCGGTTGCGAAGACTTTTGACACCACCTTCGGACAGTACTCGATCAATCTGATCGTGGTATGTCAGTCTTGGTCTTCCCCGGTACCTACATCCTTCCACATTCGCGTTGTATATCTGTTTTGTTAACCTTTCATCTACCATTCTTTCTACATGTCCGAACCAAAGGAGCATGCCCTTTCTCATCTTTACACCGACACTTTCTTTCAAACCTAACCTCTCTCTCACTTCGACATTACGAACCCGGTCCGCGAGTGTCACACCACATATTTTTCTTAGCGACCTCATCTCGACCGCGTTGATTCTACTTTCATGCCCTTTCTGACATACCCAACTCTCACTTCCATACAATAGCGTTGGGATAAGCACATGTTTTTAGTACTTAATCGTTATATACTTTTGTATTTATGTTTATGCCTTATAGCCTTTTAGAACAAGTGCTTATGTTTAGTGGTTAAGAGGGAACAATAAAGTCGTGGGAATTAGAAAACAGGTATTTGTAAAATCTGTTGCAGTCTCGATGTGCCCGAAAACGAGTTGTCAATGTGTGAGTGGGAATGTCAATGGGTGTGGGTGTGGGTGTGTGCGTAGCACTCGCCTCACTTTCAAATTTCAATGAGTTTCATAGACTGTGATCAAGGTTCGCTCCAGTACGTAGTACTCTAATTGGTCTGTGGTTCGCTCGCCGCTCGCTGCTAAAAATGACGGTAGGTAGATATTTTAATTTATGAAACGCTGCTATAACGGTGCACATAATTTTGAACGTTAGAATGGCATTTGACAAAATTTTTGAGCTATAAAATGGTGTCTTAGCTGCAATTTAGATTGGTTAATAATACCGAAATAACGTCAAAAAAATATTTTTTGACTTCCCACTACGTTAGAAAGTTACTGATTTTGCCCAGACATTACGAAAATCTAGTTACGTTTTGAGGTCCTAGGAACCTTTTCCGACTATTTTCACGATGTCGTCAATATGTGTGTGTGATATTTTAACGGCTTTATCGATCAAAACGTGGTTAATGACATTCGGTTGCGTTTTACCAAACATAAAATTCCTGAAAATCTGAACACATTTGGACCAGGAGATTTTAAAATATTTTGAAAATACCTCAAAAAACGGCATGAATGGGTAAGGCGGTAGTACCAAACACCCAGGAGAGACATTGTGGAACTCTACCAAAATATGAAAGGTTTGTTGCAAAATTTACTTTATTTTGTTAAAATAAAAAAGCTCAAAGTAAAATATTGCTTACTACAGACTTAATTTTTTAAATTATCGTCGTGAATAAATTTTTTCATAATAATTAAAAATATTTTCATAATAATAGTGTTATGAGAGTTTCAATAAGCATAAGCGATTGATTACACTCGCAACCCACCCTGATGGAATATTTATGTCAGAAAATTAATTTCAAACTGACGTGCTGTCGCCTTTGATTCTAGGGGGATACTAAAATTTTTGATGGACGTTTTTAAAAATTTATGTTGACATTTTACCGATTAGAATTCTTCATATAAATTTGTATGGAAGATGGTGGACAAAAATATTAAGCATGTTTGTATTAAAATTACTCTTTTATAAGGTCGTTTAATTAAAAAACTAAAGACGGTGAAAGATACAGTTCTTTATTAATAACTAATTCTAAAAAGTTTAAAATTATTGGCCATGAAATATTGTAATATTTGCAAACGGAAAAGGTCGATTTTGAGGTTTTGGGTGAAGCTTACGATTTTTTTTCTACAAAATTAAGAATTATTTTGAAAATATCTCTCGGTGAAACTGTTAACAGTTTCATTAAGATTACCATTGAATTTTTTTAGAAAGCAGTTCCTTATATTCATCAAGTAATTTTGAAAACCGTAATACTCGTTTTAGCTATTTTTAGGGAATGGGGCCTTAAGTGAATTGGGGGCTTTACTGGATAAGGCTACGTTGGAGAAAGGGATAAAGTACTCTATTCCCTATCGCATCACATCTGTCACAGCATCCGCGCAGGTCGAGGAGTCTTCAGAAGAAAAGCAGACAGGTCGCCAGGGATAAGACGCAAAGGAGTGGATCTCATCCCAATCTACTGACTTGTATCGCCACACGCATCGAGAGACACTGGGACTGAGATCGGGCGGCGAGTTGACAGATACATATTTCACCAGACAGTAGTTGGGGCTACCAAGTGGCGAAGAAATCGCCGCTGAGTAGCGGTCCGGATCCGTAGTCAGCAGAAGGTCGAAGCAATAGGCTGTATGGCTCTCAACATCAGGAACCCGTGTCGCTCTTTGAACCGGTTGGGTGAGATTTAACGCTATAGCGAGTTCACGCATCTCTCTCCCAGGCGAGGTCAGTGCTCTAATATGGGTATAGCCACTCCTGGTGGTGGGCAATTGTCTTTTTCATTTTCTTTAGAGAGTGAGTGAAGTACATAGGTATGAAGACGGCGAACAGCAATCGAGGCACTATGCCACTATTGGGATTTTTCGCTAGTTGTAGTAGCAGCCTTTCACGTGTGGCTGGTACGCTATTTGGGCCCACTACTGACTAGCGGTCGGCCAGCGATGCATCATGCCACGAATCCCGCTACCCTTCATGGCTAGTCTCCAGATACATCAACGTCAGTGTGCGTTAGATTAACCAAATTGCACAGGCGCATCTGATTCGACTTGTCTTCACTAAAGCTACATCAGCGTTAACGTGATGGAAAACGGACGCTTGGCGACATGATTTTAGCTGATGGGTGGTCCTTATAACTGCGACATATGTCTCCCACCATATGACAAGAATAGCACCAGCCAGGACCACGTGTAGGTATACAGAACTCTGAGTGTTGTCCTACGGGCGAAGGTAATTCCGCCCCCAAATTTTTGTTCAGACTGTCGAAATTTTAGTTCTGGCAAGGAAATGTCACACTGCAGGCGTTAGGGGCTGGTCATCAAAATTTGAGTTAACCACAAATAATGAGTCTAAAAGATCGGTCTTCTCTTTTGCGGTATAGCTTAGAGAATTTCCCTAAAACTGTCTTGACGAAAGAAAAGAAAGCAAGAGTTCTCAAAGAAAGGCGAATTTATTTCGCACAAATTTTGCCCAAGTGCTCCAATTTTGGCTTTCCAATAATTCTTTTGTAGAACCTCGAGGCAGTGTTGTACTACTTTCGTGATGCGCTTTTTTTACATCACGTGATGCTGATGCATTTGCTCAAGCTTGGTAGTACTTATGCTTTCTACGTAAAGCTGTTTTGCAGTGGTATCCAAACCATGGCTGAGACTTGCCCCCAATGGGTACAGCAGAAAATAGAAGTAAAAATTCTATGCCTTGCAGCACTAAATCAGCGAAAACTTTAGCAACACTTAGATCATCCAGCCAGAAGCACATCTGACACCATGGGTAGGATGCAAAGAAAGAACGCATTCTGTCCTGATCTGCTGACCTATAGCACCACACGCGACAACAACCTTCTAATGAAGGCCGTGAAAGGCACGTAACCAACACTTTGCTCTGGATCAGGCAGTGGTCCTACATACCAAAAGGGTACAAAGATACCTGATAATAGTTCGGTGTGAGTTCACAGGTCAGCGAGGTCATCCACATAGAGTACAGTACGGTATTAGTGTAAGCGAAGTTACCAGCTATGTTAGACCATACCCTAAGGCATAATGGTGAACAGATCTCCCCGCATGATTGGTGGTGAGTGAACATTGCGATTCAGAGTGGGGGGCATTAAAATCGCCTAAGGTCATTATCTCGGAAGGAGGGTTTGCTGTAGCACATACGGGCCGGTAACAAATATCTTCTGAGATGTCGACGCACACATCAGCCCACGGTAAAAAGGAGTGTTCCAATTTAGGGGTAGGAAAGACAGAAAGTATCAGCCGTAGAATGTATCTATCTCGGTTGAAAAAAGCTAGTGGGCTTTGCTGTTTCGAGATATAAGACCGAGATATTGCAAAAATGCACGACAAGTGTTGAACGGGGTGTAATGGCTTTTTTGCTTTTGATAGCCCCGTAGCCCGTAGCCCCGAAGCCCAGTGCAAGATTACGAGTGAGAAGACTAGGATTAGCCACGAAACATGTACTTATTTACATTAAAAACTTTAAATTAACAATTTCATTAGTCCGATTTTAGAAATTTAGTAAACAAATATCAAGATAAAGTACCTAATGTTTTCTGAAAACTCCTAATCCTAATTTTCTAATAATATGATTTGCAAAACAATGTCAAAATACGTAGCCAAACCACGCATAAGCTTAACTATTATAGTTGACTGTCAGAGAAACTTCGTTTCTAAAACAATAACTGTTAAATATTGATATCGATAAAAACACCCATTGTTGTTGTTGACCCATCACTAATTAAAGTATGGAAGTTAGGGATGTAACACTACGCATTTGTTATTCCATCCCTTCCACATTGTCTGCTACACAAGTCTTTGCTATCTACAGCCGATAGTTATCTTTTTCTAAACTTGAGGTTATACAGAGTGTATAATGTATATCACGCGATGTTTATCTTCGCGTGCGAAAAAAAATGACGTAAATAAGAATTAATATACAGGCTGTCCCAAAAATCCGAAAACGTCAAGCCGAAAACGGATGACGGGCCAAAAGATGGTGGTTCTCAAAAAAATATGAATAAAAAATTTTACCTGCACTCTCAAAAATTATAGCCATTTAAAATAAAAAGTGAAAATCAACGCTTTTTCGAGTACTATGACTACAAAATGTTTATTTTAGCTAAAATATTTTGGAGCGGATTTGTTACTGAATAATTCTAGTATAAATTACAATTGAAAATTTGAACACAACTATCTTAGTTTCAGAGGAAATATTCCTAATTTGCCCAAACATGTACTCAAAATTATTACATCATTCAAATTATCTGGCTGTGCTGAAAAATAAATATACTACGTTATTTCAGCACGTGGCATTAAAAGATGGCGCATTTAGTGGGCTTTCTAAAATGCTATGACACTTACTATATTTTATCCTAATAATGGTATTTTTTTTCTAAAACAACACGGATTTAAGCTTTTTTGATTTATCAAAAAATATTGGTAATATTGGCGGGATGGTTTTGCGACATTTTTACCGGCTACCGTACCCTCCAAACCGGATCACGACAGTGACAAGCACTACCTGTGACGGTAGAAATACTCAGGTTAGGCGGTTGTTCCAAAACCCGGGCGAGACGTTGCAGAACTCTAACACCTAGTAATATTAAAATACTAGCTGAACCGCGCAGCTTTGCGTATTAGACAGACTGAGTCGCAATTATAATATTGACATGGATTGTTGAAATGAATTGAATGAATTGAAAAATACCAACAAACCTCAAAGTTGACTTCAACTCTTCATCAAGAAGTAAACAAATATTCCGTAACGACGCAAACTTAATCAAAATGATGACCGCTTCTCGAAAAGCTCTCTTTGCCTCTCCAGTACGATGACCACCAGCGCTAAGTCCGGCGAACCGAAACATGTCATAAGCACTAGGGACCTCCAAGGGCTCTAAGGAAACTGTAGCTACTCCGGATATGTTTTCTGGCACACGTTGTACCCGGATTTGAGCCTAAGCGTTAAGAAAAAATAAATTATATAATATTATTATACTGTCGGTTACTTAACGTTATGGGGTTGTTTTTAGGGTTCCGAAGTAAACTAGGAGCCCTCATAGTTTCGTTATGTCCGTCCATCCGTCTGTGCGGCTGCACGATCTTTAATACTAGAAGCTGTAATTTGGCATGAATATACATATTAGTCACAACAAAAAAGTGGTAATATAAAATATTAAAAAATTTGTTTAGGCCAGCTCTTTTATAAAGTAGGGATGTTAATTTTTTGTCTCGCGTGCCGAATTGGTTTGGAGGGTGAGGTAGCCGGTAAACTTATGCATGTGGCATTAGACCTCGAAACAAAATAGCAACGCACCATTAACATCTTTGGTGTCTATAGGCGATGGTTGACTCTTTCCATCAGGAGACTGCTTGCTTGTTTGCTTGCTATCTTATGATATAAAAGAACAGTGTCGGATATCATTGGATAGGTTTTTAAAAAATATTTTAGGTCTGCGAAAACAATTTTTTGGATTGAGGGACTTGTTTGGGAAATGTAACGCTTTAAAGTGCTAATTATTGTTAGAACCAAGTGTTGAACTCGAGTGTGACCTGCCAGCTAACGGTTGGTTTTAGGGGTGCAAAAAATCACGGTAGTAGTACATTTTAGAAGGAAAACTATAACGGTTGAGTAGGTTTTACAAGTTTACGAGTAATAGTCGACCAACTTATAAAATGTTTTCTTATAAATTATTTTAAATTGTATGCAGAATAGTTCATTATGCTGTTTATAGATGGAGCTGCACAACAAATAGATCACACTATTATAGCCGTCATTTCATTTGATAATATCCGTAGAATCATTTAAGTAACAGTTTATGCGATCCGAGATCCTGGCTCAACGGTATGAACGAGAGAAGTGAAAACTGCCTTTTATTTTACATATATCATAGGTTAATAAACAAGACCGTTCACCTGATGGAAAGAGATGACCAGCGTCAATAGCCACTAAAGATGTTAATGGTGCGTTGCTATCAGTGTGGTCATATACGTTTACCAGCTACCTTGCCCTCTAAAATGTAATACGACAGCAGGAACCGTCTACGTTATTGACACGAATAGAAAAGGCAGTGTCAAAATGTTGTAAAATTCTACCACCTAATCAGTAATAAAGTAAGTGACATGTATATACAGTTCTCAGTAGGTCAGTTAATCTCATCTTCGGAAAGGGACCCAGATCGATATGGGAAAGTTGAAGGAGAGTGGGGGAGGGGTTAGTCCGCATGGATGTCACCCATTCGAGAGTTATACCCGACCGTGAAAAAATTTAACTTATAAACCTTATTTAAAAAAAGTAGAAGGGACTAAATGCTCTTTCGAAGCACGGACAGGTAGCGATGGTTGGTTACATTAATCAGTAAATCTCTCAGCCATTGTCGGTTCTTCAACGCGTCTGCGTCTTACTACCAGTGACAGCTTTCAGTGTAAGGGTAACCTATAATGGACCCACAGACTGAAACCCATGCTAGCTGCGCCACTGGGGCAACATTACAGGTATTGGCTTCTATACCTGTCCAACATTTTCTAAAACCAATGCATTAGATTCTCCATTAGTGAACTTTATAGCAGCAAGTGAAATATAGGCTTCTCTCAAAGTGTGACCAAGAATAGCTTGAGTAGTAGCCAATTCGGCAGCCGCTTGTCGCCCCTTGGCTCGAAGAGCCTCTGCTTTTCTTTTTAAAAGTTGGTACCCTCTGTTCACTTTCTCCTGGCGTTGTTTAATTTCTCGCAACATATAGAGGGAAGCTGATACAGGATACCTATTTTCTACATTCATTTTCGTCTTCAGAGAATATATTATATTTCACAGTTTTATTTAAAAAGTTGTTTTTTTTTTTCTAATTTTATGACAATATACTGTATTTGTTTATTTTTAACTCTTTGGGATAATGACATGACATGTAATGAGTTTCAATAGTATTGTCAATTAATACTATGTCTATGTTCGGTATAAGTTCATCTTGTTATACTTTTCTTATTTATTTCTTTACATG
Organism: Apodemia mormo; assembly: GCA_036924255.1. NCBI lineage: Eukaryota > Metazoa > Arthropoda > Insecta > Lepidoptera > Riodinidae > Apodemia > Apodemia mormo. The sequence continues at coordinate 30,223,811 of JAUPFN010000014.1, read as the reverse complement.
CTATCTCATTTATTTCTTTATTTCGTTTTTTTGTATCGATAGGGAATCGCTTGATCACGTTCTCGCCTGATGGTAACTAAGATGCGGCCTAAGATGTAACGCGCTTCCCTAGAAGGTACCTGTTCACTCTTCTCTTGAAGATCCCCAGGTTGTACTTTATACACAAATGTAATCTTGATACTACTAACATTCAAAGCTCTAAAAAAAATATTCCAGCTTGAATCAACTTGCGTCTATCAGACGCGTGCTTTGGCAGCCGTACGTCATTTGAATAACTCGACTCGCTGCACCACTATCCTTCATTTATATTCCGCGACAACCGTACGGCTCCTAAAGGACCCAAAATCCAATGCATTCCGACCGAGCCGGTTATCTTTTGCAGAGTCCATTCGGAACCGTTCCAACTAACTTGGAGTAGTTCGGGAGCCATTCAGTTACCGTGAATATGATGGAAATATTTACTGTAATTTCTGTTTAGACATTCCAATTTCCCTTATCGTATTGTGAAATACCGCCCGGGTCGAGCCGATGCAAACTGGTCGGTCTGAATCGTACCTTATAAAAACTTTATGAAAATGTTAAGCATTTAATTATTACATCGCAACGGACAGGTAGACGGCCGGACAGCGATGTCTTAGTAATAGGATCCCGAATTAGGAATTTGATTATAATATTTAAATAAGATCAACTTTAAACAAGAAAGAAGAGGCATTCATCTTAGCCTTAACCCGTGGCCTTAACCATGTTACAAAGAATTTAAAAAATGAATTAATAATTCGTAGGAAACTATCAGTTACCTATAGCGATGGGCGTTTTTGTTATTTTTCAACATCGGTGCACATCGTTGTTGCGCTAAAGTCACCCGTTGGCAACATCGTTGTTTCCGACACCGGTGTGAGACATCCAACTTGTATACTGGCCGAGGAACATCAAATATGTTTAATGTTTATAGTCTGGCGTTTTTATAAACGTTGGAATACTATCGATCGTACTTCAATGTAGAAACATTTATGAGACTCAATGAGAGTTAATGCAAATAAATAGGTAAAACATTGAAACCTTTTTTTATTCGACCACTCCGTTGGTCGAATGGTTAGCGAATCTAACTACGAATCGAGAGGGCTCGGCTTTGATTCCCGACGGGGACATACATTTGTGTGATGAACATAAATGTTTATATTTCTAAATTTGGGTGTTTATTCTGTATGTTACAGTATTCATATATTTATTTCTATGTATTAGTATTCTTGACTAGCACCCATAACACAAGCAAATAATTTGCTTATTTTGTGATTAGATAATTTTGTCCACCTAAAATTATAAAAACAAAATTAATTATAAATCTGAATTTACTTAGTTAGTTAAAAGTTTGCATTCGCATTTAAAAAGATGATTCTCTATTCCACGAAATTAATTCAAGCACTCAATTTAGTTGGTATCGTTGCTTGCATCCATCATTTAAATACACTATGGGATTCATATTTCGTTCCCAAGTATAGGCCATCGAGCATCGCTGAGTTATTATTGATATATTCAGTCGTTGTCGGATACGGTCGGCATTATTCGATATGTCATCGCGTTGAATGGTGTTACTCCCACCCGTTGTTGAACATATCAGCATCGGAGGACATCAACAATTACTCACATCGTTGGGAAACAACGTTTTTTATAAAACGACCACCTTTTACTTATATGAGGTGTTGTATGTACCTTACCCCCGTGTTAGTTACGGGCTCCTTTGCAGAATATACCAACTGCTACTCTGCCAGGCAGGTCGTAAAAGACAACACAGAAAAAAGATTGGCTATGCAAGTCGTGACTACTAGGTGATAGAGTTCTGCATTGTCTCGCCCAGGTCTGGTACCACCACCTTACCTATTCCTGCCGCAATAGCGTGTATGCTTGTCACTGTCATGTTCCGGTTTGGAGGGTAAGGTAGCCGTTAAACTTATGCATGTGACATTAGACCTCACCACAAGATAGCAACGCACCATTAACATCTTTAATGTCTATAGGCGATTGTTGACTCTTACCATCAGGAGACCCATCTGCTTGTTTGCTATTTTATGGTACAAAAAAAATGAAAATAAATAAGATAATGACAGACAAGGCTGCATGACTTCTGGTCTTAGCCTGTCACTTTGGGATAAAAGGAGAAAAAACGCATAAAAAAATTGTAATATGTCAGTGTCAATGTCAATTTCTAAAAGTCAAAACTGATTATATTCTCAGAAGATGCATTTAATAATAATATAGAAAATAAAGTTATAATTTTATTGATAAATGCATAAATTATGTCTGGGGGCCTTATAGATAAGGTTTATATAGGATTGGACAATGCGCCGGCCGCTTTTGACATAAAATCACGAATACTTGGACCCGTAAGATTTTTCTTTTTTGTTATGGCTAGTGTCTACATTTTCCATTGCTAATGTTTTTTTTTTTTCAATTATTTTAGAATGGCACTAACTTAGAATATATACGATCGGAGACGGGAGTAGTAGCTGTATTGAAAAACGACAAATTTGAGCCTCTGCATTTGGCCCTACATCATACTCGATCGGAAGCTCTGGCGGCAGCAAGATCATTAGCTTTAAATTTAATTGAAACTATTCGTGCTGAACTAGCTCAGTGGAGTGCTGCTCAAGCTGGTGGACCCCCTCCTGCCTTAAATGTTCCTCCTCCGACATTAACAACAACAGCTGCACCGCCGCCTGTACCTCCGCCCTCAGTTTCAGTTGCTCTTTCAACGTCATCTACGCTTACCACCACAGCACCTCCCAGTGTTATTCCTCCCGTAGTAAGTGTTGCACCTGCCACAACTCCTCTTATGACTGTCCGACAACCTACTGTCTTACAGCTTCTACCCCAACAACAATATGTTTTAAACCAAGATAATGGGCAGCTTATACCTATTGTTCAACCTGGAGTTCAGGTTTCAAATACGAATTTCACTTCCCTGCCGTTATCCCAACATATAAGTGCAATACAGCAACCAAATTTTGGTACCACACAAATAGTGGATATATCAAATATGCAACCCGTTAATGTGACTCAGTTTAGGTTAAGTGGTGTTCCGTCTTCCATGTCTATGATACTTCCAAATGGACTGTCCTTCCCACAAGCCAGTTTAACAGGGGCAGACACAACAACAGTTAGCTCGGCAACTTCGACTCCTGTTGTTTGTGCTGCACAGAGTACAAATTCCTCTCAGAAAATTTTGTACAGCACTGACAAAGTTGATAAGGATGTAAAGTACCACATACAAGGAAGTGATACTATGCAATGGACAGTTCCAGGCTCTCAAACAATGTTAATACCATATCAACAATTCCAAGATCTGACTTCAAGTCAGACTGGACTGGCTAATATACAACCTCAACAGTTTGTATCAGTAAGTACACATTGCTTTATTTAAAGTAATATAAATTCCCTAAGATTTATCTATCCCCTAAGATTTATTATCGATATCTATACATATAATAAAATCATAGGAAAGTCAAAACTGTACATTGAATATTTTTTTAAAAGAATACTTGGAGCGTGATCTACAATCGATATTGAAGCCAAAAATATAGTTTTTAGAATTTTTGTCTGATTGTCTGTTTATGTTTGTCTGTATGTATGTCCGGGGTAAACTCAAAAAGTACTGCATGTATTTACTTCAAATTTTGCATGAATATTATTAATAGGTCGGGTCAACATATAGGCTACATATTATCACACTATCACCTACGGGGAAGGTGCTGTGCGGAGTAAACAAAGTCCGCACGGAAGAAGTCGTGGGCAACAGCTAGTATTTAATAAAAGTAATATAAATTCCCTAAGATTTATCCTAGAGGTGCTGATGGTGCAGATGGTAGTAATAATCGGTTATTATTTGGTCTCTTTCTTTGATATATAGTACTATACTAGCTGTTTCCGGCAACTTCTTTCACTTCTTTTACACAAAAATGTTACATTTGTTCAGTAGGGTAAAAAAGATAGCCTATAGCCTTCCTCGTGAATGTGGCTTTCATGCACAAAAAGATTTTTTAAATCTGACGTACATCCAGAGATTAGCGTGTTTAACCAAACAAATAAACAAACTCTACAGCTTTACAATATTAGTTTAGATTCTGCTGATTATTTCCAAGTATTTGGTTGAACACCATTATACAGTACCCGGCGATAAATATTTCACATCGACCTTTGGAAAGAGACAATCGGCTAATTTCGGCTTCGTAGAGCGTTATCTCTGTCGCACAAAATACAAACAGTCCGGTACCTATTAGGAGCTGTTAAAACAAGTATGATTTGCTTCTTTTGATATTTTTATTCTTTGTATAAAATACACTAATTTTTCTATAAGTGATGGCTTTAGGTTGGGGTAAAATAAAATAAAAAAACATTTTTACATTATGTTTACGTATTTAATTATTTTGGAACATTACAGCTTTAGTGTACATAATAAACACCATTATACCTATTGCTAAAATGAGACATTGCAATAAAAATAATAATAATTCTAATTCTCAATTACTTCCATTTCACTATCTGTGCTCTCAAAGAGGTCAATATCACTGTCACTATCAGCCGTATTTATTACTAATCTATCAGTGTAATTGTCTAAACTGTGTTGAATGCTTCTATATTCATTCTCACATTTGATTGCATGATCGCAAACCTTTTTCCACTCTTCAGCGCCGATCATGTTTACTTTTTCAGTCAATAATGTTTTTACTGTAGTTAAGTTCATACCCACATTTCTAGAGGCTACATAGCCTTTCAGTTGAGACCATATATTTTCAATTGGATTAAAATCCGGATGATATGGTGGCAATCGCAACACAGTGTGCCCATGTTCGGCAAGTATTTTGTCCACAGAAAACTCTGTATACCTCTCCTTGTGCTGACATATAATAGCGTTAATCTGGGTTTTTGTTAATTTTGGATCAACTGGAATTTCATGTCTGTTTAACCAGTTGATCATTTCCCGTTTAATGGTGTTTGAGTTGGGGGGTCTCTCAACATACTTGTTGTGATAGGGTGCGTTGTCGATAACTAGAACAGAATCACTGGGTATATTTGGGATTAATTGGTTAACCAGCCATTTCTCATAGTTATCGTTATTCATTTCATTGTGATAGTCACCTGTAGTGTCCGTGGATTTATACGTTAAAAAAGCACCGGGTACAAAGCCTTTTTCATTTCCCGCATGAACTATTATCAAACGTTGACCTTTTGAAATTGGCTTTTTTACTCCTTTTTTCTTATCGTCACTCCAAGATTTCCCTTTAGTGTGGGATGCATGTATATATGACTCATCCATGTAGACGATATTTTTTCCTGTTTCGCGAAATTTGCGTATTTTATCAAGGTATTCCATTCGTTTGAGACTAACGTCGTGCTTTTCCATTAGAATTTTTCGATTATCTTCCATTTTAGTGAACTGAAATCCCATGTCATGAAGTATTTTTCTCAATGTTTTTTCAGACCCATTGTAATTAATAGCTTCAGATAACTTAGCTTTTAATGATTTTATTGTTGGCAGTTCATTAAATCGTAAGTGAAAATCATACACCATTCTTCGAACAACATCGTAATCAAAATCGTCCATATCCAAACGAAATTGCTTTTTTGGTCTCCCTTTTTTTGGAGTGCTGAACTTAATTTCAGTCGAATGTGTTTCAGTACTGACTTCGTTTAATATATTGTTCAAAGTTCTTCTTGAAATTCCAGTGGCATTTGCAACTCGCTCTTGAATCTTCTTAAAATAACAACTTACATTTTCATCTACTTTTTTTTTAAATCTATCAGCTTCGCTTACAAAGTATTTATAAACATTGTAGATAATTTCACGTGACTGACCTCGTAAAGGTTTCCCTCTTTTTCCGAAAGATGCCATATTACAACTTTAAATTATTTAAATTTGTGGGTGTTATCAACTCTAAATATATATTTTTTTCGGGACGCGACTGCACTCTATCGTACTTGAACAACGACTGACTAAACGTCACATAGGTAGTGTGGGACAGAGATAACGCTTTACGAAGCCGAAATTATCCGATTGTCTCTTTCCAAAGTTCGATGTGCAATATTTATCGCCGGGTACTGTACTTACAATTAATATTTTATCAGATTACCTCTGACTTCTGACTTCTGGTTATGGATGAAAACAAATTATTCCGCTTTTTTACAATTTTGATATGGATTATGCTTTGGATAATAAGATAAAGAATATTTTAGCAATACAATATTGCTCATTTATCATAAGGTCAACATATTTCAAAATTGATTAATATTAAAGCTATGTAGAAGAAATTGTGTTCTATTTACTGTAATAATAATAAAAACGTAATTTCTTTAAGCTACATAGTAAGTGAGAGGGAAAATAATTTCACAGTTATGGCATTATAATATTGTAGCTTTTATTCAGGTGACTTGTGACATTAATAATTCTCATTTACAATTATGTTTTTGAGAAATATCAACATTGTTGTGAATGAGCGATATAGCAAAAGTATTAGTTACTGTATGTGAGAACTTGTATTGAAAAATATTTATTTAGATTGACGATCATTTATTTAAAAAAAAAATGCGGGAGACAGACTTGGATGGATGGTATATATTTGGTCTCTAAGTTAGGGTCGCATTTATAATAGGTTACGAACTAGAATTATAGGAAGAGAGTTTAAAGTTCATAGTCATACACTGCTTCACCAAAATTGTCACATAAAAAAAAATGAATTCATACCGGGAATCAGCAAACCTTTCTGCGGGAAGATCCTAGGCCTTCGGAAAATTGGACATGTGTTAGGTGGTGTCCATGGATATCTCTCCGATCGTACTTGGTACAATTGGGGCACTCATTCTAGGCGATCTCCAACGACCCTTTTTTCCTTTCCCAAGTATATTTTTCAGATAGGTGTTGAACACATGTATGAAAAAATATCACATTTTTGATAAATTAGTAATCTCTTGTGATTACACAAAACTTATACGACACACATTTTGGCAGTCCCATCTTTCAACTTTCCGACTAAATTTAGGTGAACTATGCCCATTATCTATTTTTAAAAGTTTTAAATATTTTAGACAAAACTTAGCTGAATTACATTTTGACAGAAAAGCCAAGTGACATAGACAAAGGGTTGTCATATGTAAATTGTATCTATGCCATTTATGGATGTGTTCAGCGCACCTCATAACTAAACAGTCTCAATTGAATATACTAAATGCAAAGGTTATTTTGTCCGAACATTATAATGAATTATTAGGTAACGGGATTTACACGTTACAAACTATGTGACTAGCATTGACCTAACATCACAAGTTGGTAGATCGATGGTAGAAGCAGGTAGATGTTGGTGAATAGACAAAATCAGTGCAGAATATTCAGCTAAGCCTGGCCGGATATTCAGTATTCGGCAAAACTACTATTTGTGACATCTGGCAAGATTTAAAAAATTTCATGAATTAATAATTTGAAAAAACTTGCAAGAGTTTAAAAAAATACTTAGTAAGGTTATAAAATGAAAAAGATATAGAAACAATCTCATACTCGGATATAAAATTATTAAAAATTTCCTTTTTTGTAAAATGAGGTTGTTCAAGTTTTCTTTATTTTGCAAATCAAAAAATCTTTAAAACACTCAGTCAATTGTATTTGCATCATATTACAATTATTAAATTATAGCAACTAGCTTAAGTATACTAATCAAAATTAATCCCATATAGAATGGACAAGAATAGTACAAAATATTCTGTATGAATAAGTTTCATGTAGTTCCACACAAACATTGTTCTTAATTAGTTACTGGCAGGTACATTTCCAAACTGTAGTGACATTTTCGATATGGATGTATAATTTAAAGCCTTGCAACATAATATGTGCCCTTACTCTGCTTATAGGTTAAGGCAGTTTACAAATGATTGAAATGTTGTCTACAACTACTTCATTTTCACCAGATTTCAATATATTTTTAAGCAAACTACTACTAAATTAAGATCCTAATTACTCTAATTAAATAATTTAATTAATAATTGTTGTATTGCTGATTATCACATTTATATTCAGGGATAACTTGTACTTATATATATAGAATTTTTTATTATTAATTTATTTGTGTTTAAATTACAGATAGCTCCAGCAAATAGTTTTCAACAAACATCATTGCCATTGTCTGCAGCCCAGCTACAGCAGTTGCAAGCTACTGGGACATTTATGCAGTTTAATCAAAAGGTTTGTTTTGCAGAACAACATTTTAGGTTTAGAAAATTGCAATAGTTTTGAACCTGCATCAATATGGCAGGTTCAAAATTATTGCAATTTTCGAAAGTGGTACCATTCTCTAACCCTCAAGTATGAGGACATCAATATGTCCTAATACTTGAGGGTTAGAGAATGGTACCACTCCAACTCGGCAAACTCAAACGTAAGCAGTACCAGTACACAGTGCCATAGGCCCTAACTCACTAGGTTAGTTCTATTTAGTTAGCAAACATTTGCTACCTTTCATGAATAAAATGTTAGTTGTGGTAATGTGTGCTAGCAATCTAACTTTATCAACTGACAATTGATCTCATTGTTTTGAGTTGTGATATAATCAGTGAAAAATTCCACAAAAATCTAGCTCTCATTCTTTAATTGGAACTATTATAATTAAAATATTTATAATATAAACTAAATCTACTAAATGTATGTCCAATTGTGATATATGAGGTATTTATTCATGTTAATTTGGAAGCTCAAACTAAGCTATGTTTCAAGTCACAAGGTTATGGTTGTTATAATTATGAAATTATTGACTTTGTTTTGAACATGATGTGGTTGCAAACAATATCTATGTAATGTTTTACATTCTATTCTTATAAAAAGAAGAATACAGTATAACAATAACAAGCAGTTGCTTGCTGGTAGGATTAGAGTCCAAGGATCTTCCAACTATAATTAACCATAACACCCATATCCCGTAAAAGAAAGGAGAAGGTTTAACTAGTACATGCACGATTTGCCACTCCATTCCAAAACATCCGTCTAATATCTTGGAGAAGCCATGTTTTTCAGGAGAAAATAATAACTTTAAGACAAATTTCCAGAATAGGAAAGGTATATGATGGAAAATCATATTGTCTTATTAGTAGAACTGAAAACTTGAGTTTCTTGTGTTTACTTTAAATACATGATAGGGTATAATGTATATATTATTAGCCTCCCGATAATTGTGCTTTAGATATGTAATAATAGAAAATAATATTGTAACTCTATAAATTTAGTCTGACAGAAAACAAAAAAATAATATTTCCCTCTTACTTTTACTGTATAATATTTTATAAGTAATGTCATTTACTATTTTTCCTACAGCCCATGGCAAGCAGTACTTCTCTAATAAATATTATATCAACTGGCCAAGCATCTTCGCCACAGATTATATCAGTGAGCAAAAATAAAACTATAACACAATTCTTTTAAACTAATATTTAATTTCTTCATTTCCTCATTGTTTATTTTGCATTTTCTATTTATTAAATATGCTTATATTGTTTTAAAATTTAATTTATAGCACAGAATAGTGAATAAGCTTTCTTAAATTTTGATTTGTTCTAATGGTAATTGTCTACTTGCCTAACAAGTATAGTATAAAGTTTTTTCAAATAGTATTTTTCTCTTATCAAGAATAATAATTTTTAGTAACTGCTATTTTGTGATTATAAAACGAAATAGCAAATACTAAGGACTAAAATGCTATTTATGTGACCTTGAAAAATAATTGTTATTCAGTAGCATGAATTGTTCACAAATAAAAAATAGCACCAAATGTACCGTAGCCAAATAATAACAATTCACTCATTTGCAAATAATGCTTCTACATTTAACACAATCACAAAAATGGGGTGTGGTTCATATACATTTCAGACTTCTGTTATCTTGTTGATCAAATTAAAATAAGCAAAATTTACTGTATGTACAGCTGAATCAAATAATCCATATTCTTCAAAATTTCTTTCAGCTGCTAATATTGTTAATTATTTCACACTTTTTTCTTAAGTCCTTTTGGTTGATGGGCTTTTTAGATTCATTTTTTGTTTTTTTTCTTCTTTTAGGCTCTTATTTTTATCTACTAACCCTAACATTTCAGAGTTCAACGCCAACTAAAAATATAGGACAAGAATCGAGAGGGCAAAAAAGGTTATCTGATGGAACACCAAGTCAATTACAATTACGACCTATAGCACCAGCGGGGTAAGTAATTTTTTTTTAAATATATATTTGCATATTTCCTTCACAGGAATTCAATATTGTTCAGTCAATATTTATTCTTAATACTTTACTTGTGCAATGGATAAAAAATACTTTACTTATACCAACAAATAGGTATGTATTATACCAATTTTTAATAAGTTTATAGCATTGTACAATTAAAGAGTTTAAGCTTTCGGCGTTTCAATCTTTTGCAGATAACTCCAGCTATTTTCAAATTTCTTTATTTTTTTTCGAAAAAAATTAATTATGGTCAGGCTATAAACAAATATTTGTAATCTTAATTGGAAACTCAATTTTTTGACAGTGAAGAAAGTAATTTAGAATTCAAAAAATGCATGTATATTCATAGAAACAAGATTTTTCCAAATTTATTAAATACATGGTATATACCAATAGATATGAATGTAAGAGTTAAACAATTGGCTGAATTAGAATGTCTGTCTGATAAAACATCCGTGTGTATTGAATATTTTGTGTGTGTATTGAACCAATGCCTGCTTCAGGTCGCATGTAAGCCAGGAGAAGAGCTCTTCCAGAGATTCACGGTCGTGGACAGCCGCTGCAGGTATATGAAGATTTAATGAAACTTTATAACCGAGAATATTTGTAGCGCTCAATTTACTCTTTAACTGTAAATATAGTACAACAGTACAAGAAGTATAGGATAAATAATAACTCTTATTTTATCGCAATGGCATCAGAACTTGTTATAGTAGTGTTTTGTTTTGTCGGGCAAGCTGGCCAACAAACTTGTATCTACCACTTTCTAGGTTCAAAATACGATGTTCTAAGTTCTGAACAGCAACAAACACACACACATACACACACCCATATATATATAATATATATATATATATATATATATATATATATATATATATATATATATATATATATATATGTTTTAAATAATACGTTTTGTCCCACCGGGAAATAGAAGTTAGGCTTAGACCAAAAACCGAAAAATTATAGTAACTATTTATTTATTATTTATTTTATTTAAGAGAATCAGGAAAATATTTCTCTATTAATTTACAATATCTTCTGTGTCAACTGGGAGTACAGCTGTTACATGTTGTTGATCTAAATAAATCTACTTATAGACAAAGGCTACTGTCACAACTCACAGTAGAACCACGTAGGACTGACTTATTACTCCAGAAATTTGTAATTAAATTTGCATATATATTTTTTAATCACATGTCACAGCTTCTATGGATTCAAACGAAACCTTCAGCTGTCTTTTTTATTATTTAAGGCAAAAAAGCACTGTTTTCGATTAATTAAAAAAATACGTAGCATTTAGTCGCTATATAATGTGTATAGATTGCGCTGTTATAAATTAAATTAGTGGAAGTAGCAAGGAAGTGTAAAATAAAATATGTATGAATTCTTTGTTTAAAAAAACACTATTGATGAAATTATAAGGACTAGTGTCATTTAACAGAAACCAGCCCCAATTCAGTTTGTATACAAACCGTACGTAGCGTTCCAAATTTTTTCGGATTATAAAATTATATGTTAATAATTGTAGTGTTGTAATATATTTAAGTAGTGTTGTTACATATTTAAGCACTCCAACTAGAACAAGTGCTTTTTAATATTAAACTATTTTGTGTACCAAAACTCTGTTTGTTTGCTTAGCGTAATTCGATTTTTTTTTCAGGGTGTTATAAAATCAACGAGAAACTGCTGCTACTGCTATAAATGTATATTTTATCAACATAATATGTTGAACCTGCCTGTTGTTTGTCATAATTTACTCTAAACCATCTAGCTTTTCAAGTGTATCATCTATACAGAAACAGAGCTACCTAATTTTCTTCCTCTGATGTTTTTGCGAACTCCAACGAAACAACAATTGTAAAGGGATTGGAGTTTTTATGAATTTTGCAACAAAAATATATTTTAGTGAATCTTCAGGTTTAAAGCAACTGTTAGCCTTTTGCCGTTCGTCGAAAGGAAGGTGAGCTGTCCAACAATAGAATCCAATTAATTTAATGGGTCTGTATTTTTTCATCCAGAAATTTGTATAACTCATCTATAATTGCAGTTGCAGCATGCGTGTATATTAGTAGATATATTGGGGTTTTCAAAATATTATTAATCCAGATTCAACGAGAATTTTTGTCGACTCATTTTCTAGTCTCCTTAACCAATTGCAGGAAAATCTACTGCTTTGCTGAGATGTTTGTTCAGCAGACCATAAAACTTATATTGAAATGAAATGAAATGAAATGAATGAAATGAAATGAAAATGAAATGAAATGAAATGAAATGAAAAATATTTATTTGCAAGAATATGGGTGTCACAAGTTATTAAAATATATTAAATTACCATCATATTCTACCATAATATGGCGTGCAAACATTTTAATTTAGGTCGATTTCTTTATAATTACTACCGGATCGGAACGCGGCCACACACTGAGAAGATCCGGCGGAAGAAACTCAGCGGGCTTCTTTTTTTCTATTTCACGTATTACAATTGTATGTATTACAATTTACTAGAATTATTTCACATCAAAAGTTGTTTTTATAATTTACAAAATATGATCTTATGCTCAATCCAAATTTTTACAATTTACAAAAAATTTACCATTTTACAAAATTTGCCGTTCAGTTTTTTTTAGCCGTTTATTTTAGACTAACGCCGTTTTTTTTAGTTTTCCATTTCCTTTAGCTATATTTCAATCATATCAATTGAATTTCATTGCAGGTGCAAGTCTCCAAGTTTCACATATATTTTTTAGTTAAATCATCGTTGGCGAGTCTCACAGAATGATAATCACCAAATAAGCTATTAATTCAATATCTTTTCATGAAAATAATTAGGTTTGGAGGTACGCTTTTTCCAGGACTACACCCATTTCGACGGAGATCCAACAGAGAAGTCTCAATTGCAAAATAATTTAAGCGCAAACTACATCACATTATCGATTCCCTGAATTCGGCATATAAAGCAATTTTTGTACTATTGTTTAAATTAAAAATCTTTTTATGTGTTGTTATAGAGTATGGACTATTTTTTTTCAAAAAAATATGTCTTAAATGAATGTAGTATTTTTAAAATAATTTTATCTTTATGATAAAAATAAAATAAAACACGAAAAAGCTCTATATACCGAATTCCTTTAGTATGCGTAAAGTAAATAGATCTACCCATTTTTCGATTATAATCGAGCAGCTAAAGCCGTTGTCAACAAAAAATTATAATGTATAATTTTGAATACATTTCAGTGTACCGATTTTATAGAAGTGCACGTTTTTATTATATTGCCAAATATTAGGGTACTTATCCGTATGTTAGGTTTTTAGCATAATAAAATTTAAAATAACTTTTATTATGCTAAAAACCTAATAAAGGATTATATAAAAACTTTTATTATGATAAAAACCTAACAGATGGAATTTACCTCCTGCTGCTCGACGATTTGTGGCAATACTCAATGTCAAAAAAATGGCACAATGGTTAAATCGCATAGCGTATTGCATACTAATTGTTCTTAGCTTGATGTATTTGTTCTCCGCAATTATTGCGTAGATGCATGCATAGATATTATGCTGTCGCGTAAAAGCTTAATTTTATACAGTAGCTAAAATATGATTTGTCAGCGCTAAAAGCTAAAATTTGCGTAATTTTGTAAATTTGCGTAATTTTGCAAATTTGCATAATTTGGTAAATTTGCGTAATTTTGTAAATTTTTGTAATTTTGTAAATTTGCGTATTCTGTCTAGGCTAGACCCACGCTTTACGTTATCTTTTTACACGCTTAAAATACATATGTGCAGCGCTAAAAACATGCAAAGAGGTTTAATATCTGGCAAAAATTCACAGATTATCTAGACTGTCCCACAGAAAATTTTTGATAAAATATTATTTTTTGAAATGATTCCATGGGGTAAGAAGTATAACTAAGTATATTAACAATTATTTATCTTTATATTCCAGTATATCCACGAGATACATACCTTCACTTTTCCTTTACATACACTCTTCCGAATATTTCAAGGCAATGTTTCAATGTCACGTTTCAATTTATGCTCATGCTATCAAATCACATTTGCTTGGGACGATTGAACTACAACACTTCTCTCTTCTCCATGCTCCGGTCGTAAAAATGCCATGTTGCGTCTAATTTTAAAAGTGCCAAATGCGTAGTTATCTTGTAGTTGTATCCGCATTTCTTCTTTTATGCGTAGTTATTGAAATTATTACGATTACATGCGTATATGAAAATTACGAATAATGTGCTGCGCTATTAGGTTAATATTATCAGCAAAATAAATAAGATAGATACCATTAGACGCAGCAACTAATAAAACAACACACAAATTTTAAAGGGAAAATTTTGTCGTAAGATGCTGGTATTTAGTAAAACTCTTCATAAGAATTTCAAGAGTTTTCGGCACTCTACGTTTTGTGCTATGTAATCCACTAAATTATTTTTATATTCAACTTTTGATGGCATAAATTTGATAATATCTTTCTTTCCTTAAAATTTATGTAACACTTACTGTGCCCGCGACTTCGTTCGTGATTGCCTTCCCAGCAGAGTAATTATTCGTATTTGACCACAGTATTTCTCATATTCAGCAATACTTTGGACAGTGCAGCACTCTTATCAAGAAAGAAACTTTTTGGTGTGGTTTTGATAACACGTTGACTTTGAGATCTACCCTTGTGTTGTAAGGCTTTAGACAGTGTTTAAGTCACCACTAAACAACGTTGGAACCATTGGAACATAGGTCTGTCGTAACGCCTTGTATTTTCTACAGTCAAGCTTACAGTTTTCTTTGTCTGCCATAATATACTCATCCCTTACACGACTAAACTACATATTTGACTAAAGAATGTTTTTGCAAAACCTTTTTTTTATTGGGAGAAAGGTCATACACCGGTTAGCAAATGTCTCTAACTGTATTATCATCTTAAACATAGCTGGGTCCTGGGGCTATCTTTTCACCGAATGAAAGTGGCGCAACTAAACGACGCCACTGCCAGGGCAGGCAAAAAAACAGGGCAGGCTGCGAATTTGATCCTCACTTGTAAAAAAATGTTTTCGTCTACGTCAAATCTGTTCAAGAAAAACATTTCCATTCCGAGTTGTTTACGCCGTTGTCGCTGTTTATTTTTCAGCAAAATAAATTAGATTAGACGCAGCAACTAATAAAACAGCATACACAAATTTTAAGGAAAAAAAGGGAATTTTGTCGTAATTTTTATACTGGTAGTTAATAAAACTTTTCATAAGAATTTCAAGAGTTTTCGGCGCTCTACATTTTATACTATGTAAATCCTAACTAAACTAAACTAAATTATTTTTATATTCAACTTTTGATGGCATATTTTGAGAATATCGTTTTATTCCTTAAAATTTATCTAACATTAGATTAAAGGAGATAAAAATTTATATTTTTTTCTCAAGGTTCAAAGGAATTTTTGAAGAATAAAATCTTCATTTACTATTATAGGTATTAATTCTACAATCTTCCTGCCCTTCTATAATATATATTTATATAAAAAAATATTATCAACATATTTTATGTATGAACTTTGTATCGTAATTATCTTAAAGGTTTGAATGCAATAATGAAGGTACATATTCGTGTTTCCTACAACTTAGGTGGCAACCCGTATCTTAGAAATGCAGTCAAATTAATTAAATTTTTGCAATTACAGTAACAACAAAAATGCTGATTATTGTATGATAATGCTAAGCTGTTGCAAATGCGTAATTATTGCGTTGCGTTACCTTTTTTTATTACATAACTCAATAAAATTAAATCGCAGGTAGAGAAAACACAGTCGTCAGTATGGGGATGAAAATCAATCCAGCGCATGGCACAATCATCCATGTGTCTTCAGGACAACAGACGAAGTAAGTACTGTGTTAACAATGTTTAACAGAGACATCCGCATCCCTTGGGAGATTATTTTGATATCATTTGTAAATAACTTAATAAATTTTTTCTGATTTTTGGATAAGAGTAAATGAACAAATTTTATAGCTGCGATCTTCCAAGAATAACTTATTTCAAGAATTAATAGTCTTTTACTCTTATATTAGCTGTTCTTATATTAGCTTTTACTAGCTGTTGCCAGCGACTTTGTCCGCGCGGATTTCGTTTACTCCGCACAGCTCCTCCCCCGTAGGTGATAGCATGATAATATGTAGCCTATATGTTGACCTGACCTATTAGTAATATTCATGCAAAATTTGAAGTAAATAAATTGAGTTTACCCCGGACATACATACAGACAAACAGACATATAGACAAAAATTCTAAAAACTATATTTTTGGCTTCGATATTGATTGTAGATCACGTCCCAAGTATTCTTTTAAAAAAATATTCAATGTACAGTTTTGACTTTCCTACGATTTTATTATATGTATAGATATTTGGAATACATTGATAGTTATTTAATATAGAATAAATTTCATTTTACAGTGTTACGGCGTCAGGGATGACTCAAGATGGAACTGGAATGTATATAAAACAGATTGACAGAAATGCAATACACATACAATCAAACAAAGATAATCAAAAACAAGATTTAACTACGAACAAAATTCAGAGCGCAGCACAAAATGTTCAAATGATAACTGTTCCTCAAGGGATGACAGTATTACAAAATCCATTAAATATAAGTCAAATGCCAACAATGATTGGACAACCCAATAGTCAAGTTTATATGATACCAGCAAACCATCCGAACATAATGCAAGGGACGCTTCCTCCTGGACTAATTAGCCAGCAAGTATTACAGCCAGGGCAAAACGTCACCGTAATGCAGCCGAATCAACTTACCGGGCCGGGTGGTGTCCAATATAATGTTCCTATAATGCCAATGAATATGCCGCCAAATTCTCACTACATGCCAGCAGGATTAAATCTCAATGCACAGCTATCAGCCCAACAACTCAACGCAGCTCTTGCTGGACAACAGCTGACTAATTCTAATTTAGTTTCTGGAACAATACCTGTAGTTCAAGCACCACCACCGTCTTCGCCTATAACAAATACCCAATCTATTCCTATTACTCAACCTCCACCAATTCAGCAAATAGTGCCTCAAAATACATTTTTAACTCCTACCTCTCAGTATGCAGGAATTCCACAGCAATACATGATGCAAGCTAATTCGGGAGCAATATCTATGCCACCTACAAATCCTAATGTCCAATATACCTTACCTCCTAGTCAAGCATCGACGCCTTCGTCAAATAATGGAAGTAACGCCCAAACATCCACCACAGAAACAGAAGCTCCCAATGGGACAAATAACAACCAGACTAACTACATATCATCATCTTCTCAGGAAAATGGTTATGCAATATCTGGAACTACGCCTGTTCAAAATGCAACTCAACAAAATTTCACATCTGACACAAGTGCTACTCCAACTGCTGGATTTACACCTTCAAACCAAACAGTCGCTCAACAAAATTACGCGACGAATGGCAGCAGTACGCAAAATTCTGGATACAGTAATCAAGCAACTTCACAACCGCCAAATTATCCAGCGAACGGTTCTAATACTCAAACGCCGAATCACTCTTACGGGCAAGGTTCTACAGCAAGCTCACAAAATACATCACAAACAAATTTTTCTCCGTCGTCGACTCCAGCTCCTAACCAGAGCTATCCAGCAGCTAATATGTCTAACATGTCGAATGTAGGGTTCCCTCCAAATCAATCACCTCAAAACCCCTATCCAAATGCAACTGGGCAAAATATGGCAGCTTATGCAAATAATCAATATCAGTATACAAGTCGACCTTGGTTTAGGCCGAGGTATGGATCTCCCCAAGGTTCTCCTTACGGCTCGGGTAATGTTCCTCCAGTAAACGGGCCACCGATGGTTCCTCCGCCTTCTGGAAATTATAACTATTGGCAGGATAGCTGAGAGTTAGAGTATAAAATGGAAACGGAGTACATTTCTGAGTCACGATTGGATGGTTTTTAAATTGTAATAAATAGTTGTAAGTTTTGAGCAATCGTGCGCGTCCGAAAAAATCAAATTTGTTTAAAATTAGGTTTCTAAGCATAAAGTATAGATTAAATTATTTTAAAAAGATAAGAGTCAGTTCTCTTTATAATTTTCAACGGCAGCACTGACATCGATCTTCAATTAATTTATAAAAGTTCATATGAAACATATAAATTTTTCTTAGACTTAAAAAATTGAAACAGAATGAACAAGTAATGAAATATCCTCTCCTCCTCATATCCAAATCACCTCTTTGATTTTGTGTCCCCATAGGACAGGTGAAAGAAACATAAAAAAACTGTGCTAGATCTTTTTTTTTTTAAAAGAAGGTATTTTATGGGTATGTGAATGTAGTCTTAGATTCTGCGCTTTTCAACTCAGTAGAAAATTATCTCAGCATTATTCCAGACAAAGATCTAACCTTAAGTCCGTTAACTAGGGTGTCATTATTCCACTTACTTTTCTATTAAATTATCAGTACCTGCTGTGTGCCGCTTATGTGCAGTAGACCCTCATCACTATTAGCAAAGCACTTTAGACTGAAATTCAAATTTGTTTGAAGCCGTAATCCGTTAGAAGACTATCAAGTTTTTTTGGCTTTTTCGCTTAATAATATTAAAATAATATGATCAATAACTGAAAATCTGTAAACTTTTTTTTTTAATTTTTATTAATTTGTTTAAAAATTCAAATTACATAGCAATTAATATTATACTAATTATCAGCAACTAATTATTGTTAAAGTTCATTTTACAGAAAGGTGGAATTCAGAAAATTGCGTTCATGTAAAACCATATATATGTAACAAAAACATTACGCAGTATTATTAGTTGCTAGCAACTTTTTTCTGCTTTACTCGTGTTGCATGGCCATAAGCGAATGTTACGTAAAAGCTAGTTATTCTGTACTTAGAATCTAAATTTCGATTGGAGATTCATAAAAAAATCCGCTTTATAAGCATCTATTATACTAATAATAGCTGCTTATAATATGTAAGACAATTTGAAGGACTATAAATGGAAACGTACTTAGAACGTTTATATAATTGTAAAATGTATAAATAACACAAATATACAAACAAAAATAAGGTCCAGTAGTCTGTATAAAGGTCCATTGCAAATACTAGCACCGTAATATGGCATTGCTCCACATTCAGGCTACCGTTGGTCCCCAGTGTAAAAGCCACGTGTCGCTCGCATATTGTAAGCTCAATCCCCGCGCTGGCCGCGAATTGCAATCACGTCACTGCGCGTACTTCGATTAGTTCGGGACAAAACTCACCAGGGAGTGTTCCGACGAAAACATCGAATCTCTGCCATTTAACTTCGCATCAAAAAACAAAGTTTTATACTCACCATTTCCATTCTGGAAATACGCAACTGTGCAATTTTTATAAATTGTTGCCATGTAGAGATCCCCTGTAGGATCAGTAACCGTTGGAGCTGTTTTCAAACAAATACTAGGTTTCTAATTATTCCATAAAAAATATTTTTAAAAGGTTGACTATGCACCCGCAAGATTTTATGGTACAGTTGTCTTTGGACAAGGACTATCACTTTTTATCAGGCTTTCCTGCTTGTTTTCCCATACTCAAAGCGTATTTGAATTTGACTTGTCACGGAAGACATGATATAACATTCGCTCGTTTGTGGCAGCGAATCGAGATGTTTGATTGGCAGTAAACGCGCTAACTATTCGCTTTTAAATTTTTATTTTGACATGAAATATTATTATAAGTACCTACAGCAAAAAATTTAATGCTCAAATCGAAATGACAAGTTATTTGCTCTGTTGCCGTGGAGCCGGTACATTGTGCTAAGAGTTAAGACCACTAATGTGAAACACATGCAATGTTAAAGCACGTCTTGTAATATATCAGTTCTTCGGAGACCATGCTTTACTCGGTGTTTATAACTTAATATAAATCTACTCATCAACAGCTGGTAGCACCACCTATTTCTGTCCAATCTGGAACAGTACAAAACAATGTAGATTTGATGGAAGGATACATGGCGCTTATGTAAACAAAATTATTACCTAATTTATGTGAATTTACAGATGGCGCGCTAATTTAAATTAAAACATGAAGCCGTATGAAATCGATTCCTTGATCCAAAGAACCCCTGTTCAGTTTTCCCAATCGCTAGAGCTGCTTTCGACGAACCAATTGATAGTTTTATACAATTGGTTTGTCGAATCGTCCATTTAAGTCACGGACGCGCACTTCTAATGTACCTCTAAAGTTATCTGAAAATTGTATAAAATATTTTGTTAATAGCGTGCCTCTATCTGAAATTTTAGATAATGATCTTAATAAGAGAGACTGCTTTATTATTAAAGTACATTTATAAAATGTAACTATAGTTTTAAGAAATATAAAGATCCTATATGTCTTCGTTTGTTTTTTTTTCTACATAGCATATTAAATAGCCAGTAACAAGAATGCTGTCCAGTCCGTAGTTATTCAACAATTAGACAGCGTTTTTGTTATTGGCTGTATAATATGCTAAATGGATAAATTTTCTCATATAAAAATAATTAATCTTAATATTATAAATATTACCTATAGCAAAAAATATTAAGAACATCGAAAATTCGATTTTCTACATTCGGGGCAAAATCAGTAACTTCCTTATCTATATACGTAATGGGAAGTTAAAAAAAACAAATCAATAATAACCAGTTTATTACAATCAATCAATCATGATATGCTTTCTACAGCTACTAATTTACGAAAATATATTAATTATATTTGTTTGAACTTGCTTGAAGATAACTTCTGATTTTTTTAATTTCTATGTTATAATACTTTGCAGATCTTTAACCTACACTTACTTGCTATAACAACGTTAAGTATTTAAAAAAATAAGGCGGGAATATTTATAATTCAAAAATTTCAATTTTAAACAAAAAAATTTGTATTTTACGATTAATGTCAAAATATGGTATTAAAAGTTATAAGTATGCACTTTTTTGTGAAATTATTGCGAAAAAAATATTTTGTAAGAAAAACAGAGATATTTAGGTCCGCATGCGCTTAACTATTTAAATACTTTTCAAGTGGTTGTACTGTGGTTAAAATCATTAAAAAAATAAAGAGTTTAGTTCAAGCGGACCTGAGAACCAAGTATAAACATTCTCGCCTAGGTAACAAAATTAACAAAAATCATTAGGTTGCTGGGTTAATATGTAACAAATCTTAAAATGGCTTAGGTCCAAACTATGCTAAAATTTAGGACTAGAAAAACAAATTTATTTATAGGGATTTTTAACAAAACCAGGACGGAGGACCACTCCAAGCGCATATGATATATAAAATCAATAGTTAAAAAGTGCTAAATAGACCCTGCTTCCTAAGCTCAACATTTATTAAACATTAAGATCTCACGTTGTCATGCGATAATATCTAATCAAGCTCTTTTAAATGCTAATGTAGCTCTTACTTAATAATTACATAGACGTCAACATTTTTCCGTAGCAGTTGACCATGGACGTCACCAGGATTACTTTCAAGGAAATGCATCTGTATCTCATTATAATAGTATTAATATAAATAACAGTAGTAATACACCGAACTTACAGGATAGGTGGGACTGAGTGACAACCGCGTAAATCGGGGTATAGTTTTCCATATTAATACATATAAAATACACATGAATTATACATATATATTGTGTTGATAAATACTAAATTGTTTATTGACAAGGGATAAATTTTGGGCAGCAACCCAAACGCCTTCGTTTTTTATTGAAAGAAACTATTAAACTATTTTATTGAAGCAGTAACTAAATAAAGAAAATGTATTTTCGTTCCTGACAGGAGATGCAAATGCAACTCCTTGTACCTTGCGGCTGGCGCCCATGAACAGTTCATATACAAACTGTTTTCAAATCTACTCTCCCGCGCGCAGAATATCCGAGGTTTTTGCAAGCATTAATATAAAGTATACAGAGTTACTTTTAAAGGACTGGCGAAATTTTAAAATTAGGTACTAAATATTGAATTAAATTAGCGCTTTGATTAAATTATTACAAGATATATAAATATATGTCTTGTAATAATTTAATCTTAAAATAATATAGATATAAATATTCCACTAAATTCATAAATTAGATGCACCCAGTTTTGTGAATGAACTCTGGAAAGCTGGCAGTGTGTCATTTATATTTACCTTTTTTATTTGGTCCCTCCTGCAAAACGGCTTCACGCCGAAAGCATGTGTGCTACCGGGCTTGGGCTGCTGCGTCGGCATTTCGTGATGTAAAAACCAGCACATTACGAACGGAGTACAATTCTGTCTCTAGGTTCTTCAAAAGAGCTATCGCCAAGGCAAAATCGGAACACATTGGCAGAATTGGTGAGAAATTAGTTCGCTTTCCTTCGGGAACTCGTGCGTTCTGGTCTCTCGCCAAGGCTGTCATAGGGAATTTCTCACAGCCCTCTCTTCCATCTTTGCACAGAAACGATAACTCTCTGGGCTCGTTCTTTGCGGCCAACTCGACTCTGGACAACCAAGGGAATGCACCGCCTACCATTTCGCGTTGCGATAGTTCTATGCCGGAACTAAGATTCCTGCAGTCTTCTGTGCGTAAAGCACTTTTTTCCTTGGACGTCCAGTGGGCCGGATGGCATCCATTCTATTGTGCTTAAAGTTTGCGCTCAGGAGTTGGCGCCAGTATTAACGCGCCTGTTTCGACTCTCCTACTCACCCGGCGTGGTACCAAAATCGTGGAAGACAGCTCTAGTGCATCCCATTCCCAAAAAAGGAGATAGCTCTAGCCCGTTCAGTTACCGGCCCATAGCTATAACCTCCTTGTTCTCCAAAATTATGGAAACCATCATCAACTGTGAGCTCCTGAAGTATTTAGAAGAACACCGGCTGATTAGTGACCGTCAGTACGGATTCCGTTGCGGCCGCTCAGCTGGTGATCTGCTAGTATATTTGACACATCGATGGGCGGAGGCAGTTGAGTCCAAGGGGGAGGCATTGGCTGTTGGCTGTAGGTTTGGACATATCTAAGGCCTTTGATCGGGTATGGCACAAAGCGCTTCTCGCAAAGCTGCCTTCCTACGGACTTCCAGAGAAATTGTGCAAGTGGATAACCAGTTTTTTGGCCCATCGGGAGCATCAAGGTCGTAGTCGACGGTGCATGCTCCGACCTTAAACCCGTCAATGCTGGTGTTCCCCAAGGCTGCGTGCCATCACCGACACTTTTTCTTCTGCATGTCAATGATATGTTGCGAATCAGTAACATACATTGCTATCCAGATAATAGTACTGGTAATGCTACATACTCTGGTCGCAGCGATATTTCTCGGTAACACGTCGAAGAGAGCCGAAAGAAGCTTGTCTCTGAAGTCGAGAATTGACTTAATGATGTCTTGGAATGGGGTCCTCAAAACTTGGTCACATTTAACCCCAAAAATACGCAGCTTTGCGCGTTCACCACAAAAAAGACACCCCTTGCCATATCACCTCGATTTGAGAATACTCTCCTGACAGCCTCAGCCAGTGTCGGAATCCTGGGGAGTCACATATCGAATACCGTTCAATTTCGCGGTCATCTGGAAGGCAAGGCAAAACTAGCCTCCAAAAATCTCGGTGTGCTCAGCAGAGCGAAGCAGTACTTCTGGCCGGCACACCGTCTCCAACTTTATGAGGCGCAAATTCGGCCACACATGGAGTACTGCTCTCATCTTTTGGCCGGAGCTCTTCAGTACCAGCTTCTTCCACTTGACCGCATTCAACGTAGAGCTGTTCGAATCGTTGACGATCAGGCTATTTCGAAACGGCTTGGCTCCTTGGCATTACGCAGGATGTAAGCTCACTCTGCGTCTTTTATCGTATCTATCATGGAGAGTGTTCCGACGAGTTGTTTAAATTAATTCTTGCTGCTAACTTCCATCATCGGACATTGAGTAAAAATTTGAAGTTCCACCCACACCATCTTGATGTCTGGAAATCCACAACAGTGCGGTTCTCTCGGCACTTTTTGCCTCGCTCTACTCTTTTGTGGAATCAATTACCGGCAGGGGTTTTTCCGAACAGATACAATATGGGGACCTTCAAGAAAAGAGCTTACTCATTTTTAAAAGGGCAGCAACGCAACTGCAAGGCCTCTAGGCCTCTGGTATTGCAGATGTCCATGGGCGGCGGTGATCATTCAACATCAGGTGCACCTCCTGCTCGTTTGCTCCCTCTTCCATAAAAAAAAATTATAATTACGATAGTGACTATTATGTAATCTGTCGGTCTAAGTACAATTTCCCGAATACTTTTAGTTTAGTTGAAGGCACTAAAATATTTTAGTATGAATTTTGCGTAATTAAAATTATGTCTATGCGTTTTGTATTTTGTGTCGGATAAAAATTGAAATTTTGGATTTATTAAATTATTTTTTTATAACACTAAAAAAAAAAAGTATCTTCACGCCCATATCCCCGAAGGGGTAGGCAGAGGTACAACAAGTGCACCCACGATTAGCCGAAGATACTTGGTCCCACAAATGTGATAGGTGGCAAGCCTATCGCCAACCGGGCACTTTCCAATCCCGGGCAACTTTGTGTTTCTCAGAAAACTGAAAAAACACTTTTTTTTATTTAAAGTGCCCGACCCGGGAATCGAACCCGGGACCTCATGTGGTCAACGCCAACACTGGACCATTAGACCACAGAGGCGATTTTTATAACACTAATCGAACATATTAACGATCCTGAATAGCCTCTGAAATTTGGCTAGATCTTTAAAAGTAATTCTGTATACTTACATTAAAAAAAAGGTGTAGCGGTATACCTGATAGGAAAGAAGTGCCTTTCGCCTTTTGTCGAAGTATCGTTGACTAACACCCATAACACAAGCACATAATTTGCTTACTTTGGGGTTAGATCAGTAAGTGTAATTTGTCCCGTGAATATTTATTTTTTACTTTTTAAATATATTGCTTACAGAATGATAAAATATGGCTTGGTTTTAGTGTATTTACACATTTCGCGCAACACACTACTTGACGCCTAACCTCGAAAATCAGCGCGCGAAGCCTTTTCAAGGTGACCTGCCTACGATTTATTTTGTTTTTAATTTGTAATTTATTAAGATGGTTTAGTTTATATGTATGTTAGCACTTCATATAAACACATGAATAAGTTTTAGATTTTATAAATCGCTTACACACTAATCACAGAATGTGTTACCAGTTACAAGGCATGACAATTTTACAGCAGTGGTATATACGAAGTATGATAAGTACTTGGCACATCATTATATAAAAAAGATATAGTCGTACCACAATAATAAGTTACATTCAATGTACAGATTCAAGTCGATTGAAACCTATAAAAACGATGGACATACGTTTACCAATGGGTGAATCAGTTTTCAAACACATCTTCTGTGAGAATGGAGTGTAGACACCAAGAGCACACTTTCTCAGTAAGGCGTTTTCTAAAAACGTATTTGTCTTTGCAATGTGACGACGCCATTTGTAAACAGACAAATTATAGAATTTGACTGCGATATTTAAACCATATAATGTAATCACCAAAAATGAGCAAAACAAATTTTTAGCCTTTTTATGCGATGAAGAAATTAAATTTTATTAAAGAAATACTGCTGCATATATCCTAAAACTATTCAAATAAGATATTTATAAAGCCTTGTTTTTTAGGAAGAAATAAGAATAACATAACATTGTCACTAGACAAGTTGCTTTTGATTTAATAAAAAATATACTCTTATAAAATATTTACACATAAAATATGTTTTATATTCACATATAAAAATACATATACATTTTAATTGGTAATATAAAAATATACTACTCAGGGTAGTAATATTTCCTTGCTCTGATAGAATTATAAGCTCTGGGGATAATACGTTTATATTTTAATCTCAAAATATAAACAAATTAATGTGGAAGCAGGCACTTAGTTTACCGCACAAAGTGGAACTTTTTGAGTATTCCAAGCTTTGCCAAATATGTATTTTTAAATCTATTTTAAGGAGAAAATATGAAGTGAAAATACAAAGTCAAGAACAAAAGTTATCTCAGACGCCTATTTTGGCTCAAGGAAATTGCCATTAATTCAAAATGAAAATTTATTTAAAATAATATTTATAAATTATATAAATAATATTTAAAATATATAAATACCATTTTTAATAATATTTAAAACACATATTTTTTTTAAAAAGTTTTTTTTTTAAATATATGTGTTTTAAATATTATTAAAAAATAAAAATTAATAATAATATTTAAAACACATATTTTTAAAAATAATATTTATAATATATAAATACCACTTGTAATAATATTTAACATACATATTTTTTTAAATAATATTTAAAATATATAAATAATATTTACATAAACTTTTGATCAACAATTTTTAATACTTTAAAATTCTAATTATTATGAAAGTTCTACTGGATTGTAATTTCTAATTATTTAATTCGTAAATGCGTATGTTTTTTTTTTTGTTAAGAATTGAACATTTGCATTTTGTATTGATTAGATACATTTAAAATGCTGAAATATACAAAAAAATCATAGAAAACAAATCGATAAACGAACATAATACGATATGTATTGTGTTCCTTGTTAGATTTCCTATCTGACATTTGCAACACAAGGTGAGTGTATATTTATAAATTATATAAATAATATTTAAAATATATAAATACCATTTTTAATAATATTTAAAACACATATTTTTTTTAAAAAGTTTTTTTTTTAAAATATATGTGTTTTAAATATTATTAAAAAATAAAAATTAATAATAATATTTAAAACACATATTTTTAAAAATAATATTTAAAATATATAAATACCACTTGTAATAATATTTAACATACATATTTTTTTAAATAATATTTAAAATATATAAATAAT
This sequence comes from Apodemia mormo, assembly GCA_036924255.1. Classification (NCBI taxonomy): domain Eukaryota; kingdom Metazoa; phylum Arthropoda; class Insecta; order Lepidoptera; family Riodinidae; genus Apodemia; species Apodemia mormo. The sequence goes on along the minus strand of JAUPFN010000014.1, from coordinate 30,196,680 downwards.
ATTTACATAAACTTTTGATCAACAATTTTTAATACTTTAAAATTCTAATTATTATGAAAGTTCTACTGGATTGTAATTTCTAATTATTTAATTCGTAAATGCGTATGTTTTTTTTTTTGTTAAGAATTGAACATTTGCATTTTGTATTGATTAGATACATTTAAAATGCTGAAATATACAAAAAAATCATAGAAAACAAATCGATAAACGAACATAATACGATATGTATTGTGTTCCTTGTTAGATTTCCTATCTGACATTTGCAACACAAGGTGAGTGTTACCAGTTTGAGATTTCGTTCATTCTCTAAATATCTTAATTTCAAAATCTCAAGTAAGTTTACTATACAACTTTTTTTTATAACTTTTTGGTATTCATTTAAGCATTTTTATTTGCAGCAGTTTGAATAGCTTTGCTAAATACAGTAGCTTTTATTTGTAATTTTTAAATTTTAAGTGATAAAACAGTTGCTTGAACCATATTGTTTGTTACGCAGGCACAGAACAAAAAAATTTAATATAATAATTTATATTGTTTATATGTACCTCATTGATCATAAAATTAATATATTTCTTTTTTCTACACTGGACAAAAAGATAAGAATTGAATATTCTAATTTCTTGTTAAGCCTACTTCATGAAGTCATCATTAAAATAATTAAAAAAGTTTAAAAATTCATAAATAAAAAATCAACTGTATATTTGACTAAACTATTCAAGCAGATTTTTTTAAACAACTTTATGTTTAAAATAAAAACATGAAAATGAGTAAGTATCAAACTTTACACCACATACATAAAAGAGTTGCCAGTTCAAAATATATAAAAGATAAAACATGACAGAAGTTAAGTATATATATTATTATTTTATGCAAATAAATTTGCAGCATTTCAATCAACTTTGTATATTCACTTTCTATTAATATCAAATTCTCTCTTCGATTAAAAACATTTCTAACCTAGGAACACTGTATGATATTGGAAGCACTCACTGTAATTTAGCACAATGTGAACAGTAGTCATTGTTCTCTGGGCTGCCGTAGTACATACATAGTGGAGCTCGGCAGGGCTTGGGTGAAGGGGGACGGTCATCATAGAACGTTGACTTGGAGAGGTACAGTGTTCGGTCCGGGGTGGGCCTTGCAGATCTCGTGGTGATAGTTTTGGCTATGTCATGTGCTGCCTTGTCTGCTTCTGCGTAAAACTGTGACCGGCCAGTGCCGTATCGTGGCTGGGAGGGAGCAGTCCGGTTTTCTTCTTTTTTGTTTTTTTCTGCTGTATATCTGGAATATTTTAGAAAGAATATTTGTTTTAAAATAATCATTCTCTTTATGTTAGTTTGGGCCATTTTTGAACGACACATAGACTATCTGCCTCTCAGCTCGAATAGTTTGTCGAACGAAAAGCGTGTCTCTAACATCGCAGCTAGATTACAACGTCTGGCCTGGATTTGTCATATATATATATATATATATATATATATATATATATATATATATATATATATATTATAGTAGGGGTGCCCAAGATGCTAGTTACTAACTAATAAGTACTAACTAATAAAGTAAAGTAAATGGTAGTTACTCAAACGTCGTAGGGACTTTGAAGGGAGGGATTTTAAAGATTGAATTATACTAAAAATAAAAGGTTTTATATAACCTTATATTTTTACTATACCTTTTGTTTTTCATTTCAATGGTGGATAAAAAATCTGCAGGTAAAAAAACTGTGACATGAAAACATTAAATCGCGTCAGATTAAGGTATAATGGGTTAATTGCCACCTAAAATTTAGAAAATCTGACAATTCAAGTGTAGCGTTAGGGTGTGGGAGGGTCACAAAGTTGCAAAGAAAACGTTGTTTTGACATTCTCGAGCGCGTCTGAATTTTCTTTTATTATAGACGAAATTATGTGAGAATGACGGGAAAAATATAATCTAACAATTTCCACAAGCAAAAGTTATTGGAATTTTGTTTTTTTTTCTACTTTAGCCACCCCGCCTCTATATAAAGGTCTTATATTTGGTGGAGAGCGTCAACAGCATGCGTGGTATCTCCCTTATGTTAATCTAACGCGTTCGAGTAAATGCAAAAATCCCTTCTTGGGCTCCCCTACTATTTTAGGCCAACCTCAACAGTCCCCTTGAAAGTTTTAATAAAGTATATATATTTGATAATATATTTAACTAGCTCTTGCCCACGACTTCGTCCGCGCGGACTTTGTTTACTCCGCACAGCACCTCCCCCGTAGGTGATAGCGTGATAATATGTAGCCTATATGTTGACCCGACCTGTTAGTAATATTCATGCAAATTTTGAAGTAAATCCATGCAGTACTTTTTGAGTTTACCCCGGACATACATACAGACAAACAGACAAGACTTCTAAAACTATATTTTTGGCTTCGATATCGATTGTAAATTACGCCCCAAGTATTCTTTTAAATAAATATTCAATGTACAGTTTTGACTTTCCTACGATTTTATTATATGTATAGATAATATAAAAGTATAAATTTCACACCCCCGGGCAAGATATTGCGGAACTCTACCATCTAATAGCCACGAGGGTAGTTAAGAGTATAGCCAATGGTCTACTCTTCAAAGGATTCCGGACACGGATTTAAGACGTTATAATTTCGATATGTTTGCTGTTTCGTGATTGGTTCGCCGCGTTTCATGCTGTTTCGTGATTGGTTCGCCAACTAACGCTAGAAGACAACGTCATAATATCATATATCATAACCAATCACGACGACGCAAACATATCGAAATTATAACGTTATAGATCCTTGATTCTGGACCACACAACAACCACATCATGCTGTAACGTAACATAAACATCTGTCCCGTAAAATTTTACTATGTATGCATTGTCAACATCGTTACCCTCCACCACGCCCCTAAATTTAGGTCGAAGACTTGAGTTATTGGGTCGGTCTAAAGTATTTTAATGTAATTTCCCCGTGTTGGTCCTGGGCTCCTTTGAAGACAAGGCCAACTGTCGTTCTGCCTGTTCTGTTCTGCAGGTCGTAAAAGGCGACCGAGGCTATGCGCGTCACTAACATCGTGACTACTAGGTGGTAGAGTTCTGCATCGCCTCAACCGGGTCTGGTACTACCACCTTACCTATTCCTGTCGCAATAGCATCAGTCCTAGTCACTGTCGTGTTCCGGTTTGGAGGGTAAGGTAGCCAGTAAACTTATGCATGTGGCATTAGACCTCGCCACAAGATAGCAACGCACCATTAACATCTTTGGTGTCTATAGGCGATGGTTGACTCTTTCCATCAGGAGACCCATCTGCTTGTTTGCTATCTTATGATGTAAAAAAAAAATTGATAAACTACTAGCTGTGCCTATGACTGTCCATGTGGAAAAATTTCAAAATGTCCCGGGGTTTTATCCGCATAGTTTCCTTTCCCGCGGGATTCCCAGGATAAAACTATCTTATGTCCTTTCTCAAGTCCCAAACTACTTTCTTATCAAATTTCATTGAAATCGCTAGTGGTTTAGGTGTGAAGAAGAGAGAGACAGAGTTAATTTTGCATTTTTATTAGTATCGAATGAGAATGGATGCAGCTAAATAAATTTACCATTAGAGATGAAATTTATATATATATATATATATATATATATATATATATATATATATATATATATATATATATATATATATATATATATATATATATATATATATAATTTCAAATAAACTTACCCAATCCAAGCTTCATTTAAATAATTCTTAACCATTTCTTCTTGAACCGGAGCCCTAGCAGCCAAAACTCGACAACAAAGAACTTCACAAGTGGACTGTCTCCTTGTCAATCCTTCCTCAGGGTTACTTTGACTCCCACTTTTACTGCTCAATTTTACCATTGAACCAAAATTCTTCTTCAATTTACTACTCATTGACCTCCCAATACTTCCAAACTGTTTAACCACTGAGTTCATCTGTTTGGAGCTCTTCGTAGATAGAGCGTCTAAAGATCTTCTCAGTTCTTCGGAGGGTTGTGTATGTGAAAGGCATTCGACTCGTTCAAGGTCCAGGTACGCGGCTAACATAGCAGATCTCTGATATTCGTCTGGCAGAAGGTTGTTTATTGTTTTTTGGTCCGGTTCGATATCCCAACGGAAGTCTTCTCCAGGGTCGACATTAAAACTAAAATATCAAAAATAACCCCTTTCATATTTGTAATTGTTTCATCTGTAACGGATCTCGCTAAGAAAATTGTCTCTGTTCTAATGGTCCGGTGTCAGTGTTGACCTCATGAGTTCTAGGGTTCGATTCCCGGGTCGGGCAATTCAAAATAAATATTTTTTTCAGTTCTGATAAAAACAATGTTGTCCGAGATTTGATAAGAGCCCGGTTGGCGATGGGCTGGCCACCTATCACATTATGAATCTTCGGCTAACCGTGGGTGCACTGGTTGCACCTCTGCCTACCCATTTGGAGATACGGGTGTAATTATTTTCTTTTTTATAACAGATCCGCAAGGTACATACAGACTTCTAAGGACTAACGTACTAGACAAGGTATGCCTCCAGGCCACTGCTGTTACAATACAGTCAATGGACGATTAATAATAATAATATACGATTTTATTATATGTATAGATTTTCTTAACTCAGAACCCTAACATTAAGAAGCAGTTCTTCCGCGCTTCCTATACATTTATAATTCTTCTCATAAGAATAATTACCGTATAGGCATAGGGTTGCCAGCCTGGTCTTCTAACGGAATTCTCGCTCCGTCTGTAGGTAGAGGTTCGCATGGTACCAAAGCTGAGAAATGGCCAGCATCGTACGCCAGTAGAATTGGTGCTTTACTGCATGTTTCAGGGTCCAACTCCAATGGCAGATATATTCCGCCGAAAGGAATTGGCGCTATGGGGTCGCCGTTGTAATCCTACAAAAAATAAAAGTTTTTATAAAATTATAATTCTACTAATGTTATAAACAAAGTTTGTATGTTTGTTTATAAAAAAAAAATTGAATTTCAAACAATATGTCTGTTTTATTTGCGGATACGCATATACTCTAGTCGACGCGATATAATGAAATAACTTTTTTATATCAGATAGCAAACAAGCAGAGCGAGAAAAAGAAATGTCGAGAATTGGTGTCGAAAATGTACGTCATGCTCAGCAGTAAAAGGTCCGCAGCTCAGAAGCCGAGGCAACCTTAGATTATACACCGTGGGAACCCCTGGGAAAGGATAGCGATTGACGTGGCTGGACCATTTCTTAGGACAGATGACGGAAACAAGTATTTTATGGTCGTGATGGATTACTTCACGAAATGGTCGGAGGTGTTCGCAATTCCCAATCAGAATTGTTCAGTCAGGTGATATGCAGATTCGGTGTTCCGCTGGAGATTCATTCAGACCAAGGCAGAAACTTTGAATCTAATGTATTCCAGGAAATGTGTAAATTATTAGAAGTATACAAAACAAGAACCACACCATATCACCCACAATCTGATGGAATGGTTGAACGGCTTAACCAAACTTTGGAAAGGCACTTAGCCAAGCGGGTAGATCGCCAAAAAGACTGGGATAAGTACATACTTTTGTTCTTACTGGCTTATCGAACAGCGGAACATGAAAGCATAAAAGTAACGCCAGCCTATGCTAACTTCGGCAGGCAGTTACGTATACCAGCAGACTTAATGACTGGAGACCCGCCGCCGAATGCAGAGACCCAAATAAATATACCGGAATATGTTGAAGACATTCGTGAAAGGTTACGTGATATACACTCGTTAATAAGCGAAAATGCATTAGAATCAAGATAGCGGATGAAGACAAGATACGACCGAAACGCTAAACATGGCGGTTTTCAGGAAGGATCTCTTGTTTGGCTACATAATCCGGTTCGACGAAATGGAAAATCACCTAAGTTACAGCGACGTTGGGGTGGGCCATACAAAGTAATCACACGGATCAATGACGTTACCTATCGAGTGCAGAAGCAGCCACGAGGGACCATGAAGATTGTTCATGTTGATCGATTAGCCGTTTATAAGGGAAGTGATGATGTTCGGGACGAACATATCTAAGAGAGGGGTAGTGTTGCGAATAATCTAGAAACGTGTAGAGTCGGAACGCTAGAAAGATCTAGAAATAAAAGAAAGAGATAGCTGCTACAATTGATAAACGAATAGTTGACCGTTACCCGCATAGCTATGCCATAATAGGTCTTCTGCTATAGTACATAAGGGTGAAATAGCGTGAACTAGGACTTATTTATCATAACTTGTTTACAACTAGAACTGTTTATTGTTTACGCAAAAATTTTAGATTTTTCGGGAACCAGGTAGAACTTTAACCTGGGTATAAATAGAGATGTGTTGACAAATAGAGAGCAGTTTTTATAAAGCGATCGAGAGCGACACTTGAAACGACCAGTGCGAAGCGAGAAGTGTTTTAGTGATTTAGCGTAGTCGGTTAAGTTTAGTGTTATTACAGCGAGTTTGACAAGTGTGTATAGTATATTTACGTTAGCTTATCAGTGTATTTACGTATTTCATCGTAGTTTATTGTACCTTAGTGTTGTAAATACACGGTTTGAACACAAGTGGCGTTTTTTTACAATTACGAACCCGAAGTACGCAACAATATATTATAGTTTGTAAAGCATTGTTTTCATATTTACCCCCATTGCTTATATCATATTAGGAGTAAATTTTAAATGGCTCATGTTTTTAAAACGTCTAAGCATGTTGCTGGCGCGACTCTATGTAATTTTTCCCGGCCACAAATCGTCTAACGCGGCTAAAGAAGTATTCACTTTAAAAAAATCAGTGTATTCCATGTGCATGCGTGTGTTTGTACGTGTACGGGCTCACCCTGAGCGCGACGTCAGCGAACACGAGGACGGGCCTGCGCATGACGTGCGCGAGCGCGAGCACGTGCAGGTGGTCGAGCGCGTGGTAGTGCGGCGCGGGCGGCGGCGCGGCGGCGGGTGCGCGGTGCCGGGGCTCCGCGGAGGCGGCGCGCACGCAGTCGGCCCACTCGCGCGCCCACTCCGCCTCCGACGGCCGCAGCCCCGCCGCGCGCAGCGACCCGCCCTCCGCCCAGCGCCAGCGCCGCTCCAGCGCCTCTGCACACCACCAAACACACACACAACGTACAGACAACCCGCAAGGTTTATTTTTTTTATATCATAAGATAGCAAACAAGCAGATGGGTCTCCTAAATACACCTTTGTGTACCCATGTACCTACTTAATATAATTGTAAAATATTATTCTTGTATTTATTGGTGCGCAATAAAGTGTATTCATTCATTGATTCATTTATTCAGGTTGACTGATAAAATACTGTACATATTGAAGCACACGACAGTAACGGTCATATGTAACCAATAAAAATATAATAAATAGAGAAAATTGCTTAACTACATAGTACAACAAAAATAGTGTAATAATATTCAAAAGTATGGTCACCACATGTAGTACTAACGAGTCTTGCCAGTTCGATAAATCGCTATCTGTATACAATGAATTTTTATGCGCCGTACGCGGGCGCCCGTACCATTATTGGATATTCAGGTCAAATTTTAAGTACTTTGGTGTCAGAATCGAGTACTGAATTAGTACTCGATTATACAGTCCTTCAATACATACAATCTTTTACAAATCAGCCTGTATATGAGCGAAACCGCAGTGGCCGACGACTGACTCACAACAGAGTGCTAAGTGTGAGTTTTTCTTTTCGCATTCGATCGTGAGCGCGTTTCGAGTTTACTAGGAATTTGTATGTGATTTGTACAGCGCCATCTAGTGGTAAACTGGTTTCTCACGTTTACCACTAGGTGGCGCTGTACAAATCACATACAAATTCCTAGTAAACTCCAAACGCGCTCACGATCGAATGCAAAAAGAAAAACTCACACTTAGCACTCAGATCTCCGAATCATTCCGCCCGAATGATTCGAAATTTATCATAGTTACTCTTTTCGTGATGAACTTAGCACCCACAAGAACAGATCCTACGCTAATGTCGTAACTCGTAAGTGAGAGGTGGACGTCTAGTTACACGAATTTTACTTTACACAAACGCGATTATATTTTATGACTATGAATAACACTTCTAACTTCTTCTAAACTAATATAATACATAGGATAGCTTTGATTGTAAGTTTGTAATGGATAACATAAAAAACCGATTTTAAAAATTCTTTCACTTTTGGAAGTCTACGTTAACATTGTCTACATTTTTACCCAAATAAGCAAAATAAAGTAATTTTTTAGTCACGCGAACTAAATTACGTAAGCTAATTCGCTTACGTTAGTAAGCTACGGTTGTACTTGCGTCTGTCGTCACAAAGTTTTTTTATATCATAAGGTAGCAAACAAGCAGATGGGTCTCCTGATGGAAAGAATCAACCATCGTCTATAGACACCAAAGGTGTTAATAGTGCGTTGTAATCTTGTGGCAAGGTCTAATGCCACATACATAAGTTTATCGGCTCTACCTTACCCTCCAAACCGGAAAACGATAATGTTTAGCACTGATGCTATTGCGGCAGGAATAAGTAAGGCGGTGGTACCAGACCCGGACGAGACAATGCAGAACTCTAGTAGCCACGATGGTAGTGACTCGTATAGCCAATCGGTCGCCTTTTACGACCTACCTGGCAGAACGGCAGTTGGCCTATTCTACAAAGGAGCCTGGGACCAACATGGGGAAATTGAAAACGGGGAAAGCTTCGTGCAATGACGCAATACATGCAGATGTGACCGGTTATTATCAGCTATCGTCACAAACATTCAGACTGCGTGTGATTCACGTTTCAGACAGACGCTAATATCTTCAGGACAATAAACGCAGGTGCGACCGAAGGGTGCAAAAAATTAAATGATTTTTCACTTACTCGTAATAGCTTCACCACATTCACCAGAGAGCAAAGCCTGGACTTTAGTTCTCAAAGCCAGCAATCTGTCATGGAAGCCATAAGCAGCTAATGACGCGGCGTGAGGCAAGCAGTTGCCGTCTCCGGAGGTGGCCAGCGGCAGCAGCCGCGGCGCTCCTGGGACGCGACCGCAGCGCCACCAGTTTAGTACGCCAGCTGTTTCTAGTGTCACTAACGTGGCTGTTTCGAGGAGATCTTTCTCTAAAAATATCCTGAAAAGAAATCAGCTTTCTCAGCTAATGAACATTTAAAGTGGCCGCCCTATGTGAATACTCAGATAGTATATACATTTTTAAATTAAGTTCAAACATAAACATATTTAAATATTTGCACACCATGTTGGTCCGGGCATCCTTGAGAATAGACCAACTACCATTCTGCCAGGCAGGTCGTAAAAGGTGACCGATTACGATATACGTGCCACTATTCCATCGTGACTACTACGTGATAGAGTTCTGTAACGTCTCGCCCGGGTGTTTGGTACCGCCGCTTTACCTATTCCTGTCGCAATAGCGGTAATGCTTGTCTTGTCGTGTTCCAGTTTTGAGGGTAGGATAGACTGTAGACTTGCTGTCTGCATGTGGCATTGCCATCACGCCACGCGAAAAACAACGCACCATTAACATTTTGATCTCTATAGGCGATGGTTTCTTTTTTCATAAGGAGAGCCGTCTGCTTGTTATGATATGAAAAAAATGTAATGGATAAATATTTTTTTTGACTAATTTTAACAACTTATAACACCAATATTTTTGCAAATATTTTTTTTCTTTCTGTTGCGAATTTACTAGACAAGTCGCTATAACAGTTACATCACTGTGTACAAAGTAAGATGTAAGTATTTAAGTAAGAGAGGCGTAAGAATACTTTGAAAATTTTTTAGCCTAGCGAGGCACCAAACATTATTCAGTACCCCACACCATGGGATACTTGATAAAAATGGCATCAACACTTTTCCTGTAGAAAAAGTAACCTTTTTACCACTTGTTAGCATGATAAGTAGATATATTCATGCCAAATTATACATTACTTTTTTAGTACTAAAAGTCTGACTAAACTACGTACAGATGGACGGATGGACGGTCATGGCAAAATTACAAGCGTATATTATTGCAATAGAAATGGGTAAGTTTCATATTCGACTGGTTCAAGCAAAGGTTAACGCGTTAAAACAAATTCTTCTACTTTATTAAATCATTGCGTTAATATAGATTTTTTCAAATCATAAGATAGCAAACAAGCAGGTGGCTCTTCTGATCGAAAGAGGCAACTATCACCTATAGTCACCAAAGATGTTAACGTTGCGTCGCTATCCTTGTGGCGGGGTCTCAATGCCACATGCATAAGTTACCGCTTAGGTACCTTACCCATCAAACCGGAGCACGACCATGACATGCACTGCCGCTATTGCGGCAGTAGTATGTAAGGCGGTGGTACCAAACCCGGACAAGGCAATGCAAAACCACCTAGTTTTTTTTTGTAGAAGAGGGGGCAAACGAGCAGGAGGTGCACCTGATGGTAAGTGATCACCGCCGCCCATGGACGTCCACAATACCAGAGGTCTTGCAGTTGCGTTGCCGGCCTTTTAAGAATGAGTAAGCTCTTTTCTTGAAGGCCCCCAAGTCGTATCCGTTTGGAAACTTAGTTAATTTGTATAGCTAATTTTTAGCCGCAAAGCTAATTCATCTGTTATTTCAATGCTTTTTATCCAAGGGCCCCGAACCGATTGATATTTGGTCGAAGCGTTGTTTCATTAATATTTTTATGAGCATCACAAGGTTAACGTAAGATATAGTTTTCCAACGCTGAAGCGTGTCGTGACTTGGCCGTTTGCCGAACGCCGTTTATCGCACTGTCATGGTGTGGGATTTAACGTGTTCAATTATATCCACACATATTTCAGTACATCTGGATTATTTGATCTAGTTTTACAGTACAACAAACAAGCAGATGGCTCACCTAACCAAAACAGCCATCGCATATAACCACCATGGATAGAGATGGGCGTTATAACGAGAAGCTTCTTAAAGTTCGCCTTTACACAAAAGCATATGCGTTCTTAAAAGTATAAGTAGTTTTCGTTTAAGCGGGGAATTCACTAGACGGACATGCCCACGGACAAGCCCGCACACATGCCCGCCAGACTGTTACTATAGGTCGGACGCCCGCGTCGGTAATACAATTGCAAGACATTTGCACAGACTTATAGTAGTAAATCCGGCGGGCATGTCTGCGGGCTTGCTCGCGGGCGTGTCTGCGGGCTTGCTCGCGGTCATGTCTGCGGGCTTGGTCGCGGGACTGTCCGACTACTTAATTCCTCGTTTTGTACGTAAAGTGGATGCTTATTACAACGAGATTGAAAAGTAATTTTATTTTAATGTCAGTAAAGCACAATACGACTGCTAAATTTGGTCAGTAAACTTTCGTTTATTAAAATAAGCTACCACTTTTAAGTTTGCATTTCGTTGTCTTTGACACAGCGTGTGTTTTTCCTTTTTTTATATCTTAAGATAGCAAACAAGCAGATGGGTCTCCTGATGGAAAGCCATCTCCTATTGACACCAAAGGTGTTAATGTTGCGTTGCTATCTAGTGGCGAGATCTAATGACACATGCATAAGCTTACCGGCTACCTAACCCTCCAAACCGGAACACGACAGTGACAAGCACTGACGCTATTGCGGCCGGAATAGGTAAGGCGGTGATACAAGACCCGGGCGAGACAATGCAGAACTCTACCACCTAGTAGCAAATATATATAATTAACGTATTTGCTCGCTTGTACTCGCATGGTTCATTTATAAGCATTTTCTGTAAAAACCGTATTAAGTCAACAGCCGTTTACAAAGCGCGCTTATGAAAATATGTACAACGTTTAAGCGTTTGACAAAATTAAGCCGTTTATCACGTCTTTAACATTGGATGTATCGTTACGTGCATAAGTTTACCTTATTATGTAAGTCAAAATACAACAATGACAAGCATTCAAGTTCAAGAGCACCGACTAATAAAATTATTGGTGTAAACGTGGTTACAATTTAGTTTTTACCTGCGGTACAAGGTTATCATGAGGTTAACAGTTCGACGACTGCAATTGTGGGTTAGGAATGGTCTGGCCATTTCGCGACGCCGCTTATCGCGCTGCCATGACATATGTTTTATACCAAGCTCGTACATCACTTTTTACTCATATTTAATCAGTTTCAACGAATCGTATGGGTTTGATACCACTGTCTTAGGCACTGTCTAATGGGAGACGGTAGGTTTTGCTGTCAGTTTTGCCAAAGTCACTGCTGTGCCTCACGGCTAGCCTGCCGTGTACTAAGGTGGCGGATGTTTGCATGAAGTTGAACGACGATTACCTATCTAGATATTTGATTTTCGGCGTCATGTAACTATCAGCCGTGACTTTTGAGTTTACTTTCTGTCGCCGTGTTGGTCCCGGCCTCCTTTGAAGAATAGGCCAACTGCCGTCCTGCCAGGCAGGTCGTAAAAGGCGACCGATTGGCTATCGAGTCACTACCATCGTGGCTACTAGGTGGTAGAGTTCTGCATTGTCTCGCCCGGGTCTGGTACCACCGCCTTACCTATTCCTGCCGCAATAGCGTCAGTGCTTGTCGCTGTCGTGTTCCGGTTTGGAGGGTAAGGTAGCCGGTAAACTTATGCATGTGGCATTAGACCTCGCCACAAGATAGCAACGCACCATTAACATCTTTGGTGTCTATAGGCGATGGTTGACTCTTTCCATCAGGAGACCCATCTGCTTGTTTGCTATCTTATGATATAAAAAAGAGGTTCCTAAGTCGTATCCGTTCGGAAAAACCCTGGCGGTAATTGGTTCCACGGAGTAGTGTGGGTAAAAAAAATGTTCTAGAGAATCGCATAGTTGTGGACTTCCAGCCATTGAGATAGTGAGGATATTTTGAATTTTGTCGCGATGTCCGGTGGTGAAATTCTGTGGCAGGAATTAATCTAAATAGTTCCTCGGAACACTCTCCATGATAGATCCGATAGAAGATACAGAGCGAATCTACATCTCTACGTAATTCCAAAGAATCAAGCCGATCAGAAATGGTCCTTCAACTGGTTTCGCTTATTATAGCATCATCACGGATGTTTTGCACAATTATATTTTTAACAAATCCATACTCAAAAATGCGAAAGTCTGTCCATCTGTCTGCTCCGCTTTCACGGTTAAACTTAATTTTCATGCAATTTGGCAAGGATGTGGTCAGTCAAACATAGGATAATTTTTTTTTCAAATATCAACCCCATAAGCGCCTGAAATCTGGGATGAAAAATTATATCGACGACATGTTAATCTACTCGCGGGCGAAGCTGCGCGGGTCGCCTAGTGGTAAATAATTACAAGCTACATTATTTAAATACCCGTTGTAAAATAATTAATTAAAATATTTTATATGATACCCACCTGCAAGGAGTATTTAAATAATGAAGCTTGTAATTATTTACAATTTGTTAAAAATATTATAACTGTGCAAAACATCCTTGATGATGGTGTTAAGCGAAATTGGTCGGTGGGGGGACAATAAAAATAAAATACATATTTACAAATTTCGTAAATGTATGCTTGAATGTTTGTATATTTGTACACGAATTTTTCGGGAACTAAAAGCCATATCGAGATAAATTTTTTTTTGATTGAAATTATTTAGGTAAGTATATTCTTTTTTATTATCGATAGGAAAGCGCTTGACCAGGATCTCGCCTGATGGTAAGCTAAGATGCGGCCCAAGATGGAATGCGCTTCCCTAGAAGGTACCTATTCACTCTTCTCTTGAAGGTCCCCAGATTGTACTCGTCGGGGAACACAGATTCAGGAAGCATATTCCAGTCCTTTGCGGTTCAAATGAAAAATGTTGAGTCGAACCGCTTTAAATATTTCAACTTGGGGAACAGTTTAAATATAATCAAAATCGGTTCAGTTGTTTTTGAGATGTGAGTATAGTTGATATATTATAAGTCGGTTTTTCAAATTGCCATTATATATATATATATATATATATATATATATATATATATATATATATATATATATATATATATATATATATATATATATAATAAAATCGTAGGAAGTCAATGTATGTCCAGGGTAAACTCAAAAAGTACTGCATGGATTTACTTCAAATTTTGCATGAATATTACTAACAGGCGCGCGTAACAGCTAGTTTATTAAATAAATAATACTACGCACGAGGGCACAGTCCTAAGAGTTTATACGTATATTAAACAAAAAATGCGACGCAGAGAACAGCGACCTTGTGTAGGCGTGAGCCGTAGGGCCTCGTGTATAAATCCTCGTGAGAGTTGGCGTGTGTTGTGTATAGCTAATATTATAATATAACATTCGGAATTAAAAATGAAGGATATTTTCAAGTTTTTTCTCGAAAGCCTTAGTACCAGTTCGGATCCTGGCGGCTGGTGTATTACTACCCCTGTGCTTCGGATGAGCACGTAAAGCTATTGGTCCCGGTTATGGCTAGAAAAAGGCGATAAACATAAAATCGGTAAAATATAGCGATATCACCACTCATTTCGCCAACCGACTAACAGGTGAATCGTGGTCAACCGGAAAGTCTAATAGATTAAACGAAGAAAACTAGTTATTTTGCAAATTTTCGCGAACTTTTAAGTGTACCTTTGCGATGTCACTGAATAACATATAAAAGCGGTGTAAGAAATGGAACAAACTCACCGTAGGTCTGAAAAATAATGAAGACCCCAGCGGTTCAGTTATCCACTTTCGTCCACCACACTTTATACACAGCGCCATACGACAGCACCAAACACAAAAGCACACAATTTACGCACTCAATTGTCGCACTCAACGCACGTTTCAAAAACTACACTTAACGAGAGCCGCAGTAGTACTCATGTTACTCTGCGGCTGCTGCGGCTTTCGTTGAGTGTAATAGTGTTTAAGTCTCCTGAAGATTCTTCGGTTGCGAAGTGAATTATTTGGTAGCCATTTATTTGGTTAGGCAGGCTTAAGGTACTGTATTTAGAAATAACATCGTATGTAACCCTGATTTATGTAAAATAAATAAGTTTGCAGTTTGAAACGTGCGTTGAGTGCGTAAATTGTGTGCTTTTGTGCTTGGTGCTGTCGTGGTATAAAGTGTGGTGGAAGAGGGTGGATAACTGTGCCGCTGGGTCTTCATTATTTTTCAGACCTACGGTGAGTTTGTTTCATTTCTTACACCGCTTTTATACGTTTTCCTTTTCAGCGACATCGCAAAGGTACACTTAAAAGTTTGCGGAAATTCGCAAAATTCTTCATCTGAACAATGGATTTCCGCAAAGCCTGAATCTATAAACCAGTCTAATAGATGTTTCATTCACACTGCCTACACCGTACGCAAATCGGCGTGGTGATACTTTTCCATTACAAGATAATTAACTGATTAAGAATTTTCTTGAACTTTCTGTATTCTAGTGTTAATGATTGTTTTGACCGCTACAACACAAGTAGCATCTATGGTGTTTATAGGCGATGGTGGTCCCTTTCCATCAAGCGAACGGTCTGCTTGTACACTATCCTATGATATATAATTAAATAGATACCTGAAATCCTGCGGATACACCGATATATCTGGCAGCAGTAAAATGTGATCTGATGAGAGTGTATTCAGTTCGGGTTCAGTGTTGCTTCGTAACGCCCATACTAATCCCTCGTTATCCGTCGCCCGGGATATCCCACGGGATAATTTACGACCTGTAAAAAAAGTAAACATAAGATGCTTTCATTATTTATAATGTTTGAGAAATACAAAAAATATAGCTATGATGAGGTTCCGGTTTCGATTACTGGATCGAATTTTTTTCGAATTGTTTTTGGGATATTTCGGAGTTAACATTGAAATCTCAGTAGCAGCTCGGAGTTTGGAGGTGGAATGTTACACACCCGTGCCTCGGATAAAATCACAAGAAACAGACGAAAATTATTATTAGGTAACTAAAATACAGCGATAGAGACCACCACCCATTTCACCCGTCGCGACAAATTGGTGAATCACTTTGGAATTTAGTTGACTCTGCCTGCTTGGCAAGGGATCATATTTTTCATCATGCCTATTTCCAAAATCTGGAAGTTAGTGCAAGAGTGTCAAATACTTTTCCGTAGAACAAATTGGGGATATTTTAGGACAGAACTTAGAGACCTTAAGATCTCATTCTTCATCGTTACGGGCTTTTTAAGAATTTGATCTTATAAGTCCCCCAACTCACTTAATTGAGTCAATGCGCTAAGAGCTCTCACACACTATGATTTTCATATGCTTTCTTCCCTGTGTTGGTCCCGGGCTCTTTTGAAGAATAGGCCAACTGCCGTTCTGCCAGGCAAGTCGTAAAAGGCGACCGATTGGTTATAGGAGTCACTAACATCGTGACTACTAGGTGGTAGAGTTCTGCATTATCTTGTCCGGGTCTGGTACCATCGCCTTACCTATTCCTGCCGCAATAGCGTCAATGTTTGTCACTGTCGTGTTCCGGTTTGGAGGGTAAGGTAGCCGGTAAACTTATGCATGTGGCATCAGACCTCGCCACAAGATACCAACGCACCATTAACACCTTTGGTGTCTATAGGTGATGGTTGACTCTTTCCATCAGAAGACCCATCCGGTTGTTTGCTATAAAAAAAATGCATAATTTAAACGTAGTAAAACTGCAACAACTGACGTCCAATCTCCTGTATCTCTTGAAATCTGGATCAGATCTGGACCAAAAATATGAGACCAAATGGGAAGTATATAAACCCTACCAAAACGAAAAAGTCCAAATCGGATAACAAATGACTAGTTCTGAAATGAATAACCTCTTCCTTTTCAACCTACCAAAAAATGGAGCTTATTTGTTTCACATGTATGTATGTAATACTGTTGGAATTGGATAATATTTGAGTATGTTGATCTATTCAGCCGTCCGTACCTGCTTGTACTAAATTTTGTAAGTGTATGTATGTTTGTCCATTAATTTCTCGGGGATGTGTCTTTTAGACATCGAGATATTTTTTTTAGTTAAAATACATTAAATTTAAATATTAGGTATATTTTAACTAAGGGAATAGTCCAAGTTTCATCAAAACCGGTTATGTAGTTTTTGAGATATGAGTATTGTTCATATTCAAATCGGTTTATTTTTTAGTAAAAAGTATCTTCACGCCCATATCCCCGAAGGGGTAGGCAGAGGTACAACAAGTGCACCCACGATTAGCCGAAGATACTTGGTCCCACAAATGTGATAGGTGGCAAGCCTATCGCCAACCGGGCACTTTCCAATCCCGGGCAACTTTGTGTTTGTCAGAAAACTGAAAAAACACTTTTTTTTTAAAGTGCCCGACCCGGGAATCGAACCCGGGACCTCATGTGGTCAACGCCAACACTGGACCACTAGACCACAGAGGCGATTTTACCAGACCACACACAGGTTTATTTTTTATTTTAAAATTACTATTATTATTGAGAAGTCGGCTGAAAAATTAAAGAAAATCATGATGTCTCGGTCTGATCCCGGGTCAATCAATAGTGTTGAGATTTTTTCGAAGAAAAACCCACTAGCAGCTGAGAGGTTGTTGGTGTGTAAGATCTTGCGTTTTGTATGAGCATGTGTATCTGTGGGAACCTGTTAGGTATTGCAAGAAATAAGTAATATAAACTGATGAGCCCGTGCATGGTACGACATGGACTTATGTACGAGTATGTTAATAGAAAAAAAAATAGTAATTTAAAAACCGATTATAAATATCATCTATACTAATATCTCATAAACTACTGAACTGATTTAGGTGGAATTTGACTGTTCTCTAACTTTTCTTTCCCGAGAAATTCGTGGGCAAACATATAAGCATACAAACATAGATACACTTACGAAATTTAGTACACGTGCTTGAAAGCCTAAATAGATCATCATACTCATATACAGTTCCAACAATATTACATACATACATATCAAACTCTGATATGTATGTATGTATTCGCCGTGTTGGTCCCGGCCTCCTTTGAAGAATAGGCCAACTGCCGTTCTGTCAGGCAGGTCGTAAAAGGCGACCGATTGGCTATCGAGTCACTACCATCGTGGCTACTAGGTGGTAGAGTTCTACATTGTCTCGCCCGGGTCTGGTACCACCGCCTTACCTATTCCTGTCGCAATAGCGTCAGTGCTTGTCGCTGTCGTGTTCCGGTTTGGAGGGTAAGGTAGCCGGTAAACTTATGGGTAAACTTATGCATGTGGCATTAGACCTCGCCACAAGATAGCAACGCACCATTAACATCTTTGGTGTCTATAGGCGATGGTTGACTCTTTCCATCAGGAGACCCATCTGCTAGTCTGCTATCTTATGAGATAAAAAAAAAATGTAATATTGTTGGGACATGGTAAGCTGTTTTTTCCTCGCTTGAAAAAAAACAATGCGATATAAAATAAAGAATCTGAATTTGATTATCGTTATCAGGGTAAAATGCGACGATGGTGATCACAATCCATCTTCAACCAACGAAGTAGCGATATGGTGTAATGGAACATGACGTTTAGTTTACTCTGCCTACTTGGTATGAGAAACTGTGAGATGTTTTTTTTTGTAAATGTGGTGCCCGGGATCACTGCTTATCTCGCCAGTCGCCATCGACAAACTGGTGAATCGAATCGAATGCCTCCTCCTTGGACTCAACTGTTTCTGCCCACCGATGTGTTAGGCATTCTAGAAAATCACCAGTTGAGCGGCCACGACGGAAACCGTACTGACGGTCGCTAATCAGCTGGTGCTCAGTGTGACGATATTTCATAGTACTATTACATCTATACATATAATAAAATCGTAGGAAAGTCAAAACTGTACATTGAATAATTTTTTAAAAGAATACTTGGGGCGTAATCTACAATCGATACCGAAGCCAAAAATATAGTTTTTAAAATTTTTGTCTGTTTGTCTGTATGTATGTCCGGGGTAAACTTAAAAAGTACGGCATGGATTTACTTCAAATTTTGCATGAATATTACTAACAGGTCGGGTCAACATATAGGCTACATATTATCACGCTATCACCTACGGGGAAGGTGCTGTGCGGAGTAAACGAAGTCCGCGTGGACGAAGTCGCAGGCTTCCAGGCAGGAAGAGGGAGCCTTAGACAGCTAAAACCAAGAAACCGTTTGAATCACTTTACTACATATTGTAATACTAACGACTAACGAGATAATATCCGTTGTTAGTTTAAACAATCGTATTTAAATTTTGAAATACTGTAAGATAAAACACCTATTGTTTACTTATGTCTAACTCCATTCATTATGTTGCATTAAAAAAATAGTCGGCACGTGGGGAATATTTTATTTATATTATATGTATATTTATATTATACTAGCTGTTGCCCGCGACTTCGTCCGCGCGGTCTTTGTTTACTCCGCTCCTACTAGTCGCAGCATGATGTTATATAGCCTAAAACCTTCCTCGATAAACAGGCTATCCAACTCAAAAAGAATTTAGTATATATAGTATACTAGCTGTTGCCAGTGACTTCGTCCGCGCGGAATTCGTTTACTCCGCACAGCACCTCCCCCGTAGGTGACAGCGTGATAATATGTAGCCTATATGTTGACCCGACCTGTTAGTAATATTCATGCAAAATTTGAAGTAAATCCATGCAGTACTTTTTGAGTTTATCCCGGACATACATACAGACAAACAGATAAACAGACAAACAAACAAAAATTCTAAAAACATGGGCGTGATCTACAATCGATATCGAAGCCAAAAATATGGCTTCGATATCGATTGTAGATCACGCCCCAAGTATTCTTTTAAAAAAATATTCAATGTACAGTTTGTCTTTGCTACGATTTTATTATATGTAATATAGATAACTACTAGCAGACAGAGACAACTAAGTGCCATGCATCACGATCCTTGCAGACTTGTCTCGCTAGGAAGCGATCTCTCCTCTCTCTTCATACAAACACGCCGGTTGGGAAGACTTTAGTCTAAATTGACACCAACATCGGATAGTACTCGATCAATCTGATCACGATTTTTTTTATATTATATGATAGCAAACAAGCAGATTGGTCCATGGGCGCCGGCAGAAATAATATCCAGGTGGTGCAAATTTTAATTTTCTTACAATCTTCGCCGTAAATGATTGTTAATAAAAAATTGAAATTTTATTCGAAAACAAACATCTATAGTCCGGTTTATTTTATATTCGAGACATTAATTGACTATTCATTATGAATTTATTTTATATGTACCCAGTCGTCATGGCGCTGTTACAACTACACCCAAAAATAATAAAAAGGCCTCAGTAAAGAAGAATTTCTTAGAGAGCTGCAAAAGACATTGAAAATTTTTTTGGCGATCTTTTACCTAATTTTATTTCAGAAATAACAACTTGGTTTGAAATGTGGAAATATCCATAGCCAGCGGCAAATAATATCAGAAGAGTTAATTGATATGAAAAACATCTTATAGACTACATCGACGAGGCAAAAGATTTCTTTCCTTCGGTAGCAGAAGCGATCAAGATTTGCCTTAGTCTACCCGTCACGTGCACAGTAGAAAGTCTTTTAGCACACAACGGGTGACGAGCGACTGTCTGGATTATGCTTGTTAAGGGTCCACCGAGGCAAGATAACCAAGGACAATAAAGACAACTTTATAGAAAACGTTATTAATAAGTTCGGTCAAAACCCCGCCGGCTGCAGTTGCTTTTTAAATGAGAATTGTGTCATTACTGCCTACTAATTATTGTGAATAAAAAAATTATTTCCAACAAACGGCTTTTTATTTCATTTATTCCTCGAGATTATCAAGGGGTGCAGGTGCACTCCCTGGCACCCCTCTGCCGGCACCCATGGATGGGTCTCCTGATGGAAAGAGTCAACCATCGCCTATAGACACCAAAGGTGTTAATGGTGAGTTGCTATCTTGTGGCGAGGTCTTATGCCACATGCAAAAGTTTACCGGCTACCTTACCCTCCAAACCGGAACACGACAGTGACAAGGATTGACGCTATTGCGGCAGGAATATGTAAGGCGGTGGTACCAGACCCGGGCGAGACAATGCAGAACTCTACTACGATGTGTCAGTCTTGGTCTTCCCCGGTACCTACATCCTTTCACATTCGCATTGTAGGTATATCTGTTTTGGTAATCTTCATCTACCATTTTTTCTACATGTCCGTACCAACGGAGCATGCCCTTTATTATCTTTACACCGACACCTTCAGGGCTAGCCTCTCTTTCACTTCAATATTACGAACCCGGTCTGCGAGTGTTACGCCACATATTTCTCGTAGCGATCTCATCTCGACCACGTTGATTCTACTTTCATGCCCTTTCTGACATACCCAACTCTCACTTTCATGCAATACCGTTGGGATAAGCACATAAATTATGCAGGGCAAGACGGGCACTCCGACTTAAAACTGAGCTTTTAAGTAATCTCTCTAACACTCTATTCACTCTGTTCCCTCTCTTTCGACATCAGTGGAGTACCTTCCATCCCTGCTAAAAGCACATCCAAGATATATAAACTCATACACTTGTTCCAGCATACATCTTCGACATCCTCCCTTTAAGCGCTTCATAAACCTATATAAACCGTTTTACAACAAGACACCGTCGTCGTCTAGACCGGCGACGACTTCTTTATCGCCACTTCTCAATGCCACGACTCTGTCCACCAGTTAGTCCGAACGCCGCACTAAGCCAAGGTCCGGTCTCACAGGAGACAGCCCTTAGCGCTTGCGTTTATAGCCCCAGTTTTAATTTAAACCGGTTGAGCACTATGCTCGCCCCAAAAGTCCGGTGACGCAGTAAAGACGCATAAGGACAACAACTGTGAATATAGCCAATACAGCCATTTCGAAAAAAATAAATAAACCGGTTTATTGATTCAAAATGCTTATAATTTTGATCCACAAGGAAATCGGTATTTTTAAGGTTAAGGTAAAGACATTAGAGTCGTAATTAAGTAAGGTAGAGTCGTTCCGCCTTTACATTGCTTCGGGTACAAGCATTTGTGTGATGAGCATAAATGTATGATTTCTGGATTTGGATGTTTATTATGTATGTAAAAGTATTTATATATGTATATCTATGTATTAGTATCGTAGACTAACACCCATAACACAAGCAAATAATTTGCTTATTTTGTGATTAGATAATTTTGTCCACCTAAAATTATAGGGGATAAACCCCACCTTTGGGGTTAGCTCAATAATTGTAATTTGTCCCGTGAATATTTATTATTATTATTGCTACACCCTATAAGGGTACATATGTTAGTCCTAGAATGTACTATATTTTAACACCTAAAAATGTTTAACATATGACGCAATAAAATATTGAGTATTGAGCGAAACCTTTACAAAACGCTCATGTTTTTAGTTTGAAAATTTGCACTATAAATTCCCTCATCCTCTAAAAATCCATTGCCTATAGACACCAAAGATGTTATTTTACCAACGACCAACGTTGCTTAAACCTTGTCTACATTAGTACGGAACTTACATTCAGGCGCAGGCGTCAGCACCAAGTTGGACGGCGCCGTGTACGCCATGTCGAGGTCAAGCGTGCCGACAGAAGCGCGCTCCGGAATCACGTCACCGCCTGCTCTCGACGCCCGCGCTCGTAAACTTTTACTATGCACGATTTCTGTGAACAAAACATAATATTCAAATATAGTATTTATTTATTTTATTTCAAAATATAGCAAACATCCAGATGGCTCTCCTGATGTAAATAATAATAATATCTCACCCGGGCCTGGTACCAGCGCCTTACATATTTCTGTCGTAATAACTACAGTGCCTGGCACTGTAGTATTCCGGTTTGGAGAGTAAAGGTAACCGGTAAACATATGCATTACCATCCCGTCACACGGAAAACAACGCACTATATCAACATATTTGGTGTCTATAGGTGATGGTTTATCTTTTTATCAGGAGAGCCTAATTACACATATAAAAAAAAATTAAAAATATTTTGAACAAATAAATTTTCGGCTCTGGCTGAGATCGAACCAGCAACCTCCACACGATAACCAACCATTTAGACTACAGTGCCATTGGTTCAACTCTGCGAATTTTCTTTGGAACTCTATTTAGATACTTAATACCTCATAGCAAAGAATCTTCCAGAACCCTATCCTCTTTCATGACTCGGTTACATATTATACCATTGTCATTTGTCTCATATTTTGTATTCACAGGGTTGTCAGCCTTCCGAATAAAGCACGGCCGGATTCGATTTTTTAATATCTGTTCAATTAAATTAGACGATGTCCAGTTTTTGCCCTCTCTGACTAAATCATTTTTCACGCAAGAATTACCGAATCTATGCTGTTTCACCTTACAAGATTAAGAAAGTTTTTTTCAACTGTTTTCCCAAAAGTAAGATGTTATCAATTCCGCTGTATTGTTTTTATGTTTGTTATCTCAGAACTCGGCCAATTCGATAATTCTTTTGTTTAGGAGGTCTTCACCAAATTAAAATAGATTCCCGTAGAGGAAGTACCAGTATGGGCCCATTTTAATTTGGTGAAGACCTGATGCAGAGTTCCGCAGGGACATGAAATGGGAAGTCGGTTGTTTGAAATTATTAATATTTATTGGAATTCAAAGAGCTTAAGCCTAAAATTGTCGTCTCTGTGGGCTAGTGGTCCGGTATCGGTGTTGACCAAATGAGGTTCCGGATTCGATTCCCGGGTCGGACAATCCAATAAAGAGTTCTTTCAGTTTTCTGATAAAATCCTTATTGCCCGGGACAGGAAAGTGCCCGTTTGACAATAAGCTTGCCACCAATCACATTGTGGGACCAAGTATCTTCAGCTAATCATGGGTGCACTTGACCTTTTTTCCTACCTATTCGGGGATATGGGAAGATACTACTTTTTTTTAAGTCTAAAATTTTTACAAACTTCTGTTGATTACATGTTGTGTACTGACATTATTGTAACTGATTACCGTGTTAATCAAAATTACTATTCTTATTTTATATCAGAGGGATTAAGTCTCTAAATAGTAGAATGTCCAAACTTTTAGGTATCAAGATAGTCAACATTGATAATGATGGAGGAACTCGTTACAAAAACCTGATTTTAAATCACCAATCCCTATCTTCAGTTTTGGAACGTGGCAACCCTGTGTAAGGAAAGTTTAAATATTTACATTTTACTCCGTGAACTTGTAAAACGAACCAATCATAATATTATTCTTGTGTCATTTGATTTCAAAACGTTGTGCTAATAAAATGTGTATTTGAAGATCGTCTCGTTATCACAGGGGCGACTACATGAAAAAGTGCATAAATACGTATCTTTACGCTAGATCCCTTACATGGTAGACAGATAGAACCGAGTGTCATATATCATGTTTCCTGCAGATTATTTACTTTGCTTTCTCCACATACATAACTCCCACCATACAAATACCCCGGGTCTGGATTTTTTTTACACTACCATCGGATTGTACCCGATGAATCTGATCATGGTATGTCAGTCTTGGTCTTACAACCTTCTACACACGCATTTCATTTCCCAATCTTTCTACATGTCCGAACCATCGCAGCAAGCCCTTTCTCATTTTGACATCGACACTTATGAGAGAGTAGAAGTTTTTACATAATAAGTGACAGCAAATAAACAGACGCTCTCCTCATTAAAAAGATAATCATCATTCATATTTATTAAAGATATTAATGATCCGTTACCACTTGGTCCCCTTGTAGCGTGTATGTATAAGTTTATCGATTACTTTATCCTCCAAATCGCAACACTACAGTGAAAATCCTTTTTATTGAGGCAAGGAAACGTTGCAGAATTCTGCCAGATACAAGCAGTAGTCCTGATAAAACATTTGGCCAATCGTCCACCTTTAACGAACTGCCTGGGAGATAGGCAGATAATCTTTAGAAAGAGCTCAGACTAACATCAATACCTCGCGGCGGTATTTGTGCTCTCCAAAGCTCGCCAGCATTAACACATCATTTCCAAAGTCTAGATTGCTACTGAGATATTTACAGGAATGTAAGCAAATACATGCTTTCATCATAGACAGACACTCCCGTATACACAAAAGATGTTAATGATGCTACACCCGTTTCGTCAAAAGAAACAATACGCTGAAATGGTAACAATGAAAATGGGTCAATGTTGACGTTCCTTCAATAAATTTCTCAGTGACATCTGAAATTTGTCGACACATAAATAATTTTACAAAGTGATTCCTTGTCGTTTTCTTTTTGCTTTTAATTATCAGTTCAATTGAAATAAATTCTGAATTGATCTTGACTATTTGTTTGTTGTCGTACTAATGACGTCAATCTGTGCTTGGTTATAATTTGATGTTTATGTATGTTTTTTAAGCAAATGGTTCTTTTGATGGAAAGAAACAACTAACGCCTCTAGATACCAATGCCACTCTAATTTTTAACTCCTTTAACAGAATTCTATGGTTAAAAAAATAATGAAAAGGCAAAAGCGCCTTCAAAAGGTATAGCGCGTTTTATTGGGTCTAGGGTGAAATACTACTTTGTTGTAATTAAAATGTAAATATGTTCACTTTTATTGTGATAATTGGGAAGTTATTTAGACGAATGCAGTATTAACCCTTATCAAATTCCACACGTTAGTTACCCTAAGCATTTCATGTATATTAAGACAGCCTTTTTAAAAACTAATGCACGAGAAAATAAATTTATGCAGTCTCATACTGGCGGATGTTACATTTAAATCTAATTCACATGTTGACGCAACAAGCTGATGCGGTATTCTATTTACGATTGAAAAAAAAAATACAAATATATGCTCCTATTACTTATACGAAGACGGGGCAGATCGCTAATTAAATATTTTGAGCCACGGCCAGCTACGCATTTTTAAATATTAAAGAACTAAAATTGGCGTCTAATCGTCAATGTTTAATGTCTGAATGAGCATTACGAAAAGATCCAATGACAACAGACAATGGCGCCAATGAAGCGTGGGCAGGATGCAGCTGGATTCAATGGTACAACGGATAATGTGACCATGTACCGAGGAGTTATGTAACTTGGATATACTACTATACAGTTCTATTGAGATAAATAGAACATGTTTTGTACTATAACCAGCTGTGCCACGTGGTTTCAGCTATTTTTACTAAGCTTTAAACATAAAAGCATGGTGGCATGTAGTCTATAAGTAAAATTAATATCTTAAATAATTACTTACATTCTTACAATATATGTATTGATAAGTTACAATATTATAAATGCAAAAATCTGTCTGTCTTTTACGCTTTTACTAGCCATGAATCGTGAATCGCTGAACTGATTTTACAGGGAGATAATTGAGGATTCAGGTGTGATTCAGGTCCAAACAGGGGCTTTTTTTTTCAAATATCAACCTCTAAGGGATTGAAATGGGGATGATTGAAAGATTGTATAAAATTTTCTCATACTGATGACCTGTTATTTTATTCGCGATCTAAGCTACGCTGCTTTATTGACGGCCCGGTTGGTCGAGTTGTTAGCGACCTTGACTACGCGATCGACGGGGCTCGGGTTCGATCCCCGACGGGAACAAGATTTGTGTGATGAGCATAAATGTTTGTATTTCCGGAATGGGTATTTATTAAATATATTCCTGTATTTATATATGTATTTCTATGTATTAGTATCGTTGACTTAACACCGATAACACATGGGGTTAGATCAGTAAGTGTAATTTGTCCCGTGAATATTTATTTATTTTATATTTATTTATTTATTATACCTACACGTGTACAATTTAACTTCCTGAAAACCTTTATAACGAGGCCGATTAGGGAAAAATCCGGAAACATAACGTTATAAGTTAATAAGAATCTGACCCTGGATTTCATGGTATTGGGCTTTACGACAAACAAAAAGCAATAAGGAAAAAATATGGAAAACATAAAACGACTTTTACATATCACCTGCCTAGGCTCCACACGGGTAGCACTAATTATTTATAACTGGCCATATAACACAAAATAGCCAAAAGGTTATGTTAAACCCATCTTTATCAACCTTTATACGTTTGAGATAAACCGCAAATAAACAGGCAGACAAATGGTATGTCCACAAAACTACTAGGATTCTTTAATAATGACGGATCACTAAAACCATTCTTATTCAAAAGTAGTAAAATGTAACTTAAAAATAATTCGATTATCTGTCAAAAGTCAATTATATTTACTTAGGTAACCGAGCTAGGTAGAGTGAAGATATGCGCTTGGCTGGATATGGCTGGCAGTGGCTGGCAGCGGATGGAGAGATAGAGCTGAAGATCGAGCTCAGTGGCGTGCCATTGAAGCGGCCTATGTCCAGCAGTGGACAAAAATAGGTTGTTACTTGTTGTTGATGATGATGATAAGCTAACCCACGAAATAAACTAAAAAATACTTAATCCATCACATACGCGTGTTAGATTTTTGCCTAAATTATTTGACCAATTTGAATAATTTTTGAAGTTATACTTGTATTTAATAAATTAATACAGGGAATATTTAACCAATGTTAGCGCACAACATAACGACATGGCAATTGGCAGCAGCAAATCTCCCATCATACCGTTTAATACAAAGACTTCTATGTACTAACGTACCTACTAGACAAGGCATGCGGCACGTCACTTGAGTTCCACTAAAGTGCAGTCTATGGACTGCACTTACGTCAGAGCTCGTTGAATGAAACGCGTAAGCGCCATGAAATTTACGGCGGTTTTGACCTTTTGGTCGGGTATATATATATTATACTCTATTATATGCTGCAGCGCTGTTTATTGCTTAATTTTGACTTTGGTTGTACGATTTATTATTATTTCAGCGCTGCGGCGAGTGTTAACGAAATGGAACACGACTTCCACTTAGCATAGCTTCTCTAGTACGTAGTACACAATACTCTGATTTGATGTGATGTCTATGATCAAGATAGTAATTCCGGTATTACATATATGTATATACATTGTATATATGTTATAGGCAAACCTTGAAGCTCAGTCGCTCCTAGGTATGACCAGTCAATCTTCAGGTCTGATTTAAAGTCTTAGTCAAAGCCCAAATAAATTACATTTTTCGGCCTTTGACTAAATAATTTTCGTCAAACCTAGGAGAGACTAATTTGGTCAGTCATACTTCAAAACTCAATTTTATCAAATCGGGGTTTGACCGGTTAAACTACAATTAGGTATTAGAATGTCTTACCTTCACATATATTTTAATGCATTTTAACTTTTAAGTAATTCAAGTCTTAAAACCTGCGTAACTCTATCAATTCTACACCTAATTCGCAATATTTTCGTTTTTTCGGAATATACGGAGGTTAGTTTGTAAGATTAGATAATTATTATAAAAGATCATTTTTTAATTCAAATATTTATTGATTTAAAATTTTTATAATTAAAATAATATTCTTTATTCTGACGCGATGAGGCATTGTAACATTTAGAATTGCACAATACTTTACATTAACATAATTTTGAATGGAGTGGTATTTTACAAAGCTTTGGCCTCCAAATTAAGAATCTTTTGGACTGATTTCTCTAAGAGACAGCTGAACGTTAGGTACATCTTTAAAAGTAAGAACATTCTACTTGTATTTTTTTATTTGATTCCTTAAAAAATGTGTTTATGGTATAAACCATCTCATGTTTTATTTTGTATGATGCCCAAAACATTTCGAGCATCTCCTTTGGCTCTATCGAAGCTATATATAGTTAAATGTTTCCAATCGTGATTGGCGGAAATTTTTATTCAGCTAATAATTTCATAATGTTATCTTGAGCTTGAAGACCTTCAATCGTCTTTTCTTTATTTTTTTATTTTTTTTATAGAAGAGGGCAAAATCGGACAGGAGGCTATAGATATTTTATATTTTCTGTTTGTATACAATGCATGCATGTAACTTTACTCACAAAGCCTTCACAGTCTGCGCCAAATGTGCTGTCAGCGGCGCAAAAAACGTGCACGATCAGAGTGCTAAGTGTGAGTTTTTCTTTTCGCATTCGATCGTGAGCGCATTTCGAGTTTACTGGGAAATTGTATGTGATTTGTACAGCGCCACCTAGTGGTGAACTGGTTTCTCACGTTTACCACTAGGTGGCGCTGTACAAATCACATACAAATTCCTAGTAAACTCGAAACGCGCTCACGATCGAATGCGGAAAGAAAAACTCACACTTAGCACTCTGAATACAAATATGTACGTATGTGCGACGTTTGACCGAGTCTGCCAGTCCCCTCTAGGATTGACTAGGCCAAGCCCGTACTACATGGTTATTTACTTCGACGTTTGACTAAAAAGTTAGGAATTCCTGGCTTTGACTAAAAATACTTCAGGCAAAGGTCGAAATTGGAATTTAATTCGGGGTTCGCCCGAAGGCTTCGGTCAAACCTAGGATGAAGCAGTCATTCCACGAAGAGACTGCGTGTCGACCTTTGACTATAACAAATCTATTTACAGTTAAAGAACGGCAAAGCGTATGCACGTTGCTTACAGCAAAATTAACAAGACCGTCACTGCAGTGTCACTTATAATTTTCGAAAAATTTGTGTCGAAGCTAAAGACAATCTAAGAAACCTCCTGCACATTTGTTTGATAAGTCGGGAAGGATTCTAGTCCTAAATCAACTAGGTATCTATTAGTAAGAGGTCAGGTACGTTCTTAATCGACGAACACCCGTTCCTCTTTCAGGAACGGTTCTTGTTCGTTCCTAACAAATTACGTCATACCATTGATATAAAAAACCCAAGATACACAATCAGTGTCTCAAAAACGTCCTCCAAAAATGAGCGCACAATTTCAAAATGTGCGCTCATTTCAAATAGAATCGCGTCGGTCGCGACACTGTCAATTTTATTTCTTTTCGTACATTGCTTTGTAAAAACAACTATAAGTCGTGCACTTAAGGTTGGATATGCAAAGACATATGTTTTTGCCATATTTATAATTACTTTAATGAAATTAGGGACACTTTTGAGTGTCAGTTTTGTTCGGGACTGTGCATCTATGGTTTTTTATATCAATGTGTCATACTTAAGAAATATTCAAATAGCTACTGTGCTCGTGTTTCGAGCAATCTACTAATATTTACAACTTTCGGCAATATAACTGATAGCGTTTTATTTCGAAATTTCTTTTTCTCTTCCTTTCGGCATTATAAAAATAAACTGTATCGTCACACCAAATGAGTATAAATTTTTAAGCCCTTAAGAAATATGTGTGTATATTAAGTACACACATATTTCTTTTTACTAAGTTGTCACCTTGATTATATACCGAATATTACAATAGAACTGATAGCCATGTAGCTTTATTAAGAATTTGAAGGGATATTTTTTATATTTCTCTAAGATTTCAAAGCATAGGTACTATGTGAGATTGTTAGCTATACCGGACATTACAACAGAACCCGAGAGGCATGGCGCTTTATTACGAAGTTGATATTCCTTTGATAGCTCACATAAGATATAAAAACATGCTGTATACGCCTACAGTTGCTCAATAATAATTTATTCATATTGCATTCGCCTACACTTGCGCAATAACTAATGATTTATTGAGTGGGTCTTAAGGTACAGGGTACTGATCACCAAAAGTTTCTGGAGCCGCCCTGGAGCACTGTAAAAATGTCGACCCATTGCTACTATATTTAAATAGCAAAGCTCCGGAGCATCGTGAAAATGCCGCCCCGTTGTTAATATATTTAAAGTGTCCTTTTTACTTGAAATATGGGGTAAATAAGCTGAATGCTCACCTGATGACAAGTGTTTAACACCTTCCATAAACACCTAAGTTAGTTATTTATATCTTTAAAAAATCAGTTAAGTTTTCGATTACACGATCATTTTTTCTTACTGTTCGGAATATTGCCGCCCCTGATAATTTGTCGCCTGAGCTGAATGCTCAGGCGACCCAAGTGATCCTAGTGTAAATCCAGAGTTGGCTCTGATATCCTCAGTGGTTTAGAGCTAGATATGTTTTTTATGTGTATCATACATATACAATATTTTTTTACATAATTCGCTTAATAATCCATATTATAAATGTCTGTCTGTCTGTCTGTCTTGTCTTCACGCCTAAATCACTGCACCGATTTGGATGAAATTTAGTACAAAGACAGTTAGACCCCAGGAAGGACATAGGATAGTTTATATCCTGGAAATTCCACGGGAACGGGAACTATGCGGGTAAAACCCAGGTACTGTCAATTTTTTTTTAAACTTTTTTTTAATTTTTAATTTTTTTTTACTTAATTTTTATTTTTTTTTAAACTTTTTCTACACAGACGAAGTCGCGGACACAGCTAGTATTTTATAAAATTAATTTAAATTTAATATTAGCATTTAATATTTCCCACGTGTTGGTCCGGCCGCCTTTGAAGAATAGACCAACTGCCGTTCTGCCGGCAGGTCGTAAAAGGCGACCGATTGGCTATGCGAGTCACTACCATCGTCGCTAACAGGTGGTAGAGGTCTACATTGACTCGCCCGGGTCTGGTACCACCGTCTTACCTATTCCTGCCGCAATAGCGCCTGTGTTGTGTTCCGGTTTGGAGGGTAAGGTAGCCGGTAAACTTATGCATGTTGCGTTAGACCTCGCCACAAGATAGCAACACACCATTAACATCTTTGGTGTCTATAGGCGATG
Source organism: Apodemia mormo (assembly GCA_036924255.1). Taxonomy (NCBI): domain Eukaryota; kingdom Metazoa; phylum Arthropoda; class Insecta; order Lepidoptera; family Riodinidae; genus Apodemia; species Apodemia mormo. Next base: position 30,165,099 of record JAUPFN010000014.1, on the reverse strand, counting down.
GTTGACTCCATCAGGAGACCCATCTGCATGTTTGCTATCTTATGTTATAAGAAAATTTTTCAGTCGTAAGACAAAACAGGCAGAACAAAATAAGCACGTAAATCAAGAACCATGTAACCTTACGTAAATCCGATGTAACCCTATTTATATATGGGGTGTAAAGAAAACCCTGTCCGATCCAAAAGAGGTATATAGGTAGGTCAATGGCATTGTCAAAAAAATTCATTTTAGTACTAAAATTAAGCAACTTCCCCTTAAATCAAGCAAATATCTTGAAAATTTATGTATCAATATCCATAAAATAATGACACATATATGTTTGTATTAAGCTACCAAATAATGCCTCGGACAGGGTTTTTTTACACACTGTATAAGCAGATAAAGATATTGATTGATTGAAACTATTGGACCGATTTTGAAAGTTATTTCAGTGGTCGAAAGCTACATTATTCGACATGGGCTACATTTTATTTCAATTTTTTCCCTCGAAATAAGAACCTACACAGGTTATACCGCGGAAAACGCCTAGTATTATATAAAAAGTGGAGGTTTCAAAATTTTCCTTTTTATACTTGTCATGCTTCAGGAAAAATCTACTTTTATCCGATTTAAATATAGACTATCACATTATTTGGAGCAATGTACGTAGGAAGAACTAGAGCAATAATAACGTATGTAGATCGGACTATTTTATTTTTAGTCTATGAGAAGTCGAGTTTGGGCAAAAAAACTCGATCCGTGTCTACAACTTATTTAATATCGACTCGGAATTCAAAAGGTATTTCCTTATGAATTTTGGTTCGGTTCGGTTCCGATGTGGTTTGCACTTTCTAGGCTGTTCGTTAGATTAGATACATTATAGACCGTGGTGTCACGAACAAACTTTTTTTTGATTAACAAGCTGAATTTTTGTGAATCTTTTCTATTTTCGAAAAATCTCGAATCGGGTAACTAATAAAGTTTTTGGGCTTTAAAAGTTTTGATTCGGTGAAGGAAAAATATTTAATAATAGCAATAATTATTCTTCAACTTTAATCGCTTGATTATATTATGAAAAACACGATGAAATTTTTGTCCTACACATTCGATGGTTTTTTCTGAAGTTTCGGAATTTTTGTGCAAAAAAAAAGTTTGTTTGGACCACGGTCTATTATTGATATTCTTTTATTTGTCTTCAAAAAATTTATCGCCTCTGTGGTCTAGTGGTCCAGCGTTGGCGTTGAACACATGAGGTCCCGGGTTCGACTGCCGGGTCGGGCACAAAAAAAAGGTGTTTTTTCAGTTTTCTGAGAAACACAAAGTTGCCCGGGATTGGAAAGTGCCCGGTTGGCGATAGGCTTGCCACCTATCACATTTGTGAGACCAAGTATCTTCGGCTAACCGTGGGTGCACTTGTTGTACCTCTGCCTACCAATACGGGGATATGGGCGTGAAGATATTATTTAAAAAATACATATAGCCCCAAATTTTCATCCTACCTCAGTTAGGGTGGTTTAACCACCACATAAAAAACTACGAAACAGCACCCCTTTTGTTAAAGTGTGCCTGTCTGTGAATTCAAATAAGTAGCTTTTTCAAGTGCTGTTTTTTTATATCATAAGATAGCAAACAAGCAGATGAGTCGGGTGAGACAAAGTGACTCGTTAGTCAATCGGTCGCCTATTATGACCTGCCTGGCAGAACGGCAGTTGACCTGTTCTTCAGAGGAGTCCGCCTGGTAGCCGGTAAACTTATGCATGCGGCATAAGACCCCGCCACAATGTTAACAACGCACCATTAACACCTTTGATGTTTATAGGTGATGGTTGACTCATCCCATCAGGAGAACCATCTGCTTGTTTGATATAAAAAAAATCCAACACGGGAGGAGAGGTAGGTATATCTTTCTACCGGAAGAAAAATTAGCTCGTTTATTATCCTACTAGCTGTTGCCAGCGACTTCGTCCGCGCGGATTTCGTTTACTCCGCACTGTCTCCCCCGTAGGTGATAGCGTGATAATATGTA